>OU015523.1:84922951-86289201 GCA_907165065.1 Caprimulgus europaeus | reverse complement strand
TATTAGTTTAATCTTATAAACTCCAGATGGTAATTGCCTTGATGTCGCGACGGAGGGAAGACCTGGACGCTCAATATGAGGGATCAGCAAGCTCCGTTTATTGATTACATACGTGCTCCTTATATACAGTCGTTAATTAAGCTCATGCATATTCTTAAAGACCCATACTGATTGGTTAATTAATAATCCTGGGAACTTTCTCTTTGTTATAACAGGTGGTTTTGCTCTGGTCACGTCCCAGGGACGTCAACAGGATACTCCTACTTTGCGGTTACCGACTGAAAGCTATTCCCTTCTTTTTCTCAGCTTATTTTTGCTAAAGTTATTTGAAGTCTCAAGGGCAAGTAAGTATCCTGGAGACTTTTGTTAATTTACCCTGACTTATGTCAAGAGCCTAAGCTGGCTCACTGCGGCCTAAGCCATTTCAATACCCTTGCTGCCTCTGCTAAGCCTCTGATTGTACAACATCTCTTAGTGATCTACAACACCTTGATGTTTGGGAATTCGTAGACTGTCTGGAATGGGCAGCTGTTGTCCCTAATTTTGAAATCTTCACTAGAAATCATCTCTATGTTGAGGCACCATCCCTGAAGGTATTTAAAAGATGTGTAGACGTGATTCTTAGGGACATAGTTTAGAGGTGGACTTGGCAGAGCTAGGTTAATGGTTGGACTTGATCTTAAAAGTCTTTTCCAACAACAATTATTTTATTATTCTGATTCTATGCAACAACAGGACAAGAGCAAATTGGCTTAAGTTGCACCATGGGAGGTTTCAATTGGATATAATGGAAAAATTCTTCACTGAAAGGTTTATGAAACATTGGAACAGGCTGCCCAGGGAAGTGCTTAAGTCACTGTCCCCAGAGGTATTAAAAGACATGTAGATGTGGTGCTTAGGAACATGACTGACTGGTGGACTCTGCAGTGTTAGGCTTATGGTTAGACTTGATGGTCTTTTCTAACCTAAATGACTCTATGATTCTGTGATTCTATGATTCCAGCCAGATTCAGTACAACATCTCTTTTTTTCTTTTTTAAGTTCACATTGTGATTAAATCTGGAATAAGGTGACAGCAGATAACTTTCATAGAATCATAAAATTTTGTGAGTTGGAAGGGACCCACCATGATCATGGAGTCTAACGCTTGCCCTACCATAGGACAATCACAAGATTCAGACCATGTGTTTGAGGGCTTTGTCCAAATGCTTCTTGAATATTGTCAGGATTGGTGCCATGACTGCCTCCCTGGGGAGCCTGTTCCAGTGCTCCACCACCCTCTGGATGAAGAACCTTTTCTAATGTCCAACCTAAACCTCCCCTGGTACATCTTCCTGCCATTTCCCCTGGTCCTATCACTGGCCACCAGAGAGAAGAGATCAGCACCTGCCCCTCCTCTTCCCCTTGTAAGGAAATTATAGACAAACTGCAATGAGATCTCCTCTCAGTCTTCTCTTCTCCAGGCTGAACAAACCAAGCAACTTCAGCCTCTCCTCATATGGCTTCCCCTCTAAGTCCTTCACCAATTTTGTGGATGTAGCATGAGTCTTTCTTTAACCTTTGTAAAGACATACCACTGTAAATTTCCAGTGGTTGGAAAATGTTGAAGTACCTATATATACCACCCTCAAAAAAAGTGAGCCAACAGATGTATCCTTTTCCACATCAGCCTCATTGAAAGATCTGATCTGGTGAATGAACCTCTGACAGATGAAACTCCACTGTATCCTAATAAATCACTAGTGAAATCAACCTTTAGTATGTCTGTGACAAAGAGGAGTCATCTGCTCCTCTGCCAGTATTCATCCTGCTGTTCTTTTTAAAACAATTCTCTTCCAGAATATGTGATTACTCAGAATGATATAATCTTTTCTGCATAAAAACATTGTTAGAATTAATCTAAAAAAACCTACCTGTATCTTTGCTCTGTGGTTGAAAGCTGTCATCCAGAATCCCTCTGCACTGGGATTAGGGTTGGGGGGTTTTTTTGTTTGGGTTTTTTTTTTTTTTTTTTTTTTTTTTTGGGGGGGGGGGGGGTGGTTTTTTTAAGATCAGGAAATATTAAGTCAGTAGAATCATAAATCTATTACCAAAATATTGATTTTAAGGATACATTTGGCATCACAGAATGTAACAGGAATCTGGATAACTAACTTACACTGAAGGGTTAACTTTTAAATTGTGAAGTTGTGAAATGCTTCTTCTATTCCACCTGTTTTCTCTTATTCTCTACTCCTGTAGTTACCCCATAGAGTAAGCAATAAAGCTGTCATTACTGTTGTTATCCTGAGAAATGTAAATCCTGCAATTGCTACCATCTGTATGGCTGGTCTGTTATATCAGTTTGGTCTGCTGATGTATGCAGCATCATTTATTAAATTTTTTAAAGGAGCATTGAATGTAATGCATCAAAATTTAAAGGTGCTATCTTGCTTAATTAAAGTTTTCTATAATTGTAAACATTTTTAACTCTAAAATAGCCTTTTATCAGAAACATATAGGTCTCAGCTGCTGCTTTACCCTTCTGTCAGCTCCATCTTTCTGTATTTTTCTAACAAAGAAGGTGTTGAACTAGTGGTTAGCAGGTGCTGTGTGTGTCTTAGGAGTGCTTGCTTTGGAGTTGTTTGAGTACTTCCATCTCCAAGAGGATCAGAAATTTTCAGGATATCATGTTCTACATATTATAGTGTTATGCTCATATTTCCAAGCCTGACTTGATCAAGTTTCATATCGTGGTTACTGAAATTATACATGAACAAATCCATCACATGTCACTTCAGTATCTCACTTCATCATTCTCTACAGTCATCAAAAAACAAACCCTATCTCTAAAAAATCAGTCTTTTAATAGAAGGTTTATCATCCCCATAGGGTTAATATTGCCTGTTAGAAGAAAATTTATAGGACTAACAAAGCTGGGGTCCTATTTCATGCCTTGAGTGAACTCCTTTTTTTCTTATGGAAAGAATATCCACTTATATATTGCTTCCGTCCTTATTCCAGCCCATTTCATCCTATTACCCTTTGAGTAACTTCTCTTTTACCATCCCTCTTATCTAACAAGTCAGAATGTCTCTTTCAGTTCTGAGTTGAACAGAATCTTGGCTTGCTTTCCTCACCAACCATAGCGTACCACGAGGTTCAGACACTATCATCTTCCCTGCATGATTTCTCTCAACTCCTTGTAGCCTGTCTGATAGACTACGTCTATACTGCTAAGGGGAAGGGAGTCAAGGATTCCCTTACCACTAGGGAATTGTTACAAGTTAAAACTAGTTCAGCCACGAGTTTTGAGCATCAGAACTTCTGAGATCAGAAGAGTTCTGAGCATCCTGACAACTGTCAAGTCAGTACAAACAATATTGTCTTGCATTAGAAATATAAATACGTTGTGTGCAGGATGCAGTTTAATTTGCAAATGCACTTGAAACCACCAGTGATTTAATCAATTATGTGTTTTAAAAGCTTGCTAAAGAAAGAAGGTTCAATTTGATGAAAACTTGGTATTGAGAATTTGTGTAGTCAGGTATTAATTTACTTATTTTGTAGTTCTGTTTAGAATGACAAATATATATTTGGAGAACAGTACTTACAAACTGAACCACTGAGCAAAAATCTAGCACAAATGAAAAACATTAGTTTTTATTTTCTGTACCTAAAACATACTTTTAGGTTTATTTCAGAATAATGCATAGCTCAAAGATTTAATTGGAAGCACTCAGTAAAAAGAAACATGAATTAGACCTTCAGTCAAATATTTTAAGTGCTACCAGAAATACCAAATGATTAACCTCAATAGCAGCAATATAGTAACTCAGGTGTAAGCACATTATAGTGTCCTCTGTCATGTGTGACTGTGGCACATAGCTCTCGTGGTGAAAGTGTCATAGAAATATAGAAATTTCCTATTTGAAGGAAAATATCTTTGAAATTCCTCAAAGGGAAAACTGAAATTGTCCTGCAGAGATCTCCATGAAGCAGTTCCAGACTTTCTACTGAAGATAGGAGCTATGAAGAAGTGTAAGTGCAACATTACTCTTTTATCTGGAGTTACTACATGATACATCGATTGAAAAGTCACTGAAGTTCCTCAGAAAGTAGTGGCCTAAGAATTCAATGTTGAGAGATTTAATCGGTAATAGAAAAAAATAAGCCTGGTAAATGTGCTAAAAAATAATGCAAATAGCCACAAAGTAGTATGTAAAAAAATGTAATTATAAAACACAGTGTTGGGCTTAGTAATTATATTCATATATTCATATGATTTCATATGTCAGTTTTGTTAAAGATATTACAAAGACTATTAGTTTTAGGATGATACTATTTTCAAGATAAAGCCTTTCCATGAGAAGCTTTTATGGGGAGATGTAGTACACATGCAAAATAAAAAAAAAAAAAAAAAATAAAACCACGTATATCTCTTAATAGACACTTTAATTTAATGGTAAACTTTCAAAATTTAAACTCTCACATGTATTTTTTTTCATTAGATTTATAGTTTAACAATTCAATATCAAAATTGTACAAGCTGTAAATATATAAGCATTTTCTTAGCATTTATTAAAGTCTACCGTATCAGAGATTTTTTTTTTTTTTTTTTTTTTTTTTTTAGGTGGATCTCTAAGACACTGGGACTTACCAAATCATAATGCAGCTTGTGTAATTTGTGTACAGATGTGCTTATATGTCCAGCTGCCTGTCTGTGTGTCCCTCTTCAATGAAGTTTGAACACAAAAATCTGTTTTCACCGTATTTGATAGAATGATAGGAGTTTCAAAGATAATTAGGAAAGAAAGTTCCTCAGGACAGATTAGATATTGGAAGTGCTCTCTATAATTACAGCTTATGGAAAGGCTGCATGTTGAGCTAAATTCCTACTCAACAACCAATAATCATCATGGAATGGGGAGACAGAAGGGAGAGAGAAGAAAAGGACAAGGAGGAAGGGAAAGGGAAGATGGAGGAAGAGAAAGGAGAGAGAGAAAGAGAGAGGGACGGTAAGAAGGAGACTTGATTGTAGCTCTGTAAATATGATGTCCATCATAATCAGCAGAAAGCCATAGGTGTTGCATTTATGTGATTCTGATGTGTGTCAGGGCTTCTCTGAGCTTGTTTTATCTGTCAGGTAATCATTGGATTGAATACACAGTGTTTTGTGTGAGTTGAGGCTGGGGGGATGCTGCTGTACAACTTTCAAGCTTCAACTGGGATACCAAAAGTAGGAGACAGACAATGCTTAAGGGAAAAAAAAAAACAAAAAAATGACAATGAGAAGCCCACAGCACTGAGGAGCCAATGACACACACACACACACCACTGCCACCAGCAGTGATCTCCTCACAACTACGACTCTGGATGCCAGTACTCCTTGTGACACCTACCACCTGTTTGAAGAAGTGGGACTCTGTCAACCCTAGGACTCAGAGGGAAACTGAAGGGGTGAGCATAACACAAGAAGAAATTGATAGATAATCTTAAGTCTTCTTGTATAACAAATTTAAGAGCATTATTAACCAAACCTAGCAATTATTTGATGTACTTTGGTTGTGAGACTTTGAATATAGTATCATAAAACTATCAGACTGGTGAAATGTTTTGATCAGTGCTCCAGATGCATAGGGCTCTTCTTTTTGTTAGTTACAGCGATCATGGAGCTACTTGTTAAAACAATATCACAAAATAAAGTAATTTTATAATACAAGATTCCATTCAGTGCTTTATCAATATATTATTTATCAATACAATACTGATTATTTCCCAAAACACTGTAGATGGCAATTTTTTTTCTATATATCAGAATAGAGAGAGTATCTCAAAAATCAATTTGTAAAAACAGGGCATTTTGGGAGGGGGGAGGTGGGAGGAGAGGAAAAAAAAAAGATTAAAAAAAGAGGGAAAAAAAGAAATATTTGTACTGATTAAAAATAACATTAGAAAAATAACAGGTACATATTTAACTGTATTTACATTGATTGAGCTATTTTACTCTTTGGGAAAAACAGAAAGAAACAGAAAAAAGCCACATTAATTTATGTTAACTTTTGTTTGCTTTTCTTCCTCTCATTTCTCATCCTTCCGTTGAGACCACCTTTTCAACCTCATCTTTTCTTTTACACATTTCTACAACCATCTAGTTCCACTATCAGTCCCTAGTAGCAATTACTAAATGGACTGCACTTGCAGAGGGACTGACTGTCAGCAGTTCCTTAGCATGGCCTTTTTTGTCATTGTTTCTATACATATTGATACAGGTGGGTTTGTTGTTTGCTTTTGGGGTTTCTTCCCCCTCTCCTCCCTCCCCTACCCCCTTCCCCCCACAAATCTTCATCCATGGATAATCCAAAATAAAGACTTGAAACTTGTGGAAGTGTGGTGGGTTGACCCTGACCAGAGGACAGATGCCCTCCAAAGCCCACTCTATCACTCCCCCTCCTCAGATGGGCAGGGGGAGAAGATTATAACGAAAAGCTCGTGGGTGGAGATAAGGACGGAGAGAGATCACTCACCAGTTACTGGCACAGGAAAAACAGACTCGACTTGGGGGAGAAAACAAATTTACTTTATTACCAATCAAAATCAGAGGATAATGAGAAGTAAAACCAAATCTTAAAACGCCTCCCCCATCCCTCCCTTCTTCCCGGGCTTAATCTCTTTCCCGATTTTCCACCTCCTCCCCCCATTGCACAAGGGGACAGGGAATGGGGTTGGGGTCAGTTCATCACACGGTGTTTCTGCCGCTCCTTCCTCCTCAGGGGGAGGACTCCTTCCCCCGCACCAGCGTGGGGTCCCTCTCACGGGAGACAGTTCTCCACGAACTTCTCCAACGTGCATCCTTCCCATGACTGACAATTCTTCATGAACTGCTTTAGCATGGGTCCTTTCCATGGTGTGCAGTCCTTCAGGAAGGGACTGCTCCAGCGCAGGTCCCCCACGGGGTCACAAGTCCTGCCAGCAAACCTGCTCCAGCGTGGGCTCCTCTCTCCACGGGCTACAGGTCCTGACAGGAACCTGCTCCAGCGCGGGCTTCCCGCGGGGTCACAGCCTCCTTCGGGCATCCACCTGCTCCGGCGTGGGGTCCTCCACTGGCTGCAGGTGGCCATCTGCTCCACCATGGACCTCCATGGGCTGCAGGGGGACAGCCTGCCTCATCATGGTCTTCACCACAGGCTTCAGGGGAATCTCTGCTCCGGCGCCTGGAGCATCTCCTCCCCCTCCTTCTTCACCGACCTTGGTGTCTGTGGAGTTGTTTCTCTTACATCTTCTCACTCCTCTCTCCCTAGCTGCAAAGTGTAGGGGGTGGTGGGTCTGTTCTTGTAGCCGGCTGGCATTGGCTGTGTCGGGTTGGACATGGGGGAAGCTTCTGGCAGCTTCTCTCACAGAAGCCACCCCCATGTCCCCCCCTCCGCTGCTACCAAAACCTTGCCGCGCGAACCCAATACATTAAGAAATGAAAAGCAAACAATAGCCATCTCCACTATACAGGGTAGGTAAGTGGAATACTAGGCAGTGTCCTTCTATATGCAATGACTCTTTAAGCCTTTCTCAGTGCTGCATAATCTCATTTTCTGAAAAGGGTTTCATTTTACAATTTAATGCTATCAGTGGAGGAAACAGATTGACGTGATCTCAAGCAAACGACAAAGAAAGACAGACTATGTTTATGGGTAAAACTATAGCCAGATTTTAAAATAAATAAATAAATAAATAAATAAATAAATAAATAAATAAATGAATAAAACTGTCATTGAAAATATTAGATTGCAAACTGGAATGTAGAATTCCTAAAATATTGCTTCATACGTGACAAATGTATGGTGTTCATTGATGACAAACCACATCCAACACAATGTAGAATGAATGACACAAATCGCAGAATTATTGATAAGTTTCCACACAATCCAATGCTTTTAACTATCAGGCAACACATATATAAAAATATCTGATTCCTAAAGCCAATTGTTCTGATTCTCATTTCCTTCAGGAGAACAGAGAGTAAGAAGGTCAAACCAATGGTAGATATTCTTCCACAGCCTCCCTACCTATGAAATTAAGCAGAGGCAGACATAGATAGGAATACCTGCAATGGATTTTCTACCTAAATAACATGAACATGAATATGTCAGTCCATAGCATCACTGTTGTGGAACAGTGAGACAAACCTGTACCTGCTGAAAGTATTGCAGAAAGAACCACTACTGGTTTTGTACTCAGAGAAGCATGGAAGATGAGAAATATATTTGCATATACAATAGACTTTTTATTTCAATAAACCATTCTTAGTCTTTCAAAGAGCAACACAGGTTTAAGTAAAATTCTCAATAGTATTTCCATTAAGTGCTATTTTGCACACAACAAATAGTTAAGTGCTAATATTATAAACAAATTATTTTTTATCCATTTCTCTCTTATATCTGTATTTACCTTTTAGAGGTTAAAAATGGCAGCAAATACATCAGGAATACCTTTTCCTTTTGAGTAGGTCTATCAGAACAAAGATATAACCCAGTTTGGTAACAGACAGGCTAGTCAGGCCTTCCTAATTACACTAGTTTTTTGTAACTACAGACTAATTTTTACTTATAACAAAAAGAAAAGTTTTAGTTTTAGTTTCATTTTGTTTAATTTCATTGGCATTCTTACTTATTATTACTACTGTCTTCTTAGCATAGAATCCTCAATCCACTAATTTCCATTGCAGAAAATTTCCTTAGAGCTTTTGTTTACATAAAAAATAAAAATAGCTTTGATCCAATATCTTTTAGTGTATTATCTGTCATGTGTTCCTTTTGTTTCCTCATTTGCTTGGATTTTTCTTTTTTTCCCGAGGTTTCTTCATTATGCCTGAAGCATGTCCTTGTTTCTAATGCCTGCTATGTAACTCTAATGTCCCTCAACACAGTAGGACGGGCCTGGGAGTCTGATGCTGTATTTACTGCATGAACAACAACTTAATTAAGTGGTGCTTTAGAAATATCATCAGTGCTTTGTTGCCACTATTGCACTTGGGCATGTATCACATTGTTCTGACAAACGTGTTGGGAGAATTGCTTTGTAGTTCATCTTGTTTCTGGAACACTACTGGCCAAGGACCCTGGAACAAATTGCTTCTATTGCACAACTGGGGATAATGCTCTCAGTTCCAAAAATGAGCACAAAAGAGTCAGGATGAGGACTAAAGTTCTTTCAAGGCAGTACTCAATCTGAATCAGAATTAGACCTACTTCACTTTCATTCATATCTCTTATGTCTGCCATAGGAGATTATATTTCTTTTTTTCCCCTGTACTTTAACAACACAGAAAACCCAGGATAAAATTCCTTCTTCCACCCCTCTTTGTATGAACAGCCAGGGAAGGCAAGGAAAAAGAGAAGAAAATACTTCATTATGCATTCCATGAAAGCTGGACCAGCATTTTCTGTTCTATTCAATTGTCTTGCACTCTATGTGGTATATTCACTCTGTGTGGTGTATTCACTTGCATCCCTGTTGGTCTTTCATGTGGGCATCAACTACATCAAGAGACAGAACTTGAACAAAATCAAGGAAGAGTATAAAACCCTGAGAGTGTGACTGAAAAATATTAGTGCTCAAGTAATTTTTTCCTCCATTCTACTGGTTGCAGGAAAGGAGTCAGCTAGATACAGATGCATAATGCACATCTACTCCTGGCTACATGGCTGTTAGAGAGGGATGGAATCCACCTCTCTAGAAGATGCAAAGGAATATTTGGGAATAGGCTGGCCAACTTAGTGAGGCGGGTTTTAAACTGATAAACTCAGGGGGTAGTGCCCAAAATGACAATACTTATGCCATCGTATCCAACTGGGGAATAAGCCAGGCCAACCACACAGCGACAAATGTTCCTTAGCTGCCTCCCATGATGGGAACCAGAGGGCCAACCACCACAAGGGTGTGTATGGCTATGGTGGATCTTCCTGCACCCTTCCAGGGAAACCTAAATGCTTGGATTAACTTTGCCAGGGGAGGGGAACCTCAATCCATGCCACTCCTGCCAATTTGGTGTCAGCAATAGACGCCGAGAGCCTGGAGATTGGTGACAGTTTGGCAGGAGAGCACCAGGGCAGTGGCACAATGGAACTCCAGCCACTCCAGCCAGTAGGTCAGCTTCATTGGGGGCCCAACTTAAATGTCTCTATACAAATGCACACAGCATGGGGAATGAACAAGAGGAGTCAGAGATGTGCGCATGCCTGCAGGGCTGTGATCTGATTGATCCAGTCGGCGGCGCGGCACCAGCAATGGCAACAACAACAGCCAAGGTGAGCCCAGGGGCTTGGTGTGAGATCCACTGTCCAGGGGGTTCCTGGGACCGGGCACCCCGGGCACCATCCGGCACCGAGGCGGAAACACGGAAGCTCGCCCAGCCAATCAGGAGCAGCAGGGGGTGTGTTCGGAGCCACTGCGGGAGTTTTAAAGGCCTCTAAGGGGATCCGGGGAGGTTGGCGCGGGTGGGCCCAGCTCCTGCCTGACAGCGGGGGCTCAGCTACAGCAGCAACAAAAGCTGCCAGTGGGCCCGTGTGCAGTCGGCGCGGCCACCACCGGAGATTCCTGGGGGCACCACGTGCTGAGCACCCAAACAGGGCTGGCCAAGGGCGATCTGCAAGCAGCTCGCACAGGCAGGGTGAGAAGAAGGCAGGACCAGCTCGGTTGACTGACAATGGTCTTCACCAGAGAGATGAAGACCACACCTCTGACTCCAACCAAAACAGATGTCAGAGCCCAGACAGAGCTCACAGGGAAGGATGTCCTCTCTCTGATCCTGATCCATAAGCTCTCTGTCAGCTCCTCATCCATCCCCAGGAAGAGCTCCATGCTGTCCAGTTGGTCTTTGACATAGAGGGCAACACCCCTCCTCGTGTCCCCTACCTGTCCCTCCTAAGGAGCCTTTATCCTTCCATTCCAATGCTCCAGTCATAAGAGCCATCCCATCATATTCCCATGACTCCAATCACACAGAATCACAGAATGTTAGGGTTTGGAAGGTATTGGGTTTGCGTGGCCAGGTTTTGATTGAGGGGGCAAGGTGGGGAACATAGGGGTGCCAGAAGTTTCCTGCATGTCCAACACAGCCAACGCCACCAGCTCCAAGAATGACCCACTGCTGGCCAAGGGCAAGCCCATCAGTAACGTCTCTGTGATAACATAATGAAAAAAAAAAAAGGGGCGGGGGGGAAGAGACAAACAGCTGCATCCTTTGCATCCTTTGCAATGAGAGAGAGGAGCGAGAAGATGTGAGAGAAACAACCCTTGCAGACACCAAGGTCAGTGATGCAGGAGGGAGAGGAGGTGCTCCAGGTGCCAGAGCAGAGATTCCCCTGCAGCCTGTGGTGAAGACCATGGTGAGGCAGGCTGTCCCCCTGCAGTCCATGGAGGTCCATGGTGGAGCGGATGTCCACTTGTAACCTGTGGGGAGGACCCCACAGCAGATCAGGTAGATGCCTGAAGGAGGCTGTGACCTTATGGGAAGCCCGCTCTGGAGCAGGTTCCTATCAGGACCTGTGGCCCCATGGAGCGGGTTTTCTGGCAGGACTTGTGACCCCGTGGGGGACCCGTGCTGGAGCAGCCTGTTCCTGAAGGACTGCACCCCATGGAAAGGACCTATGCTGTTAGGGAATGGCTCAGAGAGCAAGGACATAGATTTGCAGCAGAAGCCTGGTCTAACATTCAGCAGGCCACAGTGGAAAAGTACTGACACTGCGACTTTATCTCAATCTGGTAAACAACGTTGAGAAAGTAAGTGTGTGGAAAATGTAGACAATGCTTTGCCGTTAAACTGAAAGTCGGAGGACCATGTAAATGTAACTTTTAGAGCTTAAGCCAATTAGCAAAGGACGAGTAGGAATAATTATCGTAGCCTGTATAAATATGACTTAATGAGAGCAATAAAGTGAACTATGCCTTATCACTCACATTGAGTCAGTTCACATAGTTCCTCCATCGCACGCACTATGCTAAAGCAGTTAGTGAAGAACTGTCGTTCGTGGGAAGGACTCACCTAGGAGAAGTTTGTGGAGGACTGTCTCCTGTGAGAGGGACCCCACGCTGGTGTGAGGAAGGAGTCCTCCCCCTGAGGAGGAAGGAGCGGCAGAAACAACGTGTGATGAACTGACCCCAACCCCATTCCCTGTCCCCCTGTGCTGCTGGGGAGAGGAGGTGGAAATCATGAGAGAAATTAAGCCTGGGTGATCTGCGGAATCAAACCTTACAACTCGTAGAGAGTTATAAAGCAGGTATGTTTTATTCGCCAGTGGGCGACAGGGTGGATCGCTCCAAAAGGCCCTGCACACCCACTCTTTTACAAAGGCATTATTTAAAGTACACACACATACATATTCATTAAATTTAAGATGGGTTAAGATAATTAGTTTAAAAAAAAAATTAACACAAGTTCACTCCCATTCACACTTGCACACTGCCTCCTGTCGATGCTTGTTAGCACCCTTGTAGACCTCTAGACAAAATAAAGCCAGCTCTCTTGCTTCAGACTGCAGGTGTTGCATGCCAAGGCCTTTGCTGATAGTGTGGAATAGCTTGTTAGTTACTGTAAAAGTTTCCCACTTACCACAGACAAAACGATCTAAACTTAAAGTTTCCCACCTAACACAGAGACAAAATGAAGCTAATCTTATTTTCTAAAATCTAATTCTTAATACAGAAAATAAATGAATAAATCTAACTATATTTTATATGTTTGCATATCATGGGGAAAAAGGGAGGGGTGGGAGGCTGAGTTTTAAGATTTGGTTTTATTTCTCATTATTCTCTTGTCTGATTAGTAATAAATTAAAATTTGTTTTTTCCCTCCAAGTCGAGTCTGTTTTGCCCGTGCCAGTAATTGGAGAGTGATCTCTCTCTGTCCTTATCTTGACCCAAAAGCCTTCATTATATTTTCTCCCCCTGCCGAGCTGAGGATGTGGAGTGATAGAGTGGGCTTTGGTAGGCATCTGGCACCCAGTCAGGGTCAACCCACCACACCATGCTTAGGCAAATTGTGACCCCTGCAAATTAGATTTCCTTAATGATTTCTGCAATTGTTTCCCTGAAAGCCTTGAATATTCTACAGGCTGTCTATTGCCATAACTGCAAGACGGCCACAACATTTAGTGTACAGAAACCATATGCCAAAAAGGACCATATTCTGTTAGCAAATTTGCATAATTTCCCCATGTAATATTAGTTAAACCAGCAAAATATCTGACTTTATTAGCTCAGATATTTTGCTCCAAAATGGCTATAATAGCAACATTATACACTGTAGTCCAGGTCAAATTTACTATTTAGATTAGGGTACAGATATTTTCTACCAAAGCCATGGTATAGAATATTAAAATATTTAAGTCATGCACTGAAAAATAATGTTTTGTGGTTTTTTTTTTTTCCTTTACCTCTTAAGGTCTTTTGAAATTCTCTCAAATTGGAGAATTATATCATTTTAAGCAATTCTAGGTAACTGTTTTCCTGGATTTCCTATGACGTAAGTGGTCATGTCATAGAATCATAGAACGGTTTGGGTTGGAAGGGACCTTTCAAGGTCAACCAGTCCAACTCCCCTGCAGTGAGCAGGGACATCTTCAACTAGATGAGGCTGCTCAGAGCCCTGTCCAGCCTGACCTTGAATGTTTCCAAGGATGGAAACATTCACCATCTTTCTGGGCAAACTATGCCAGTAGTTTACCACCATCACTGTAAAAAATTCCTTCCTTGTATCTGGTCTAAATCTACCCTCTTTTGGTTTAAGAACCATTATCCTTTGTCTTTCTGTTAAAGATTCTGCTAAAAAGTTTGTCACCATCTTTTTTAATAGGTTCCCTTTAAGTATTGAAAGGCTGCAATAAAGTCTCCCCAGAGCCTTCTCTCCTCCAGGCTGAACAACCCCAATAGTGGAGGAGAGGGGCAGAATCACCTCCCTCAACCTGCTGGCCACTGTTATTTTCATGCAGCCCAGGATACAATTGACCTTCTGAGCTGCAAGTGCACATTGCCCACGCATGTCCAGCTTTTCAACCACCAGTACCCCCAAGACCTTCTCCACCAGGCTGCTCTCAATCCCTTTCTTCCCCAGCCTGTATTGATACTGGGGATTGCAGGTGCACAACCTTGCACTTGGTCTTGTTGAAATTCATGAGGTTCATATGGGCCTACTTCTTGAGTTTGTTCAGGTCCCTCTGAATGGCATATTGTCCCTCAGACATGTCAACCACACCACTCAGCTTGATGTCATCTGAAAACTTGTTGAGAGTGAACTCAATCCCACTATGTCATTGATGAAGATATTAAAGAGTACTGGTCCCAATACAGATTCCTGAGGGACCACTTGTCACCGATTTCCATCTGGATATTGAGTCATTTACCGCTACTCTCTGGATGTGACGATCCAACAAATTCCTCATCCACCAAGCAGTCCACCCATCAAATGCATATCTTTCCAATGCAGAAAGAAGGACGTTTTAGGGAACCGTGGTAAAGGCCTTACAGATATCCAAATAGATTACATCTATAGCAGATATTGGGGTGGTTGAAGTCCTCCAGCAGGACAAGAGTCCAAGAGTGTGATACCTCCTGTAGCTGGAGTAAGAAGGATTTGTCAATAGGCTCCCTTTGATTGGGTGGCCTGTAGAGTAGACACCAACCACAAGGTTCCCTTTGTTACGTAGGTCTCTAATTCTTACCCATAAAGTTTCAACCTGCTCGTGGCTGTTCTTCAGAGACAGCTCTTCACACTCTATCCATTTCTTGATGTAGAGGACAATGCCTCTGTCTCTCCTTCCTTGCCTGCCCCTTCTGAACAGCTTGTAACCATCAATAGCCACACTCCAGTCATGGGTTTCATCCCACAAATTTTCAGTAATGGCAAAAAGACCATAGCATTCTAGCAGCATGGTGGCTTCCAGTTTGTCCTGTTTGTTGCCCATGCTGTGTGCATTGGCGTAGAGGCACTTTAGTTGGATGGATGGCCATGTCACCACCTTAGATGAACATTCCTTAATTCCTTTGAAGTCCACTGATGTTTCCTTGTTGGCTTCTATTACCTCAGGAGTCCCTGACTTGTCTCCTTAAGGCTTTGAGTGTACTGCAGTATATGCTGTACATCTTAGAGCAACAGGAGGCAAAGGGCCCTTGCTAGCACACCATCTCTGTAACCTTAGAGTGTCACCCCTCAACTTGTCAGAGGCAAACTTGATATTCTCCTCCTCCTCCTTCAAGTCTAGTTTAAAGTCCTGTCAGAGTCTTGTGCTTCTCTGAAGCACAAAAGGAGATTTTTTTTTTAGCTGACAAAGTTTTTTCCACACTACATAAAGAAGTATTTCATTATTAAGTACTTCTATTAATTTCAGAGGCACTATAATAACAATAGATTAAAATATTTCAGTATCAGCACTTAAAAAGCTATGATTGTATAAAAAAATATTAAGTTGATTCTGGAATATTAACAGCCATTTTGCAAAGGTAATACTTTGTTTCTCTTTCCATTCTGAAATATGATTCTGAATTCTGCTACCCATATTAAGATATACAAGAAAATGTAGTCTCTATTAATTTTAATGTTAACCTTACAAGGGTAAATTTCCCTTTGTACAACTTCTGATTTGTGAACCTTGAATAGTTTTGATCTTTTACCATAATGTAGTGTTAAAAGATGTGGTGCCAATAGTACTTTAGGGTATTTTGAAGCATTAGTTGTTACAAAACACTGCAGCAATTACTAAAATTATGTCCTTCCCCCTCACCCCTTTTCTTTTTTTTTTTCTTTTTCTTTTTTCTTTTTTTTTCTTTTAAGATGTCTGGACAGATCTCATGGATGTATTCAAACATCCACAAGGGAATGTTTGCCAAGCTTTTATGTTGTGTTTTAAGTAGTTACACATTTTTGGTTTTGAGAGTTTTGCCCTGGAGGAGAAATCCTTCAGAGATAAGAAGAAAGGAAACACAAGGACTCAGTAAAAAAAAAAAAAAAAAAAATTGCAAATGAGGAGACCGATTAGTATAAAGGAAGGAGGAGGAGACATCTGTTGATTAAATGATTTTTAGAGATAATTAAGTGCATTCATCCAGAAATAACAAACACTACACATCGTTTGCAGGCACACATGGCTTTCTTGACAACAAGAGAGAATTAAACAGAACCCACAAAACAATCAGCAGCTTGGGGCCAGTCAAAACTGTGTCACTGGGATGACCTTCCAGATTTTGTACAAGCCTCTATGAAGCAGCAGTAGCAAGCAACTGCTGAGTGATAAATTAAAAGGGTCTAAATATAGATGTAGGAAGATGAAATGAGGCAATTCTTTGCACAACTATTGTTCAACTTCTCCTTGCTCAAGTAATCAATTAATATTCACCAGTGATGCTACATAATTCCATTTAATTTTGTCTTTCCCACCTCAAAAATCTCAACTCTGTTTTCCAAAACAAGTTAGAGAAGGTGAGAAGCTTCTGATATTTTATCTAAAAGAGCATCATAGAATCTTTTTCATTGGAAAAGACCTATAAGTTCATTGAGTCAAATTATAAACCTAACACTGACAAGTCCACCTCTAAACCATGTCCCTAAGCACCACATCTACATTTTAGAAACCTCCAGGGCTCAACCACTTCCCTGGGCAGCCTGTCCCAATACTTGACTATCCTTTCAGTGAATAAATTTTTCCTCATATCCAATTGAAACCTCTCCTGCTGCAACTTGAGACCATTTCCTCTTGTCCTATCACTTGTTACTTGGGAGATCAACACCCACCTCACTACAATCTCCTTTCAGGTAGTTGTAGAGAGTGATAAGATCTTTCCCCAGCCTCCTTTTCTCCAGACTATAAAAGCCCAGTTCCCTCAGCCTCTCCTCATAAAGCTTGTGCTCTAGATTCTTCACCAGCTTTGTTGCCCTTCTTTGGACACACTCCAGCATCTCAATGTCTGTTTTGTAGTGAGGGGCTCAAAACTCAACACAGTATTCACTGATGCGTCCTCACCACTGCTGAGTACAGAGGGATGACCAATTCCCTAGTCCTGCTGGCCACACTATTACTGATCCATAGAATCATAGAATGGTTTGGGCTGGAAGGGACCTTAAAGATCATCTAGCTCCAACCCCCCTGCCATGAGCAGGGACACCTTCCACTAGACCAGGTTGCTCAAAGCCTCATTCAACCTGGCCTTGAACACTTCCAGGGAGGGGGCATCCACAACTTCTCTGGACAACCTATTCCACCCTCACAATGAAGAATTTCTTCCCAATATCCTATCTAAACCTACCCTCTTCCAGCTTAAAGCCATTTCCCCTTGTTCTGTCATTAACTGCCCTTATGAAAAGTCCCTCCCCAGCATCCCTGTAAGCCCCCTTCAGGTATTGGAAGGCCTCTATAAGATCTCCTTGGAGCCTTCTCTTTTCCAGGCTGAACAGCCCCAACTCTCTCAGCCTGTCCTCATAGGAGAGGTGCTCCAGCCCTCGGATCATCCTCGTGGCCCTTCTCTGGACTCGTTTTAACTGGTCAATGTCTCTCTTGTGCTGGGGGCTCCAGAACTGGACACAGTACTCCAGGTGGGGCCTTGTGAGAGGGGAGTAGAGGGGGAGAATCACCTCCCTCGACCTGCTGGCCACACTTCTCTTGATGCAGCCCAGGGTACGGTTGGCTTTCTGGGCTGCAAGTACACATTGCCAGCTCATGTTGAACTTCTCATCCACCACCACTCCCAAGTCCTTCTCTTCAGAGCTGGCCTCAAGCTACTCATTGCCCAGCCTGTCCTTATGCTTGGGGTTGCCCTGACCCAGATGCAGGACCATCCAGGCCAGGATGCTCTTGTTCTTGGCCTCCTGGGCAAACTGCTGGCTCATATTCAGCTACCTGTCAACAAATGCTCACAGGTCTATTTCCATCAGGCAGCTTTGAGCCACTCTTCCCCAAGCCTGCAGCTTGTTCATGGGATTGTTGTGCATGCCCCAGCACCTGGCCTCGTTGAACCTCAACAACTGGCCTTGGTCCATTCATCCAGACTTCCTGATCCCTCTATAGAGACTTTCTACTCTCAAGCAGATTAACACTCCTGCCCAACATGGTGTCATCTGCAAATTTACTGAGGTTGCACTCAATTCCCTTGTCCAGATCACTGATAAAAGTACTAAACAGAGCTGGCCCCAAAACTGAGCCCTGGGGAACACCACTTGTGACTTGCCACCAACTGGATTTAATTCTGTTCACAGGCCTGGCCATCCAGATAGTTTTCTACTGAGCAATTACTACATCCATCCAAGCTATGAGCAGCCAGTTTCTGCAGGAGAATGCTTTGGGAAACAATGTTAAAGGCTTTACTAAAGTCTAGGTAGACAACATCCATAGCCTTTCCCTCATCCACTAAGTGGATCACCTTCTCATTGAAGTAGATCAGGTTAGTCAAACAGCACCTGTCTTTCATAAACACATGTTGACTGAGCCTGATCACCTGCTTGTCTTGTGTGTGTCGTATAATGGTGTAGTGGGTCTGGCTGGGATGGAGTTGATTTTCCCCATGGCAGCCCTCAGAGTGCTGTGTTTTGTATTTGGTGGCTCGAGGGGTGTTGATAACACAGCAGTGTTTTGGTTACTGGTGAGCAGTGCTAGCACAGCACCAAGGCTGTCTCTCCAACATTTCCCCCAGTAGGCTGGGAGGGGGGAAGGTCTTGGGAGGGGACACAGCCAGGACAGCTGACCCAAACGGACCAAAGGGATATTCCATACCATATGACGTATGCTCAGAAATAAAGCAAGGAGAACAGAGGGGGAAGGGGGGGCATTCGTTACTTCCGTTTGTCCTCCGGGAACCGCAACGCGTATGAAGCCCTGCTTCCCGGGAAGTGGCCAGACATCGCCTACTGATGGGAAGTAGAGAGTAAATATTTTGTTCTTTTGCTTCTGCGCGCGCAGCTTTGCTTTGCTCCTATTAAACTGCTTTTGTCTCGATCCACGAGTTTGGTTTTTTTGTGTTCCATCTTATTTTCTCCCCTCCCCATCTTGCTGAGGAGGGGGGTGATAGAGTGGGCTTTGGTGGGCACCCAGTATCTAGCCAGGGTCAACCCACCACAAATGGCACTCAGGATGATCTGCTCCATAACTTTCCCCAACATCGAGGTCAAACTGACAGGCCTGTAGTTCCCCAGATTCTCCTTCCAGCCCTTCCTGTAGTTGGGCATCACATTTGCTAGCCTTCAGTTCGCTGATATGGCAAATGCATGAAGAATTCAAAGATAAGATGTATTTCATGGTGCCATGATTACCTCCCTGGGGAGCCTGTTCCAGTGCTCCACCACCCTCTGGGTGAAGAACCTTTTCCTAATATACAACCTAAATTTGTCCTGGCACATCTTCCTGAAATTTTCACTGGTCCTATCACTGGTCACCAGAGAGATAGTTCCTGGCCCTTCTCTTCCCCTTGTGAGGAAGTTATAGACTGTGTTGAGGTCTCTGCTCAGCCTCCTCTACTCCAGGCTAAACAAACCAACCTACTTCAGCTTTTCCTCATATGGCTTCCCCTCTAAGCCCTTCACCAATTTAGCGGTCCTCCTCTGGACACTCTCTAGTAGCTTTATAGCCTTTTTAGACTGTGACACCCAAAACTAGACACAGTACTCAAGGTCAGGACGCACCAGCGCAGAGTAGAGTGGGACAATCACCTCCCTTGACTGGCTCAGAATGCAGTGCTTGATGCACCCCAGGACCTGGTTGTCCCTCTTGGCTGCCAGGGCACACTGTTGGCTTACATTCAGCTTGCCATCAACCAGAACCCGCAGGTTCCCCTCCGCAGGGCTGCTCTCCAGCCTCTCATTCCCCAGTCCGTGTGTGTGTCCAGTGTTGCCATCTCCCAGGTGCAAAATCTGTCACTTGCCCTTGTCAAAAGTCATACAGTTGGTGATTGCCCAGCTCTCTAATTTATCTAGATCTCTCTGCCCTCAGGAGTGTTGACAGCTTCTCTCTATTTGCTGTCATGAGCAAACTTTGGACTAGGGCAGATGACTTGGAAGCATCCTTTAGTTCCTTAAAGAACAACTCATCAATATCATCATGCTGGCTAGGTGGCCTATAGTAGACTCCCACAATAACATCCGCTTTATTTGACTGTCCCTTTATCCTCACCCAGAGGCTGTCAAGTGTGCCATCGTCAACTGAAAACTCCACGCACTCCAGTTCCTCCACTACATACAGTGCAACCCCCCACCTCGCCTGCCCTGCCTATCCCTCCTGAAGAGCCTGTATCCATCCATCATGGCACACCATTCACTGGACTCATCCCACCAGGTTTCAGTTATGCCAGTGATGGCATATCTCTGGGACTGGTCCAGGGCTTCTAGCTCCTCTGGCTTGTTTCTCCTGCTGTGTGCATTTGTGTAGAAGCACTTCCGGTACGGCTCATTGTGCCTATCACCTTGTGGAGCTGTCTGAGGTATCCCACTGGCATGCAGCTCCTAGAACTTAGGTAAGCCATGTCACAGACTAGTATTTTATAATAGTTACTGTTATGTTCTATCAGTAACAAACTGTAGCATGAGCCAGATGTGACAATTTTCCCAATTTTCTTTATGGATTATGTATTGATACATATCAATACATCAGTGAGTCAATGTACATGTCATGTATTAATACACTTTCAGGTCACTCAAATGATTACGTATTTACTAAATCAATATTTCTGCATGTTTACTTATCTAAGTTAATGAAATACCACTGTAGGTTGAACACAGGCCTTCTAATTTAGGTATACAATTTAAAGACTACTACAGGAAAAATTTTGGTGCCTGCAAAAAGAGGAGTGATTACATTCCCTACAGAGGCAGTGTAGATTCAGATTCCAGTTTCTGTGTAAGAGCTAGTGAGAAATGCTAGGCATACACTCCATGTTCACCTATCTGACTCAGTTCTTTTTACTTTCAGAGGATAAGACTTAAAAAAGTAGAGATTTTTCTTTCTAATAATAATAACAATAAAGTTGAAAATTTCATTTGAGCCTATCATGATTTTTGTAATCTTTCTACAGGTAGTCCTATCCCTACATGTGAGCCCTAACTGTTGTATAACACTAGTTTGCATTTATTCTAACTCCATTACACTCTCATCTGTAACTGTATAGTGATATAGCCTCAAAAATTGTAAGATGTCCTGCTGAGTATACTCCACAGATTGGCTGTCACAACAGTGTCCTAGGAGATGGAAGTTCAAAGCCTTTCCATCTGACAGGGTCAAAAAAACAAACTTACAAATTCCTACTTCATGCTTAAGCTACATCACAGCTATCAAATGAGACATGATGTTTACCCACAAACTTGACAGTGGCAAACCACATTTATGTTTTGGGGTTTCTCAGTGGACTTGGATCGTACATATGAGTCACGTCTGAGTTCCAGCCTGAAGAGAAGTACCTATTCCTTGAAAACAGGCACTTCTGAACAGGCATGACAAATTAACTGTCATTGGTAAGGGGACATTCAGGCTAAGAAGAAGAGTAAGTAATGAATTTCAGGGTAAAGCAGCCTTAGAAAGTAGGCAGACTGAGACGCTGTGCATCACTAAAGAGGGTTGCAGGTGACTAAATTTCAGTTAATGGGCATTTTTGTTGATTGAACTCCATGACATGAATAATCTTGTCCTCTGACTTGTAATCTCAGGACAATTCAAGCACCCTATATTGCTTACTTGGTTCAGCCATAAAATATACTTATTTTTGGCTTCATTCTTCCTCCATCTCTAGTATCTAAGTCATGAAATCAAGAGATTAGAAGTGTTTTCTTTATAAATAGTAATATTTTTCCTGCCTTTTTTGTCTACACAAGGTTATCCCTTGTATTTATGTTATGTCCAGTTTGATTCAAATAATCCCACAGATAAAGCTTTTTCCCACCACAAATATAGTCTAATACATCCAATCTCAGTCTCAGAAATTTCTGATCTTTACACCAACTTTTACTGCTTTAATTTGATTGCATTGTTTTCCTATTCCATATACATTTTTCTGTGATCCTTTCCATTTCTATCTTTTAGGTACCTTGAGGTACTTCTTTGAGTGATAGCCAGGGGATTATCATGAACCTCTTTTGCTGTCTCTTAGAAAATCTGTGAATATTTATATTCTTTTAATCTCTATTTATCTTAAATCATATAATCATAATTATCTGACCCATTTTATTACTTCATTTTTTTTTTCAATTCATCAATGTATTTCTGGTAAAAAAGTCGTTGGTCAAGCTCACTTATTAGGAAGGTTACATTAGCTCCTGAAAATTTTGCATTTGCCTGCAAAATGAGAGGGATACATCTTAGAGTTAAGCACAGAAACTCCTCAGCAGAAGCAGATAAATCAGACTTAATGTCTTCTAACACCTGTAACCTACAGACCTCATCTGTAAACTCCAAGGAGTTTAAAAAAAAAAGAAACCATACATTTTAAAAGTTAGTAATCAAAAAATACAGGAAAAAGGAGAAAATCATTAGAAATTACATAAATCCTGCTAGAATAACACTTCAACTTCTGAGGTGCTTAGGGACTTCATCTCTCATTGAAAAGAAAGTGATTGACCAGTTTATGAAAAGGACCTTATCAGATCACTATCTTTCTTTTGTCACTCCTGCATATAATTCAAAATATATGAATAGTTTAGGACTGCCCCAGCTTTTAATTCAATAAAAGGGCATCTCACACTGCTAGTAGTCCAAGTACCTTTCAGAAAAGAAAAACAAGACTTTACATTTGTTTGATTCCTAAAGGAAAATATGTATATGTATATACATATTCTTCCAGAGTGGAAGTGGAGCTTTTCTGTACCTACTGGCTTCAGTTTTCTACTCATCTATCAATAATTTACATATTTCAGAAAATCTCAAAATCAGGGATTTTTCTTACATGTCTCCCTCATACCTACACACCAAGAAATCTATTTATAAACTAATAAAAGATTTTTGCAAGTATCAGGCTGAAAACAGTAGCTTAGTAACTGCTTTTATTATTAGAATCACCCAGACACCTGTGCTTGCAAATACATGCAAATTTATGCTAATTTGTAAACATATGTACCATATATACACATATATAAAACACATGTAATAGGTATATGTATTTAATGCATAATTCATGTTTTATATCCATATAATTTATAAATTCTATGCATTATTTTAAAATAGCATAAAAATAAGTCTTTGTTCCCTTTTAACAGTATTGTCATGTAGGAACATATCTGTAACCAGTCTTCTACTTCATTTAATCTCATAAACCTTAGTATTATTCATTTTAACATAGCAAATGCCTTTTCTGTAATGAAAATGTGACTAGTGCTAAAAAAAAAACTATGCTGATCTCTGGTTTTTGGGTTGTTTTGGTTTTTTTTTTCAAAAGTGTGGAGAATAAAATTCATTCTTTATTACCTTTTTTTTATCTGTTTAAGTCTGCCAATCAATAATGCCAGCTAGTGACAACTAGTTGTTTTTTTTTTCTTGTTTATTGTGAGGAATTTGTTTTCATTTTGACTGACACTGTGTGTACCAGTTAATCCTTATACAGAAAGAACTTTGACTTAACACAGCTCTAGGCCAGACTGAATTCAATTATATGGAAAAGGGAAGATTCTTAAAACAGATTTTTTTACTGTCTTTTCTATAGGGAAATAGAAGTGTTTTCAGTCACTCAGCAAAAATGTTCACATTTATGAAATAGTAGTGACATTATTCATTGAAGCAGTTGATTTTTTCAACCAGTTTTAGTGTTCAAATGCAGATAGAGTTCATGGAATACACCTGAAAGCCAAACAAGCAAAAAGAATAGACACATAAGACAAAACACATTAAAACAAAATAAACATGTTGCATCATGCTAG
Source organism: Caprimulgus europaeus (assembly GCA_907165065.1). Next base: position 86,265,356 of record OU015523.1, on the reverse strand, counting down.
CCATTAACACTATAACTAAAGCATCCACTGAGTATTTGGAAAGCGTATCCTCTTCTATCTGACAGAGATTTGAATGGAGATCTCATCCTTCTGGTAAAAAGTGTAAGATCCTTACTAAACACCTTTTTGAAACTCTAAGTGGGATCTAAATACTGCATAATCTTGTGTTGACTCTATGCACAGCAATGCATTTACCTATTCAGAAGGAAGTTCATCAAACTGATACAATAATTTCCTTGTTAATAATACAAAAACTAGTTGTGTTATTTTCACAACTGGAAAAAAAAATATATATACATATATATATAAAAGTTGCTCCACAAATAATTAAATAAATTATTAATAAGAATTACGTTAATATTTAAGGAACAAAATCAATGTATTGGACAGTAATGTGAAATAACATATTAAAAGATCCAGAGCAGCAGTAGCAATGTGCAAGAGTGTCACCAAGAGAAAATATGACAGATTGATAAAGACAGTGTTGGAATGGTTGCCAAAGCCTGGGAATCCCAGCAGAAGAGACTAAACAGAATTGCAGAGGTACAGAACCTGGTAGATAATCGAGAACAGCGGGGGTACAGACTAACCAAATACTGCAGAAGATGTAACACATGGGGAGTCCTGAGTCCAGCAGTGGATTGATAATGGATGATATGCTAAAAATATGTTGTATTTGTATTACTAAAGCAGTTGTATGATACTGCCATATTTGATTAAGCTGTTTCATACTGTGTCTGTCTCACATACTCGAACTGTACACAACACCTGAAAAATATAATGGAACAGAATTGTTTTTTCAAATGGATTTACTGTCAGTTTGGATAAAAGACATTTATGTGTAATCTCACTTTATGAAATACTGTATATTAATGTAACAAACAGGAAAGATATTAAATTACTCTAATAAGTCTGTTGCCTGTGTCACTTTTTATCTACATCTTGGCCATGCATAACTCACACAGAGTCTCCTGGGAACATTGCCTGAGTGAAAGCTACAAAATAAGACTCCTATGGTGACTGAAGTCAGTGGGACATTTTCCAATGGTTTTAATGGAATTTAGATCAGCCCTTCAAGAGAGAAGACCATAAGGTATTTCATAAGTTAGCTTGATGTATGCAGATGTTACCAGAAACAGCCCAAATGAGATACTCAAGAGTCACTCTGCAATTCATGCAGGTAACTTTTATCATATTATCACAAAAACTTAATGACTTAGAGCACTTAACTGAGCAACAAAATCTTTATTCTCTTGTGGTTATCCATGACTAGAAAAAAAAGCTTGATATTAGTATCCTACAAAACAGTTAAGTATCCCTAATAAGCTATTGGGGCTGTGTTGCAAGGAGTTGATGGACTCTCACTTGGACATAGTCCTGCAGTGATATTAGATGTGTAAATTAATGTTGTATTCCTCCAATTTTGCATTTGTAGACATTGTTTCTAAGCATATTAATACTTGTTTAACTTAAAGGAGGTGCTTACCTCCCACTGACTTTGATGGGACTCAAATTAAGTAATCAGTCTGAAGCAGGTACTTATATGCCTCCATGAATAAACTCATTAATGAAGCAACATTTTTTTTTTTCTTTTAGGTTTACTTAACTTTTAACTCTCAATTTCAGACAAAGAAGTAAATTAATACATCTTTTGGAGAAGGAATTTGGGCAATGACTGTTGTAAATTAACCCCACAAAAAATATAAAATCCTAGTGAAACAGAATTTTTTTGCAAAATTTGACTTCAGATTGTTCCTTCTAGCTCTAAAATGAAACCTTAAAAACTCACAAAAGGAGGCTGTATAGGGCTTTGGTTTTGGGTTTGTTTTGTTGTTGTTGTTGTTGTTTTGGTTTTTTGATGATGCACATACTGAAAATTATTCCAAGTCAGGACTCCTTGAAAAAGCAAAATACCTCACAGAACTGTAAAAACAAATGGCAGCAATTAAGATTTTAAAGCTCATCATGAACAGTTTTAATGGGACTCTAGTTTTAGAAAGTAAAGGATAAAAATGACAATGAAGCACAAAGCACCTAATACATTTCTCAACCCATATCCTAGCTTCTGTAAAAGATAAGAGGAAAACACCCTGCTGATAAAGAGATTTAATATGAAGTGAGATGCATAAACTTTGATACCTCCTCACGGGTTTCTTAACTCTGCCACAGATCTGCTACATTCTGCATACAGTATAAACACAGTTCTGAGGGTAATTCTCACACTAAAATTAGAAAAAAAGAATAGCATGAATATTTAATACCTCCCTGAAGTGTTTTACTTCAGCAATAAAGCATAGCAGTGAAGTACAAAAAAGCTTGCAGTTGCTTTCCTGAGCTCTTATCCTGAACATGATCACATTGCAGCATTTGTTTTATTACTTGGAAGTGAATTCATTTGAATAGAAATGCATTTTTCCACACCTTTCTCTACTTACAAATGAAAGAAAAATAAAACAAAACAAAACAACAACAACAAAAAAACAAGATCCAAAACCAAAAACAAAACAGAGGCTCATCGACAGAGCTGATCTTTCTCATTTGGGATTCAGAAATAGTAATTCTGGAAATTGTGGAAAAAACAATTCCACAATTTAAAGTACAGTAAATATTCTTAACAAGTTTTCATTTTTCAAAGTACAAGTGAAAACAGGTTGGTAGTAACCTTACTGGTTACTATAATATTTCAGTCAATGTGATTTGATGTAAATAACTGTCTGTGTAGATGAGGGCAGCAGTGGATGATGCCTACCTCGACTTCAACAAGGCTTTTGACTCTGTCTCCTATTACATCCTAACAAGTAAGCTTAGGAAGTGTGGGTTAGATGAACGGACAGCGAAGTGAACTGAGAACTGGCTGAATGGCAAAGATCAGAGGGTTGTGATCAGTGGTGCAGAGACTAGTTGGAAGCCTGTAGCTAGTGGTGATGCCCAGGGGTCAGTACTGGGTCCAGTCTTGTTCAACATACTCATCAATGACCTGGATGAAGGGACAGAGTGTACCCTCAGCAAGTTTGCTGATGATACGAAGCTGAGTGGAGTGGCTGATACACCGGAAGGTTGTGCTGTCATTCAGAGAGACATAGACAGGCTGGGGAGCTGTCCAGAAAGGAACTTGATGAAGTTCAACAACGGCAAGTGTAGAGTCCTGTACCTGTGGAAGAATAACTCCAGGTACTAGTACAGGTTAGGAGTTGACCTGCTGGGGAGCAGCTCTGCAGAGAAGGACCTGGGAGTCCTGGTGGGCAGCAAGTTAACCATGAGCCAGCAACATGGCCAAGAAAGCCAATGGAATCCTGGGATGCAATCAGAAGGATGTGCCAACAGGTTGAAGGAAGTTATCTTCCCAGTCTACTGTGCCCTAGTGAGGTCACAACTGGAGTACTCTGTCCAGTTCTGGGCTCTCCTATTAGGAAAGGCTGAGACCTGGGTCTGTTTAGCCTAGAGAAGAGAAGACTGAGGATGGGGCCAGACACTTTTCAGTGATGCTCAGCAACAGGACAAGGGGCAACAGGCAAAAGCTGTAACACAGGAAGTTCCATCTGAAGATGAGGAAAAACTTCTTTACTGTGAGGGTGACAGAGCACTGGAACAGGCTGCCCAGAGAGGTAGTGGAGTCTCCTTTCAGGAGATATTAAAAACCCATCTGGGTACAATCCTGTGCAACCTGGTCTAGATATACCTGCTTTGGCAGGGGGGGTGGCCTAGAAAATCTCCATAGGTCCCTTCCAACCCCTTACCCTCCTTACAGAAGATATTTTATATTCTGATATACAATGGTAGTAGCAAGGTTTCTATTTTAATTTAATTGAGTGACCATATCATAAGATGCAACAAAAGGAAACTGAAAGACAATTGTGAATACTGTGGTCTTAAAAAATTTGTTTCTGTATTTAAAATTACATTCTGAAATGTGACAGATAAATAAAAATGTAGTACATTGTCCTTTCCTATGTAGTTTGTGTCAGACTGCAAAGGATAGAAAGTAGCAAAAAATTTGCAGTTAATATTATAAAGGTCAAATTTTGTTTTGATTTACACCATTTTAAGAGTCTAGAATCACTGTAGACAACATATCTAATCCATAAGAAAACTAGTGTAAATCAGAACAAGACTGAGACAATAATTAAGACACATTTTTTCAAGCATCACATACAGTAACATAAAATCTATTGGCTGATTTACCACACTGTTTGTCTTCAGTTGTGGTGACTGATTCTTTTCCTATGCCATTTATGCTTTGCTCAGGTTGTGCGATATACATGATAAGCAATATACACATACTGAAATTAACGTAACACTAAGTGTAGGTTAAGCCAAAGATTGTCTTCATGAATGAGTGGACATTTGGGTCTGCATTAATTTGAAATAAGACTAAGCTCAAATTAAATTAACTGCATGAGTTCAGCAAATCACTGAAACTTTGTTGGATATCAAGTCAGTATCATTTTTCTTCTGCTGTGTATTTAAACTCTGATAAGATGTAATACCTAAGGGTATTTTTTGTTTGGGTTTGTTGGGGGATTTTTTATTTTGTTTTATTTTGGGGTTTTTTTGTTGTTGTGCAAACTCTTCTGATCAGAACCTAAAATTATAACCGGACCCATAGGAAGCAATGGCAACTTCTTGAATTATGAGAGCCATTTTCAGCTCCACAAAAAAAAATCTAAAGAATTCTGAGGCTGTCAACTGTCAGTGTTCTCTCTGGATGTTCTCTGGACTTAGCTAATGGAAAGTTTAAATGGTTCTGTAGAGGTAGAAAAATTCTTCCATTTAAGACTTTTTGAGACTCATAGGAAGTCAAATGAATAAGTTCAGCTTTGGGGAACTCAAATCAGGCCTTCCTTTCTCATGTCCATCATGCCTAACTTTTTCCTTCTGATAACCTCAATATGGATGTTTTATGTACTCTAAAACCTCATTTTTCTGAGGCCTATAAGATAACTGTATGTGTTGGGTTTGTGCGTGTTTGGGAGGCGGGGCGGGGGGGGAGGGGGCGGGGTGGTGGTGTGTGTTTGTTTTTGGTAGTGGGGCATGAGGCCACCTTGTGAGAGCAAAAGGTCCCCTGGCTCCAAGGCATACCACCCACTATCCCAGGCTGAGCCAGTTAGCAATAGAGAAATACCTCTACAAATCCAAATTTGTGAAGGCAAGGAGGTCTTGAAAGGCAGATGGGGAGACCCTGGAGGAGAGGCCATTGACCCGAACAAAAGACAACCATCAGCTTAAACAAAGAGAGAGCTTCATTGCCAGAGGGAAGGAGGAGGAGGGGGAAGACAGAGAACCTTAGACACCCAGTTCAACTGCATGGAGTAGGAGAAGGCAAAGGAGGTCCCTGCAGCCCATGGAGCTTCGGTGGCGGAGCAGATACCCATGTGTATACCATGGAGGATTCCACACTGGAGCAGAAAGCTGAGCCTGAGGGCAAGCGTGATGGAATTGAGACCCAGAGAATTGTTCGATGCCAGAGCAGGGGTGAGGAGGTACGCTGGACTGGAGGCCTGTCTGCAGCCTGTGGATGTCCCCATGCTGAGCCAGGAGCTGTGCCCGAAGAGGCCTGTGACTCCATGGGAAGCTTGCATTGGAACTTTGTTCCTGGACTTCCATGCCAGGTAGAGTGGCAATGGTGAACTGACCGCAACCCCCGTATCCTGCCCCCTGTGTCACTGGGGGAGGGAAGGTAGAGATATTCAGAGCAAAGTGATTTGAGCCTGAGAAGAAGGGAGGGGTGGGGGAAGGTGTTGTGGGATGTGGTTGTTATGTCTACTCAGATGATTTGCAATGAATTAAATTGATTTTTCTTCCCCAAGTTGAGTCTGTTTTGCCCGTGACCATAACTGGTGAGTGAGCCATCCCTGTCCTTCATTCCTAATCCTGTAGCTCCTTTGTTGTCTGACTCCCATCCCATCTCACTGGGTTGGGGGAGTGAATGCAGGACCGCATGGTCCCACTGTGGGTCAAATCACCAGACCCTATGAAGCTCAATTGTGTTTATTTACATATGTAGTTGAGAATAATTTTAGTTTTAAATAATACTCTTACTTACTGAGTATTCATAGCACTGAGAACAGATAAAAAACTTCCAAAGTTATGCAAGCATTTCACAGTGTAAACAACTCAATTCTTGTTTTGAATTGTGCTTTCAGATTGTTACTAAATAATAATAATAAAAAAAGTCTGTGATGAATACTGCTAAAAAGACTAAAAGCAAATAAACTTTTTATCTTAATAAACACTAGTTATAAACAGAAACCCGTACAAAGAATGCAAGATACATTTCAAGAAACATGACTAACAGCAGAATTATACTTGAATCCTTAACGTTAGTTTATCTTGCAACAAAAGCAAAATGCTACTTGAGAATAAGATAAGCAAACTGCAATAAATCAAAACATCACTTTTATGTAGGAATTGTTGATTTTATTGTGTATAAAGTGGTTAGAATTGGCAAAAACACTGAATCCCACATGTTGCAATACTTAAATACAGTATTTAAATTAAGTTTGAACAAGATTTTGAGCAAAGGGATACAAATAAATCAAGGGATAGATTGAAATTAGCTGTCTACTTAAACAAACGAACAAAAAAGTATATATATAGGTGTGCATAAGCTCTATTATTTTTCCTTCTATTGCCTCGGACAGTCAATATTCAGAATCACAGCAACATATGTTAGTTTATAAATATACCAGGCACAGGCAATGCATTCTGATCTTCCACCAAATAAATCAAGAGATCCCTGCTGAAGGAGCAATGGTCACAGTGCCAAGTTACAACTGTGAAGGAAGTGACAGCATCGCACAGCAGTACTTCTGGCCCTAGCAGAGGTCAGAAAACACAATCAACATTGAGGAAGGAAGTTCAGCTTCATTTGCTTCTTGCAGTTTAAATAGATGAATGCTCAAGAGGCACACTACAATAAGATCTGTAACCAGTTCACCTTTTACCATATGGATAATAAGTGTTTCTCTTCCTTACAGAAAAAAAAAAAAAAAAATCTAAAATAATATTTGGACACTTTTTGATAATGAACATGTGTTAACATTGATTCAGAGTAATTTTTCTTAAGGAATAATGCTTATGGAAAAAAGTGTGTGATTTTGAAGTGGCAATTATACTTTGTGTATTCAGCACTACAACTAAATAGGCTATGACTAGGTATTTTTATTAGACAAATTTAGTCTTCTGGCTCTATCTGTGTCACTAAGCTCATATTTTGCCTTTTACAAGCCAATAAATTCTTCCTCCAGCAAAACAAGACAGTTACTTTTGAGAAGTAATTAAACAATGATTTTTTAAAAAGTGATCAGGAGAAAGCACAGACTGATTCAGCACCATTGATTTTTTTTTTTCTTATAGATTTTTAAGTTACATATGTGATTTGTCTAGTTTCAGTTCAATTTTTTTTTTTTTTTTCCCAGAAACCTTACCCAACTATACAAGTCAACGTAACTAGTACCCTATTACTGATTTTTCTGCTAACTTTGGAAACTGATATGTCTTTTTATTTAGCCTTCAGAGCATGTAGTCTTTTCTTCTTTATAACCTCTTATTTTGACCATCAGCTCTGTAGTAAAAACAAACAAACAAACAAACAAAAAAACCCAAACCAACATATTTATAATTTTTACAATACTTTTCTTGTTAGAATATCAGAGTATTTAAATGTTGGGTCAGTCTCAGATTAGATAGTAGAGGATAATGAGTCTAATGGTCAAATTCTCACTAACCTATTTAATCAAATCACAGACTGCTAATAACCTATCTAGACAGTGACAAAGTTGGAAATAGAATCCATTCCTCCCCTTTTTGCTTCCTGTGAGCTTCAACTGAAGCACAATTTTACCTTCCTTCCTATTATCAATTAGCTAAACAGTCTTTACTATTTTCTTACTGTAGTGTCCAGATGCCCCAACGAAGATAAAAGTAATACTTTTCCTGGTCCCTGTCTTTCTGAACAATGCCACATGCATGTTTTGTTAGCAACACACAGTCTATATTTTTATTAAGTAATGACAATGATTGTTTTTACACTAGGCCAAAGTGATAATAAATAAAAGTTGCAAGTATCTGAAGTAGATGTCACTTCTCCCTTCATTGACTTCTCCAGTTATTCTTTACTAGAAGTCAAAATGAATATCTTATTCTTCCTATTCTTATTATTTATACTTCACTCAGTTTGATGTTCACTGGGCTGACATTCATTCAGATTCCACATCTAAGAGGATAAAGATGTGTGTCTGGGAATTCTGAGGACGCTCATGTCAATTAAATTTATACCACCATGAGTTTTTCAATGACTCTCTCCTACATTCAAAATAGATAACACAGTTTTTCCAGGATTGTACAAATGAAAGCTCTGCAGGATGAAGGATATCAAATGACAGCGTTGTCTGAAACCTGCTTTCCTCATGAAAGCAAGAAGAGAAAAGTTGTCAGTTTACTCAGTAGAGAGAAACAGTTCTGAAGCAAGATTCATCTCATCTTAATACAGATGTCTAAACGAGGTTGGCTTACTGGCTCTGTGAAAGTGTCTATTTCTCTCCATTGACAATAAAGTATGATCGAAGTTGTTAGCTCAGATTTGGGTGTTTATGCTGTAGAAACACAAAGAGATTAAATTAATTCTACATCAAAGTATTCTCATTCCAAGTGTTCATTTGTGAATGTTTTTGTCTTCATTTCCTTAAAAAATGTGCCAGCATATATGTTATAAAGCATAAAAGGGATTGCACTTACTAATGATTAATTAATCAATTTGTCCTATTTTGCACATTGTCCTTTGGACAGGCACGATTCTTCTGGTTAATACCCTGTATTGGGTTTGCGTGGCAAGGTTTTGGTAGTGGGGGGGGCAGACATGGGGTGTCTTCTGTGAGAGAAGCTGCCAGAAGCTTCCCCCATGTCCAACCCAACACAGCCAATGCCAGCCGGCTACAAGAACGGACCCGCTGCTGGCCAAGGCCAAGCCCATCAGTAACGCCTCTGTGATAACATAATTAAGAAAAAAAAAGAGAAGAGAGGGGAAAAAAAAAAAAAAAAAGCTGCACACTTTGCAACTGGAGAGAGGAGTGAGAAGATGTAAGAGAAAACAACTCCACAGACACCAAGGTCAGTGAAGAAGGAGGGGGAGGAGGTGCTCCAAGCGCAGAGCAGAGATTCCCCTGCAGCCTGTGGTGAAGACCATGGTGAGGCAGGCTGTCCCCCTGCAGTCCATGGAGGTCCATGGTGGAGCAGTGACCACCTGTAGCCCGTGGAGGACCCCACGCTGGAGCAGGTGGATGCCCGAAGGAGACTGTGACCCAGCGGGAACCCCGCGCTGGAGCAGGTTCCTGTCAGGACCTGTAGCCCGTGGAGAGAGGAGCCTACGCCGGAGCAGGTTTGCTGGCAGGACTTGTGACCCCGTGGGGGACCTGCGCTGGAGCAGTCCCTTCCTGAAGGACTGCACCCCATGGAATGGACCCATGCTAAAGCAGTTTGTGTACAACTGTCAATCATGGGAAGGACTCTTGTTGGAGAAGTTCGTGGAGAACTGCCTCCCGTGAGAGGGACCCCACGCTGTTGCGGGGGAAGGAGTCCTCCCCATGAGGGGGAAGGAGTCCTCCCCCTGAGGATGAAGGAGCGACAAACAACGAGTGATGAACTGACCCCAACCCCATTCCCTGTCCCACTGTGGTGCTGGGGGGAGGAGGCGAAAAATCGGGAGAGAGATTAAGCCCGGGAAGAAGGGAGGGATGGGGGAGGTGTTTTAAGATTTGGGTTTACTTCTCATTATTCTCTGATTTCAATTGCTAATAAAGTAAATTTGTTTTTTCCCCCAAGTCGAGTCTGTTTTGCCCGTGCCAGTAATTGGTGGGTGATCTCTCTCCATCCTTATCTCCACCCACGAGCTTTTCATTATATTCTTCTCTCTCCCTGCCCATTTGAGGAGGGGGAGTGATAGAGTGGGCTTTGGTGGGCATCCGGCCTCTGGTCAGGGTCAAACCACAACATACCCTTATCCTCTGTGCATTATTTGTTTTTAATTGTTGGTTTTTTTTTTTAAACTTCCTAATAAGAGTCTGGATAAGCATATGCTTAGCTTGTTGTTACATGCTACCTTTTGTTTTCTGCTACTTCTAGCATCATTTCTCAAGAACCTCAGACATTAATTATTTATTTTCTTCCTCAGTTGCCTAAAGACAGAAGACAACTACTGTTTTTTGAAATAATCTAGCATACCTGAGATATCCTCACAGGGACAAAAAAAATATAGCATAGAATCTACAAGAGGCTTGTAATCTCTGGAAAGACACTGTAAGTCAAAGTAGGCTGTGTAGGGCAACAAATAGGACATTAGTTGCTGATCTTGTGAACTAAAGTGAACTCTGTTAGCTGATTAGCTCTATGGCTATGTGAATTCTGGTTTGCATTCTTTTCAGGCAAACTGATTAGATTAGAAGTGCTGGTTTTATTCTTACTTTTCTTCCTATAAATAAAAAACTTAAATATGGAATACTACTTGACCTTCTCCATCAATCTGGTTTCTGCAAACTTGTGTAATATATTTGCAATAAGAGATTAAAATTCTACTCTTAAGAAACCTTAATGCCAGTATCTATACTTCTACTTATTGAAATTATAAACTGTCATTATGGTCAATTATCAACTCAGTTCACTACCCACATATTTCTATCCAGTGTCATTTGTGTTGTAAGATTACTTTGGCTGGCATCTATATGACATTTCAGAGCAGTGCAGGGTTCCTACATGTCCTGTGTCATATATGCAGATGCATGTTGCCTTTGTGTCATATATGCAGACGCATGTTGCCTTTTTTGGTTATCTTTGGAAGCCTCAAATTAGTGCTAAAGACATGTTTAGGTAATTGAATCAAGCCCCAAGCTGCATTTCTTTGTAGAGTCCATTGGCAATAATGAAAGCTCCAACACTTAGTCTGCATACCACAGACACACAGAAACCTAAATGTGGATGCTTGGAGCTCAGATCCAGTCTTTATCTCATTCTTATTTTTGTTGAGAGAGTTTGCACCAGATACTACAATACTTTCACACACTAATGCACTAGCACCTGCAGGTGGACATAGAAGTACACTGAAGATGAGAAAGCCTACTGGAAAAAAAAAAAAAAAAGCATAAAAAGTGTAGGTTTACAGTTTCCTTTCTTGACAAAGTTATGTTCAGGATCACTGCATACAGAAAAGCTGACACTGCTCTCAGCCTAACCATGAAAATTACAATGCTGCTTCATATGAACTTAAAGAGCATTTTCTTGTTTGATTTTGAATTTTTCTACTCCGTAGACATGAGCAAACCCAAAGCGCACAAAGAACATATGTGCCCAAGGAAAAAGAACATATGTGCCCAAGGAAAAATCAGGTAAAGCCTAGATGCCCTTGAACACTATTGTCCTATTTGTCACTACTCTGTGAAGAGTCAGAACTACTCTCCTCAGTCACTGGTGCAAGGCCGTACAGCATCTAGGGCAGAATGGAGGAGCCCTTCGTTGCTGAGGGTCCCGTCTGAACTCAGGAGCACAGCACTGTAAGTAGTTTTGCTGTTATTACAGTACCCGCTTAACTTACATCAGCCCAAGATAACATTTTACTTCATTGCAAGTATGTTTTACAGTTCATATGATTATTTCACCAAAGAGTAATGTTCTATGATGTTGTTTAAGCACCACTTTTCTGTTAAATCACCTTGGGCCATAGATCAGTATTGAAAACCTGCACAAATGCTGAAGTGAACAAGTAACTTCCCTCACTGTACTTCTATGTCTTTATCCATAAAATGGGAATATGAAATTAACCTCCTCTGCACAGAGATCCAAGACTGACTGATAAAAGCAGTATGAAAGAAGTAGCCATTATTACCATTATTAAAAAAGGTTGAGAAGAGTTTTCTCCCTTTTGGATGGCAAATCATAATTTGTAGGCAGCCCTGTGGTGTTCTTCAGAATTGCTTAATAGTGGGTGAGATTGTCAAATGTACTCAGCTCAGATTTAAGTATGATTTCATTGAAGTCAATAGGAGAACTCCCACTGACTACTATTGTTGTTCCTTAATACTTACTGCTGAAGTGGGAAGAATTAAAGTTGAATAGCAAAGGATTAGAAAAAGATCTCCAGCTTGTAGATACAATTGGTATATAAAAATGAACTTTAAATAAATAAATAAATAAATTTAGCTCCTGAAAACAGAGAAAAGTAAATTTTCTAATATTTTAAATAGTCAGCACTGTAAATATAGACAAGTCTGTAGAAATATATTATATCTGGAAATAAGAATGTAAAAGTAAAGCTTAATGATTCATTTATTGACCAAATTGAAGCAGATACAGATGATCTGTCTTCCATAGAGTGATTTACTGTGTTATTAGAGTGAACCCCAAATTTTTATATATCATTGTAGTGTTTCTGGACACCAGATCAACTTTATGAGCTTTCTGGAGAGAAGTATGCATCCAGATTCATAGGAAAAAAGTATATCTGTAATTTTAGGTTTGTTATTGCATTTTTATCCAATTAGCTTTAATAGCTGGTAAGTGTGCCAACGTATATACGCATGTACTTGTTATATACAGCTAGATGAGCCCAGATGTTTTGAGACTAAAGAAAAATGAAAAAAATGACAAAAATAAAAGATAGATGAGAGAATGGATGGTAATGAGAATGAAATGCTCCATGCTCCAGCAAACACAAAGCTATGGTTAACTTACACTAAGCATTTCTAAAAAGGGAGAAAGTAATGTGATAGTAAGAAAATAACCTAACAAAATGATTAGTGTGACAATACCAATTGTCTCTAAGTAATAAAAATAAAGCTACTATGTAGTATCACGGAAAAAAGAGGTACAGAAGATATAACATCAGAAAATTGTGCTTGAGAATATAATACTTTTCTATTTTTGCTGTATTTACTACCATCCCCCACAAAGATGAATGGTATCCTCATTACCATTTCTAATGTTCCTGTTAAGAAGAGACAGTATTAGACATATTAATGTGTTTGGTTCTCCTTTAATTTATGATTCTCTCCACATTTTAATGAGATGTGCTCTACAGCCCATAAAATAATTGTTATGGTAAACTGACTTTTTAAAATTAGCTACACACCAGTTGGTCCAGAAACCTATTCCCCTGGACTATTCATGCACAAAATACCTTTGTGTGAAGCGCTTTCCAAATGTGTAATGACTGGAGTAAGTCCAGAAGTTTGCCTGCAGAGTCTCTCTGCATGATCACCATTGCAAACAGTCTTACAATTTCTTTTCCCAACAAAGTTACGTTAAGGGTTACTGCAATGTAGAAATGCTGACACTGCTTTCAACCTAACAATGAAAACCATAGTGCTTCTTCATATGAACTTAAAGCTGTTTCCTGTATATCTTTTTTTTTAAAAAAGAGCTATTCTAAGCTCCCTAGATCACAACTTCCTATTACAGAATCTTTACAAGAAATCTCAGAAGGAGGGAAAAAAAAAATCAGATTTCCCGCTTTGTTCTACAGTCTCATTAACTTACTTCAGTGTGACACAGCACTGCTGTTCACCCCCCAGACCATGTGTCTCACTGAGACAGTTATTCTATCCCAATGATTTTGTGCTGTGTCAGTTTAGGTCACAAATGCTGTTTGCTAACAATACTTTCTAATCAGCCCTAGGAAAAAGTATGTTGCATTCCCAGAAAATAGCACATCAGGAAAAAAATCCCCCACACCTAGGGCAACAGAGCTATATCATATTTTACGGGCTACATAGAACAGAGAGTTTGAAGAAAGTTTAATGATCAAGGCAGGCCAATAGGCAAACTTCACCAGATTAGATACTATATAAAACTGTGCTTATGCAGTTCTGTTGTCACTCATCGAAATATTAATATCTCGCTGTGTGAGAAGTGGAACAAAAGCATTATGGAAAGCTGGTTTTATATGCCAGTAAAAGAGGCAGAAATATCTTTTAACTGCAGCACACACTTTTCTTGAATTTCAGCTCTCACAATAACTTCTGTAGAAGACGGTGTCTGCAGACAAACAGAGAGCTAATCTGTTTGAAATGGTCTCAGCAGCCCTCCTAAATGGCTGAGCATTTTGACTTTACTGCTTGACAGCTCTCCTTTCTTTTCCTTTCCTTTCTCAATAGAGGAATTTTTAGACAAGAGTTGTGAGTGAAGATGGCACAGGGAGCTGGAGTAATCCGCTAATGCTTCCAGAGCTTCTGCATTTGCAAGGTTCTTAGCAGAACAGAAACTAGAATCCTTAGCATTTTTTCCCGTGGGGTTTTTTTCTGTAGTAAAGATCAGTATATGTTTGAACTGAACAAGTATTTAATCCTTGTTATAACCCACTCTGAAAAGAATCAAACGTAATACTTACATACTACACCTGCACTCTAAATTGTACATCTCAGATCCTGGCTCATAGGACTGTTGCAATTTTTTATGACGTGACTGTAAGAAGTAAAATTAATAAGGTGCTTCTGCACCTGGAAACAAGGCCTCAGTCTCGCCTAAGAAAGTGTATTAAATGTAAGCATATAGAACTGTAGTTCTTTTCATGCTTAGGCATCTTGTTTTGGTCTGTATGTGTACATAAAATGAACAGTCAATGGAGGAAAATAGCAACCAATCTGTTAAACAAGGCATTCTTCTGGTCTCCACCTCTTTCAGCAGTGTAAGACTGAACACATGCTCTAGTTTTAATTCCATCCCTGATGAAAAGGAAAAGACAGAATAGAAGGTGAAATGTGATTCTGAAAGGGAACACTTCATTATACACCTTCATAAATTAAGGACTGGCTGTATTGTCTGGGCTGCTTTAGGGGGGGCGTGTCTCTGAGATAGAATTGGCCCCGGAAAATCCCTTTGGGTCTTGTTGAAACAGCCAGTAGAGATAAGGATGAGTATCAACACCTCCTCATCATTGTAATAAAATGACCTTCAGGAAACAAAATGTGTCATGCCTTTCTTGAGTCTGTGAGTGGTTTATTTCAGCAACAGCATTTCCTAAACTGTACCCTTTTACATGAAAAATATATACACATTATGCATGTCCTATCAATCAAAGTATTAGTTGCCTTAATAAAAACTTACCCTTTATTTGTATAAGTAATAGAACTTTCCTATTATTTTTCTCTCAAAAATAATAAAAATAACGAGATTATATCACAGTAAAAATAAACTGGTGTTTAACTTTTCGGTTATACAAATTTTGTTACTGTTAATCTGCTTCTCTCCAAAAGAGCAGCAAGTTAAAATCAGAGCATAAAGGCTTTTCAGAGGTGAAAGAGTTAAAAAAAAAAAATCCATTATTTATAGAAGGAAAAAAGAAGAAAAAAAAAAAAAGAAGAAAGAAAACCCCACACTCAAAAAAAACAACTATGTAAAATAAATGAGAAGTCATTTGAAAATGGTCTCCCAAAAGGATGAAGATTAACAAACTACCAGGGCAAAAGCCCTAGAGAAACCTGCAGATACTGTAAAATATTCAACAAACAAGGAGAAAAAAAAATAGGCATTATAAGATTACCTGGTTTGTCAATAAACATAAACACACAGCACTCTTACCCAACAAGACACAAATCACAAATAAAACTCTAGAAGCACCATGCAATGATGTTAATATATCATCATACTTTTAAAAACTGCCTTAAAAATGAAACTCAAATGAGACAGGATTTTTATCATCTTCAGGCAACGAAAGAATTGGAAAAAATTACTCAGTGAGACATTTGAAATTTTTCTCATTTAAATTACCTGAGCCTTGAAGGTTGTTTAAATGTACAGAGTATCTGTTTTCTCAGAAAATCTTAGTGTAAAAAATAAGCCTACCTTAAATCCACTCAAAAAGTCTGTTGAGACATGTAAAATATGCTAAATATTCAACTGTAAGTAAACATAGTTTCGACTCATTTAAACTGGAGGTGTTCCTCCCCTGTCTGAGGCAAGGAATCACTCTTCACTTAGTATAAAACTAGCTGGTGCATCAGGTCTATTGCAGAGTCAGTCAGCATAAGTTTAGTTCCAGATGTGCTATCTTTTGCTCCACAGGTCTGTGTCCTGGTTTTTGGATGGGACAGAGCTATGTTTCTTCTTAGTAGCCAGAATAGTGCTGTATTTTGATTTCAGTATGGGATTTGTTATCAGAAGAACACTGATTACATACCAACGTTTTCAATTGTCGTTGGAAGCTGAAAGACTTTATGTTTTGCAAGTCTACAGGCACAAGGTCTAGGTGGGGGTGAGAAATAGTAACATTAGTGAACTAGATTGCCATTTGGATATGCTAATGGGATATTCCATATCATATAACATCATGTTCAGCATATTAATGAGGCTTTCTCTAGTGGGGGCTCTCTCTCTCTGGCTCTTTCTTGGGCTCTCGCTCTTCCAGGATTGAGGTTTTGGTTTTAGGATTGTCACTCCTCCAGGATCATTATCTGAGAACAGGCTAGGGCTGGTTGGCAGATGGTGAACAACTGCACTGTGTATCACTCACTTGCATATTTTATTTTTACTATTATTATCATTATTATTTTAATATCATTATTATTTTGAATTTTATTTTATGTCAATTATTAAACTGTTTTTATCTCAACCCACAAGTCTCCTTACTCCTCTAATTCTCTCTCTTGTTCCTTGGGAGTGGGGGGGAAGTGAGTGAGTGTCTGGTTTTGGCTGCCAGCCAAGTTAAACCACCGCAGCATGTTTCAGGGTACATAGGAAGAAGGCATAGGGAAAATCAGACGCAGTTCTGTGAAGGATGAGGTTTCAGCATCTCTCTTCCTCATGAAACAACTGTTTTGTTAAAGGTTGCAATTTTTCTCAATTCCTGGAGCAGAAATGGACTATTGAACTCAATATCCGAAGCCTGCATCTATATTAATTTTAGAGTAATATTAACAAGATAACTAGAAAAAAAGTAATAGGAATTTGTGACATAGCTAAGATAGAAGCACTGCAGTAACTGTGACTTTTGAACACCTATACTGTATTTTAACTCTAAAAAACTTAATCTTTGCTTTAAACCAGAAGCTTAAAAAATTGCACTTAATTTTGGAGAGCAGAGTCAGTCGTAACACCCCAAAGCAATATCAGCTGGACCTTTGCTTATGTTTACACAGACATGCCATTAAGTGATTAAGCTCTGGCTTTTTTTGACACAGACCAAACATCAGAAATGTATTTCTTAAACCTATGTAGTTGACTTGTGATATTCTGCAGTTAACAGTGCAGTTCCCCTGCAGCACATTCTATTTATGCTGTAAATTTCTGGCATATCCTCTGAGGAAATTTTAAAAGTAGAAACAAACAAGTATATACAGAGAAATTTAAAATTAAGAAATCGTTGAGGAGAAAAACAGACTTGCTGCATACTTAGAGAAAGGGTTCAAATTAATTTGAAATATATATATATATATATATATATATATATATATATATGTATGTATATATTTAGAAGTCATTTCACTCACTGCTAGCTTTGGTCCTAGAATTATGGACTGGAAAGGAAGGAAAATGTTATTTACAAACATTTTTCCTCATTACTTATGAGAAACAGACTGACTACTGTATAATAGCAATATCTAATGGAGAGTAGAATACAGAAGATAGAACTTAAATTTGTTTGTGTAGTCACAAAAGGAGAAAAAGCCTGAAAGTCAATGAGGTCTCTGCTGGAGTAAGCAGTTTATTATTTATTTTATTTTTAGGAAGTGCTTTGTTTCTTTTTTTCCTCTGTCAACTCACTTTAATATTTGCAGAGAGTAGGAAGTGAATGAAATGTTTCTAGCCATGGCAACAAAATAATAAAGATAAACTAGTACATATACTCCTTCAGGTTTTCAAGACACCATTTTGTGGACTTTCTATGAAACTTTTAAGGAGACATGGTTAGGATGAGTATTAGAGGATATTGTGGGTAATGTGCTGTTTAGGAGATAAAACTTCAGAGAGGGAAAAAATATGATCCCTTATAGACTGGAAACAGGCTTACCCTGGGCATTATTTGCACTATCATTATCTACTAGTTTGGATGAGATGGTAAACAATCTGATGCCCCCATCTGAGGCACGCATGCAGACTATGGTGCAGTCAGATTTGAGGAAAGAACTGGAAGTGGTTTATTGCTTTTCAAAGGAACTAGCAAAGTATGAAAAACAGTAGAAAACTGATTGACCCTGTATACTTACATACAATTCAATCAAATAGATTGAGTTGTATGCTTCCATCCTCATAGAAAAATAAAAAACAAAAAATTCAATGGGACCTAATAAATTTAGACAAATGAGTAGAAGATTCAGTGGATAAGAGATAAGGTATGTTACAGGCAAAACACATCATAAGGAATAATTTGGTTTGAATTACTCATATATATTTCCAGGGTCTAAATTAACTGTAGTCATTGAAGCTAAACACCTAGGAAGCTCACTGAAAACAGATGTTCAGTTTGTAATTCAGATATTTTTTTTCTTTTAAGAAAAAAATCTTAAAATGGAAGATAAAATATTTATAAAGACAAAAGTGCTATATAAGCAGTATGTGATTTAATAGTGCCACCACCTAAAAAGTCAGTCAGCTCTGATCATCCACAGTCATATAAATTATAACCAGGAAAAAAAAAAAGAAAACAAACAAACCAACCAACCAAACAAAAACTAGTCCAAGAAAAGACAACATAGCTACCCAGAAGAAATTTTCTATATGAGAAATTTTAAAGCCTAGCATTATATATTTTGTAATAGACCTGAAAGTAAAAGTTACCTTTTATATCAGGTATGAATTAGTACAGTGTAATTTGAATCTGGGAGCTGTCTCTTACTCTGTTCCATAAAAATACATAAAAGAGAAATTCCATCATCCATAAATAATATTCAACCTTTAATTCCAGCAGGCTACAGAAAGGCAGGGATAGAGTTTCCAGGCTTTTTTTTAATCTCTTTCTTTTCAAGATGGTGGGTCGACAAAAAAAGCTCACTGCAGAACTAAGGTTCACTGCAGAAGTAACTGCTCTTCATGCATCTGTCTGCCAGAGGTCTTACCACATCTGTGACCTTAGAACCAGACAACAAAATCAAGGTTTTGAAGCCTAGCCCCACACAGCCTTGAGTTTTCACTACTGTTTGCCCTTTTCTTGAAGGCAAAAGAATGGAAGGAAAGCAGCTGTCGAGATGGAACATTCCCCTTACGCAGACGTGGTAGGATTTTTGTTTATGTGTTTATTTATTTTTTTAATTGTCCTGTATAATTTGAACATGAGAGAAAAGTTCTATAACCTTGGTTATATATAGCATTTGTTACATATAAGCAGATGTCCTCTGTCAGTGTCAGCCTACTTGTTTATCTATACACTCAAATTCATAAGACATTTAACTCCCTTCTGCATGCTGTGATCAAAGTCTGGTCCCTACATGAAGCACTTACCCGTTTATAGGATTAAATAAGAAACACAAGTGTACTCTACCTGTTAAGTATGGACTCTTAACACATATGTGAAGTAGGTAAGTGGAATATTTCCTATTTCAAATAATGGAAACTAGACCAAAAAAATCCCAAACAAACCTTTAGAAGAAAACAATATTATTCCCTTCCTCTCATTCTTTTTCTGTTTTCTTTTTCTTCTAAAAAGTCCAAGAAGTAATACGACTTTTCGTACTACACCATGAGGTCCAGGATGCAGTGCTACTCTGGGGTCAAATAGAAGCTCAGTGTCAAATGGTAGATCACATTAAGAGTCTATAAATCAATACTGTTGTCCAATTTCCTGAATGGTTTGAAGACATGAACTAGTGACGACATATAGGACTCCTAGACAAATGTCATCTGCACCATCTGTGGACCATATTGTGCATCAGATGGCAGGATAAAATTTGCAATAAGAAAGTTTCAGAGCAGAGCTATGTTCCAGGGACTGTAGCCATGATCATCATAGAACAGCTGCACTGGGCTGGTCACACATAGGATAGAAGACACCAGCATCCTGCAGCAGCTGGTGTGCTGTGGACTTGAAGAAAGCAGCATACAGCCAGGACAGATGAACCACCTCCAGAATACACTGAAATACAACTTCAAGTAATAAAAATTGCTATGACTGCAGACGGGTGGGATTGGTGCATCACAGTTCAGGCTGAAGAGACTCTGTTGAATCTAAATTTAGCAGAAGCATATGTGGTCTTCCTATCCTGTTGTCAAGGACAGAGGTCTCCAGTTAAGAGGTTATTGTTCCCTGCTAACCTCTGTGTTTGGTTTCCTTACAGAGTGCAGGTGGGGGAGGTTAACACGGCTGGATCTGGTTCCCGTGTTGAGGCAGAATGCAGATTGAACTTGGCAACTGGGAGACATTTCTGATGTTCATGATCCTGTGCACCTGAGCAGAAGTATTGAATCCATAGTAAAAAAAAGGAGACATCAAATTAAAAAAAATATATATAATAAAAATTGACAGCACCCCTTAGGACTTTTCCAATGGGAAAACTACTTCACAGTAATGCAGTGTTTGGTTTGGGATTTTGTTTGCTTTTTTATTTTTTTTTTTTCCACCTTTTACAATATTACAGAATAATGTCATGAGAGGTATTCTCTTCACTCCTGAATGACAATGTAACAAAAAGCATTTGGTGAATGTCTGACAAGGAATTATTTTGTGAAAACAACCTACTAGGCACTGTCTCACAATCAAGTTGATACAGAATCACAGAATCACAGACAGGTAGGGGGTTGTAAAGGACCTCTGGAGATCATCTAGTCCAACCTCCCTGCCAAAGAAGATTAACCTAGAGCAAGTTGCACAGGACTGCATCCAGGTGGGTTTTTAATATCTCCATAGAAGGAGACTGCACAACCTCTCTGGGCAGCCTGTTCCAGTGCTCTGTCACCCTCACAGTGATGGAATTTCCTGTGTTCTAGCATTTGCCTGTTGCCCCTTGTCCTTTTGCTGAGCATCACTGAAAAGTGTTTGGCCCCATGCTTTTGGCACCCACCCTTTAGATATTTATAAGCATTGATAAGATCCCCTCTCAGTCTTCTCCAGGATAAACAGACCCAGGTCTCTCAGCCTTTCCTCATAGGAGAGGTGCTCTTGTCTCCTAATCTTCTTTGTAGCCCTCCATTGGACTCTCTCCCATAGTTCCTGGTCTTTCTTGAACTGTGGAGCCCAGAACTGGACAGAGTACTCCAGATGTGACCTCACTAGGGCACATAGTGAGGGAAGATAACTTCCTTCAACCTGTTGGCACACCCGTCTGAATGCATCCCAGGATTCCATTGGCTTTCTTGGCCACATGGACATGTTGCTGGCTCATGGTTAACTTGCTGCTCACCAGGACTCCCAGGTCCTTCTCTGCAGAGCTGCACCCCAGCAGGTCAACTCCTAACCTGTACTAGTACCTGGAGTTATTCTTCCACAGGTACAGGACTCTACACTTGCCGTTGTTGAACTTCATCAAGTTCCTTTCTGGCCAGCTCCCCAGCCTGTCTAGGTCTCTCTGGATGGCAGCACAGCCTTCCGGTGTGTCAGCCACTCTTCCCAGTTTTGTATCATCAGCAAACTTGCTGAGGGTACACTCTGTCCCTTCATCCAGGTCATTGATGAGTATGTTGAACAAGACTGGACCCAGTACTAGCCCCTGGGCATCACCAGTAGCTATAGGCTTCCAACTAGTCTCTGCACCACTGATCACAATCCTCTGAGCCCTGCCATTAAGCTAGTTCACAATTTACCTCACTGTTCATTCATCTAACCCACACTTCCTAAGCTTACTTATGAGGATGTAGTGGGAGACAGTGTCAAAAGCCTTGCTGAAGTCAAGGTAAACAACAACCACTGCTCTCCACTCATCCTCCCAGCCAGTCATGCCATTATAGAAGGCTATCAGTTTAGTTAAGCATGATTGCCCCTTGGTGAATCCACGTTTTCTGCCGATAACCTTTCTTTCCTCTGTATGCTTGGAGATGAGAATTGTTCCATCACCTTTCCAGGGACGGAGGCAAGGCTGACTGGCCTTTAGTTTCCTGGGTCTTTCTTCTTGCCCTTTTGAAGACTGGAGCAACAATGGCTTTTTTCCAGTCCTCGGGCACCTCTCCTACTCTCCAGGATCTTTCAAAGATAACAGTTGGTGGCTTAGTAATAACATGTGCCAGCTCTCTCAGCACTCAAAGGTTGCACCCCATCAGGACCCATGGATTTGTGGATGTCAAGTTTGCCTAATGACCTCTAACACTATCCTCATCAACCAAGGGAAAGTCTTTCTCCAGAATTTCTGTCTTACCTCCAGGGTCTGTGATTCCTGATGAGGAATTCAGTCTGAAGTGTCTACATTAATTGCAGTTCCAGCAACAGAATTGAAATATTTATATAATAATATCTAAGCCTCACTTTTATTTAAGAAAACTAGTTTCAACTTTATCTGTAAATAGTCAAACTAATGAATTAGTTCACAAA
The DNA here is from genome assembly GCA_907165065.1 of Caprimulgus europaeus. The sequence continues at coordinate 86,242,924 of OU015523.1, read as the reverse complement.
ATTATTTTGATAGCTAAGTGATGATAGAAAAGGCTTAATTAACTTCCATAGACTGGAGATCATGTTTCCAATATCTCCGAATTCCTGAAAATAAATTGTATAATTATGTATATGCACAATTGCATTCTGGATTTCCAATAAAAGTCTTTAATCTAACAAGTAAAATAAAATGCTTCTGTGGCATTTTAATAATAATTAACTCAAATTAGCCAGTACAGGAATTAATATATCGTCTTTCAAAATGATATTTTATTCATTCATTCATTCATTCATTTATTGTTTTTTTCTTTGAAATTCTCATTGTGAAATTAATTCTCAGAGTTTGGTAAACACATAGGGAAAGCATTTGTCCCATGACTAAATAATAAAAAAAAAATAATCAAGGAAAATCTCCGTCTTATTTTTCTTTCAAAGTAACAGTCGCAGTAAGTGTGGCTCATCTGACTAAAAGTAGATGTCCTTTAGGATTGTAGATATCTTACCACTTATCTGAGCTATAACTGTTTCTTCCCCAAGTTCACATACACACACTACAAAATTTAAATATCTACCATCAGAAATCGTCTGCAGTTAGACATTGAGATTTAGAAAACATCAATACCTACATTTTATCCCTCTCAAATTTGCTGCAATTGACATTCAACTTTTAGATGTATTCATAGTATATTCTCACTGGCTACATACCCATTACTTCAGTTCTGCCTTGATTGTAAGCACCAATCAAGACTGTCCAAAATAAAGCCTTCGAGGAGACACCCAGGTTCTGCTGTTACCCAGTCTGCACCCATGCATGTCTATCCACATATCTGAATTATAGTGATATTTTAAGGACCTTAACAAACAGATTATGGGGGTTACAGGAAGTGGAGTTGACTGGCACAGAAGAGGTACAGATTAGGTGAAGATTGCTTACAAATAACAGTAGGCTTTAATGGAAATTTGAGGCTGAGTCTAGCAACATGTGGCTAATGTGATTGATGAGAAAGGAACTTGTGTGAGGCTTTACAGTCAGACAGGACAAAGTTTGGACAAGGAAATGAGGAGCTGCTGCTCAGGGACAAGGGAAGAGAGGCAAGTTACAGTTCAGAGAGATCAGAAAAGTGATTATTTAAACATATCAGGATGTCCATTACCTTGGTTGGTGGTTGTTGCATTGAAGCATTTTTGCATGCAAGACATCCTGGCTTCTTCAGACTGCATAGGAACTCTTGAGCTTGAATTAGAACTACCATAATAATTTTATCTCCTTCCAGAAAGGCTGCATTGCTGGGTGACCAGGCAACTTCCCAGAGTTCTGAGGAAAACTTGACTTACAGCCCATACACAGCAGTTCACCTGCTTCATGGGACTGGACTCAATATTCCTTCTTTGCCGTTATTTCCCTACTCCTTCTTAGGAAGAGACAAAGACATTTCCATTCACTTGTAGTTCAGGCTCAAATGTTCTGTTTTGAGGATAAGAATCTTAATGATTTTAGGCAGTGAACATATTGATGAAGCTAGCATTTGTCTAAGTCCATGAGCAGCTTGATGGATAAAAACATGTGAGGAAGCTATGAACATATGCAGAGCCTCTTTTGTAAGCATCTAAAAACATTAAAACTGATGGAGTTCAACCATTAATTTTAGTTCTGATGGGAAAAGATAGTACTGATCTACATTTGGGTACTGTGTGGTAGATCTGCAACTACATGCTATAATTTAGGCAGTCTGAATCTTTCTATGTTAAGATTATTGTTGCCCTTTACTCCTCTAGGTAAAGTAATTGTCATTTACACAGCAGTATTACTTGAGGGCATATAAGTTTAAGGATTTTGCAATGTCTGATTGACATATCCTTTCATCCTTATTTGGTGTAATGACTGCTGACATAAAAACTGCTGCTTAAACTAATCCATCTCCCATTGAAATCAAAGGGAGTTTTAAATACAGGGACCTTTGCAGAATAAAGACTCCTTCAAGAAAAAAGGTGCAGTTTCACAAAATTTTATGAATTCCTCTCTAGACTTAACTGCCAACTATTTACTTTCGGCAAAATACCAGCTCCACAACCTCAGTATCCAATCAGCTACTACCTATCACACGAAAAAATGAAGTGGAGAATGCAAGAGAAGGGCAATGAATTCAGAATAGCTCCTCTGTGTCCATGGCCTATTGTCATGTTTATTCTAGCATAAACACAAAGCCATAAACATTCAAAATACAAAAACACTGTCACAAATGGCAGCTTTAGGTATTCAATAGATTCAGCAGCAACGAGTCCAGAGTAAAGGCAGCCAGACTGTTGGAAACTAATCAAGAAATAATGTTTTTGTTGCTGCATATCGTGAAAAATGCAATTTCATTCTCATTTCTGTTTGTTTTCATTTTTTAATGCTTCTGTTGGTTGCAGTTGGTTGATTTATTGGTTTAAATACCCAAAAGCATCAATGGGTGTTAAACAGAATTTCTGCAATTTTGGAAATGTACAAACTGAGACCTCATTAAATCAGTAGTATTCCTTTTGAAATCATCCATGTCTACTCCCAGTGCTAATGTAGTTGAATTAGTAATTATGCAATTGTTCAGGACTAAAGAATTACAGAGTCTGTGACTGCAAGCTTATTATAAACAGTAATCATGCATTTGATATTCTAAAAATGCAGAGAAACTCAATTTCTTTGTACTTTCAATACAAGAACCATATATAACTGAATGCATATTTGTGTAGAATTCTTACTTGTAATTTATTGAGTTTAGCCTTTAGCATGGTAATTGAACTATACATAGTATGGCATCCAAGCAAAACGTGATATTAGCAATATACTTCCTTGCAGCTACATGTTTTACAAAGAAAAAATATCTAAAAATCTTGAACATATCTTTCCCTCATCCTTCCAAAAAATTTGCTTGTTTACCTCTTCTTTAAAAAACAAACAAAACCACAAACAAACAAAAAACCCCAAACAGATGGTGTACATATTAGCTTCAATCTCTCTTTCACTGTTGTTCTGCTCATAGGGTTTCATATTTTCAATACTAGTGATGGGTAGTTTGACATGGTAAAGTATCCATGGACAGCTGTCAGATGCAGATTTCGGAATAGGTTCTGCAACTCTGTTTCTCCATAAAGCAGAGAGCCAGTATGTCTAAATTTTGGAGTAGAAGGTTTCTTTCTGGTGTTCTTCAAACATAGCTGTTTACAATTTAGAGAACTTGAGGTTATTTTAAAAGTTTGCTCCAATACGCACCTAAAACTAAGGAGCCAGAAACCTACTTAAGATTGTCTACCCTTCAAATCCATATGTCCAGAGGCTCATCTTATTTCAAATCATTTTCAGAATGACCCACTATGATGCATAACTGTTCATTACTTTCCTAAAGGAAACCAGCATTGTGATGCTGAATCAGTCAGCATCTGTAAGTAGGCAGCTCTGAATTAATAGACCATTGTAAATTTTGCTTTCAAAACACAGTACAGGTTTTTTGTGTGAATAAAACAATTATGTTTATGTGGTTGTCTCTTTTGTCTTTTTTGTTTTTCTCTTGGGTGCTTAACACCACAAGGTGGACAGTAATTATGCATGATCTTTATCAATAATGTAGAAGCAACTTCGTATTGAAGACAGCTTATGCGTCCTAGGAGTACAGGATCATGCAGTAAAAGCAAAGGCCTATGTCGTTCCCTGTGGTAAATAATACTCCTGAAAAAAATCTTTAAAAAAATGAAAAAGTTCTGACATTGTAAACAGAATTCAAACTTTTTCTCCCCAAAAAGAAAACAAAATATAAGCCTCCATTATAAAAAAACCCAAAGTAATATATATAAACCTGAAGAATACTCTCCTTAAAGAATCTCGTTACCTAGTACTAAGAAGGGTATAATGCTTGTTACACAATGATAAAATAGTGACTTGGAATATAAAAAAGTAAGCAATTAATTTTTCTATTAATATGATACTGTATTTTTGGTTTTATGTGACTGAAGTTCTTCAATTAATTTAAATATCAGATGAAAACACAAACATCTTCACAACCCAGAGCTTTCTGCAGAATGTTGCACATGAAAAGAAATCCACTGATCACTATGGCATTAAACCTGTATCAGCTGCGCCCTTTTGCAGGGGGATGGGAGGTAAAAGTGTCCGAATTGTTTCTCAGGAGTATAGTACTTTGTGTACTGTCTTTTTTTTTTTTCTTTGCAAATTGGTAAGAGATAAATTCTTATTCATTTCTGCCTATGGATTATTTGTAAGTTATTCATAGCTAATGATTTTATAAGCATTTGATATTAAAAATTTATTAGTCAAACTCAGTGCTCAGATACTGACATCATGCAGTACTGCTTCTGGTCTCTATATACATGTGGTAGTCAGAAGATAAATGTTTCAAAAAAAATTCAGCATCTCTTAGAAGGAAATTAAAGAAATTCAGCAGAAGTATGGTACAGCCTTGCCATTATTCTGAGTACCTCTTTTTCACAAGAAGATAGTGTTAAATGTGCTGTGTATGCAAAAATTTATTCAGGTAGCAGCCTCGTTTCTTAACATGTTGCAGAGATATGAAGACTTAGGACATATTTTTTAAGCTTACTCATATTTAAACTTACCTTTCTTGTTGCTGTTGTAGTTTACATCTTCCCTAACATATAAGTAACACATATGGCCTTCTGCTATCCCCTTCCTTTCCCATCTTTCTGCTTCACCCTCTCTCCTTGTTCTCCATTGTGAAAGCAATGCGGTCAACAGCCTTCTTTTCTATTACTATCCATGTGACAGGATGTCAAACATGTCTGCATAGCTGCAGGACCACACAGATCCCACTTTCAAGTCCCTACGTGAAAAGAAATATAAAAATATGCCCCTCTGTATTCTAGGAAGGAAGTGGTACAGGTAACTATAACATAGCAACAGATTCAGCTTAATGTTGAAATCTTTGAGGAGTACAGATGGGTTCTCAAGCGATGCGAGAAAAAGCAAATTGTAGAAGGGAGCCTTAGGAAATGGCTTGTGGAAAGAGTGCCCATCTGGCATTCCCTAAAAAGTAACCAAGGGACTTAAAAGAGCTGTCCAATTTGGGCAGGCACTGGGAACCTTCAACTGTTTCAAGTTCAATCTACCATTTCATGGCACTGCAGCACCTACCTTTCCAGAGAACATTCAAAGGGAAGTCAGAAGGGAAAGGGAAGGGAAGGAGAAGGGAAGGGGAAGGGGAAGGGAAGGGGAAGGGAAGGGGAAGGGAAGGGGAAGGGAAGGGGAAGGGAAGGGGAAGGGAAGGGGAAGGGGAAGGGAAGGGAAGGGAAGGGAAGGGAAGGGAAGGGAAGGGAAGGGAAGGGAAGGGAAGGGAAGGGAAGGGAAGGGAAGGGAAGGGAAGGGAAGGGAAGGGAAGGGAAGGGAAGGGAAGGGAAGGGAAGGGAAGGGAAGGGAAGGGAAGGGAAGGGAAGGGAAGGGAAGGGAAGGGAAGGGAAGGGAAGGGAAGGGAAGGGAAGGGAAGGGAAGGGAAGGGAAGGGAAGGGAAGGGAAGAGAAGGGAAGGGAAGGGAAGGGAAGGGAAGGGAAGGGAAGGGAAGGGAAGGATCTTGCTATGGAATATTGTAGTGAGTGAAAAGAAAGCATAAGATGTTTCCTTTGAACAACTATGCATTTAAATGCTGGTGAAATACTGTATTTTTAAAATAATCAGGTAAATTCCCATGGACTTTGATATAACTAATGGTTACCAAAAACAGTTCCCAATTTCAACAACAATTAAAGTTTGAGCTCCTCAAAGACGCACACATTCTAGTTGATCCTCTCTACAAAATAAAGATGGAAGTTGACTGTGAAACATGAAAAAACCACTCTTTAGCATACAAAATTTCTGACTAATCTTGTGTTAAATCATCTGTTCTAAATATTGTCCTCTGAGTGCAGAGTCTCCCTCTCCGATCTGAGGCTTAATATATCTTTATCTGGGAAATGAGTAGTGTAGGCTCGCCTACGATAGCTGCGGCGAGCAAACCCTGATTACTATATTATGCATTTGTTTTGTGGCTGATTTAAAGTACAGATCCCATCCTAATTTCACTTGTGAATAAAGACAAAAAGACAAATAAAAGCCATCAAGGCATTCAGAATTACATGAAGAAATATTATATCAGCTTTCCTTTAAATTTCGACCATGTGCGAGGAAATAGTGAACACATAAAAAGACACATTTTTAAAACTCAGATCACTAATAAATATTGTTATAGGTATATATTTAGACAAGAAAAGGAACAGTTATAATTCCCGTACAGTACTTACCCATTTTAACATTATCACATGGTTGTACAAACAGGATTATAACAAGCAAAAGAAAGCACTTTATTTAATGAATAAATAATCAAAAGCATTGGTGAGAGTAGTCTTAAGAATATGCTGCTTCATACAGTTTAAAGTACATCAAACAACAAAATCCATAGTCCCAAAATTCCATTAAATAATACCGAGTAATTATGTGATTGATAATATTTAAGTATATATATATATATAATCTATATATATATGTGTATATAATCATATCATTATGAGTAATTAAGGTATCTATTTACATGCCATGCAATATTAGAATGTGTTGCAATACCTAGGCACAACAGGTGGATTTAAGAATGGCTGTGGTAAAAAAAGAAAAACAACTTATTTTTGAAGATAAGGGACATTACTCTCTTTCAGTTCTTTCTTTTCATTATATACAGTGAGAATTTCAGATTCTTTCTGGTAGTTAAAGACATACTTTTTCTATTGTACACTTAGGTAGCAGTATAAACTTAAAGCTGCAGTTAGAGCAATGAGATGCTACATTTAGAGAAAGCATTCTTGCTTCAAAACTTAGCATATGACATGCATGTCAGTTATATTCTTCTCATTGTGGACCCAGTCCTGGGAAATGCTAAGCTTCTCCTTCAAGAAGATGCTTACTGCTGTATTCTAAAGAAATTAAATGCACTCAGTGTCTCAAAAGAGCTGCACAGTATTTGGCAGGATGAGGTTACATATCAGCACATAGGTTCTATCACTGTCCAGTGAAGTCATGTGTCTATATCAGTTAAAAAAAATAAAATTAAAAAAAAGCTTTGAATTCTGCATTTATTAGCATTAATTTCAGTTTATAAATAAACTACATTGCATTTTAAAAACCTGGAAATTATAAATTTTCTTCTTCTCAAGTATTTGCTAATCTGCGTATTAAAGGACTTGCTATTTCTGTTACTAATTAGGGGACAGGTCCTGATATTTTGTTTTTTAAGTAGATCAATAAAGCCTGAAGTATCAGATTCTGGCCATCTGTGTTACATTCTTACTATGCTTAACTGGCATAAAATGGGGTCTCACAAGGAAAGCAGTTTATAATATAAGCAGCTATGTTATATAAAATACTATATTTCAGAGAAGTCAAACTGGAAAAAAACCCCAATCCACTCAAAAAAGAATATCTCATAATTTTACAATGAAGCATCTACCAATAAGATGTTTTCTGGAACAAGAGAAAAGTCAAAGGTGGTTTTGGGTTATGGGGTAATTATATTCCGTGGATTTGTCCACTAAGGTGATCACCAGTGAAAGTTAATAAAACTAATATTAACTGAGTTAGAGGTTAACTGCCTATGATATATCGAGCTGATTCACACCTCTGACTGATACTGTATCATGTTTTCTGTATACTAAAACACCTTGCTCTGCTCCAGAATTGTTTTCCATTTTGAAGCTTTTCCTCACAGCAGCCAGGTCTGCAAACATATGAATTAAATAAAGTCACTACTTAGGAACACTGTTCTGCTGTAAAAGTGTATTAAACAGGAAAGAACTCAGCATTCGGAGATCATGCCATGAGTACTCAGTTGCTTTTGCTGTCTGAATTGGCACACATGAGTACACGTGCTGTAGAGAACTGCTGCTTTCTTTACTTTATAGCAAGGATATATGCCATAAGAAAGTTTTATCAGCTAAATCAGGTAAATATTTTATGGTCCTGGGAAGTCAGTAATCACAAATTACTTGTTCTTCCATCTGAACTAGATATGGCACCACTGCTGTGCTCTCATGCCAGTAGGAATACTTTTGTAACTTATTTGAGGTATCAGACGCTACTGCCTAAGGCTATGAGACCCTACCCCTATACCTTTTGCCATGTCATGAGTCCCATGGATCCCCTGACATCACCTATTGTCATGTCCCCTGATTCTCACTGTGTCCTTCTCTTTTATTAAAGCTACTAGTGCCTCCTTTTGTTCAAAAGATTAAAATTCTGATCTATGTTGTGATCCTCTTCTCCCTATTTCTTTGTTAGTTACATCAGTGTTTATCACTCTTGTTCTTTCCACTCACACAGATATGCATCTCCTGTTTTTATGCCATTTATATATATCCAAAGCTTCCTGAGTTTCTCCATTAGAGTTTAGTCGACTCCATACTCAAGTGCTTAAGATTATATCTGATCATGATTCCCATTCATAACTTGCTAAAGGTAATAATTACTTTTAAGTAAGTAATGTGAATATAATTTTCTTCATATATATTTGTTAAAATTTATGTATATTTCTGCATCCTCCTTAATTCTCCTCCATGCATTTTTTTGTCTGCTTTCGGACAATTCCTTAGAAAAGAGGTTCTGACTGCTCTATCTTTAGTAAGAATTGTCACAGCACAGGATTAAGTTGGACTAAATAACTGTATCTATGCATGTTTACCATTTTCTGTTTGAACAAAGGGCTTTGTCACTGACAGTAAAAATAAAGGACTATTGAAGAAACCTTTCATTTATCTTCTTAGCAGTCCTTCTACTGTGTGCATTGTGAAATAAATAAATAAAGGGCAACCAGTCTTCTTAGTTGAAGAAAAAAACCTAGAACTGGCATCAGAGAGGCATCTATATCATGACAGGTTACAAAGAATTTTAAGTAATGTTTAGCCTCAAAGCTAGTAAACTTGAATAGTCACCAATACTCAGCTGCCTTCTCATTCTGTGCAGTGGGATTTTTAGAATTTTTTTAAAGCTCTTCATCTGACATATCACTGAATTCCTGTCAGGATTTAACTTTTTTTTTTGTTTTTCTACTTTTTTTTTTTTCATTTATTTTTTCCCTTAATTTGTGAGTTTTAGACAGCCACACTCATATTATTATTTGAGCAAACCAAATGGTTGTGAATTAATGGGATCTTCCTGAACACATTTTTAGGGTCAAATCCCAATTCCATGGAAACCTCTGGAAAATATTGCTTTGGTTTAAATGGGATTAAGATGCAGTTCTCAGTGCTGCAGATATTTCTTTCTTTCTTTCTTTCTTTCTTTCTTTCTTTCTTTCTTTCTTTCTTTCTTTCCTTCCTTCCTTCCTTCTTGCTTGTTTGCTTGCTTGCTTGCTTGCTTTCTATCTTTTTTTTAAGAATTATTTCAAAGTTGAGTAAGGCCTTAAGCATCTAAAAGTACATAAAATTTGAGAAAATAAGATGAAAAAAATTTCACTTGCTAGAAAGTTAAATCATATTTGTTTATGCTCCTCCTGCACAGGTTGATGGTAGCATAAAGTATTGAACTTTGGACCAGAATATAGTTATCTTTCTGTAGTAATAGTCATATCATTTACTTTCTGTCCATGATGGATTTTTTTTTTCAAATATATTCTGTTTAAAAAGGCACTTATAATTTCAACTTGCTGATGCTATATAGGTATTCAAATAATTATTGTATTTCTGGTTTTAACATAGAACTCAGGGCCCACTTAGTTTAGAACTCAGTACATTAAAAAATAGGTTACTTTTATGGACATGTTTTTTTCAAAGTTGTTAGGAGTTTTCTTACTCTTTTTGTTTCTTTTCTTTTTTTTTACTGTGCTGCAGCAAAAGTGATTATATAACCACACAAATTTTCCTTGTAAGAAAGTATTTACTCTATTTTTTTATATGACTTTATTCTACTCCCAAAAGAAAGACCGAGGTGTGGTTAAGTGCTGATTTTCCTATGTGCTACCACTGTACCATTACAGACTCATGCAAAGACGCTTATTCCATGTGCTTAAGTATGCCTAACAAACCTGGGCTACATTCTGTCACCTTTGTGCTTGGTAATTAACACTTTACTCAATTCAAACAACTGATTTTGATAAGTTCCTACTTACCATAGGAATGACAGAATATGGCCCTCAGGATTTATCATTTGTTGTATATTCTGTCCTTACACATATATATATGAACCAAATGGAGCATGATATGCTTAGAAAAATAATTGGAAATTCAGAATGAAACAAAGAAACAAACCAACCAATAACGGCAGAAAGAAAGATAAATTAACAGGAATAAAGTCCCTTAGGCATCTGCCCAAGAACTAACACAACACAATCAGGAATTCAGAACATTTATTGCAAAAGCCGAATAACTAAATAACGTTGAACTGGCAAAGCAGTGACAAGGATAACTGGTTAGATATTTATTCTGTCAAAGTCATCAAACACCCCTCACAAACTGACATAAGTACTGCAATAAGCAATGCACCCCTAACCTATTTTTATGTCTTTTATACTGTGGAGGGAAAAAAGAAAAAAAGTTTTAAAAAAGTGAACTGCTATATACAAAAGAATAAAGAAGAAAAAAAAGCTTGTGTTTTTGGTAAGAATAAAATCACCTTCAGATTAACTAAGTTTGTTACTTTAAGACTGATGTTTCACTGTGGCATAAGTAACTCTTTTTTTATGTAAGGACTTTTTTTTCTTTTTTTTTCCTTTTTTTGCATGCTATTTGTTTGTGTAAATCATCTGCCATGCCTTAACAAAAACCATCTAAAAATGTTTGGATTTGGATTTGCTTTGCGTGCAACTTAGATCTTAACATTAGGAGTCACTCTACTGGTTTGACTGAAGTGACATGATTCTGGTACCTGCCAGGCATTGACCAACTATAATAACAAACAGTTAAACATCAATAATTAGAGATTTAACCCTTTAGTTCCCCCAACTAGCCTACCAGGAGAATGCTCTGTTACATCATGAAGGCACAACACATTAAATATTCTGTGGCTATGGTCTAAAAACACTTGTGTTACTACAACATTAACGCAGATGAAGATCAACACAAATGCTGCTTTTTCAGCAATACAAACTGTCTTAGGTATAGACACACACCTGCTCAATTGGAAAAACATTGTTATTGTATTTTGCTCCTGTAGAATTTCCTCTATATATTCTATCTGAGATCAATGTTAGCTATCATTAATTAAATGAGAGATTGCAGCCAATTTGGTCAAGGATTCCAAATGAACAGCTTTCCCTTTCACCTACCACCACAAATTTAAATATTTTTATTTTGTTGTGCAGTTTCCCTGTTTTCTGAAACATAGTGGAAGTTTTTTTTAAAAAAAAAAATCAAAATTTTTAAGCCCTTACACAAGTCCTTTCATTTCTTAATGTAAAAAATTAGAAAAAAAGAAAAAAAAAAAAGAAAAAAGAAGAAATTCTACTTGAATGCTGGCATCAGTTGGTACTACATAGAAAGAAAAAAATCTTTTTTTTTTTTTTTTTTCCTTTCTATAACCAACCTTCCCTCCCACCCCATCTCTCCTTTTTTCACTTTAACACAAGTGTTTTGAGTTCCTTGGAACATTGTGTGTCAGACAGACTACTAACACAGAAACACCATCACTGAAAATAAAAGCAAAACAATAGGAAACAAATGAAAGAAAGTAAAAAGCAACTGTGAAACACAGAAATATGCTACAGTTTCTTTTCAAGTGAACGTTATAAGTACACAAAAACTGTAAGTAATAATTGTTTCTATTTACAAGTATTTGAACACTGATTGACTTATAAGAGTCCACTAACATTGTTAATAGCACAATAGGTTTAATGTTTACAGATTCAGTTGTTTTGTTTGCGATATGATCTCAAGTATAGGTCCCAGCATAGATCAATTACAACAGATGCACAATTTTGTAACTGGATATGCTTTTCAATCATTGCAATCCACTGAACTTTCTCACTCTCTCACTCTCCAAATGCATCTTCTGTTGTTCATAGCAGCAGTCCAGGGTCAAAAACTAAGCAAACAAAAAAAACGATATTTGCAAACTGGAGAGATCTCTGCAGATTTTAATCATGTCTACTTAACAAAACCACACAACTAGTAGAAACACTCTTTCATGTTGCAGGACATCATACCTTCCACGGTGCTAACATAAAGATATGCGTACCTCTGCTAAGTGAAGCATAGTTCTAGAGGTCTACTCAGTACATAAAGCTCTGACACACACACACAGTATTAGCAAGTCTAAATAGGCTAAAGTCATTGGTCCAAAGTAACCATTTCTTATAGTTGGTGCTCCTTTGGACTCTCAACAGCTCCTGAGGCCTGTTTGTAAGACTTCAAGTTGGCCAGAGGAATGTCAGTCATGTGGTTGCCAGTGTTGAAATGGCCCTCACTGGAGCCATACTGCTTTCGGTCACTGAACTGGTTTCTGTTGCTATCTTCTTTCCAGGTCCTGGTCAATGTGTGTCCATTAACTAGTTTGTCCTTCTTAACCCATTCTTTCTGAGGTGCAAAGGTGGAGAGAGGAGACTTTGGCTGTTGGTATGGGCCCAAGCTGGGAGGCATCCAACAGTTGTCTGAGTGACCTAAAACCAGGCATTCTTGAGTACACATCTCTGTAGCTTCAGCTAATCCTCGTGGCCCAAGAGGCCCATCTGTAGAAGAAAAACAGAAAGAAAAAAAGAGGGAGAAATGAAAAAAAAAAAAAAAAAGACATAATATTAGATCATATTTGGCATTAAAATTAAACTTATACCTCATGAGAAAATTAACAATGATTCTTCAACAAAATATTGTGCTAGTAAATCCATAGTGTCCAAAAGTGGAAATACAGTTCAATTAGCCCTAAGTTATCAGTCTCAGATCATAGTGTGAATAAACCTAACTCCATTTTTCAGTCACACTAAGAAAATAGAGCTAGGTAGGTGAAAATGTCAGAGAAAGTAAACATAACCTCGCAGATTCCGAGTGAGAATTAATGCTGCTTGTGAAGGCCTACAGTTTGGATGTATTATCTTCTGCTTTCAACTCACTTTACTGCAGCAGAGCCTTGGTGAACTAACAGCCTACTGCAAATTGAGAAATATCTGTACTATCAAAAAATGGGTTTACCCAAAAGAATCCCATTCTGTATGTGGGATTGTTCGAACATGTACTATTTTACAGATTGGGTTGGTGCATAGTTCTAGACATCTACCTATTGCATAAAACTCTGACATACACTACCAGCAAGTAAGAGAGAAGTTACACTTTGCTGGATTTAATATGAAACCATGAAACTCTTCAAAACATTGCAACAGGAAAGAGAATAAAATCTGTAATTCTCCTCACCATTAAACACATCTCAGCTGCTGTGTAACCATAAAAATCAAGGGGTAAATAAAAAAGACTTGTGTAACTCTTGTGCTTGATAAAGAACTGTTCTCATAATTCTTTGTAAGTTGGGAATATGTGAGCACAGGAGGCAGAAAGTAAGTCTGCTGAAGTATTATGCATATTAAATATCCACATTTTTTTGACACATTACTGAGGACACAGCTGGTCAGCTTGCAATCAAGCAGACAGGTCACTCATGTCTACAGCAGCACAAATTCCTCTGTTTTACTGTATTTCTAAATGGCTGAATTAGCTCATTCAAACTGGATGTATGAGGAAAGGCAAGTCAGGAAAAAGGCAGAGAAATCACTTTGTGTGTCTTTGTTAGATATTTCTCAATATCTGACATATGATTTGTCATGATTCTTTGCTAACTGTATTGTAATTTTGAGCAAGAATTTTGAGATGTCCTTTCTTGACTTCAGAGTAAACCAACCAGCTAGTGCTGTAGACATTTGAAGAGTTAAGGAGACGTTTTTCCTTGATTAAACAGTCCAGTGACAGGAAAGAAATTATAGATTGATTTTTGAGAAAGAACCTTAGCAGCTAGACATGAATATTGAAGTTATGAAGCATCTTAAAAAGCAGTACTAATCAGAAGAAAAATATCAATGGTGTATCAGCAAAAGTAGTGTATCTTTATAGTAATATAATTGAGACTTAAAATGATAAGTGAGGACGCTCTAACAAAGATTTCTGTATTACAATGCCAAATAATACTTCATTCTCTTCTACTCCATGCATATGACATAAATTACCCTTAGTAACAGATCTTTTTCTGAATACTGAAATTATACCAATTAATTGTATGGAAATTGCTGTTCTTTTCCAGTTGTTTTTAAATTTTTTTTTACTGGCACATAAGAACACATGGTAGTAAGTTTCACAAATTTTCAACCCACTGCTTTTATACACACATATAGAAAATGCAATCAGGTATATTTCTACATGTTACAATGTAATTAGTTAATTTTATCTCTGAGTAGCTCTTCTTTGTGAGTATCTGGAGAATACAGATACACTGTTGATGTGACAGAATATATTAAATCTTAATAAATGTTGCTTCTACATTCCTCATATAAGGAAGTGTCCTATTGCTGACAAGTAGAACATGAAAAATATATAGAATCAATGTTACTTTCTATTTAGGTCAATATGAGATGAAATAATTAAGCCAGAACCATTAGGAAAAAAAAAAAAAAAATAACTGTGAAGTAGGAGCTTAGCAGAGATTTCAATGAGAACCAAAAATCTTGATTCTAAAATGAGAACTGTGATAATTCCCTAGAAGAGAGATATTTTTTTTTCTATAAAGCTCTTCTTTGAATCCTCTAGTATGAAGTTATAAACAAACTGACACAGGCACTTACTACAAAATGCCCCAATAATAAGTAAAGAAAGAACTCACAGCATATTGTTAACAATTCCAAAGGTTAACCTGTAGTTTAAAAGCTGATTTTTTAAATCTATCTATCAATTTATTTATTTATTGCTGACAACATACATTTAATTTTAACTTTTTTTCCCATTTTCAGAGGAAAAATTGAGAAGTGGCAGAACTATTTTCAATCTGCCTTCTCTCACAGTACAACAGTATCTTGCTGACCAAGGAGGAAAGGCTTGGCAGGGATTAAAACTTCCAAAACACAAAGAAAACCCTTCACCACAGAATGACACATTTCAAGAAATAAAGTGCATGCACTCTGTGCTTCCAATCTACAGTGGAATACAAGGTTAACAGGAGAGCCTTCAGTACTATAGTTCTGAAAGGGATAAGTTACTTTTTCTGTTTAGTTAAATAAATTTCAAGAGACAAGAAATTTATTTCCATTTAAAATTTAAATGAGTAATAAGCTGGTTTTACTTAGGACTAAATATGCATGTGGCCCTATAAGCTATATGTCAAACTCTTTGGAAGATTTACTTCAAGTGTTTTGCTTTCTTTAGAAACAGTTCTAGACAGTTAATGCTGTTAAACTCAGAATGGATTTTAAACATTCTTTGCTTTAACCATCTTTAAGTTGTTAAACTTTCTGGAGAGCACTGGAATATTTAAGTGTTCGTTGCTGTGAGCAGCAGACAGGAATAAGGTGAAAATGCTGAGATGGTTGTCTGTTCAGAAGGAGCAACTCCTTTTTTGTTTTTTTAACAAAATACCACTGTCCCACTTGCTTACACTTCAAAAATTGATTATTGTGTGCAAGTCTTCCTCCAGTCAACTTTCCCTATGCAGACATTTCAATCAAAGGCAAAGACTGTGGCAATCTCTGTAGGGGGTCAATTACAATTTTTGTACGGATATAGGTCACACCGTTGCAGACAAGACTGATGCCCCTTCCTTTAAGAAGAGGACTGTGAATCCCAGAGGAACACTTGTAGGACATTTTTTTTAGCTGTATAACTGTTCAAATAGCTGTGAGGTGTAATATAATCTGCACACATCTCTACATAGGCCTGTATGTAAAAATCTATGAATAAAATGCATGTCCAGAATTGAGAACAGGTTTAGACTTCTACTCAAGTGAGTATGCATGTTTTCAGTATTCCGACTCATGCTTTCCTATCTGTAAAATACAGGGGCTATTTACTTGCCTTATTAAAATATTGTGAGGTTTAAGTTTACAAAATACCTTGAAATACTTCATCTAAGATATAATTAACAATTATTATTTTAATCACTTATGGTTTAAGCCATCACAAGAGAAAACGATCCTAGAATCATGGATTCACAGAATGGTTAGGGTTGGAAGGGACCTTAAAGATCATCTAGCTCCAACCCTCATGCCAGAAGCAGGGACACCTACTAGACCAGGTTGTCCAAAGCCCCATCAAACCTGGCCTTGAAGACTTCCAAGGAGGAGGCAGCCATAACCTCTCTGGGCAACCAGTTCCAGTGTCCATCCACAAAGTATTTTTTTTTAGGAATGAAAATTGTTAAAATAATATATTTTACTGTTGACCTACTACAAGGATTGATCATGCTTACTGATTCATTCATAATGTGTGTGATGGCTGTCACACTTTATCTCCAGTTAAGGCCGCTGGGTACAAACATATTGGTTTTGTAAATATTATTGCTAATAATGGTGTTGAACATGATTCAGTGGACTATATAAATGTCCTACTGTGAAACACAGAAAAAAAATGAAAAACAGATTTGGAAAAAAGGGATCTCAGCTAGGGGAAAAAAAAAAAAAAAAAAGTCTTTCCATAATATGGGGGTTTTTTTTTCAGCTTCAGTTTTGTGTAATTATGTTTTCAAGGATAGACAGTTTATTCTTTTCTATTATACAGGTTGCTATTCAGTAGTATAAAGTGAAATGATCATGAGCAGTGTGATAGGAGAGAGATCTTCTGTGGGTAGCTTGCACTGTTTTGTATTTCCTTAATGGTAATTATCTTTCTCCTCCACCACTGCTGAGCAATAGCTTTTACACAATTTTCTAAACTTATTTCATTACCACATACAATGATAGCACTTAAAAACCTGTTCCCACTGCTTTAATTTTATAATTACATTAATTTATTTATTTTCTCTTCTAAAAAATGTCACTGAAATTTCTATGTCAAGTTTTTCCACATGAGTATTTTATTGATATGCTTTCCCCCCCACCCCCCCCACCCCCCCACCCCCCCCCCAAAGTATTTGTCCTCTCAACAATCTGTAATACATTAAACTGGTTATCAGTGTTGGCTGCTTGAATATATAATGACACAAGTGCTGATAAACTGTACAAGCCATCTGTCTCTGGAGTTTAATGTTTTGAAAGCAAACACAAAAGTGCATAACAAACACTCTCTTAAATTGTCTTTGTAAATATTCATCTCAGATCTTACCCCAAAATGCTTTTTTGTTGTTATTTTATTCTGTTAATAGCTGTCAAGCAGATGCATGACTTGCCTACTTAAAAGCAGACAGGTGTAAGAAGGGAAATAATGTATGCCACTCAAGAGTCGGTCATACCCTAATGCTGGCATTTCTGTGTGGTCTTATATCTCTTTTTATTATACCCAGAAACTAAACTGCTACTTCATTGATTAACTGCTGAAATTAGCAACTAGCTTCTAGTGTGCTGATCAGCTGCCTTTTAACCTGCTTCTTTAAGATTATCTTAAAGCCAGAATATTCATTTTTCAGTTCTGAAATTCAGAGTCAAGACTACAAGATAAGTTGCACTCAGTGAGAAGTTTTGGTCTCAAAAAAAAAAAAAAGAATGGGTACTCTTTGCCTGAGGGGAACTAACATTAAGAATAGTGGATTTAAACATGGCTGCAGTTTTGTTTCAGACAATCATATTTATTTTACTTTTCATATTGCATCTTAAAAAGAAAAAGGAAAAGAAAACAGCAGCAACAATTTCAGTTTTATTTAACCTCAAACACAAAAAGCTTTTTTAAGCTTTCATGGGCTACTTTACTAAATATCCTTTTCTGAGATCACATATTTTTACAGCCTTCCCCATATATACTGGAATTGAAATGACATTATTTCATTTCATAAAGATTTTGCAACTACTGTATATAAAAAATATATAAAACTGGAAAACAATTTATAGCTAAAAAGATTCTTTTGACTTTTTTTTATTTTTTGTCTCTTAAATATCAGCCAAATAAATGAGAAAGAATGTTCTTTATTTCTGGTCTGTTAAAGCCACATCCATGCTATGCTGGATGTGTTTTCTCGGTATCATTAATTAACAGCGAGATTCTTCAGTGACTACCAAAAATATATTGTTAGTGGCTTATTGCATGGCCATTCAGCACAATCAGTGCTGATAAAATCCCATTCCCCAGTCCCCATATCTCCTTGTTCCAAGGTCTCTGGATTCCTACCATTGCTGCTACCAGTTTTGGTAGGTTTATCACTACCACCTTGTAACCTACTGCTTCTCTCTCCTTCCGGGAGCTGCATCCTCTGTACTCAGGCACACATCAATAAACTCCTGGTAGTTCCTATTCCCTGTCTTGGCCCAAGCTTCTTTTTAATGACTACTGAACTAAATAATAATGTGGGGTTAGCTTATATCTGCATTACTTAGCAGAGATAAGCTGCCAAAATCCTTAATTAGCACAATAAGAGGAGGGAGAGGTGTAGTAAAACACCATAGGAGATGTTCCAAAGCAGTCATGATCTGCAGTGGTGCTGAGCTGCCCACGGAACAGCTCAAGCCTAGATGATTCAGTGGTCTCCACTGTTCACAAAAATTCAGCTCTGTTACTTATCATGGACTGCACATTGCCTGTGTTCAGATCTCTATGTTACCTTTCCCTCCCCCACCCCCCCAACCCAAATTTACCTGGGTGAAACTTTATACCTTGTAGTAAAAAAAGTAAGTTGACTAGATAATCTAGTGGTTCTTTCTGGTCTTAAAATTCTACATATCAACAAATATTAACATAAAACTCTATTCTGTATAAAATTCCACTGACAAATGTACCTAATTGTAGAATACACTTTAGAAATACAGAAGACACAATGATATTTAGGATCGTTATTTTGGTTTAATGCATCCTGTCATTAAAAAAACAAACCAACAAACAAACAAAACCCCACAACTGTCTGCTATTTGTATTCTTAGCCTAAGTGAGTGTCACATTGTGGATGCAGACAGTCACCTTCCAGGGAGATTGGGAGAAAAGAAGTG
Source organism: Caprimulgus europaeus (assembly GCA_907165065.1). Next base: position 86,223,896 of record OU015523.1, on the reverse strand, counting down.
CAAACAGGATTTGGCAAAAAAAACCTTTTGTTAACAAATAAATAAAGATTAAATGTTTTACACATCTCTCATACAGATTTCATTCTTTGGTCACAGATCAAAAGTCAACATTTGCAAATGGAGATAGTCCAAACACAATAATACATGGGAAGCCAGAACAGCCGATTCTCTTCCTGAGAGGATACTGTTATTTAGACAGGCTTTATAACATAAAAAGAGCAGACAGCATATCTTTATAAATTTCTACCCATCTTCAGCATGGCATGGAACTCATCCATCTTCTCATCCGCTGAAGCTGCTTCTATGAAGAATGTTCTCATCTAATCTTATTTCCTCAAAATTAGCTCTTCTTTTTTTTTCCTGCCATACGTTTAATTTTAGCAGGACAATCTAACTAAAATTCCACAGAGGATTCAAATAAACCTTCTAAATTTTATTTAATCACTTAATGAGACCAAAGCACAGTCAGTGTTCAAGCATTTGGAATAATAATTTTCAGCATGAATCTTTTTTTTGTTACATAGCTCTTCATTTTAATGTCTGAAAAAGTCTTTATTCCCAAAAGGTAATGATGGATGGTGATAATAAAATATTTATAAAGCATCCCATGGTCACAATAATTTACTATATTTTTTTCTGTCACACCTAAACTTTTATGGTATTTGATCAAAATATTTTGCTGAATTGATTTACAGATAACCTGCTGAGACAGCACCACTTTTGACATGGTCACATTTTCTGATCTATTAATATGACCCAAGCATGTACCTGCAGTCAGTCAAAAATTATTTAAGTCTCAATTTGGATTCTATCAACTGTTTATCATAAAATCAAATATTGGTGAGTAATTTCTATAAATTGCATGTGAGAAAAGGTAAGATTCAATGTGAAAAAAAGAAAAAAAAAGGTATCATTCAAAATAAGAAAGACTGGCAGAATGCTGTGAAACTGAGCTTAAAAATATTTCTTTCAACAATATAGTTTTGTAAACTTTTAATGCATCTGCTATATACCTGACCATTAACGTACATACAGTAGAAAAAATAAAAGCAATCAACTTGAATTTCATTTTATTTTTATGAATGTTAAAAGAAGTCTAAATTAAAGAGTTGATTTTATCAATTGCTTTCTAATTTACAGTAAAAGCCTGATTTTCTGACTTGCGATAAGTACAGATCATACCCTGAGGACAGGCATGGTACCTTCTGATTTTATTGAAGTAAAGATATTGGCTTTACTAATCTATAACTGAAAAAAGCACAATTCATCATCATATACATATATATGATGAGCTGTGCTATCTGTATAGCTCAGCTCATCATATATATGTGATATATGATGATTCACTTCAGTATACATCATATAAAAGTGATGCATACTGAAGTGAATGGAATCACAAAATGAGCAATTTAATTGCTGTGCTCATGTTGAGTATGCAGTCATCCTAACCTTCTTCTGTTATCAATGGAGAGAGAAGCATTTACATAAAGTGATTCAGCACTCTAAAGATCAAACTCACTTCCTGGAGGTGTGAATTTCTATCCATTGATAAAAAGGGTATCCATGGATAGTGATTACATCTAGCTGTACGTATTTAAAATGATGTGATGAGTCTAGATCTCTGTTGAATCCAGAAGATGTTAGATTAATTCACTCTGATCTCTTGCAAATGAGCTTGAATAAAGTTTTTCCATTATAAGAAAAATGGTTCCAGCAGCCAGTGAATAAACCATCAGACAGCTACAGTATCCAAAATACCCAAATGCAGTGCATTTCAAGCATACTCAGGAAGGAAGATTCTGTGAAACCTGGAAGAGGCTTACTGGAGGGAGCCTGAGATAGTCAAGTTATCTTTCAGAAAATTAATACTTCAAAATTATTTTAGTTCTCCAGACTTTGAAATAGGTGAAAGATCTCAAAATGCTGCTATTTGTAAGAAATAGAAGACTGTGATTACTGAGGTTTTCTGAAGTCTTAAAAGTAGGACAGATCATACAATTAAAAACTGGAAAACATAAAACTGTGAAAAACTAAAAATTATTAAGTTTATGGTCCACATTAAGAAAGGTATCTTTGTAAGTTATTTATTGCACCAAAAATCTATTTGAGCTTTAAATTATGGAAAATCTTTATATTCAGAGATGTATATGGCTTTATTTACCATACTTTTCTCCAGGTTATTCTCAGCCTATACACAGGGTTAATGAAACCGAAACCACCCGTTAAATTTTAGTAGTTTTGTTAGTTTATATTAATCTTCTTTGATGAGCCATTCAGTAATTCTTGCCAAATATCTCCTGTTCTCTTGTAATCCCCAAGTATTGCCAGTTTTCCTGTAATCTTGGAATACAACTAATAATAATAATAATAATCTGTCACTTTAATATATATTTGTTAGCTTAAGAACAAGGGGGTTTTTATCTTATTGCAAGATACGTCATTGTCCTACAATCTTTCCAGACTTCCAGGAATTTGGTTCCAGATTTCAGTGTATTTCTGCATTCCTGTAAATTTCCCTCTTCCTCAAATCACACCTGGCTGGGACTGTCAGTTTGTTTTTCTCCAATAGTAACAAGTCTAGGTTTTAATCTTGGGAAATATAATTCCAAGTTACTAACTCCATGACCTTTAGCAAATTTATAACATGAAGCTGCTACTAGGAACAATCAGTGTAGCTTCATTCTAAACTCTATCGCTTGGTTGTATTTTTAAACACTCAGCCCTATTTCCTAAGTAGTATTTCCTAGGCACTAGATTAACCTTTGCACAGCTGCAAGTGAAAAGTAAATATTTTTCCTATTATTTTTTAATAAAACAGAGGAAAAATCAATTGCCTACCTTAAGGAATAAATTAAATTATATAAAAAAAACCCAAAACAAACAAACAAAAAAAAACCCCACAAAAAATCTACAAAACTCATGCTCCAGAGCAAAACAAAAATGCAGACATATACTATTTTGTTTAAAAATCCAATGTTAATTAAGAAATATAATTAAGATTATTTTTGCACAGAAATATTACATTTATTCTGTAATTAAGTTAATTATATTAACCTAAACATTAAATTTCATTCGAAAGGTGTCTTTTTAGAAGCCCTATTATTAATGTATGTTTCTTGTCACTTTTGTGTTTTCATGTTTTTCTTCAGTACAATTCAGACCAAAATCAAATTTAGGTTAAACTGGATTTTTTGCAAATTTCTAGCAGAGGCCTTAAGTGTAAGTGCTGTCATGTAAATAAGCAGCTTAACTGAAAAGACCTTTTGAAGTACATTTCTCTTTGCAGAATTAAGACCTATATCTGGTAACTTGTTCTCCTAAGTTAAGCTACATGAATGTGAATAACTGAAGTATGCAACAGAAGACGATGCATCAATTAGGTGCCCAGTAAGCTTGATTATATTGCTGTTTTTGTTTTCCATACTACATAAAAATGTATGCTTGATAAATTTCACAGGACACAGATGTCAGAGATGCCATTAAACTAATCCAGAGATGAAAGAATAATTTCCTAATTCTGCTTGTATAATGGCATCTCATGTAGTTCATTTTGTAAAAGTCAGTTCAGTGCCAGCTGAGTTGTCAGAACTGCAGGCATATTATTCAGAGAATACCACAAAATGCTTTCCTTCATTATGCCTGAGCTACACCCATGCTATAGTTCTTTAATTTCCTTTAAAAACTATATTCATTTACATAATTTTTTTCAGAAGATATATTCATAAGTCTCTTAACGAGTTTATATAGTTTACAGTAAAACCCCGATTAAACAAATGTTCCCGAGTCAAAACACGTTTTACTAAACCATGCTTGAAAATTAATCTGTGAGGTATTTATTTATTACACTCAATATACTCAAAATTAATATGGAAGTAGTGTCTGTATACACTATTTTCCAAAAAATTTTGGTTAGTCACACAGTCCTATTGTAATCCTTGGCAAAAGCTATACTTCCAGACTCTCAAATCTTACCTGGAAGACTGAAGAAAAAAATCTTGGTGACTATAAGGAGGAAATCAAAACATATTTCATATGAATAGTGAATCCACATTTAAAGGAGGCTGAAAAGTTTCTTTTGTCTTCTTTCTATTTAATTAAATATCTCAGCAAACCTAGTCTTCCACACTTCTTACACTTTTTTTTTACTGTATTATATTTATTCATGCAAAAGAAGCTAGAAAGTAAGTTGCCCACAAATCTAGGGACACAGTAAAAATATTGCCTGAAGTTAGTGCACAAAGTGCACATCTAGTAGGTCTCCACTAACACATTTAGAGAAATATCCTGAATGGCATCTCCAGGTGCCTGAACCTTTTTAAGTAAACAAATATTGACAAATGTTATTGATTTTTAAATGGATTAAAATGGATTGAGAGAGATGCTGAAGGAAGAATTGTTATTATGAGCACAGATCACGAACACTTACATATGTAACAGGTTCTTTACATTCTTCTTTATGATTGTGCACAGCTTGGTTTTGCAAGTAATCAAAAAAAATGTTGGAAGTTTAGGAAATTTGGTTCATGTGTAAAGCAATTTTTGGGCAGGAGTATACCAAGAAAAAACTGTTGTTTTTCTTTCCTTAAACCACTGTTTTTGTATCATAAGAAAAAACAAGATTTTAGACCTGCTTACCTCTTTAGAATTAATTTCATTGTTACAAAATGTGGCTAGAAACTTCTATTCCTTGCCCAATCATATAAGAATTTGACAACTTCTATAACATGACAGTTGTGAATACTGGCAGTTCACTGGACCTTTTTTATTTTTGCTATAGTTTGAGACATGGAAGTAAAAAATATTTTCACATAGTTTAATTTACTGGGTTTATTTTATATCTTGTAATAATAATAAAAATTTTTTTAAAAAAATTAATGCATAATATAATTTTGGGCACATACATAATGAGGTATGGCTGAAGAGAGAGCTCTGTCTGGAACTCATGAAAAAAAAGAAGAATTTATGGACTTTGGAAGAAGGGGCAGGTAATTCAGAAGGAGCACAAGGATGTCATGAGGGTCTGCAGGGAGAAAATTAGAAGGGCCAAAGCCCAAGCAGATCTTAATCTGGTTACTGCTGTAAAAGACAATTTAAAATGTTTCTGAAAATACATTAGCAGCAAAATGAGGGCTAAGGACAATCTCCATCCGTTATTGGATGTGGAGGGAGGGGAAACACAATGATAAGGGATGAGGAAAAGGCTGAGGTACTTAATGCCTTTTTTGTCTCTGTCTTTAATAGCAAGACCAGTTGTTCTCTAGGTACCCAGCCCACTGAACTGAAAGACAGGGAAAGGGAGCAGAATGAAGCCCTCATAATCCAAGGAAAAATGGTTAGCAACCTGCTTCACCACTTAGACACACACAGACCTATGAGGTCAGATGGGATCCACGCAAGGACAATAAGGCAGATGGCAGAAGTGCTCACCAAGCCTCTTTCCATCATTTATCAGCAGTCCTGGCTAACTGAGGAGATCCCAGTGGACTGGAGATTAGCAAATGTGATGCCCATCTACAAGAAGGGCTGGAAGGAGGATTCCAGGAACAATAGGTCTGTCAATCTGACATCAGTGATAGGGAAGGTTATGGAGCAGATCTTGACTGCCATGACATGGCATGTGCAGGACAACTAGGTGATCAGGCTCAGTCAGCATGGGTTTGTGAAAGACAGGTCCTGCTTGACTAACCTGATCTGCTTCCATTACAAGGTGACCCACTTGGTGGATAAGGAAAAGGCTGTGGATGTTGTCTACCTAGACTTTAGTAAAGCCTTTGTCACCATTTCCTATAGCATTCTCCTTCATAAACTGGCTGCTCATGACTTGGATAGGTGTACTTATTGCTGGGTAGAAAACTAGCTGGATGGCCAGGCCCAAGGAGTTGTGGTGAATGGAGTTAAATCCAATTGACAGCCGGTCACAAGTGGTGTTTCCCAGGGCTGGCTCAGTACTGGGGCCAGTTCTGTTTAATAACTTTATCAATAATCTGGACAAGAAGATCATGTGCACCCTCAGTAGGTTTGTAAATAACACCAAGCTGGGTGGGAGTGCTGATCTGCTTGAGGATAGAAAGGCTCTGCAGAGGGATCTGGACAGGCTGGATCGATGGGCCGAGGCCAAGTGCATGAGATTTGACAAGGCCAAGTGCTGGCTCCTGCAGCTGTTTCACAACAACCCCATGAAATGCTACAAACCTGGGGAAGAGTGGCTGGAAAGCTGCCTGGTGGAAAAGGACCTGAGGGTGCTGGTCAACAGGCAGCTGAATTTGAGCCAGCAATGTGCCCAGGTGGTGAGGAAGTCTCATAGCATCGTGGCTTATATCAGAAATAGTGTGGACCAGCAGGAGTAGGGAAGTGATGGTGCCCCTGTACTCAGCACTGTTGTGGCCACACCTCAAGTACTGTGTCCAGTTTTGGGTCCCTCACTACCAGAAAGACATTGAAATGCTGGAGCTTGTCCAAATAAGAGTAATGAAGTTGGTGAAAGGTGTAGAGCATGAGGAGCGGCTGAGGGAACTGTGGTTGTTTAGTCTGGACAAGGCTGAGGGGAGTCCTTATCACTCTCTACAACTACCTGAAAGGAGGTTGTAGCAAGGTGGATGACAGTCTCTTCTTCCAGGTGACAACTGATAGGACAAGAGGAAATGGCCTTAAGTTACACCAGGGGAGATTTTGATTGGATATGAGGAAAAAGTTCTTCACTAAAAGGGTTGTCAAAAATTGGAATAGGCTGGAATAGGGAGGTGGTTGAGTCATCATCCTGGAGGTATTTAAAAGATGTGTAGATGTGATGCTCAGGGACCTGGTTTAGTGGCACACTTGTTAGTGTTAGGTTTTCGGTTTGACTCAATGGTTTTAAAGGTTTTTTCCAACCAAAGCAATTCTATGATTCTATGATTCAAGCTTCTGAAAAAAATGGGCAGTATGAACAGCTTTGTGCTTACTGAGCTTGTTGTAGAATTGAAAAACTATGAAGCAGCTCAGATTAACAATCTGAAATAATATAATTTTCTTCTTGCATTTTTTTAAGAAAAACCTAATTTAACCAAATATGAAAAGTAAATGAAAAATTCTTGTTGATAGATTTATTTCACTTAACATTTCCAGTGTTTCACCTCCCTGACAGGAACTGTGGTTCAGATGTTAATTACCATTAATAGAATTCCTTGTCAAAAAACCTAAAAATTTTTGTTCCATTAATATCTTTGTCCAAAGCTTGGGTTCAAAGACTGATTCAAGCTGAAGAATGCCAAAAAGGATCACTGACACTTTGTTAGAACACCCAGTCTTTCCCAGCAAACCCCACCCTGTAATGCCTGGCTTTGTGTCAACAATTTAGCTTTAGAAGAGGAACTATTATAAAATTCCAATTATGAGGGAATTAACAATCACATTTAAGAAGATTATTACCCTTGTATCAAGTGACTTTATTAAATAATAACTTCAGAGGTAGCAATTCATTTAGAAACAATGCAAAATGCTTAAGAGCACAATGACCTATCTGAGATGCCATGAATACTTTACTGGTAGACAATCAGAAGCATTCCAGGCCAATTTATTTGGTGGGATAACAGAGATAGGCATCTGTTTCTCCACACATTCACTGGGCACATACCTCTTCTTCAAAATAGGTTGGAGTTTTGCTACTGCCTTCATTCGGCGTAAAACTGGGTCTTTTGTCTCATAGAACAACAAATTAATTTTAATGGCAAGCCTGATTTAGGACAGAATGTGCCAAAAGAAACAGATTCACTCCCTTGTGAACTGCAAGTCATTCCTTTAGCATTTAGCTTCCCTATATACCACACCAGTTCTTCCTGTACAAGTTCCTCAGCTCAAGATTCTACTTTTTTCCAAGTTGTCTATATATAGTTCTGGTTACTCTCTTTTTGACATGTTTTCAACTCAGGTCTCATCAGTATTCCTCTCTTTTTCTCCAAAAAAACTATTTCCTCCCACTATCTTCTCAGCTGCCGGGTTGATAAATCCTTCTCTTAAACATTTATATCACTGAATTTAGTTACTAGTTTTCAGTTAAAATGAGTGACTGGCTTCTTTTTATACTTCATTTAGGTATAAAACTTCAGGTTACTTAAATACAGTCATAATTAAGGTAGGATTCATTCTACCCTAGGGTTCAGCTTTAGAGACAGTCATCTGAACTGATTATGCAAAGAGTTTTTATCTTGTACATTTGCAACTTAAAAGATAAAGGTGATGAAGTGCTACAGAGGAGCCAAATGAAGGACTAAGGTTCAGATTCAGATTAAAAACTTAGATTTCTACAATGTATATATCTACATGGGAACCACAGATATGTGTAATTTTTTAATCTCTCATTTTAATTAACGGAGATCCTGTCAATCCTATTGGTCCAGTCACTACAATACAGTAATTCACTAAACCAAATGTACAGAAGTTACTGTGAACAGCTCTCTATATTATACTGACTGTTTTGACTAGTTTTCCATTAACCATAAGGAGAAGTTAAGGCAACTAACTCTTATGTACACACATTCATTGTAGACAGCTAAATTTAGCATTTGAAGCTACAGCCTACCCTTGGCTTTGCCATAACAGTTCATCAGTTTGATCTTTTAATGTATGCACACAGATTAGGAAAGCTTTCTTTAAGCAATTCATTATTTCCTTAAAACTAATTGTGATATCAAACCACTGACTTTTTAAATTACAAAATTAAGCCCATTGAAACAATTCATTTTCCTAAGCTCTGTTACTTGTGAGTGGATTCCATCTGGACAGAACAGAGCCCCAACTCTAGCAAGGCTTTCAAATGGTCTCAAAACATATGCTGAAGAGTTTCAGGACAATTTCTCTGCATTGTGGCAAAAAAAAATTGAATGGAATTTCATAGAAATACCAGGGATAGCACTGACTTTCACAGTATTGCAGATCTCTTGTCACCATTGCAGTATGGATTTCTGCAGCATTAAGAGCCAAAGCTGTAGAACAGTGGTCCAGGACAACAAAACTGAAAACCAGTCAACTGAAAATTCCACTAATGCTAATGGTCTTGTTGAGTGCAAAGTGAGATGACAAAGCCTTCAAAAAAGTTTGAAAAATTGGATTACATCATAAATTGCATTTGGTCCCACACTCTGGCATTAAGCACTAGCAGTATTCCTGATTAAAATCGAAAATATTTTTCCTTGTTGTGAGGAGAAAAATAGAACTGAAAGCAGAAAACACCTGGCAGACACCTTGAATATGAAACTTTTTTATTAAAAATTTCTTTTTTTTTTCTTTGTTAACCTATTTCACAGTTTCAGGTAATCACTTCACAATTTCTCAGTAGTCTGACTTTCAAAAGAACTTTACGCTGTTATTTGCTGTACCTATGTTGTCAAAGAACATGGGAATGACAAACATCTTGGTAACTTGTTCACTGCTGGCTTGTATATCCCTTCCACAATGCTCTTTTTCTAGAAGGCATCAACTTTAAAAACAATTTTTGTCCTAATGGTTTTGCATTTACAATGTGTTCTCTGGGTCTATGTTAGTATGCTAAGTAAACCTTCAGGGTCCTACTATTTTACAGCTAAAAGATGGAGTTAGTAAATTCTCCTTGTTGACAAGGCTGATTAAGTAAGACTGCAACACTTGTCTGCAGAAATGCCCACCTCAGCATGGCCTGCAGCAGTCACAGCACCAACTAGAAATGTTTGCTTAAACTTCATGCTAACTCTTGCATATCACCTAAGGTTCCCTGTCCATAATTGATATCCTTTTATCTGATACCTGCTGTTTACTGGGTAGGCATTTACTACAGACAAACAGCCACAATTAATCAGAGGAAAAATCCAAACTCAACACCAACCAATTTTATAAATGTGTGAAGTATGAGATGAGTGCTACCTGACTGGGATGTCATAAATTTACAGCCAGTCTTAGAGGAGAGAAAAGCAAGCACAAGTTACCACAAATCTATAAGAATTGATCTGAAGTAATTAAACAGAATTAAAAAGGAAAATATAACACCTTGACAACTGAAAAATGAGAAGATCTGCCACATCAGTTTTAGAATGGTAGATAATGTGAGATTACCATAGTAAATTACTTCATTTTTAGAAGCAAAGGAAATTGAGTTAATCTCATCTCTGGACTTCAGTAAAACATGTGATGAAGTGCCATATAGGAAATTATTTTAGTTTAGCTAAAGTACATGCTAATAGAACCTATAAGTTGACTCAAGGAGTGAATAGATGGTGCTACAAGGGGAAGCATGGGGCTGGAGAGAGGTTCCACATAATTAAATATCAGAACTAATTGAGAATAATATTTTCAGTAATGATTTTGGTATAAAAATATGTGAACAATATAATCTGTCCCTGAAACAAAACTGGGAAGAACCACTGGTAAAGACCAAGTTATCTTATCAAAAGAACTAGAGAAAGAAAAAAAAAAAAGACAGGAGTTTCTCTTATTAGGGAAGACTAGGAGTTTTCAGTTTGTTTCACTCAGGAGAATGAAATCAAAGAGGGAAAAAGGCAAAGAGCAGAAGTAAACAAGCAGAGATGTAAAATGACTGTAAATTAAGAGATAGTATTGCCATGAGAATAAATCTGATGACACGGTGAGTATGATAACAGAATACTGGGCCGCTTCCTAACATTTTCATTCTTTTATTAGAAGAAATTCCACAAATACCCCAGTAGTTTTATTTTGACTGTGCGTATTAGTAGAAGTTTATACTCTTACATTTAATTTCTTAATGTCTGACTAGTCATGGAAGCTGATATGACATAGATGTTTGCACTGTAATAAAGTATTAAGGTACTATAGTCACAATGGTTTTTTTTCTAATACAAGACAGATAAAAGGATTTATAATTCCTAACAGAGTATGCAGTATTAAAGATAAGAATTCTTAGAAAGAAGGTGGAATTTTTCCATATGATGCTGTCCATCATTCATGTACTTTCAAAAAATCTCATCTAGTGAAAGAGGTTACTAGAAGTAAGAATGATCTGGTGAAATAGTGGCATTTGTAATTGAATAATACCTTTCAGCTAATCATCCAGATTCTTTAAACAGGCTCTTTTACAATGTGATTCATCTGAACCCCTTTAGGTTTTACTTTGCGATGAGATAAATTGTGCCCTGAAAGTGTCTGCTTCTCCCTGCTGACTACTAAATTACCCAAAGTGCCTAGATCAGATGTACACATGGGATCCTTAGCTTCTACAGCTGAAGCAACAGAAGACACATCTTTCAAAATACCTAATGAATCAAAGACAATGCGTGTGACCATAGCTATGTCATTTAGTTCCTCTGTGTCTTTACTGCTCACCTATAAAATGAAGATAATAGAATTTCCACACCTTACAGGGCAATGCATTGGGTTGCGGATTACATGGCTCTCTAATACCATGGCAATGAATGCTCTATGAGTACTTAAGCCTCTTCTGAACTGTTAAATGAGGAAACCAAAAAGAACAGACAGTAAAACATGCAAACCAATTTCTTTTCACAGAGCAACACTTGACATCTCCCTGAAGTAAAGTGCCATTGAAGAATGGGGTTTGTGTAAAGCCTACTATGATTAATCATAATAATAACAGTGATGTTTTTGAAAGAGGGGATACCCCTCCGTCCTGAATAAGAGAATCCACACAGGATATGTTTTTCTCTTTTGTCACAAACTGTTCCATTTGTGTCATGACTCAAGTAAAAAATTGCTGCAAACAACAAAATAATCCTTTGTGTTCACTGCCCACTGATACATGATACATCTTTTTAAATTTTCTTCGCCCTCTTTTAAGACAGCTATCTGGGAAATGTTTGCTAGAGTTCAAGTCTTTAGTGAAAAATTAATTGCAACACATTTCCAGTGTTATACTGTGACTCTTGTGATAAGGGATGTGTTTGTTTCAAATATGCAAAGGCTGATTTTTATCTCATTTACACGAATGCCAGTTGACTTTAACTGAATTATTCCTAATTTACCCTAGAACCACTGTAAGAATCATCCTCATATTTCAGCCAGACTTTAGAAATCTCCAGCAGAAAAGTGCCTTTTTATTGTAAGGCTAAATTGGCATCCCCCCAGAACTCCCTGGGAGAAAGAGTTTTTTAACCACATTGATTTAGAGAAACATAAAGGCCTTATTTATTTAAAATCAAGGATATAAATATTTTAACAGCAGCAGCAGCCATAAAGAGAAGGCAAGCATTCAAAGTTGTTGCAGATAAAAAAATCTCCTGTTAGGTTGTCTAGAGCTAATGGCTGATGATAGAATTTGAAGAGTGCAGAGAAATAAGTACAAAGAAGTACTTGTCAATAACAAGAACAATAGCACTATATTTACAATCCAATGTTTAAAGTCAAAATAGACATTCTTTTCTCTGATCTCAGGAAAAGTTATCTACAGCTCACAGGCCCGAATTTGAGTCTTCTTATGTCACTCAAAAGAAGTACTGGGATAACCGTGCTAGAGATGACAGACTAGTAACCCCTCTAGCAAGCCAGACCTGTGGGGGGTGTCATATTTTCTGTGTCTGGGCTGAAAGCACTCTTCCTACTTAGAAATGCTCTCCTTTGTTCTCCCATAATGCCTGAAATGCATTCTCAAGAGATATGAAAAGTTGAAATTTATCTCATAGAAAAAAGATCTCTTCAATTTCCATAGGAACAAAGAATCATAAAATGAATGTAAATCTTTTTTTTTTTTTTTTTTTTTTTTTTCTTGTCAAGGCAGAACAGCTTACAGAAGTCATAAACCAGATCCCCAGCTATATGGTTATAGTACCACAAAAGTTATGTGGCCCCCCCAGTATCTGTCTCTGTAAGAAACACATAATAAGCCAATACTATTCAATCTCAGCCATATAAAATACAATGAAAAGAGGCCAGATTATTTGTAACTATACGTTTTCAACATACATTATTGCTAACCAGACAACTGCTAAGACAAGAAACATGACTTAATGAACTATTAAGATATTCTCTCAAAGCATTTACATGGCATCTTACTTGTTAGAATAAAATATCACTTTGCTGATTATAATAAAATAACAAATAAAATAAAATAAAATATAAAAACTAGAGAAATCTTATAAATTAAAGAGACAGAGAAAATTTGGAGACAAAGCTCAAATATCTAGACATGTCAAATCACATTATTCAAACCATAACCTGAAAGATCAAAACCAGACCTCTGAATCTTGCCAGGTAGTAACATTGCCTATTGAAAGGCATCCAGAACTACCTTACTCCAGTACGGCAATTCCCTTATCTAAAAATTTCCATGAGATCAAACTTATTCCTAAAACAGCTAAAATATGTAGTTAGAAAAATAAATAAATAAATAAATATACTTTGTATCTATATATATTTTTTAAGCTTCCATCAGAGACATTTTTAACACTATCAGTACAATGGCAAGCTTTCCTAGTTTAATTTTCAGTGAGCAATCTAGGAGTGTCCTAGTAACGGCTTTCATTAACAGCTGCAAATACCATTCAAATCTGTATTGGCAAGATCTTAATAACATACAGTTTCTATTTTTAAAAAAATGCCTATAGTATTTACAGATTTATCCAGGGACTAAGGAGCCTCTGTTCTCCTCCATTCATCCATAAGCTTTCATCTCTTGCTTCCTCTCAGGAACTCTCATTCTCCACAAAATTTTCAAAACACACTTGCTTGTCCTGAAGTTGCCCTTCTGTTGACCTCATCTATCAACCACAAACAAATAGAAGAGCAAATAGTGAAGAGCAAGTTCACTCACAACCCAAACCTGTCAGAACAGGAGCTGTGCAGGCACAGTGGTGCACACATGTAACTCGTATCACGAGCATGTGGGCTTGACACCAGAATTTGGCACACGAGCTCCCTGCCAGGGCTCCTCTGCCGGAATTTTGTTTTGACAAAGAGAGATCTACAGTTACTCTCTTGTTGCTGGATTGTCATATGTTTTTTTTTGTTTCTGACTTAGGTTGGCTTAAGTTTTGTAAATTGAGTAGAAGATGGAGACGTCTTGCAAGGTTTTTAAACAAAAATCTTCTATCTTTAAAATACTTCTGAGATGTCATTGCAGAAGACAGTTACACCTTCCCTTGTAAAGTAAGCACTTTACTACTTGAGCAGCGATTAGGTGCTTGTTCAAGTAGCCTGCGAAAAGCATTAACAACTTTGTTGATTATTTCCCCTCTAAAGTGTCCTATTCTTAGGTCACTGAGAAAGCAGTAAAGGGAAAAGTGATTTCTGCCCAGTCTACACAAAAGAGATTTTATTTATAGTAGCCATGATACAAGTGTTTAATGACTACCTTACAGCAGAGCAAAATTAATGGAATATAAGACAAAAGACACAAGCACCCTCACAGACAATCCTTAGAAGTTCTGGTAAAGCTATCCTGTGAACACAGTTACAGAGCATCTGAGATAAAGGCAATAAAAGTGCCTTTCAGCTCTAATAATGAGGATGTTGTTTTGTAGGCATAGCCGCTCTGTAAGCTTATCAGAGCTCCCTCTGTGTTCACACATCATTCCCAAACTCTAGACATATAGACCCTGTTAGCTGGATCCTCTAAGGGGCAAGTCACTCCTTTTTTTGTCTTTACAATCAAAAATTTTTGCTTTGCTTTTACTTATTCATAGGTCACATAGCATTTGGACAACAGAGGGACGGCTTCTAAAATATTCATCTTCATAATTCTTTTGTATACTTTTACGGAGTGATAACTTAGAATTTGATTCTGATTTACAGAGAATTTACTAAATCCGTCACTTTCAAAACTCTGGACAAAATAATATAATAAAAACCAAAAGACGAACAACAAAACATACATCCTTAAATGCTCTACTAGTCTACCAATTTATTTATTTTTTTTTTAAACATGAAAATAAATGAAATCTCCTACTCCCAGCAAACAAAATAAAAGAGGAAACCTTATATATTATGAAATTATCTTTCTTTAGGTAATCGGAAAGCGTTCAACACACAACTACATTGAACACTATTGTACTATAGATACTGGGAGAGTGAAATAGGCTTTATTTCTGGATAAATATTATCTTAACTAGAAATATTGTATGACTTCTGTTTCATCAGAAGAATGGGTATGATTACGGATATTCTCAGTACAATCCAAATGCATGAAAAGAAACTGTATCTGAAAATATAAGGAACATAAAAAATGTTTTCTTAGGCTAATTTCCAGACCATAGTCATGGATAAGTTTTAAGGAGATGAAAAATACAACATACTAGTTTCAAATCAGTGAATACAAAAGATTCAAGACACTCCAGCACACTCTTCAGAGTATACATTTTATGTGTGATTAATATATTAAAAAAAACAACCAAACAAACAAAAAACCCCAGATCATAGCTACATGTGCAAAAATGTGCCAAGTATTTCACTCAAATCGTTCATTAACAGTAAGCTGATTAACACAACATATTTTATTTCACAGTGAAATTCAAAGCCTGTTATGGCAAAACAATTTAGGCTTACAGGATTGTATCGAGTACTGTTATGCTTGACCATGCTAATGTAGCCGGTTTTATTTCAGAAGCACTGGGGAGGGAAGCACAAAATCATTAGTAATTATATAAATATTAAGGACACACAACTGGCTCTATTACTGTTTTCAAATGGTAGCATCTGCAAATTCAGCCTGTAAATAACACTAATGCATCCAGAGACAAGAGTGCTGACACATGAATGGGATGCTTTGTCAGACTTGCATGAAAATGTAGATGAACTGCAGGGAAAGAAAACCAAAGAATTCAAAGCGTTTCTTGATTGCCTGCTTTAAAATGCCAAGAACTTAAGCTGGCCTTTCTTATCTTCCTCTACATGCATGTGACACTTTAGGAGGTCTTTCTTATTGTACTATAATTCAGTAATTGTTCTAGCTCTGTGCACCATGCCTTCCTTCCAAAGGGCAGCATGAGATATATAATTCTGGTAATGAACAGCTGCATAATTTAAGGGTTGAACTAGCAGTGCACTGTTCCTTATTTTTGTTTTTTTAGTAGTTGCCATGATATTCCAAGCCTATTTAGGAATACAATCCTTTGTCTGCCTTATTTCTCATAGATGATATATCTTGAGACTTGGTTATGTTCCAGAAAGCAGATTTTATCAGCTGAAGTACCAGAGCAAGCTTTCCTCTCATATTGCTTCAAAGGGCAGCAGTACAGAACTATAATGAGGTAATTTTTGTCCCAGCCATGAACATTCTCTGTTCTATCATGCAGACTTTTTCAAGCCCGGTGTTATCCCCTTTCCAAAGCATAATAGACTTAATCACAGAGCTATCAAAGGCACTTCCACATAACATTTCTCTCACCAAGGCTAAATCTTCCAAATGTTAAAAAGGTCTAGGCAGCTAAGCCCTTCAAGATGAAAGCTGTGTGCTGATTAATCAGCTGCTTTTTTATTCTGTTCTGGCAAGTGTTCCCTATTTGTAAATAAAAGGTTTACTCTGGATTTCCTGCAAACTAAGGAGCATAAGGCTGCTTTGGACCAGATTCATAAAGCAACAAAGCCTTCTGCTGTTGCATCCTCAGGGGTAGGTTGTTTGTTCTATCACAAATATACTTTCAGGTGTCCTGCGGAGAGTGAGCTAATCTAACACAAACAGTATTCCGGCATGAGAAAATTACATGGCAACCTCAAAGTCACCTGCTTATTAATTACGTTCTTTGGCTTCCAGTGGCACTTTAATTGTTGCTTGCTTGAGGAAACCTGTCTCCAATTTGTGTCATTGAAGAAGCTCAGGTTGGTTTACGATATGTGGTGCAACGTAACACAAGACCCTCACAGAAACACTCTCATATTGAAAATGAATACATTTATTTATGTCATGGAGTGCTAGCTCTCTATTCAGATGGTAAATAGGTAGTGTGAAAGAGATGTGACAGACACTAGAAGACTAGAAATTGTCTGCAAACTGGCAGCCACTGTGGTTCACTGACAGCCCGAATTACTTTCAGGCAGTTTGGCACATCTCCATTTGTCACACTTAAAAGCTTGAGCCAAAGATAACCAATTAATACAGAACACAGTATTTCTCGCTCCTTGAAGCTGGAACAGAAATGCCAATGTTTAAGATTCACAGTGTGCATCATGTCACCTACACTTCACGAATAAACGTAAAACAATTATAAGTAAAGCATACGTAACTTAACTCGCATACACCCTCTTGGCTGCTGCTTACCTCAGGTTATCTTTGATGCTGTGCATACCACCACTGTATTCTTTATTCCAGACAATGATTTCTCAGGTAGACTGAATACCTTCTGTAAATCATGCAAACAGCTAGCACAAATAGTTTGTGGGTATAACAAGTTTCAGGGAGTGAACTTTTAAAATATCTGTCTAGACCAAGAAAGTGAAACTGTTCCCTCCCCTCCCAGATACTAAAGTCAAGGTGAAGGTTTCTTATTCTGAAAGCAGCAGAACCTTCATGAATCAATATCAGTTTCTGACATTATTATATAAATCCATCCATCACTGCACAGCAATAACAGCTGTATGTTTTGCTATGACCCAATGCCAGTTCAGATATGATTTGATTTAAATTATTGGTAGTGTAGTCATGAGGATCAGGTTTATATAGCTCTTGCACAGACAGAATTTTTTTTGACTCACAGGATTTCATTGGAGAATTTGCTTTGTCCCTGAGTAAGTTTACAGAAGTCCTCTTTTATGTAGATATCTTTTAGTGTTCAAGAAGAAGAAGAAAAAATACAATACATTCACATACTATAAACATTAATCAAAAAGACCCATGAGGTTCTACTTTAAATTCTCTAAGGACAAATTAGATATCTAAAATAGACACATGGAAGGCTATACTCCTGGCAATCTATAATTAATAGGTTTAAAATACTCCTACTTTTCAGACTAACTGATGATTGCATTTGGAAACTTTTGAAAATGTAATGAAGAAACACTAAGGGTTAAATAGTGAATAAAGAATGAGAATGGCACTTTTCCTGCCCTCTGCTACCTGAAGAAAGCTGCAGATAGCTCTCTTTTATTTGTCCCCTTGAAGTATCTGAGAAAAAAAATTTCAAAGAAAAATGTTCTCAGGCACTTACCTGAATTACTGCCTATTCCCATTCAAAACCTGATATTGAACTCAAACTGAAAAGTGCTCCACTAACATTTCAAGTTTAGTCATGTAAATAATACCATAAACCCTGGCTTTAATTGGCAATTAATAACTTTTACCAACATTTTTCCTGCTTAATGCCATGGTACTTTTTACTAAAAAGTCTGGTAATAAATATAACGTGAAATGTTTACTAGAGAAGATATTTCAGAACAAATTTTAAAGTGAATCACTGGAGTATATTCAGTTTTTCACATATTTTCATGCTGAAATTTCAATATATAATATATTTTGTTATACCTTCATTTCTTAGCATACATGATATACAGAAAAGAAAAATCAATTATAAATATGAAATAAGAAGGAAAGCTGTTGAAAAATAAGTTCTTAAAGATATTAATCCATTACAAGGAAAAATATTCAAAATTCTGATGTAGACTTTTAATTATGTGGTAAGCATATGTGGTCTTGCAAATACTGCTACAATTATTTTACAACTTAAAATAATATTAGAATATTAACTATAAAACAATATTTAGAGGTTTAAAAATTATTTTAAAAGAAACAAAATTTTGTTGAAGAATTGTGAATTTTGTGATAAAATGGATACAAAGTAAAGTATTTCTTCTTAGTGAGAATGCTAAGTATGGGAAAGGAAATTAAATCAAATCACAGAACTATAAAAGTTGGGCAAAGCAATAAGTATGAAATAAAGTGCTTCTAAAGAAACTAACTAGAAAGAGCATATGAGTAATATAACTTTAAGTGAAAATCAATTTTACTACTTTTTAGAGGATAGCATCCAATAATGCAGGTGAAATTCTGAATAATTGGGGGTTCATTCAAACTAAGTTTATGAAAAAATATAAATTAGAGTCAGATTCATTTTAACTTAATTTTGGGGCTTTACATTCTAGATCTGAGTTATCATTATGAAAATAAAATCTAGCTTTTTTGTTTTATTGTTTTATTCAAAATGTTGACTAGTGGAGGAATAGTTTCAAACAGTAGGTTGCTTTCTACATCACTGAAATGTAGACACTTTGTTATATAAAATCTTCAATTAATTAGCCTTTATGAGTCACTTGATTATATTCTTTATATGAGAGAAATGGGTGTGAGAGACCGAAAGAGTTAATGTATGGCTCAAAAGTTGTAGCAGGACAAGTTCCGCACAGCAACAAGTTCTCCATAACAAAAGTAACAATAAGAGGAACAGTCAATGGGATGCAGGAGGTGACTAGCAGGATGCAGAAGGTGTGCTGTAGGATGTCCAGTTCTGTGTCCTGACATGCTGAGCAAAACACCACCTTCTATGGCCAAAGGCCACACAGAGTTCATTGGAGGATGGGGCTCAGCGACAACCAAGACCCCAAAAAGACGCTCCATGATCACCTCTCACAATGGCACCTGTGCAATTGGCCAAGAGTTACATAAGCCCTCATTCAAGGGGCAAGGGGCTGAACTGTATAAAGACAAACTGAGGAAAGTAAACCACATGTGCACCCACCACCAGAGATCAGCCAGTCTTTTCACATGTGTGCCCACCACCAGAGGACTGCCCAGTCCACCTCAGTGACCGTCATGGGATTCCAGGATGGTCATATCTTTCCTTATCTCTTATCTCTCTCTTCTCTTCTTTTCCTCTCTTTCATAGATATTGTTCCATGAAGAAGCCACATTGCCAGTGTTTTACATTTTCCAAGTTTAGGTTATTTTCATTATAAATAATACGTGTCATTGATTGTTTGATGTCAGTTCACCGTAATTTAGCCCACAGGGATTTACAGAACTTTAGTTGGTCTCCTCCCGACTCAGAGGTGGGACACGACAATGGGTATGATTGAAAAGAGGTGTAATTTCATGTCTAGTCATATATATGCCTCTAACAGAGATTATTTTAGATTTCAGATTATTGTTTTCCCTTTTATCTTCAGTAATCCTGTCAAACAGCCTAGAAGGCTAACCCACTAAAGGTAACCTCAATTAATTTAGTGGCTCATGGTCAGTAAATGGAAAAGAACAGTGATTGAGTGAGATTGCACTTGAGATGATTCTCTTCTGGAACAAACTCTCCAGGAACAGCACGGGGGGACAGCATGGGGCAGGGATTTCTGCAAGCAGGCAGGTGGCATGCAGCCATGCTGCTCCAGAGACTGGTTGTGCTGGCTCACGTAGATGCGGGCTATCCAGTTGGTATCATTGCCTTGACACAGTCCCAGGCATATTTACTGTATAGGGAGTCTCTGTAGCAAAGCCACTACATCAGAGACTTTATTGTAATTTGTGTAATTTTCTGCTAATAATAAAAAGAAATGTAATTTTGGCTAACTGGAATTATATATATATGAACAAACCATTAAAAATGTTCAGTTAATGAAAATAAACTTGGACTAAGGGCAAAAATACCCTCCTGCCCCCTCAGAGATTTTGATCTGCATTTGAAAATTCATACAACTGTAAATTTCCTACATGAAATGTTATTGCTACAAATAGTATCCTGGCCTGTGTCATGTTTTATTCAGTGCTTGGAATTCCTGCATACATTTCATTGTTCTATCAAGACCTTTCCAGAAACTCTTAAATTTTGACCTTTTTTTTTTTTTTTTTTCCTTTTTAAGGAGGGAAAAAGATGCCTTTCTTTAGAAAAAAAAACTGAGGCAACTTCCAAAGGAAAAGACTGTAATGAACTACCCTGTCACAAATATCTATTGGAACTGAAAAGTAAAAATAGAGGACGATTCATTACACTTGTCTCTTTATGGATGATTGTTTGAAAGGTCACCCAGAAGAATAATGTCCTCCAAACCAAAAAATTATGTCTGGTAAAGAAAATGACACTTGTACAACAAAAAATTGCTATAGTTATAATTTCCATTAAGAAAATAAGTTTTTCACTGTTCAAATACTCAGATTTCACTGTTAAAACACACTGCCTTTTCAGTGAAAAAAAAAAAATCACATATAAATCTCTTATTGGCTCCCTTTATATGCATATACATGGATAATTAGGCTCTTTGTTGTAAATATTTTTTTTACTTAAGACAACAGAATTTTTCCGGATAAATCTACTCAATCACACTGTGAACACTGATTATGATATGAATCAACAATCTACAAAACAATCTCTAGTAATCAGCTATTTTGAAAGCTTCCTCTACTCGTCTCGTATGCTTTGCAATCTATACTCCATTATACTCATTCTTTGCTGTAATTGCTGTCCCACTATGTTTCCAGTGAAAAATAATTCCATTAAAAGATGCAGCATGCTCTCTCAGCTCAGAAGAACATTTTCTTCAGATAACACCAGTGTTGTCAGACAGGCTGAGAAGTAACGTTACATGAATTTAACTGAATCTAACTGGAGAATCTAGATCAAGGTTCTGCTCCTCCACCCTAGAGAAGCTGTTTGTGAAATATGAGGAATTTTAAGCCAATGTAAAGTCTATAAATAATAGAAAGAATTCCCTCAATTAGTCGCCTCTAGATGAGAATGTGCTGTAGGGTATGCTCTGAATTCATAACTGAGAAATAAACTCTGCAAAGGATTTATATGAACAAATTGTGCAATGTTTCAAAACCAGAAATATTCAGCACATGATTTTTCTTTTAAATACTGTATGTATGCTTCTTTTGTCCTAAATGTGTCATGTCAACAGTTCTGGGTTTATTTTATGCACTGCAACACTAAAAATCTCTTCAGCTGAAGTTATCATGGTTGCATACCAGCACATAGGAGCCAACTGGCTGTTTAATGATAACAGAAATGTTTTTCTGAATGATTCATATAATAGTACAAGGACACACAGTTTGGATAATGACTTATTTTTAGGATTTCTACACTTGGCTGTCATCTTATTGGAATCCTCTTGAAGCTGGAGGTTTAGCAAGTAGAGGAATTCCTGTTGATGACTACAATAAAAATATGTACACTGAAGGCAACACTGACTTAAAAGAAGTCCAAAGAAATTTTAAATAAAATTATTACATTTCACAGAAGACAAAGACTTATACTTACATTAAATGCAGTAAAGAAAATTTAAAAAATTGTAGGTAGTAAGCACCTTAGTTCTTTTGAGCAAAGTATCTCTAACTGCTAAATGTCTGCTCTCAGTAGCTGGTAATCATCCACCTCTAACTGAAGTCCTAAATTTTAGCAAGAATAAAATTAAAACTAGATTTAGAATTAGAATTAGAAAGGAAATAGAATCATTCCTTATAAAAGACCACATAAAGTACAAGAACAGGTATATATATAATTGCTTATTCATAATTTTACTTAGAGGACACATTCAGACTTGTGTAGGCACACACGTGTATGGATATGCACGTCTTTCTATATATAGGCTTTCATATAGTGATAGTGAAATAAGTTTAAAGATAAAAACAAAACTCAGCAAAAGTATTGAGAGCTCTTTGTTGAACGCCATCAAACTTCACAGCTTACAAGTCCTTTCTTCTTCAGCCTTAATCTTTCCAGATGGATAACACTGCTTTATAAATTGTCTCATAATATTATTGCTTCAGCATCTTTCAGAACTGAAGATTTGCACCATTCTGTGAGCATGTGGTGATTTATTAAAAAGAAAGAGTGTTTAAGTAAATTCTTTCAATTGAACTATCCATTACAGTGTAATCATGACCAAGCACACAGCTGTGATCAATACAAAGGTATATAGTTGCTGTAATACAGCTCCACTAACCAGGGTAAGTAATCCACCATTTTAAAGACTTGAAGAACTAACCAATTAAGCACTGGATAAGGTCAAATATTATTGATTGTAGGTTCAAGTTAAATTCCTTTTGTTACTTTTCTTTCTTTTGATTTTGCCTGTAATACAAGTATTATTTCCTTAAAAATACACTTCTTTCTTTTTTTTTTTTCTTTTTCTTTTTTTTTTTTTTTTTTTTTCCCCCGTGGCTGCACTTACATAGCAATAGGATATGAGTGGCCTCACAAAACAACATGATGATGCATTGACTTGAAGATCAATACAGCTACAAAATCTTAGAGACAGAAAAACAAAGAAGAAAACATATTTTTAAAAATCCACCTATGGTCTAACTTCTACAGCTTTCAAACAGCAGGGTTTGACAATCCCATGAACTTTTCTAAAAATATACCAGATAACTATATTTTGGTAACTAGGGAATACTAACAAAAGCTAATTTCAAGCTTCACCCATAGACAGAGTCTAAAGCGATATAAGGAGCAAGAGTGAAGTGCTCTTAACGAATACCTTTCTGTGTCTTGTACATGTAAATGCTCTGCTACCGTGCAGTCCCATTCTAATATACACAAACGTCCAAGATATGAACTACAGGTTAAGTATGCTATGCATTGCTCTTTTGTTCTTTGTTCTTTTGCTGCTATAACATCTTCAGTGAGAAGTAGCTTTCATAGTTTAGAAAGCAGAAGTATTAAGTATTACAAAAATTACTCAGATGCAAAACTGTTTGCAATAAAAGCTACATTTAATGTTGGTCATTTTCCTAATCTTTTTATTCTTGGCAAAATTAACATAAAAGGCAATTTTTTATGAATCCTTTTTCTTACACACTCTTCTGGGACATCTTGTCTGCAAAGGAGTTAAGATCTTCTGTGTTCCCTTTCAGAAACCCTGTAATATCACCAAAATGTGGCCCCTATTTTAGATTGGCTAAAAAAAAGGAATGAAAATATTCCTTCCCAGTTGGTAAGGAGATCACCTCCAAGCTTTTTTCTTGTCAGATTCTTTCTCTCTGAGCACAAAGTCCCTTTGATGAAGTTTCACAGTGGCCAGATATGCCCTACATCAAGTTCCTGAATGGGAGTCTTCAGCACAGAGAAGGAAATGGGAAACCTTGATTCTTTGCCTTTCTGCAGTTCTGTGTGGGAGATCTACCTTTGAAGCTCCAAACTGGTAGGGACTAGATGTATACTACTACAAACTTCTGGGTTCTCTGATTCAATCTGACAGTCACCTAGTCAGATTGACTCAAGCAGCTGACTGTAATGCAGTAGTTATTTAAAGTTCACTATAAGCTGTTATGAACACTGACAATGAAGGAGGTTAACAGTATTATTTATTTATTTATTTATTTATTTATTTATTTATTACAGTAGAGTGATTTATTATACTTGGTATAGTCCCATCCTTTTAGTTTGCACATCTTCTTTTTGCAGACACATTTAACATGTTTTCTTAGCTTTTCTATAGCTTTCTAATACCAATTTCATTTACCCTAAAATAATTAACCAAATCTTGCTTTCTACTGCATTTTTAGGTTGCTATTAAATTAGTCTCAGTCTCATATGCATTCTCATCTCTTCACAGGTAGAATGATACACTGGTGTATTTCTATCTGTCTGTCTACAGAAAGCTGTGAACAGAGACATGGAAATATCACATATTTGGAGAAATGCCATCTGGCACATATCAGTCACTAGGTGGCTGAATATCGTGAAAGGAAACAACTGGCTAAATAGAAAATCCACATATTAGAATCCAGCAGTGCATCTGACTTTCACATTTAAGAATGAAACAAAATATTTGTCCTAGTTAATGGCTTTGATAGTGTTTAATGTTTTCTCCCTAGTTTTGCCTGTTTCACTAATGTAATCTGTTATAATTTGCTTGTTACTGTTTTGTACTACCAAAAATGCCACCCCTCACTCTCTGCCAAACCCAACACACCACCACAGACAATCCCTTTATACAATACTTTTTAAGATTTATTTTAAGTTTTGCATAAAATGTAAACTATCATAGCTTCTCAAATATGCTGGTGTCTTTTAATGTCATCTGTTCTTATGGCATACACATTCCACCTGCCTATGCCCCAGACTTTTCTATAGGTTGAACAGAAACAGAAGTGAGAAACCAATTACCTGAGATAGGATTTAAAGAGGCTAAATTTTATAACAGATGTGCTAAGCTTAATTAAAAATTTTCCATAAAAATGATGGAGTTTTTTCCAACGGAAAATAGAACTTTTCATGATGGAGCTGTCTGCCATTTCAAAAAGAGAAGAAAGTTTACTGCAGATGAAAATCAGGTTAGAAAGGTCAAACTACAAAGAGCATAAGGAATCTGCATTGCAGATCTTTTGAGGTACCAGTACATTTTTCTGAATTAAAATACGTGATCCTTGGCTAGAAAATACTTGGTTTGGAATTTTTGCCAAAAAGTAGATCAGATTTATTCTTCCAAACACCTCTTTTCACATGTTTCTGAGGTATAATTTGAACTGTAAGACTTGAGTGATTTTTATTATTTACCACTTTTCTCCTACTTTTCTTAACAGGAAATAATGTAAAGGAGGAAAATGAAACTAGGATCAACAAACTTTGCATGACACCAAAACTATAGTCTTATGTTAGAGGGTTTATGGTATTTTTATAACAAGTTTATACTTGCTATATTTTATAGCAAGTAATGCTGAGCAGCATCATACATGAGAAATTCTGCTGAAGTCCTACCTCTCTCTGTTGCCCTCTCACCATGCTTGTTTCAAGCCCAAGTCAATGGCAGTGGGATAGTCCACTTTGGCAACTTTAAAGATGACAATGGAGGATGATTTGCAAGAAACAGGATATGAAGTAGAAAGTCAAATGAGTAGGTACTCCATCTAAATCTGTTGAGACACATGCAAAAAACTTCACAGGTGTAAAATTAGACTGCATGTACTGTGCATCACCTCACCTGTGCTTGGCCCACAAATTCTGTTCTACTGGGATCACTTTGAATGTTCCAAATCTCTGAGCACCTGTCGAACATCTGCTGTTTTTTTTTTTCTTTAAAAGAAAGCCAACCACAAAAATCATGTTCTTTTTCTTCATCATGTTATGTTCATTCCTGTATGCACAGCCAAGATTATACTGTAGCACTTGCAGTTAGAAGCCGGTCTGGAAAGACTTGCACATTAAATTAAACATATTTTTTGAACTCAGTGAAATGACTTACTATGCGTAAAATAAAATTTAGCACATGTGCAAATCCTTGATAATTATTTATAATGTTAATTAATGTATAAGTGAATGTACTGTAGTTTATGGACTACTTCTTTTTAGGTCTTCTGAATATATGGTACCAAATCTAATGGATTTATTTTACTTTTTAAGAGGACATCTTTCTACACCCATTAAAACATTCCTTGACTGCCTTGCAAATTCCAGTGAGTTCATACACATTAAAAAAAAAAAAAGTGGCAATTTTCTTCTGCAAATTCCCCAAAAGAAAAATCCCTTTATCATGTGTTCTAAATACATTGCCTATTGATTCTCCTCTGAATGGTTAAAGGCTTCAAGAAACTGACTGATTCTGTAGGATAAGATGGACAAAAGAAAGGGAAAAGTATGACCTTGATAATTATTATTGCTTGAAGTACCACAATCATTTAACAAAATTGTTTGCAAAAACACATTGCAACCCATAAAGATTTAATTAGATTGAATTTCCACAACAGATAAAACATCTTAAGGAAAAAAAAAAAAAAAATCAAATAATTGCAATTTCAGTATACTTTTTACGTAATTATCATTAGTACTATAGCACCTACTGTGGATTGTTATTGTTTATGGGG
Organism: Caprimulgus europaeus; assembly: GCA_907165065.1. The sequence continues at coordinate 86,197,243 of OU015523.1, read as the reverse complement.
ATTAGGAAGATCATAATTTACAAGATGTAATTATTCCTACTAGACTCATAGTTTAATATCAGTTAATTCTTCAGAAAGACTGTCCACATCTTTCTACCAATGACAACAACTTAGATTTTCCATTAGATACTTAATTCTATCCCAAAGCAATTCCAATGACTTTCTTCCCTGCCCCCCTTTAATGATTTCCTTTGCAGGAATGCACGCAAAATAAATTTTCTTCCTTTGCTACACTGTGCAGTCCAATGCCAATTCTGAAGTCCACAGTGATGCAAAATTGGCTTTGTCAAGGGAATTGGATATATCAGTGGTAAACTTAATTCTAAGAGAACCCTGGCTAGAATTGTAAAGACAGTAAGCACAGGAAAGTAAATGGAAGATGCACAGACTGCACACTAGCAATCCTTTAACAAAACTGTAATCTATGACAACTTATAGCACCAGAAATTTGGTTCACCAATTCAATTCAAGAGGGAAAAAAAAAAAAAAAACAAAAAGCAAAACAAAACAAAAAAAAACTCCATTCTCTGCAGAAATATTTCTCCTTGGCTTAGCTCATCAGGCACATTATTTTATCCACTGCTGTAAACAAAGAAAAACTGCCTGCACTCTATGTACAATCCTGAAACTCCATTTGATTTCAGCAATTTCATGGTTCATGTACTAGATGAAAGAAAATTTCTCCCAAGAAGACTGTGTGCATGAAGCACTGCTCATCTCAAATATTTAAAATCCTGAGTCCAGGATCAAAATTCATGCTAGCTTACAAAAAAAAAAAAAAAAAAAAAAAAAAAAAGATTTACTAGATAAACCTTTTCTTTTATTTTAGCTCTTAAGATAACTTTTAATTTCCAAGTTTCTTCCTCAGATCATGAGTTTATTTATTTTTGTACTCAGACATTTATTTATTTTTGTAATAAAAAATTATATCCTCATGCATATTCCCATCATTCTGGACTTTTAAGAATAAAAAATGCTTTCAGTCATATGAACATGTGAGCCTAAAGAACTGGCACTGCTCTTCTCCTGTAGAAAATGCCCAGAAATAATGTGTTTACAGGAATTTTTGTAAAATATTAAAGATTTTAAAAAAATAAATATCTGCAACATTTTACTCATTTACATACTGTGGCCTGAATTCAGATCACCTAACTTTTCTTAGCAAAGTATGCCCAGTGAACAAAACAAAGAGAAATGCTGAGCAGAATGACAATGAAGGTGGCCTGCATTTTCTTCACATAATGCTATGGAATTTTATATTATTTGGCCCATACTACTGCTGATTTATGTCCTCTGTGCTATTGCACATTATGCAACTTGCTAATGTTTCTAGACAATAATTTGCTATTATCATTTGCTGGGTCGCGTACTACTATTAAGAAAATATAGCAGATTTTCTAGTAAATGGCTTTAGCAAGTAATTATCCAAGTTACTTTTTTTTTTTTTTTAATTCGGCTGCTATATGATGTATAAGTGTTGTGCACTTCCAATAGCAGAATAATCCCTCAGCTGAGCTGAGGGGATGTGCAAGCTCTTTAAAATATACCTATTGTACTATTATGTGTGTGAGGGGGAAATATTTACTACTCTTCATCATTTATAGAAAGAAAATAAATTAAATAAAAAGAAATACAAAGTCATGCTGCTTAACACATATATAGTTTTGATATAGTTTTGACAAGTATGATTTAAAGTATAATGAAGCAAGATTAGGATGATCTTAAACTATTATTGTAAGAAGCTAACATAATTTAAAATGCCTACAGTTGCATTCACATTTGAGTACTTCTAGTGAGTTCATGAGCTTTCCTTAAAATGCAATATTAATAACCTGAGTATATGATTGTAGGGTCAGATCCACAAACAGAGGGCAAGTATGTGACTATTTTAATATTTCCTTATCTAACACTTATCTAGCACAACACGGTTGGCAATGTTTATAGTGATTTTGCATTTGTTTGTTTGCTTGTTTTTCCAGATAAACTTTGGTAAATTCTTAAATTAAAATGTCTGGGAGAGTTTAATAAATATCATAACAAAAAGACAAAAGATAATATTGGACAGAAATTCATTGGGTTTGTAACTAGCAAAAAATATTACTCAGCAATACACTTGGTATTGTTATGATTAAAAGTCTAACTAAACCAAAAATCCAATCATATTTATATACATCATAATTAAATTGCTTACAAAAATAAAGGTTTAGTTTGAACATTAATAAATGACAATGTAAAAATCTCAATTCTAAACACTTCATCAGAATTTCAAGTTGGAGGAAATACTGAAGGACTATCATTTCAAGGAAGTGCTAACTAAAGAAAATAATGGTATTTATATTAATTTGAAATATGAAAATAGCCACACACTTTTTCATTTGAAATCTTAAGCTCTCACTTTTTCTATATTGCTCATAGTTTACATCTAAAGGATGCATATGCTGACATATCATGTAGAACCAAAATAACAGATTTTTTTATAAGCAAATATATGGAGACAAATAATATTAAATAACAAACCTGCAAAAAGATCTGATTTTCTACTTAATTGGTAAAAATGAAGAGAGAAATTAAATCCATATATCATTTACATATGTATATCAATGACAACAATAAATTCATTGAATTGAAGATATAATTGAAGCCTGTACTTTTTCAGTAGGAGTAGTGGATATGATTGAAAAAGCTTTGAGTATTAGAATGAAAATTGGGTATAAACTTGACTCACAGTTCGGAACACTTTATTAGTAAACTGAATTATCATTGTAAAAATAGAATCACTGTGGAATCAAATCTCTCAGGAGAAGAGAACTAAGACAATACTGAAGGTAATAACATCAAATGCTTTAATACGTATGTATATTGTAAGAGGATGATATAGTGTCAAGTGCATTATGTATGAAGTACTACTTATAGACAAGAATTCAAGCATAGAATCCATGGGATGATGATCACATAACAGAACACAGAATCCTGACAACCTTTCAGTGGATATTCTTGCACACTACACAAGGAATGGTTACAAAAGGTAAAGTTTGTTTAAAGAGAAAAATCTACCTAACCCATCCCATAAAATAAGCTCCTCCTTGAGAAAGTCATAAAATCATAAGAAACTATAAGAAACCTCCACACGTCATCTAGTCTACTCCTTTCTGCAGGTAGAATCATTTATATTTACAGCATTCCTAATATACATCCGTCTCACCTGCTCTCATAGCCCACCAATGACAGAAACCTTTTAATATACTCAGAGAAATTATTTCAGCATGCTTCCCTATCTGTAGTGCTGGAATATTTTTTCCTATTGTTTAATATAAATCTTCCTTGCTGTATTATTTCTTTGTCTTGTTCACTGTCTACGTGGAGAATAGCCTTTGCAGCAGTCTGCTACGTATTTTAAAAAAGGCTCATTTCCCCCTGCCACCCCTGCTTCATGACAAGTCTAATTCCTACAGTCTTTACAAGCAGATCATTGTTTTGAAATCTATTCTTGATCTCTCCTGTACTCCTCAAATGGTCCGCATCTTTCAAGTTAGAGTTCTGCTCAGAATGAACTGAGAGAGCTTATTTCTTTCCATGGACTATTAAGGGAGCCCAAGGTTATTAGCCTCCCAAGGATAAAGTTAATCTTTGTGAAGCACTGAAGTAAATAAATTGTATTTTGTAGTTTCTTGCTAGATGTCTGCAATGTAAGGACCATTGCTCCTAAAATAGCTCCCTGTCTATTATTGTATGGTAAATGATGTGAATGACTTGTTGCTATATTCACAATACAGATGGTCTCAAAATCCACAACTATGTGGTTCTGAAGTGTGATACTTAGCTGTTTTATTAAACTTACCATGTGGAATACGGCAATTCAACAGATGGCGATCTCTAAGTCATGTTATGAATTTAGAGGCACGCACTGGGTACAAAGTATTTGAAGAAAAACTTCACTGATAAATAATCAGGCCGTCTATCTCAAAACATATATCCAACTCATGCTGTTCCTTTGCTCATGATTATTTCATTGAGAATGCATTTACTTTTTAAAAATTATTTTAATTTTTTGTGTGCAACTCCATCATGCAATCTAAACCAGGATCGATTTTGACTCTTCAGAGTATTCTTTCTGTATTATCAGGATGCAAATTCTAAAAGTCCTCGACCTTTGGTTCTTAGGCAGCATGTTGCCTCATAGGATTTCTAATGCTGTTTATTGCCTCAGAAAAAATAAAAATAAAACTGAAATTCAAAAGTAGAAGAAAATATGTTGCTGATCACAGCTTATTATTTCCTTAATGTCACTGCCTGTAGGTCAGCCAGTTTTGGAGGACCTTGGAACTGTTATATCTGCTTTAAAGATTTTATGAATAGCAGCTAAAAAACACTGTACATATATAACGGATATCACTTCCGTCCTTCTGCAGGACAGTTTGAAAGACACTACTGCAATAAATCAGAATACTTGGGCAATCCATAAAAACATATGGCAGTTACAATTTTTCCACTTATATAGTGAAGTCATCATTCATAATAGTAAATACACACAGTATGTCCCTAAAAAAATAAAATAGGTTTGCCCTTAGGAGTCTTCTCTGAACAACAATAAAAATATTGCTGGATATAAAATTGGTGAGTAGGTTCTGTTCTCTCAGTACAGAACCAATGAAGATGAATTGTGTTCAAAAGGAAACATCTAGAAGACCCAGAGTGGAAGCATACAAGCTCAGAAACCCAGCATACACAATAATGAGAAGTTACTAGTATGCTACCTTTTGCCGGCTGTCTACTGCAATAGGTTACCTGTGGTGACTATCTGTCTCAAGTTGTATAAAGGTTAATAAAGGTTAGGCACTCAATGAATTCAATATGAATCATTCAGCTGACATCAGCTGCTATTGAATTTGGCCCTAGAACAAAAAGGATTGTGGGTATCTTTCAGTTTTTCTTTTATTATCTTCAAAGAAACAGCAGTGAAAAAAACAGATGTAAAGATGCTCTTTTGTATATCTCCTGGATTAATAAAGCTGTAAAGTGATACTGATAAGTAAGAAAGCAGAAAACTGTGAGGCATGTTATTTCCTTGTAGCTGGTATTAATGGCAAGTTATAAATTCAGTAACATACACTTCTGTTTCGCCGCTTCAACCAAGGTCATCCTATGCAAAACGGAACTGGCATTCCAGATGCTGAAACCAGGAGTGTTTATTAATCTCAAGATGTGGTGTTTATAAGAGGTTATCGCCTTCATGACTGCCATACAGTAGATCTTACAGATCTTTTTTATATTGAGCAAATGTTGATTGAAAAAACAGGTGCATTGTCATTGTACTTGACAGAGTATGCTTTTGACATTATTTTTTAAAGTAGCAGTTTAGAGACAGAGAAGTCGGAAACCTTTACCTCAAAGGAATGAGGACAAATCCAATCTTTCATAAATTTAAAACACACATTTCAAATTAACAGTCTCAGGTGATTTGAAAATACACTGAAAACAGCTTTAACACATGTACTTTAATAGTTTTCAAATTTACATAGGAAGAATCCAAGATAAAAATATTTAACATCAATTGTAGAATCTGCTATCAACCTCTCTAGTTACTACCATACAAACATATGTTTTATTTGTATTCTCAAGCAGCTTGATTCTGACACCTCAAACAATTGTCCCAGCTATATCAAAGTTGTTTATTCCTTGCAACTGAAAAACCTTTACTTGTAACACACTCAAAAGGTAAGCCAATTCTTTGATATATTCTCTGATCAGAGAGATTTTGAGAGCAAGCTGAACAGATGGTGCAGATCATCCTGATCTGCAGTACATGCAGTACAACCAAATGATCAGGCCCAGGCACCCTGGGTTTATGAAAGGCACGTCCTGCTTGACTAACCTGATCTCCTTCTACAACTCGGTCACCCACTTAGTGGATGAAGGAAAGGCTGCGGATGTTGTCTATCTGGACTTTAGTAAAGCCTTTGACACTGTTTCCTACAGCATTCTTCTGGAGAAACCAGATGCTCATAGCTTGGATGGGCATATACTTTGCTGGATGGCTGTGCCCAAAGAGTTGCAGTGAATGGAGTTAAATCCAGTTGGTGGCCGGTCATGAGTGGTGTTCTTCAGGGCTCACCACTGTACTCAGTACATCTTTATCAATTTTCTGGACAAGGGGATCGAGTGCACTCTCAGTAAGTTTGCAGACAACACCAAGCTGGGTGGAAATGTTGATCTGCTTCAGGGTAGGGAGGCTCTGCAGAGGGATCTAGACAAACTAGATCAATGGGCCAGGAACAATTGCAAGAGTTTCAATAAGGCCAAGTGCGGGGTTCTGCGCTTTGTCCACAACATTCCCCAGCAGCTCTACAGGCTTGGGGAGGAGTGGCTGGAGAGCTGCTCGGAAGAGAGGGACCTCGGGGTGTTGATTGATAGCAAGTGGAATATGAGCCAGCAGTGTGCCTAGGTGACCAAGAAGGCTAATGGCATCCTGGCCTGTACCAGAAATAGTGTGACCAGTAGGACCAGGGAAGTTATCCTACCCCTGTACTTTGCACTGGTGAGGCTGCATCTTGAGTACTGTGTTCTGTTTTGGGCCTCTCACTAAAAGAAGGACATGGAGGTGCTGGAGCATGTCCAAAGAATGGTGAAGGGGCTGGAACACAGGTCTTATGAGGAGTGGCTGAGGGAGCTGGGGTTGTTTAGCCTAGAGAAAAGGAGGCTGAGGGGAGACCTTATCCCTCTCTACAACGACCTGAAAGGAGGGTGTACAGAGGTGGCGGTTAGTCTGTCCATGTAACAAGTGATAGGACAAGAGGAAATGGCTTCAAGTTATGTCAAAGGAAGTTTAGATTGGATATCAGGAAGAATTTCATTACTGAAAGGGTTCTCAGGAATTTGAACCAGTTGCCCAGGGCAGTGGTGGAGTCCCCATCCCTGTAGGTATTTAACAGACATAGAGCTTAGGGACATGGTTTAGTCGAGGTCTTGTCAATATTAGGTTAATGATTAGACTCGACAACCTTAAAGGTCTTTTCTAATCTAGGCAATCCTGTGAAGACAATTCATTCAAATAGGGTACCATTCTGCTTTCTCAAATACCTACGATCTTCTATATTCCTATATTGGCTAACTGATGAGATAATGTACATAATAACATGCCCGACTGTGCATTTCTACTGAATCAATACCACTCTCAATCTACACAAAAGCACCCACCAGCATGTATTAAGGAGACAGAACTTACACTCTTACAATGAGTTGCTCAACTGATGTGTTGTGTGCTAATCTCATAATTTCACTCCTAGATTCCTCTATTTGTTCCAAGTTTTGCATGTAAATGTGTATAATTCAAACCAGTCTTTCTTCTACATAAATTGAAATATACTGCACAGGAATATAATGGTTTGAATTTAATAGATGAATGAGAATTTTGCAGATGATTTTTACATAATAGAGCATGTTTTTCATTTTAGTTATTAAAAAGACCACTTCACAATCTCAGATTTGAGAAGATATTCACTTAGAACTTGAAAATAGTACTTATACACACTTTGTGACTATGTTACTAAATGTGTATCAGTGCTCAGATAAGATTCAAAACATTGTAATTGATAATTATATTTCTGTCCCCTCCCATAGAAAACCTACACTTCTTGAAGAAATATGTAAATTTGGAGTAGATGTTTTAATGCCTTTTGCACCATTTTTTTTATTGAAATAAATTGTAAGTTTCAATCCTTTAATAGGTAGGCTTATTTTGTCATAATGGCTGATGTATCTCCCTTTCAGCTTCTAGACTGCATCAGTTAACACTGGCTATGCCCACAATAGCAAATAGGTTGGAGCAACAGAAATGGTTTAGCAAATCATGCCAGTTAGTACTAAGGCCCTGTAGTGGTTTCCCTTGGCTAGCAAGAATAATATTTAATTATTATTTTACAGTTTTTCTTCTACAACCTACTAAAAATGTAGTAGTTTCACTTAGCTAGCACTTGGCTAGCAGCTAAACACAGCCACTTGCTCACATGCCCCCCAGAGTGGATAGGAGAGTGAATTGGAGGGATAAGCGTAAGGAGACTTGTAGGTTGAGATAAGAACAATTTAAAAATTGAAATAAAATAAAACTTAAAATAATAATTACAATAATAATGGTAATAATCGTAATAATAAAATATAAAAATGAGTGACACTCAGTGTAATTGCTCACCAACCCCTGACAAAGCCCAGCCCATTCCTGCATAATGATCCTAGAGGAGCCAGAGCAATATCACAAGAGAGGGAGAGAGTCCAAGAGACTCTCATACTGAACATGATGTTATAGGATATGGAATATCCCACTGGCATATCCAAATGGCAATCTGGGTTTGCTAATCTTAATATTCCCTTCCCCTAATTCTTTGCACCTGCAGACTAGTAAAACATGGAGAAGTTGGAAAGTTCTTTGTCTTCCAGCAAAAACTGAAAACAGTAAGTTATCAACATTCTTCTCGTAAACAAATCCCATACTGAAACCAAAACATAGTGCTATTCCAGCTACTAAGAAGAAAACTAGCTCTGTCTCAGCCAAAAACCAGGACAGGTCCTTACAAAATCTGCTAGTTTGGGGACGATGGTTGTTTGGAATTATATTCTATCTGGCCTCCTGGACTGAACACACCTGCCATGTGTGTTTCTTGAAGACCCTCGAAGTCCAGTGTTTGGTTCAGATCCCTTATCACATTAGGGATCAGAAAGTATTTGGTGCATACCTACAGAGCTTAGCTCTCTTTGAAAGAATTCTACCTTAAAACAGAATTGGTGCATCAAAACTGCTCTGCAGATAAAATCAATGCATAAAAAAGCAGGGAAAAATCAGAGGATTTTCTTTAAGGCAGTATACTTGATTAAACTAAAATACTAATGCAAGTATATCTACTGAAGAATCACTATTATTTTTTTTTTCTTCATCCAAGCAGAAAAAAAAAATTAATTAATAATGACCTTGACAGAGTAGTAACCCTAAGCACTTCTATGCTGAAGGTCCTGTGTGGTAGCATTAAAAATTTCACACTACTTCTTAGCAACTATTCTGTCTGACATGATTAATCAGGACAACTTATCAAGAGAAACAATAAGATTCTATTTATTCAATGTAAGAATGATATGCCATATTTCTTTAATTTTTTCATATTTTCTAATACTGTTAGTGTGACACATTTATTAAAATGATAGATTTCTGACAGTTATGACCATTAATACTGTTGCCAGGAAAGTATAAAAGCATCCCAAGTAGTTTTAAGAACCAAAACTTATTTTGAGGTGAGCAACTAGTGGAAAACACAAATTAACACATAGTTCTGTGAGACTAAATTGTAAACACAAAATATACCTTGGATAGGTTATTCTTGTTCCTCTTTTGCTCAAGGCATTTAAAGGTATACAAACGTAGCAATGCAGTGTTAGATTTTGTTGAGAGATAAAGTAGATTACTACAGGCTTAACAACATGTCTTGAACCAGAGCAGGTCCTTTTCCCATAATCTCCTACTTTACACAAAGCGAATCTCCTTTCCTGCCCCAAATAGATGATGTCTTCATACCCTCACAAAGCACTGCAAGTCAATAAATCTAGTGAGAAGAGGGACTCCTCTTCTGACTAAGGCCACCTCAAGCTGAATGTTGACACTGCTGTCTTACACTACTCAAAATAACCTTGTTCTTACCCTTTTAAAAATCTTTAAAATTAAGAAAAAAATACTTTTGTTAATGAATATCAATGTTGTTTCTTACAGACTTGTCCCTATGGTCAGTTTCTGAACTTTCCCAGTCTAACTTTTCCTCACACATATGATTTGTTCTCCGAATCTCAGTGGAAGTGAGAGTGTGGTTTAGAGGGGTGGGATTTTTTGTTTTTCTAGGATTATGTGTTTGTTTGATTTTAAAATCAGATTAGTACAACTATAGCAGAATATAACGTTGTAAGTATATCTTAAAGTCATAAAAAAGAGTGTGGTTTAAGCAGAATGCAATCAAAAAACTTAACTGACAATTATTAACAGGGCAAAATAAATTTGAAAATTTTTCAGCAGATTCAGAAAAAAAACCCCAAAACAAACAAACAAACAACCCCCAAACAACACATCCCAGAAATTGTAAATACCCTTGGTACTGCTTGCATATTCAAAACTTTCAACATTATGACAGTAAAGCAGATACATTACTAAACTTTACCATTCTAAATAGATTCTCCCCTATATAAAAACAGACTTCACTAGGTAAGATCATTAATTTCAGAGAAATATTTTCTTCCCATTGCTATAAATTGCTATGGATTTTTATTTTATTTTTGTTTTATTTTAGTGCAAGTTGTTGACATACTGTTGTCATAAACCTAAGCTAGTAAGTTATCTTCATCACTGCCAAGGAACCAAAAAAAGCTTTTGCAGCAAAGCTAAAATACTAGTTGATACAAACATCAGCTGGAATATTTGCATCTCCCTCCTTGTAAGAACTTTAACACAGATGGTAAAGGGAATATGTTTAAGGCTTTTATAGAAGTAATGATGAGTTCAGTCATACAACAGACTGAAATAGGATCTTATCTGCATCAGGATTTTTTTTTTTTCCTAATGTTCATAACTGAAAGAGTACACTTGGTTTATATGGCAAAATAATTAAGAATAGCTAATTCTTTCTGCCCAACACATTAAATTGCTAAATTTTTTGACAGCTGGAGCTGAATTGCTAGTGTACACTGAGATGTGAGCCGTGGGAAGTAAAGCACAATTGCCAAATAAAGTATTAAAATTGAAGAGGAAAAAAAATTCTCTATCAAGGAAAAAAATTTGCGTGAAGGAAAACCAAATGACAATACGTTGTTATAGCCTTCGAACGTGCAATTTGCAGATTGATTTCTCTGCTCTCTTTGCATAGTAGATGCAAAGATTATGCTGAAATCTAGGAAAATTGATTGTACATGTGCCAAAGTGAATTGAGAACTTGAGTCAAATGCCTGCCCCTATTCTAACAAATTCATAATGAGAAAATAGCTCTGCAAGGCATTTCTTTGTAAACACATCCAACTAATTTTGCAGCTATGCATTTTAAGAGCATAGGCATGCATGAGTCTCCCTCACCGATTCAGTTTGTTCTTGTAACATGACTGAATTTGTGCAGCTTCAGCCTTCTGTGATAAACAGGAATGTCACACATCTCCTTATATTTCTGTCATGTCTGTGCTACCAGTGCTGTTTGGTTGTTTTGGGGTTTTTTTTTAATTATTTGCTGTCCCTCTTTCTGGCTTATGTTTGGCAAGTCAATGGCCATTCCCACAGCAGAAGGTAGAATTACCCTTCCCACCCCTATCCCTCCAGAAGAAACATATCTTAAATGCCACCCACAGTCTGTTTGATTGATAGATGTATCACCTCTGGAGTAAAACTCACCACTCCTACTCCTCAGTCATCTCTGTTTATTTGGAGCAGTTGGCTTTCTCCCTTCAGATACTTGTCAACATTTCCGGAAGATGTTTAAACTGGTACCCTGTCAGCTGACATATCTAAAGCAGAAAGGCTGACTAGCTGTGAAAGCTGTGACTCCCAACCCCAGCAAGATTCAAAGCACTGGAAAACGAAACAAACCCCTTAAGAGCATATGTTACCCTACTTACAATGAAGTTTTTGTGACATCCTCTTAATTGTAACCATATGACACTTGCTTGTAAGCCAGAGGCATTGAATATGAGTGAAAAGTCTCATGTGAAGTACTAAGCTTTGAGTTTTCTAAGGTACTTTCTAAATAGCTGAGTAGCTTCACTTAAAGCGCAAAAATAAACAAAACCCCCAACCTTGTTTCCAACATGATTTTGACTGTGCAGTTGTATAGAGTGTGCATATATACAAGTCATTCCTGTCAGAAAAGTATAAAATACTAGCAGCAACCACATTTTTTAAAAGATACCAATTAGCAGAGTGCTTGTTTTGTGAATAACCTGGATTGGTGGGAGCAGAGTTAAGCATACAGGATTCAGACAGAAGGAGGCAACGTGATGAATTACTTTTGCTAAGTGTAACACATATTGCATTCCAAAATGCTTTAATGCTAACCTGAGCTGTGCACATATTAAAGTAGTACTCCCTTGGATATCAGTGAAGTTAGTCCATGTTTCATCTAGAATAAATAAGAATTTATTCAGGTCTAGACCCTCAAATCTTCTTTCCTGTTTATCTTTAAAGATGCAACACAAGTTTCAACTAAAGCATACTATTAAAGAACACTCTTTTTTTCCCCACCATCTCATTCCTCTCTCCACCGACTTCTATATCCAAACAAACTTTAAGGGACATAGATAACAGTTACCTGACTGATTTATTTTGTAATAAGGTATGAAGCTCCAGAGTGGTTTCCATTACCACGTCTGGCTTACACTGTGTGGCGTAGGAATGAACGACAGCTTTATGTGACAGTGTTATGAGAAATCAGAGAGTAGGATGACACACTGAGACACGTAATATAAGAAAAGTGTGAGTAAATAATTAAAAAAAAATTGAAAACTCATCTAATATTAATTTTAAAAGAGTATAAATAATATTAAAGTATCAAATGGGCAACACTAGAGGAAACAGCGGCTAAGATACAAAGAATGAATTAAAATTTAAAGCTGTGTATGCTAGATTAATTTCACTAGAGCTACCTGACTCTAGCCCTGAATATAATTTGGTCACTGAGTCAGGAAAGCACTTAACCATGTGTTTACATCTATCTCCATTTAGAGAAGCACTTTAGCACATGCTCATCTTCAAGCATGTGCTTTAAGAGCCATTGACTTCTGTGAAACTTAAACACAAGCTTAAAATTGCAATCATGTAATTAAAGCTCTATATTGAATAGAGATGCTTCCCTGAAAGGGGGCCTTTGCCACATACCTACAAGTGGTTAAAATGAGAGAACTCTAGAAATGAGAATAGCATTGAAATGGTATTGGTAGCTCGATACCTAAAAGTCAGAATAGAAAAGAAAACAGCAGAATTTACAGCATATTCAAGTGCAAAAATTTTGCCTTAAACACATTTCTGAAATAGCCACAGTTAGGAAGAGGCTTCCCCTATGCTTGTGTGCAAGTCTCACAGATTCCTAAGTGATTTTCTCTTTCCAGAATCCTGTTGGATTTTATTCATCAGTTAGTATAGGCAGGAATAAAATTATTTTCCCACCTCTGTTTCTATGTTGAAGACCCAGACAACATTGTGGTTTCCTAATGACTCCCGGGAAAGAAAGAACCTGGTAAAACTACTGTTTACCTTCCTGAAAAAACTTGCAAAAGTTATGCAGCCTCCCGTCTCTCAGGGATCAAAAAAAAAGTTGCCAACTTGAAACAACACAAAAGTAGTGAAGATTATGAAAAGAATGCACAGTGGCTTTGAGAACAGCAAAGGAAGGAAAGAAGCTTTAGCAAGACATGACGAGTCAGTCACAACCAGTATTTTTGTTTTGGGACTGATATTGAGAACAGTAGAAGACCCTGAGACTATTCCTAGCTCATACTGGAATTGTGTACGAGATCGGCAGCAAGCTAATGGATTTATCCTCTGCACAGTAGAAGGAAACTAACTACCAAGACACAAATGATTTACCCAAAGTGGCACTGGAAATCTATGTGAAGAAGGAAATTGAATATACATTAGCAGAATCCCAGGTTAGCTGCAAAGACTGAACTTTTTTTCTTAGGGAAGAAATGGATTTGTAAAAATAAGATAAAGATTTATTTTTTAAAAAAAGTTAGAGGAGAAACAGACTTTTTTTTTTTTTTTTCTTAAATGCATAAAATAAATTAAGTCAGTAAGTCTATATACTTGCATGCAAGTGTATATACATTCACATACAAACACTGGAAACCAAAATCAAAGACAAAGAGGAAGACAATATTTAATAAAAAACACACGAAGAACCAGAGATGTTAATTGTAAATGGTAAAAGTAAAAACAGAAATAAAAATAAACTTGGTTAAAATCAAACTTTTACATAGTAATGGCTTTGCTGAGTGAACTGAACAATTCAGCAGATAAACTGCATGCACATGTTCTAGAAACCACTTTTATAATCACAGAATAGTAGTGGTTGAAAAAGACATTTCAGATCATCGAGTCCAACCATAACTACCAATTCCACCTCTAAACCATGTCCCTAAGCACCTTGTCTACCCTTCTTTTAAAAAAACACCATGAAAGGTGACTCCACCACCTCCCTGGGCAACCTGTTCCAATGTTTGACTTTTTCACCCTTTCAGTGAAGAAGTTTTACCTAATATCCAATCTAAACCTCCCCTGGCACAACTTGAGGTCATTTCCTCTTTTTCTATCGCTTTTTACCTGGGAGAAGAGACTGATTCCCACCTTGCAACAACCTCCTTTCAGGTAGTTGTAGAGAGTTGTAAGGTCTCCCCTCAGCCTCCTTTTCTCCAGGCTAAACAACCCCCAGCTCCCTCAGCTGTTCCTCGTAAGGGTTGTTCTCCAGCCCCTTCACCAGCTTTGTTGCCATTCTCTGGAAGTGCTCCAGCACTTTCATGTCCTTCTTGCAGTGAGTGGCCCAAAACTGTGCACAGTACTCAAGGTGAGGCCTCAACAGTGCAAAGTACAGGTGTAAGATAATTTCCCTAGTCCTGCTGGCCACAGTACTTCTGATACAGGCCAGGATGCTGTTGACCTTCTTGGCCGCCTGGGCACACTGTTTGCTCATGTTCAGCCAGCTGTCAACCAAGACCCCCAGGTCCTCTGCCAAGCAGCTCTCCAGCCACTCTTCCCCAAGCCTGTAGCGTTGCATGGGGTTGTTGTGACCCAGGTGAAGGACGTATCACTTGGCCTTATTGAACTTCATGCAATTGGCCTCAGCCCATGTCTTCATCCGTGACTTGGATACAGGACTTGCAGGACTGCTAATAAAGATTGCTGATGACACCAAATTGGGAGGAGCTGTGGATACTCTCAAGGGCAGAGAGGCCCTGCAGAGAGATCCAGATAAATTAGAGAGCTGGGTAATCACCAACTGTATGAGTTTTAACAAGGGCAAGTGCCAGATTTTGTACCTGCGACACAGCAACCCTGGACACACACACGGACTGGGGAATGAGAGACTGGAGAGCATCCCTGCAGAGAGGAACCTGGGGGTTCTGGTCAACAGCAAGTTGGACATGAGCCAACAGTGTGCCCTGGCAGCCAAGAGGGTCAACTGTGTCCTGGGGTGCATCAAGCATTGCATTGTGAGCCAGTCAAGGGAGGTGATTGTCCCACTCTACTCTGCACTGGTGCAGCCTCACCTCGACTAGTGTGTGCAGTTTTGGGCGCCACAGTATAAAAAGGATCTAAAGCCACTAGAGAGTGTGCAGAGGAGGGCCACAAAATTGGTGAAGGGCTTAGAGGAGAAGCCATGTGAGGAGAGGCTGAAGTCACTTGGTTTGTTCAGCCTGGAGAAGACTGAGAGGAGACTTCATCGCAGTCTATAACTTCCTCACAAGGGGAAGAGGAGGGGCAGGCGCTGATCTCTTCTCTCTGATGACAATGGAAATGACAGAAAGATGTGCCGGAGCAAGTTTACATTGGCCATTAGGAAAAGGTTCTTCACCCAGAGGGTGGTGGAGCACTGGAACAGGCTCCCTGGGGAAGCATCATAGCACCAAGCCTGACAGTATTCAAGCAGCATTTGGACAACGCTCCCAGACACACGTTCTGAATCTTGTGATTGTCCTATGCCAGGGCAGGAGTTCTATGATTCTAGGATACTATGATTTTATGAACATCAATGTTTAAAAAAAGGCTTGTGATATTTTCAATTTGCTCAAAGACATCACTTGGAACAAGTGTAATTTATTGACAGCATTTACAAATTATCTCCATTGTGTTTTACTACTATTCACATCATCTTCTCCTCATTATGAAAGGATCATCAACACCCATTTGTTATCTGCCATAGAAAACAAAATTTTCATAATGAAAAGCAAGGTTTTACAATCTTTTAATTTTTTTTTCTATACAAAATAGAGACATGGCCTAAAGCATCACATAGATTAAAGTAGTCAATTAGTTTAGTTTTGAATTCAGTTAATTGTTGGCTTTCAGACTAATAAGTTGTTTAAATAACACATTCTTAGCTATTGAATGAGGTAAATATCTCTCTGCGACATATTATTGGCAGATTCTGATCGGCAAAAGTCTGAAATATGTTGTGTGCTCAGCTTTCTGGTCAAAAGGAGAACCTTGGCTACTGTCCTGTCTACGCACACCAACATATGCTCAGACACAATTGTAAATGAAGCGTGTAAATTGAAAATTTTATAGACAAACTGAACTGTGGCTTGGAGAAGGAATCCATCTTAAATTAGTAAAATCTAGTAAGACTAACAAAGAGAGGACAGAAACTTTTTGTCTATCACCAAATGCTTTCACAGCTAAAAATCCCATGGGAATTTTCAAAAAGATTCACTCATTTCACTGCATTCTGAAGGTCTCCTCAAAAGAAAGTTAACACTGATACTAACCCATCTAAAATACTGTAATGCATTAATCATCACATACATTACTAACTGCACTGCTTTCTAATCCACACCTTTTAATTATTTTCACTGTTTTGCTCTCTTTCCCATTTCTTTTCACACTTTTGCTCTCTTTCCTATTTCTCCTTCCAAAATCTCCTCTGGCAATGAACAGCATTTTACATAGAACACCAAAAATATGTGACCTAATGAAAAAGCTGTCCTCCAGTATTTAATCTGCTTTAGCACTGGAATTTCACTTGAAGGTAGAGCTCCTATCTGATGCTTAAAACACAATTAGAAAAGAATGGAAAGGAACCTCCATTTCCCCCTGCTGGAGAATGTCACTGAAGCTGTACAAAGCATTTACAAGATATCAACATTTACCTAGAAATAATCCATACCTTTGAGTTCAGCAGGCATTTTTTACAAATTTTTGGATAGACTAATTTCCAATGCTTAGGTTTTTGCTGATTCACAAAAACTTAAAACTCAAAACACTATTAAATAATAATAAAACCTACCTGAAACTTGTCAGAACTTTTTGCACAACTTTAAAAAGAAAAATTAGGTAAAAATCTATTTGCAACATATTATTGGTGAGTTCATACAGTGTACAACTCCCTGTAACAATAGATAAATGGTAATATCTATTGTTATATAAGATCACTGAGAGCATAGCACTGGATTTAGTAGCAGATATTTTGAAGAATTCCCTGCTGAATTGTTCTCCTAACTTCTTTCTGAATCAGTTATTGCTGCTGGCTATTCTAGGTACATTCTTATATTTTGCTTTTCACTGTCATATACAAGCTATTTCACTGAGGTCCTAGTCACTGCAAGTAACATCTATCATGCGTTGTTTGCTTTGGCATGATGATCCTTCCTCACCATGCCCTTGTTCATCACATCCAGTCATTTTATCTGGTCTCAGATTAGACAGCATTTTTGGTCAGAAACCATATGTATCTGAATGTTCATTATAACAAGACCTCTGAACACTTCTATTTCCAATTATGTCTTTTGAATGTTCATGGAAGTGGTTCTTTAAATTATCACACATAATCACATTTTCTCCACTGCTTAATATGTATTTTTCTACTGAAACACATTTAAAAAGCCAAACAAAAACAATAGACAGTATGCATAACATATGGAGAGAAAAATAAACAAACCAAAACAAATTTCCCAAAGTATACCTAAGGCTGCAGATATCTGAAATAAAACTAACCATGGCTAGGCTTCTGAAGGGCTGTAGGTTAAATGTGGAAATTCATATGAACATGTTTACTTTTTACGTTACTTTTAGACATGTCAACAGGTACAGTGCAATCAGTATGCAAATAGTTATCACAGACCATACACTACTTAAACAGGAGCTAACAAAAGCTACTTAGTTAAAAAATGTTGGACCCTTCAGATGTCTAAGTAGTTCATACTAGTTACTTCGTACTAGTAAGGTGTAATGAGATGACAGATAAATAAATCGCATTTCAGAACAAGATTTAGAAACCATGTATGAAGACTGTACTTGGTGTTGTCTAAAGCCAATGAATGTAATTAGGATATTATTAGGGATCCATTAATAATTCTTTGTAAAGAATTGGTAATTTCCTCCAAAACCTAGTGGGGGGAAATCTGGAAAAGAGTCTACATTAATCCAATATTACATTCTTTGAGTTTTACATAGGACTAATTTATGGTAAACTTACAGCAAAAAATAGAGTAACTGGTAGCAGGACCTCACAGTTTTTCAGGAGTTAAATCATATGAAACTCCCTCTTTCTTCAGACCCTCACAAGTGCTTCAAAAGTTGTTTCAAAGCAATATTAATAGTTCTATGAGTTCTATTGCTGCTGGAGGGAGACTGAAAATGGACATCCCTGAGAACAAAACTGTAAATTATGTTATGTTCTTTCTCCCTGTATAAGCAAAACTGGTTAGGTATTAAAAATATACTTCCTAAGAAAGCTGAATTACACAGAAATAGAAATACTCATTCAAAATGTGTTTCTGGGCTACATTTTAACTCCTCTTTATACGAATGATTATGGAAATAACTTTGCTGAAAAGCCTCAAGGAGAAAGTAGAACACAAAACTGTGTGTTTAAATGAAAATGGATTTAAATTTGAAATATGGGAATTGTTGTCATTCAGCGATTTAGCAATATAATAATATTTTACCAAGGCTTTTTAGATCCTTCAGTGAAGGAATAATCTGACTCTGATTCATTTAACAGTTGTTAGCTCATAGAGTACAGATTTAAGTATATTACATTCCTTTACTCATATTTCTGGCACTAAAAAACAATATAATTATGTCCAGCTTTAAGATACGATCAGTGCAAAACCTCTGTCTTTTCTTTACATAGTAACTTTACCACAACTCAGGTATCCATGTTCTGATGCAATTAATCTAAATATATTCAAGTACATAAAACACCAAAAGAAAACAGAACTTGCACTTTAAGAATGAACCACATTCTCTGGCATTTACGTACCTTATAGTGTGAAATTAAAATAAAACATGAAATCCTGCTGTGCATGTGCTTTACTGACATAGTTTACCACACAATTATACAATCATTATACATCAATACTTCATTCATGTGCCAGTCTACTACTACTCAATTAAGGATGTAAATTTATGTAGTGATGACTGGTTCAAATCCTTTTCACGTGAAATACCTAGACAGTAATATTCCTGGAACAAAATGGTCCAGAAAACTCAAGACGTAAAATACAATGGTGAGGAAATGTTGATTGCTTTATATTTAGAGAAGGCATGATCCAGGAAAGATTGAGCAAAAGCAGAAAACGAGCACATGCTGTGCAAAATATCCTCTTTTTGTAAAGACTTTTCTGCAAAATACTTTGTCAATAACTTATCAATAGATTCATCTATCTGACCCTGCTAGATACAAGTAGCTCAAAAGGGTGAAAATAAATGACCACAACATCAAATAACCTCCAAAATAATGGCCAAATCTTATAATGAACAAACAAAAGGAATAAAAGTTCTTCACTGGGATATTTTTAATGCAGAAAAGACAGTAGAACAAGCCTCTAAAGCTATGACTTAAGTATCTTGGGACTGTTCTCTGATGCTGAGATCATCAGCATGGAAATGTTTGTGCTGCTGCTGTTAACTCTTTTTCTCTCCAAAACAATCAGGTGAGGACAAGGCATATCTAAACTGCCCACGGGAGATGATCTCTGGTCTGTTCTGACTACTGGACTGTGCCCATGAGCTGCCTGGAAGATTCTTATATGGTTTGGGCCAAAACCGTGTGAGGGACAAATCTAACAATTTTACAACATAGACAATTTGGTTCCAGTGTCTGGAAACGTTCCTTGGAGCTGTTTTATTTAGTATAAATATAGCCTATGTTGTCACTAGGGATTTGCTATTGATAGTCAAGATATGTGGAAGGTATTTCAATGACATGCTTATGAATGACAGTATAAAGTCTTAATATAAAAGACAGATCTCTTAGGGAAGCATTGAACAGATTTCACCTCTTACAGAACAATAGCTCTTTACAGAATATAATCAGGAAAAGGCACTTGAAGTCCCTACTAATATAAAATGTACCAAATACACCTTTCTGGGTTTATGAAATTATACAGTGAAAAGGATGTCATATTTAAAATAACATATTAACTAATTTTTTGTGTTGATTTTATCATTAAATCTTAATTCAGAAATATTAATTTAAACAATAAATTTATTAATTCAAGATATCCCAAGCCGTGTGTTTTTAGAAACAAAACACCAACATGTCTGTGTTTACAGGCTAGTCTATAGGCTTGTCAGACATGTCCAAATTAAAATATATTAAGTACATTTTTTTCAAATTATTAAAAAGATTTATGAGAGAATTTATGCACAAAAAAACCCAAAACAAAACCAAAACAAAAAAACATTACTAGAGTATAATCCATCTGTGGACATGCTTTTTATTTATAAGGAAACTTCCAAGCTGATAAAAAATCAAGAACAAGAATATTATATGTAACACACACAACATCGTAAAATACCATCAGGAGGTACTATATAAATAAAAAAACTACAGAACTAAAGGAAAACAAAAAAAACCAAACCAAACCAAAACAAAACACAAACAACTTGATTACTTGTGGAATAGTATTATAATAATGGCATTATTATTTAAAAAATAAAATGGTTTGTCTTCCTAACTCCAGACAAATGCGTCCAAATCTGGAAACTACCAGTCCTCTTCTTCACTTTCCCCAAAACACAATAAACCAAAATAAACTGAATCTAAAACTACTTCCATAGAAATATTTAATTCCGGTCTTTGAAAAATAAAATATCTTGTTTATTTATTTATTTATTTATTTATTTATTTTTTAAAAGAGAAAGCAACCTTTCTTTCTATTTACAGAATAAAGAGACATTATAAGTCCTTGGACAACTTGTCCTCTTGTAGCTGTGCTATAGGACATGCAGAAATGCTGTTTTGACCCCTTTTAACTTCCAGAAAATAAATGGGACAGTACACGTTCAATCAAAGTGATTATATTACCTGAGGTTTCTCCCTCGAATCTGCAGCTACCAGCTGGAAAGCAATGAAATGAGGTTACAAGGATGAATACAATGACTTCCAGAGCTGCAGAGGCACTCCTGGATATTCCCCTGCTGAAAACGTACTTGAGCTGGTAAATATCTCCTTTTGATCAGATACTTTAATATCAGCAGATAAAATTTGGTTTACCTCTTAGTAACCAGACATACTTTGGACACTTAAGTCATGGTAGAAACCACGTCCTGCACACAGCACTTATGCTACACAAAAGAACTGAGCAGTTAGAGTTCAAGTTGGGAGGGAACTCTAGTCCACCCTTGTACTCAAAGCAGCATCTGCTGTAAGATTAGCAAAGATTTCTCAGGGCTTTACCCAGTGAGCACATCTAGGGATGGAGAATACACAGACCCCCAGGCAGCCTATTCCTGTGCTTGACTGTCTTCACAGTGAAGAAGTTTCTCCTTCTATCCACACATACTGTCAAATATGCAGAGATAACTCTACGTTGCTTGCTTAGTAAATCTAGTCTCACTAGTATGAATGTAGACAAACTGTATATCATGTTAACTGCTTATGTTGGAGCTGGACGTTAGCTGTCCAGGCTTTACGTGCTCACATCCTGAGATCTTTCTATCTTGAGATCTGGAAAAATAATCCCCTGTTGAAAATTAAGAGCATTTAAAAATGCATAAATAAACTTAATTCAGTGATCCAATGTATCTCCAACTGCTAGTGCTGTTATTTTTAAGGAGTTACCACTGTGTCTATAAATGAAAGAGAGAAGAAAATAAAAATTTGCTTGTACATAATTAGTCAACTCTCAAAATAATACAGCAAAGTATTATGCAAGTCATCATGTCATCTTTAGGGTTATGTAATGAAAATAGTAAACAACTTATTCTCATCTACCAAATTAGTTTAAGTACAAGAGAAGATATTTCACTTTGTTGGATGTGAATACTTGGGGATGTTGAGGTAGGATCCCAGTTTTCTTTGTGACTTGCTCTTAAAATGAAATTTCTACATTTTCTAGGCTACTAAAAGTAACTCTCGTAACGAAAGAATTCCTGCTTGGTTGCAATATTAGAGTTCTTTATAGATGACAAAAAGACCTCATCAGCAACTAAATACTACTTTCAAGTATTTTAGCATGTACTACAACTTTTTATGATACAGCTTCTAAATTAGAGCAATTTGATAGTGTATGTGCTCAGGTTTCTGGCATCATTGAAAGATTACCTGACAACAAAGAACCAATAACAATTAATTTGGTTATAAACATAACTTTTATCTAAAAACACCCCAGGGCAAAGCAGAAGAGAAATGAAAAATAATTGTAAAGACACAATCATGCTCAGTTAACCAACTTCAAGTCTTGCTTTCAGGAAATAAAATTATTACTGATCCTGATCCATTTACTTTTTTCAAAAGTTAAAAAAAAAGGAAAAGAAAAAGGAAAAGAAAAAGGAAAAGAAAAAGGAAAAGAAAAAGGAAAAGAAAAAGGAAAAGAAAAAGGAAAAGAAAAAGGAAAAGAAAAAGGAAAAGAAAAAGGAAAAGAAAAAAAAAAAAAAAAAAAAAAAAAAAAAAAAAAAAGAAAAAGAAAAAGGAAAAGAAAAAGGAAAAGAAAAAGAAAAAGAAAAAGGAAAAGAAAAAGGAAAAGAAAAAGGAAAAGAAAAAGGAAAAGAAAAAGGAAAAGAAAAAGGAAAAGAAAAAGGAAAAGAAAAAGGAAAAGAAAAAGAAAAAGAAAAAGAAAAAGAAAAAGAAAAAGAAAAAGAAAAAGAAAAAGAAAAAGAAAAAGAAAAAGAAAAAGAAAAAGAAAAAGAAAAAGAAAAAGAAAAAGAAAAAGAAAAAGAAAAAGAAAAAGAAAAAGAAAAAGAAAAAGAAAAAGAAAAAGAAAAAGAAAAAGAAAAAGAAAAGAAAAAGAAAAAGAAAAAGAAAAAGAAAAAGAAAAAGAAAAAGAAAAAGAAAAAAAAAGAAGGAAAAAATATACTTTTGTAGATCTGTTGACTGCAGGAATGGTAAAGTTTGGCAAAAAGAGAAAATGCTTTAATTATCTGAGGAATATAATGTAGTTCTAATATACTGGATTTTGTGTTTGCATGTTTCAGAAATCTTGTTAAGGAATAGTCTAATATTTTATCTAAAAATCACAGCTTTTTTAATTTCTTTAAAAATTATTGAATTACTTAGTCCATTCCTACATCAAATAGAAAAAATATTTTTCTTGTGTAAACAAACTTGGGCAGATTCTGGAAGCCCATTAAATATTGTTTCTCTTAAGGCTGAAATTTTAACTAATTTCAATTATATGCATAAAGAGTTATGAACTGAAGTTCAGAAAGCAGAGATGTATTGAAATGCATTAAAACTGAGAATATACACCAGTTAATACCAAGTCAAAGCTAAAAATAATTGAGAGCAGTGAGAACTGAGAAAGCTGTTAAAATGTATATGCAATAGAAAAAATTATATTCAATAGCAAAGGGAAATTATGTTTTTCTTCACTATTCCTTAGAATAAAACATATTTCCATAGTTAATATTGTTGTTGTTGAAAGATGGTTATCAAGTACTTCTATACAAAGGAGCCCAAAATGAAGATTGATTGATTATAATAAAAATATTTTAAAAGGGATAAAGTGGTATGGTTAGGGACTATTTTAATTTTTATCACAACATTAGGTATCAAGTTATTATGTTCTCGCAGGTATCATTAAAGAACTTTTGCAAAGGATCTCTGAGCACTACCACCAGCCAAATATCAAAAGCAGATTGCTGAAAACTAAAAAATATAACTTTTTTGAAGGAGCCAGCAACTTTCTTTCTCTGAACTTTTGATGTTAGCCCTTGCACAGCTCCAGTAAGTAGTGTTGTTCAGGACATTGGTAGGCCAGTCACAGAAAACTATAGAGAAGGTAAAATGCTGTGTAAAACCATGAAATGTGCTTTCCTGTCCTTCAGATCTGCACTAGGCTCACTACTGAACTGAGGTGAAGCATGAAAAGAGGTCCATATTCCCCCACCTTATTCATTTCTAGGCTGAATCTAGCCTTGTAAGCCAGTGCAGTGTCTGGTTATATAAAATACACTGAAACAAATAAACAAACTGGAAAGCCTCCATAATACACATTTCCTTCACAGCTCTCAGACCATGGCCTCAGACTTTCCCCTCTGACATGCCCACGTAGAAGCTTTTAGTCTTGATGAAGGCTGAGAAGGCCATTTCTGTGCTAGCCTGCTGCTAGGGGAAACGGGAGACAAAATTTGTACTGGTGCCAAAACTGCCAGTACAGTTCACTTAGAGAAACCAACAACCTAATGCAAGGTCAGCTGTAAAAAAGTATTTCTTCTAAACAGAAATTTATTTCTTCTCTGTAGAAGTAAATAACTGAATGAGAAAATAATGTGAAATATGACAAATGACAAAATGAAGCATATTTACCAGTCAGATCTTACCTAAAGAAGGCATGGTGTATGCCAGCTCAAAATCAACTCTTCATTTACAATTCACAGGAATTTTATTTTATTTTTTTACCTTTCTGTGCTGAATATTTAGATTTGGAAATTATCCAATTTCAGTGACAATGTTCCTAAAACTGCTAAGGGTGTGATTATTCACTGATTTCAAATAGAGAAGCACATACTCACCCAATAACAGTCTGTAAATCTTACACTGTATTAAGGTACAAGTACATTATGTTACGTTATGTTGCCCTGTTCATGGTATATAAAGGGAAATGGAGAGCCTATAATCCATTCAAGTTACTGAACAAGTAACCAAAATCCCTGGAGTTACGTGACAGTCCATCTGTATCTCCTTACACAGAGAAAAAACAATGATGATGACAACAACAAAAAACCTAAAAAATAACCACTCTGAAATAATTCAGTTCAGCCTGGATAGATAATTGGCATAGGCTAACAGAGTAACCATTACTTTATCATGTTCTCAGTAGTATGAGAGACGATGGCTGTTTTTCAAGTTGAAGCCAAAAGGCTGGAAAAGAGAGCTCAGAATTACAGACACAAAAGTAATAAGATTCAGTTAGATACTGTCAGATATTTAAAACAAAAACAAACAAAAAAAATCTCTACACAAAAAAAAAAAAAAAAACAAACCAACAAAACAAAACCCTAATGGACATTTGTATTAAATGCTTTATGGTTTATAAAACAACTGGAATAGAATTCATTATAACAAAACTAAAGAGCCAGATATGAGCTAATCAACTAATCACCTTAGGTGCCTTTTATAATGAATAAAAAATAGATTTATCTAACATACGATTCATTTCTACCTAAAGAAGTAATCTAGAATAGGTCGAATTAATTATGCCCAAAAATAGACATCTTTCTCTTAAATATAAATGCTAATAATCTCTGATGCAGATGTGTATGCTCTAGATATCTAAAGCTAGACAAGATGAATCCCAGTCAAAATGACTATTTAAGACACCAGTAGCTCAGTTATAAAAATCCAGCACCTTGAAAATATGTCATTAGATTATTCTTAGTTATATTCACTGGTGCTTTTAATTAATTAATTAATTAATTAATTAAATCTGGGAGCCCTTACTTCTCCTTGAGAATGAATTTGTGCTACAGAAACCTTTGACTAAAAGTGTCTTATGTGTCAGTGTTCTAAAACTGATCAAGTTCCAAACTACCATCTAGCTTCCACTTTAAAGTTGCAGTAAATTAAACAACAGTTCTTAAGTTGTCTCTAAGTGGCTATAATTAAATCTTCACTCCTAATAATGCCTTCCATTCCAAGGACAAATTCAATATAGTAAGAGGTGTAGGAAAGGAGAATTTTAACAAAATCCTATGGCTTGGCATACAGCCATGTGTAAAGGGCACACATTATCACTTCAACAGTTTCTGCAGGAGCTGCTGGAAGACAATTTGTCTGGAAAGGGTACAGATGAGACATAGTAAAAGATACAAACACCTTTTCTTATTCTGGCCCTCCATACTCCTTCAAATATTTAATCTTGCAAATAAATTCTTACTTTGTCAGAGGAAGCTTAACCAAATTCTACTTTATATATTTTCTTCTCAAGCAAGCTGTAGCTGTGCTAATAGACCAAAGGTACTCAAAATTGGGGTGTGCCTCTAAATCCAGGTATTAATAGATTCTCTGAGAGTCCTCTACTCTTCCTGGGAGCTCTTATCCTTAACTCTTGTTAGATTACAAGGAATCCACAAAGCCTCCTCTTGTTAACATGCCCAGGTTAACGGATGATAACAATGGGTAGGAAAGCGAGTCTTAACAGTGTGTGTGAATGGAGTGTCCTATTCTGAGAAGATGTTGCCCCAAATCAGAGACCCCTAAAGAGGAAATTATCAATGAACAGCTTTGCATTAAATTACCATTAATCAGATTAAACAATATTTAGAAAATTGTAAAGGGACTTTTGAGAAAAGGAGTCAGTTTGATCAGAAGAATAAAGCATGACATTTTGTGATGGAGGAGACAGATACCTTGGAAAAGAAAAGCTGTAACAGAGCAGCAGTCCAGCCTCAATGCAACAGTGCCAGAAGTCATCCCACCACCATCCTGACCTTCTTCTGGGACTAATGGGGTCTTCTCCCCATGTGACAGCATAGGCAGTTGCACTTCAGCTGCAAGGATGGCACTGCAAGTGTGCCACATGCTTGGACCCATGCTTCTGAGTACCTGTGTGAGCCCAATGGACCTTTTGCACTAGAAGGAAGTTGCAGGAAGCAGGATGGGTACAGGTCATATATAAAGCCAGCACATGTGCAATCCTACCAGGAGGTGAGTATCAACAAGGGAACCCACACTCATGAACAAGGTGGCATCTGCACATAACCATGTGGTTGTACATGTGCAATTAGAGCTTTCTGAGATTATTGGAGGGTAGTTAGAAATGTGTAGGAGTACACTCACATTTTGTAGGTGTCCAGTATCATGCTTTATTGGTTGTATTGCTGATATTGATCCCAAATGTATAGTTCACCAACTGGCCCATTAATTACATATAATTCAAAAATCAATAAACAACTTTTAAATTCTGATTTGATTTAACCCAGGTGAGCTGAGTACTTCTTCCCTGTTACATTTGTTGCATTTTCAATTTAGAGTAAGTATAGCTCTGATAAAACCTCTAATTAATTCCCACCTATCACCTACTTAACTTTTTCCAAATAAAGTCACACAAGATTAACAATTTGTAAACTAGATCATCTCTTAGATATCAACATGCAGTTGCTGAAAATTTTATCTAGAAAATGATTCCAAATTCTGCCAAGAAACTGAGAGAACTACTGGACAGTAGTATAGAAAAAGTAATAAACCAATTCAGTTTTCACAGTACTGAAATATGCAAATAGTTTTTGTTTACATTTACATTTTAAGATAAAAAATTTTATTGTTGTTACAGTGAATCATTATTCTCTCACAAAGATTGGCAATATCAGGAACATACATGATAGTAAAAGTCATTGTGGAAGCCAATTCAGTAGTCTAACAATGATGCTCCTCAGCTTCATTTTGAATTGATTAACTGAGGGTTTTTGAGGCAACATAATATTTTTTTTTTTCTTTGCCTTTTTTTTTTTTAATTCCCTATATGATCCTGGTATTTATATTTTTGAAAAAGTACTTATGAATTGTGGTGGTATTGACAATTTATATGATGGTGTCTCACTGAAACTCACCTCTGCTTGATGTTATGGAGACATGATTTTAAAGATAAAAAGTAGGATCAAATATATAAGTAATGGCACATGTTACTATTCTGTCAAAATCTATAAATAATAATGATATTTTTGTAACCTAAGGAAGGTATGTGCAAAAAGACTGACATTTCCTTCTATCAGTCTCAAAACCAAAATTGTCCTTCCAAACTGTCTTAGTTAATATCTAATAAAAATGTAATTATGTTGTTTCATAGACAATTTTATGCCATAATGAGTTGTTTTGAATTGTATTAGATTATGCAAAAAACCCCAAAACAAACCATAAAATAATAGCAATAAAAATTCACAGTATGCATGTTTAAATATTTCAAAACTTCAAAATTTTTCTTTAAAAAAAGTTCTGTTAATTTTCTAATTCTTTTTCCCCCATAGAAGATTCTGTCAAAATCTGTATGATGTTGATAAAAATGGTTTAGCTGAAATGTCAGATTCTGAATTTGGCTTCTTTCCTTTCTCAAGCAGAAGGTGGAGAAATATGATTTTATATAAAGCGTTTATTCCTCTTTTTCTGATGTACAGACATTTGCTATGGGAATGACACCAATGTAATTTTGTCCTAAACCTCTTCCAGTTTATCCTCCTATATCTAACATCGTGGGCAGGGAGTTTATTCTGAATGCAGAAGTTAGTCTACAGATTTGGCCATCATGTACTTCAGGAGAATTAATCCTTGCACCAGGCAGTACATGGAGCAGTAACTGATCATTTCTATAATTTATACCTTGCAACATTTGGCAGTTTTAAAGTGCACCATTTTTACTCCTAGATTTTATGTCCTAGAACTACTGTCTGTCTTGCAGGTGAAAGTAAGTCCTGTTAAGGTAGAAATTGAATGAGTAGATATACAGTGGCAAATTTGAAGGTTCTTACGTGAATACAGCATTGGTATTTATTTTAATTAGTTTTAGAAGTTTGCAGAAAATTTTCTTCTTTTGTTTTTTAATGAAGTTGATGACTAGAAAGACTAGGTAAATATTCTTGGGGAGAGTGAGTGGAGTCACTGTATTGTAATCACAGAAAGAAATGTATCTAAGAACAGAGAAGCTATGGTGTTATTTCAGGCCCTTTTCTTCTACTAGCTATCTTCAAACCTGCATTTGACTTTCTAACACTAATTGGAGTATTGACTGACCATATAAATGCTTGCCCTCATTGTTCTACTCTCACAAATTAACTAGTGAGTGCCTCAGTTATCTAAATAAGGTGCTGATTGATCGTGTGGAAATAATTAATCAAGCCAGACTGATATGATCTACAGCCATGCCAGAACTTTCTTTTCTCATTATGCTTACCTAGTGTAGAATTTAAATTTACAGCTTGTGGCAAAAGGTAATGTTTTTTGAGAAGTTTCTACAAGTCAAATTACAAGGAGGAAGTCAGATTTCATTGTAATAAGACTTTAAATGAGTCCAATTACATTTTAGTTCAAACAGTCTTGTTTCAAATATTGTTCTGCCTGTCTGGCAGCATTTAATAGAAGCCAACATTGAGTCTAAAGCACTGGGGAATAATATGCCAACTTTCCTGTCTTGAATCAGTGGAAGCAGGCGTCCTTAGTGGACAGGCACTTAAATGCATGTAATGCAGAAACTGAAATGCTGTTACAACTGTATTTTTCCTTAACTACAACTAGGCATAGTAAGCAATACAATGCCTTTTGCTGCAGCAACTCATTTATCATGAACAAGCTTACTGTCCTTCACCCTCCCCACGTACACACACATTAAAAAATATATATATTTTTAATTGAAAAAGCAGGAGTAGCATACGCTATTACTTTTTTCAGCAAAGTACATTACATTCTCAGTGATCATATAAAGTCCCCAGACTTCTGCACAGCATCTTAGCTACAAAAAGCCTAGCAGAAGCAATCTTCTAAATCATCAAATCCAGACTATTGCAATACCAAATGTTCACTACCTGCTAGTCTTTCTTGACACATTGTCTTGGTCCTAGCTGGCACTTCAACACAGATGTTCTTACACAGAACCAGAATTATTTAGCTTCTCCTCTCGATACACTAATAAATGAGACAAGAGAAGAAAGCTTTTAACAAAGCTGTCATAATCTTATGACAACGCAAGGAGGCTGAGAGTTAACCCAGCTACTCCCTCAGTGTAGAAATGTGCCCACTTTCTCCCTTAGTTATACAAGAAGCCTGGAGGCACAAGATCTTGACCTAGACTAACATTAGATGTTTGCCCAAACAGTTATGATGATAATTCTGCTAAATCCAGAAACAGAGCACCAATGATGAAAACAAAACAAAAAATAACATTTGATTCATAACTAAACTAGTTCCTAAATGTGCATACTTCAGCAACATTCTCTCAAATGAGTTAGGTGGTAAATCCAGGCCCTAGAGCATTTTCTACTTCAGAAGTGGCAGAAACGGTCTGTTTTAATTGCACATGAATCAGCTTTAAGCTGATTTTACATTGTTAAAAAGAGCACAATTCACAGCTTTTCTCCAGCATACAACACAAAATTTATGCTTTTACCCTTTGAATGCAGAAAGCGTGTATTTGTAGTAAGGAGGAAAGAGCTGGATTCTGCACCTTCAGATATATTCCAGTATGAATATATCTGCAAAGTGTTTGACATTAAACCATAATTACAACAAGGAACTGTCACACAGAGTATTTGAAAGCAATGCACTTCGTTTCCAATCATATCGCTTTAATAGCCATTTAAGATCTTCACCAAAAGGAACAGAACACAAATCTGCAACATTGCCCAACTGGGAAAATAAATGGTCATCTTATTTCACTCATAAATGAGCACTGGTGGCAGTGGACCATTACGGAGAAATATAATACCTTATTTCCAGTGGCAGACCATTATCAAATGCTACCAGATGCTCATCTCAATTGTCAATGTCATATTTGAAGACTCTAATGATGCTAGCTCATTTTCTATGTAAGAAAAAATATAGGGTTTCTTCATCTCAAAGCTGCTTATCCCAGGATACACTGCAATTTTGCAAGCAAGTCCATTTCCATTTTTAATGGACAATTTCTTCAAAACATACCACAACTTACCGGAGGGTATATTAACTGCTGCAGAAGATTATCCTGATAGCTCTCCATAGCTTAATTCCCAAGAGGAAGATAAATATCTGAAATGCAACCTCACTGGATACACCAGCAGTATTGAGTTTATCATGAATCTACTGGTTTATGTTTTAACCATAGTACAGAATTTTAATGAAGTAAGTATGTTTAAGGAGAATGATTAAACAACAACAACAAAAAACTTAAAAGAGTATAAAAATATTTACGTATTTATTTAAAACAAACTCATGGTGAATGAAGTATAGCTGCTTTTATACACATACATATATACATATAATATAGGCATACTTTCAGTCTTAAATTATGGCTTAGATTTTAAACTAGCTAATCAGTTTTGGCATCTGCTTGCAGTTGGTATGGCATTTTAAACCAGGCTCAAGTAAAGTAAAAACACCTAGCATATTTGAAAGCCATGCAGTGCATAGCTGTGCTTATCTAAGTGGATCAAGGCATGAATCAGAATGTTGAATGACCATTTGGTATTGTAAATAATTAAAGGAATGCCATGAAATAATTTATTACAAATGGATTTTTAAAAGGGAGTCACTAAGTGCATATGAGTTCCTTGCTAGAAGATCTCACTGCTTCAATCACTGAATTCAAATACCATTATTGAGATCCTGCTGGGAGAGCAGCATAGGTACTTTCGGGGTGGCCTGTTTGTTTGCTCCCATCTCTTTTCTTACTGTGCAAATACTCCTTGCTCTATAGAAAATATGTGACTGCTCAAAAGATGGCTAGAAATAATGAGCCAAAAACGTTTGTTAAAGCCACATTTGAAATAGCTACTGCACTCCACATCAGACAACAAAACATTTTACCCACTTTATAATAAAATTTCATTCACAATTAATTTATAGGTCAAGCCTAAATTTAAGTGTACTAATAGAGGCTTTGATAAACATGCTTCAGATTGTATCTTGACCTGTTGCACTTAATGAAGCATGGTCTTTTTAAAATCACAGACCCCTTTACTGCCCAGGATAAAGACACTCCAGTGTCTCACTGCTCTTAACAGCATCACAGTCAGATGCAGAGGGGCTCTTACTTTAAATAAAGCCTTGTATAATGGCTGTGATCTTCACCATATTTTAATCAAGAGTTTGCCAGCACTTGCATTCTTATCAGGGCATTATTAGTTATAAAGAATCACTTTGAGTTAAACATAGCACTTAGTGGTTTAGAACTGAAAAGTATGTATTTAAAGCATTTAAAATAATAATTTTAAAAAATCAAGAATTTTTAAGATCTAAGTGCATTATAGAAGGAAGATCAGTTCAAAACTTCATCATCTTCCACAATGTGAATCTACACTTTTCACCACATGTGTGGTTTCTTTAAACTACGACCACAGTTTATCTAAGTAATTTTCCTGGATACAAAAATTGCTGTCATCTCTCTTTTGTTATATGAACAAAGTAAATGTTTCAAGCACATCAGTGTCAACAAGAATTGTCAGTTACAATCACTGCTTTCATAAGAAAAAAACACTTCTTTCACAACATCTGGCACAGACATTAATATTTAAGTTGAGTCTTGCAAGTTAGTGTTGCATGGCAAGAGATTTATGTGTATTCTTTGATGCCAGAATTTCTAAGTGTTCTGTATTTGAATGACCATGCTCATGACTTCATGAGTGGCCTACAGCAACCTATAAACAGCAGAATTAATCTGTAGAATAATTCATCGTATACTGTGTAGAAATGCATTTCAAGAGCCCAGCCTTGCCAGCAAGATACCAGCATGCATGCAAATATTCTTGCTTCAAGTACTGTGGTATTTGCATAATTGTCTGTGAGAGCAACAGCTAGTCTGGACATTCAGAAAAATATATTTGTTTTGTTAGCTAGGAACTAGAGAGTCCCTTAAGATTTCTAGATGCAACTCATATTTATATTCAACAGATCCTCTTTTAATCACAGTATTTTACTTTCTTTCATAGCATCCATATCTTTTCATTCTCTCCCTTACTATACTGGGTTATTTTGACTTGGGGCATCCAGGGAAGCAAAGAACACTGGTTCTGAATGTGAGGACATACAACCACAAAAGTATGCTCTGTTGCCTCTATTTCCATTAAGTTCGTTGGATTTCCATTTTTTGCCAGGACCTCACTGACCACAATTATGTATGAGTGCTAAAACAAATTCTGTAATGATAGCCCATGGTAGCTCCTTGGACAGAGATTCTACTAAAATAAAAATATGGAGAATTAATATAATATAGTTGCTTACAGATGCCCTAAAGATAATGTTAATATGACAAACGGAAAAACAGGAATAGGAATAACAGGAAAATGGGTGATCTTGTCAGTAGATTCAAACAGATTAGAAAATATTAATAATAAAAACAAAATTTTTTTTTTTAGATTTAAAATATTATACAATTCTACTCTTGCTCTCAGAAGAAAGTAAAGAAGCAGGTAAAACAACAGCACAGAAAAATGATAATCCACTGTCGTGATATATTTATAATATAGGCTCAATAGGAGGGAATTAAAACTGTAAATGATAAACATTAAATAAAGAAGATTAATTTGTTTTACTCTCCTGAAATCATATGTGGAAAATAAATTAGAGCTAAATTAGGTGATTAGATAATGTGGTGGTGAAGACTAAGCAAGTATCTAGAATGAAAAACTAAGAGTAATATATTGCTTATTTAATATTTGAAAATGATTTATTATTAAATAACCATGTACAAATATTTTTATTTAAGTATTTAAATCATTAAATTTATATATCTGCATAGAACAGACTTTTTCCACTTGCCGGATCTTTTAAACATGTGAAGTGATCAAGTTTAAATTTTTTTTTTGTTGTTTTAGAGAAAGTAGTAATAATTTGTTAATTCATAATAATGTTGATTAAAAAAATTAATTAAAATCTTAATGAAACCAATGCTAACAAAAAGTGATAAGTTCTCTCAGCACTGGAGCTAGACACTAAACAAGCTCATTATGTGTAGAGGATATAATAGAAACATTTATAGTGACAAAATTATAGCACGTTTCTAACTCATCGACGAGGTAAAAATGACAAATCTATTAATGTACAGAGTACAGGATATGGATGCAAAGAACTGTTTGTAAATAAACTTTAAATAAACCATTTGCAAACTGTCATGGAACATGCTACATTGCGGTGATGCTGTTTACTTTAAAGGGTGGCATACTGCGTTATTTGGGAAAAAAAACCCCAAAACAACAAACAAACAAAAAAACACCAACCAAACATAATATATTTCCAAAATAAGGTTAGAACTCAAACAGGTCTTGAAAGATTGTAAAAATAGATTGGCTGAAATAAGTTGGGAAAATGATAATTGAACTAAATCAACAAAGACATGCTAAAAATACAGCACTGAAGCAAGAGAAGTTATCTGTCAAGAAGCAACATGAAATTCAAACAACTGAAGACTGAGGGAATGTAAAGATCATTTTTAGGACAGTCTTGAGTCACATCAAAAGCTATTCTGCCTAATGGAAGACTGGATCCATCTATGCAAATCACATTCTAGTTACAGATAAATGTCTATGAGGATTTAAAGATATTTGACACCAGATGAGACCTTGATTCTTTCATTAATATGAAAAAAGGTTTCAACAAAAAAATTAGGAAAAAAAAACAATCTGGTGCAGAAACAAACATGAGACAGCATTTGAATTATTTTTTGCTACACAGGAACCAAATCTTGCCTTGAAAATGTACCTTAGCCACACAACGGGATCAAATTCAGGTTGCTTGGACAAACTTAAGCCTAGTATTTCCTAATATTTGAGTGAAACGTCTTTTATTTTTCACACTTTGTAGGTTTATTTATTTTAATCATTACACAGGTGAAAAGTCATATGCATATTTTCTTCTGGGGTTCTATGATGTGATAATCCATTTGTGTAAATGTATTTTATTATTAACATTTCATAAATGATGTCAAACATATCAACCCTAAAGTGTGAATAAAGCACTTTGTACACTTGATTCCTATTAATCACACAGATTCCTCATTCTGTTACTATAAGAATATAAATATTTTTCAATTTACTATCCCCTTGCCAACTAGTCAACTAGGTACCTTACTAGCCAAAAATTCTGGTCATCTTGTACAAAAAAATTCTGTACCGGATCCTAAAATTTTACAGATACTTGTCACTCTGACACTACCGACTCAATACTTGCTCAGAAACAGAACAACTGATAACAAAATAGAATAGTAAAGACTAATCTGTAAAGGAAAGAAGGAAATGTTTTCTGTATATTCTTTAGTGATGTAATGTTCTGACAGATGAGAAACAGATTCATGTGCTTACGAGTTAAAGCTATTGGGGTAAGAATAAATGTTATTTAGAATAATAATTTGCCATCAGTTGGTCTCTAACCATGAAGTACTACCTATTTTACTTGCAAGACCTTCAAAATTAATTAAAAAGTTAAGAGCCCCACAGAAAAGCAGAGAGTCATATTAAAAAGTGAACATCCAATTTCATTTCTATTTTCTATGCAAATTCAACATATGACTACAGAGAATGTGGACTAGGATATAACTTAATTTTAAGATCCTTCTCTACTTCGGCTTGGTGTAGCTTTTTGTCCTTTTGATGGTTCAGGTGGGTCCATGTTCCCCTGTGACCAAAGGCTCTATATGCCAGACAATCCAGTCCATCCACCCCACTGCACCCAGTGCTGGCTGTCACCATCTGGCTCAATAAAGGCCTGATTTAGAGGAATTATCACTTTCCTCTTGCATGTACAGTCATTGTGTTGCATCTGCATCTGTACTTAACAGGA
Source organism: Caprimulgus europaeus (assembly GCA_907165065.1). The sequence continues at coordinate 86,161,628 of OU015523.1, read as the reverse complement.
AATTGTCTCCTGACTCACTGTGATCTCAATGGGCAACTTGTACCACCCACTGGTGACAGTCTGTATGTTACTGACTGATATGCATTTTCTATTCCAGGACAAAAGACATTTACAAATTTGAATATACTTTTTTGCTTTTTTGGCTGAAAAGTTGTTTTTGTTTTTTTTTGTTTGTTTGTTTTTTTAAGAAAAAATGAATAGGCTTCCAGGAAAAAAAGCTCAGATCTCATGATCTAATCTAATTCAATTAAGTGGAAACACCATCTTTTTATTTCCCATTTATAACATACTGAACTTAATTAATTTTGGTGAACTCTTTTTATATGGGAAGGAAATTAATACAGAAAATATGTGGTTAAGGTGGTTACTGAAACTTCAGAGATCTGAGTCCAGTTTTCCAATTGCCAAAGAATCATTGGCAACTCATTTCACATCCCCCTGTCCCAGTTTTCACTCCTTTGCTTGTTCAACATAACCTTTTGATTTACTGTTGGTATGTTGGCTTTTTTAACATTAGAGACTTTTCAGAAAACAAACAAACAAAAAACCCCCAACATATTTCTAGAATGATATGAAGATTATTCTTAGAGTTACTGTGTATATACATTGCTTTGTGCATGTGTGTAGGTGTATGCGTGTGTATCTACATCCATATCTATACCTATATCCATGTATAACTATATATATAGCTACTAGGAATGATCTTTGCCCAATTCATACATATTTGTGTCTAAGAAATTTTATATACATATGTATAGCTCAATTGAAACAAATATTAGATCTATGCTAACAGAACTGAATATCAGTAAACATAAAAATTCTTATATATAGTGTAGCCCTGTGAGTGAAATCTGTGATGAAGGGTAAATGGATGCAGTAATACTATGCAGTCCATAGCTGACATAGTTTTTTGGGGTTTTTTTGTCATAAAATTACAGTAATTTCCTATTATTAATTAATGCCAGATGGATGTATAGAGGCATACACATACTGGTATAAAACTACAGTGTTAAGAAATGTGCGTATGTTTTATGAATCATTCAATTATTTTTACACTGGTATAAAATCAGTAAATAGTCTTTATGTAATTTTAACACACAAGTATTTCTGCATAAATGAAAGTGGAAATATTTATGATTACACACCTGTTCATAATATTTTGTTATATAGGCCAGCTAATGTCAAAACAAATCATATTAATAGCCCAAATGTTGCAAGTAAAAGGGAAAAAGGTAAACATAGATGGATAGGTGAAAATAAAAATGGATAACTAACATACTGTAAAACCAGAATCAAATTTTAGTTCTGAAGATCAAAACTGTGAACTGAAAATGAAGGGTAAATAGAGCTATAAAAGTTACTCAGCTGTCCAACTACTTCATACTAAGCATGCCAGAACTTTTAAGCTAAAAAAAAAAATAAAATAATAAAAAAAAAATCCAGTATTTTGAATCATTATAAATGACTACAAATTTTTCTGTTGTGCTTTGTACTGATAAACTGTATACACCAATATAATTTGTTTTAACCATTAATATTCATTCTCTTAATATAAGTATTTGAAAGTTATAATTATCTGCAATATTGTTGTTTATTGACCTTGATTTTTGATTCATTAAATCTTCTTAATGGATATTGCACATCCGTCACTAATCATGTTATAAACTAGAGCTCCTATCAGTGCTGACATGCAGTGAAAAACATATGTTCAATCCATCTACACTAAAATGCTTCATTCCTAACACTTTAAATCAATATTATGTTTGTATTTAATCATACAAAACACACTTAAAGCATTAGAATACCAAAAGTTAACATAACAGAAACAGAATGTATCTCAGACTTGCCCATATTATTATCCTATCAACAAAACAAATTATAAGAAACTATGCAGAAATTTGCTTTGTAAAGTACATTATTTGTATTCACTTTCAAAACCTTCATGATTTTGTATCCTCAAGATCATGCTGTTTTGATGCAGCTGTGGTACAGCAGGTGATTTATTGGCAGACCATTTATAGGTATTCTTTATAACTACTGTTATAAAATGTACCTCTATCTATTCAAGACACCTGTATATCATTGACAGCTCCTAGATCAGAATAATAAGTGAAAATGCTTGATCTTCTTTAATACCTAATAGTCATCAGGTTTTATGTGTGTCTCATGAATTAAAATACTTTTACAAGGCACACTAGGAACACTGACTCTAAGCAGATAGAAGGTCAAACCAATGACAAGGGTAAATCTGGATCTTATTAATGGCTACGGTGTCCATTTCCCACACACATTTTTTCTTTAAAAAAGTGAGTTTGCCACTCTCACTGTTCACATGCAAGAAAATGAGCATGACTTCTTTTCAAATTCAAACAGCAACAAAGATTTTAATTAGGTTACGAGCACGAAGTATGTATCATCAGAAAATACATGTGAGCTTGGCTGTTTGATTCTGGGCTGATTTTGTTGACCTGGCATTTGGAAAAGATTTGGTTTCTTTCTGCCTGATAATTGAGCCCATCTGAGAAAGAGTAAAGGAAACAGAAATGCTTAGCTTCATATTATCATTTTTACAGTCACTTTATATCTCAGGACTGCACTAATATATTCTCCACTGTTCCCAAATTTCAACAATAGGCCTTTCATAAAGGCATTCTTACAGAACAGTGTCTGGGCCCCTCATTCAAATAAACTGAAGCCAAGCAAGGCTTCCAAAGAAAACTTCTGGCCACAATTCACATGACCTACACACACCAGTCTGGAAAAGAAAAAAAAAAAAAAACCACAACAAAAAAACAAACCTGCCCAACAAAGGAACAAAAAGGAATTATGTCCCTCAGAAATAGACCATCCATTCAAGCAAAAAATGAAATACATAGTATAGCTATAGTTGAAATGACCATATGTAAAGAATACTAGAGGGCAAAACCTTCCCACTAAAGGGATGTCATACTACCGGCTGACCTTCACACTTTCACCTCCAGTGTGAGACATTATGCACAGTGTGGTGTTAGAAGCACTTACAGAACTAACAGGGATGAGAAAAAGAAGCGATTTAGTATGCTCAGACACAGCATAGGGGAAAAAAAAGAAAAAGAAAAAGAAGAAAAAAAACCTAACAAAAACCAACAAATACCCAAACTGCTATGAAGCTATGTAAGAGCACCATGTTACAGCTCACTCTCTCCCTGTCTTCCCTTTCTCAATGCTCTCCCCTGCATATTAAACACTGGGTTCAGTAAGGGACACAGCTTTTTGGATTCTCTAATGAAGAAGCATTCTTTTTCCATTCCAAGTACATTATATAACTGTGTAAGTGATGGAAGCCAATTCCACTGCCATGCCCTCAAGCAGCATTCATCTAATGCAAACAGCCATGGAGAAATCTGCTGCTGCCTCACGTGTGATCCCAGTCTAGGGAAAACACAATTCAGGACTTTGCCACATATCACAGCCTTAACCATTTGATTATAACTTACAGATTTCATAGAGAAAAAAAATATTTATTTTCATTATGCCTCGTTCCAAAGTAATCAAGTAAGCTCCCTGCAGTCATAACTGATCTCTTAAATGAAAGATTTAGCTCAACTCATTGCAGGCAAACAGTTTTTGTTGAATCTCTAACCAGAGTCACACTGATATTTAAAAATAAAACAGAGGTTTTAAAGTGCTTGCATTTATTGGCTTTCAGAGCAGAAATTTATTTACTTGAACCCGCTAATCATCTACTGTAGTTTATATGCTAAAATTTCCATTATTATTTTGCAGGATAGTAAGCAACATTTCTTAATGCCCTGGAAAATAAAGCAAGAAAACCCTTGAACAAACAAACCACCCCCCCTAAAAAATGCTTTCAAGTATAGTGTCAGCTAGCAAATACAGAGTTGAAGACAAATAAAGTTGCAAGGAATGTATTCTGAAGTAGCAATTTTCCTCAGTACAAAAGAGTTCTTCATGCAGCAGCTTTTGAAGCTTACAAATCCTATCAGCCTGGTGGCCTCTGACTCCTAGGGTGCAAATTCAATGAATTCCCCTAAATTATGCACATGATTTGGCATGAATAGTCTTTGAATGTATTTACTTTTCCTTTGTGTAATGGAAAGAAACTAATTGATTAAAAGTGCGTGGTTAAAAAACAAATAAATAAAAAAGATAAATTATGTTGAGCATTCCACTTAAAGGCAAGACTGGTCCAGTTTGTTCACCTATGGGAAATACGGTGTATTGCAGTAAAGAGTAACTAGAGCACAAGAAGCGGGCAATGTACGTTACTGCAGCTTTTGGAAGGGAAAAACCCCCAAAGGAAAAAACTGTTTCATGTTTCCAGGTATGAGGAAACTAAGATTTCTAGATCAGGTAGTAAAAAATAGTTTCTCTGAGGTTGCTGCAGTGTTGGCAGTAAATATTAATCATGGGTTTGTTACTATCAAACAAGTAAACTACATGCAAAAATCTTTAAAATAAGGTTAGAACTGTGGATTATTTTTATCCCTTTCAGTTACTCTGCAGAGATTTTTACTGTCATCTGAATGCCGAATCCATACCAGTGTTGCTGCACAGATTAAACATCTTTTTCATTGATAGATTTGAGGCTTTAGTAGACTGAAAGAGCAGGATTTTCTGCTTATTGTAACTTCACATGTCTATACTACGGAGTTGTCTGTGTCTGAAGACAAGTTAGGCTCCTTTATAGTCATTTCAGAGAATAAGAAAATTCCTGGATGTAGTTCATCTCATATTGAAGGGGATATCTAAATGAAGTCACATGAATTGTTCCTTACAAGTGCCTATTTATCTCCACTAACAATACAAGAGGTGGACACCTAAAGTTCAGAAGAAACCCATTCCAGATCTTTTGCAACAGTGAAGATCTACCACAAAGGAAGTCAGCTCTGAATACTGAACCTACCAAACATTTTTGTGACGTTAAAAAGGAAACTGTTTGGGATCGTCTGACACTTTGGACAAAGCTGTCATATGTCTCGGACACCTCAGTACTAACATCTTTTATGAAAATGTGTGCAGTGTCAATATCTTGCACAGGAGTTTCCTAAAGCTAGCTAGGTAGAGATGGTAAGAAAAATGAAATAATAAACTAAATAATTAGTAAAGAACTGGCACTTTTACATATACCCTCTCCTTCAACTCAGCACATCTGGGCACTCAGTTTTAGATTTCAAATTTAACCCCTGATCAGGTGAAGAATATAAAAAAGCAGTAATGAAAAAAGGCATTTTTTCTGTAGTTTTTGTTCTGCCTGTAATGGAATTGTAAGCTACTATTTGAAAATCATAGGGTTTTTTTAATTATATTAATACCTAAAAAAACCCAAAACAAAACAAAAAAAAGGATCAAAACCTTGAAAGGTATAGTCAGCTTTTCAAATAAAGAATCTTCGTATTGCATTTTCCTTTAGTCAGCTTTGACACGGATGATGCAATACAAGGTCAGAAGGCATAAATACCACATTGATGACCTATTAGATGGTATACCAAATACTAGTTAATGTACTTAAGAGTTCATTAGGGATTTTGTTTTTGTTTTTTTTTCAAATTCACTCGCTCATTCTTTATTTTCTTTGTCTTTTGAATTATTATTTCAGTTTTCTGGATAAGTTGATTTGGTTTGAAATAAGTGAACTCTGGAGTTCCAAAATAATGGAGGTCTGGGCACACTTGGAAATCAGCCAGGTGCTACAATTTTCCCCTAAACTGCTTGCTGAGCAGGTCAGCAACTTGAGGACCGTGATACTGCTGAGTATGAAACTAGAAACTAGTTACTGAGAAGCTATAAATCACAACTAAAATTTAGAGTCTACTAAAGAGATTAAGAAAAAGAAGCATGTGATGCTTTTGGCACTCACAGTGCAACAGGGACATTGCTTATAAAGGAAAAATTGTTAGAGCATTAAGGCACTTTTTGCCAAGATAAACTCAGTACTGTAGTTTGTTTTATGGTTTATAAGGTATCTGCTTTATGGTTTATAAAATCTGATGAACTAAGTCAGGAAACAGTACAAACAGATATTCCAGGGTTAGGCAAACACTTCAAAAGTTTCCAGAGCTGGTGGGAGAAAAATTAAATGAAAGGAGAAAAAAGAAAAAAAAAATAACTACAGCAAAGAAATGCTGATATAGTTCTAAACACTAAGTATGAGGCTATTTTTTTCAGTTCACTGAAAGATATCCGAAAACACTGAAAGCACTTTTATCTGAGTTTGTATGTGTATATATATATAGATACATCTTTGTATAGAATGTAGAAAAAAATCAGATAAATGCCAAAGATTGGATCAGCCTTAAGAACAGTGATGTAGCTGTTCAGTAGTGCTATAGAAATACATAGATAAGAAGAAACAAACACAGACTATATCTGTACTGCTCAATAAATGAGGCTAGGGAGCAAGCTGGAGTGCTAGCCATCATGACTGCAGAAGTGTTTGCAGCATTCTTAACAGCTCTTGCCAAGACACAAGCCCAGTGCAGCTCACAGGGTGGTTTGTGTCAGAGACCCTTCCTAAAATTCTGCATGGATGTAACCGTAGCAGTTTGGGATCCCTTTGCCCCGTGCTACTCTCTATCAGCACCATTCCAGCAGGCTAAAGCTCATAGCCTAAAAAAGTTTTCGCGTTCTTGAGGACCTTGTATGCTCATATCTGAAACACAACACACATCCTCTGTTTAATGCTATGAAAATGTTGCTTTGATGGTTTGCAACACAGCATCCACATCAGTTCAAAATGTTCTGAACTGGTACTAATGCCTCATACAGTATTTCTGAATGCATCTTACAGATGCTTCTGAATCCTGGAGAACTGAGAGCTTGAGAGAGCAAGTGAGTGTGAATGTGTGAGAAGAAATGCAACAGAACAGCAGAGGAAGACGAAATTTATGTTTGAAATGGGAACAATACAGTGAGGTGCTGATAGACTGTGGAAAGAAAAAAACACCCTTACGAACTTGTTAGGTGAACTACTGTGATCTTTTTTCTCAACAGGTGGCTATGAGAAAAAATAGAGGTTTAGATGATAAATGGAAAGCAAGAGCACTGGCACAAAGTTCATGAAATGCTGTTGGAAAATTTAAACAGTTTTTGTTCTATACACTTTTATAATAAATCTACTCTTCTTTCTTTTACTGGAAACCTATGAGAAAATTCAAGACCAGCAGTTTTTATCCTCAGTGCCATATATTGCCACATTATGTCTTTTCCCTGCACCTAAAAAACCCCAAAACTCAGTAAGTAAAAACCCTCAAGAAATTCAAAGCATATATATATGCAATTTTTTTTATTTTTCAGCTAATGTTTAGATTGTATATCCTTCTATTTTTTTATCTATTTTACTTGTTTTATTCCATATTAATCTGAATGCAGTCCTTTAGATACTTCTAAGAGCAATGAAACTGAAATTAATCATTACACACCACAATTTGGCTTGCTTTCACAGGAAAAGAGATAACTGTATTCCACTGTAGAGCATTTTAAAGGATTATGCTTCTACTTCTTTAAAAAAAATAAAATATAAATTATTGATGTAAAAGGAGAGCCTAAGGAAATACATAAAACAACACTTCAGTTTTTACCTTCACACCATTGCACAAAAAGTACCAAATCCTACTTTATCGAAGAAAGGAGGAGGAGAAGAATCCTACACAATTGATAAATTAAACTACATGCCTTAAAAAGTTTCTTAAATTAATGATTACACAATAAAGTATTATACAATTAGTGTGTGTTGTGGGTGTGATGAAGGGGTGTAAGTGAAGGACAACTGCAGTAAGCACTTTTGTGGAAAACAGGAGGAGTAAAGATATCTGTGTTCCCATCCTTTGCCTCAATCAGTGATTTGATATAAAAATAAAAAAACCCAAACCATACAGTAACTTCTCACCTGCAATAGTCACTATGTGCATAAAGACATGCATTTCAGGACACATAGGACTAGATTTTTGCATTTATCTTACTACTGCTAGAAGAGGCAACTGACTGTCACAAAGCCATGTTTTAAAACTTACAGCAGGCTAACCCTTGCAGTATGAGGTGAGAACAAACTATTTAAAATTCTGTTTAACATTTATAAACATTATCAGGTACTTACTATAGGGCTTCTGATGAAGTAAAAAGAATTGTTAAGCCTAGCATCACATTCTTGTTTTCATACACTATTGAAACTTCATTGAGTTGAACGACTTTAACCTTACATTTTTTGAGAATTTCAAGGAAAAGTCTTTAGGCTGGATTGGACCTTAAATGCTTTCATTAATGGATTAATTAATTTTGAAATTAAGCAAACTAAGACATGTAAAAACAGAGATAATTATACATATACAAATGCAGTGCTATTCCCTTCATCTTGTAGATATCACCCTTTATCTTCTAAATGTTTGAAATTTTTTAAAGAATTCCACCCTCCTCTAAACTAAGTTGATTCTGAAGGAGGTTAGGACAAGGAATGAAGAGTGGAAGCGGATATTTTTCTGCTACTTTTAGTCAAGTAAAGGGGAAACAGGCACTTTTGTAATTAGGTCTCTACATTAAAAATTGACTGGAGAAAGTAACCTTGACTTACTATTTGTGTCTAAAGTACTATGTATATTTACAGTTCTGTAATTATAATTTCCTTTGGTGTTTAAACCTTGTGATAAGGACAGATGTAACTCTCCTGAGTTCATGGAATATTTAGTCCAGAGATGACTTTCACCTTCTTTTATTTATCTTACAGTACTGTCTTATCTCTTGGGTGTAGAACCACTACAATTCCCTTGAAAACACATATAAAACTCTGGTTTTACAGGCCAAAAGTACAGGTAGATCAGTACAGATATGGCAGACTTCCTATGCTTACACTTCATGTTCTTATCTTTTTTTTTCTTTTTTTTTTTTCTTTTTTAAGAAATAAAAAGCCATCTAGTTAAGCAGCTTAGAATGCACTGATGTGAAAATTCCCTCAGAATTCAGTAATGATGTTCTTGTCCTCTTGTACCTTTGCTCAAATTCCAGGTCACAATGAAGAATCTATAAAAATTCTAAGTCAGTGAGAAAGAGACACTCAGAAATGTTTAAGTGCTATTGGTTCACTATTTCTACTACAGACTTTTTATGGACAGGGAAGCATAGCAGTTACAGTCAAAATTTCCCAGCTGGGATGCAGGAATGCATGGGTGACAAATATAACCAAGGAGGCAGACCTGGCCTGTTTCCTGTAGCTTGTTATCTTCATGCTTTGTACAGATCTCACACAGAAGGAAGAGTGAACCTAGCCTTTACTGATGTCAATTGAAAGTTTTGCCATTTACTTAGAAGGTTCAGAATTTCTTGTCATCTTTCTACTCTTTTTGGTTTTAACAGAATCTTTCCAGTTAGGAAGCAAAGTCTTTATTTTTGTGTCTGAAGACGTTCTTAAGCAATAAGTCAAAGAGAGGAAATCCATTAATTTATTTGATGTGTTGAACTTGAAGCCAATAATGACAACTTTAAAGTGGGTATTACTTTTGACTTGTGTAGCTAGCAGGAAGGAAAAGTAAGAAGTTGGCTATGAGGAAGGAGAAAAGATGGCTCTTAGTGAGAAGAAAAACAATGGAAAAGAATGTAGAAGAAGAAAAATAAAACCTAGTAATTTAGTTCTCAAGACAGCATATTTTAGCTGGGCTGTATTGAACCTAACAATATTTTCCTTTCCAATCTTTCTAACATTTTCTTCGAATTTGGTATAACTCTTAAAATATTTTAATTTTTTTCAGTAATATTCCATGAAGAATCATATTCATTATAAATATTAAAAAAAAAAAAAAAGCCACAACAAACAGGTGTCCTGGTTTCACCAGGACAGAGTGAATTTTCTTATTAGTGGCTAGAATAGCTGTGTTTTGGTTTCAGTATGGGATTTGTTATAAGAAGAATGTTGATAACTTAATAATGTTTTTATTTGTTGCTAGAAGTCCAAGGACTTTGTGATTTGCTAGCCTGCAAGTGCAAAGGACTGGGGAGCTGGAAGTATGTTAATTAGTAAAACCCAAAATTGACATTTAAATATGCCAATGAGATATTCCATATCATATAACATCATGTTCAGTATATAAATGAGGATTGACCAAAAAGCTGGGGATTCTCTGAGGGATCATTCGGATTCCCTCTTCCAGGATTGCTGTTCCAGGTTCAGGGTTCCTTTTTACTCTTCCAGTATTGATATCAGCAAGAGGTGAGCAATTGTACTGTGCATCAATCATATATATATATGTAATTATTATCATTGTTACGATTATAATTATCATTATTATTTTAAGTTCATTTTATTCCAATTATTAAATTGTTCTTATCTCAATCTATGATTCTCCTTAACCCTTACAATTCTCTCCCCTATTGCTTGGGTTGGGGGGGAAACGGGAGGGTGCAAGTGGCTGTGTGGTGTTTGGCTGACAGCCAAATTAAACTACTACAACAGGTAATGTATGAAATCCTAGGCCATATCCTTCCTCTTGTCTACACAATCTTTCAACTGATCTCACCAGCTGCCTCTTTCTCTGCTGAGGAATATAGCTCTAGATCATCCTAAATTTATAACAAATTCACAGACTATGATTGATGTGTTTGTAGATCTAGATGATCTCCTGACGTCCCTTCCAACCCCTACGGTTCAGTGGTTCTGTAAAATGGATATGTATACTACTGGACAATGGGGTAGGGAATTAAATTCATAACAGCTAGATACAAAGTCTTTGAAGACATAAAAAAGTCAATTGATCATTAGATCAAATTTTCAACATCGATTTCAAAATACAACCTTAAAAGAAGGTACAGCACTGTTGTGCTAGTCTCAAGTTGGAAGTCAGCCTGACACTGCATTTGTCCATGAAGTTTTCTTCTAACCTACTCTACTTCAGTGATACTAGACAGAAAAACTGATGCAGGGCTTTACTCCTTTACTTCAGGTATGTTTAATGAACCAGAAGAACCACAGAACTCTGGAAAATTGGTTCCCATAGGAATGACTGTGGACATTTTTGCTTTTTTTATTTTCACCTTTTTTATCATGCCTGACAACTTTTGTTGCAGAGAGTTTCTTTAGACACTGGGTGGGAGAGACGAGTATTTACTGTGCAAATAATCACAGTTAGAAATATTTTAAGGATATAAAATTCACTTTGCTCTTTGTATTATGATTCTTATGGTGAAATAGAAAATACATATTTAAGATATGACACTCACAAATCTACGGGCCCTGATGGGATGCACCTTCAAGTGCTGAGCGAGCTGGTGGATGTTACTGTAGAACAACTCTTCATCCTCTTTGAAAGGTCATGGAGGACAGAAGAGGTGCCTGAGGACTGGAGGAAAGCCAATGCCACTCCAGTCTTTGAAAAGGGCAAGAAGGAGGACCTGGGAAATTACAGGCCAGTCAGCCTCACCTCCATCCTTGGGAAGGTGATGGAAGAGTTCTTTCATCTCTAAATATGTAGAGGAAAAGACGGTTATCTGGAATAGTCAACATGGATTCACTAAAGGGAAATTATGTCTGACCAATTTGATAGGCTGCTATGATGGCATGACTGGCTGGGAGGACGAGGGGAGAGCAGTGGATGCTGTCTACCTTGAGTTCAGCAAGGCTTTTGACACCGTCTCCCATAGCATCCTCATAGGTAAGCTCAGGAAGTGTGGGTTAGATGAGGGGACAGTGAGGTGGATTGAGAACTGGCTCAATGGCAGAGCTCAGAGGGTTTTAATCAGTGGTGCAGAGTCTTGTTGGAGGCCTGTGGTTAGTGGTGTTCTCCAAGGGTCAGTACTTGGTCCAGTCCTATTCAATATATTTATCAGTGACTTGGATGAAGGGACTGAATGTACCCTCAGCAAGTTTGCTGATAACACTAAGGTGGGAGGAATGGCTGATGCACCAGAAGGCTGTGCTGCCATTCAGTGAGATCTGGACAGACTGGAGAGTTGGGTGCAGAGGAACCTGATGAATTTCCATAAGGGCAAGTGTAGGGTCCTGCACCTGAGGAGGAACAACCCCAGGCACCAGTACAGGTTGGGGGTTGACCTGCTGGAAAGCAGCTGTAAAGAGAAGGACCTGGGAGTACTTTTGGATGACCAGTTGACCATGAGCCAACAACGTCCCCTTGTGGCCAAGAAGGGCAATGGCATCCTGGGATGCATTAAGAGCATGGCGAGCAGGTCGAAGGAGGTGATCCTTCCCCTCTGTTCTGCCCTGGTGAGGCAGCATCTGGAGTATCGTGTCCAGTTCTGGGTACCCCAGTTCAAGAGAGAGAGGGAACTTCTGGAGAGAGTCCAGCAGAGGGCTACAAAGATGACTAAGGGGCTGAAGCATCCTTCTTACAAGGAAAGACTGAGAGATCTGGGTCTGTTCAGCCTAGAGAAAAGAAGGCTGAGAGAGGATCTTATTGATGTTTATAAATATCTAAAGGGCAGGTGTCAAGAGAATGGGGCCAGACTCTTTTCAATAGCACAGGGGGTAATGGGCACAAGCTGGAACACAGGAGGTTCTGCTTAAACATGAGGAAAACTTCTTTATTGTGAGAGTGACAGAGCACTGGGACAGGCTGCCCAGAGAGGCTGTAGAGTCTCCTTCTCTAGAGATGTTCAAAACCCACCTGGATGCAGTCCTGTGCAACCTGCTCTAGGTGAACCTGCTTTGTCAGGGGGGTTGGACTAGATGATCTCCAGAGGTCCCTTTCAACCCCTATCATTATGTGATTCTGTGAAGATATCTTTCTCACGGACAATCTCAGCAAGAACCCCAAAATCTCAGCGTATGTTCCTTTTGTCAGACAATAAAACAATTAATAAATAATATATACAAATCACTATAACTTTAAACCATCACACTAGAGTTCAACTGTGTTAATCAGATTACAGGTAGGGAGCAAACCAATGACTCAAGATAAACCGTATGTAAATAAATAGCTAAAGATTTGCTAAGGGACAAAGCTGAAATTAATTAATTCTTTGGAATACCAATCTCACAAACTGACATTAAATCTGCACAGGAATGGTATGCAGAATGACAGAACTATGATGAGATTATGAACATGTGCTTTTTCTATAGAGAATGAACATTCTTCAGAAGAACCAGGCTGACATACTGGGGTAGATAGAAACATACCTTAAATTGCATGATTTGCCATAAAGGAGAATAAATGTTGAGTGATGCACACCCACACATAGATCATATTTTTGTTTTGTTTTGTTTTGTTTTGTTTTTTTCTCCAGAATTTTGTATCTGCTGTTAAAGTAATTGACACTTAGTTTGAACAAGGTTGCCTGATCATTAAATACCACTGCTCAGAGATATCCAGGGCAAAATGCATTGTTGCCTTATCTGCAAGGTAAAACAGTTTGCTACATGTGAAATCATATTCTACAACACAACCTACAAATGAGAAGATTATGGAATACAATTTTATGAGTGATAAGGAGTGAAGAACTAACATCTTTAACCATACTCAACAAATACCTTTATGTAAGCTAAATAGCTTTGTTGCCCTGTTTACTCCCATGTCCTCATTCCTTAATCTTCATTACTGCACAAATCTCAGTTAATTCGTAACTTTCTAGAGTAAACCAATTAATTGTTTCCAAAAGAAAACCCGTGTACAGTTCTGAGGACAGCTTGCTCCAGGGATAATTTGTACAGACCTGACCACATCAGATGTGCTTCCTTTGCCCTACACAGTCCTCTAACATGTTTCCCAAGGTTGTGTACCCACAAGCATTCCTGCCTGCCCTCAGGCCACAACAAAGTAGAGGCCATCCTCTTTTGTGTTTTAAAATTGTTATGTTGAAGGCTGCAGCACACCCTTCGTGATATTTCAGACACCTTGAATTGAGAAAGCATGCGAGAAATGATTGCTTTGCCTTAGACTGTTACAGGCATTACAGAGAGGCAGACTGTGTGCTATGTAGCGTGTATGCAGTGAGTCTGGTCTGAGAGGGGTTAGCTCTGAGTGATTCTCTGCACATGAGCCATTCTGCACCACTTGGCATGCGATCAGCCCCTTGGGGTGGGTGCAGGTGCAGCCAACTGCTAAAAAGGAATCCAAAGTGAAAGCAGCTAGAAAGTGTGGAAGCTGATACCAGATTTCTTCTACCTTCTCTCTTCCTAATACTACCATGAGTCTTAAATCTCCCTTGAAATTCTGGAGATTATTTTCTCTTTAGATGTAAATATTCATGCTTGTGCTTAATATCATTGTAGTCAACATTTCAGCTGCACACACTTAAAGAAAGAAAACAAAATAAAACAAAAAGCACATAAAACCCAAGGTCTACTTTATTGCACTGCAGCTGAGATTTATAAGACACGTGGGAGGTAATTTCACCACTGTTTATATTCCAATGGTACGTGAGGAGAGTATGTCTATAAGCACATACATACACAGAGAGAGATAATGTAAACGTACCTGCCTGATCCTCAAGGCACCTGTAAAGCTATCAGCTGAGAGGGACATGAAGTATATCAGGCCTAGTTTCTCCAGGCCCATTCACTTTCAGGAGCAGTGAAAATCTCATCACTGAAGGAATGCTAAAATGCAACATACTACAAAGAGACCCAAATTTATACCCTCAGAAGCAGCCCAGGTAGAATTATTGCCCTGACTTTCCATAAGGGTAAGTGTACAATTAGAAGAGTAGTTAGCTGTAATAGAAGAGTATTACAACAGAATTAAAAAGAAGATGAAAGCTTACAGAACATAAGTATCTGACACTAGTCTCAATCTGAAAACAAAAACGGACAGATATTTTGTAATATGAGCATCCTGAATAAATCTTTCCCTTTCCTCAATAACTCTGTACCATCTATTGGATAGTTTTCATTCCTCAGCGTAGACCATGGCAAAGCTCACAAAACAATTCCCAAAGTTAAATGGAGCCTTAACTGTTCGTTGGTTTAGTGCCTCTCCCTTCGTTAGGGATGGCACCATGAGGCATACCACACGGGTCAGTCTCTTATACCAGCACCTGCAGGACAGCGACCACACTCAACATTAACAGAAGCACTTTTACTGCTCCACTTTAGGCGGGGAAGCTGCATGTCCTGACCATGAGTCTCTTGCAAAGTATCTGCAATGCTATTTCTCACAGATAATGAGTTGCACAGAACACACAAAAGGAATACAAAGATCAATAGCAAGAATGAAACACAACCAGGAAATAAACCATATGAAGGTATGCTAAATGATCTAGTGTCATCTACCAAACTGGAAGCTCTAGGGACATGATCAGTCTCTTCAAATACCTTCAGGGTAATAATATATAAAAGAAAGAAGGGATTTATTTAGTTTAGAAAATGGCAAGGACAAGAGGTATTGGCCAAAAGCAAAGAACAGAAAAGTGGTGGCAGTAAATAAGAAAAAGGTCTTTACTTTGAGATCAATTGGTTGCAGAAATAAGCTCCTTAAGGGCATTCGGTCAAGGCACTATCATTGCAGATGCTACAGAAAATGCTAGATAAATCATCAGTTGGAATGATGTGACATGGTTCTGCAAGGGGCTGAGTAGCTGCCGTATCTGATGTTTTTTAGTATTACTGCACAAATAGTATCATACATACAGTTCACTTACCCCTAGGTTTCACATTTTCATTGTAACACAGTTCTAAAAAAGACCAAAGATGGCAGAGACACTATTAATTTCAATGTCCAGCTGTTTATGTTTTGAATGTCTCAAGAATTAACTGTTGTATTTTTAGCATCTCATTTAGTTACTGCTGAGACTCCAATTTTACACCAATTTTTTATGCATAAGAGTTGAAATATTTGTTAACATCAGCTAGATTGATGTTAACCACAAATCTTATTGTTTAAAAGTAACTTTTTGCTTGCCTTTTTCTTATGAAGTTATTATCTTTGGCAAAATTTCATTTTCATTTTTTCAAAAGCTTTTGAGAGATGTGACAAAGAATGACCAGAGAAGTATAAACTGTTAAGGAGCAGCCATTAAGAAGGAAGACATTTTCTTCATTCAAGAATACAATTTTTTAGATGAGACATTACTTAAGCAATATTCTTTTCAGTGAAACAGAGGAGGGAAATCAGAATCCACAGAAGTCCTGAATATGTTGCGTGAATTATTTAAAAGAATGCAACCACAACATTCCTTTGACACTAGCAAGATCAGAATTCCATTAAATTCCATGGACATCAGCTCCCACAAGAACACAGATTAAAATTACAAGATGAAATAAACAAAAACCAGATTATGTAATGTTATGAATTTATGCTTCTGGTAACAACTAAATCTATTATATCTGATAAGCTATTAAACAGATCTCACCAACAGTTAAATACTGTTCCTTTCTGCAGAAAGAAAGTGCAATTTGAAATGCACTTTATCAGTTATAGTAACAGGAGATGACATGGAATAGGGATCAAATGAATGTGTCCATATACCAAGTCATTATAACATAACAGCAAAGGTAATACAACTACCTGCACTGTAACTGTGTTATGTTAGTATGAGAGCAAAGCTTATTTACAGGCTCCACAGAGACAAAGTCTGATAACAGCAGCTAATAACTACCAGTACAATATTGCAGAACAACTGGGCTAGCTAGGATGGATCACTGAAGAAGATCATGTTTGGGGATTTTTTGCAAAGATGATAGATGAAGTTTGCCTTCTTTCTACTAAAGATGTGGAGCTACAATGCCTTCAAAGCAATATCTTCTTTACTACTTTTCTCACTGTACAGTGTCCAGAATATAGCAAGAACCAATTTTCACTCTACTCAAATATTACATTATGAACACTTGTCAACAACAAAGTAATTCAGGAAGACCTGGGAAATAATTGTCCCCAAACCTTATGCTCTAGTATTAGTTGCATTAAATACTGTTTACTAAAGGAAAACTAGTTTTCTTCTTTGCACTTTTTATGTAGGGGTTGCAAACAAGTGCCCTAAGCATCACACACGCACTCGCTTACTTCCCCGCATCCCACCCCGCAGTGGGACAGGGAAAGAGGAAAGGAAGAATAAAAGCAAGAAACTTTGAGGTCAAGATTAAAATATATATATATATATATATATATACACATATATATATATATATATATAAGTGAAAGGAGATTATAGAAGGAATTATTTAATAAAAAGAAGAAGAGAGAAGAGAACAAAACAAAACAAATGATGCAAAGGCATCACTAGCCACCTCCCAAGGGTAGACAGATGCTCAGTCAGTTCCCAAGCAAAAGATGGCTAACCCTCCTAATACCTTCTCTCTTCCTCTTTAATGCTGAGCATGGCATCATCTGGCATGGAGTACCTCTTTAGTTCAGGTTATCTGCACAGTTAACTCCCAACCTATTGTGAACCCCCCAATCTATTCACTGGGGGAGCAGAGTGAGAAGCAGAGGCACCCTTGATGCCATGCAAATACTATTCAGCAAAAGCTAGGACATTAGTGTCTTATCAGTATTGATTTGGCTGGAAATCTAGAACACAGCACAAAATGAGCCTCTATGAAGAAAATTAACTCTATCCCAGCCAGGCCCAGTACACATACATAACATTAAAAGTTCATAACAAGTAAATTAACTTAAAGAAGAACATATTATCGGGTATTTCCCTTCAACATCAGCACGGGTTCAATTTTAAACAGGGGTTTCAATGCCATTTTTTACAAATTTTCCATCTACCTTCAGATTTTAAAACAGATAAATTCAAACTCAAGTTCAGTCTTTTTGTGGGGTGCTGGGAGACAGGAAAGAAAAGAAAATCCCTGTAGACACAGAGCAACCATAACAAGAATAAGTTTTTCGGTTATATTTTTTACAGATTAATAAATCATGGAAAGAACTCTAGTTTAATATTTTAGTCTTAGCAATTATGCCTGCTAGCCTCCGTTTATGACACCTCTAAATTACATACAGAATAATATACTTGTTGTGAGTGTTCTCTGATGTTGTACTGCATAAATTACCAACTTAGGTTGATAGCTGTCACAAAGAAATAAAGATAAAGCACTATACATTTTAATTAATACATTTATTAAATGAAAATTAGCAGATTATCAACTAAATTAAAAAGCTAACATAATTATCATAGTTTTAAATGGCAAGTTAAATATATAATTATCAATTAAAAGCTTAATTCATTAATATAAGGAGAATTTCATAATTATTTTTTGCATTTGTAGTTCTTTAATTATAAAAGAATAGGTTGAATTATCTTGCTTTTCAACGATGTTCATGTAAAAGTTACATGAAATTAACGTGCAATTAAAGAAGGATAAAATAAACTTTTAGGTTTGCAGGGCATTTACACTGCTCCCAAGAGGATAAATTAGGGGAGTAAAGCCAAAGGCTTTATGCCAGTATGGAAACTGATTATTACTAAGCAGAAGAGTACCAAGCAATGAATAAACTAACAAAATGTGATTTATTTATTTATTTATAGTGGAATTCATCAAGAAAGTTTCCATCAAAGCTGGCAGAGCTATCTGTATTACATGACTAACTAATGTAGATTTCTATCATAAGTCATATAATGCACCTTTATGTGAGTGGCTTAATCAAGCTTTCGGTGCTTACTTACTGTGGCTAGATCTCCACTGACTATAATGGGAACTTTCACACCTCCCTCAGATGTGAGCACCAAATTTAAAGTACTTAGCATTTTTTCCTGTATGTATAGATACATTTAATGGTTTCTATAGCCTAGCAATTGTAATCTTTGGATTTTCCTCTCAATTTTTTTTCCTGAGTTCAGCTGTCAGCAGCAATGTGGGACAGAGAATTGTATGGAACATCCCCACTTTTTGCTTGATTTCAGCACTCCTGCTTTTTCTCATTATACTTTTAAGAAAGATCATTACGAAATGCAGCAACTAAAATAAGTAAATGACTTCGAGACAATCCAGGGTAAATATCATTACAGCAATCACAGCTAGCAATTATGTTGTTGAATAATACTATTAAGCAGCTTGTGAACTAAATAATGTATGCATTTATCAAGTAAACTTTTTAAAAAAGAATATAGAAGACAACAAGCTTGGAAAGATACAGCCCTTTGGAAGATCCAGCAGAAGAAGTTCATTTAGAGTGGCTTTTCACATTTCACAGATCTAACATGACAATAGTCAGGTATTTTGAATATTCGAGAGATGAATATTTGAATATTTTTTAAAAGTAGTAAACAATATGACCTCTTCAGGGATCTGCTTGTTCAGGTACCGTGGGATGAATTCCTAGAGGGAAGATGGGTGCAGGACAGCTGGCTTACACTCAAAGATCTCCTCCTCCAAGCCCAAGAGCAGTGCATCCCAACAAAGAGGAAGGCAGGCAAAAAACAGCAGGAGGCCTGCATGGATGGACAGGAAGCTTCTGAACAAACTTAAGATCAAAAAGGAAGCCTACAGAGGGTGGGAGGAAGGACGGGTAACCTGGGATGAATACAGAGAAATTGCCTGAGTGGTCAGAGATCAGGTTAGGAAAGCCAAGGCCCTGACAGAACTAAATTTGGCCAGAGATGCCAAGGGCAACAAAAAAAGCTTCTAAGGGTATGTTGGGGAGAAAAGGAAAACTAGGGAAAATGTGGGTCCTCTCTGGAAGGCAACGGGAGATCTGGTCACTTGGGACATTGAGAAGGCTGAGGTGCTCAATGACTTTTTTGCCTCAGTCTTCACCGGCAAGGACTCGTGCCACACTGCCCAAGTCCTAGAAAGCAAAGGAAGGGTCCAGGAGAATGAAAAGCCACCCACTGTAGGAGAAAATCAGGTTCAGGAGCACCTAAAGAACCTGAAGGTGCACAAGTCCATGGGACCTGATGGAATGCATCTGAGGGTCCTTAGGGAACTGGCAGATGAAGTTGCAAAGCCTCTATCCATCATATTTGAGAAGTCCTAACAGTCTGGTGAAGTTCCCACAGACTGGAAAAAGGGGAACATAACCCCCATTTTTAAAAAGGGTAACAAGGAAGACCTGGGGAACTACAGGCTGGTCAGTCTCACCTCAATGCCAGGCAAGATCATGGAGCAGATACTCCTTGAAATTATGCTAAGGCACATGGAGAATGAGAACGTGATTGGTGACAACCAAATCGTGCCTGACCAATCTGGTGGCCTTTTAAGATGAGGTTACAACTTTGGTGGACAAGGCTAAAGCAACTGATGTCATCTACCTGGACTTGTGCAAAGCATTTGACACTGTCCCACATGGCATCCTTATCTCCAAATTGGAAACATGTGGGTTTGATGGATGGAGCACTCAGTGGATAAGGAACTGGCTGGATGGTCGCACTCAAAGAGTTGTGGTCAACAGCTCAAAGTCTGCGTGGAAACCGGTGACGAGTGGTGTCCCTCAAGGTTCAGTATTGGGACCGGTGCTCTTCAACACCTTTGTCAGTGACATGGACGGAGGGATTGAGTGCACCCTCAGCAAGTTTCCTGATGACATCAAGCTGAGTGGTGTGGTTGACACGCTGGAGGGATGGGATGCCATCCAGAGGGACCTTGACAGGCTCGAGAGGTGGGCCTGTGCTAACTTCATGAAGTTCAACAAGGCCAAATGCAAGGTCCTGCACCTGGGTCGGGACAATCCCAAGCACAAGTACAGGCTGGGCAATGAATGGCTTGAGACCAGCTCTGTAGAGGACTTGGGAGTGGTGGTGGATGAGAAGTTCAACGTGAGCCGGCAATGTGCGCTTGCAGCCCAGAAGGCCAACCATATCCTGGGCTGCATCAAGAGAAGCGTGGCCAGCAGGTCGAGGGTGGTGATTCTCCCCCTCTACTCCAGTCTCGTAAGGCCCCACCTGGAGTACTGTGTCCAGTTCTGGAGCCCCCAACACAAGAGAGACATGGACCTGTTAGAACAAGTCCAGAGAAGGGCCACAAGGATGATCCGAGGGCTGGAGCACCTCTCCTATGAGGACAGGCTGAGAGAGTTGGGGCTGTCCAGCCTGGAGAAGAGAAGGCTCTGGGGAGATCTTATAGTGGTCTTCCAATACCTGAAAGGGGCCTACAAGAAAGCTGGGGAGGGACTTTTTACGAAGGCAGGTAGTGATAAAACAAGGGGAAATGGCTTTAAACTGGAAGAGGGTAGGTTTAGATTAAATATTAGGAAGAAATTATTTCCTGTGAGGGTGGTCAGACACTGGAACAGGTTGCCCAGAGAAGTTGTGGATGTCCCCTCCCTGGAAGTGTTCAAGGCCAGGCTGGATGAGGCTTTGAGCAACCTGGTCTAGTGGAAGGTGTCCCTGCTCATGGCAGGGGGGTTGGAACTAGATGGTCTTTAAGGTACTTTCCAACCCAAACCATTCTATGATTACTGAATGCGTTTGCCATTTACACAGATGAATTAATTTCATTCTGTTTATTGTAGTTTATATTTTTGTCTGAAAGGTTAAAAAGAGATCAGTATCTCAGGCTGAGCTTTCATGACCCTGGATGAACAAATAGGGCAGCAAAGAGCTATATTCATAACTTTTAGATCCCTGAATTTACACACAGTGAAACATACTTTGCCAGAAAAGGAATTAAACTAGAAACTGCCTCTTAAGAAAAGGAGAGAGAAATCCATTAAGTCTTGACTGGATTCCTTGGTGTTTCAGGGAATGTCAACAAATTAGCTTTTATTATTTGTGCCTCAAACAATTACAAGCTCAGTGATGTTTAGAATAGAACCTAGTGAACTGAAAATGCAAATCACAAAAGAACAATTTAAAAGAAAATATTTAAGGTAGTGTAATTAAAATAGAATTAAAATACACATAGCAATGCTTTAATCTCAAGGCTCCTTGAGTTCACCATCTATTTCAGAAAGGGCAATTTAATCTCATTTGTGGGCAGAGGGGAAGTAAGAAAAGAAACACATTGGTGAAGGCTTTAATTCTTTACTTTGAAAAAGCAAATGAGTGTTTAACAACTTCCTTTTGGCATCCAATTAAAAAAATTGTTAACTAAAAATATGATTAGATTCCTTTAACTGCTGTCACCCAGATTTTAAATCTTGCATTCATCTTTTTCCCTCAATTTAAAAATTGTCAGCTGTGTCTTCAGAATTCAAGCTGAGAGCATATTTGAACATGCCTTAGAAGGCAGCATCTGCTATTCCTACTCTTTTCCAGCACAGGGTGCCAAACTTATGATTGGAAAGAAATTAAAGAAAATGTACTTCGTGTATGGAAAGGGTAATTTTCACTTTATTTCATTAGTTTTACACTTTCCACCATTCATTTCTTTTTAATGTCTTGCCTATCTTTGTTATGACACAGAAAGAATCAAGCTTTCTTACTCACCTGTTCTGCACTGCTTGTTTCCTCTTTTTTAAATTTTTTTTATTCCACGTTAAATATTTTTTTTTTAAATATTCCCATTAACAGACTTGACTTAATGGGAAAAAATCAGTAATGGAAATATATATTGTCTTACATACTATAGATTTATAGTGACACAACATAACAAATATCTAGACAACCCAGGCAACTCACAATCCAGAATGACAAATGTCTGTCAAAATAGCTTCAATATAGCTTCAAAGTAGAATTTATTGCATAGATAAGATACAGGCCTCCAATATGACTTAACAGTACATGAGGAAATCAATACCTGTAATAAAGAGAAATTAACCATTATGTACAATAAAATGTTAAGCAGCAGAACATCAAAGAGATTAAAAAATATAGGAAAATCTACCAAACTAACTTTTTAAATTTCATCACTGTTGCACCCTAATAGAAGTATTAATGATGCACTTAGAAATCACTGAAACACAATACTATATAGGACAACAGCGTCAAAAAAAATGAAACATATCTGATTATTTTTGTTCTTGTTTATTGATAAACTATTTGGTAAAGTATAGACTGCTGAAGATGAATATAAGAATAACTAGTAGTGCATAAGATTTTTTAGGATTTGTATTTAAAGAATGTGTTCAAGCTCATGTGTTTACTGAAACATACTCAGTACCTATAAATTTGCCTATTATTTGAACCACTCAAACTCCACATTTCTCAAAACCAAGATTATCACAAGGTTCATAAGAAAAGCATACAATCAGACACTGCTTTCATTTGTATCTGAGGAGGATGATAATTGTAATTCCAATGGCACAAAAAATAATGGAAGTAATAACATTCGAGCTGATATTTACAATAAAATTAAATAGTGTCAGTTACCCATGAGTTTTAGCTGTGGGCTGACAATTTATATGTTCTCAGAGAAAGAGGTCATCTAATGTTTTCCAAATTATTACTTCATCACTGATAATGCTACAAACTGTATGAAGAGCAACAAACAAATCCCTATATTCTTCTGTGGTGGACATTAAAAAAAAACCTACCACAGCTGCAATGAACAAGCTATTGAATAACTGTGTGGGAGGTTTTATCAAAGCCAGCAATATTCTGAACAAAGGTCTTATCATATACTTGCTTCTGTATCATATATTAATTGTCTTCTTATCACATTAGCCAACTCCCCTCTCCCTAATAGTGTACAAAAGTGAATAATATGTTAAAACGTTGATAATACTTTAAGACTTATTAACAACTTTCATGAGATTAGCTTCTTCCTTTTTCACTAGCACAGTAAAGTTCTTAGATCATATAGTGTCAAGTACCTTTCATATCATGTTAGTTTAAATGAAATCATTAAGACAAAAGACAGGCCAAAGATATGATATAAAAGTCTCACTGTTTAAGTAACTTCCTAAGTATACAGGATTATATTACACTAGATCACAAAAAGCATTTCTACTGGCAATATTTCCCTCATGTAATTAATATTATTATAGATGATTACATTTTGTACAACAGTCAAACGAAAGGCAGGATTAGTATCCTCTCTTCATAGTGCAATCACTGTATTAACTCAGGTTCCTGGAATACATCTGTTGATGTATGACTATTGCATCAAGGGGTGATAATGTCCTCTGTCCTTTTCCTGTATTTCCAGTTGGTTGCTCTCTGATAACTGACTGCCATAGTAGCATGATATCTTAATTAAGGAATATGTTGGAGCTGATATGATCACTGACACAGGATATAAACATGACTTTACAGCTGTGGTTTATTCATTTGGATAAGAAATATACTCCAAGTTGAATTGAAACAAATTTTAAATGAAACAGCATTTTTTAAAAGATAAAACTGCTATATTTCCTCACACAAACACATTTCTATTAATTAAGAAATGTGAGGGGAAATTGAAAAAGAGGGAGTTCTCGTAACTGAATATGCAGGACATGTTATGTCATTCTGTAATGCAAATTGTGCATAATGCAAATAGCCTCTTACTCTCCTTGAGGGAAAGCATTGCTGTTTATCTCAGGATCCAGCAGGGCATTGGGAGGGTGACCAGAACATCAGCAAAAGCAGATGGATATGAGAAAGTTCGTATAAATCAGTGTTCATTTTTATTACTGAGAATTAGCAGTATTTTAATGAAACTGTCTATAGGTGTTAGCAGCATTGTAATTTGACTAATAATAACTTCGGTTTTATTTTGACTAGACAGTTCAAATATTGATTAAACACTCAGTAAATTCCTGATGCTTCATAAGGTCCTTTTCCTTGGTCAACACAAATTTCACAGGAGATAGCATGTGTCCACCAAAAAAAAAAAAAACAACAAAAAAAACAACTATAGAATGTCTCTTGCACTTAGCATGTACACCAAATTTATTTATTGAAGCATAAACTCAGCACAGGTAACCCACTACCTATGTCTGTATTCATGGAATGATCTTTTCAACCTACAGACAAGACTACTATCCACTACTATCTGTGTTAACATGCAGGCCAGAAAAGAGTAAAATGAACCCAAAGGCATTTATAAAAGCTATCTCTATGGGCTGCAACATTTCCTGAAAATGTGGGAATGAGTGGATGGAGACCCAGTGAGGGCTTTTTAGAGCAGCTGAATTAGTGGAGAAAGAAGCAATGAGTCAGATATTCACAACTGGCATAGTTTACTTTCCTTTTGGAACAAGGGTAGGAAAAATGACAGCTATGATTTTCTAAAGCACAATCTGGTCTCAGCTCTCTACTCTTGAATAGCAAGAATTGCACTTCCTTTTTCTAGAGGTAAAATTCACTGCAGTATTTCTTCAGCAGAAGCTGTAATAGAGATACAGCATTGCAGACTGAACTACAGTCTTGAAAACTGCGGCAGTCACCCATTATCTAAAGTTTCAGTGCTAATTTTTTTTTTTTTTTTTTTTTTTTTTAATGTCAACAGTGTTAAGACATCTTCACTGTAGCATTCCATCCCCTGGACTGCAGCTATAATAGCACAGATAAACCATGTATGATTTTCTCCCTTTCAAATTCATAGTATTTGTATACAAATGAAAGCAGAACTGTGCTTTAACACACATTTTAGGCATGACTTGTATCATAACACCCCTTCTTATTTAAATAAGTTTTTAGTGCCTTTGCTTTCTCCAGTTAGATTGGGTTTCATAATTCGGGCCTTAACATCTATTTTCCTAAGAAAAATACCTTGAAATAGGAGATACAACAGATACCATATATTATTCCCTAGCAGTAACCTGGAAATCAATCTATTAAAAACCAGAGTACAAATAAACCCCACCAAAGCCCCCCAAAACAGCTAAAAAACCCAACAGAAATGAAATAAGCAATTTCCCAATATATATTGATAGACACATTCAGAAAGAGATTGACATGAAGATTAAAGTTACAATCATGCAAACTAAGCACGTAACCTGTAATCTTTATACTGTGATGTATTTGGCTTGAGTAGTACTATAGGTCCTATTTCTCAGAAGGAAAGATAACAGATATGCAAACACATACCTATACCTAAATAAGTATACATTTACCTATGTATTATGTGATAGTATAGATAGATTAATATGTATATATTCCACTAATATCAGTGGTTTATTTTGATACTGTCAAAGGACAGTATTGTATAAATCTATTACCACTCACATACCATTTCTGTAATGTAATCATCCTTAAAATTTAAAGCAATAGCAGTATGGAAAGAATAAGAATTAACTAACTATATCTCTGACAGGTTTTGTATATATACAATTTGATAATTAAATAGAAGTAATCACTAAGAAATTAGGTAATGAAATGGCATAAATTTAGCTTTAGGAACTTTTTCAAGAATTATGTGTATTTCCCTAAGAAAAAATGATAGGTTTCATGTATTCTTAAATGTGTAGTCTGAACACTTGTCCTCAGTGCCATACTTTACTCAAGGTAGTATATTGGGCTACTTCAGAGATTTCCTACTGCTAATCTAATCTCTCTGTAAAGTATTAACATTTTTTGCTCCTATTAGAGTCTTTGTGAGAGGGCTGTGTCTCCCCATCTGTTTCCAGATAAATAGTCAAAACATGAGACATAGAGACAACATGGGTACAATTCATCTCATCTACTTTAAACAAAACTACAATGTAGACAACAGAGCTAATCAGACTAGCTTTCTTTATAATCAATGGAGAGAAACAGATGCTGTTAGCATGAAATTTATTTTATCTCTTACATATCTGCCTTAGGATAAGATAAATTACACCTAGAACTACTTTTTTTCTTCTCTAGCTCGTCATCAGAGTCTAGATAGGTAGCTCAGATGTAAATGCTGCCTGTAAGATAAAGATCATCCTTTTTGCTCTCTAAGTGTACCTACTTCATTCTTTGGGCATATTGATTTATATAAAACGAAGGATTTAGAGTATTCACTCCTGATAAAGAATAACCACATTCAGGATACTGTTCCAGTGCCTATTTAATAAAATGTCCAAAGAGGGACAACCACAGTGACACTGAGAAAAACCCAAGCCAAAGGAGTCAATAAATGTATTTGGTTTACTTTCTCTAGAGAGCCAGCTCTGAGAATCTACTTGGTCTCATTCACAGCAATTTTGAAAGACAGGTATTACCTGTTCTCTGAAAGTACAATTTTGCTCATAAAATGTCTATCCTAAGGTAAATAGGCCTCACTTTCTTCTTGAGGAATTTCAAAAGTCTTAGTTTATTAAAATGCAGACCACAAAGCTTAAAAAGTCTTGGAAGACTTCATGGAATAGAAAAATAAAGTTCAGTAACTGTTATGGGTTCATCTTTGCCATTCAAAAAGTAAATTTCTCTTCAGTCTGCATTACTCCTTGAGTCAAATCTGTGATAAAGAAACATGCCAAAGTCCTAGTTTGTCCTTTTGAGCAAGATGGAAATCAAAGCATTGGAGCTAACTATGTAAATTAAAAAGATAAAGGTATTAGCTGATATTTAAGGTGACTTTGACTGCCAAGAAACAACATTAGAAGATTCTCATTCTGACTCTGCCTTGGCTTAGTGTCAAATGTGAACACAGAGCCAAGCCAGCCACAGGTGCTGAACTCTAATTTAACTTTAACTTTCATTACACTCCTCATCAAACGCCAAAACAGTAGACCTGCCAAATCTTCAGCTGGAACAAAAAGGGCTCTTAATTGGCCACCAAGGGTGAAGACAATAAGAAAGAAGTCCTGGTTTATTTCCCATTGGAGACCGAGAGTCTGATATTATAAAGTACAATGATGAGTTCCAGAGTCCCTCCATGTTTTTGGCTTCCAACACATCAGTACTTTCTCTCATCTTCCAAAAAATTATAGGCAAAATATTTCCTTCTTCATTTTTTATTTACACAAAATCCAGGAAAATATCTATGTTTATAGAGTCAACATTAATCCAGTCACACACACTCTTCTCCCTCCAACCCTCCTCCCCCCCCAAAAAAAAGAAGAAAAAAAAAAAAAAGGCAAAAAGAGCAAACTCAAAACCAATGCTCATTTTAGCATGGCTTTAGAATGTTGTTCTAACAATGATCCATTACCTGTCATTCCCAACAGCTTTCCATCCCAGTCTGATATTAATCTTCCAATCTGTTCTACAGAGAAAACTATAAGCAGTGGAATACTTAAATCAGTGCAGCTTGTGCTCTTTTAAAAGTCAGTGGGGCACTATCAGACAAAGAGAACAAACGATTAGCCACCAAGTCACTCGGTCATTTATGAAGATCCTCAAGGGCAAGATTTATTCACCTAGGTTAGTCTTCCAAAAGCAAGTCAAACATATCATCCATACTGCCTTTATAGGTAGAGGAAATTAAAAGCCGCTTTGAAATTTGGGTTAATTATACCACTTCAAGATGAAGTTAAATCATCGACTGAAGGTACCTATCTCCATTATATACAGAAACAGCCTGGAAGAACAGCTTGACTGAGACAACCAGTTGCTAAATATCTATGTATTTCATCATAACAGTTCACCAGGAACTAAGTGCCTAATAGTCCTTCTTCCATCAAAGGAGAGAGGAAAGAAGTAAAATAATATTTATTTACTGATAAAAAGATAAAAATATATTTTTGTTCTACATAAAGCAGAAAAAAAATATTACAATTATTTTTCATAAAGATTTGTTATACATTGTTCCATCTCTCCAGCGTTGTGATGTTTGCAGAGTTTTGGGATCCTTTCTTTTTAGCCTTTCTGGAACACAAACCACAGGGAATCGGAACTGCACAGTTTTAAAGTACAAGTGTCATGTTTTTCGTAGCACTGGTGTCTGGTATAAACAGCAATTTGTGAACTGAAAAACTTCTCAAGACACCACATGCTGCTCAATTTGCACCTGTTTCAAGAGATAGGGAATTTGTGGAAAATGATGACTGGCCTCTCTGCTGCCTTGACAGTCTTACTATAAACAAGAAATGTTATTTGTTCAAATAGTGGAAGCTTGATACAGGCTTCTATGATCTCGTCTCAACTGTAAAATATTTAGATTTCAGTGTTTATTACAAACCATGGCTATTATCTCTGTGTATCAAACATATTTTAAAATAAAAGAAAAACGAAAGCATTTTTTTTCTAACTAATTGTATTTCAGCAAAATAGCTATTTACCTGTCTGAACACTAACCTGTGTACAACATTGTTATTACTTTTCCTTCCAGCATTAGGTTTTAAACTAACATTTGACTGTCCTTGAAATGGACGGTTCATTTTCTCATGTCAGCTTTTCTTGTAGCTCCTTACCATCCAGAAAACTACTATTATTTATGTCCAATTCCTGGATGGTGCAATCTGCTAATATGGGAATTTTGGACAGTCACTTGTACTTGTTTCATAACAAAACACTCTTTGCTATCTAACATGCTAAGAATTAATATTTACCTTTACTGAAGCTTTCAGCCTGTAACAGAAACTTTAACATAAGCTGTCCAAATCGCCATCCACTCTTGACTGGGAAGATTAATAATAATTCCTTTTGATCAGAATTCCTCTGTTGACAAGCAATGGTTTCCATGGTAATCAGGTGGTACACAGAGCCGGAGCAGATTTCATCAGTTGTAAAACAGCATTAGAATTATCCTACACTTCTAATTATATCTTAGCAGGACTGAATTTTATATACTGTAGCTCAGAGGCATACAAAAAACTCAATTTTAACTTTTCCACAAGGAAAGAAATTGTAATGTCTTTTTCTAACAGCTGGGGCTCTTGAGGGTATTTTGGGGTGCCTTTTTTGATTTGGTTAGTTGGTTGTTTTTTCTCAGGTAAGAGTGTTGTGAAAGAACTACAGTTAAGATGCACATGCTGTATTAACACTGAGACTTCTAGTGAGTGTTTCATGTGCTAATGGGAGCAACCCAAACTGCTGCAGGTCTTACAAATTTAATGCCAGAATAAATAATACATCTTCAAAAACAATAGGTTTAAATGTGTGGATAGGTGATTCCAGCAGCAAGGACAAACATATTTTCCAACTTATGGTTGTAAACATTTTTATTGTTATTATTTTTTTTCTGATTATTTCTTATTATTTCTGTTTGTTTCTTTAAAGAAAAAGTCATGGGAAAATCAAATATGAGATTTTTTATTCCACAGTCCAGCTGGTTCCCTTGGCATATCAGTAGCCAGTATATAAGCATGCCAAATGAATACCTAATCCTTATTTCAGCGGCAAACTCAAGAGTTAGTTGATGCATGTTTAGAATATGAATTAAACTTGAAAAGAAGGCAGCTGGAAATTACTATATATGCCTACATTTACCACAGCACAGCTTAATTCAAAGGATGGTGATACATTTACAGTAAATATTCCTGGAATTTCTAGATAGACTTAGGAGTGAGAGAAAGGGGAAGAAGGCAATGACGAAGGGCTTGTTACATGGAGTTTACTTTGCAGGTGCGAAAGACATGGGGTAAGGCTGGATGGAGAGAAAGAGGGTATATATGATGACACCAGGATGACAAATTTGGCTGACTTTGACTCAAACTTGAATTTTCAGCCTATAGGTGTTGCATATACATCTGACATCATAATCATTTTTATTACATGAACAGCTAATGCTGTATATACCTAAAATCAGAGACTCATCATTGAAACTATGACCCACTTCATAAGGTATGTAGTCAATAACAAGAAATCACAAGAGGGAATGATAACATACATTTTAATACTAGTAATGAGTGTAGAAGTTGCCATAAAGGGCAGAAGAAAGACATTGAAATGTTGCAAATTATAATTTTTAAAGTTTGATATTCTCTAAAGTTTAAGACTACTAAAATTCATGACAGAAGTAATGGAGCAAGCCAGTATACATTCAAAAGTCAGTTTCCTAACATACTACCAGAAGTGTAAGCATTATTCTAGTTCACAGAGTATAAACTATCAGTGAGTGCACACCACGAACATGCTCTGCAGCCAGGAGATACAACGTGGCAGTAGAGGTTTGAGCTGCAGGGCTGCAGGCAGATGCTGGCAGGTGGAAAGCCACTCAGTGGGATTCCTGAAGTCCCAGACTCATGGCTGCAGGGATGCCAGATCCTCACTGCTCTCTGTTCTTGGAAGAAACAGCCCAAAGTCTTTGGCTTAAGTCATGCTCTTCAGCATTGCAGTTACCTTAAGGATTCTTGGGGCATCAAGGAACTCCCACTGCAGAGACAAGACTCCAAATGTGGAAATATTCCAAATGTGATCTGAGATCTGAACCTCCAGGATGATGCATTCAGAGGCTATGAGCAGTTAAAAAATCATTCTGATGACTGTAGAGAAGCAAGCAATGCTACTTCTATTTTTCAGGTCTAATTTTGCCTGGACACAAAGCTGTTATCTACTATCAGTTTTATTATTTTAATGCCCAAGAAATCCAGTCAAATCTGAGGACCTAAATATGTCTGATACAAATATAAACATGGAATAAAAAATATCATGTGAAAAACAACACTTTAGAACAAAGCTTAGAATACAATTTAAAGAAATATTTAAAAGAAAGTCAAGAGAAAAAAAAACAGAAGGAAAATGAAATAAAATATTTCAGCATACTAAAGGGTATAAAGACTAGTAAAAGGACTATAACCTTTCAACTTCTGACAGACCATTAGTTTAAATGTGATCTAGTTCATTAATATGTCCAAACCATCATCATTACTGACTGATGGCTATTTAAATCCTTATGAAAATTGATTCTATGGTCTCAGTTCACTTCCTGTTGGACAGATACCTGCATTACAACTGACATTCTTGTTGACAGTATCAAGAAGAATATCATAAGTAGAGCAGATGTGGAGAAAACCTATAAAGAGGTTTTGATTTCTGGCAGTAAACTGGTTGGTTGGCTATTTCAATATATGACTTTGAATAAACTTTCAAAAATTTTTAGCTAATGTAAGACTGACAATAGCTCCCTCCTCAGTAGAAATGTGATGCAATATTTCAAGAAATACATGTAAAGAATGGAATCCTGCATTTGAATCACTTTCACTATTCAAAACTTCAATTTTTAGATGTGTCATTTTTGCATTAGTTAAATGGCTATTCCAGTATTTACAGTATTTCATAACTGCTTTTATCCTTGTAATAGATTATTCTGAAAGCAACCCCTACTACCAAATAGTAATTACAGACAATTGTAACCTCCATCATGAGCAGTCTCACTAAATTCAGTATTATTCTTAATGCAACTGTGGATAGTTATAAGACAAAGTATCTTTCTGAAACAGGGCAAAGCTAGAGTAAAATAATTTCTCAAAGGTAAACTGACAAGACTATAAGGGGGACCACTGTACACCAGAATTTAATAATTAAAGGACACAAACTTTAGCAAAAATGTAGTTATATATTTATCACTCCATTTGTTTAAGAGGGAGGACATAGAGTAAGCAGTAAAGAAAATAAAATTAGTTCTAGATTTGCCTCATAATTTGCAAATGTTGGGTAATTAACAAATTAAGTTTAATGTTGTAAGGGAAAGCACAGAAGAAGGACAAAAGTTCAACATACTTAGAATCACATTAGAGTAAGAAGATTGAAGACGTGATTCTGCGTTTATCAAAGGCAACAGCAAAACTCCATTATTTTTGTCTCTGGCAAAGATTGGATCCCTTAAAAACTGACATGTTTCCAAAATACCTAAACAATGACAAGCAAAAGGAAACAGATTGTTCAGATGTTGCAAATAGAACACAGCTAGTAATACTAGAAGGAAATTCAATCATATATTTATTAGTGTGGGACACATTATACCATAAACTTTACAAAATCTTCAAGGACTTCTGGATTGGTATATTTTAGAAGTGAGTAAAATCTAGATTTATACTTTCTCCTATCCACTTAATAACAATTGAATTGTAATAGAAATATCCTGGGGAAATTCAAAAGAAATACATCTAAGATCGAGTTCCTTACACTCAGTAAAAACAACTAGCATTTTTGAAGAATTATCTGATTTCACTACCAGATAGCTGTTTGTAATAAATTAGTTGGATCATATCCTGGAATAGCCTACTTTTTTCAGTAACTAAAAAGGTAATCTAGGTAACAAGGTAAAGTTAGGTGAGATGAATCTGACAAGATGTGTAACTGGCGGGGGGAAAGAAGGCAAAGAACAACACCTGTTTAGAGTAAAAGCACCAATCTTTAATAGGTTTGGCTAATCTCTACTGAAGAATCTTGAGTGGGGACAGGAGACTCAATGTAAACCTCTATCATGACCTGTATGAAACTTAACATGAGCTGAGACTTGACAATTGATCCTTCTGTGTCATGATGCTCACACAGAAAGTATCTGGAACCAAAGCCCTCTGCTTTTTGTGCAGAACACTCCTTTCCACAATTTAGCCTACAACAAAGCCAGACTCAGGCCAGCTGTTTTCATCGTGACAGAAAACAGACTAATAATCGAGTTCCCCTTACAGGCAAATTGTGCCCCACCAACATGACTGCCTTCTGAGATTTGTCTGTGTGTGTGAGAGGAGAATGGTGGATGTGGCATACTTTGACTTTAGCAGAGCACCTGTCACAGTCACTGGTTGTATTCTTATAGCCAAATTCACGAGCTATGGACTGGAGCAGTGGGCAATAAGGTGGGAAAAATATTGGTTGGATTGTTGGTCTTTAAGGGTGGTGATCAGCAGTAAAAAAGCCAACTAGCAATACTACTGGGGCAAATACTGTTCAATGACTATATCAACAACCTGGAGGACGGGACAGAGGACACTCTCAGCATATTTGCAGATGATACAAAATCGGGAGGAACAGATGATATGCTTGAGGGCACGGCTGCTATTCAGAGGGACCTGGACAGGTGTGAGGAATGGGCTGACAGCAACACCATGAAGTTCAACAAAGTGTAAAATCCTGCATCTGGGAGGAAACAACCCCATACAAAATAGGCTGGGAGCTGGCTGCATAGGAGGCAGACTGACGGATAAGTATCTGAAGGTTCTGGTGGACAAATTGAACATGAATCAGCAGTGCACCCTTGCAGAAAAGAAAGACAGCTGCCACCTGGGATGTACTAGCAGAAGTGCAGTCAGCAGGTCCAAGAAAGCAATTCTTCTCTGGTTGGCAGTTGTGAAACTGTATCTCAAATACTGTGTCTGGTTTTGGGCTCCCCAGCACAAGACGGACACTGGGTGGATCCAACAAATTTCATCAGGCTGAGGAGGGGGATGGAGCACATGGTGTGCAAAGAAAGGTTGGGAGAGGGTGCAAGGTGCAGGGGATACCTCATCGCTGTCTTCACTTACCTCATGGGAGGGCACAGGGAAGATGGAACCAGTCTTCTTGGAGGTACATGTTGACAGGTCTGGTGACAATGGACACAAGTTGGAGAACGGGAGATTCTAAATGGATGTGGGGTTTTTCACCATGAGAGTGAGAAAACACTGTAAGAAATTACCCAGAGGTAATGTGGGGTCTCCGCAGGGACATCAAGACATTCAAAATGCAACTGGACATGTCCCTGAACAACTCTCTCTAAGTGGACCTCCCTTGAACAGGAGTCAGACACAGGACCTTCAGTGGTCATTTCCAGACAATCAGGTTCTGCTTCCTGTGAGTATAGCTTGCTCTGATGAAGTAATATCTTGCTTCTGAAAGCACAGAAAATCTTGCCATTTACTACATCTAGCAGAATTAAAACTGCAAGAAAAAATCCTAGTCAAGTCTGTCCCTGGGTAAAGGGGAAAGAGTTATACAGACAGTTTAAAAACCTTAAATAAAAAAGAAAAATTTATATCCGCTGGCTCTCGCAATGTAGACAAATTCATATTCAGCTCAGATAAGGGCACTTCAAATAAGTTGATTAAAGAGGCATAAATGGGACCGAAGAAAAATAAGCTTGGCCAAGACTTAAGGAAGCAATGCAGTATGGTCACCAAAGGGAAATTGTGATAGCTTAATTTAGCTGGCAGCTAACAAGACACAGCCACTCACAGCACACCCCACCCCCTTCACGCCCCGCACCCAAGGAATAGGGGAGAGAATTGGAGGGGTAAAGTTGGGGAGACTTGTAGGTTGAGATAAGAACAACTTAATAATTAGAGTAAAAATAAAATTAAAATAATGAGAATAATAAGAGTAATAATGATAACAACTATATATACATATGAGTGATGCACAGTACAATTGATCACCACCGGCTGATAACGATCCCGGAGGAGTGAAAAGGAACCCCAAAACTGAAATTGCAATCCCAGAAAAGCAAGCCCAAGTGATACCCGAGAGATCACCTCCTTTCTGATCAGCCCCGATTAATATACTAAACAAGATGTAATATGATGTGGAATATCTTATTGGCATATCCAACTGTCAATTCTGGGTTTTACTAACTGCTACACTTTTCTTTTTCACTCCCCTCTTCCAGTCCTCTGTCTTAGAAACTGCCCAAGCATGGTGTCCTTGTAGTTATCAACATTGTTCTCATAACAATCCTCACTGAAATCAAAACACAGTGCTTTCTAGCTACTCAGAAGAAAATTAACCCTATCCTAGTCAAAACCAGGACAGAAATAAATGTTTGGAAATAGGGCTATGAAAAAAGGTAGAGTTATTTAAGGAAGTAGCAGATAGATACATAGTAAGGACTATTTATGGAGGCAACAATGTATTAGAAAGAATTAGTTCCTATGTGTTTTTTGCTTTAAAGTGGTTGTCCATTGCTAATAAGCTAACAGTTTTCATCTAGAAGTACAGTAAGGTAACACTTTTTAAAGAAAAATACTTTAAAACTCGTCTTGCAGGCTCGCTCTGAAGGCCACATTTGTTCAATCTATCATATAAGTCTATTTTCAGTTTCTATCATCTATCCAGCTTCCTTTCAGAAGACAGAAGCATAATATAAATAAATTAAACCATGAAGACAATCTCTTTAACACAGTTCAGAAAGAAATATGTATTTGTATATTAGAGATAAATTGCAAGAGCATCTATTCCTCTCAGTGAAACCTCCTAAGTTTAGTTTACTTATAAAAAGGCACAGTAGGTATTTGAATAGGCATATGATCTGCTTTTCTAAGAGCAACTACATGGATAGCCACAGAGCTCAATAATTTCAAAAATTATGACTGCTTTTTGGTGTTATTAAGTAGACAAAAGAACCTGAAATTAGTAGGGACTGTAAAAGCAGTTTCATAATTCAATCCTCTACACAATGGAACAGTTACAGTTTCAAGATTGATACAGGTTTGTATAACTCAGAGTACAAAGCTATGCTTTCTCAAATCCAGACATTTTTCTTCATTGAAATTGTAATCTTGAAATATCTGTTAACAACCAGTATAACTCATTGTCTTTTAATTTTTTTCATTCATGATTTAATTAATATGCTATAAATTAAAAATACATAAAGCCTAGCATAATGAGCATCATAAATTAATATGATTTTTTTTCCTTCCCTTTCCCCTTCCCCTCTATTGTTGGTAAACCTTGATGGGCAGCTAAGCACCACACAGCTCACTTTGTCCCCATCCCACAGTGGGATGGTGAAAGAGGAAAGGAAGAATAAAAGCAAGAAATCTTGGGTGTCTAGATGTTAAAAAAAAAAAAAAAATCATAAGTGAAGGAAAAGTGGAATAAGAGGCAAAAACAGAACAAAAAAAAGAAATGCAAAGGCAATTATTCATCATCTCCCAAGGGTACACAGACATCCAGCAAGTTCCTGAGAAAAAGATGGCTAACCTTAATAAAACCTCCTCTTTTCCCTTTTATTCTTAAGCATTATGTTATACGGTATGGAATATCTCTGGTTACTTCAGGTTGTCTGCACACTTATGTCAGCCCCCAGCCTATTGTGCAAACTCCAGTCTTTACACTAGGGGGACACAGTCAGAAACACAGAAGGCCTTGACGCTAACAAAGCCAGAACATAAGTGTCTCATCAGTACTGTTTTAGTGACAAATCACTAAAACACAAAACACAGCACTATGTGAGCCACTATAAAGAAAATTAACTGTCCCAGACAGGTACACCCTCTGTCCTTATCCCTTCCCTTTTCTTCTTCTCTTTAACGAACAGCATCTCCAGCATGCTGTAGTTTGTACTCTTTTGTTCTTAGTAATAAAGTGCTATATATATCATTATATTTCACTTCTGCATGCTAATACTGAATATAATTTATCTTTTTCACATCTCTGAAGGTTGGCTCTTTATGTTCTAAATATAAGCTCACAGGAACACACATTCCTACGCCCAGCAGACAAGATCAGTACAAAAGTACTTGCACATAGTTTATCACTCAAGTCTTTCACAAACCACTAGCTTACAAATATGAACACGAGCATTCCTTTTGCAAAATACTAGCATAAATTGCAAAGTAGTTCATGAAGAACTGGCCTTTACTCCTCCCCAGAATTCAATAAATAACATTTTTATTTTAGGAAAGGTACTGAATCAATGAAAAAGTTGTATTTGCAATTATTTCTGCAAAAACTCCAGCCCTCATACAAGCATTCTTCAGTTATGTCACTCAGAGAAAGTAGTTCTCAGAGTTTTCTATTCCTTTCATGCAGCTCAGACAGATACACTAATGTAAAATCTAAATGATTTCTTTTAACCACATATTACAAACTAACAAACAGCTGACCTCTGTCACCACAGACATAGATTATTTCAGTCTATTTGGTAATTTTAGCCTTGCAATACCTTTGTCAGTAATGAATTATTAAAATTCATATTTCAAAGATGGAAATTTTGGTCAAAGACAGACCAAACAACTAGTTGGTTCACAAAATCAAGTGGAAATGTAATGTACCTTAATCAGGAAGAGCACAGAAATCTGATTAATATCCAAGTAGACAGGTTTTGCCAGGAAAGCTTATAGCTACCTCAAGTTCTGCTATTGCTCAGACCCAGGGGCTACCCCAGAGGCTACTATACTTAATCTGAATATTTCAGTATCTGCACCTGAGATCCCTAAGGGACCTTATCTGATAGGCATGTCTGTTACATGGACTCCACTGAGTTCACTGCAGAGTCCCCCACTTTTTTTTTTTTTTTTTTTTTAGTAGGGAAATATCAGGCAGGGTTGAGAGGGAACATTTTTCAAGATGGGAGGAAAGTGAAGAGAAGGAAAGAGAAGGGAAAAATCAAGATCTGACTAAATACTTTTGGTTTAACAAGTTATCTCTCATTAGCCCAGTGTGTGAAATTTTATGTTTGTGAGCTCTTAGTATATCATAAAAGAGAGGCAAGATTTTTGGTTTATACCACAGTTGCTGTGACCTTTTGTGTGAGAAAAAAGTGAGATGCATCTCCTTTAACTTTATCCACCTAAAAGCTGTGCATCTGCTATTCACTACTGCTTCTATATCTGGTGAAGTGTTTCCAGAGGACAATTGTTTCACTTTGAGATAGCTACCCAAAACAGATTATATTACTTGCTCTTAACACTAATCTCAGGATTGGATAAGACGTTTTTTATGTGGTAAGAAGAGCTTGATTCATTACTTACCTAAAGTGTTGCAAAATGAGAATGGTACAGTGCATCCTGGTTTTGTTTTACTAGAGTAAAAATACCTACACTCAAATAAAGCTATATAATCATTAGAAGGTCATTCTTAGGATCAGTACTTTAAGTAGATTTTAAAATATTTTATTTTCCCACCTAATTCTTTGCTCATCAGAAGATAAAACTCATTCTGTAAACACAGATAATGTCATGCTATTCTTAAATGTGTTCTTTTAAGGCTTTGTTGATAGCATCTAGAAGATTCTTGCATCCAGTGATGAAGCTAAGTTAATAAATGGTTATACTGAATTATAAAAAATTGTCCCAGAAAGGAAAAGATTTGAGGAATAATTTCAAGAAGTGAATTTGTCTGTCCCAGATGCAAAGCACATGGTGATATGATGAACTTACAATATTAATGTAACACTCAAACATACATGCAGCAAGTAATAGTCAATCATTCAGTAAGATATGTTTGATAGCTTAGCAAGTTAGAAGTATATTTTCTAAAGAATTATGGAGCATAAATAATGCTAAGACTAACTTGTATTAAAAGTAAATTATGTAGTTAATTATTTCTTTAAATGAAATCAAGCTCTTTACTGAAAGCATTAGTTTTCATTCTTTCAATGGAGTGTTGATTTGTTTGAAGTCTCAAAGAAAGCCCTAGTTCCACGTTAATCCCATGAAATCTTAATGCAAAGTATAGGAAAACAAATCAAGGAAAGAACAGGGAATTATTTTTCATTCCCCTGTCACTATGTCAACTCTGATAAGCATGTGAACTAATTCTAAAAGTAGTTCCAAATAAATGAGGTGTGAGTTCACTGACTGGAAATCGGTAAATTCAAAAGATAATGTACATGGGATTTTTTTGGTGTCTATCATTCTTCCTGCCATGACATGGTCTTTTAGCTCTATACAGTGTGAGAGTCTGACCACTGACACTGCAAGACGAGCTTGTGGCACTCTCATTCCAAGAGACACAAAGCAGACGTTTCCAGCTACTACCAGAAACACATACAACACTAGTGAACTTAGCCCTTGCTAGTACACTTAACATTTAGAAAGCAGCAGCTTTCTGTTTCACACATAAAAACTGCAAAATGCATGAACTATGAACTATGAATCATCTTTTGTGCTAAATATGATCAGCTCCAATCACACTGTACGTATATTAATGCAATCATATCAAAAGGAAAGTCTACATCTAATCTCTTCACAATTGCAGTGTGAGGGTATTGGCAATGGACAGCCATTTTTACGGTCCTGTTGGTCCATGTTTACAGTATGTAACACCATTACTTCAATTATAATAGCTCTGCCTCTTTGTGACCTGGTTCCCTGAGGCTTAGCAGTCACAGGAGGTTAATCTGGTTTACTGATTTTTGATTTACTCCAAGTTCCAGTGTCTTTACTTTTATGCAAGTTTCCTAGGGGCTGTGCACTGGAGTGGATACATGCACAACCTCTCATTCTCTTTAGTTCAAGCATAAACACAGCCCAAAATAAAAGCCTAGCTTTTACAAAGCTCGGTTACTACAGGAAAATGATGGTAGAGTCACAAAGTCCTTAAAAGTAAACAAAATCAGGGCAGGGAAGCAACCAAAAAAAAAAACCAAAAAGTGTGGCTTGGAGATAGACATAATTTGGCTCCAGTAAGTCTCTGGGATTCTGAGACTCAGCCTATAGCCTTTCTTCCAAATATTTGCAGAAAGGACTGAAATTCAAAAATCTACCACTTGTTTGGGAGGATGGGAGCTGTGGGATATCTCACTCCTTATTAACATTACTATAATATCGTTGAGGAATTAAATAGTTCCTGTACCTTGAGAAAAGGCCTCTGAGTAAAAAAGCCTGAAGCTATTTTACTCACACCTCGTGAAAAAATAATGCTATATGCTATTACACATGCAAGTATTTTCAGCACCTGTCTTGTAACAAATGCATAATAGCTTTTTTTCTGTAAAGACAATGAAAGAATAAAAGATCCTATTAACAGCATGAGACTAAACTCAAATACACAGTAGGTACATATAAATTTAAAAGAAGTATATCACCTTAAGTGCCATTTCAAGTCCCAGAAGTCCACTTAAATGACCATATGGATACCACTGGGTGGAGATATATTTACTTTATACAAACTATAATCCATCTGGATTATCTGTAGGCATGATTTATCTGATGATAAAACCAGTAGTAAATAAAACAGTATACTTAGTTTCTTATTAGGTGATTCCTTTAGCTGTATTCAGGGAAGATTCTCCAATTCTTGACTATTATAAACGGAAAAAACAAATATTTAAATATAACTAGTAAATCTTCTGTAAATTGGCAAGAATTTTTAAGACAGCAATTAAAATGAGGAAAGCTACTTTTAAGTGAGTGTAACTCAAGCTACTGCAGATTTTTTTTTTCTCATGTGATGATCATCCACCCATTTTACTACACCTACACTTTTACGCCTTTCTCATTACTCTTTGGCTCTTTTTGTTTCTCTTCAGTTCTATACAAAATGTAATTTTATGCACCATATACTTAGGCATTTCAATAATGTTCTGCAAAGCCTAGTAAATTGTTAGTAGCTAAAACAAATGTATACACTGTTCATTTTATTTGTTTCTCTTGCAAGTCTAAACAAATTTTAGACAAACTTTCCCCAATAATAGTGAAGTAAGCTAGTCCAATTAGTGTCACTGGATATCGCTACAATATTAATTTCCATTACCCACTCTTGCATGAGATGATATGGTGATGATACAAAATGGTATTAGAGAAAAATGTGTTGTCTAGCTGAAAACCCCGTTAAATGTAATAGCACTACCAGTGAGGAAAGGTTTATTGAATAATGCTATGGTAATTGTTTGAATCAAGGGCAAGATAATTTTAATTAAAAAAAAAAAAAAAGATGATGAATTTATTTTCTATATCCTCCTCTCTCGTAGTGCACTTGTGTAGGCTTTGCTTAAAGAAAGATAAACATCTACTCCAAAATGAGACTCAGTGATATTAGAGATAGCCAGAGTAAATTCATTCTAATAGATATGAAAATGAAGATACTTCCTTACCACTTACATGGTATCTTATTACCACTTCTACAGAGATGTATCACAAAGTTAATACTAAGACCTTTTTCTTAAAAAAAAAAAAAAAAAAAAAAAAATTGTTTAAACATTTTAAAATAAATGCAAACATTTGAAAGTTATGCTTTTCTCAGAGAGTTCTAAATTTCATATGTAAGTACTGAGTTGATGAGTAGCAATTAAAGATGCAAGCAATTAATGCTAGAAAAAGAGATTCAAAATGCATCAATGCAAGCCTTTGTAAAAAATAATCTGTAAGAAAAAAAAATGTATTTTAAACAAAAAACCTGTTAGGGTATTTGTTCTCCTTTTTCCTCCCTCTATGTTAATGGATTGCTAAAACTGACTTAAACATGAAGAAATGATACTAATGCATCTGGATTTATTCCTTTGTCATTCAGTGTTAGAGTGATACAATTTCCCTACCTGTGGAAAGAATTTTCTCTTTCTTGGTTAACAAGAGCCTGTTTATTCATTTTCTAGAAATAGAAAAGGTATTCTGTCTCTGATTGTTGGCTGTTAGGAATAACTTTAACTGGAGGTCTCATTGTTTTGCAATGCAATCCTTAGCAAAACTATGTATACTAATAAGGACTAAATATGCTAATAAGTCTTTTTTTATGTAGGCCCTTTATATACGTGTTCTCAAGGTAGTAGCTACCTTGCATCAAATACTCACCACAAATACTAGTAATGAAATAGATAATGACAACATACATTTTTCCCTTTATAATTCTTAGCCTTCTTCTGTCTTTTAAGCAGAGTCCTTTATTTTTACAACAGCAATTTAGACCTATGTACTTTAACAAGCTAAAGCCAAACTATAAACACAAGGTGTTAATTTTCCTCAAAATGTACTCTGTCCTATTGTACTATACTAAGAGGTCCTGTAAATGAATATTCATACCATGACATTACTAGTGAAGTAGTGCTTTATTGTGCTAAAAAAATGGAGAATGAAAGAATGAATACTGCTTGGGTCATCTGTTTTATGAATCATATGATTTGTATTTCAAGATCATAAATTTATGTAAAAGAATGTTATTCTTTTCCCCTCTGATTAGCATCAGAAGTAAATATACCCTGCCTTAAGACATACCTCAATCAATAGTTGTTTTCCATAGAGAAAATAAACAATAAGCATTGCTTGTTAAAAAGAAGTAACTAGCATGTGCAAAATCCCAATACAGAGCATGGGCATACCTGTGAAGAGAGGAAAAAATACATATTTTCTGTGTATCTTTCAGTTTAACTGAGACCAGAGAACAGTTACTCACTGAATGTCAGACTCCCATCCTCCTGCCCTGGTAATCTGCCGGCAATGCCCTTGGAAGAACATGTAGGAGGATTACTTTTTGTTTCACTTCTCTGCTTAACCTTCACAGCATTCGCTTACTGTGTTGTCAGTAAACACAAGTCTTAAAGGCTATGCCTGCTGGAAGTTAAGTGCAGCATTAAGCAACTTTTCCTCAACATCTGTGTAATTGAAGGTGGAAGTGAATGCATAAAAACTGTATTTCTTAAGCAGAAAAATAAGAAAAAACAAAGAGCAGAAATTAAGATAATTAGCTGACAAGCAAGTCTCTTGTTTTGATGCAGATTTCTCCGTGTGGACTGCAAGTCTAATTTATTTGATGCCCATAAAAATAAACAATTCTCATTCACCCAGCCTCCTGTAGGTTTGATTTATTATTTCTTTGTATGATAGTATCTCTCCAGAGTTTTGACTGATTTTTTTTCAAACTTCTGAGGAGATAAGCCATTGGCTAATACTACCTACACATGAAACAATCAAAGAATGGAAAGACTGATGGAAATGAAGGTTAAATTAACCATTTTAAGTCTTGTAATAGTCAGTGTTAGATTCATTAAGAGAATTCAGGATTTCTTAACCATAGTTCGGATTTCAGATTGTACAACAAGTCCTTTTCAGTGGATAAAATTGTTAGCAAGGACAGAGGGCTCTGTAGCCCTTACTTTTGTGAGAATGGGAGTTTTGCTTCAGTAAAGACTGCAGCATCAAGATGAAAGAATGGATATTAGGTAAAATTAACATGTTCACAACAACATTCTCCTGTTGATAAAGAAGTTACAAACTCAGTTTAAAAAGCCAGGCATGTGAAAAGAAACTGGTAATTCTGAAATTTCTGATTATTTTATAGACTGGTGAAGCAATTGATTTACTGAAAGAAAACACAGACTTCAGTCAGAAAATCACATGCTTTTGCAACAACTCCTCACACATGGATTCACTCAAACATGGAGACCAATAATATCCTTTTCTTTCTGCTTACAGGGTATTGACAATTTCGATTTGCATTGGCTAATATTGTAAGAGTTCTGTTTAGTTGCACAGCTATGGAAGCATGAAAATACTTTGATAGCAGTTATTTGTCCTTGGTGAAATTCAGTGAAGGACTCATAAGCTTGCATGTTTATAGCAAAAATTAATTTGTGCCCATCCGACAGAAATGCAGGAAGCTGAAAAGACACTTTTATGGCAATTACCCATTAAAAATATAATTTTGTTAGGAGGTAACAGAGTACTCGGCATAAACTTATTGAAGCCTTCCCATTTTCTCCTAATTTAGTACAATTGTTACGAGTATACATTTTCTAACACATTTCTTACCAGTTTCTGATCCTTAGCTTCTTAAGACTATTGTGTCGTGTTTCTTTAAGGCACAGAAGAAGATGCAGGAATTCCAGAATATCCTCTATTCTCAATGGAATTTAGTTTTTTTAAGAAATACTGAGAATATCAACAAGATAATTAAGCTATAATATCACAGAAAGAGAGCATCATTACTTATGATCCTGCTTTCATGCCTCTGAAGGAGAGATGTAAGCATAAAAATAAGATTATTCATTTTCAATAAACTCTGATTTCTTTGTTTATCTAATCCAAACCTACTCTCTTCCAATTTAAAGTCATTACCC
Organism: Caprimulgus europaeus; assembly: GCA_907165065.1. The sequence continues at coordinate 86,117,407 of OU015523.1, read as the reverse complement.
TTTGCCTATCACTACCTGCCCTTGTGAAAAATCCCTACCAGTATTCCTTTTGTCTCCTTCAGGTATTGAAAGGCCACTCTAAAGATGTTCTTTTCCAGGCTGAACAGCCCCAACTCTCTCAGCCTGTCCTCACAAGAGAGGTGTTCCAGACTTCTGATCATCCTTATGGCCCTCCTCTGGACTTGCTCCAGTGGGTCCATGTCCTTCTTATGTTGGGGGCATCCAGAACTGGATGCAGTACTCCACGTGGGGTCTCATGACAGCAGAGTAGATGGGGAGAATCTGTCCACACTTCTCTTGATGCAGCCCAGCATTATTTCTAACAGCAACTGAACTTTTCTCCAATTAAAATAGACTGAATAGACTCTGATAATCCTACTGTAAAATTGCAGGCCTTTTTCAACAGAAAAACATGGCAAAACTTTGATTCACTCTGGAATATTATCTGAAGACTACACTGGATAAACTATGGCTTGCCAGAAGTGTGACTCCATTTTTTACAGCAGATTAACACAGCCAATATGAATCCTCCAAAAACAGTGACACAGTTTATATGTACCAGGACTGCGTTTCTTCTATCAACTTAATGAGAACTCACCTACTAAATATTCTCTTACGTACATCATGCTTGGTGCAGTACACTAGTTGTCGAAAGAAATCTCCAAACTACCAACAGTATAACAATTGTAACATCTTCTGTAAAACCTGACATTTTATTTAGACTAATGCAGTAACAGAAAGTGAAACTAAAGCAATATTCTTCAATTACTGTAGGTAATAATAAGTAAGAAGTAGCAGGAGAGCATCCTGAATTTCACAGTCTTTTGCTGGAGAGTTTTCTCTACTTTGTACCAACAGTGGTGCCAGCACAAATTTAGTGTCCTGCTATATCCTGACTAGAATTGAATCAGTCTCCTTTAAGTGGCTGCCTACGTGGATGGGCTGACCTAGAGCAATAGAGTCCGTCCAGCTGAGCAACACAATAATGCACGTGCTCCAAGGGCACTGCTCCAGGGAAGGTTGTGTTTCACACCACTAAGTACAGCTGTCAGCAAGTACATAAGTGCAGAGAAAAGTCAAATAAAATAATTAATGGTATTCTCTATGACTTAAAGACAAAATACATGGCTTTTCGGTAATACCTCCATAGCTGTTCATACTGATAGATTCTGACATGATCAAAAGCTCTGTATTTTTAAAATGGCAAGAAAAATCTAGGGTGTCTTTGTTCGGTCATTGTTGTAATTCTGACAGCTACTGTCCTCAGTATGAAAGGCAGGAATTAGCTCAATGACACAACAAAACAGACTACCTTTTACAGTAATAGAATTAGGACAAGGATGCATATATATGTAGCTAAACATTTTAAATCAATTAACTGTGTCACTATCCACCAGTTTCAGTACAAATGCATGTCTCTCTTTTTCATCATAATATTATAACCCAGCATAAAATTATTTTAGAAATTCAGATATTTAGTATTGCAGCAATTAGTAAATATCTTCCTGTTGCATTTCAATTTAAATTCAATATCACACATTTAGTGCCAAATTGTAATGTAAGGGATAAATATTTACCATACGATGTTCTTTTTTTTTTTTTTTTTTTTATCGTGTAATGTACCGGCATCCTGAATTTGACATTAAATTGTCTTAAAAGCCTCTTGGCTACAGTGACATGTATGTTACAGTTTTAAGTCTGAAAAATAATTTTGCAGTTAAATTAAATAATCTATAATTCTTAAATCTGGATCACTTTACTTTTTGTTGTTTTGTTTTTACTATGCATAATTCATTTTTTTGAGACTTAGTATATACTGTAGACATTACATAAAAATTTACAAATTTAATTTTTAAAATATTTGTATTGGAGATCCATATCTCAAAAAACCAAACCAAACCAAACCAATAAACCCACCCAACAACAACAAAAAAACCCAACCTGCTTTAAATAACGAGCAAGAAAAATCTAGGTTGTTGATGAGCCTATATTAGGCAACTGAATGTAATACAAAGAAATAGTGAAAGGTGAACTGCAACTTAGAAAAATTAATGGTAGGAGCCATCTATAGAGCTACAGTTTTTTCTGCCTGCTAGGAACACCTGCAAGGCTTTACCTGCCTGAAAGGATTCTAATCCAAGGAAATCGAACAGAAGACTAATCTATAGTTTTCCAATATAGACTGATGGGCAAGAGCACCCTTTTAAAGTAGTGATATAAGAAATGATGGCAGATGGAGTTAGGAAAACTAGTTCAGGAAAGAGAGAATTTTAATGCTGACAGTTAAGCTGAGATTCAGAATGAGGAAGTACATTTCTTATCTGAAGTGCTGCTGACTTACTTACAAAGGAAAGTCAGAGTCATATTTGTCAGAGTCTTCAACCCTATTTTTCTCTCTACAATCCAACCACAACATACCCCTCCTGAAAGCACCCATTATCATGTTTTCATTTTCATTGCATTTGAAAATTCTTCTATTGTCAGTGTTACCAAGCTCAATATTCTCTTTGCTTGAGTGGTAGCCCTCAAGGCATGCAGGCGCATCCTGTAAATGCACTGTTCTTGCATTAAGATCTGCTTTACTAATCAAGTTCAGACCAAAATAACAGTAGCTACAGAGGTACAGCCATCACTTTCACTCAATTACACTCACAGTTAGAAGGCAATTATTATTACAATCATTTAATAATAAGTAATTAATGCTGGGACCCATATTTTTCCATGAGCCATAGTGCGCTAAATACACACTGTGCTTAGGTGAACATTTATTGTGAAAGCATGCAATGATCCAAACTAAGGACATATTTAATGCAAATCCTCAGCTGGTGTAAATGAGAACAGTTCCGTCAGCTATGAGGTCCCCTCTCAGTCTCCTCCAGGCTGAACAATCCAAATGGCTTCAGCCTCTCCTCATATGGCTTCCCCTCTAAGCCCTTCACCAATTATGTGGCCCTCCTCTGGACACTCTCTAGTGGCTTTATGTCCTTTTTAGACTGTGGCACCCAAAACTGCACACACTTGTAGAGGTGAGGCTGCACAAGTGCAGAGTAGAGCAGGAGGATCACCACCCTTGACTGGCTCACAATGCAGTGCTTGATGTGCCCCAGCACATGGTTGGCCCTCTTGGCTGCCAGGACACACTGTTGGCTCTTGTTCAACATGTTCACATCGATCAGACCCCTCAGGTCCCTCTCTGCAGGGCTGCTCTCCAGCCTCTCGTTCCCCAGTCTGTATGTGTGTCCAGGGTTGCTATGCCCCAGATGCAAAATCTGGCACTTGCCCTTGTTAAAATTCATACAGTTGGTGATTGCCCAGCTCTCTAATTTATCCACATCTCTCTGCAGGGCCTCTCTGCCCTCAAGAGTGTCTACACGACCTCCCAATTTGCTGTCATTGGCAAATTTAGTTATCAGTCCTTCAAGTCCTGTATCCAATTGATTGATTAAGACATTACAGAGCACTGGCCCCAGGATGGATCCCTGCAGGATCCCACTAGTGACCAGTCACCAGCCTGATGTAACCCCATTGACTAGAACCCTTTCAGCCCAAACCATCAGCCAATTGCTCACCCAGAGCAGTATGTGTTTATTCAGCTGTATACTGGACATTTTATCCAGGAGAATACTGTGAGAGATAGTACTGAAGGCATTACTGAAGTCCAAAAGGATTACATCGACTGTCTTCCCTTGGTTAACTACGTGGGTAACCTTATCACAGGAAGTGATTAATTTCGTTAAGCAGGCCTTTCCTCTCATGAACCCATGTTGACTGGAACCAATGACTGCATTGTTTTCTAGGTATTTTTCAATAACCCCCAGAATAATCTTCTCCATAATTTTGCCAGGCACAGAAGAGAAATTTACAGGCCTGTAGTTGCTGGGGTCTTCTCTGTTTCCCTTCTTGAAGACTGGGACAACATTTGCCAGCTTCCAGTCAACTGGGACCTCTCCAGATTCCCAAGAGAGTTCAAAGACATTAAGAGAGGCCTTGTTATGATATCTGCCGGCTCTTTAAGAACCCTCAGATGGATCCCTTCAGGCCCCATTGACTTATAGGGAAGAGATGCTGATCTCCTACTTTGGTGTTGAAGACAGGATTTTTAATATACCTTATGTTGTCAAAACCTGGAAACACCTACTTTACACCAGCACCCTCACTTCAGACCCTGTAACTGACTATATGTCTATACCAGTTCACAAGCAGAAGTAGGAGGCCCTGCCAGGAAATATCTCTTGGTGACTCAGGCCTCCCTTCCACTTTGAAATCTTGGAAGTGCATGGTCAAAGTCTGTCTAAGAATGTTAGCAATGACAACAGGAATTATGTAGCATGCGTAAATGCCACTGCTGAGGCCAAACCCATCAAAACACTAAATTACAAATGTAACTCAGAATCGCCAACAAGTGTCCCACAAGACATGTAGAAGCATAGAAATTGTGTATGTTAATTCATTTCCATAGAAAAAACCTTATTTTTCCAAATAATCTTTCAAATCTGAAAGTTCATCAAAGATCATATTGTATTCATGGCTTTGTGCATGACTTTTCTTTCAGTGCATTCCAAGATATCTACCACATTCAGCACAACAACAATTAAAGCCATTTCCACAAAGAATGTTAACAAAACTTTTTTATGAATTCCAGAGGAAAGACATAAAAAAAGGGACGAGACCTGCTATAAATGCTGCTGTTGTGTGACTAGGACTGAACGAATCAGGAAAGGCTCAAAAGGCAGAGAGGAAGGTGGTCATGGTCCTGCAGGGAAAGACAAAATTCTGTTTTCAAATGGCTGCCTGTCATCACAGATGGACTAAATGGCCTGACAGAATCTGCTGGTCAGTCCAGGATGTTCATTTTAACATTCTTGTCACAGTCTCCAGGAGTGTTTTTATGTTTTATACAAAATCATTGGCTTCAGAAACCCAGTCCTGGGAGCTGGGACTGAAATCACATGTTTTTCAGTTTTGCCATCTTTCTACTTCTTCTGAATTTTTATCTGTGCAGTGATTCATTTTCAGAAGAAAAAGATAAAAAGATTGTAAACCGCATATCCCATCTTTGTGAGAGAAGTCTTTAGACTTTTCAGTTTATTAAATAAGATTTTGCTTCATCTTTTTCACATTCCAATAAATATTTAAATAGATCATACAAGTACAGCAGAGAAAGAAGGAAAGAGATTAAGAAAGTCTTTATTCAGAATATATCTATAGCCCAGTCCTTGATGTAGTCTTGTAGGAAACATGCATTCAAGTTTTATCAAGCACTAAAAGGATCTAAAGAAAAGTTTGTCATATAGTGAATGGTTCTTTAATCAGTAAACTGATAGGAAAAATAGGCAGAATCCTGTTATTCTGTATTTTGAGTGAAGAGACTGGCTTGAATCCTTGTTTTCAGGACATGTTAACCTCTGAATCCAGTGAAAGGGAAAATACTCTTGCAAAGGTGAGGCTTAAATGACACTACTCTTGGTGTTCAATGCAACCCCAAGCTAAATAGGAGTCTGTAATTTCACTGGGTTTGTTGCTTCTCTCTCTTTCCCCAAGTAAATCTGTGCACTCAAGCTACTCAGTAGAAAATGTCAAGCGCACAATAAGCTACTAAATAAATAAATTATATGTAACGTTGTTGTGCATCACACTCTTTTAAACTACTCCCTCTTCCTTCTCGGGCATAGGTCATGCACCAAACTTACTTACAAAGAATATCCAGATACTTGGGGAATACAGATTCTTTAAGTGAACCGTTAACTCTTTATAGAGCTAGCCTTATAACTAATAATATTTCCCACAACATATTTCCATGTTTCAGTGTGGTTCTGGAATGCACATGCATCTCTGTACACTTATGATGTGTACTAAAACTGGTAAAAGTTACTAAAAAAAAAAGAAAAAAGAAATTACTAGCTGCACATTCATAATGTACTGAAGGCATTCACCTTTCTCTGATTAACTAAAAAAGCTATCAAAGCTAGAAAGTGGAAAAGAAAAAAAAGAAGGATTTTTTTTCTCCTTTCCATTGGTAATAATTATTCATTCCATGCAGAACCAAGAAATAAGCAAAATTAAACAAAAAAGTCAAATTCACTTTACCTTCCTGCCATCTTACTATATGTAGATTAAAAGCGTTCTGTAAACAAAAAGCACTAATATATAATTTGGAGACACAATTCACTGCAATCACTTTACAGTTTCACAGTAATAAGTTGTACTTTAAGTCGGCTTACATCCATTAAATAAATAAATAAATAAATAAATCAATCAATCAATCAATCAGAAGTTACCATTACTTACAACACACTTACTTGTCCTTATCAATGTTTTTGTATTTTACTACAATGAATAAAATCTATGCATTTTCATTTAAGAGGTATGCCCATAAAAACTTAGTACTTCAATGACCACAGATTTGAAGACTGACATCAGCCATCCATTCTTTATAAGGAGGAAAAGCCTTATGCCATGTTTAAATGAAAAATAATAAAATTTATTTCTGTGGTACTCCCTTTTGATTTGTACATTTATGTTAGTAAAACAGGTTATTACTTTAACACATTTTCCTACTATGTTTCCAGGAAAAGAATATGAAAGAAATCATACACGGTAAGGTGAATTTTCCATGTTACTTAATGTGAATTAACCATCAACATGGGTAAATGTGGACAAAAAAGTTTAATGTAAAATATATAAAACAAAAAAAGACACTGTTTATTCAAATAGACCACTAGAAGATCTAAATATATATATATATATATATATATTATTTCTTAGGAATTACAGTCCTGGTAATAATTAGGTAGGATGTTATCTACTCAGTAAACCATAGTGGCACAAGCTAAAGTTTTAACATGTCTGCTTCAGTCATTTGATACATTCTGATCAGGGAAATTTTGAAGCACACATTCAATTTTGCATAAATTTTGAACTCACTAGACATATTTTGTGAACATAAATACAAATGGGCATTCTACAGTCTTGATATGTGTCAGCTTGTTGATAGAAACACTAGTATATATCAGAATGTTGTGCTCCCCCCCCGCTGAGGGGATCATTTTGGGAAAGGTTGAGTTCATTGACAAATGTAGAATGGGTCCCCTAAGACAGTAAAGTGGGGACTATATGGAGGCTTTCCTCGGCAATTTTTCTAAGGTTTGTAAAATTAAGCAATTTTGAAATAAAATCTAACTATATACAAAGATATGGAAGACTGATTACGAAGTTAACACAGCCATTCTCCAGGGTTCATTTTGCTGATATCTGAATTCCATGAAATTGGTAGAGGGGCTATGTTCCAGCTCTGCCTCACTAATGAGATGTGAATAAACACCTTGATAGCTACACTGTTGAATCTGATAAAGAGTACAAATTTATTGACACTCTATATTCATGTTAATCATGCTCCAGGCTCTCTCTCATATTCCCATTCCACTGTGAAAGGATTTTTTTTCTTTTTTTTCTTTTTAGCTGTTATTATCAAAACACATTATTTGTTCTTTGCTCTTGGGCAGAAGGACACCTTGAAGTTAGACTCAAAAATAAAGACAAATCAGAATTAGAAATAAGGCATATTTTAATTACAGTTTTGCAAATAGTGAGGATATTAACTAAAACCAGACTTTTGTTCTGAATTCTACTGAATACTTTTTAATTGAACTTTTTAAACAAAATTAATATTCAACATTTTTTCCTAAAAGATAGACAAGCCTTGAGTACTCTGGAACTCTCATAAGTTTTGTTATAAATTAAGACAGAGGAAATAACCTTTTTTTTTTTCATTTTTGTTTTGTTTTGGTTTTGTGTTGTTGTGGGTTTTTTTGCTTTTGCTTTTTTTTGTGGCTTTTTGTTTAGTTGGAGAATTTTTTTGTGGTTTTTTTTTTGTTTTCCTGGACTTAAAATCTCATTGCTGATTCCCAAACTACTGTCTAGTCAAAATTTCCCACATCCATTTGTCACCAACACATTTTCATAAGTTTTTCTCAGACAATTAAAAAACCCCAAAGATTAACACTAAACTAATTGAATGCACACATCCAAATTGAACAGTTCTGGTGCAGAAGTTGCCCTTTTTATTGGCTTAGCAATAGTCCGCTGTTCATCGGATTGAAGTTAATTCCTTGATGCTTCCTTTTTCTTTCATCTTGAAATGGAGTTGCCTTAGTTAACTTCCTTGTGGCTAAGCCTGTCCCTCTTATAAAACATCCAGAAGAATTGTGACAATTTTTGGCAGTCTGAGCAGTAGTGTCAAGCACCGAATGAACAAGCATTCAGTGCTTAGCCATGCATAGCCATGGCCTCATGCATAGCCATGGCCTCAGGATTGTTACATGCTGGCTAGGCACTGTGGAGAAACTTGCACTGAAATCCCTTTTCAAACTAAATCTCCAAATCTGCCCATCTACGGTCACTTTGCATAGGGATGTAAGCTCAGTTTAGCCAGCTAAACTTCAGGTAATTAGTGAAAACATGGTAGGTTCCTATAGACCTCTATGAAAAGACGCTGACTCCTTCCAGAGCATGAACGATTAATCCTTTGGAAATGCCTATTTCTTCACAGAGAAAAACTAGGTAATTGTGACCCTAATTTCAGTGCTTCAAGTTGCTGCCTTAAATCAGGTAGATAAATCCAGGCATAAATTTAGACTGGCAATGTGCTAGGGATCCTATTAGAGATGCATAGGATTTAGGCAAGAGGCAAAAAAGATGTTGATATCACTTCATTAGGACCAAGGAAGATCTAAACTACAAAGAAGAGGGAGACCTAGGACTGAATTAAAAAAGAAAGTATTTTAGGGAAGTAAGTACTGTAAATATTTTAAAACAGGTTTTAGTTAACAAATGAGTTTTTAACTGGAAGGCATCTTTCTCATTGCAAGTTTTCACTGCTTTTATACTGTACAAACAAAACATTGTTTCTGTCTTTTTAAAACACCAAGGAAACACTGTTCTTATATTACTGTGGAAGTCACAGGAGAAAGACAGAAAATCTTGAATGATGACAAAATTTCTGAGATCCAGCAACTTACTTGGGATTAACTGAGTCCACTATAATTGGTCAAACTCAATGTCCTTTGCACAAAAGTGGAGTTTTTTTCAGGGTTTGTTATGTTTTGTTTTGTTTTTTTCGGGGTTTGTTATGTTTTGGCTTGTTTTTAAGTAGGAAGTCCTCACAAAAAATGTAAATATTGAGGAATGGATTTTTATTCTTCCTGGTTTTTAGTTTAAACAAACCTAGCCATAACATAAGAAAGTAACTGAACACTCTCACATCCACTATATTTATTCACATCTTTGGGAAGAGTCAAATTCTGTCCTCTGATGTGCATCTCAGGAAGGATTTAGTGTCCAGAGACTTGCAAGAGCATAATCTTTGACTCATTAATTTTTCTCTAACGCTAACTTACTTCCCAAAGGAGTTGCTGCATTCTGATTGATTTGTAGATAGATTTCAGTCTCCAGATGATACATAAATGCAGTTAACCTTAAATCAGCGATAATACCAAAGCAAAATTATATACTTCAATGCCTTTCCTACATAGAATGAGTTTGGCAATTGCATGTTTCTCAGCTTACAATCTATCAAACAAGATGAAAACAAAAAAATTATCAGAGAAGTCAAGAAGGATACATAGATATTATATTCCTCATGACTGATGCGCTTCAACAATGGTCTGTACACATGGTTTCCCAATCATTCCTCTCTGGGAACATGCAGGAGAACAGTTTCCTTTGACCTAGAAACCCAGGCCTATCAAGGAGTTGGAGCAAACACCTCAGAATTTATCCCAGAACAAAGTCAGGAAATAACTGAAGCATGTGGCCTAAATCATGAAATGGGATTCACTCTTGCATAGCATCTCAATTTTGAAATACCGAAGAGAGACAAATCTCCCCTTAGAGAGAAAGCTGAACTATTTGGGTGTGTATTTCTGATAAGTCTAGAAATCTCCTTGGGCCTTGCAATTTACACCAAAGAAAAATATGGACTCAAATCTTGCCATGCCACAAGTGGTATCTGCTGAAAAATCAGTAATATTGTCTCATAAAGATTTGACAAGTAAATTAATTAATACTTCTGAGATTATCGAGTAGAAGGACTAAAGTCCACAAAATGTGGTATTTCAGACAATAATAGCTTCAAATTAATTTTCCAAGTTGTTTTTGGTTGGTTGGGCTTTTTTTTTTGTGATGAATAGAAAATACATAACTGTAGGGTAAAAGAAAGTCAGCCACTATATAAACTGCATAGCTTCTTACCACCACACATACAATTATATATTCCAAATCTTTAATGTATTGACGTTAGCAGGAATGCAAATAGATACCCTGAATTCTTCCCAGACACACCGAATTTCTGATAAACAGACTGTCAAAACATTCCACAGAGCTTCCTCTATTTGATTTATTTGATTTTTAGGTAGCTGTAAAAGCATTTATTTTTCAAGATTTGTTCTGCTACAACCTGAAGGGACCAGGATCTCCATCTCTCAGTTTTCTATATTTTATAGCATTGTTAGTGTTATTCCAATTATGTTTGCTTTGATCTTGATGCAAGAGGTAGAATTCCGAAATTAGTGAGGAAGTCTTACTTCATGTACATCAATGAAAAATTCACTATGAAGTCACTAACAGCTCACTTACCAGTATATCTCACCTTTCTTTGGGTTGAAGTAGACTTTTAAAATAATCAAACAGTAGCTTCGGAAAAATAATAACAGGGTTTTGGGGCGGGGCGGGAGGGGGGGGTTAATTGGAAAATAAATAACATACTTTAAATGTTAATTATAAATAAATAAATAAATACATACATACATAATTAATGTATGCTTTGCAACACACAAAAGTGACAAGAAAGATAATGAGAATGGATTAGCATCAGTCCTAAAGCTATAGTCCCATATCTTGTCAGATCCATAGGCAATGGCACTCTGTAAGAAGAATCTGCAAATCATATGATATTCTTTTTCTTGCTTCCCACTTTATTTTATCAATATTCAGTGAGTTATATTAAAGACAAGATTTTCCCTGTGCACTATAGATCGAGAACACTGCCCAACAGATCAGAGAAGGCAAGTACAGTCTACAAAATGGAATCTGATAGACATTCCCTGAGTCTAGTATCCTATCAAACTCCTTTCTAGATGTCTTTTTACACCTAGAAATCTGTAGACATCTAATGATGCTACAACCTAGAGTTACAGCAATTTCAATTATATTTTTTTCTCTTTTCAGCTTCCTCACAAAAAGCCCATTTGGATGCAACCAGGACAGTCCAGAACAGTAAGGGGGTAAGAGAAAGATTTAGGGTTTTTTTCTTCTGATTTTCATTCTCCATCCTGATTAAAATAAAAAATAATTTTAAAAAGCCCAACCCAAACAAAGCACACCTACACACAATATGACTGTGGATGCATTAAGAGGTTACTTACAGGAAAAGCCTGGAAATCTTGTTGTCTCACTGAAAATTGAATGGGCAGCAAAAGTATCACTTCTATTTTTTTGTCTACCTCCAAAATGCTAGATTTAATCCTCAGATTATTTTAGTAGCCTGTGCTGGGAGAGGAATGATTTCAACTCTCCATTAGTCTTGGCTCTCAAATCATTGAACTACAGTTAAGCTCTTGTAACAGCTTTTTCAATCTTTTCAAATGTGCACTTGAATTAAGAAGTGCAGTCAAGTTGGTAAATTTAAATTGCCTTGACTCTGAAAATGTCAGTTCAAGCTGAAACAAAATTGTTTTGAAAACTGGTAATTTAATACAAATTGACTATATTACAAAGTAAGCCTATATTTGAGTATGCAAGCCCCATCTAACACTGTTCATTATACTCCCTGAGAACCTGTGAAAAATTAATATTCTATACCACTTTTCCCTAGGAAGCAGTATCAAATATATTATCACACGAAAGGAGAGAAAATGTGTGTTACAAACCCACACAATCTGATGACAAATTTTCTTTCTTCTGTTATTCCCACGTAGCAACAAAAGCATAGTACATATGCTTCCATAAGTACTGTCCTTTTCATCCTTTGTCAAACAATGAAGATTTATAATGTCCCAAAACTACTTCCAAATTCTAAATTATGCTGGTTATATAATGCACCAAGGTAATTGTAAATAAATGCATTTAAGTTGCTCTGTTTTCTCTGTACAGTCATTGGAGCAACAGAAATACCATAAGGACATGTCTGAATTTAAATGGGTACAGCCATTGTGAAAGCTTATCTGTCTGCTCATAAAATAAAATTTAAAAAATCTTCTGGATTTCAGTTCCTTTGTGACTCATTGAGCATATTCTCAAAAGATCAATTTACCTATGTGATACTATGTACTCAGCACCTGACACACTGCCATCATCAACTCATAGATTCACTATCCATGTCTGTCTGATTTTGCAAGAACAGTGTAGTAAGAAAAACCTGCAGCACAGGCTGTTTCTGTAAAATGCTGCATTTTCTCTCATTTTAAATAACTCAAGCAATAGGGCTTCCACCTCCTCCCCTGAAAGACTATTAGCGTTAAGTTTTCCTCATTTGCTATTCTTTTTTGTATTACTAATTCATATATTTTATTATGTTCATTAATAATATGCATTGTTGTATAATAGGTATTTAGTACTCCTTTCCTTTAACTATCAAATTTTCTTGTTGTGAGCATGTAGTTATTAAGGCTTTAGAGACTTTGACATATGCACAGTATCCAAAGTAGGTATTTTTTTCACTGTAGCATGACTATACTTTTCTGGTATTAATTTAGCCCTTCCTATATACTTATTTGCAATGATTATCAGCTTTGCTTTGCTAGATTATTATTCTTACTGACACTGTAATTGCTATCATATATAGTAATCTGTTTATAAATAAACATGTGGCTGAACAGCAGAAAACAAGCCACCAAAATAATGTAATGAGGAGCAATTTGCATTTAGCAGAACATCACAAAATTGCATAAAATAACAAGAGAGTGAAATATTTTTTATATTATATCCAAAACTCTATATTTCTTTTCTAAAGAATTTGAGGCTTATTGATCACTTACTAGGAGCAAGCTTTGATCTAAGATAAAGACATACCATTAACCATGGCAGTAAACCAGACTTGACCACAAATAAAGCTGCTCAGGGAATAATATTCCCATTTAGATTTATTTTGTACGTTTTTCATAAACTTTCTCGTACCACAGCTGAACAAATCAAGGCCTTTCAAAGTTTCTCAAGTAGGGAGAGAGATATGTCCACTGCAGAATGGCAAACTGTCACAAAGGGGCCAGTGGGGACTGGAGCTGTACACACCCCAGGTGGCCTACGTTCAAGTCCCTTACACTGATGAGGTAAAGCAGGGACATGAAGTTTTGTCAGCATCCCTGTGAATGCCAGTTACTGAATGTTACAGACTAGGTATTTCCTCTATTTTCTGAAAATCATCAACGGATGTGGGAAATATTTCTTCACACAATCTTCACTGGAACTGGCATGTTTCTGAACAAACTATGATTTTGCTGAATTTGTGTTTCCCAACAAAAACTCTCTCTTTCTCAAAAAAACAGTTCTTGCAGTTCCAGTTGTATCCTAGAAAGCAAAACGTTTGGTTTTACAATGGACCACACTAAGCCAGATCTCAGCTAATGAATTCTTGCCCCAGTGTAGCTTAGTATTACAGAAATTATATATCTTTTTTCTCCAGTAAACATTTACTCCCTAATTTTCCATTTTTCTTCTTCTTTCCTTCCACTCTCTCCTTATTTTTCCTTTTCCATTACTGGTTGTTCACCATTTTCAGAGACATAATAACAAGATTTAAAAAAAAAAAAAAAAAAAAAAAAAAGTTTGGGCTCTCAATAGAAAAAGTTAGGCTACTTTTACTCTGTTGAGAATATATTCAAATAATTTTCAAATTCTTTTCTAAACATATTTTAACCAGCAGCATTTAGTGGAGAAAATCCTAATGAAATTAAGCTGGTGACTTAGAGCAAGCTGAACTCTGCTGATTTATGCAGGCAAAGGGTCTGACCCCAAGAGTCCTTGCTATAACAGAGAGAACAATAAAGCCAAGAAAATGCTGTCTTTACATGGACATATATCAACACATATTGAATATGGAAAGCCTGGAAAGCAGCATTTCTCTCAGAATTACAAATAATTTCCATTCACCACATCTCCTTAGAAGAAGCCAGCAAATTAAATAATTAGATAAATAATTGTAGCTGACAATTTAATTTGTTTTAATGAGGGCACCAATATACCTCTTTTCAGCACAAAGCTTTGACAAAAGCACATTATGTCTTCTCACAATGAAAGTGCTGCAGAAACAACTATGGAGAGCACAATAATATCAAGTGAAAACATGACAAAGATCTTTTTTCTAGTGTCATTTTATTTATGAATTACACATAAGAGGTTGGTGGGGCATGGTACTCTTTTACTTACAGGTTCACTGAAGAAGAGAAGGATCATAATTTTAAAAAAGACAAAGCTTCAACATCCAGCTGTTCCTCCCTCTCATGTGTGAATGAGTAAGTATTAATCTACTCTCAGCTATTACTTTAACCACTAAAGTAACAGTATTCTTTAAATCATTTTTGTCACAGTTTTCATAGCGGCAAAATGTTAGAAAATAATAATAAAAAATGCTATTTGCAGTTAGCTTCCACTAGAGGCAACTCCATCAGGACAAGGCCAGGCCAAAGATAAGGCCTGATTCTGCGTGTACTGATGTCTTACACAAGCCAAAGAACTCCTCATGACTGCAATTAATATGTGTTGGAGCAATATTTGCTTGAGAAACATGAGTGGTATATAAGATAAACTCAGCTGAAACCAGATTTACTATCTACTAAACTGTACTACTATCAGTCCTTGCCTACAGATTTCTCCATTTCTACTTCTATGACAAAAAAACACCAATTAAGCAAGGTCTTAATGGATGGAGATCCTCTGAAATTTTATTACTCTGTTTAAAAACAAACAAAAAATCTTTCTCATATAATGTATTTCTATACTGTGATCTAAGTCCCTGCATTCAATATCAAAATATTATACTTTTCCCAATAATTCCCAAATGTTTCTGGGATTTGAAGCTGAAATACAGGAAAATTTGCACTGTTCTCTTCCTCTTGGCCAACTCACATGACTGAAATAAGGAGTGGTGCCGGGAAGTCAGGGAGCCACTTGCTCCTGAATCAGCATCTGAAGCTGGAAGAAGAAACTTATGGGCGAAGACCACCATCTGCTTAGTCCTTCACCTGATTAGCAGCAATGCTATTGGAGGGTGAAAACACCAGAAGGGCATCTCAACACATTAAAAAAAGAACCCTTGTCGACCTCCAAGCCAACTCAGCCAGAGCCAGGGGAATTTAGTGAGTAGCTGAGTCAGTTATTTCACTGTTTTGTTGGTGTGTCCTAAAGCAGATTAAACACAGCATGAAGCATGATTGCCTTGGTGTACTTGTGCTGTTGGACACTATCTTGAGAAATCAATCTTAAACAGCAAAGCTTTGAAAAGCTTTATGTAGTATAAACAATGAGAAATCAAAAGGTATAGCAAGTTGACAGAATATAAACGATTTGATTTTGGATCATTCCCAGTTCTCAGTTTCCCAATCCACACAGGTGGAAATAAAATTTGTAAGCAAAATTAGGAGGAAATATGCTGACTGTGTCTTATTGAGAAATAAATGCCTAGCAGTACCTTTTGTTGGACAGAGCAGAGTTATGCAATCTAAAAGTAGAAATGACATTTTACATGGCCACCTTAAAAAATGATTATTTCAGAGTACTATTAAAAAAGGACTTACAGTTTCAGAAGGGTAAAAAGGCACAAGAATTTCAAAACTGCCAGCAATGAAGTATGAAACTAGATTTACTTAACAGCAAAGAGGACTTTGGTTCTTTACTTTGAAACTTGTGATGAGGCCCAAGTGCAGCACAGTGTCCTCAGCTATTAAGTAAAGAGATTAGATGTAAAGATGGAAACCATAATTTAGGGAATCCCATTAACACTCAGAAAGATGTCACACTTCTTGAGGATTTCCCACTCAAAAAGATAGTCATGGATGTATGGTACAGGGATCTGACCACTGCTCACCATCCTAAAGCCTTGTATCACTGTAACCCCTCTTGGTTCTTGTCCCTCACACTAAATTCTGTAACCAGATTTTTGCTTGCATAACACCCAAAAGTCTCCTTAACCTAACCTTTACATAATCTTCAGAACACTGCTACTCTCATTTTACATTAAACATTTATTCCACGAATAAAGTATACAGCCGCTTGCTTCCACCAATAAAATTGTTTTGCTGGGTGTTTGCTTACTTTCTTTAGTATTTTTGTTGTTGTTCTTTGGGGCTTTTTTTCTCTTATGTAATGGTCATAAGCCTCAATAAATATATTCTACCTCTTAGTGTATGAACAGCCCTAGCAATACACACTAAAGTTAAGCTTGAATTACTTTAACAGAATTCCACCAATAACTCCTGAGTAATGCATTTATTAGACTCCCTACAATATAACCTATAATTTACTGTGCAAGAAGCAATAAATGACAAAAGATGAACTCTTCAGAATACTTGGAATGTCATTCAGTATTCATTTCACCTGCTTTCTTATACAAAGTACCTTACAACACTTACCATCCTTGCAAAATAAAACCTAGCTCAAGTTATTAATACCTTTATTTAAATGCAGATCTTGATTTCCCCTGGAGACTGGTAAAGCTCCAGCATTGAGCTATCAGGGAAAAAGCAAACTTTGAGTCACATATTATTCACAAAGAAAGGACTTTCTGAGGGTTTGGTGGGTTGGTTTTTTGGCTGGCAATATATAATTGCACATTTCTGCCTTTAATACTATGCTGTACTTTCGGTCATAGGACTCTATACAAAGCAATTACTTTTGTATCATGAGTCAGTATGCAGATTATGGTCTATAAATGTAACAGTAACAGGGATGATAATAATGCTTGGCTAACCTATAGCGTTCTCTTATCAACATAATTCACTAAGTTTTAAATGAAGAGATAAATATCTTTGGTTTATGGATAGAGAAACTGAGGCATTGAAGGAACATAAAGATTGGATTTCAATGTTTGTAAAACAGGTTATTAAGTTTTCTTTCTTCATAAATTCTTTATACCAGGAGACTCCATCTGTTTAATCAAAACAAAAGTGCTACAAAGGCCTGGTGCTCACTCAATGTGGTTTCTTCTCAGTAGGCTGTCAGCTTACTTAGAATTGGTACAGAAAGGAGAATCTATTTTAAATGTCTTGTTGCAGGGCATTTAAAGACTAACTCATTTTCTCACAAATGATTTTTAACATAGACACAATTAAGTCAACCAGTATATTCATTGAAATAGAGTCTGAGGTATTGTTCCTTACTATGACACTAGATTGTAATAACCACTTCTTTAATCAAATTGTAAGCTTTAATTTAATCATAGTACACGCCCCTCTCTCCCTGCCCTCCAAAGCCTGAAAGGAATGTAACAAAGCAGTAGATAGCAGAAAAAAAGTTTTATGATTTAAATGTAAAATCAGAATAACTCTGGTGTATAACAGCACAGGTTTGCAATCTTATTTAAGGTTTGAATCCAGTAAGTGGTTACAGAAATTACACAAAAGAAATTTGACATGCAGAACACCTATTAAGAATGGGCAAACAAAATGTATAAAAGAGGAAGATACATTTTCTAGGTATGGTCATTTACTTCAAACTGCACTGGTCAGCACTGAGAGAGAGGATAAGACCTACAAGAGGATTGATGCTCTATTTCAGTTCTTTCCTGAAGTCAAAAGGACCTTTCTTTGTACAAACAGGTGGCTATGTTGCAAAATAAAGATGAGTGGTTTAAAGAAATGAGGGTTAGAATATACTTCCTAGCAAGAAAGAGCACTACAAAGGAGAAGAATTTGATAATCTGATTTAAGCATTATTATACCCACTTGATACTGAACAAAGAGTGGAAACTAGAGGAAGAGGTTGTCAACTTATTCCTAGAGGTTAGAAGGTATGGAAACATTCTAGATGACAGGAGAGAGATAAGAATGAATAAGACCAAAGAAACACAGGTTCAGAGGTCCAGGGAAAATTCCACACATGGCTGAAGTCCTCCTATAGGAAATAAATCTTATTTTGGGGGAAGAAACAGAAAACAGATGAAAACAGTTGTCTGGATAGTCTTGAAGGATAACCATGGCTGCTCACAAACTGAAAGAACTTAATGAGTTCGGAAAAAAAAGAAAAAAAATAAAATTGAGGGACTCATTACTGAGGATAGGAAGATTAATCAGCATTAACGGACAGATAATATGATGGATTTTTTTTTTTTTCTTTGGGTGGGATTCAACTGTCTTCGCTTAGGAATGCCAGCAATGTGCTGGAATGTCATTAAAGATGTTATCCAGGCTGTTTCTTCCACCAGCAGAGAGATTCCAGGTGATTACTTATTTCATTTTAAAAGTGCATCTAAACTTGGGGGCATCTTTCTCCATTGACTATGGAGAATTTTGGACCAGATGCCTAACTTACATTACTAAAATAAATATTATCCACATATATAAAATAAATATTATCCATAAATACAAGATTATTTATGTGTATCTAGTAATTGCACAAGAATTTATTGGTGATGGTCCTCTTTATGCCATTTATCCATCTGAATTCATAGAACTTGTTGGGAATCAGCTGACTCAGCCAGTCAAAGGACATTAGCAACTATCAAGGAGGGTGTAAAGGAGAAACAAATGAACACTCATTTAGCACAAAATCAAGATGTCAAGAATAAAATTAATCAAGGCACCAAGAAGCTTGAACAGAAATGCTTTAGTTGCCTCTATATGAACGCTAGAAGCCTGAGTAATAAAAAAGAGAAATTGGAATTGGAATTGCACTTTTATGATCTAGCTGGTATTACTAAGATCTAGTGGGAAGATTTTCATTAGTAGAATGTTAAAACCACTGATATACTGTATTTAGGCATGATCTAGTGAGCAAAAAAGAACAAAGGTACTTTATATCAAAAAAGGAGTGTAACCTGCTCTTGAGTTCTCTGTTAACTCAGAAGAAAAACATTTTGCATGTTCATAGATTCATGCTCTAACAAACAAACAAGTAGAAAGCTTAGATAAGGTACTAATAGCTGTCACAATAGACCAACACTTTAGTTTAGGAAAAAGGATGGCTGACCTATAAAGCACTAATTTCTGCTGTGTAAGTGGAAAAAATGCATTATATTGTGCAACTTCAGCTTGAATGGCATACCTTGGAAGGCCCATAATCCTTAGGATTTCTAAAAATTATCATGAAAAAAAATGTAATAAATGTTGCATTGTAAATTTTATATGTTACAGTTACCTCAAATAAGCAAGGAATTCTAGAAATACATACAAACCTACACCACATCCCCCTCTAAAAATTGCTTCTTTGCACAAATTATCATGACTTAATTACATCTGTCACAGGTAAAGAACAGTAAGTCCAAACAAGTAAGGCATGCATTCTTATCAAGTTTATGGATGACATCAAACCAAGGGAGCAGTCAATATGTTGGAGGACATGACTATCATTCAGAAAGATTTCTATAGGCTGGAAGAATGGGCTTCCAAGAATGTCAGGAAATTAAAAACCGACAAAGTCATAGACCCGCATATGCAAAGGCAGATGCCCCTGTACTGGTACAGATGGACAAGCTTGGTAGTAGCTCTGCTGAAAAGGACCTGTAAATCCTGATGGACGGGAGGCTAAGCTACCTTTAGCAAATATTTATTATTCTTCCTGACTATTTTACTGTAGTGCTCTCAAAGACTCCAGTCAAGAATGGAAGCTTAGGTTAATGTTAGAATATGGCATCTTCACCATCGAAATTAAAAACCAAGCTGATCATTCAAGGCTATAAAGACAGGAAATGTATGCATATTTTTCACTTAGAAAATAAGTAAGATCCATGAGTTCACTAAAAACATCAATGGAACTTGGCATAGTATGTTTAAAGCTAATTCTTACGACGTGAAAATGTTTTCTAATTATTTTTCTTCTCCATCCTGAAATACGTTGTCAAAATGACATATTGGAAATATTTAGAAAATCCTCTGCCTTGAAGGACGAAAAAATGTTTTCCTTCTTAACTAGCAAACTTGTATTAAACAGATTCCATAAAAGGATTATGAAATATTCCAGGTAAGTTATGGTTTGAAGATTAAAATAAAACTAAGGAAAGGCAATTACAAAGTTCAGTGTTGTGGTGCATAATACTAACACACAGGTCATTTTCACAGCAGAATCATCCTGGGTTTTTTAACTCCTGTGTAAGGAATTTAGTAATGCTTTGTTGAATTCCTTGTTGTTCAGCAAGGTATCCTGCTGTATAATGAAAATATAAATTATCGCAACATACCATTTCTCTTTTTTATCAGTGTCTACATAGGTAGGGCTTTTTTGTTTTTGTTTTAATTTTATTTTATTTTCTTAGGGAATGATGCTATACTTATACCATTGCATGCTTACAACAGTGGAAGGCTGTGTAAGAAATGAAATGCCAATGACTGAACTTTGAAAAAAGTAAGAGCCAGAAGAGAAAAAGAGGAATACTTTGGAAGACTTGGAAATAGATTCTTGCTTAGCTGATATAATGCATATGATGTGAATTAATGGTTTGAATTAGAATGTTTTCCTTTTAGTGAGAATAGTTTTATTTTTAATTATTTGGAATGCAGTGTTTCTTTCACTATGATTTTTGAAACTTGATTTAAAAATTAATTTGATTTTTATTAAAATTCATTTAATTTGCAATAGGAAACCAGGGGTGTTTTATCAGCACATGGTCTTGTATTCTTTCTATATTTTCAGTCAATTTAAAGATGGCTTAGCTATTCTACAATATGAAATTTACTGAGCCTTCTAATTACACTGAGACTCCTCCAATATTAAAATTTTATTATCTTGCAAATTTATAAATCTGAAGTTTCCGTAACATTATTTCGTTGTGCTACAAAAAAGCAAAGTATTATCTTATTCTGGATGGTCCTCACAGAAATGGTGAGTACTGGAAAAATAATTAAGAATATTTTCACAGCTGCAAAAAAGTTACTGAAATGCTTGGCTCCATAGCTGCACGTGTTTTGCCATCTAAGTTAAACAGTACCAGACAGTAACAGTAACTGTCAGTTGACCTTTTGATTAGACCTAGTCCTATTAAATGTTATGAGAGTAATCAATTGGTACTAAACAATGAGCAAAACAAGGAAACAAAATTATTTCATTAAATGACCTTTTTTAACAGTGTTATCTCAAGAAGGGTGTTTTTGTTTTTAGCTTGGCTGTGGCAAAAGTAAAACAAAATAATTCCCTCTAAAGATGTCCAACTGCAACAAGAACAAAATCACAATGATTATCTAAATCCAGCAACACTGTTAAAACAGCTTCTGCATTTTCTTCTGTAGCCCTTTGTGGTGGGTTGACCCTGGCTAGATATCAGGTACCCATCAAAGCCTCTCAATCACTCCCCCTCCTCAACAGGACAGGGGAGAAAATACAATGAAAGGCTCATGGATTAAGATAAAGACAGAGAGAGATCACTCACCAATTACTGTCATCGGCAAAACAGACTTGACTTGGGGAAAATTAATTTATTACGAATCAAATCAGAGGAGGATAATGAGAAATAAAACAAAATCTTAAAGCAACTTCCCCTCAGCCTTCTTCCCAGGCTTAACTTCTCTCCTGATTTCCACCTCCTTCCTCTCCAGTGACACAGTGGTACAGGGAATGGGAGTTGCAGTCAATTCATTAACTGCTCCAGCAAGGGTCCTTTCCATGGGGTGCAGTCCTTCAGGGACAGACTGCTCCAGTGTAGGTCCCCCATGGGGTCACAAGTCCTGCCAGAAAACCTGCTCTGACATGGGCTCCTCTCTCCATTGAGCCACAGGTTCTGACAGGAACCTGCACCAGTGTGGGCTTCCCACGGGGTCACAGCCTCCATCGGGCATCCACCTGCTCCAGTGTGGGGTCCTCTATGGGCTACAACAGGTGGACATCTGCTTCACCATGTTCCTCCACGGACTGCAGGGGACAGCCTGCCTCACCATGGTCTTCACCACAAGTTGCAGGGGAACCTCTGCTCTGGTGCCCAGAGCACCTCCTCCCCCTCCTTCTTCACTGATCTTCATGTCTGCAAGGACTGTTTCTTTCACATATTCTCACTCCTCTCTCCAGCTGCAAAATGTGTAGGTTTTGGGATGGGGGTTTGTTTTGTTTTGTTTTGTTTTTCCTCTTCCCCTTTCTTAATTATCACAGAGGTGTTAACATCATTACTCATTGATTTGACCTTGGCCAGCAGTGGCTCCGTCTTGGAGCTGGCTGGCATTGGCTCTCTCAGACATAGGGGAAGCTTCTGGAAGCTTCTCACAAAAGTCACGCCTATGCCCACCCCTGCTACCAAAACCTTGCCACGCAAACCCAATACACCCTTCTTCTTCCATCGTTCTTAACCCTTCCACCCAAACAGGGCCCATCAAATGCCAAGGATGAGCGGAGAATAGGAGCTTAAAGAACTGCAGGTGGGTAAGTGCATAAGGACACTTGGCATAAGGATGCTTTGCCTGATGGAGCTAGCTGTTGAATGGAGCATGTACAAGTGATGCAGGTAGCGATATCCTTTATGGACATGGTAGGGGCTACCAGTCGATAGCTTTAACTCTTGAAAAAGTCTGTCTTTTTAGGCAAAAAAATTCCTTACTTAACATTCATATATGAGAGTATGCATTTGTTTATTTCATTAGTTATTTTTCTTACAGTATATTCAATTGCCATGGTAATTAATTTTTATGCTGACCTGAGGCTAGCTATTTTTATTGCAGGATGTTCCATTCACTTGTCCTTTGAGATATATCTGACCATTCAGTTTTGCTTCACAGTCCTCTAACTCTGAAGCAGAACTATTCACCTTTTAAAACAAAAGTGGTTTCCCTCTGGGTACAATAACAAAATAAACTGATGGTACAGCATATACAAACTTATTTCAGCCTTTGGAGAATTGCTTACTGCCTTTCATACTCAGACACATATAAACATGGTAATTCATTCTGATTTTATGAATTGTCTCCTGACTATCATTGGGGAGTGATGGTTAGGCAGTGCTAAATGAAAGCATTTAAGGCAGGTTGAGAATGACTGCAGTGTGTCTCTAAAGATAGATGAGTTGGCAGGTAATGTTATAAATTACCATCGGGTGCCATTCACAGATGATAGGAGTTTCATCCTGCATGACAGTCATTGATCTGATGCAGAACTAAGATGCAACCTTTGATGACACTCCTTGAGGATAAAAGGTTATGCTTCACATTTAGTTATGAATAATAAGGTCATGTTTTAATTAAAGTAGTATCTCAGTGGAATATGAGGGCAGAGAAAATGTACAAATTGGTATGACTTGTATAACAATTGTTGCTGGAAAACAGCCTAGTGCTGAAGATAATAATGCAGAATAGCAATGCAATTACATTAATGAGGCAAATAGCACACCTCATTAGAGGGAGCTGAACTATTCAGACCCAAAATTAAAAGAAAAAATATTTTTTGAGTTTACATTGGACACTAAAACTGGCAAAACAAGAAAATTTACATTTTACCTAAATGTAATAAATAATAAATGTAAG
Organism: Caprimulgus europaeus; assembly: GCA_907165065.1. Next base: position 86,093,768 of record OU015523.1, on the reverse strand, counting down.
AAATACATAAGGCATATACCAATATTCTGGGATATAGTAATTTCAAACCTTTGACTTGAGAAATACTTTGTGCAAAAACTAACATGCAAGCTAAAAACAAGCTTGGGCTTCACTGTCTATAGAGGTTTCTGAGTCTTCTTTTCTGGACAGCTCAAACGACTATTCACAATTTTCTTTATCTTTTACAGTCCCAACAACATTCCTGATCAAGATTTCTGAAAATAAAATTGGACATATAGCAAATGTATACATTCACAAACTGCTATTAGTGAATGCTTGCAGCAAATATTATTCATAAATATTTGTGAAATTTCTATTCTATAATAAAACAATTGATAAATATTTGCAATGCTGATCTGGTAAAATACTTAAGCTTGCACTTAAATAAGTCATCAAAGGAACATAAATTTTAGAAATTGGATGGGAGGGTGGAATACAACTACTATGCAGTCTACTCAGTAGTTAATGAATAGGACATATTCCAACTGATACTCCAAAAGGTGATTTCACTCAACCAAGCCTCAGGAATGAACCTGTCATATAGGAAGTGCTATAAAAGGTCAGGTGTGAAGATTTAACAAGAAAGTATCACTGCTACCTTGTACATTCATCATGGCAAACTTTATTTATTTATTTTGACATACTGTAAAGCGTGTACCACCAAGCCTGTCTTTCTCCCCACTCACAGCTGTTCTAGCTTATGGTGTCCTCAATCCAATCTAAATGTTCATTTTGCAATTACTCTGCTGTCAAACGATAAGTGAAATATAGGATATATAGACAGTAAGTACTTAATAGCTTTAAAAATATACTTTCCATCATAATGTCACCAGTTGCTTGTCAGAATTAGTAAATATTAAAAAGTTTAGTGCTCTAGCAGAACATATCCAGATCAGAAACCAGGTATAGTGGCTCTGCAGGAGGCTGGCTATGCAAACATCTTGAAAACATAAATTGCCCTGAAAAGGCTGAAAACACAAGATCAGATTGGGAGGTCAAGAGATTACGGAAACGAGCTGTCTACCTCCTATGGTGCACAACAGATTTTAATTTCCTTTGCTTTTCCCAACCTGACTGGCCAGCTGTAACGCAAAACAGTTACTACAGACGCAGCAATGCTCGCTGCCGGGCTCTTAGTAAGTTTGGGCACTTACAGAAATGCAAAACCTCAAGGTAACCACAGGACCAGACCAGCTACTTTGCACTTCAGTACCACCTTTAAATCAACCAAAACTGGGCCAGAAGCTGCTATGAATTTGTTTATAGCTGTCTCACAGATATAATCCACAGCTCTGCAGGGCAGATATACAACTTTCTCAACCTGACAAGAAATAAGTGCCATTCCATATGAAAAATGTAAATCTACTGAATATTTATTTTGCATATGCTCTATATTTTTTCTGATATCAGTCTATAGCTAAAATTGTTAAATTAACACATAGCAAAGGCTGCGAATCTTCTTCAGAAAGCCACACAAAATTCTCCAGAACCACTACCTGAGATTTTAGACCATTATTTGTTTACTGTAATTTTTAATTCAACTCAGTAGCATGATAAAAGATGCATGCAAAATTAAGAACATTAACTATTTAGCATAATATGGTACTGTATTTTATTGCTTCTAGTTTTAGAAAAGAAATGCACATTCCTTGCTTAAAGAAAAATAAAAATAAAATTTAGTATATTTTAAGACATTTCACAGAATCACAGAATCACAGAATATTAGGGATTGGAAGGGACCTCGAAAGATCATCTAGTCCAATCCCCCTGCTGGAGCAGGAACACCTAGATGAGTTCGCACAGGAAGGCGTCCAGGCGGGTCTTGAATGTCTCCAGAGAAGGAGACTCCACAACCTCCCTGGGCAGCCTGTTCCAGTGCTCTGTCACCCTTACTGTAAAGAAGTTCTTTCTGAAATTTAAGCGGAACCTCCTGTGTTCCAGCTTACACCCACTGCCCCTTGTCCTATCATTGGTCATCACTGCAAAGAGCCTGGCCCCATCCTCCTGACACTCACCATTCAAATATTTATAAACATTAATCAGGTCCCCCCTCAGCCTCCTCTTCTCCAAGCTAAAGAGCCCCAGCTCCCTCAGCCTTTCCTCATAAGGGAGATGTTCCACTCCCTTAATCATTTTGGTGGCTCTTCGCTGGACTCTCTCAAGCAGCTCCCTGTCCTTCTTGAACTGTGGGGCCCAGAACTGGACACAATATTCCAGATGTGGCCTCACCAGGGCAGAGTAAAGGGGAAGAAGAACCTCTCTTGACCTACTGACTACACCCCTTCTAATGCACCCCAGGATGCCATTGGCCTTCCTGGCCACAAGGGCACAGTGCTGGCTCATGGTCATCCTGCTGTCCACCAGGACTCCCAGATCCCTTTCCCCTTCACTGCTCTCTAGGAGATCATTTCCTAACCTATACTGGAACCTGGGGTTGTTCCTGCCCAGGTGCAACACCCTACACTTGCCCTTATTATATTTCATCAAGTTTTTCCCTGCCCAGCTCTCCAGCCTGTCCAGGTCTCTCTGGATGGCAGCACAGCCTTCTGGAGTGTCAGCCACTCCTCCCAGCTTGGTATCATCAGCAAACTTGCTGACAGTGCACTCTGTGCCCTCATCCAGGTCATTTATGAATATATTGAATAATACTGGTCCTAGTACTGACCCCTGAGGGACTCCACTAGACACAGGTCTCCAACTAGACTCCGCCCCATTGACCTCTACTCTCTGGCTTCTTCCCACCAGCCAGTTAATAATCCATCTCACTACCTGCTCATCTAATCCACACTTCCTCAATTTATCAGCGAGGATGCTGTGGGAGACCGTGTCAAATGCTTTGCTGAAATCAAGATAGACCACATCCACTGCTCTACCATCATCCAGCCACCTGGTCGTGTTTTCATAAAAGTCTAGAAGGTTGGTCAAGCACGACTTCCCCTTGGTGAAGCCGTGCTGACTGCCCCTAATGACCCTCTTATCCTTGATATGCCTAGAGATGGCACCTAGGATGAGTCGTTCCATCACCTTTCCAGGGATGGAGGTGAGGCTGACCGGTCTGTAGTTACCCGGGTCCTCCTTCTTGCCCTTTTTGAAGATTGGAGTGACATTTGCCTTCCTCCAGTCCTCAGGCACCTCTCCCGTTCCCCACGACTTAGCAAAGTTGATGGAGAGCGGTCTAGCAATGACCTCAGCCAGCTCCCTCAACACTCGTGGATGCATCCCATCTGGACCCATGGATTTATGGATGTCCAGGTTTCTTAATTGGTCCCTGACCCAATCCTCATCAACTGAGGCAATCTTCTCCATTGTCCTGTCTCCATCTGGGGTCTCCAGGGTACAGAGCTCCTCAAGACAACTTCCGGCAGAGTAGACAGAGGCAAAGAAGGCATTCAATAGCTCTGCCTTCTCTGTATCCTCTGTCACCAGGGTACCCCCCTCATTTATCAGTGGGCCTACATTGCCTCTGACGTTGGCTTTATCTGCCATGTATTTGAAGAAGCTCTTCCTGTTGTCCTTGACCCCTCTGGCAAGATCTAATTCTAAGGAGGCCTTGGCTTTCCTAGTTGCCTCCCTACATCCTCTGACAATATCCTTATATTCCTCCCAAGTAGTCAGCCCCTCCTTCCACGATTTGTAAACTCTCCTCTTCCACTTAAGTTTGGCCAGCAGTTCCCTGCTTAACCAAGCAGGTCTCCTGGCTCCCTTCCCTGACTTCCTACATATTGGAATGCTTTGATCTTGAGCCCAGAAGAAGCTGTCCCTGAATGTTAACCAGCTGTCTTGGGCCCCTTTACCTTCAAGTAATCTGTCCCATGGAATTTCCCCTAACAATTGCTTGAAGAGGCCAAAGTTGGCCCTCCTGAAGTCCAGGGTAGCAATCTTACTTGTAATTCTGCTTATGCCACATGAGATTTGGAACTTCACCATCTCATGATCACTGCAGCCCAGGCAGTCCTCAACCTTCACAGCCTCAACCAGACCCTCCTTGTTAGTGAGGATCAGATCCAGCGTCACTCCCCTCCTGGTTGGTTCATCCACCATTTGCATCAGGAAGTTATCATCGATGCACTGGAGGAACCTCCTGGATTGGGGGTGGCTGGCCGAGTGGTCTCTCCAGCAAATATCTGGGTAGTTAAAATCCCCCACAACAACCAGGGCCTGGGATTGCGAGGCTGCTGTCAGCTGCCTGTAGAAGGCCTCATCAATTTCTTCACCCTGATCTGGTGGCCTGTAATAGACACCCACGACAGTATCAACCCTACCAGCCTGCCCCTTGATTTTTACCCACAGGCTCTCAACTAGCTCCTCATCCGCCCCTGGATAGATCTGAATGCACTGCAGTTGCTCTCTCACATAAAGAGCAATTCCACCACCTCGCCTCTCTGGCCTGTCTTTCCTGAGAAGGACATAGCCATCCATGACCACATTCCAGTCATGTGAGCTATCCCACCATGTCTCTGTAATTGCTACCAGATCATAATCCCCTGACCGAACACGGGTTTCTAACTCCTCCTGCTTGTTCCCCATGCTGCGTGCATTGGTGTACAGGGTACCGATATCGGTACCCAATGTCCTGGGTACCGATAGTCATACTCCATGCTATAGACTTCAGCAATATGAGGAACACAGGGTAACATAATTTTTTTCAATGTCTTTTTTTTCAAAATGCTACTTGATAGCAGTACCAGCCAGATTAGAGAAAACACTCAGGGTAATTGTGGGTGTACCTGGGGATTTGTTGTTGCACAAAACATTAGTTCTAGCTGAGATAGATAGATAGATAGATAGATAGATAGATAGATAGATAGATAGATAGATAGATAGATGTTCATATAATGCAAACATGCAATATGTAGCTATTCCATTTACTTCTCTTGAGTGGAAAAACAAGATTTAATTAAAGAGACTAGCTGGTAAAAAATACTCTTTTCTGGCAATCCTCTCACATAAGCTTATTCTTTCTGTTGTTTTGTTTTGGTTTGGTTTGGTTTGGTTTGGTTTGGTTTTGTTTGGGTTTTTTTAGTGCAAAATATTTGCCTGTTTAATACCGGTCCATCCTTTCATGTGCAAAAGTATGGATCAAAACAAGAATTGTGATCAATATTCTTCAACTGAAATTAGTAAGAATTAAATCAATAGTTTTAATGGGATGAGATCAGGTTCAATACCTGGATGATATTTGCATTATTAATTTGTTTTTTTAAATACACTCAGATATTGCAGTTCCTAACTCAACATAAAGGTACTGTATTCATTGGGGCACAACTGTGCACATTCTATCAGAAAAGCAAAAAATCTTGAGAGGACAGGCTATCTTAAATATTAAACTAACATCACATGTAGCAGTTCACCTGTCACCTATAAATAAACACACAGCTTCTGAAATGGTAGAGGTTTATCTGACACACACACAACTTGTATTTGATTCCCAAATACTTCAAGTCAGAAACTCAAAAAAAACGTTTTCAAGCAATCCTACAAAACATATCATGAGATTTCTATGGTGTTGAGTATACCTACACAGTGTGTAGATATCTGACTAGAAAATAAAAAGAAATAATGTGGTAAAGTAAAACAACAACAAAAAAGAAATTAAAAAGATAAAGCCTAATAGCATATACTTTTAATCTGAAGGCAAAGGAGACTTGAATGCTGAATTTCCATTTGCAACAGCATAGCCACAGTAAATGCCAAATATTAATACAAATTTCCTGATAGTAAAAAGGTTTCTGAAGGTACAGAATATTGTTTGAAGCTCTTCTTAGTTATGCCTCAGCAGAAGAAAATGTGTAGAAACTTACTGAAGATCAAAAGTCTAAATAATTACCTTCTTAATTAAATCTAAAAATATATTTTAACAATGTCCCTGCATTATATATTCCAAGGCTATACTACCAATATTTTAATATGTTCACTTCAGTGCAAATAGTATTCACCCTTTGGTGACTGTTTAATTATTCCTACATCCAAAAGTCTCTGCCTTCTTTCATCCCTTTGGCAAAAATAATATTCCATTTTGTTTTCTTTACTTAGGCACTTACCCTTCAAAGAGGTAACACAGAGCATGATCTCAATATATTTATTAAGAGGAAACTTGACTTTTTGAAGTACAAAATTGACCAATGGGATTTAGTAAGAAATATCAAAAGGAATTATAAATCACATCAATTATAATATTTAAAAGGCTCCCTGGATTTATTAATGTATTCACCTTTATGCTAGAGTTAAAACTAATGCTAAGTTGAAACTTATTTTAAAATCTATTAAGGATGTTATACACTGAAAACTGCTGTCTCCTAAGTTTGTTAAAATGTATTAAAATTAACACTAGCGTTTCATTTCTGCTCTGCCTCCCTTTTGGGTTACAAGCATTTTCCCTTATTATGAAGCATGCAAGACCTGTTGTATTGGCAGTCGTCTACATTTGCTATGTTAACTAGGAAGCCACCTTATAATTGGGTAAGCCAGCAATTTTTTTTAACTCTACACATTAGAAGTCTTCTTTAAATGAGTATTTCACAGATCTATGCTAAAACAAACAAACAAAAATTATTAAAAAATAATTTTAAAATCAAAGGACAATTATCAGAGGCCTTGTTTTGTTTTGTTTTGTTTTGTTTTGGCTCATATCTGCCTGCTGATTTCAAAGTTCTATTTTTATGACTACAGATACTCTGCTAAGTGATTAGGGTCATGTCCAGCAAAACACTTAATATTTAGGTTTGGAATAGATGAGGAGATCCACTGATCTCAGTAAGTTGCAGGAAGCAAACTATTAGAATCAATTATAAAAAAAAGCTAGCACATTTTACTACCTTTCAAAGCAGTGATAGAGGGATGATGCTCACTCTCTCATGTATATATGCCTAATTATTACTGTTTTCTTGCTTTCTATCCCACATGATAGGAAGCAAACTAATATGAACAATTATCAGATAATATGAGGCTCACTATTTTAAATACCAGTTTGTCCTTTTTTACTTTCTGGTCTTGACCTCTCTATTTCATTTCTCCTACTAATTTCTAAAATCCAAATGGTAAAGCCATTCATCTTATTAGAAATCTTACAGAAAAAGTGGCTAAATTTCCCTCTGGAAAATATTAAAGAAAATTGATTAGCTTGCCTCCCAACACACACACAACTCTCTATATACAAATACCTGTATACAGGCAAGATACTGTTTATGAAACCAAACAGATTTAAGGAGGCAATAACTGAGATTCTAATCTGAAAGTATTCAACAATGCATTTCTAAATCAATTTTAAAAATATAATTTATTGAGTTTTCATTTTCTTAGGTAGAAATATTTTTTTAAAACTCACACCTCATTATTATTTTATTAAACACAAATAACAATTATTTATGTACTTTTACGAATGTTCAAGAGACACTACGACATTGCATCTGAATAACTAAAGAGGTCATATAATTATTTTGCCATAACAACTTGTCAGTGCCAGATTTAAGCCATGATATTGCACCATCAGGACTCAGTTTTGTCTTCTGCTAATGTTACAAAATATTGCAAACCTGTGCAAGGTTTTAAAATTAAAATGATGAGTGGTGTCCCTCAGGGGTCTGTACTGGGACCAGTACTGTTTAATATCTTTGTCAATGACATATGCAGTGCAACCCAGTGCACTCTCAGCAAGTATGCAGATGACACCAAGCTGAGTGGTGCATTTGAAATGCCTCAGGGGACAATACACCATCCAGAGGGACCTGGACAAACTCAAGAAGTGGGCCCATGTGAAACTCATGAGGTTCAACAAGGCCAAATGCAAGGTCTTGCACATGGGTTGGCACAATCCCCACTATCCATGCAGGCTGGAGGATACAGCAGCCCTGCTGAGAAAGACTTGGAAGTACTTATTGATGAAAAGTTGGACATGAGCTGGCAATGTGTGTTTGCAGCCCAGAAAGCCAACTGTATCCTGGGCTGCATCAAAAGAAGTGTGGCCAACAGGTCCAGGGAGGTGATTCTGCCCCTCTGCTCCGCTCTGGTGAGATCCCACTCGGAGTATTGCATCCAGCTCTGGAGTCCTCAGTACAAGAAAGACATGGACCCATTGGGCCATGTCCAGAGGAGGGTCACAAAAATGATCAGAGGGCTAGAACATCTCTCATGTGAGGAAAGGCTGAGAGAATTCGGGTTGTTCAGCCTGGAGAAGAGAAGACTGAGAGGGGACCTTATTGTGGCCTTTCAATACTTGAAGGGGGTTTATAAGAAAGATCAGGACAGACTTTTTAGCAGGACCTGTAGCAATAGGACAAGGAGTAATGGCTTTAAACTAAATTGGGGTAGATTCAGACTAGACGTAAGGAAGACATTTTTTAGTGAGGGTGGTGAACCACAGAAACAGGTTGTCCAGAGAGGTGGTAGAAGTCCTATCGCTGGAAACATTCAAGGTCAGGTTGGACAGGGATCTGAGCAACCTCATCTAGTTGAAGATGACCCTGCTCACTGCAGGGGGCTTGGACTAGATGACCTTGAAAGGTCCCTTCTAACCCCAACTATTCTATGATTCTATGATTCCATGACTCTATGATTCTATGATTGTATGATTCTGTGATTCTGAAACTGTGCTTCAACTCCATTTAGTTTATTGAAATTTCTCTTTTTTTTTTTTTTTTTTTTTGCCCAGAGTGATAGGTCCCTTTCCTTTGCACCAAACTCTTTTCTAGATCTTGGGCGCAGACATGATTTATGAAGGTTCCGCCTACACATATAGCAGTGAAGACCAGTGCTTGGCTAGCAGGTTCCACTATACTAACTGCAACAATATTGCGGTCAAGAGTGTTTTGATCTGATCCTAATCATAAAAGAGGTAAGGAGATATTCCAGAGCAAACTAATTTGGATTTGAGATAAATGTTAGTAATTCTGACCACAAGTGTGAAAGTCCCAAGAGTGGATCACAGGGTCTTCAGTGCTTGTATTTGGGCTGAAATAGTACTACACTGAATCATTTATATAGAAAAAGCCATAAACTGCAAACCCAGGAATATGGGAGGAATGCATTACTCCCTTATCCTCAGGCACTAGCTCTTTGTACAATTTTACATATGCTGCTTGTTATGATGATATTGATTAGTAAGTCAACAGAAGCTTTCACAAGGGACTGCAGATCTCTTTACTACTGCTCTGTAATATTAAAATGTCATTACTGAGTCATCAACTTTTTGCCCTGCTGTAATGTTATTCTCTGATGATTGCCTGCCTAAGCTGAAATTTGAAACTGTCACCCACAGACTCGTAGAAGGAATTCAACTACACTTATAAGGAAAGTGAAATTAAATATTCATCCCTGGACTGCATTTCAGGTTCAAACTGACTGAAGTTCCTCAAGGCAAAATGTACTTAAGTCATAGAAGATTTTTTTTTTTCAGTTTTAAAAATTCAGGACGTCTATTTATCAGGGCTGGACAGTCAAATGATCATTTATCGGGAACTTCGGTACACAGATATTATTTTCTCTGCTTTGCAGCATGCTTTCATTTATTTCGTCTAGACAAATTCCTTCTCTGACATGGATCACTTTTAGCACACTGAACATCCAGACCAATCTCCTCAACATGTAGCTGCTCAGATAAAATGACAATAAGTTGTGGAAGAGCTTACATTTGAACCATCTGAACTTCCTCACAGAGGTGAGGATTTCTGCAGGTAGCAGCCTTTAAAATTAAGGTGAATTACTTTTTCAAATAAGTGATTACAATAATGACTAATGTCCAGTTAACTCTTCAGATGGATGTAATGTCTTGAGACTTAACTTCCAATTTACAGATTCGCTTCAGGGTTTACCCACTCTGGAACCAAAAAGGTCTGAGTAAATACAGATAAAACGTGAAATTCCCCTCTAGACAAGATTTTCTCTGAATATAAACAGTAGAAAAAGTCACTGATCCAGAACATAGAAGCAAATAATTCTTCCTCACAAGAGAAATTCTTTTTTGGGCAGTTGCAGCCAAATTAATGGAAAATGGCCCACAGACTTGAAATTTACAGAGCTCAGTGACTGAAACACTATTTTATTAAGAGTTTTCTTGTTTTATTTTCAGTATTCTTGCTTTACCATTGGGAATCTAGCATACAATTTGGTAATTTTTAAAGACATGTTACTAAATTCTACTCAGAGACAGATGCATTATATTTTAGGAGTTTCCCAAAGCAATATATACTCTCACAGCAACAGAGTGAGCCAGTCTCAGACTAACTCTACCCAGGCAGCAGAACAGAGGGGTTTGGGAAAACACTTAGTTCATGGCTGTCCTCCCAAGACCACTCTCAAATGACACTGAGAAATAAGCAAACATGGCAATATTTAGTATCTTCCCTCCTTTCACTACTGTCATCATGTAGTCAAAATGCTAACAAGGAAATACAAGTTTTATAGAATTGTTAAATCAGAAAAATAAAAAATATGTGACACAAAGGCAAATACTAGTGCAGATGTTTATATATTCATGTATTTTTCTAAAAATTACAGCTATCTCAGATAACCAACTTCTTACATGTAGCAAGGCTTTCCTCTTTAAAATTCATTAGCACATCATTTATTTTTCTCTGTGTGAGATAACTTTATGTTGTATGTTAAAGATACTTCTGGACATATTTTATGGGGGTCCTCCTTGCTCTGACATAGATAAGATGTAAAAGGAGAGGCAGGACATAAAATAAATGCCAGTAGAAAGACAATGAAAGTGGAAACATAATTTTTGGAAAATCAGCAAAATATATAACAGGTATTCAAGCCTCAGGCTGCTACTGGATTTAAATAAGAACCACTGGTTAATGTAGAGGTGTTGCCTTTAGTGAGTACTGACCCCTTTATCTCAAGAGTAAAATCTTCAAATAAACTTTCAATTAAAAAAAACAAAACAAAACAAAACAAAACCTTCAATAACTTTACTTAAAAAAAAAAGAAAAAAAAAAGTCCAGAACACGTCAGCCAACAGCATGATTCAAGCACAAATTCTAACCCTTGGCTTGGAACTTCTCACTTAAAAAATGAGATATTTATTCTAATATTAAAGTGTGGATTTTCAGTTTCTCTTGTGTGGTCAAGAAGTCTAAGAAAAGCACTGAAAACTATTTTAAGAGGCTTTGGATCAACTTCTCATGGATAAAGGGATTTTACTTCATTTTTTAATGAAGGACTCAGTATAATTACATAGCATTCAATCTGCAGGTAGCATTCCAGCCCAGTAAAACAGCATAATCAGAAAAATTTTTCTTCTAGATTACATCCCCATTTTTATAGCAATTTCCAGCTTCTATAAAGTTAATGATCTGTTTTGGTTTTTATCTATATCATACATACAACTTCTGCTTTTCTAAGACCTTAAAATGCCAGACAAGCATGTGTTTATGACATTCATGATTATCTGCCTTGTATGACATAACAGTATTTCTCTCCCTGAGCTTCTCATCTATATCAAAGCAGGTCTTGGCCTCGTGCTTTTCCTCCCAGTGCAAAGTACTGTGTAGGAAAATTACTTCTAGATTAAACTTGGCTTCTGCCTAAGCAGGTGTCAGAACCAAATTATGAAAGGACAAACTCAAACTACTAATTGCAGAAAACACATGTTTTATCTCTGCTTCTTTTTTGATGAAAAGCCTAGCTAGAAATATTTAATTATTGTTTAATCATGTTTACCAGAAGTATATACAGAAACTATAATCTTCCAGGGATGAATTCTGGGAAAGAAATTTTAATCAATGCTGGCAATGCAGAGAATGCAATACTAACTTATCCGCCATTAGAGATTTTTTTTTCCTATTAATTTATATTCCTAACAAGAACAAATAAATTGTTTGTGGTTCCTTGCAGATCAAAATCCCTACTTAAAAGAAAGGGAAACTATTTGAAGAGAATACAAGTATCAGTAATGGGATTGAATTCTTTATCCCCTGGCATCTTGATGGCTTTGTCCCTAAATCATTAGTACATTCTTTTAGACTGTGTGTGCACTTGAAATCGCAACAGATTTTTCATCTGCAAGGTGAAATAATAAAAACGACAACATCTCACTATTAAATACCCATTTAACATGCCAGACAAATTAATTCTCTTATTCTGAGGCTAAGCCTAAAGTATCTAAAAATATTTTTTTTGAAGAAAGATTACTTGTTTATCATGTCACTATTTATAATTTCCCTCCAATTAATTCAGAGAGATTCAGCACAGGACCGTACCTGACCACGCAATGAGGGGAAGGGGAAAAAAAAAAAAAAAAAAAAAAAAAAAAAAAAAAAAAAATGTTAGTATTCCATAAAACATAAAGTGACTAGGGTTCCTGAATTGCATAGTCTTTCATAATGGACACACTTTCCTTGATTTATGGAATCATCTTCTATTTCTAATCCTTTAAAAGTCCCAGAAAAGATATTATGTTCAAGCCCAGTGGTCAAGAAAGCTGGGTACCTAAGTATTCTAAAGACACAATTTATAATGTTTTTCATAATGAACATATTTTTCTCATATCTACAATCACCCTAAAGTGAATTTCAAAGGCCTCAGCAAGTTCCTTTACAAAAAAAAAGGAAAAAAAAAAAGGAAAAAAAAAAAAAAGGAAAAAAAAAAGGAAGAAAAAAGGAAAAAAAAAGGAAAAAAAAAAAGAAGGGATTATTTTTCTTTGAGGTTTATCTCAAGAGGTCTTCTTTTTTTTTTTCATTTAAGTTAAACTAGATCATGTGAAAAAATATCTATCACCCTTGATAAAAACAATATATGCTTTTGGATGGTTATATTTTACCTCTTGGCATACTTCATGCTCAGAATAAACTATGAAATACATCTTTTTCTATGAGGGAAAATTAATATAAATTCTGCCATTCCACAAATCTGTAAATAAAAAAAAAAAAAAAGAAATTTATGAACATACAGATTCTCTGCTTTTGCAGATATGCTACAGCATTTTTATTAGTTTAAAGTAGTAATTTAGGATATAAAGAGAGAACCATCTCACTTAACTTCAGAACTCTTAAAAGTTACATGCTTAATTGTGAAGTAGTCATATTAGTGTCCTCTATGATCAATGCAGAGAATCAGAGAAGAGTATAGAGGTGTCCTAAATAGTCATCTAACAGATCAGAAAGGTTATGATCTCATGGTACCTATGTCCTCTCACTTAGTACAAATACAGTTGAGCATGTCTTGTTCTGTGAGTGATAGCTAAATTTAAGAAGTCTAAATTAATGTAGATCAAACTACATCAGGGTATATAAAACATTTTTCCTAAAGCAATATATTTTTTTCTCAAATGTTATAAATGTGGCAAAAAAGTCTAGATTTTCAGCTGAGTCAGATTTGAAATGCAATTTTCTGAATTACTGAATAGAAAACTAATGAAAAACAGTGTAATGTCCTTTGCCTGTACAAAAATGTCACTCTTTTACCTTAAGAAAAAACCCCACTGAAATTAGTTAAGATATTGAAAATAGTATTATTGCTTTTTGAAAAGGGCAAAACAAGGTATGTATGAAAAAATATGGACTCATCTACATAGATGAGAGTTACCTGAGAACTCATAGAAGCCATGCACCAATTCTTTAGTGTGGAATCATATTGATTGGGCTAATAAAGTCTGTTTGGTTTTATGTATTATTTTTTACAATTCTTTTAGCATTACAATAAATAATTCATATAAGGAAGATTTAAAAAAGGTACCTGACATATCTTTAAAATCACATTTTTCTACTAGGATTGGACAGAGCTGTCATTTGAATTGGAAAGAAGAGGCTTCCCCTTTCTTGGAATGTGGTGGAATGATCATACCTAATGAAACCACAAGCAAAAAATGAACAGGCCATCTTTTGTCTAAGCAAATTGTTCTGTAGCAAAAAGAAGATATTATATATATGGAAGGCTCATCCCAGGTTGGATGAGGCTTTGAGCAACCTGATCTAGTGGAAGGTGCCCTTGCTCATGGCAGAGGGGTTGGAACTAGATGAACTTAAGGTCCCTTCCAACCCAAACCATTCTATGATTCTGTGATTCTATTATCTGTCTAAATACCTACATACAAACTGTTCTGAGATTATAAATCTATGAGTTATGTCTTTAATATTAGAAGGAACATTGAGAGATTTTGTTTAAAAATTAGCAAAATTGCTTACTCAATTACTTTAAGAGGAATGGATTAGACTTTCCAGTACAGAGAATGTTTTATATTAGTAGCTAACCATCAAGCAAGCTACTGTCCCCAAACCTTTTATTCATCTACCAGACTGTAGATTACAACAAAGATGAAACTTGTACTACTTGGAATTGTATACAGTTCAGTATACCTTGCTTCAACAAAAAACACACCAGAAAAAAATCCAAAACCTTGTTGAAATAGGTTTCCTGGACTGTGTACTTAGTCTGTCAAAAGAAAATTCATGCATACAAACAGAACAGAAGAAAAATGAAAAACTGAATAATACATATCTGGTTGGGGCTTTTTTTAAGAAATTCTCACAAACAACTGAACCAATAAAAACCAAATAAGCACTAGAAGAATGATGTGTTTCATTATTCAAGTAATCTAAAAGATTCCTGGTGTTTGAGGTGTCAAGAACATAACTTCAGTTTCTTGAAGTTCAACAGTTCCCCACCCATACAACTACTGTATAATGACTATTTTCTACTACGTTTAGCACTGAAACTACAGGCACTGTTTAGAAACTATGCTAAAAACAGACAGTTGCACAAATCAATTTATGCAATAATCTAATTATTATCAGTGACATTTCAGAGCAGCAATTTTTTCATAATAATTTGCCAAAAATTTAAATATCTCAATAGTATAAAAGTTTTCATACATACTAAAAATACTCTAGGATTCTTGTATTCATATTGAAATTTATTAATATACAAGTCACACTGTATGTAGATGTGCAGTGTAGAGTGCAACTAACATCTACAGTAGCTCAGATTGCGGTTCATTAGTTTTCAGTTTACAGCATGAAGCTGTTATTGCACAGCACATATTCATAACAGGATTATCTGGTGTCTAAAAGTTACTATGCACATGATATTCAGACATATGCACAAAAGGGTTGCATCAAGAGAAGCGTGGCCAGTAGATTGAGGGAGATGATTCTCCCTCTGTACTCCACTCTTGCAAGGCCCCACTTGGAGTATTGTGTCCAGTTCTGGAGCCCCCAACACAAGAAAGACATGGACCTATTAGAACAAGACCAGAGCAGGGCCAGGAGGATGATCCGAGGGCTGGAGCACCTCTCCTATGAGGACAAGCTGAGAGAGTTGGGGCTGTTCAGCCTGAAGAACAGAAGGCTTTAGGGAGACCTTATAGTGGCCTTCCAGCACCTGAAGGGGGCCTACAAGAAAGCTGGGGAGGGACTTTTCATAAGGGCAGTTAATGACAGGACAAGGGCAAATGGCTTTAAACTGGAAGAGGGTAGGTTTAGATTAGATATTAGGAAGAAATTATTTCCTGTGAGGGTGGCCAGACACTGGAACAGGTTGCCCAGAGAAGTTGTGGATGCCCCCTCCCTGGAAGTGTTCAAGGCCAGGTTGGATGAGGCTTTGAGCAACCTGGTCTAGTGGAAGGTGTCACTGCTCATGGCAGGGGGGTTGGAACTAGATGATCTTTAAGGTCCCTTCCAGCCCAAACCATTCTATGATTCTATGATAAGTAAAGATAATTAGAACCTTCTCATCAGAAGAATCTCTTTTCCATTCTTCATCTTTCCATATTGCCCTCATCCCCTCTTTTTCTTTTTCAGGTGGATTTATGCACCTTAACTTACTGGTGCAATAGGGCTTATTTGGAACTAGGGTATATGATCAAGCAAATGAGGTTTTACAAACACTGGTGAGTCAACCCATCTTTGTGGTAAGTAACCATCTGCACATTCTTAGCCCACAGTAAATGTAGGTAAATCCATAAGTCTAAAGTTCATTGTCAGCTACTTCAGTGCAACTGATGCATGATAATGTGTTCTGGCTGTAGCCGTAGTTTCATTCTGCATCTCACTTAATTGTCCTCATTGTTCATTTCCAATGGGTTCTGCAGTAAAGCAGATTTTTTTACTGCATAAAGATGAGGGTGAAAACTCCAATGTAAAGTTCTTTGCCTCAGCTGCTATGATGCTTAGTAATAGATGCCATATATATCAGCACTTGTAAACTTAAGTGTCACAAGACAACAAAATATTAATAACATATTTTGGATCCCGATAGGTGAGTTACAGTGTTATATTCCTCCATAATTTAACTTGCACAAGGACTATAAGCAAACAGGACTATAGTAAATATTATTATAGTATATGTTCTTATCTTGTTTTCCAGAAATACATTTTACTCTCAATCAATAAGTTAATTTCATAGAAACACATTAATCATTTTGTTCTCTTAGCTCTTCAAACAAAGAAACCCACTCTCTAGTTTGATTTTGGCACAAGTCAAAACTATGGGATTTCACTCCCCATCTCCTCCCCACCCCCCACCCCCAAAGAAATGTTATACTGTCAATTTAGACTTTCAAAAATGAGAGAAAAATTACAGTCATTTCCCTGGACATTGATATCAGGAGGGGTGAACTGTCTATGAAATTTAAAGTACATGTTAAAGTAGGACATATTTTGCTGTCAATTCATTTCAGACATCTTCAGTAACTTAAACGGTACCCATATAATTTTGTAACCCCAACAGAGATATATGCACAATATTGCTGGCTTAGGCACTAAACACATGCCAATATGAGTAAATATGACTACTATACTATATTTTCATGCAGTTTCTGCATTTTTTTTCCTGGGATTTTGAAAGGATTTTAAATTATCTTTTTGCTTGTAGTGATAGATATGCAGAAAGGAATAAAATTATCTGGAATAATTTACATTCAGTTATTATATCTGAAAAATAAATTATTTTTTCAATATTGTTATTCCTAAAGTTTTGTTTAAAATTTAACCTTTATGCATGTATTACATAGTAATTCAAAAAGCATGAATAATTTTTCTCTGTAGTCCCTTTATCTTCAGTGCTACCTGTTCTAGTACCTGGAATAGGTTATGTTTTTTTTACATAACTTTGTTCTCCAGTAAAATTCCAATGCCCTTGCTCTTTGCTTTAGACAAAAAAATGAAGCCTATAAGCTCCAGGCATATCAATCAAAAACAACAGAGTCAGCACTAAGTCTAATAATGAAAACCATGATTTCATAAATCATCCTCCACAGGTTGGGGTCATCTTTTAAAAATTTCTTATCAGGTGCAGCTTAAGATTTCTCAGACTCTCATTCTTCTTTCTTTAATGAAAACAATAGGAAGGATGTCAGCATACAAATGATGTGACCCTCTTTAGCTTAAAAATATCCTGAAAATGAAAAGATTATGCTTTGCTTTGTCCTTGAATTTGTGGAAGTCAGGATTTCTACCTCCCCTCCCACAAAGTTCAAAGGAAAAGCTTCTCCCAGCTCCATGGTGAAAAACAAGTGTCTAAACATATGTGGGCTTAATTTAATAAAATGTAGATTTAATTTAAATTAAACTTGGTGCTATAGGAGACTTTCTCTATTACAGAATCACAGAATCAAAGAATATTAGGGATTGGAAGGGACCTGAACCTGTGGTTGTTCCTGCCCAGGTGCAACACCCTACACTTGCCCTTATTATATTTCATCGAGTTTTTCCCTGCCCAGCTCTCCAGCCTGTCCAGGTCTCTCTGGATGGCAGCACAGCCTGCTGGCATGTCAGCCACTGCTCCCAGCTTTGTATCATCAGCAAACTTGCTGACAGTGCATTCAATTCCCTCATCCAGGTCATTGATAATATATTGAACAGTACTGGACCCAGTACCGACCCCTGAGGGACTCCACTAGACACAGGTCTCCAACTAGACTCTGCCCCATTGACCACTACTCTCTGGCTTCTTGCCACGAGCCAGTTAACAGTCCATCTCACTATCTGATCATCTAGTATATAACACTTTGCAATTGCCTACGTGGATTTTGTTACTTTATGTCCTTAAGTAAACCAGTAGCCCTCTGTTAATGGAATTACATATTTTTATTTCCATCGGCAAGTTTCAATGCATTACTTTACATTTTAGACATTACTGTAATTTGGAAAAAAACACTAGCAAAAAAATAAATAAATGTTCTGTCTTTCAAGTCTAAGATATGAAAAGAAGACAAGTATGTCATTTAGTTTCTGCTAATAAAAAGCAGATTTTTCAGCCTTCACTTCCTGGACTTGATGCCCCACTGCATTTCTGTACTTTTACATTCACACAGACTGACATAAAAATTACTTGCAAAATTCCATTTTTAAGTTTTTGCAAGGATCTAATCTACTTTCTCATAAAACAATTCATTTTCTCTCAGTAGAAAAAAACAAAGGCACAGACAACTATGGGAGGGGAAAAAAAAAAAAAATACCTTTACTAGTTTCAATCTGCAGTACTGAAAGAGAAGTATCTCTCAAGTAAGACAGTTTTAAACAAGCATTGCAAGACAGCGGCAACACCTACCTTCGTTAATTGCGCCTGTACTGTTTGGTAAATAAAACCCGGGTCATGCCTTCCTATTGATTTACTTAAATTAGAAAACTTTCTGTGTTAATATGGGATGCATCATGACCACTTTGTCAGTTTCACTCTCAGAGAAGGATACAGATTCTTTGGATGTATCTGCACTGCTGGCTGAGATACATCTTTAAAAGTAGACTCAGACACTGTACAGAGGGCAAAACTGCAAGAACAGATCCAATTTGGTCAAAGTGTGCTTTCTGAAATAACGTGTATGTGAACTGGGTTCACATTGGCTGAACTATACACAACCCTTTATGAAAGAACAGATAAAGTCATTGATTGTAATGAGAAATACCAAGCTGTGAATTCTGTCTTTAAAAGACCAAGATGATTTCTGTGATATCATAAATTAAATTCTTCTTACCACTGACTGAAGCAATATAATTAGCACTAAACTTACTAAGATGAAGAGAGGGAAAATTGCAGGAATGATTCATAGGCAAGAAGGGACAATGTCTCTTGAAAAGTCCTGGCAACTATATTCAAATCTGACTTAGGTCAGAGCTCACCCTGACCTGATGATGTCAGCTCTGTAGCACGTTGCTCCTACATCTAGGGATTTAGGCGACCCAGCACAGCTTTGCTGCCAGCACATGTGAAATCCAAAATCTGAACTGCTCAAGTACTATTTGGTGGTAATCCCTCTTCTAAAATCTGTGTAGAAGTCTTCTGATTGTGTTGCCTCAGGCAGATTTTGCTATTAATTTTGTGAAGGAGTTTGAGATACTATACTGCAAAGTGATCAGTTCAGATATAAGCAAACCATGACTTACTAGTAAAAATAATTTGACATTCAGCATTTCATCATTTAATTAAGTGGTGGAAAACTTGAGAAAAAAATGTTTTGGTGGGAAGCTACTATTTATCAAGAATATGCATTTTCTACTTTCTGAGTCAGAATTTTGGAGCATATTTATATTAAACCAGTCTAAACTTATTGGAAGTTTCATCCACACTGAACAGCCTTTGGGGCCCTGTCCCCACTCCGCCATATATGAACTATGGTGTATCCTGAATCATCAAATAAATGCTAAGATTCAATTTATTTGAAATAAGTTTATTTCACCACTTTCTTGACTAACAACCTGTCATGAGTATCAAATATTACAAAATACTTCTGAAAAAAGGGAACAAATAGATTTTTACGTTGTCTAATAAACTACCAGTGACATAAACCAGCTCAGAAGTCTCTTAAAAGGGCTAGAATTGACTATGAAGAGGTAGCAACCGCAGTGATCAGCCAGTTCCTCCTGCAGAGATCTTGGATGATCTCATAACTTCCATGTTAAGAAAAAATAGTGGAACATATTCACAAACTCAGTAATTCCTATAAAACAGCTGAAATATCTCATCATAGTTAATACTGAATTTACATAAATGCCTGAAACTTCTCAATGAAGAATGGAAAAGGGTGCCAGGTATGTACAGAGAAGCAATTGTGTGGTCATGACACCTTAGAGTTTTATGGCTCCAGGCTGGAAAACCCCAACTCTCTCAGCAGTCTTTTGTAGGTTTACCAGCACTCTGACCAGGCCTTTTCATGGCCCTCCTCTGGATCTGCTCTAACAAGTCTATATCTTTCTAGTACTTAGGGCCTCAGAGCTGCATGCAGTATTCCAGCTGGGGTCTCATGAGAGTGGAGGAGAGGGGTAGAATCATATCCCTTGACCTGCTGGCCACACTTCTTTTCTATGCAGCCCAGGATAAGGTGGGCCTTCTGGGCTGCAAGTGCACACTGCCAGGTAATACCTGATTTTTCATCCATCAATACCCTCAAATCCTTCTCTTCAGGGCTGCTCCCAATCCATTCATTACCTAGTCTGTATTGATACTAGGAATTGCCCTGACCCAAGTGCAGGACTTTGCACTTGACCTTGTTGAACTTTATGAGGTTTACATGGGCCCACTCCTGCCTACCAAGGTTAATGCACAAAAATAATGTATTTCTATCTAACTATCAATCACATAAAATATACGAATTTGTATCCATATGTACATAGAGTGTAAATAAAATATGTACAAACAATATACTGTATATATGTATAATTGTTGAAATGTTTTCAATATTGCAGGGCACATATAGTGCTGTATGCAGCAGATTTAACTCATTTTGCATAAAGGCTTTAAAGAAAGACCTTCAGAAGCATAAGCACTGCAAGTTTATTGAGCATCTAGCCAGCTCTGTATCTGAATGGCTGCGCTTCTATGCAAGTCATAATCTTGAATTGTGGAAGAGTCATCCTTGGATCAATATAAGCAAAATTCACAATATAAAGTAAAATTCTGCTCTAAGCAAGTCCTCCAAAGTTCTGAACAAATTAATTGGTCTATAACACAGGCTAGCAAGAAATATTTCAGCACTTCATGCTAAAAAACCTTGTAGTTAGGAACCAATATACTTGACTCCTTCTTAAAATGAAATATAGGCACGTAAAATGCAAGTTCCAGGCAAAGATACAGTCCATCGCTTTCCAATGTTAACTGAAAAGACAGACATCTAACCTCACAAGACAACTTTTTTTGTTGTGAAAGCTTTTTATGTACCAGTATACTAGCACCAACCAATATACTGTGCTTCAAGAAACAGACACTTAACACTCACTTTTGGCCTCCATTTAAAAAAAAAACCAAAAACATATTTCTTGAATAAGCAAGGGTATCTAGTGGATTATATAATTTATATTTTTTTTATTCCTGTATTCTGTGGGACTAGTGCTGCTAAGCTGAACGCAATATATGGCAAAATAGGACTGTATTAAAAGATATTAACTGTTCCTTGCTAAAGCTAAGAAAATATATTTTTGATATTATGAGCATTCTTTGCATGTCATCCTAATGTGATTTGAATCCCCCTGTTTTAAAAGGAATTAGTGTATCAACAAAGATTACTTCTCTTTTCTCTTTCTCATTTATTACTAACCTAAGGAAGTATGTAATAATTCAATTTAATTTACATTTCCCTGAAGAAGTGCAATTCAATGGATAATACATGCAGAGCTTCTGCATTAATAACACCTAGCTGGAGACAGTAGAATACATATGGTATGTAGTGGTTACAATTAAGTAGGAAGACCTGAGACAGAGTCATTTATATCAGCAGCTTTGTACTTCTTAGAAAAGTAATGGACCCTGAGGCAAAGCTGAGGGATTTCTTTATCTGCTATGATTAAAACTGTTGATAATTCCCAAAGTGGTAGGTTCAGCTGCTGTTCCACATTTTATTGCTTAAGATATTAATGAGAAAACAGAAACATTGCCTGTGCTATTTAGTTAATAACCAGAGGCCATATTCTATTTGCCATTTCTTCATGATTAGTCCACATTACTATTGTTGATTTCATGTTTTATGAAATGTCTCTTGACTTAAGACATCTACTAAGAGAGTGTAATAGCATTACCGGTATGCCAGGTTTTTTGTGATACCTGAAGAATATCTTTATTGTGACTGGTTTGACAGTTTCACCTATTTCTACTCATCAATATTTGAATATTAATCCATGTTAGAATAAAAGTTGCAGTTTAGATTATAATGTTGTTTCCATATATGATATATTAACATTATTTGTAGAAACACTGAAATGTTGAGTACAGTAGAGAAATGCTGTCCATAGAGAATGAGAAATGCTGTCCGTAGAGAATAGTGGTAGAACAGTCTTCCCTGTAATCATTACACTGAAACGGTGCTTGACACTGATGTCCAGTCAATACAGACTTTGTTAACACTGAGAGTTACCCTTTCAAGTGGGATGAACAATGAAATATTCCACATAAGCAGTACCACACTGGAAGAGCAGGGATCACTGGCTCAATCAGTCACATGAAGAAGCACAGTCAGAAGCCAAGCAATGAGAGCTGAAGCACTGATTATAAAAATGAAGGGTGAAATGAGTTTGTCAAGCTGTGTCTGATGGTGAGAAACAGTCATGACAGTAACTCTACAGAGTGGTTGCTCAGCACATGAGATAGTCAAGAATATCAGACTCAGAATTTCACTTCTGGTCAAAACAACTCAGTAAAATTTTAAAAAGCATGCCTAACTATTTAATACATTTAAGATATTAATTGAAGCATTTGACTCACCATCTTTTCCTTGTTAATTGTCCTAATTTTATCTTCAAAAAGACTCCTGACAGATGTCCTTTGTTTTTGTCCTGTCCGGGTTGCCCCTCTTTATGTCTGGTCAGTAAAGGACCCAATACTACTAGTTTCAGAAAGTCTGAAACTATGAAAAATAATTCATATTTTAAGTCTTTGCTCAAGAGTACTCCACATTATCTTAATGTGGACACACCTGCAGACTGAAATAATTCACTGCATGAAGGTGTCATGTCACTTCTCAATGTTCACAGGACAAAAGAAGCACCTAAATATGTGATCTCTAAAGGCTATACCATTATAACCATTACACGTCTGGGCTGGTAAAGTTACGGCACTTTAAAAAAATGTCTTATAGTGTTTTCATATGTATCTATGTTACCTACAAACATGGCTTCATGCATTTAATCTGACAGCCATGGGAAAAAGCATAAAATAGTAATGCTTTGGGAATAGTATAGAGTTGCAGAGACAAGGATCTGACTGGTCTGACAGCAGAGATTTAGAAAGAAAAACAGATCTCAATATTCCATTTTCTACATTGGTGCTAGCCATTCAGATTAGAAGAATTAATTAACATGATACCCCCATGCCAGATTAAACATGGTTACATATTTCCCACAGAAAAATCCAGTTACGATTGGAATAAGTTTTCAGACAGAAACTTTAGGCTTTCATTAATATAACAATTACACAAATTTCAACTTTTCTGTGGAAAAAAGCTGTATTTCATACCATATGAGACTACACATACTATACTATATACTATGGCTATAAATATCTATAGATATATAAAATAATTTCCTTGACTGTGGTGTAGAAGCTATATTTCATACTTATGTACTACTTTACTATCACTCTTTATCAACAAAGAAATGAGAATGATCCTTGATTATTTTAAAAGGGAAATTTTTAAAATTTGCAGAATTGGCAGGGAAAAAAAAAAAAAAAAAAGATTAAAATTGTCTTTTAACAATTATAAATCTGTTTTATATTTCTCAGAATGGTATATCTTATATATCAAATGGGACAGATAAGGAACTATTGCGACATAATATCTCTCTACAGAATTCATAGATCTATGCTGATGTAATAGTAATTAAAATTTCATAAATATGTTGAAAGTAACTGTGACACTTATTCTATTTTATACCCTTATGAAATAGTCCTTCCTTTTTTTTTTTTTTTGCCTTATAATTATAGGGGTCACGACAGGTAATACTCTTAATTCTGAACTTGATTGCATGGTAGAACAACTCTTTTAATTTCTATGACGATTGTCAGATGTTTTGGTTATATGGCTGTAGACACCAGCCATAACTCACATGTGGATGTCTTTTCAAGACAGAAAGACTAACATGTTTAAGCTGCATAACTTACTCTTTTTATTTGACAGGTCAGTGGCAGTCCCATTAAAATAAGATATATGCTTTTACATTAGCCTGACAAGGGATTACACTAAATAAAATGTTTTTGACTGGCATGAGTTTCCCATTACTTAATTTGTCCTTTGCTGCCAGAATAGGGATATAAAAAGGAACATAACATGAAAAGTCCTGTCCTCAGGCTCCTTGAAATTACTTAGAGGCCAGCAGTCCTGAAATTTGTATGTATTAATTATTTAGGTTTTACTAGTATGCTGCTTTCTAAACATGATAATACTAACATTTAAATGCATTTATTTCCCAAGAATAAATACCATTCTGATTGATAATTGACTAACATCAGTTTTATATTGACATTTTTGCATATGTACAAAACTATTCTTTCATTTCAGATACCCATCTAATTTTTTTTTTTTTTTGTCATTCAACATGTTATACTACTATTTTTCTGCTGTATTTTATTTCTATGCCAAGTCAGAATGTAAAGGCTGATGAACTTGGACTGTTCCATTATACTTTCAAGCTAAAAAAAATATATATTGAACCAAGGTCACCAGTGGAATTGTTCAGTTAGCAGCTCTGCTTTCAGATGGATAGTTCATGGTTTGGTTTCTACTGTGACCAACATTACGTCATTCAACACTTTATGTGACCTTCAAAGAATTCAGTCTTTGTCACTCCAACTAAAGAAGACCTTCAGTCAACACAGAAAGAATTATATGGGTCACCAAATAGCCTGACTTTCTTAAATGAACCAAAAGAAAGGTTCCCACCTGCTCAGGCGAACATACAGTGTGTGTCACGACTGGAAATCACTCTTGCCAATTCTGTTCCTGCTTAGTGGAAGGAACACATCAGAGTTCATAATTTCCACATTGCCAGCTGGTATAGCTACCAGGAAAAGCCAAAAGCTAAAATAGGCTTAACCATCCCACAGAATTTTTCAGTTCATAGCCATAAAGTGTTGCTCCTTTATCCCACAGAAGAGAAAACTTGAATTTTTGTGGTTCAGAGAAGACACAAAGTAGTAATTCACAATTAAATCTAGTCTTTGCACATCTTATCCCTGGTTTTGAATCAGCAACTCAGGCAGTTCCTCAGTTTCCATGGAGTCAGAGGTTTCTGCCTCACCAAATCAAAAGTGTGAAATAATTATGCTTTACATCTAAAAACTCAAGTGGGTTCACATCAGCTACCCACTTGCAGACACTGAATGTTGAACTCCTTTGATCCAGCTATACTAGCTCATTAAGCATTTTTTTTCTCAATAATTTTGTGTATGTAAACATTGAACAAAAGGCTAAATATTGTACCAAAGAAGAACTGAATACTGCACAGCAGGGTTTGATGCTAGCAGCCAATTGCCTCCCCTGCAGTTGGAAGACAGCTTGGGTAACTATTCCAAAGATTAATGAGCAATCATTTCCAAATTAAACCAAGACCTATGTTTAAATCTTTTTCCCTCACACCCTTTACAAGACTGAATTTGATTTATACTCACAGAGATAAAATGCAGTATTTGGCTTTGTGCATTGTAGAATATTATTAGCAGAGTGAAAAATTGATTTTTTAACATTTCCTTCACATTTTTCAGCTTTTATTTTCCTGAGCAATTTGAAAGGAAATGAACCGTGATGAGGTTTGCTGCTTCTGCACCAGGTTATAACAGGAAGTTTCCTGACTGTCATTTGTAGAAACTATACAATCACATTTTGAAACTGGAACAGATGTATTAGATCTGTGAGACTCTTCACTGTTCTGACACTCCACTTCCATATTGACTTCAGTTTATAACTATTAACAAAGCATTTGGATACTATGAAACAAATAGTATAATGAACAATGCAAAGAAGTTACAGAAAGGGCTTTTCAGCAGCTCAGTAAGTAAGAAGTTATTTGTGCCTACGTAGCCTCTGTAACTCTGCACCTCTACGTCTGTATCTGTTCAGTTTCTAAGTACAGTACTGATACAGACTACAATACTGATAAAGTCAGGTGTTGGGTGCACACACAACAGTATGCAACACTAACATATTGTAAGCACCAAACCCGTTTTTAGATTAGACTAAGTAAAGGTGTTGTAGGATGAAAATAGCATTTTAAACATGTCCACTTTTTGATAGTTGACTGAACTAACGGAAATCCATTTCTTATAGATTTCAGTTATGGTTTCCTAACTGCTCTCTCTTTCCCCTTCTCCTTCCTTAATTCCAGACTAAAAACATGAAGTAGGAACTAAAATACACCTCAGAGACAGACAAAGAGATCAGGGATGCAAAAGTTATGCTATGAGAAAACTTTGAGAATATATTAATTTGCTGTATAATTTCCTCCTCCCAGTGTGAATTTGTCTCATTTTGTCCATGCACAGCTTATTCTGCACGTATGTCTCTATAACAAGGAGTCAATTATATGTACCACCAAACTGGTTTTCACTTATTCTTTGAATTATATAAAGAGTAAAAATAAAGAAGACAATTTTGCTGAGTTCAAATCTGCTCAGGTTCTAAACATGTTGAGATTAATTAAGGTACAATGAATCACAGAGCAAAGAGGATTAAGAATGTAATGTAGTTTGGTAAGATTTGTGAAAAAAAATTAACAGTGACGCTGGCCATTTTGATACTGAACAGCAGTCACATCATGTGTCATTCTGATATTCAGAACTGGATTTTTTCTTATAACTTTCCAGTATATCTCAAATAAAGAGACATATTTAGTTTACATATTTATTTTTTTTTTTAATAACTGAGTTAAAGAAGAAAAAGCAGCATTACATCACTCATCATTTTTGTATCTTCTTTTGTATAAAAAGATGACAGTAAAATGTAGAAGTCTGGAAGTTTGGGTTTGGGGTTTTTTTGGGAGTTTTCTTTGTTTTGTTGTGTTTGATTGGGGTTTTTTTTTAAGTAGTATATCTAAAGAAAGTTCCAACAAAAGGCATTCTATTCAATGAAAAAAAACACCTGTGAAAATTACAACATACCACAATGGTATCACAATACAGCTATTACAGGTCAACCAGGTGATAGCGGTTAGATAAAATATGATATCTATGGTAAACTGTGTTGGGTTTGTGTGTGGGAGGGTAGTGGGTTTTTGGTAGTGGAGGAAGGGCCACCTTGTGAGAGCTAAAAGCTCCCCTGGTTCCAAGACAGAGACCCCCCAGCCCAGGCTTGGCCAATGAGCACTAGAGAAATGCCTCTGTGAATCCATATCTGTGAGGGGAAGGATTGTCCTGAAAAGAAGTAGGTGGGGGTGAACCTGGAGGAGACGCGTTGACCTAACAAAAGATGACCATCGGCCAAAACAAAGGACAAACTGACACAGAGAGAGATTCACAGCCAGAGGAAAGAGGAGGAGGGGGAAAGACAGAGACCCACACCCAGTTCTACTGGATAGAGTAGGAGAAGACAAAATCCCCTGCAGCCCATGGAGATTGAACGGTGGAGCAGAGACTCATGTGTAGACCATGGAGGACTCCACGCTAGAGCAGAGAAGCTGAGCCTGAGGGCAAGTGTGTCTGGAATTGAGATCCCCCAGATTCGCTTGCTGCCAGAGTGGGAGTAGACACCCAGAGTGGGGGGTGAATCTGCAGCTCATGGATGTCCCCATGGGGGAGCTGGGAGCTGAGCCCAAAATGGTCTGTGACTCCATGGGAAGCTCGCATTGGAACTTTATTCCTGGACTTCCATGCCAGAAAGAGCAGTAGAGATGAATTGACTGTAACCCCATTCCCCGCCCCCTGTGCCACTGGGAGGGAAGGTAGAGAAATCGGGAGCAAAGTGATTTGAGCCCAGGAAGAAGGAAAGGATGGGGAGAAGGTGTTGTAAGATGTGGTTCTTATGTCTACTCAGAAAAATGGCAACAAATTTAATTTATTTTTCTTCCGTAAGTTTGAGTCTGTTTTGCCCGTGACCATAACTGGTGAGTGAGCCGTCCCTGTCCTTCATTCCTAATCCTGTGCCCCCTTTGTTGTGTCTTCCATCCTGTCTCACTGGGTGGGGGGAGTGGATGCAGGACTACATGGTCCCACTGTGGGTCAGATCACCACATGGAGTTCAGCTGTTATCTGAAAGCACAATCTTGAGATTTGTGAAAAAGACAAGAGGAAGCACTTCTGTGTTGGTGCAAAATACATTAATTGATTTAATATATTCAATATTGACAATGTGCTTAATATTATAGAAAATATAGTAGCCTTCAAAACTCTACCTTTTTCCTATTTGGGAAAATTGCTATTATATGATTTATTTTTAATATTTTTTTCCCTGATACTTTCCTTATGCTCATGTAATATCTATTGATATTGATTTTTTAAAGAAAAACATACATACAGTTATTACATACATATAATTCATTTAAAAACACAATTATTCTTGAAGTCAAGCTAAAGAGATGAAATCTTAGTGCAATGAGATTTTTGCCTAGGTGTTGCTAGGTGAATATTCTCATGAGAATATCCATCACTACTATAATTTTTTTTATAATCTTAATATAATCAGTTGAACCTGGGAGATACATTCCTCACCCGCATTGGGTAATGGACCTCTGACCTGGAATATTATGTGTTCATCCTATCATCAGAATTAGAATACAGAAACATTATGCCTGCACTCATTCTCCTGTCAGGAGTTATCAGTTAGGCAATGGTTAGGGTTGGAAAGGACCTTAAAGATTATCTAGTTCGAAGACCCTTCATAGCATAGTGCTATGTGCATAGCATAGAGCTATGTATAAATAGTTTTGGTTCTTCTAGACACAAGATATGCCAGTTGAGGAGTTTCTATACCAGACTCACCTGTTTTTACATATGTGATTGCAGAAAAAAGATGAGATAGGAGTTGTCTGCAGCCATCACCAAAGATAAACCAAGATATAGTATCTTAATACTTTGATTTTGTATGTGCCAGCATCCTTTCCACCTCTAGTTTCATGTATAGCTTTCTCTACTTGTACAGTTTCAGCACATAAATGCTGCACAGGGAGAAAAAAAAAGTCTCTATATTACATAGATTTTGAGTGCTTTCTCGGAAAACACCACATACTGGAAGATGACCACAAATCTTCCCCAATGTGAGTAATTTGAGGTATTTTCATATAGCTCACCACATGAAATGTTTATTACTGGTAGCTTAAGTTTTCCCATCATAAGCTAATGTTAGCAATTTATTTATCCATCACTACTTAGTTATGTAAACAAGAAATATGAGTCATAAATAGGGAGACAATCATAAGTTCTTGTTTTTGAAAACCTCATGTTCACATTATTTTATCACTACCATGTTAGAGAAGTTATTGTGTTATATTCAAATAAATGGAAAATGAATAGAGTTGAATTGTCTGTAATAGAGCTTCAGAGATAGTAAGTAATGACATTGTACAATGCTTATTAATTTCCTTTAGGACCAAATATACTCTTTTCTCACACACATTAGATTATAGTTTTGATTTTGTTTTTCTTTACTTGTTAATGCTTATTTACTTTGGGTGATTGGCCATCCAAGTGTGTCAATAATATATCATTTTACAAGATCAGTACCAGCATTACAGAGAGTTTTCAGAAACATAGTTTCTCTCATGTACTGTGATTTAAAGCTTGACACATTTATGCACTTACTTATCTACCTAACTGTCCCACTGCAGTTTCCACAAAAAAACAAGAAGTACTGTCCTTTACTCAGTGCTTCCTTGCCTTTTCCACCTCTCTGTCCTATTCATCATGTCTGTCTGTGAATGGTCAGCTCTAAAGGGTAGATCAGCCACTGATCCCCAGAGGAGGAACAGATGAGACTTACGGGGGGGGGGGGGGGGGGGGGGGGGGGGGGAAGGAACCAGGGACACGGCTGCTAAAGGAAAGGAGAGAGAAAGACTGAGCAAACAAGTGAACTAAGAAGAGATTAGGAGAAGAATAAGTCAGAAAAGATTAATTTGAAGAGATGAGGCATAAGGCATGATATTAGGAATTTTTATGGAAGAGCTAGAGAGATAGATTTTTTTAAAAAGAGAGAGAAGAAAAGGAGAAAAGGCAGAGGAAAATAAGATGAGCAAAGCCTTTCAAAGTATATCAGAATAGTCCCATACTAAATGTAAAAGAAACATGGCAAAAAGAGAAAGATAAAATAAGTGGTGAGTATAAAGAAGGATGGAGTTGGTAATAAAGCACTAAAGGAGAAATTTATGTAGAAATGTAAATGAACTAGTTAAATGCACTCGTAGGAGTAGACTTTATCTCAATAGACTAGGATACCACCTTCAAAATGTAATTCCAAGGACCAAAAAAATTATACGTCACTTTACCCAGAGGAGGCAAAGTTTAACTCGCCTACACTGCTGACAAGCTTGCTCAGAGCTTTACATTCACCTTTCTTTAAAGGTAAGACCATTCAGCTAATACTGAATTATATTTTAATGAATGCACTTCACATCCATGGGTTTTACTAATATACACATTTACACACAGCTATCCTGTCTGTCTATTTGTTAGCATGGCCCCTGAACTTACTCTTTTCTGAAGTTTACGGTCTGATTGTTGAAAATCAGGTTACTTACCTGAAAATTAAACATTTTGTGAACATTAGCTGAAATTTATACTTCAGTTCTCATGGGAGCTTATAAGGAATTTGAAAATATATAGTTAACAGAAAGGTTAATCAAAGGTTAAATAGTTCTTATGATTGAGCAGAGTGGATAGAAAGTAGGGACACTTCAGTAGCTTTTCCATGTTATCTCATTTCACCTGGAAATCTCTGAGGGCTGTAAAATTACTATCCTACCTTTGTTTCTCAGATGAAAACAGTCTAGGGACACACCAGGGCATTAGTGTCTAATCAATTTGACATCAGTTGAGGAAAAAATCCAAAAACCTAAAGTTAGGAAATCAAAAGTTATCTATGCAAAAAGTACTACACATATTAACTGGAAGAGAAATCTACATGTTTATCTGCTAGATGGATGCGCGCTGATCATCAGGCAATAGCAACATTTTCACTCCTGGGTCATACAGGTATTTGAATAACTGCCTATATTGTGCAGAATGTCTGCAGCAGGATGCACTGAGTAAAATCCAAGTCTAAAATCCTTAGACTTCAATATTTAGGGACCTATACTGAAAGATGAAAAATAGTCATTTAAAGTTCCTTAGACACAGAATGGATCGTGCTCTCTGTTTCTTGTTGAAAAGTTTAGCCCCCAAATCTTTTTTTAAAAGGAAAGTCATGACAGCCTTTTCAACTCATTATAATAATTAAATGTTATCTGAAATTCACAAATAGTTTCAGGATAAAGGAAACACAATTTTTTAACATAATAATAACTGAGAAAATGTCATTCAGAACTCGAGAAGACAATCGAAGAAAACACAAAGAAAAAGGAAATCTTAGATTCAGCTCTTCAATTATCCTACAGAAAACATTGTATTGGTGATGGAATAATGATTAATTAGAAGGCATTTGGCTGGCTGCGCCATTTTCAGGTACTGTGGCAATAATGTAGCTCCACTATGTTTGTCATGAAGGAATACAGATTCATTAAGATCAGAACTCTGACATAACTACACCCTCACAATCAATATCGCTGGGTGTTCTTTGATGCCTTTCCAGTGTGTACTAAGAATACTGGATATCCAGTCACCCATCACAAAGCCAACCAAGGATCACAAAGGACAGAAAATAAATATACTCTGTATCTCACTTTCTTCCTGAATGGCAATTAAGTCCAGTGACAATAAAGGGGAAAAAAAAAAAACAAACAATGTAATTGAGGAAATATTAAATATGGAAGACAACTAAACTCTCAAGTAATGAGATGGGATTTTATTTGGTTGCTTTGTGTTTGTTTCTTTGTTTCATAATTCCCTTATGGATCTTACCAGCTATTGCGTTGTTCAGGGAACCTTAGAGAAACGTAATTCAAAACTGGCCTAATAGAAAACACCTGTATTAGTTAGAAATGTCCAGTACTGTCTCTGATAAACATATTTACTGTCAGTATTTTATACCAGCTGCCAAAACACTGTTAAGTCTTTTGTTATCAAATAGAGAGTATGGACATCTAGATGATTTCTGTATTATCAGATCAAAGTGGACAAACTCAGATGACCAGTCAAAAACTGGTATCAATTTTAAGACATCCAAGGTTAAGGGTATATTTGAAGACAGAGCATCTCCTGCAAAGCTGATTTAAAGCTGACAAAAAAGATGAGGCCTACAATAATGACTACAATTTGAATTTTGGAATTGTTTTTCCTTTGTCTCAGTCAAGCACATACCTAATGTTTCCTGAATGAAAGGGAAAGCATGCAGAAAAAATCAATATTTACTAAACACTGCTAGAATGAAACCACAGATTCTACCCACTATAATCACATAGGAAAACTGTGGTAGCATAACTTGGATACCACACAGTCACAACTATTGATCAGTGCTGATTTAAAAAATTATTTTAAGAGACAGCATTATGTATTTTTCCTGATGGACATATTTCAAATCTCATAATGGCAATACCCAAGCAATTCATACATGATTAACAGTTCAGAGTTGGAAAACATTTTGCTGTTTTTCACTACTAATATAGGAATTAAGTTTTTGTCGTCCTGTTCTACTTCACAGGAAAAATTGAAAAGTTCCAAAATTAAAATAAAAGGGTACATTTGCACTTTAATAACTTGTCTGGATTTGCTGCACATAAATCAGACATTCAACCCCAATCAGCATATCAGAAATTATACTCATACAATCTCACTACCATCACTTAGCAATCTTATATGTTACGTGCTTTATGTCACAGAAATTTATGGTACCTAGTTTTGTGGGTCTTTTATTCTTCTTTTTTAAGTTTGGAAGTAGAGTAAGGGGAAGAACAAAAAATCTTTAACTTTGTGATTTGTTGGGAAAAAATATATATAAACACAGACAATTACAAAAACAAAAGCCTGCAATGAAAAAATACCGTACAATATTACTAAAGAAAAATAACAAACAAAAAAAAAAAGATATAGAAAATAAAGTTGTACAATGAATATTCCTGATGCACTTATTTGACTGTAGATACGCATAAGAGTTACTCAGTCCAAGATAAGGTTGCTTCATGCCTGCATGCCAGAATTGACAGCCACTAACCCTCAACAAAGCTTTTCTGAAAAAAATTGTTTAACAGTATTGTCAAACTTTCAGGAAATATATGATTACTTAAAAACTCTGTTGCATAATTCTATGAGTCCTGTAGAAATTGTAATCACTCCCAAAGTACTGTAAGTTAGCGTTGCTGAGAGATTTAGTTGGTCATCCTCTAGTTATTTTGCAGGGACGCAATGAGGGGGTATGGTCCTCAGGAGAGTAAGTAGCGCTTTGTTTTGGGGGTATTAGTTAAATACAGGAAGCGTGTTGAACTGCACTCTGTTTTAATATCATGTTGTCTTGCTGCATTTTTATAATTGGTACATATATTTCTTATTTCTTAATGCTTACATTGAGCTTTTGTGGAATACTGAGTTTACATGTACACCCTGAGCTTTTTGCGTATCACAAATATCATGTGATAGCAAAAATCCTTCTCAGTGCAATGACCTTTCATGCACCGACATTGATTAGAATTAGAAAGTTGATAGAATTAAAGTAAAAAATCAGGTATGTTCCAAAGTAGGACAAAAAAAAAAAAAACATGCAACAAATTATATCCATTATCTTCAGAAAACTCAAAAGCATCCAACATCATAATCTAATCACAGAATCACAGAATGGTAGAGGTTGGAATAGATCTCTCGAGATATCTAATCCAAACCCCCCTGCCAAAGCAGGTACATCTACAGCAAGTTGTCCAGTACTGGACACAGTACTCCAGATGTGGCCTCACTAGGGCACTGTAGAGAGACAGAAGAACTTCCCTTGACCTGTTGGCCACACTCAATGCACCTGAGGATAACATTGGCCTTCTTGGCCATGAAGGTACATTGCTGGCTCATGGTTAACTTCCTGTCCGCCAGGACTCCCACGTCCTTCTCTGCATATCTGTTTTCCAGCAGGTCAAACCTTAATCTGTGCTAGTGCCTGGAGTTATTCCTCCCCAGGTGCAGAACCCTACACTCGCCTTTGTTGAACTTCATCAGGTTGCTTTCCTGTCCAGCTCTCCAGCCTGTCCAGGTCCCACTGGCAGCACAGCCTTCTGGTGTATCAGCCACTCCTCCCAGTTTTGTGTCATCAGCAAACTTGCTGAGGGTACACTCTGTCCCTTCACCCAGGTCACATGAATAGGTTGAACAAGACTGGACCCACTACTGGCCTCTGAGGGACATCACTAGCTACAGGCTTCCAAATAGACTCTCCACCACTGATTACAACCCCCTGAGCTCTGCCATTCAGACAGTTCTCAATCCACCTCACTGTCCACTCATCTATCCCACACTTCCTAAGCTTACTTGTCAGGATGCTATGGGAGACAGTGTCAAAAGCCTTGCTGAAGCCAAGGTAGACAACATCCACTGCTCTGCCCTCATCGCTTCAGCCAGTCGTGCCATCATTGAAGGCCATCAGATAGGTCAAGCATGATTTCCCCTTGGTGAATCCATGTTGACTACTCTTGATAACCTTTTCCTCCAGATGCTTACAGATGACATTCAGAATGAGCTGGTCCATCACCCTTCCCAGGGATGCAGGTAAGGGTGATTGGCCTCTAGTTTCCTGGGTCTTCTTTCTTGCCCTTTTTGAAGACTGGAGTGACATAGCTTTTTTACAGTCCTTAGGCACCTCTTTTTTTCTCCAGGATCTTTCAAAGATAACAGAGGGTGGCTTAGCAATAACATCTGCCAGCACCCGTAGGCACATCCTGTCAGATCTCACGGATTTGTGGGCATTCAGTTTGCCTAAATGATCTCTAATTCAATCCTCATCAAACAAGGGAAAGTCTTCCTTTCTCCAGACTTTCTCTTTTACCTCCAGGGTCTGGGAATCCAGAGAGACAACCCTAGCAGTAAGGACTGAAGCAAAGAAGGCATTCAGTAACTCTGCCTTCTCTGTATCCTCCATCAACAGGACATCCCTCACCAGATTCAATTCTAACAGTGTCTTAGCCTTCCTCATTACATCCCTGCGTACTCTGACAGAATTCCTATACTCCCCACAAGTGGCCAGTCCCTTCTTCCACATTCTGTAAATTTCCTTCTTCCATTTGAGTTTTTCCAGAAGCTCCCTGCTTATCCATGAAGGTCTCTTGCCTCCTTTGCTTAATTCTTCACTCACTGATCTTGAGCTTGGAGGAAGTGGTGCTTGAGTATTAACCAGCTCTCTTGGACTGCCTACCTTCTAGAAGACTAACCCATGGGATTCCTCCAAGTATGTCTTAGAAGCACCTGAAGTTAGCTCTCCTAAAGTCCAGGGTTGAAGTCCTACTTATTGCCCTGCTTCTTCCATACAGGATCCTGAACATCACCGTCTCATAGTCACTGCAGCCAAGGCTGCTCCTGACTTTCACATTCCCAACCAGTCCTTATTTGTTTATTAATACAAGGTCCAGCAGCACCCCTCTCCTTGTTGACTTCTCCACCACCTGTCTCAAAAAGTTATCATCAATGCTCTGCAAGAATCTGGTGGACTGTGTGTGCCTAGCTGTGTTGTCTTTCCAGCAAACATCAGGGTGGGTGAAGTTCCCCATAAGAACCAGTGCCTGTGATCATGAGACTATTTCCAGCTGTCTGTAGAAGGTCTCATCAACTTCCTCATCCTCATCAGCACAGAGCAAACTCATTTACCTTCTTCTTTTGAGTGTCCTTTCTCTATCTAACCAATCAACAGCAGATTAAAACATTTTTTTCTTCCAACCCATGAGGTATATGAATGCATCAAGGTAGGTTACTCCTGTCTTTCCTATCCTCTCAAATTTGAGCTGAAGACAGTGATATTCAAGTGCCTCTGAAATGATGACAGAAATTTCGGTAGTTGTTAAAAAGAGGTGACAGTAATATCAAGAATCTCCTTTTTTGCATATACACACACATGAATATATAGTATAGTGTCCACTGAATGCACCCATCTATCTATTCATCTTGTAGTGCTGATTGATGCAAACTTTCAAAGTTTAACATCTTTGCTGCAAGAACTGTAATTCTACCGGTATCATCTATCTGTGACATGTGTCACTGTTGTTTTGCTATATTAAAAAGAAAAGAAGCTGTTTTTGCTTTACATAAGTGCATTAGACTAACAAAGTTAAACTTTCTGTAGAGGATTTAAAGAAACGTAGCAGGAATGAAGTTTTAATTTCTGAATATCTCCAACTCATCCCTGCATGTTAATTAACCTAAGGAGACAATTAAACATGGCTGCATGAAAGTAATGGTTTTATGTCTGATTATTTCTAAGTTACCATGAAAGGTGGGTTATTTTTCCTCTGTAGATTTTTTTTTGTTATGTAAATTATTGCCTTCCTCTTTATCTGATCAAATCCAAATCTCAGATCCTCCAATGCCTAAGAAAATTTTGCTTTTTGTTTTTTTAATATTTCCCTGCATTATAACATTAGAAGTCTTGGACAAATGTCTCCTGCTTTCTACTTTTTAAAAGTCTTGAAGTTCCACTGTTGAATTAAAATCTTTAATCTAGACCTTTTTGAGTCTAAATGTGCTTTATTTCAGGTAGCTAAAGAAACTGTAGATCAGATATTTCAGTTCTCCTTTTTCTCTCTCATGATATTATCTCCCCTGATATAACTAGGCTTGTAGCTCCCACTGAG
Source organism: Caprimulgus europaeus (assembly GCA_907165065.1). The sequence continues at coordinate 86,057,019 of OU015523.1, read as the reverse complement.
AGGTCTAACCAATAAAGAGAAGAGAAGCACAGCCATCCAAATTTAATTTCCAACAGTCACTGCAATTTTTTTAATGTCATATTTTTAAAGAACTAACAGAATTTTATTTTTTTTTTAGGGTGAGCTTTTTTTTTTTCCCCTTCACTAAGGAATATTCATCAGCTGATCAGCTGTATCCTGCTGAGTTGCAGGCAAAACCTCACCTCTGCCCCGTAGCTATGTGAGATGAAGGTAACTGCTATAGAAGCACCTAGGAAATAAGTGAAAATATGTCTCACGCTAAATATGAGATTTGGCAGGTTCTATAACTATTCAGGCTAAAATTTTCCATGTTGGCTAGTAACCTCAGGACAACAACTTGAAAAAATACGCCAAAATGGTTCAGCTGTTTCCAGCAGCTAGGCTGGAGAAAAATGTGTTGTTTTTCAAAGCTAAATTGTAAGTGACCTTGAAATTTGGCAGAGGAGTGACATTTATGTCATGGATGTTTCTTTTGCTATCCTGTAACAATCCAAGCAAATTTAACCAAGTTGAAAAAGCACGTATGTTCAGTAGATACTTACCAGTACTTCACTAGTTTTACCTCTAAAAAAAGGCACTGAACATGTTTTCGTGTCTTACAGTTCCTAGTACGGTCCAGGTGATGATATGCTGTCCTTAAATATGACAAAATTTCTTCATTCAGGTCAGAGCTGCAAGGGTGAAACTAATCACACCTGATGTGATCTGCTTTGAGCAAAGACTGGCTAGAAACTCAAAGGGTTTCAAGGGAATTGATTGCTTTTTCATCTGCTTTCTCCCTATGCCAGTCCCTTTTCTCCTCTCCCTCCACAACATGGCTGAGAAAGCCAGCTCTCTCAGGTACGAGGCATCTGAGCAGCCAGAGATACACATTGGTAATAGGAGTTTGGGTAGTTTTTGGCTGCATAAGAAGCAATCGAGAGGGCAGCTGGGGAAAGAGGCAGTGAGTGAACTGAATTAAATTGAACGAGGAATTACGGGAATCAGAAGTACACAGTTGCAGAGCAGGTGGAAAACTCTGCAAGGAAAGGAGGATATAAAAAAGGATATTACTTTAAAGAACATGTAATAATATCTGACATAAGAAGCTGCAGCCCCATGACATTTTTCTCCAGAAACTGTTTGCTTTTGGTATAGAGTCTCCTCAAAATCACTCCTGTTGTTGCTGTAAAGCTAAACTATATAGCTAGAATTTTCCATTTCCCTTAAGCAAGGTATTGGATTCTCTGAAGAAATGGTGCATTTCAACCCCTCTCAGTCTGTCAGTATTTGAAAAGTTATTAACTTAGTTTCCTTTTTCTATGCCTTTTGAAATCTGACATGGATTTGTCTCACATCTCCCAGAGGCTTCCATGTGCAATTAGCCATTGGATTCACCGAGTAATTACTTCATTTTTCATGTAAAATGTGCTTGATTTATTGTGTAACTTGGGAGGGGATGGCAGAGATAGGTCAACAACACTTAGAGGAGATTAGCAGAGGGATTCTCTGCTGCTGTGGTAGCAATCAGTCCCTGGGGAAGCTGACTGCGCGGGAGCAGTGCCACTCAACCCTTGGCAGTGGTGCACCATTTGAATTTGCCACTCCTCTGTGGAATTAATATCAGTGACTGCCAGGCAGATTTTAATCCCTGCCCAGCAGATTGTGGAAATGATGGAGGTGTTTAAAGAACATGCGTGGAAAAAAGCAGATACTTTTTTCTCAATGGGAGTTGTTGAGCTCTTTTAGAAGCTATCTGCCAGGCAGAGTAGTTACAGTGCACTGGGGGGGAAAATGTAGACTGTCATATCTTTTCCAACAGGTATTGTTTGCACTCTGTTCTGGGCTAATGGCTTTTAAAATAGTGGTTTCAAAATAGTTATGCTAGAAAAATCATGTGCAATAATGAGACTTTTTTTTTTTTTTTTTTTCTGAAAAGCAAAAAACATAGAGGGACTTCTTACCAAGAACATGAACCGCTGAAGATATTTATTAAATGGATTAATGGATTAAATTCTGATAAAATCATATAATGAAAATAATTATACAACTTTCTTTTTAAAAAATTAAATAGTTATAAGTACTTTTACACACAGAAGTAAGTACGAAAAAGAGATTGGTAGGTAAATCTCTACTGTTCTTGTATATGAGATCAAATAAGTGATCAAAATTTATTTAGTTTAAAAATTAATATATTTGGATTGTCATTATTTGCCAAGCTTGTGCTGTCAAGTCTGTCTATCAGTATTGCTTTTATGAGAAAATAGCCATAAACTTGTCAAGAGTTAGGTTTACTATCCACTCTTACTCTTTCACGTGGGCATGAATGACACTGCAAGCCAGGACCTGGGCAGAATCAAGGAAGACTATAAAACTCTGGGGGTGCATTGGTGCCCAAGTCATCTTTTCCTCCATTTTACCAGTTGGAGGAAAAGAGTCAGCCAGAACCAAACACATAATGCATATCAACTACTGGCTACGTGTCTGGTGCAAGGGTGTTAGCTTCTATGACAACAGGACATTCTTTGAGGGCTATAACCTGTTAGGGAGGGATGGAATCCACCTGCCTAGAAGAGGCAAGGGAATTTTTGGCAGCAGGCTGGACAGCTTGTTGAGGCAGGATTTAAACTGAAGGAGGAGGGGAGTGGGGCCCAAAACGACAATGGTTGTGCCATTGCATCCATCTAGAGAATAAGCCAGGCCAACCAGAAGAAGAACAGCCTCCCATGATGAGATCCAGAGGGCCGACCATCTCAAGGGCATGCATGGCTATGGTGGATCCTCTTGCACCCCTCCAGGGAAACCTACATACTCAAATACCTCTCTGAAATGCTTGTACACCAATGCACGCAGCATGGGGAATAAACTGGAAGAGCTAGAGGTCTGTGTGTGGTCACACGGCTATGACCTAACTGCAACTACAGAGACATGGTGGGATGGCTCACATGACTGGAATGCTGGCATAGATGGGTATGCAGTTTTTAGAAAAGACATGTGAGCAAGGCAAGGTGGTGGAGTTGCTCTTTATGTGAGAGAGCAAATGGAATGTATTGAGCTCTGCCTAGGGGTGGATGAGGAACGAGTTGAGAGCTTATGGGTGAGAATTAGAGTAGGCTAATATGGGTGACACCATTATAAGTGTTTACTACAGGCCACCTGATCTGTTAGCCATATCTGTGCTGATATGGCTAACAGTTCAGTTAGCCTGAATTTGTCTATACAAGCCTGACACAAAGAAAGAGTACAGGGTGTCAATGGCAATAAATTAGTGTCACTTAAAGACTATTTGTTGGGGGATTTTTTAAATTATTATTATTATTTCTAATTTCTGCTGAAAACTTGAAAATGCTCAGAAAAATGAAAATGTTAATGCTGTACAAAATAGTCAAAAATACAAATTCTAAACCATAATTTTTTTATCCCCAAATACTCCAATTTAAAATTTCTGAGAAACAGTATTTCCTCTTAATTATATTGAAGATGGACATCTACACAATTATGTACATTTACATGGTAAAAGCCCAGCAATGCCATATTAAATCCTAAACATATTTTTATATTTACATATTTAAAAAATTTTTCTGGCAAAATATCTCACCACCAAGGAAACGCAAATGAACGCAGTAAATGTACAAGCTTCTTAAATACCACCCCTTTGCACATAAAATGCACAAGTGGGAATAAGACAAATGAACTAAAAATTTATCTATTTTCAGAAACATCTGTGTGTCCTAAGTGTATGTCTCCTAAACTGTACCATTAGTGTCATTTCAGTATAAATTTTATATTACTTGGTTGTTTGGGTTTTTTTTTAATTTGACATACATTTTTCATCTTTTCTCAATAATAACACTAAAAAAAGATGTTGTATGTTTATGCAGTGAAATGGTATGACCTCAGTGTTATTTTCTTGCACTGGAATCCAAAAGAGCTTACACTGAGTGGAAAGTATTAAACATGCTTTCTGAAATATTTTACTAATTGTTTTTTCTTTTGAAGTATCTGTATAATCAGTGTGGAAACATTGATTTTTAGGAGAGATTTTTGTTCTCTCCTCACTCACCTTCAGTACTTCCACACTGTCTCTAAAGGAAAAACTGATTTTCTTTTTAACTTCACATTTGTTTTCTAAATACTTATTACTATGCCAATATTTTTCTTTAAACCGCATAAAGGACAACCTTAAATCACGATGGAAAAAAACCCAAAACCAAAACCAAAAACAAACCACATACTGCTGTATATTGAACCAAATATTCAACCTCTGAACCTCTTGCAATTCAATTCTTGGTGTGTTCCTGATACAAGACCAGGCAGTGATAAGGCAGTAAGTTTGACGATAAAGCGCTGAATCTGACACACTAAAGATAAATGAGAATTACTGATAGAAAGCTGTTCTACTTTTGCCTTCACTGTATAGGAAGGTGGGTTCGTTTCCATCTCCCTGTCAGGTACCTGAAAACAACAGGCCTTATCTCTCCTTAATCTCAATGGGTTACCTTCATAAGCTCTTTAAAAGTTATATATGGAAGCTGAAGTAAGCCGATTAGCAATGGTTGTTTGCAATCGGACATCAGCAAAGTACATAATAATGCTGCAACATTACTAAGAATACAGAATGAGGATGGTACCAGTGGGAAGATAGAGCAATGTTATTTAAGATACAGAAGGGTCACATAAAACTCAGAAAGTAGCCATCTTTTCCATCCTGAAATAGTAATTTAAAATTTCCTGATTTCGAACAGGGCATCTTTGCTGACACTACTCAAACCACAAAAGCTTCACTGTGGATCACTTTCTAGGTAGACATTTAGTCTTTCTCAAGTTTTTACTTTCTGAAGTTCTGATACAATGATTGATAGCACTCTTTTATGTCTATAAGGTATATTTTATCGAAATACCATCTGTATGCCTAACACTCTCCAAAGTACATTTTCTATTTTTCACTACATTAATGCAGATTTTAAAAATTCACACTATCATATTGTACTGGAACATTCCCTCACTAATATTTGTACTGTGACAATAGTTCAGTTATGATCTATGTATCATTTCTATCTAATGTGGCAGTAAAACCAATGCTGAGCAAACTATGATGCCGAATATCCCCTTCTGAACAGATTTTAGCCTGCCTTGCATCCTTTGAAATGGTAACTGTGTCATGTTTGCCCATTTGTCAGTCCTGAACAACACTGAAAATTGAGAGCACAGAAAAAAAGAGGGAGTTGATTAAAAGTAAAAATAAGGCAGAACAGCATATACGTTAGCTAAAGTTCTGTATGAATTTCCTCTGAGATTAGACAACCTTTTGATTTAATTTTTCCTGACAGTTCAGTATAATATCGTAATAGATAGAATGTCCTTGGTTATCACTTTTGCTTCCTCTCACTATTTGTCCTTGTCTAGTGCAGATGCTTTGTCTGAACCACATCACTTTTTAGACAAAGCAAATAAACCAGAAGGTTTTTTTTTACCCCCAGTTTTAGGTGAAAATAATATGAAGAGCCTATCTATGATTTTTGTTGCAATTACAAGTATTAAATTACTTTCCTTTCTTTAACATACAGCATTATGGAAGAAGAACTAAGACATATGGTACCCACCAACTTTCAAGGCTGGACTTACCCCCTATTTACATTAGAAACCCTCAAGTGTATGTTCAGATATGCACATAGCCCAAGCTCTTATTCTGAGCATGTTAGCATATTTCTGCAATTGTATTGACCAAGCACAACCACAGCCAAGCACAATAGCCCAGAATATACAGTAATGCCTCAGTATTGTGGGGGTGCTTTGAGCCTTTGCTACAGCTGTGCTATAGAAAACAATGTGGTCAGAAATAATGGGTGCCTGAGTTGGTTCACCTTATACTACAGATCTAGCTAAAGGTACTGGCAGAGTCACTTACAGGCATAAAGTTACCTAATCTTAGGGGAGTTAACGACAATTAAACTTAACTCATTTTATGACAGGAGGTTGATGACAATTAAATGTTAACACTTGGATCCTAAAAGAGGTTTTAATGACATATCCACAGTAACACATGATATTTGGGGTAGATTAGGTCATACAAGACATTTATACAATACAATACTGGTCTCTCTTCCCTGACATATCCTTGTACATCTGGATATGGGGAAAAAATAGAAATGGTTGTTAAAAAATTTCTCCCTTGAACCCTGCTTTCAGAAGGAGAACCTGCTAGATTTTGGGCTGCAGAGTTTCACGTTGTAATCGTAATGTTAGCTTTTGTTATATTTAACCCACACAACCTAGTCCATGTACAATGCTAAATATTTTCCAGGAAGGTCATGAAAAGGATAAAAATTATAAACACATTTTAAGTGCTACATGTATGAGGCTATCACCCTATACTTAAAACAGTGATATTTTAAAATTTCAACTTGCAACAGATACTACAAAAATGTACCTTTTTAATAATAATGATTCTTACTTATCTTTTCATCCATAAATCTCTAGTGCTTTGTTAATACAGTCATTTTATCCCTGGAAAAACAAGACAATGACAACTGACATCTCTTTTCCCATCATATACCACTAAAGACGGGAAAAAAATCCCTCATTTGGCATGACCCAAGATAGTCATCCTGTTCCTTTTGCATTCTTGAATGTTCATATTAGAGAGATAGATGGCAATGCAATATAGGAAATAGGGTAGACGAACCATTCTGATTAAACAGAAAGTGGCTGCAATCTTTATAAAAATATTCAGTTATTATTTTACAGTTATTCTTCTACAACCTACTAAAAATATTGTAGTGGTTTCACGTGGCTAGCACTTGGCTAGCAGCCAAAACCAGCCACTCACTCTTGCTGACAATCCCCCACTGAGGGAATAGGGGAGAGAATTGGAGGGGAAGGGTAAGGAGACTAGTATCTTGAGATAAGAACAATTTAATAATTCAAATAAAATAAAACTTATAATAATAATTATATTAAAACAATAATGATAATAATAAAATATACAAATGAGTGATACACAGTGCAATTGCTATCACCCACCGACCAAGCCCAACCTCTTCTTGGATAACGATCTTGGAGGAGCAACAATCCCAAATCCAAAACCACAATTTTGGCAGAGCAAGAGCCTGAGCAAAAGCCAGAGAGAGAGAGTGAACACCTCCCCCGCGCCGCCCCAAGAGAGAGACCCTCATTAATATACTGAACGTGATATTATATAATATGGAATATCCTATTTGCATATCCAAATGCCAATCTAACTCATTAATTCTACTATTTCTTGCTCCCCTTAGACCTTGCACCTGTAGACTAGCAAAACACAAAGTCCTTCAACTTCCAGCAACAACTGAAAACATTACCATATTATCAACATTCTTCTCATAACAAACCCCTTGCAGCAAACAAAAACCAGCACTATTCTAGCTACTAAAAAGAAATGTAGCTGTCCCAGCTGAAAAATAGGACAAATATTTCTAAGTCTCCAAACATATTCTAATTTATCAGACTGGGAGCTGCACTTCTCCCTAGAAAGCATCACTATCCTACTCTTCATGGTTCACATGCCTCATTACTTGCTATTTCTTCATTGTAATGATTGTAGAGGTTTTAAAGGGACAACTGAGGTTATCTAACTTTGAAAAGAGCTTTTATTCCATTAACTAATACTACCAAAAGTTAGTTAGCCATACTGAAAATCTGAGAGTAAATATACTGATAAACTGAAGAATGCATAAAACTAGCTCTGTAGGTTGTAAATAAAATATTATTATTTGATTTAAACTAATGATAGCTACTACAGAAGTTGGTGCAATTAAGACCTGTCTAAGCTTTGATTGCACATTTGCTTCTGCAGCACTGAAAGGTAAGTGGAAGTATCTGTGAATGGCCCAAAGTCCTTTTAAATATATGGCTATGTACTGCAACAATCCGCACGTCCAAAGAACAGGCTTTCTTACACAATTCTGCATACTCACAATAACTTTGAGAGTGTGGATATGTACAAAAAATCCATATAAAAAGGTGATAGGTGACTGCCTACTGGAGAGGCAGATCCCTTTTTTAGCTCTCAGTGCTTATAAATATTGCCCTGTGCCTTTCTGGCCCTATCTGGCTTTCAGCATTATGAGATAGTCACCCATACATATATTCATCATGGCCAGTTCTTTTTCACTTTAACATCAGCAACAGAATTAGTCTTGTTTCATTTAAATTATTGTAAAAACGTTAAAAAACTATATAGTCATTAAACAAACCAATACATGCAAAGGCTGACCCTTTATCATTGCCAAAAAAGTATTTCAGTTCAAATATACAACTACTGCCCTTTGGATGAAGAATCACTGTGGTGTTATCCTTAATTTATCTCACCATTTGCATTTATCTAAAATGTGATAAATAATGAAAATAAAAGGGACTGAATGTTGCTAAAATTATGTTATTGAAAAATGCTCAGACTGAACCTTATTAAGAGTTTGTTCGCAGATATCCTGAAAACTTTTGTCCTTATTTTAATTTCTAAAGGTAAAACACAACCAGATACATAGTTGATTTGTATTATAAAATTAGGTGTAACAGAAAGTCTGCCAGATAGAAATCTAGAATTAAAATAAATTTTAAAAAATCCTAAACAAACATACACCAAATCACACACCCAGTTCACTAGCTCACTTTTCTGGTAGCTGTATTTGGGAACAAAAGAGAACAGGAATAAGATAACACATCTATAACAAGATATTTGGTTGAATGACCCAGTCCTCCAACCTTACACCTTGCTGTAGAAGGGGGATACACTGTAGAAGGGGTAACACTTCTCCAATCCATTGTTTGCTATATTTACTGTATATTTTTATAGCCCCTCACAATGAGGTTGCCAATAGCATTTGAGGTTTGTGGTGTTTCTCGAATACAAATAAAGGAAAGAAAGAGCTTTGTTTCATTTTCTTCATTAATACTGTATGTATACGTTAATAAGTTTTCAAGCAATGAATTAGAACATCCCCAAAAATAAACTGTATGAAATCCCCTGATGTAAGGGTGTAGTGGTCTTTATCTTTACATATATATTAGCCATGTGTAAGACAGCATAATGTAGAGTACCATACATTGGTACATATTGTAACCATAGTAACAATACAATATGTTGAGTAAATCAGCTTGAAAACTGTTGAGTGCATTAGACATGCAGGGCATAGAGGGTTTTTTATTCTGTTGTTGGATCAGACCTATACTAGTGTTTTATATTAACCAGCTTTATTATATATAAAAAGTCCCTAAACCTTCCTAAACTAAGCAAGAATCACTTCAGGCTCTAAAGGTGATTGTACACTTGAATACAGTTAGGATAATGCTTTGTTTGTAGAATGCTTTGAAGATAAATCCTAAGCAGAGATTTCAATCTACACAAGCAGTTAAATAAAGTGCAGGCCTGCATATATTTGTATCAGAGAAAATTTGGAGCAGTATATTGTGGGTGATTTTGAGGAAAACACATATGGTCAATGAAGAATTCTAAAAAGAAAAAAACAACAACAACAACAAAAAACAAACCAAAAGGCAATAGAAGTTCATAGAATCATAGAATCATAGAATGGTTTGGGCTGGAAGGGACCTTAAAGATCATCTTGCTTCAACCCCCCCTGCCATGAGCAAGGACACCTTCCACTAGACCAGGTTGCTCAAAGCCTCACCCAACCTGGCCTTGAACACTTCCAGGACGGGGGCATCCACAGCTTCTCTGGGCAACCTGGGCCAGTGTCTGACCACCCTCACAGTGATGAATTTCTTCCTAATATCCAATCTAAACCTACCCTCTTTCAGCTTAAAGCCATTTCCCCTTGTCCTGTCATTAACTGCCCTTATGAAAAGTCCCTCCCCAGCTTTCTTGTAGGCCCCCTTCAGGTACTGGAAGGCCGCTACAAGATCTCCCCGGAGCCTTTTCTTCTCGAGGCTGAACAGCCCCAACTCTCTCAGCCTGTCCTTGTAGGAGAGGTGCTCCAGCCCTCGGATCATCCTCATGGTCTCCTCTGGACTCATTCTAACTGGTCCATGTCTCTCTTGTGTTCTGAGATCTAAAACCACAACTGTTTTTTATTTGTCTTCCTTCATACTATGAACTACTCATTTTTATCAGTTGAAAATCTGTGATGAACATTAAAATATTTGAAAGGAAAGCTAGAGAATTTAATCTAATTCCTGGGATTTGATCACAGGGGATTAGGTTCCTGAATGTGTTCATAAAAATGAAGCAACTAATTATCTCCTCATGAGACTGTATCCATTATTATGTTTGTTAATTTATATGGTTCTTGATGTATTTTGCCTAAGAACATTATAAGAACAGGGTGCCATATACTTTCTCAGTTACAATTAAGTAAAGATGTAGTTAATTCAGATTTTTTGCAACCTTGAATTTACCATTAAGATTTTAATTTTAAATCAGTTTACACAAACACATGAAAACATTTCTTAAATAAAAATATCTGAGAAGATATATGGTCACAAAACTAACTACACCAGGTGAGGCTCCTAAGTTTTCCCATCAAATCCAAAGTAAACAGCTTTGAGCTCTCGGCAGTTTACATCCTTCACAAGGAAAACCTGCTGTCAGTTTCAGCATTACTTTGGTTGTCATATTTTACCCTTGCAAATTTAATTGTGATGAAGTCCAACCCTCCTGAATCCCTTAGTAAACTTCATTGGGGGAAAATATCTGGTTTTATGTGTCTCTCCTTCACCTCTGCGCTCTGTTTAGCTGTAGGCAGCGTTGTGGAACACCAATATCCACAGCACTGTTGCAGAGATGGCAGCACACATTGGTACTCATGGACTCTAGGGTGCTCCTATGAATGTACCAAGGTAATCTGTTTTCAGAGTTATTGAAATGCACCACAAATTTTAAAATGGCTTTTCTGTAAGGAGTGACAAAAGATATAGTCATTAACACCCAGTATCATTTTTCTTTCTATTGTGGTTGCATAAGAGGTGCTAAGAATTTTTTTTTTTTCTATTCTTCCCATGCCATGCTTCTCTCCCTATGACTTCCATAGGCCAGCTGTTTCAAACCATGTTTTTGTACTAAACCATGCTTATAATAAAAATCTTCAAATAAAAGATGGACTAGGTATGTCAAAAGCTCCTAACTAAATTCAGGTTGCCCGTTAGGAAGTCTTCATACCCCGTTAGCTACTCTAAGGTACACATGATGGCTGAGAAAGCAACCTCTGACCCACCGGCTTTTTCATGCTCTAACTAGTAAGTAGGAAACAACAGGGGTTGAGGAGAGCGCTATGAAACAGGGCTCGTCAGAGCGTGACAAATTGGAAAATGGGCTCTTCTGTATTCTGTAATGACAAGAATATTTAATAGGCTATGTAGGGGGTACATTAAAAAAGATGTTAGCGAGCCTGAAAGTACACTCCTGGGGTGAAGTCCTAGTCCCACTGAAGTCAATTGAGAAAAGTTCCATCATATTGAATGGGGTCATAATTTTACTCCTGGTGTATACTCAAGTGAAAATGTCTATTTAATTTTACAATAGATAGGAATTCTGATGTATGCTTTTTGATTCTACACAAAACACTGAAAATATTGGTTTAGGTAAAATGGCACAGGCCAGCATTACAGCTCCTGAGGCTTAAAATAAACCAATCTAATTTTGTCTTCCTACTTCACCACTCTCAAAATGAGAGTCTGCCTTTAGGTGCTCAGTGGTGAATTATGTCAGTTGTACTTTTTTATCCCACAATTCAATATGGTGTAGAGGACCATAAAGTGGATTATTGAAAAACGGCTTGCAAGAGTGCAAAATAAAATTTATCTAAGTAGGCTTTTCCCCCCTCTCTTGGCTCATAACTCCAATATTAGTAATTTTGCTCCTACTGACAGTTATAAGAATTGTGACTGCAGAAAGACTGAAAAAACTCCTGTAAAGAAGTGATCCAAGGGCTGGGGCATAAACCTAGGATCTGTGTTAAAGTCCTTTCTCTTCCAGTAATATCTTGGCAAAGTCACTTTGGACTCAATTTTTAGAGGTGTTAGGCTTCAAGAAATACAGGCAAGCACCAGATTAGATTTTCAAAAAGCATTTAAGATACCTAACTCTAACTTCTGTGCTGACTTTACAAAGTGTGGGAAAAAGTACAGGTTTCTAAGATGGTTATAATAGAACTTGCATACTTTACACATGACCCATAAACATGGAGATATTGAACACTGTGAAATCTTCAAGTACACGCAATTCACAAACATCTAAACAGTCACAAGAACAAAAAGTGACAATCAGGTCCATAATTTTGATATCTTTCCTTAAAATAAGCAGTATCCTGTTACTCAATCTTATTTATATAAACAGACATACTGGGTGGTAAAGTAATAAATTATGAATAAAGGTAGCAGACTTGGCCTGAAAATGATTTTGTTGTCACATGCAACATTAATTACCATTTGGATTAGACTAATGTACCACTTATCACTCAGAAGTGGTGAACAGGGAAGGGAGGAATGGAAGAAACCTTAGTGTAATTATTATTCTTTCTAAGTGAATCAGTATGCTTCACATGTCTGTTTTCTTTAATCTACTAGTGTAAAAATCCTTTTTTGCAAACTGCTGAAGAGTTCATTTCATTAATCCTTTAGGAATAGTTTCTGTCAGATGCTTTAACTAACAGCTCTTAGCCACTGGATGAGTTTGAAAGGAAAATATTGCCTGGATCAATAATTAAACACCTGAGCTTTGGGGTTACTTTTTAAAAAAGGAGTGATATATTATTATTCTTGTCAACCTTGCTTGTCATTGACTAGTAACTTTAGAAATCTTGTTATAAGACAAATCTTTTATTTGCCATTGGCTATTTCCTTTAAGCTTAAATGTCCTAAACATTCTGTTTTGGAGAACATACCTTCAAAGTGCTCTTTAATCATTACTATATTAAATGCTGTCAGTAACCAGCCGTTTCCATGAATGTTTAATACTGGGATGACTGATTTTTACTAAAGTTTGTATTAACTGTGGGAAAGTAAACAATTGCATTCCAGAAAATCTATGAATGAAAGCCATAAAGCACACATTGAAAAAGCTTAAATTTATCTTTTTCAGTCTGACAAAAGTGCATGTATTAATTCTGGTCTGCAAATGAGTCCATCAATTATGGATTCTGAACACTGTTATTACTACTCTAAGATTTTAATGTTCTTACTCATACTGGGTAGCACTTCACTGTGAAGCAGCCTTATTATTGATTTTAATAGGACTATTTATTAAGTTAAATAGTTTTCAATATGAGTCAAGATTTAACTATTAAGTATCTATTCATACAGTCTAATTAGGCATTTCAAGTAGGGTACATCTACACTAGCATCTTAGTTTTGATCAGGAATGGCCCTTTGAAGGAAAACTCTTGAACATTTACTGCTCTTTGCTTTACATCATAGAGAATTCTTGGAGCACACAGAATTTTTCTTGGAAGAAATTAAGACACAAAAGACACTCTAGTAGTCACCATTAACAGTAATGGGTTACTCAGCCTACAGGATCAAACCAGAGCTACTCTTAATAGTACACAAACACGCCCCAAATCATGTCCAGTGAGGACACAGAGTCCTAAACAGCATCTCTTTCACTCTATACTCTGCTACTGTTGTGCATATTATGTCAGTTGTGTCTCACTACTGTAGACATATTTCTAATGCACTCTAACCACTAACAGGCATTTAATCTAAAGGATGAAAATAAAACCAGTCCAAAATAAAAACTCTGAAATGTACACGGTATGAACACTGTACCCTTTGGTTATTTATTTGTATTGGTCCACAATACTTATTAGTTAGAAAAGAAAAATTGGATCCCAAGTTGCCCATATGCTTAATTGAGCCAGGAAGCATCTCTAGAGTGGTGATTCAGAACTGATAAGTGATATAAAGGAGACAGTGTTAATATTCTTCCTGTGACTACTTTATTTCTCTCTCTTTGACATCTGGGTGGCTAATTTTATGTTTTAAGAATAACAGTGTAAAATAATGTAGAAAAACTGCTAAGGAAGGACCTCAGGGTGGACAGTTCCAAGATGCTCTGACATAATATGTTCCAAGTAGTTGCTGAAAAATAAGCTGTCAACAGGAGCTGTAAAACCATAAGCATCTTCCAATTATAATTTCATTACTTATAAACACTTTATCTCTTATTAACGTTTTAGGAGATTGCTACTCCATTTCTATCAACTTATCTCTCTATGCCCAGCCACTGAGCTCCTCCTCACTGCTAGGTTTAATACTCTCATTTAATGTTTCTCTCCATCAATAGCTGATTCAGCTGTTGGCCTAACTGATGGGGTGAAAAGCTTAAGTGGTGAAGAAGGGAGAGAAGAAAGGGAAACAAGAAAAAGTCAGGAAAAGGTAAGTCTGATTTGCTTCTGACAAATAGTGCTTTTAAAGTGTTCCTGTCCTTACTTAACATATAGTTCATATCCCCATCATTCATTCTCAGTCTGTTTATTATATCAAAGTATACTATAAAAATAAATAACATTGCTATAATTTTTATTCTGGTTTATTTTCAGGTCTTGAGGCTTATCTTGTGTTTGTATGCCTATTTGGGTTTTTTACAGAAATTGAATATAAATACTATTTCACAGCTATGTTCTCTGCAGAAATATGGACAGAGAGATAAAGTTAGAGGAACAAGAGTCTCCATCACTAAAAAAGTCTTCCTTGTTTCACACAATTAACTAAAACCAAGGAATTCAGTTTATTTCAGCCATAATACTCCATTTAAGTAAATCTGAGTTGTATACAGTTGGGCTGTACTCAAGTTGTCCTCAGTGTCACTTCATACATGCATATATAAAAGCAGAAAAATATTACTTATATTTAGTAATTAATAGAAAAACAATATTCACTTAAGGTTACAATAGAACCATGCAGGGCTGGGGAGCAGGGAATGGTTGTATGAAAAAATAAATGGGATTTCAGAAATAAAGGGGAAGTTTACACCATTAAGATTGTTATACACACCTTTTTCCTATAAACCTCATTACTACAAATACAGTAAGCAGCTGCAGGATTACTACAAATACAGCAATTTGTATTACTACAAATACAGCAAGCAGGAAAGACACACAATCCCAGCAGAAAAATAATATATTAACCAGCATTTTCACACTGAAGAAAGGAGAAAAAAATCTTAACTGTTAACAAAAAACAAACAAACAAACAAACAAACAAAAAGCATTAACATAGGGCAATGACACAATTCAGGCTTCAGATTCAGTCACTGTGACACTTGCATTTTAGACAGCTATAGCAATTCTGACTAGTATTCGTGTCTGGCTCTCAGATGCAGCCAAGAAAAAGAAATAGGTTGTGGCTTAGTGTTTGTCTCAAGTCTGTGGCCTAATTCACCACCTGAACATACTTTTAAATCTTTAATTCCAGACTATAGATTTCAACTCTTGATACCCACTGGGTTTCCCAGACTTAAAGGAAAACCTCCTGTGTTCCAATATGCCAAGTAGACAGAATAGCAGGTTACAGGCAGCAGCAGTTAGAAATCTGCTTGAAGCTATCTCAGCTTGTAATTCCTGCTTCACAGCTGAGATCAGAGCCTGATCATATAAGTATTCCTGCTTTGCTTCATACATTGGAGGTGGCAGCTAAAAGTATAGTTTCCCAGCTGAGCCTGATGCCCAGCTGCAGTTCCTAAGTAATGCATGCACCAACCTAGGTGGGATGCAGGTCTCAGGTGCGAACTAGCACTATTATCTGAATACTATACTCGTGCTTCTTCCTCTATAAGATGGAGAGAATTGCATTGACTTTCAGAGAACGCTTGATCTGCTGGTTCCTACAGAGTGAACAGGAGAAATCTAGAAGACTTTCACAATGGCAGTGGTAGTTTCAGTTGCTACTTCCTCACCAAAAGAATCCCTACCCTAACTCGTCCTTTTCTCTGTCCAGTAACTGTCGTTTGGACACAGCAGACAAATCAGTAGTCCTGCCTAACCAAAGGTAAAGATTTAAGACTGGGACACTTAACACCACATAACTTTAATTGTACAACTTAAATTAGGTTCCTAAAGAAGGCAGACTGTATCACTTATCATTCTAAAACCTATTTAAAGCTCCTGAGGTTGGTTCTAAAGCGAGAGTAGTGTCAGAGCTGGTATAAAATGGAAAAGAATATGCACACTCATCATTCCTTTATTTTTAAGAAAGTGGTTGAATATTTTGATGTTCAAACTGCTGAGCATGCTGATCAGTTTAGTACTAGCCCATCTCTCACTACAAGGAAGACACTTAATTATTTTGCAATTCTAAAAGGTCAGGTAATTTAAATTAAATATAAATAATTTGCAAGACATGACACTCAGCAAATAAAATGCACCAAGAATCAATATACCACAGAGATGTTTCTGATCCAAATAAATCAATTGGACTATCACATAAAGCCTACCTTTGCATGCTTTTCTGAAACAAAAGAAAGCTTAAAGTAGGTATAACTCAGCCTGCTTAGTGCTGTTTCTTATTGTCATATTTTCAACTGTAGTGGGAAATAAAGTGTCAAGCTACCTGGTCAACTGCCAAGAGCCCACTTCTCAGTAAATGACCAATACTTTTATTACAAGTGAGATGAAGCAAAAATGGACTGCTCTTAAAATCTCTGATCCTTCTGCATCAAATCACATTGCTCTGGAGACAGAATGCACTATGCCTTTCTCTGTAACATTTTAAGGCTACCAATTACTCTTTTGCTAGATATACACACCGTAAGGATAAAACCTATAACAGATCAGAACAGTTATTTTAATTAGAATAAATGAGTGGTTTAGCCTGGATATCTTTGATCACTGCCATGTTAACAAACTGAATAACAATGAAGTCTTCGAACAGCAGGCTCTGATGGGATTTGCGTAGTGTATCATGTCCAACTACAGCTAAAACCCACTAAGCCAATGTTTTTGTTTCTTTATGTAGTTTCATTGTAAAGGTAAGTGTTATCCAGTACAGTTATATATTAAACACCATCAGTGACTGTTAAGTCTTTATAGAGAATTGTCACTGTCAAAGGCTAATCTTCTTTCCTTTTTATCATTATTATTCTGCCTGACAAAAGACACGGATAGGGTTTATACAGATGCAAGCAATGGCTGCTTGCACTCATTAGACTTATCCTGCTTGTCTAGGTAAGAGACAAAGGTGCACTTAAATAAAGCTTTCCATCCTAATGACCTATGAGTAGACAATGCAAATGTTTTACTCATGCTTTTCATTCATTTAGCTCACTTTCGTGTGCTTACTTTCCTATCTACCTTCAAAGAGACAGAAGAGGAAAATACAGAGGCAGTTACATAAACTCACATACATTTTAATGTTCCACCACTGCTAGCACTTTATGTGTCTTGAAGATGTTGGTATTTTCAAAGTAGACATTTAGATCACAAGATGAACTGTTTGTTCTTTCAGTCCCCAATTACAGCTCATCTCTGTGTGTTCTATTTGATTTAGAAAAAGCAAAAACGTGACAGCAGGACTTCTTATCAAATAAGGCCAGTAGTTTAAAGAAGATGTAATAGCCTTAAAAAACTAAAATAAGAAAACCTATCATACTTCAAAACCCCTATAGGTTTTACAAAGTGCTGGAAATAGATTGACTTTCAGTGGGCAGGTGCTAGGCATTCACAAAATATAATAAAACTTTTTAGCTAATAATGAAAAAGAAAAAAAAAATCCTCCTAGATCATTATACAGAATGGTTAAAGCATTCCACAATTTGACCTTGCAGAGTTACCCAGAACTATACATTCGCACAGCGACTTCCTTGACACTGCTCCAGCATCATCATCATCATCACTTTATCATTCCCACAAGCTCACTGGTATTGACGCACTGCTTCAAAACACAGCCCCTCATTGTCACCGCTCCGCACTACAATTACTGAGCACCTTTCTTTCAGCCTTCATTTGACACAATGGGCCGTGTGTCCTTAAATGCCCAAAACCTGAGAAGAAGACAGAGGAATCTGTGGTCAAATGACTCCTCTCAAGGCAAACACAACACAATATCTTACCTGAAACACAAAAGGAAGAAGAAGGGTTTTCTTTCCTTCCCTTGTTGTCAGTGCTGGCCTACTGACTCAAGTCCTGCTGTGGTCCTGCAGAGAGGGTTTGTAAATCCAACAACATTCCTGTACTTTTTACCAGCAGCTTACAGGATAATTTAGCATTTATACTAGTGAAGTTTACAGATGACACAAAGATTGATGAAGTAATAAATACTCCAGACATGTCACTTTTACAGAATGATGCAGATCACTGAGCTCAAAGGCCCCATTGAACAAAATGCATTTTAATTCAGCAGATAAAACCTAATGCACCTGGGAATTAACTCAAGCTGTACTTAAAAATTAGGAGCCATAGAAAGCAGTGGCTTAGAAAAGGATTGTCATGACCCTGAGGACACTCACAGGACTCACTGTCCCTGTGCAGGCCTCCCCATACCCTGCCCGTGGCCCAGGACCCCATGTCAGCCCTTCTGGGCCATCAGCCCCTGCCCCAGCGACACCACAGCAGGGCGGGTCTCCAGCAGCCCTGCCCTGCCCAGCCATGGGGCCTGCTCTGCTGGGCCCTCCCATGGGCCCATGGCGCGGCCTGGCCTTGGCCCATCCTGAGGGAGGTACCCCATGCGTGGGGCAGGGGCTCCCCCAGTGTCCCTGGCTGCCCTACCCGTGGCTGGGGGGTGAGACGGGCCCCAGCTGCCAGGCCCTGCCCTGAAAGACCCCATGGGAACCCCCACATTGCTCCCGGCCCCAGGGAACCCCCAGCCCACTCAGTACCTCAAGAAGTATTTGGGAATCAAGAGAAATAATTGCTCAGTGCTATAAGCAGAGGAAATATTTTAAACTTTGCAGACTTGGCACTGGTTGTGATGGTGAAAACTCACCCAGGCATGCACACTGCCATACATATGCAAGAGCCAGCTCAGACGTCATCTATGAAAAAAGTGAGTATGCGACTTCATAATGGTTCGCAAGTACTTGTACATCCAGAGTGAGAGGTCTTCCAGAATGAAAAACAAAATCAAATGGATTGAAATTGAATTTAGGCACATTCATCCTTGAAACAAGACTTGGTTTTTCCAACTATGTGGTTGAGTAATCACTGCATGATGGGATCACAGTAAGGAGTTGCATCAGGTCCCACATGTTTTATAACCATAACTCACCATTATCATTTAAAGATTACTTGTCTTTTGGAAGGGTATCTTCCAGCCCAGGTGTAAGAAAATATTTATATAGTATGAATTTAGGAGCTCACCTAAAGTAACAGTGCAATCACTGGATTTCTGAATGCTTTGACTTGCCTCATGCATGTCAGATGCTTGCTCTTGTGATCAGCAATTTAGCTACATTACCTGAAAGGAGGGGAACTGAAAGTCACTCAAATAAGACAATAGGGACTCTAAAACAATTATATGAGGTCCTTTGAACATATTTTTCTTTCTCTATAGATGTAGGTGTGCAGGTTTTCTGATCTGTTCTGTTTTAGCTTCATAATGCTCAGTTGCATTTAATTCTGTGCTGGTGCTATACTTATTCAGTACTTATGGAATGAGCTGAGACCTAGCCCCATGTTTCTGTGTAAATTTGACTTTTTCCTCCTTTCTTGATTTAAATCATCTATGACCATTAGTATCATGACTTGGGAGAAAAAGTAAACAGAGGAAAAACCATGATGTTACTGGATTCACAGGTTCAAAAGGTGCAAATGTTACAATTTCCTGTATCTGAAGGTAAAGGAAAATTTGAAAATGCAGGAAAAAATGAAAAATTAGTTCACACAGGATGTAAATCTCACTTTATTGAGCATATTATAAAGACTGGTAATAGGAATCACATTGGTTTTGTGACTGAACTGTGTATTGCAATTGCTATATTTTTCTAAGTGTAACTTACATTTGTATTGTGTGTTCAGTATATTTTGTATCACTCCACTAAATCAGAAATCTCATGTAACATCAATTGTCTTCAAATAAGTAAATTTGCTATTAAACATTACACCCTTCATGCATGGAGTGTCTAAAAGAACTTGATCAAAGAGTATTGGACTGTGATACTTGGTAAGTAATACATTCAAATCTCTTCAGTAACCACCTGCAGCTCTTGATACAGAGGCTAAGCCGATTCTAAAGCTAGTGTAAATCAGAGTGGTTTCAGTTGTGAGTGACATTATGCTGATTTACACTAGCTGAATATCTGATATGTGAAGTCCTCAAGATATGGAAGACTAAGCACATGCTTAAATGATTTACTCTATTAGGATAATGAAATTTCCTTATTGTTAAAGTACCTTCTCTCCATCAGACTTTGAAAGAAAAAAAAAAATCTTATGTAAAAAGTATGCTTACCTGATTTTAGACATGCAGACAAAGGAAATCTCATTGCTCCTTTAGAGGCTGAACTGAAGAGAAACAGCTCAATGGCAAATAGTATAAGCAGGAGGATGCAGAACAAGGTTATTGGCTGCAGAAACTTATATATATAACTTTCCCATTATCAAAAAGATCATGATACACTGAGGGGAAAAAAACCCTCCCTAACTGGATATGCATGATGCAAAAATTTTAGGACATTTAAGGTACTATCTCATGGTTTGCTGGTGTATTTTTAAGCCATGTGATACAGTTTTCTTCTGTTCCCCATACAAATCTCTTTGGCAATCATGGGCCATGGTGCCATAGCTGTATAGGTGCTTAGCAGTGGTCACTCAGACCACTTCCCCACCCCCCCCTGCCAATAAATGGAAGTAAAATAGAAGATCTCTCTTTAAAAAAGCTTTGTCTTTTACAAGACCATAACTTCTTTTTGCTAGTTCCCTGGCATTTTTTAATGCAGATAGTAGCCCTTCAAAAGGTGGAACTGATTGCCGGAAAGGACAAATTTATCAAAGTTTCTTTAAATGTGTATTACCCTGGAAAGGCTGCAGTCTTATTAAACTAAGTTCATGATACTTATCTTTCTCTGCAGCAGTGAAGGGAAGAAGCATTCTGTGAGTTTAGAAACGTCATTGGCAGTGTGAGAGTCTATGAATATCTGACAGGGCATATTCTTCCTTATAGGGGTCTACAACTCTAAGAAAAACACCTTCTTCTGTCTTAAAACTAAAGAGAATTGAAGAATGGAATAAATGGAGAAAGAATACAAAACCTGATGATCAATTTCCTCCTGCTCAGAGTAGGAGAAAACAATGAGATTGGCACCAAAATTTCTGAATTCCCTCACTTTATTGAAACACAGCTGGCAGATTAGCATAGTACATTTGATATGGCTGTACCAGTTTTTCCAACTTAGTCATTTCAGAAAGAAACTAAATTTGACCTGAACCATGTACCAAACTATCACTTACATTCACCCAAATTAAATGCAACTTATGCTGTCTGAACTATGTGATAAGCAAATGAGTTATTAGGTATTTCTTACACTATACCTAAAGTTTAAAGTTCTCTGGGGAGCTCTTGAGGTTAGCCTTTCATGTGATGCCACTGAGGACACAACTAAAAGTTTATGTACACTGCTGACAGTCATGAAGGAAAAAAGGAAAAAGAAAAGGAAAAAGCTCTGAAAACTTGAACTACTTTTGTTTCTCTGTAAGAGCAATTAACACATATTCCCAATGAACTACTGAAAGAATGAAAGAAACTGAGGATTCCCTTTGGGAAGGATAGTAACTGTAGGAGGCATTAAATATGCAAGCAGCCATTAGGCATGATTAAAGATTAATTCTGTGTCATAGACAGGACCTGGGGTCATTATAGGTCATGACTTTCATCTTAATTAATGGGCTTACTGTTTTTATTTAATTAGGTTGACCTAATGAGTCTTTGGTTATAGATTTCTGGCACACTAGATTATTGTGCACCATTTCTTAAGTAAAAGGCTCAGCTATTTAACTTCTTTGCAGATAACTTCCAAAATCTCAGCAATAAGATTCTGGACAAAGCCAGAGTGTAAGAACATAATGTTACAATCTTATTTATCTCTTCAAAATCAGCATTAGAATTTCTACTGAAATTGGTGGTACATGTGAGTTCATAATTTAATGCTAGTGTTTGAACTTTGAACTGCAAAATCATCTTTCACACAACTTTTTCGGTGCTGCCCATTATATTAGTTACACTGGTAAAACTCTATGTAAGTCAACATTCATAGCTCTCACTGGGCACTGTATATTGTACTGGTCACATCAGGGTATTTCAAGTCTTTGTGTTCTCTTTAATGTTTTGTAACACAATATATTCAGTCAGAAAGTAAAATAAATTTTATGTTAAAATTAATTTACATCACAGTTTTTTATCTAAACTGAAATAAATATTTCCATAATAGAGACATGACCGTGACCTTCACATACTTTTCAAATAGAAAACATTTTCTTATGCATGTTTTTAATTTAGTATTTGCATTCTGCTCTAAAGGCCTATCTTTTCTCCCCTTCAAAACCATAAAATCTAATAGTTTATTTAGTTCTCCTACGCTCTTCCTAAACTTTGCCTCAGTTAAATAAATCACAAGTATGACTTCATCTCAATACAATGAGTTTTTCCCTCCTGTTTCAATTAGGAGATAATTACTCAAACAAATAATAATTAAATAGAGCACCTGTAAGAAGGAAAGGACTTGAGGAAAAAGGCTTATGATGCAAGCACACCTAGGGGAACAGGAGATTCTCTTTCTTCTTTTTTTTTCAGATTCTTTGTCTTCCATACCAGAATGAAAATAAAATTAGCCTGTCCTTAAAAGACTTGAAAAGAATAATCAAAACTTCAGGGGAAAAAACAACAACAACAACAACAAACAAACAACAAAAAAACCACCCAAACCCATAGGTGAAGGGGAGTTCCCTTTCTCAGTGCCCAAAAAATGCATAGACTTTCTCAAGGCAAAAACTAGTAACACCAGGACAGAACTTTCCCTCTGAATTAACAGTGCTCTTCAGGCAAAGCAAATAATAGGGAAGATAACTAAGGCCACTGTAGCCCAGAATAAAATGAAGAGAGCTAAAATCAGACTTCATTAAATTCACAGAATTAATATCAGAATAAATTTGCACCATATCTCATGTACAAAGTAGCCAGATATACTGGTAAGCTACTAGGTAGCCTGGTACATACTGGTTTAGAATCTTTAAGGACACTAGGAATTCAAGTTAATGTAACAGTTACATTCAGGATTTGCTGAAGGATGAAGCTAAGGGATGTGAAGAACAGGAGAAGATGTTCTAAGATGCTCTAAGATCAAGTAACTAACACTTTTTAAAACAATGGAACAAATTATAGTTCAGTTAGTTATAAGTTTTTTGTTACTTTCAGGCCTAGAAAATTTCTGTCAGAGACAGCAAGAATGCTTGTATGAGTACTTTGGAAAGGACAAATACTTTGCCTATGAAAAGAAAACTTGCTTTATGTTGAAATTTTTGGAGATTAATCAAAAGATCAAAAGGTCCTAGAAAAAAGAAAGCAATGCATTTCCTGGTATCAGGATTGCTAAAAGAATGGAAGGCTGTATCCAGCAACTTTTGGCATAGATTTGTTTTGGCGTTGGTATGGCAACAACACATGTTCTTGGCCAATGATCCCTGTAATCATTTCATTAGAAAACTTCTACTCAGAAAGAAAGTTAATAATTTAATGGATTCTTAACAGTTAATGATTTAATGGACTCTTTTATCCATTGGACCCCAAACACAGCCAAGTCAGCTGCAAGTTCTTAACTGTGCATGAAGGATGAAGCTATTTTCTTGTTATGAAGCTAGTGGCTCTTCAGCACTCACTGGTGGCTGAGCAACAGGCAGATTAGCTCTTAATTGTTTACCTTGTGACCAGAAGGCTTGCAACAGAATAAATCTGAAAATTAAAATTCAGAGGATACCAAATTCAATGCCAGCTTTTAGCAGTGCAATTAGATTGGTTGATTAGAAATGTTTATGAAAGTTTTGCAGACTGTGAGTTTGTGCCAGACTGGAGAAAAAAAAGGCCTGGAACAATTTGAACTATAAAGCTGCCAAGACAGTATCTTCTGCAAATGTGGCAATTGCACAGAGGTCTATCTGATATATCAGATAGATGAACTGTTTAGGGGTGACAAATTCTACCAGCTGAACAATGCGACCTTGGGGACTGACCTGGGCAAAACTACTTAGACTAGGAGAAGAATTCAAACAAGCTAATATTTTATGCAATGTCAAATACTTGTGACATGTATAACTAAGAGAATTTGGGGCCAAGAATTAGCTTTGTACCTAAAGCTGTCACAAACTGAGCCTCTAACTTAGTGCTTTCTCCACATGAAAGGAAGTAAATATGATTCAAAGCTGAAAGTTATTAGGTATTTAACTGAAGATCAGATCAAGCTAAATCAAGTTGAATCTCCCATGCTGTTCCTCTGCCTGAGCTTATACTGATAAATTCTGTATTCCTAACATCTACATCACCTATTTCCCTTCATCAATAAGTTCCTTGGTTTCATTCCCATCTCTTTTTCCTTTATGAATTTCTGACATAAGGACTGTACCTCACTACAGGGAACCTGCATTTAGTGTGTGTTAATAGAACTTCACTATAAACACATGGAACACTGAGCAGAAGGAGAGAACTGATACTCTGGAATGGATCCAAGATCTATTTAGTTCAATAACCTGTCTCTGACAGAGAAAGATATAAGAAACTTACAACAGTCAGATCTAGGGTTATTCAGTCTAAAAGACAGAGAATACTTTAACCCTAAGATTGAAATATTAATTTCAAAACAATTGTTTCTGATTTGTTAAAAGAAGTTAAATGTCCTGTCGCCATCATTATTTCTTTATTTAAAAGCCTCCTCAATATTTGTTCTAAACCATGTCCTGTCTTAATGAGGACTATAATCTATTTACCTGTGCATTTACAATAATAAACATATAAGCATTTCTGGATTGCACAACATTTAATTTCAATTTACTGTCTCCTTTTTGTGTTCAGAGACAGGTAGAATTTGCCATATGGAAATATGTGATTTGTAACATAAATCAGAAAGACTATTACAGCGTTTGTCATTTACTCACTTCCTTTGCAGTAGTTTCAGTTTCTTTCAACAGAATTTTTCCACTCCCTTCACGACTGCATTACCTATTGGTGAACCTCTTTTTGTTCTGTGGTATCATTTAAGATACAGGATGGTCAGTATTACATAGCATTGTAGAAGAGGTACTTAAAGTATTGTATCTTTTCTATTCTTTGCTGTCACTTTTCTTATCCATGCTAAAATCTTGCATTTATTTTTAACTACATCTATATGTTAAGATGAATTGCTCCATGAGTTCTATACCATTATACATATGCATTTATTATTTTTTGATTTGATATATCCAGTTTAAAAGACTATCAGTTATATGATTGAATTAAACTATAAGCTATTTTACCTGTTGAATGTGTTGTATTTTCATTTGCCATTTGTTTCAGCTCCCTTGGATACCTAAAAATACCCCCCATTATTTCTCTGATCCTGAACAAATATCTCTGATGTTAAATATATAATCTTCAAATATATCTACCTCACTACTCTCTGTACTTGCAGGCTATTAATACAGATATTTAAAGCAAAGGTCAAAACTCAAAGACCAAATATAGATCTTGAACTCAGCCTTATTGTTTAAGTTTTCCCACGAGAAAAAAATAAAATAAAATAAAAAAATCACACATAATTTTTTCTTTGCATCCTGTTTTATCCAATATTTCAGCTGTGACGATATTTCATTTTACTATGTATAGTTACTTATTTCTTTTAATAAACTGTCAGAGCAATAGGAATTGCTATGTTATAAGGATATTAACAGCATTTTAAAATGAAGCAAATTTGTTGATAATGGACTATTGCTGGGTCAACAGAATATTCCTTCAGTTATAATCCCATATTGTCAAAGTCATTCAGTTCTGAATGTCTTTCAAATAATTGTTAATGCTTTTCTTTTCTCAAAACAATAATGATTTCTTTATTTTTAGTTTTCATCATGTGAGAAACATGTAGAAGTAAAACTAGAACAATTCAGAAATGGCCATCACAACTCTCATTATCACAAATGCATAGTCCAGGGATAATGCCACAACAGTGTGATACTGGAAATCATCTCTATTCTAGGTAGTAAACAGACAGAAAAAAAGTCTGTGATTGTTAGGTGGTGCATTTAGTTATTTATTCAACACTCAGTTCCCTATGTGTTGTATTTGTAGCTTATCTTGAACACATTCCTGAACATAAACAATAGAAAGAGTCAATTTTCCATGTCAAGGAAGAGCGTATGTTAAAGCTTAGAGTAAGACTTTTATATTCAGCAGCTAGTTTAATGAAGTGCTATAAACAATTTATGTGACTGAGTTTTCAGGGAAAAATAGTTTGCTCCTTTCTGTTTTCTCATTTTGCATAATGCTTTTCCTAAGGGAATGGCATGAGGGAATGGGGAAATCAATTGTACATAAAATTGTAGAAACACTGACACATTCTTCTAGATCACTAAAGTTATCAGGCAGTAAGGAAAATTGTATGTAATTTGTCCATCAGAATTTGTCAAAATATTATATGACAATTCATTAACCGACAACAATTCTAACCACATCTGGCACTAAATCTGTCTTGCTAAGAGAACATAACCAAGCCACATTTCTAGAGGGATAAAAATAGTGCAACATAAGTAAAAATCTACTTTATCAGATGAAAAAAATCTGCTTAGTGCTGTCATTATCTTTTTCTCCCTGAATTTCCTGGTGGTTATTTGAGGTTAATTAATGAAACAAAGTCCCACAAAACATTATAGGTAGAAAAAAGGATGATATGAAACAGGAAAAGTAATGGAGTGATGATACCTGAACAAGGAATTTGTTCCTTGGAAGAAAATTTATCACCACATAACTGCATATTCTGTGACACACCAAAAATACAGATTTTCAATAATAATTAAAAAAACCCAGATTAGTAATGAATAAGCTAAATTCACCCATAATGTTCAGTTGTGTATTTTTTATGGGCAAATATCAATAGAAAGAGGTTATTAACACCCAATTTACCTTTTTTTTTTCATTTTTTAAACTAATTATTTGTAATACTTTATTATTCATTTAAGACACCGAGTCCTGCTGTTATACAGTGAAAATACATCTGTTTTAGAATTTTGTTTTGACTGTCATTGTTATTTGGACCAAAATTCAGATCTGAGATTTCTTCTTATTCATAGAAAACTATGCTTACTTATTTTATTTTACTTTTTCTGAAGCAACAGTGTTGCTACAGATTCCAGTTCTCATACTATGATTTAAAAATAAATAATTCTGATACCCTTTCCAGAGAGCTCTCTTTCTGCTCTTGCTATTCTTTGGAATCCTTTACTAGTCAAAAACATTTAAGTGGAAAAGTCTTGTCTTTGGATTTTGAACTGGGAAAGTTCATAGTTCTTGTGCTTTGATTTGAAAGATGAAACTCCCCCCCAAAAAAAAAAACAAAAAACAAGGGGAAAAAAAAAACCTCCAAATGCAAAAAAAGAAATACATGCTTCGGTCAGTTTTTGGATTTGCATTACCCATGAGGAATGAAACTTTTCTTGTGGTTCTTACATGAAACTTGTATTGCCTGGTCCTGGTTTATTCATGAGTACCAGATGAGGATCAAAGCCTGAAATTAGAGATGGTGGCTCACAGGGAGATGTGAGGGCAAGGATACAGTGAAAAGCTATTGCCTATTGATGAGAAAAGCAACTATATTCCTCACACTCTGAAACCTGTACTTTGTGTTTACGCTTTTCCTCAGATTTATATATCTCCTAGAGCTCACAAATGTAGACCTAATACATGAGACTGGATGAGATTCATCTGAAGACATTTAAAGATCTTGCTGATATGATTGACTGTGAGGCTGAGGATTTGGCTAACAGAAATCTCATAAAGTTCATCAAAGAAGAGTGCAAAATTGTGTACCTTGGAGAGAATACACCTGAGCATTGATACAGACTGGGAAGCAACTATCTGAGTACTCGACCATCTGAAAATGATCTGGATGCTACAGTGGACGGCAGGTTAAGTACGATTGAACTGTGTGCTCTTGTTGTAAGTGAGGCAAACCACATACAGGGCTACAAAAGACTAAATGTGGTCAGCAGATAGAGATAAATTATTATCTTCTTCAATTCAATCCCACTGAGACTGCACTTGGAATATATGCCAAATTTTGTGTCTCAATTCAAGAGATGCTAAGGAACACGACCAAAATCAGTTCAGTTTGTAATTTGACCCACTGTCATAAAAATGGCCTTTTAGACAACACAGTATATTGTTTTCATGTGTAATTTCATTAATAATTTCTTATTACTCCTTATTATAAATATATTATTTGCTTAGGCATAACAACTTGCTTATGAATCATGAAACACAAATACAAGCACCTAGGTTAGAATAAAGAAAAGATCAATGTATAAAGTGAAAAATTTTGATGCTGCTACATGATCTGTATGATAGTCACCAACTATGATAATAAATACTTTGACAATAAAAGGTAAAAGGTCACATTACCAGATCTAACTCTGAAGTTAGCCCTGTTTTGAGGACGCTAGGCTAGATGATGTCCAGAGATTCCTTTGAACACAAATTGTTCTGTTAATCTATTACTTATAACCAATCATGGAGAAGAAAAATAAATGAAAGCTACTTCTGACACACAAGCTTTGCTTAGGGCTAACAAACCACCCTGTTCACAAGTACACACAGGAGAGTAGCCTAGATGATAGAAACTGGAAAAAAAAGTCTTTTTTTTTTTTCCTCCCCCCCTGAATTAAAGTACCTTTAAATCACTCAAATGTCAACAGACAAGTCTTTGAAAGAATGACTGATGTTACATAACAGAGAGAGTAATATGTTGTAGTGTGGCAGGGTGAGCTAAGGACAGCTTTATTCTGCACTCAAAATGTCTTTGGTATAGTGGTTTGAAGTCAAACACTTAATGTGAACAAAATGTAGCTTTTATGCATTAATAGTAAGAGAAGTGATGATACACAAACACACAAATGCATCCTTGACATTTATAAAATCCTTTTCTTCTCTTCATATCTAATACTTGCCTTCACATCCCATTATGTCAAATCAGGTGCTAGAGTGCTACATGATGGATATAATCCAATGTGACAGGTTACAATGTAGCACATTATTTGGAAAATTGTGAAAAAGGCAGTTGTTATGAAATTGGTTGCTAAAGATGTCTCAGGTTTGTTTATTTAGTGGGGGTTTTTTGTTGTTATTGAGGCATTTTTGTTTGATTTTTTTTTTACATCTGTGAGGGGTTTTTTTGTTTGGGTTTTTTTTGTTGTTGTTGTTTTAACCTATGCAGAAGAAAACCCTAATTTAGCAGTTTTTATTTTAAAAAGCGTAATTCATCTCTAATGTAAGAGCTAGGAATTTCTCATGCAGTGAATGTTTAAAAGGTGTAAATGCTTAGAGATGGGAACACTAAGCAGACATTCCCTCTAATGAGCCAGCAAAAGGAAAACTTGTGCATGTTGCAGTGATGGTGTTTTATCTATTTTCCACATAGAGAAACTCCAGCTAGGCTGAAGCATATCTCTGTAATTATAAAATAGGAAATGATAAAACCTGTGTTCAACTGCTTTGAAAGGATACAACTACAGCTCTTGCTATTTATCTTGTTTGGCTTTGTATCCTCTTTTTAGCATTTTAGAATCCACAAAATGTGTTGGCAACAGTTAGGCACAGGCAGACTCTGATAACCCTTTTCTTTCTCTCTCTTATTCTGCTATAGAGCACTCAATTATTTTCTTGAAGGACTACTCCTGTTCATTTTTAAGAGCTAAATGCCATCTTCAGCAACAAAAGATAAAGTTTGCAAGTAAATTTCACAGGGGTTGATGAAACAATTCTGCTTGATAGAGAACATAAACATTTGGAGGTTTTAAAATTATTATTTCTTTATTGTCTTTTGATTAACTGTGTTAGGTTTGGGCTTCAGATAGGACACACGGAAAGGAAAAAAAAAAGATACATGTCTCTTGCATCACAGTGAGGCCTGTGTAATCAGGGTTTCAATCAGTCACAGAAATTTAGTCCCTAGAGTCTGATTCCACCTTAGAAATTTCACAGACAAAAAGGGGAGATCAGAATTACTGAGACAGATCAGAATTACTAAGGAAATTATTTCAACAGCAGCAAATAATTATATTCTTATATCTATGACGCTCTTCAACTATGGCAAGGAATTTCGATATTGTAATAACATGAGTACTACAAGAATCAGGGAAAAAAGGAGAAGATAACAGGTATTATGTATTAATATCATAATATATATTAATAAAATATAATTTTAGTACATACCTTGGTAGATTGTTCCTAGGGGTTTTTTTTCCCTTAAAAATTTGGGGTGGCTTCCATAATACAACATATGTCACAGGATTTATGGCAACACTGAATTTATGATAATGAAAATATGAATAAATGTATCAATTAACTTTCAGGACAACAGACACAGTATATTGTATCTTAATATGTATATTAATAAAAGTATCTGTAGGAGAGTTAATTGCTGAACCTTCAGAAGACCATGACTTATTTCATTATCTTTTGGAAGATCCCAGCTGCATATATTTAATGTAGCAGAAGAAAAGTTTTGAAAGTTTTCCACTATAAAGCTGAAAAAAATACCCCAAATATGGATTATGTATACTCAAAATGTATACATACACATATATATGCATAAATATGTATATATATACCGAATATCTATATTTTCATTTCAGTAATAGAAAAATGTATCAGGGTGCTATATTAGTAAAAAAAAATTTGCATGATTAATTCATTGCCACTAATTGTGGAATAGCTCAAAGTTGTTTTTTTTTAAAAAAAAACAGGTATAAACTGTATTTTTACGGATTTTCAGAAGGTTTTATTTTTGTTTTTTTAACCCAGAAGCAGATGTCATAACAGATACTGTCATGCATTTCTCCGTAGATCTTCCATCTTAATAAGTTTCTATATTTCTATTATTTATATTTCCATACATCAAGTGAAGTGAAGCAGTATGCAAATATATGGGCCCAGAGGAAGAAATTTTCTCACTGTCTGGTCAATCTTCAGAACACTACCCAGTGTAAAACTCCTGTTGTCCCTTGAGGGACTACAGTAAGGATACAAGATGTTTATATTACAGCAACCTGCTAAATAAAACCTGAAATCTTAGGTTTGAGCAGCATAATCTCAAAAACTGCATCTCAAGAACTGAACAAAGGCTACTTGAAATTTCTGAAGGAAAACAGTAATGGATGGTATACAGAAGAAAGAAACATGCTGTAAACCAATGCAACTCAAAATTAATATAGATTTTCAAGTACTGTGAAAGAGGCTTCTTTTACATAGCAGTTTTACATCAATGCAATCCCACCTCTGCAGTAGAAATTTCTTATTTTATTAATTATTATTTCTATTATTATTATTGCAAAAAAAGATAAACAGCCCACTTATTCTGTATCTTATCATAATCTGTCCTAAATTTCTATCACAGTTTAGTATCCATTCAAGCATCACAGTAGGGAATGTCTATTATTACAACCATGAATCTTAGGTAGCATTCTGCATTCCATTATTACCTTCCATTAACAGACAAATAGTCCAGTATGATTCGCTCTGCTTGTCCCCTCTGGAATCATTTAAAATTCAGTCTTCTGGTATTATCTAAAGCTCTTATAAGTTGGATAGGGAAAAAAAAAATTATATATACATACATATATATATATATATATATATATATATATATATATATATATATATATATATATCCGAAATGGGGGAAAAAATAGTACCACCGCTTATCTTGGATTTACTGATTTTTAAGTTTGTTATTTCCTATCATTTTTATAGACATGTCCCTAAAGCTAAATTTCTTTAAAGATATGCCCAAAACTCAAGGGACTGCAAAACTTTTGTATCTAATTGTATCAGGGCTTTTTATGAGGCACATGCACATACACTTTCAGAAAAGCATAGCTGAAGTCTATGAATACAATCCTTTCAACATCTTACAAATAAAAGCCTCTCAAAAGAAACAAACAAACAAACAAAAATTTCAGAATCATGCAATGGATTTTTTAAGTTTCCCATAAGAAAACACCAGTTAAAAAATTCCAAGGTTTTATATTTTAAAATCTTAATCGTTCTTGTTGATCCCTTTAGTAGATTTAGAAAAATCTCTTAGAAACAAATAGAGAAAAATTATACCTGAGCATCAGACTGACATTACATAGCAGAATAATCTTTCTTTATATTTTAGGTCACTCACAAGCTCACTGGAAATATGTCGAATAATGTAGCAGCATGAATGTTTATATCTCTGTGAAAGACACTCACTACTGACTAACACCCCTGCATTTTCTATTACACGATGTCTAATTAAGCCCCATGACGCCACTCTCAAATCTGACAAAGCAGAGATAATTCTTGACATTTTCAAAAACTTGGCTTATGTTCCCCTTCTTTTCACAGTGACACAAGCTGGGGCTTCAAACTGATAATGACATTGCAGCAAGTTTCTGGGTTTTTTTAGTCTTTTTCACACAGTAGTTTACTCAGAAGGAAGGGAATCACACAGACCTTTATTTGCCTTTGCAATCTTCCAGCACAGAATAACGGCAGCCAAAAGACCAAATTTTGCCCTTACTTGCCTCTGTTCAACTCCCACCAAAATCAATGGAAATTATGTGTCATCCTACCCAGGGAGTGATTGGGTCCATAGCACACAGAGAGAACTGCCACAGCACATGAGGTGACAGGTCACATCACTTCAATTGTCCCTATCTTCTTTCAGCACTAGACAAACATCAGAAGAGACAAACATAAAACAGTAAAATAGCAATAGTAATACTCAGTGTCCTGGTGCTGTCCCTGTCACTGCTGCTCCTCCAATCCAGTCATAATGCAGAATTTTCTCTACCACATGTGGTGCCTCACATCTACCTTTCTTGAGCAGCAGCAGGAGGCAGGCCAGTAATATTTGGAGGCTGTCTTTAATTTAAGACTCATCTCTTTAACATGAAACTATGGATTTTCAGATAGAAGAAGAAAAACAAGGGTGTATGTTTCTGAAATTATGAAAGTTAACAGAGAGGAATATGATTTCTGGTTGGTTTTTTTTAAAAAAAAGAGAACCAAACAAACAAACAAACAAACAAAAACAACAACAAAAAAAACCCCAAACCCCCCCAAAACCCTTAAACCCCCAAAACCCAGGTCTTTTTTTCCATTACTTAAAGAATATAAATTCCCCCTTCTCTGTCCTGGTAATATCACCATTTTCTTATTTATTTTACTATGTTCACTGTGATGCTAGTCAGAGACTACACAAGATCAGTTTATCCTTTGAAAAAAAAAAAACAATAAAAAGAACTCATAATAACTTACACAGTTTTTTCGACAAAATTCTTACAATGATTAAGAGCTGGCTTACAGATTTTAGGGGCAAAAATAATAAAAATCAATTAAAATTACAGAAACCTATACAAATCTCATTAGTATATGGTTTAAGAAGGCACTATTTGCCATTTCATTTCTCAGTCAAATGGACTTAATCTCCTAGAGTTAAAACTAACTTAAAAATCATTAATATTTTCAATTGTAAACTCCTTAGACCTGTATACCAATAGCAACATGTCTTGCTTTTCCAGAATTTTCTTCTAGAAATTGCTTTAATACAGTTTTACAAGAAACATCATTTGTTCAGGTTGTGTTCCAATTCACCCTGCAAACACAGACAACAAAACTAATTATTTTAAACCCCAACCTTTACCCAACTGTATCTTTTGAAGACAGACACCAAATTGGTGGAAAATTACATTTTACATCGGATTTCATGCTTATCACAATTTTTCCCTATCTTTCTTTCTACCCGTTCAATTAAATAATTTTGTGTCTTTCAGAAGTCATAAGTTACAAAGAAAAACAAACAAACAAAAAAACATAGAAAGATTTTAATGTATATAAAGAATATGTCCATGACAATCATGGACTGTCATTTGGGCAGACAATCTAAAGAGCATACGGTAATCCACGTTATGTCTAAGCAACAGTAGAGTTTCACCAGACATAATCTTCTCTCTTGAGAAAGACTAGAAGATAAAGCTATTTTCAATGAGTCTGTATTTGTTTTGATTTATTATTCTTATTATTGTAGCTTTAAAGTTCTAGTGAAACAAGGTGCTAGGTAGCCATGAAGTAAGAAAAGGCCTCTGACTAAATTGATTTACCTATGAACAGGAAAAATCAGGCACAAATGTTGAGGGCAAACCTAAGCCTAGAACAGAAAAATATCATATCCAAGACCACAGAGGTTAGTAGTAAATTCATAACAGACTACAGGTGCAAGCCATTTCCATTTCAACTCCTTAGTGATGAGGATACAATTTTCCAAATAACCAAACCCAATAACTGAAAAGACATATTTCTCTCCTTACATTTAAGTGTCAAAGAACTATCACTAAAATCAAACGCAGTTGATAAAAGGAATGCAGTAAGCTAAGAATCTGAACAAACATTACTGATGGATAAAGACAACAAGCAGTACAAAAAGGAAAATATATGTTTTTTCTAATTTTAAATGAAATATTAAGTCTTGGAAAATTCTCTGATCAGCTGTAATAAATACAGTTCACTGGGATTCCTTTTCATTATGGTATTTTTGCTACTGTTAAGAAGCTGGATTTGGGCATTTCACTTTATAAGAAGGGAAAGTATAAAGAAACTCCAAAGAAAAACGTAATAAATTATTTTATGCAAATCAATAAAGTGTGATAGCCTGAATGAAGGTACTGAAGACTGATGAGTTAAAAAACACTGTGCCCACAGGATGGAGTAAAGAACAGCTTCTCTTTGAACCTTTTAACATGTTTCTGCACCACCAGGTGCCTCGTGGCTGCCCTGTCTTATTCATTTCTGTTAAATACAGCTCTTTAAACAGACTCAGGTAACCTGCAAGTTTTGCAGGGAAACTCAAAACTATATTAAAAAAGACTTGTACCTGACTGTGCAGTTTCAACAGTTTAACAAGGTGCTAAAGGGAATTTTAATTTTGTAGATTTATTAGATACTAATATAATGAAAGGATATACCTCTACCTTTTGTAGCATTTCCTGGCTATGGTGAAAGGACACAGTCTAAGATTTTTCTGCTTGTAGGACAATTCTTGGTCCAAAGTAGATGGAAAGCTTATTTTCAGTGTTTCCTCCTGCTTTTATGTTGTGCACCTAACCCTTTTCAATTTAAATGGCCCCATAGGACATACATGCTGGCATGACAGCAATTTGCATCCTTTTGTAGGAAAACTGTATACCATTGCAATCAGTTACTAAGTTTTAGGCAGTATGCCAATAGTCATATTGACCTGAACAGGCATATTTATTCACATATATTTATAGACTCTGTTAAATTCTCTTCTGTAATGTAAAAAAACCCTACTGCTCTTCATATTACTCCAAACAGACCACAGGAACTACAGGTCCAAAAACTGATCATATACTAAGGAATGGACATAAGAAGTTTTATAAATACACTAATATGGTGGATTCTTCTTTCACCAAACCGTAAGGGTTCTGTGTTAACTCTCCAACATCAGGACTGTAGACTGCAGTTTTCTCAAGAAATTTTACAGGACTATTTTTGTGGCACTATGTGAATCCAGGATTGATGCATTTCTGTTTATGGTTTGGTTTTGGTTTTTTTTTCAGATCAAAAAACTCTTAGAAAAGATACTATTTTACTTGAAACAGATTCAAATGAACTGTGTTCTTGAGTCTTTCTTGAGTAACTCTTAACAATGACTAGCTTGATGTGACAGCTTGTTTGTTCTTAGATAAAGCTGGATGACAGTCATCCACAGAAGCATTTGATTAGTTTATCATTAGTTTATTTACTGCGTTACTAGAGATAGTCAAGTGCATCCCAACATATCTGGTGAGAAGGAATTATATTACTTAGCTGTTCTTTGATGTACTTCATTATGCATAACATTCATTTGTCTAGGAAAGTTAGTGTTCTATCCTTTTCTATCTTGTATCTCCTAAATAGTACATTTACAAGTTTTAATCTGAATGAGAATTCATTTAGGCTAAGTAAAATTACTGTTATGTTAGAACAACTTTATTTTCTTACAAAATTATTAATATACAATAGATATGCAGTTTTATACTAGTGAAAAAGGGATACTATTTTTACTAATAGCAACAATGTATATATATGGACATAAATGGCATGGATGGACATTATATTACTATGTTTATAACTGCTTGTAAAAATCTAGATGTTGGACTGGATTTTTTCTAATACCAACCACTTAATGTGGACTGGACAACATAGTACCCTGAAGTTAAGAAGAAATAGGAAAGACAGATGTGGAACTTTGCCAAAGCATTTCTTTGCTTGCTCAACATCTACTAAAGAGTCTAGTTTAGCAATTGGTTGTGCTAAGTCCTGGAAACAATTGGCTGAGGTTGGAGCAATTGTACTACTAAGAGAGTAAAATGGTTTACTACCAGAGAATTTAAAAAATACTACTGTACATTTCAATGACATTGCAGTTTATCTTTTAGAATTGCAAATTTTCTAAACTAAGGTAATGAAAGTGTAGAAGCCACAGGGATTGGAATCTTCCTTTGAGACCTCTCCATGGACCATGCAATGCCACCCTTATACTCCCCCTAGTTTCCCATCCACTGCACCTCAACCTGTCACAACCACCTGGCAGCGCAGGAGAAGCATCTCTTGAGTCAGACCCAGACACAAGACAAAGTCCAGCCACACTGTTCTAAGTCACTACCTAGCATCTAAATAAGTCCCTAAAGCAGTTAACTGTGCCTGATATATTTACTGAACTACGTTTATTTTTGTTGAAACAGTCTGAAACTGTCATGATGAGTATATTCAGCTTGATGTACAGAAAAAATGGATTAGCAGCAATCTAAGTGAAAAGAGATTTAAACTCATTATATGCAACCTTTGTTCTAATTTTGACACAAGTTTTCCTTGAGCTGCTTCTATATTTAGTATAATTTTTAAAGGATTTCTTGACAGGAAATTTTCTTAAAATGTAAGTGACAAATATGAGTAGATTAGTAGGGGTATCACTTATGTGAAGTCCAGTGTATTCTTGGCTCACTATGAGGATAAATTGAGTGAGAATATAAAATAGCTGCACAAGGGAAGAAAGAAACATGTACTTTCCAGTCCCTTGCTGTCACTTTGTTATAATATACAGTGAAGCTGCATAAAAGATATGGCTATGAGATCCAATTCTTTAATGATTTCTTTCTTAATGAAATAGCTCTCAAGTTTTGTTTGAGGAGAAAGACAGCAGCCTCTGCATCTGGGTAATTCCCCTTCACCCTAGCCCCCATTTAACTAATTAAATGTTCTTTAGAATTTGAAATCACTAAGTATAACAAAGCTCCTGAGAATCATAAGCAAAGTCAGGAGGACATCTCAAACACAGGAACAGTTAGTATAAGACAGTCTAGGGAGTACAAGATGCTTTCAGTATCATTTTGTACTGTACTTTAGGGCTTTAATAACCCTTCCAGCAATGTTGCACCGACTGCTAATCAATACCAATTATTTTTCTCACCATAGAAACGAGGCTTAGTTAACCCCTTGAGTGCTTTATCCTGAAATAAATAGAGGATATATATTTTTACATGGATGAAGAAAACAATCCATTCACCACTATGAAATTATTCCTGTAAAAAAACTGCTCCTACATCCAAATATTGGATTAACATATAGTCATTTAAAAAATTACTCTGGTCCATCAGTTTAAGACCATGTTTTAAAATTATTAATTTAAATAAACAAACCAGATATTATGTACTGTTGTCATACTAATCCTTACAATGAAATAAGTGGGAAAGGCTCCTGCCCTCACACCCCAAAAAAAATTTTTTGCACCATGCCCTTGTACATCTGCATATTTTTATGACAAAATTCTAAAAAAATTACTAATGTAAGTAAATACTTGTGGGTTTTTGTGGGTTGTTTTTGGTTTTGGGGTTTTTGTTTTTTGGTTGGGGTTTTGGTTTGGGTTTTTTTGGTCCTGCTTCATGCTAGACATAAGTTTTCAGACAAAACATCCAAGTAGATTGGTCAATGTATATTTTTTAAAATTTTTCTTTTGTAACTAGGCAGACAGACAGCATAATTAGTGAACTATCTAAATATATCAAAGACCTTAAATATTAGTTCAAGTCATTTCCAATTAATTAACTTAAAGGCAAAATAAAAATACTAGTATTGAAAATGAAAGGTATTAGGCAAATGCCTATTTGATAGCCTTACTGCCTCTATATGTTCTCACCATCTTTGTGATAATGGAAATCTATATTCTCTTGAAGTAAATGCAGATCTGTGCTAAGATGCCATTAATGTTTTCTGTCTGTCTGTCTATCTGTCTATTTATCTATCTATCTATCTATCTATCTATCTATCTATCTATCTATCTATCTATATATCTCTATTTATCTGTAAGTACGCAAGGAATGTTTAATTCATAGAGCAGCAGAGTTTTGTGTATATTCATTCAGTACAATATACCATCAAATAAGAATAAATTAGAACATAATATCATTTAATTTGATAGAAGAAAAGAGTAATTAGACTTTAAGATCAAAATACAGCAGCTGCTTCTATAACACTTCACAAAGATGACAATTCTAATAGGACTGAGAGACAGGGAAAAAAAAAATGCTGTTGAATACTCTGTGATAGATTTATCAATACGTGTAAGTAATTGGCTTTACATTGCTTTGTTTAAGCTACCTAAGCTAATATATCATTCAAGTGTTCACTTTAGAAAGTGAAGCTGTCTATAATCATATAGAACTATGTAATTACTTTGAATACAGCGCAATGTTCCTTCACTCTCAGTACACCTATGGAACTATCAGAAACAGTTTTCTCAACCCAGTTTAACTAAAAGCAAAGGAACAGACATTTTTAACTAGCCATTGCCCTCTGGAGATGCCACTGTTTTCTGCATAAGCTTGTTTTCATCAATAATCTTTTCTAGCTTTCATAACAAACTGGTCCACATTATTATTATGGCTTGCCATATCCTCTGACTCGTTGAGATCTATAAATAATGAAGTATATTTAAAAGTCATGTGAAACTTTGTTTCAGGTGTTCTAGAAAGGTCTTCCTAAGGAGCATTAATTTTTTATAGTGGAAGCAATATAATCTGTAGCGGCTTGATAGGAATGCTTTGCCAAAAAATAAAATTAGGGACTGATAACAAAAAGGAGGTGAATCTTGCTGGGAGATTCTAATAAAACTTTTTATGGATTTTTTTTTTTTTTTAACAATTTTAATTTTTCCACTGTTTTTTCTAAGGGCTTGGAATTTTAGTGGCTTTTTGAAACACTGAAAATAATAATTCTAGCAAACAGAGGATGTAACTTCCTTTCATTACTTGCTGCACCCACTGCAACCAGACACAATAACATAAAACACAACATCTTAAAAGGAAAAAGTAAAAAAGGCCCAACCAAACTGCACATAATTTGTCTTTGCTTTCATCATTGGAGTTGTCCATTGTTTTATTAAAATACAGTCTTAATTCTAATGCCATGCAAAAGAAAAGGTGTTATATATTTAAAAAAATAATGCATTCTTGTACTTGAGAATATAAAAGCACTTACAGATGGCAACTAATATGGCCAGTTTGTCTTTAAATCCTTCTTTTGACTCTAAAAGTAAAAGAGGCCACCACTTGAAGCTTCCTTTCTGCAGAGAAAGCCTTTTTTTCCTGTGTTCAAATTCATGTGATGACGAACCATTATAACTTCCTTCACCATGTCATGAAGTTCAGTTGTTAGCTTGACACTAATTAGCTGAATACTAATTACAAGCAACTTGGTGAAAGCTCTTACCAGATCTAATATTCACTCTGTTCAGCATATCATCACACTTCTATGTGTATCAGAAACTGAAAAGGCTCAGAGGAAACAAAAGCCACACCAAAACATAAAAATCTGGTAGGAAAATGAGTATTTAGAATCTGCATATAGCTTTTAAAAATATTTTACATAAGATTTAAAAGCTTGGGGGTTCTTTTGTTTGTTTGTTTGTTTTTCTGAACTGAAGACCAAACTAAACATAAAATATTGAAAGACTTTTTCCTCTGTATTAAATTAGGGGTTTTTTAGGTGGTTTACTGAATTAAGTTCACCATATTACTCTCAATGTCTTTTGAGAATTGAAATTGCTAGAATCACTTGATAGATTAACAGAGGGAGTGGGAGAAAATCCCAGTGAGACAAAAAGCTTCCATCTGGATTTCATTAACTAGTCATTTTCTTATCATTTACTCTATTATTTTAAATTATGAAAGTCATTAGTAGTGTTATTACATAACGATAATTCTCAGAGATTATATAAAAAGTTTGGTTTTACTCAAGTATTTATTCTATTGTTACATGGGCAAATATTTCATAAGTTAATTATCTGAACAACTACACAACAACAAACTATTTATTAATGGTGTCCTGCCTTGGATGTGTCAGAAATTTCATTAAGTTTGAATCAATCATTGATCTAAAAGCTAATATTTGCTAAAATGTAAGTGACCATAATTTTATACACTCTTCCATATACAAATAGAATATGCCACCCACCAAAAAAAGTGATATGTATTGAAAGAAAATTTTATTCCTTTTCATTAGTTATGGGAAAAAAAAAAACCAAAAAACCCCCCTCCAACCTTAAAATTATAAGAATGACTAAATTTTGAGAATATTACTTAGAATTTCAAAACCATAGTTCCACTTTAATAAAAAAGGCAACAGGTATGATTTTATTTTTATTTGTTTGTTTGTTTTAATTGTGACTATAAGAAAAATTTAGGAACTGCATCTCTAGACAAAATATCATCCTATTACATCAAATTTCTTAGAGAAAAAAAAAAAAACAATCTGTACTTCTATGTTTGATCTTTATGCTAGATCACCATCTCCACGTGGTAAACTCGCTAGAAATTAATTGCTCAACTACCTTCAAATTACTGAGGCTTGGATGCCACAAAATGTGGTATGCTCTTGAGAAACTATTCCTTTGCAAAGCAGAAAAAACTGTCTCAATTTCATCTTTGAGAACCTTTCTGCAGTCTAAATCTGCCTCTTGATTTTTAGAGCTTGCACAGCAGTGTCCAGTAATGAATCACTTTTTTTTCTTCCCTCGGTGTTTCTCTCATTCTTGCTTTTATCATGCAGTACTAATATGGACATACGGAGGTTAATCAGAGAGCGCAGAGGGCCTAGCACTTAAATCAGGGCAGCACAGGTATGAACAGTGTGTGTTTTACTTGAAAGCTGTATCTAGCTCTTGAATCATTGTTTCCAAAACAGTGTGGAAAAAACAAACAAACAATCAAACAAAGTTTTAGAGGAAAGAAGCAACAGTTTAAAGTTGCTCTTAAAAGTTAAGACATCCTAAATTCTCTATGAGAAGACTACACAGCACTTGTTCATGGGTTAAAGTATTCATGTGGGGAGATTTCCACGAGAATTCAGGCTGACTTAACAGAAGTTATGCTCCGGCAGTGGAGATGATAGTGTTGTAATTTATGAATTTTACATATGGCAGCTACTATAGAAGCAGAAGCCTATTTCAGTGCTACAAGTCAGCAGGTCTCTTTCTCTCTTTCCCCCAGAGTTAAATATTAGGGTAGTGCTTACCTATGGAGATACCAAGTTATAAACTAACCTATCTTTACAGTCTAACATTAAAGAATTTTATAATTTCACTGAAGTAGTTAGGAATGAATATTTGCATTCTAATAAAGGAAGGGGAGAAAAAAATGCTGTTAGTGAGGGGTGAATTGAGTGCTTAACAATTGTTTTAGTTTACAGGTTGATTTTAATGTTGTGTTAGGGATTATAGAGAAATGTGTCAATAAGACAGTGGTACAGAAAACATCTGAAGGCAATAGAAAAGAAACTCATTATCTAATGTAAAAGTTCCTATGTAAATTATAATATGGAAAGCAAAATAAACTTGTTCAAACAGACTATCTAGTTTTCCATGCTCTCAGAGCCATCAAATCTCCAGCTTCTTCAAATACCTGACTTGTAGATGTCTTAGAGAAAAGAGAAAATACAATTCCAGGTATACAGAACACCCACATAAGATCCAACATTTAATTGCAAAAGTACAAGTCTTTTTTCAAAAACAAGCAAACAAACAAACAAAAAAAAACAGTGCCAACAAAAGCACTTTGAATTACTAAGACTATTAATACAACTTTATAATACTTTGCATATTACTCTAAAATCACCTTCACTGAGGCAGCTGTCATAAGAAATTTCCATTACATACACACTGACAGGGCAGTTGTATTTCTCTGTGCCTGTTCTGCACCCCCTGGGTTTTGAGGGGGGCCACTTCCAAGCACAGACTGAAACCTCTCACCACCACTAAGTACACTGTCACTCACAGCCCTTTGTGTGCCCCCAGCAAGAGGACGGGAGTAGTAATGTTCTCTTCTAAGTCCCTGTTAGTAATTGTTCCTGAATAAATTAACTGCAGCACACATTACTAGATTTCTTAAACAAAGTAGTCATTTAATATCTATTGGTGCCCCAAGACTACAACAGTACAGAAAGTAAAAGATGGGATTAAATCAGAGTCTATTAGGATTTATTTTACCAATTATGCATAAACCATTTGCATTTTTACCATACCTTAAGAACAGAAAGATCTAAACTACTGTTTGAGTACACTAACGTATTAATTATGGGACACTTAAAGCTCAGTGACTTAATAAAAAATTTGTGTTGCAATTACATTACCAATTACACTATTTTAGAGAGAAGACACTAAGAGAAATTATCTGAAAACATGAAGTGTGATACAAACTTCAGAAAGTGGTCATTTTTAGGAGGGGTGATACTACAGGGGATCCCTACAAAGACAGTGTAAAAATCCTGAAAAGAAAAGCACTCAGATGATGATGGAAGTATAACTACGAAATGGCTGACAGAGCACTAATCATACAAGAAAATTCTGATAGCTTTCTAGTAAAAAATTAAGAATATTAAAAGAATCCAATCCGATGAAATATAACACAAGCTTTCAAGAATATTTCCTGAAACCATATTCAAAATCAGAATTACACTGAAATATGTATTTCTTATTAATTTATGTTAAAGTAAATATCCATATTGTGATCATACTATTATTTGAA
The DNA here is from genome assembly GCA_907165065.1 of Caprimulgus europaeus. The sequence goes on along the minus strand of OU015523.1, from coordinate 86,013,763 downwards.
TAGTGACACATATTCCCGCTTTGAAAAGACTGAGAACTGCAGGTGAAAACTCTGTTTAAGTAACATTTTCTTCCCAGATTCTGAACATTTTCTTTCTATAATCTCTTGAAAATTATATGAATTTCAATGAAATATGATTCACAGAATCACAGAATATTAGAGATTGGAAGGGACCTTGAAAGATCATCTAGTCCAACTCCCTTCCAGAGCAGGATCACCTACAGTAGGTCACACAGGAACACATCCAGGTGGGTTTTGAATGTCTCCAGGGAAGGAAACTCCACAACCTCCCTGGGCAGCCTGTTCCAGTGGCCTGTCACTCTCACTGTGAAAAAGTTTTTCCTTATGTTTACATGGAACCTCCTATGCTCCAGCTTGCACCCTTTGCTCCTTGTCCCACCATTGGACATCACTGAGAAGAGCCTGGCTCCATCCTCCTGACAGTCACCCTTTACATATTCATAGACATTAATGAGGTCACTCCTCAGTCTCCTCCAAGCTAAAGAGGCCCAGCTCCCTCAGCCTTTCCTCATAAGGGAGATGCTCCACTCCCTTAATCATCTTGGTGGCTCTTCGCTGGACTCTCTCAAGCAGCTCCCTGTCCATCTTGAACTGTGGGGCCCAGAACTGGATACAATATTCCAGACATGGCCTCACCAGGGCAGAGTAAAGGGGCAGGAGAACCCCTCTCAACCTACTAATCACACCCCTTCTAATACACCCCAGGATGCCATTGGCCTTCCTGGCCACGAAGGCACAGTGCTGGCTCATGGTCATCCTGCTGTCCACCAGGACCCTCAGGTCCATTTCCCCTACGCTTTTCTCCAACAGGTCTGTCCCCAACCTATGGGGGACATGGGTTTTTTTTTTTACTCAGATGCAAGACTCTACACTTGCCCTTGTTGTATTTCATTAAATTTCTCCCTGCCCAACTCTCCAGCTTGTCTAGGTCTCATTCATAGAATTACATTCTATTCAATGTAATATCAGATTTCAAAATTAATTATTATTAACATTGTATTTGAGGTCATTGACAAGATGCAGTTCCTTTCCTTAAAGACTGTAACAATAACCAAACAACAGAAGTGATGACAGTTGAGGGAATAAACCTTAATTCCAATTGTCTGTTTTTCTCAAAATGGCTTTAATATAGCTTTTTCTTCTTAATCAAAGAAAAAAATAAACATTCTTAATATATTAGAATAAGTCATCTCTTTCACAAAATAAAGAAAGTAGACATAGGGAAATTAAAGAGAATGTATAAGGGATAAGCCTAAATGCAATTGTTTTAAAGAAGTTGGGAAGGAGGTAGAACACCTTTTTTTAAAATGAACTTACAATTTCTATCTGAAGACTTACTGTCATGCACTTCCTAGCAAGTTTCTTAGCTGCCAAGTAACTGAACTACATGTTTTGATATGCTGCAGGAATAAAGCCATTCCCAAGGCAACCAAAAATAAAATGATATTTACTGTAATTTGTTTATTAAATTTAAGCATTTGCTTAAAAAATTCACATTTTCTAACATATTATGAGATCTGTATTTAAAAAAAAAAAGGATATTTGGATATTTTCCTTCCTGTCTCTTTGACTGTCCAGATAATTCCAGCTTCAGTGCATACATAATTGCATTTGTATAAATGAAAACTTGTGAGTTGTTTACACAGGGAAAAATGCAACAGTGTAAACACAATTATCAGATTTTTAAAATATGAAGTGCAATATTATGGAATATCAATAAATAGAAAGCACAGAATCACAGAATTGCCTAGACTGGAAAAGACCTTTAAGATAATCGAGTTCAATCATTAACCTAACATTGACAAGACCCCAACTAAACCATATCCCTAAGTACTATGTCTAAATGACTCCTAAATACTTCCAGGGATGGGAGCTCCACCATTGCCCTGGGAAACCTGTTCCAGTGTCCGCTAACCCTTTCAGTAAAGAAATTCTTCCTAATATCCAATCTAAACTTCCTTTGGCACAACTTGAGGCCATTTCCTCTTGTCCTTTCACTCGTTACTTTGGTGAATAGACTGACCCTCTCCTCTCTACACTCTCAGGTAGTTGTAGAGAGCGATAAGGTCTCCCCTGAGCCTCCCTTCCTCCAGGCTAAACAACCCCAGTTCTCTCAGCGGCTCCTCAGAAGACATGCCTCTAGACCCTTTGCCAGCCTCGTGAAGCATTTCCACTCCAGCAAAGAACACAGTAAAATCCAGTTGAACTGAATTGCTTGCATAATTCTCGTAATTATAGAAACACATTGGTCCTGGTTCCAATATCTTTACTTGTATATAAAACCAATCTACTCCATAAATAAAAGCAATTATTTAAAAGGCAGTACTCACTATATATTTTTTTGTTTTCATATTTATCTTACTAAAATTTAGCATAGATGCTTTTCCTCTCTTGTTATTTAATGCATGTTTTAGTTGACTTATATATGATTACACTTTAGCATCAGTGGCAACAGGCCTGCAATTTTTCTCTACTCATATGAGTATCACAGGAATTTGTAGGGTAGTAAAAGCTGGGAAACGTTCAGGTAAAATAAAACATAAAAATTAAAAACATGAACACTTGAGCAGTTATTCATGTGAATTTATTGAGCTAGTAGGTGATGACTTGCTTGTTTCTAATGAAGGCTGATCAAAACAGAGTTGGATATGCCTAACACGATTCCCTTTACAGTCTACCCCCTCTGATAGACCTTCCTTGAGCATGTTGTGCTAACCAGCTGTTTGGTAGCTGAAGCTGCTACTTGTCAAGCTGCCTGAAGAAAACCGCTCATGAGCCAATCTCAGCGATGCCAGCAATACAAATATAAACTAAATTATTTGAAAGGAATTTTAATTACATACATTTTTGATTTTTGAAGTGTTGATTGATGCTTGTTATTGGTATTCAAATTAGGTAGTTGGTAATAGTGGGAATTTCCCTACTATCAGAAATTCTTGAATTCCTCAGCATTAAAACTGTGTTTCAGTTGGAAGAGACTGGAGGAGGGAATACAGTCCCATTGATGATCACACCCAAGCCCCCAGGCTCCCCAACTGAATTGAAATGAATCTACAGTAATTACATTGATAACTCTCGCATTTTAAAGAAGTGTTTCTGTAGTTGCCTTTCACTGCTGTGGTTATTGTTTTTTTAAAATAAACTAGTTTAATAGAAGCCCTACAGACTCATGGAATCTAACAAAGTATAGTGGAAGGAATCATTTTAACAAGTAACTTTGCTGGGATTAAAGACCTCCCACTGCCAAACTAGAGGTGAGGATGAACAGCTGATAGAGCAATGAGAATTGAGAAAGCAAGAACATTTTCCATGTCATTTGAGGAGCTGCTAAAAATACATTAATAGAAGATATGTTACCTTAACTGATCCACTTTAATATATGAGGGAAATTGCACTGCTACTGATAATCCATACTAATGTTAAGCCATCATAAAACTGTTTAAAAAAATCAATTACAGTCTGTAACAGAAATTGCTTTGATGTGAAAAAAATGTCATCTGTAGAGTTATTTAGCCAGTCTGCCTGGGAAGATATTTCCAACAACTGTTAAAGAAAGATAAACAATATCTTATATATTTAGTAAATTAAAATAAAACATAAAGTATATTAAAAATAAACCATTGCTTTGTAAATTTATTAATGGTAATAAAAAATAAAGTTCCAGGGGTTTTTTTTAGATTAATTAGGCAATCTAGAAAGATTTCTTGTTTCATATTGCTGAACTGATATACACAAGTATAGTCCCAGTCCTCATGGGTCATTATATTAAAAAAACCCTACTAATGGGAAAAAAAACCCAAACATTTTTCACCAGCCTTACGTATTTCTACTCCATTCTGCACAGTTAAAACCACACTAAAACTGAGAATTAATCTGTTTTGTTTTGGAATCATAATTATATATTGACAAGTTAAACTGTGAGACCTAAATCAAGGGGATTTGGGCTATTACGTGATCATTCTCATGGGGAAAACCTAAAGGAACTGCCACAACTAAACTCCCTTTCAATTTTCCTTTCTTGAATGGTGTTAAATACTTGGAGAAAAGGAACTGTAGAAATAAAAAATCCAAGGCAAATGTATCATGGATGTCAGAAAGAGCTACTACATATAATTAAAATAAAAATAGATATGCTTTATTACATAAATGTTCAATGAAAAGCATTTTTATTATTACAAAATATTTCCTCTTGCTTCTTAATTTTTTTTTCTTTGTTTAGGTTTTTCCCATCTTAAATAGTTTTGATTATCCTTCTAAATCCTTACCAAAATCCTTAGAGAAAGATCTAAATTATTAGTCAGAGTGTTTTCAAATGATTGACTAGTTGATCAAAAGAAGTTTATAAATAAAATGTAGTGAAGAAAGGAATCATTCATAGATTTTTTTTCTTATAATCTCATATAATTAAATTGTTCCATCTTGACATACTGCAAAACCACTTCTTAAGAGACAATTTTTAAAATTTAAAGTTATGCATAAGCTCCCTATATTTATATTCCATTTAGACTTTACCCATATTTTTGGTTTAATTTCAAGAATATGTCTATACAGAAGTAACAAACACCAACTAGATTATACCTAGCATTACATGCTTAAAAAAAAAAAAAAAAAAAAAAAAAAAAGCTACCAATACTAATATTTTGGCATAAATTTCTAAACAAAAAGAAAAATATCAAATACAACAGACTCAAAAAAGTCCCACCTAAGTACACAAAAAGTGCAAAAAAAATCTTTGATTTTCTGAAAAAAAGAGGAAACCAGTAGAAACTTGCCATTACATAAAGAACATGAGAAAATACTGAAATAACTTTGGAAATTTGCATACAATCATATGAATAACATAAAAATATATCATTATATGTGCTTGGATCATTTGTTCTGCATTATCTGATCTTTTGCAACTAAATGTCGCTAAGAAACAAACACTGTAAGCATTGTTGGGATTGATTTCACTGAACTCATATTAAATTTACTTTACAAGCATAAAAATATATTGCCCATAGTATGAAAATTCAATGAAACAGCTTTCTTTAAGGTTAACTCTAATTCTTGCTTGAAGGTCAGGATTTGCCTGTATGGGAGTGTAACATCCCTATATATATGTTTCACTGACTTGGGGTCCCTAGACTCTATCAATGGAACACGTGAGGTGTGGTGTGTCATAGCTCATGTCTGCATTTTGATTACTTGTAAAGCTCCATAGCAACTGAAATAGAAGCAGGCTGTTCTAGCAACGGGAGATTGCTTTCATATTTTACTAAGATTGGGTGTTCCACTTGAGTTGTATAGTAGTGGATGACTTGCTGGTTTAAAAAAAAAAACACAAAAAAAAAAACCAAACCCCACAACAGAGTAAAGTTTTGACTCTTTGTAAACTTAGATGTATGACATTCAGCAACCTAACCCGCAAGGTATCAATTCACGAGGAAATAATCAAAAGAAGATTATATGGTTACATATTAAATTCATAAACTTCAGGGATCCAATTTAATTAAAAGAGGAAGAGTGAGAATCAGAGAAGAGGAACACAAACCCAAAACAACAACAACAAACACAAAGCAAAATGACACGATTATAAGGTGATAACATAATAATTCGAACTTTTCCCAAGGGAACGTATGCAAAATCAAGTGGATGAATGAAAACCTTTTCCCACCTGGCATTTTTATCAAATTGTTCCTTCATGAGATTATAGTCTGATAACTAAACCCTTTCCTTCTCTCTCAAACTATAAATAGCAAAACCAGGGTGTTCGATGATTTTGAATTCTATTTGTGACCTCCTTGGCAGGTTTCTACACTCACTGCAAAGCTTTCTTTTATCCTAGAAGATATATTTACAAAGGGAATAGTGAACATCCATAGTTTCTTTCATCCTCACTGTTCCTCTTCAGAGTAGTGAAGCCCACAGAGGAGTCTGGTGTGGTTGGAACTGAAATAGTTGACGTAGCCAAGAAAGCACTTATATTCTGTTTATCCAAACTGCTTAATGTGTAAACATCTAACAAATTTTATTGCCTGCCTGCAGACAGAAGGCTAGAGGGGACAGTCACTCCCCAGGCAGACAATACCTGGATGCTATATATATGGGATATAAATTCTTGTTTCACTCATGCCTGTTATGCCACATGACCAGTTGGATGCCTCCAAGTGAGAGCCACATATGCATATCTTGAAAGCTGTAGATTCCCTTGTATTTTTCTGCCTATTGAGTTCTTGGTTCTCATTCTTGTTTCTGAACCCTGCATCTTCAGTTTGCATCCTTGAATTGTACTATTTCATGCTTAATTCCTATCCCTATCCAGTTCATGCAGGTTCTAAGGTAATACTGCCTACCTGTTAGTCCAGTATCTCCTGATTAGCTGAACTTGGAAAGTATTTGTTATTGCATTCAGGTCTCACTGTGTCTCTTTGCATTGATGCACATGTATTCACTGATATACCTGTGGATTCTGTGGCCCGGCCTAATCATTAACTACACTTTTGGCTTCTTTTTTCTACTGAGCACTTCCTATATTTTTTTGCTTTATCACTCTTCCCAGTGCACCAAACCTGTCTACAAGCTGAACTGAGCCCAAGACTAATAACTAGGCTTTATCATTCATATGTAATGAAACTGTGCAACTGCTGTCAGTTGCCCAAGCTATGTTCCAAGAAAGTACACTATAAAAAAAAAAAATCCAAAACCTATTCCTACAATTGCTGCATCTTCTCTGCACTCAGGGAAGATTGCACCAATTCTCCCTACTTATTACCTGGTTGAAAGCATTTGTTCTGTACTATACATGACCAGTTCTTTCCATTATTATTCTTCTCTACTTTGCTTTCCAGATTTCCACATGTAGTGAAAAATGTTGACCCTGGAGCAGGAAAAGAATAGGATGGTACTTCTCTTAAAGCTTTTCTTTATACATTATACTTTTATGGTTATAATGTATCCTCTGGTCTCTCTTTAAGACCACAAAAGGCAGAGGCAGTTTCCTGTGGTAGTCCAAGACTCCAGTATCCCACTTTTTTCAGGGGAATATTTCCATACTCATGTCTCTGACCCCTATCAATTTTTCATTCCTTCCCCAAAGCAATCCTCCTTGCAATCTCCCACTCCCCAGTGTTATTAATGCCTCATCTACTTCTTCAAGTCCACAGAAGCTATTTACATTTAATCTTAGAACTGGATTTTTAATTGTGAATCACAGCCTCACTGTAGAAATTTAATCTGAATCACAAATGGACAATTAAGTCCAGTGACCTACAAAATCTCTGTTCTGACCATTTCTAATTCCTGATCTTAGACATTATTTTCTTCAGTATACTAACTTCTTGGATACTGTTCTTTGGTAGTAAGAGCTACATATAGATTGTAGAAACTAGTTTGCTGAATTTTCAGCTTCCTGGGATCAGGTATAGGCCTCAGCTACTTCCTAACTCCTCAGCAGGGCATCAGCTGTGTTAACTAGTGGTTAGCCACACAAAGGAAATGATGATATATAAGAGGAGAGAGTAACGGAACTGTGGAACACTCCAACTGGTATCTATACCAAAACCTGGGAAAACTGAACTGTAAATGGCATAATCATGTACCATCCCATCACATATAGGTGCCTAAATTCTTCTTTATGTTCGTTAACTAATTCCTAAATCAAATACCTAACAATTTATCTCAGTGTAACTGTTCAAAAAGATGTGGTGCCTCATTCCTGTACACCTGTTCTATGCTTTAAATTCTATTCACAAGAATAACTTCTTTATTCAAAATGTGAATCATGTGGATCTTTGAAACTGAGAGTTTCATTTTGCCATTAATGAACATGTCCAACTCCAGAGAATCTCAATATTGTAAACAAGGACAAAAAGTATCTCTTTAATAATTAATTTTAAGTCACATTCATAGTAAATACTGTAATTCAATGTTTGGTCTACAGATACTAATTGTCAATCAATAACACACTTGCTTGGAAGAACAGATATTACGTTATTATTAATAACATCTCGATATTGCTATTCTTTGCATTCAATGATCACAGTTTAACAAAATCCCATGAGGGGCAATGGCCTCAATTGGTTTCACCAGGCATTTTTATTCAGACTCTGAAAACACAGAGCAAAAATCTCTCATGCTGATAAGTAGATGCTGTAATCGGGACAATTTATTCTAGGTTTAATGAAACTTTTGACTGAAGCACAAATCTTGCATAGGATTTCAGCGTGCAAATCTATGGTTTTAAATTAGACATAAATGATTTTGAGTGATGGCTCCTCTTAACATCGCCGGAGTGCTTACCTCTATCACTTTACTTTGTACGTGGCAGACCTCCAAAACTCCTACTGTTAAATCTGAATTAAGTAGCCTTAATATGTATGATATTTAACATTTTCAGAAGCTATGCATTAAATCTGTAGCCTAAAACTTCTAGTTAAGGAATGAATCCAGCACTTCAGGGCTTTACAGCCTTTTTTTTTATGTTTAATTCCTCTTGCCAAGTGGATATTTAAGTGCAAACTGTATAAAAGTTCACATCACCTGGATCTGTTTCTGCAAGATTAGTGGAGTGACATCTTAGTCTGAAACTGATCTTTTTCTTCCACAGCTTTTTAGTCTCTGAACTCTAAGGCTTGTATTAAATATGAAATAGGAATAATGAGTTTTAATTTTTAAAGACATTAAATACCCCGAACAAGCTGGTTACGAATTGTAGAGTGACTTTGTCACCAAAAAAAGAGCTTAGCAAATCCAGTAAAGTACATTAGTTTTCTATATGCATGATTATATATATTTGCTGTTATCAGTTTCTGAGAACGTGTTCATTCCTTGAAATTGAATTTCTTCTGAACAACGTTAGATGAAAAATGACTGAATGAAGTCCCACTTACCCATTTGTCACTACATTGCAAGTTATACTGACCCTTCATGTACTACTCTGCCAAGGTGCTTACATATTCTGAACACGTGCAACATTTTATATTTTTTAATAAGCATTTTTTTCCTACTTGTATCCCAAACAAATGGATTCTTTCCATCCTTAATACTATTATATGACCATGATATAATTGAGGTATAGATTTGATACCATTCTGAAGAACACACCCTTCTGCTTAAACAATGTGGCATTGAAAGTTAGTTACATATCTGCTAGGCCTAATCAGATGTATAGTCTAAATGAAATGATGACATGTTCTATCCCATGGATTATTTTGAAGGGATCAAACATATCCCAGAATACTGCAAAAGGGACCACAATATTTTTAATAGGGTCCAAAGTAAGGATGATTAAAAAAACCCAATTAAAATCCCAGTGTGCAGTAACAGCAAGATAAGTAAGACCTTGTAATTTATGGGCTGCACAGCTGTTAATGACAGCTCAAAGGAAACTGAAAGGTCGCATGTTGTCAACTCTCCTATAAATAATCAAGCTTTAACTTTGCTAGTGTGGTGGATTGACCTTGCCTGGCCACCGGGTGCCCACCAAGCCATTCTATCACTCCCTCTTCTCAACAGGGCAATAGGAAAAAATACAAAGAAAAGCTTGTGGGTCAAGATAAGGACAGGGGGATTACTTACCAATTACTGTTACAGGCAAAACAGATTTGACAATTAGGGCAATTATTTTAATTTACTGCCAATAAAAAAGTAGAATAATGAGAAATAAGAACAAATCTAAAACCACCTTTCTTCCACCCCTTCCTTTCTTCTTAGGCTCAGCTTCACTCCAGACTTCTTTACCTCCTCCCCCTGAGCAATGCAGGGAGATGGTGAATGGGGATTGTGGTCTATTTATCACACGATGTCTCTGCTGATCCTTGCTCCTCACACTCTTCCCCAGCTCCAGCATGAGGTCCCACCCATGTGTTACAGCCCTTCATGAACTGCTTCAGCATGGTCCTTCCCACAGATAACAGCTCTTCAAGAACTGCTCCAGTATGTGCCCTTTCTGAGGGGTGCAATCCTTAAGGAACAGACCTGAAGCATCCCCCACAGCGTCACAGGTGCTTCCAGCAGCCTGTTCCAGCATGGGGTCTCCATAGGCTACAGCTTCCTTCAGGACACATCCACCTGCTGTGGCATGGGGTCCTCCATGGGCCACAGTGTGGCTGTCTGCTCCACCATGGACCTACATGGGCTACACAGGGACAACCTGCATCACCATGGTCTTTATCATGGGTTGCAGGGAATCTCTGCTCTGGCACCTGGAGCACCTCCTCCCCTTCTTTCTTCACTGACCTTGGTGTCTGCAGAGTTGCTTCTCTAACATTTTCTCACTCTTCTCTCCCAGGTGCTGTTGTACAGTTTTTCACCCTTAAATGTTATTACAGAGATGCTACCAATGTCGCTGACTCGCTCAGCTTTGGCCAAAGGCAGATCCCTCTTGGAGGCTGCTGGAACTGGCTTTGCCCAACATTGGGGTAGCCTCTGACATCTGCTCACAGAAGCCACCCCTTCAGCCCTCCCACTACCAAAACCTTTCCACATAAACACAATAGAAACAGCTGCAAGGATCTTATGTGATAACAAGTTATATAGGAAGTGGTGAAGATATAGAAGAGCATTTCTGTACAAACTAAAGATCGCTCTATGAGCAAAATGTTAAGGTCCTCCCACAGTACAATGTATTGCCCCACAGGACAATTTTTTGCACACTATACATTAGAAGATAAACTTAAAATGGCATTTCTCACTGTTTACTCTCAAATAGGATTACAATACAGGCTACACTACCTGCTATTCTCTCTAAGCAATACCTTAAGGCAAACTGGGATAGCAAAATATTCTTGATGCCAAAGACTATCTTAATACCCATTTTCCATGTAACTGCTGTCATCCTAACAACATATTTTCAACTGTGAGAACACAGATAGCTTCCTGCAGAGCTTCTAATCTCAGGGTCATTTTGCAGAGAAGCCAGGAGGATGTGCTGGCGTAATGAGAAAGCTGGTAACTACTGCCTAGAGATATAACACTTCATGTCTGCTCACTTCTCAGGCTCTGTTGGCTTGAAACAGGGATCCTAGCTTGGCTCCTAAATCTTTCTTTCCCTAGATAGCAACATATTACTCTCACACCAGATAGCTTAACTTACTGGCTGCCTACAGAACCCATGAGATCCCTTTTAATTATATACAAAACTAACACACCAGCTCCATAAAACACTTCCAAGTCAGTCAAGGATGCTAACTACTTGAATGTGAAGTGAACATGCTTATGCTTAGACTAAGTTGGTACTTATGTTTACACTGCAAATGAACACAAAAAGATAAAGGCAGACTAGTAAGCACAAGGTTGTACAATGGACTTCAAATGTAATGTCCCAGATTTGCTTCATTTAAAAGACAACATACAGTTATTTTGGGGAAAAGGCTGTAAAGTATGTAAAGAAAAGATGATATTTCAGTACATTTTCTCCATAATAAGTTTTAAAAAATCTTCCTTTTGCTTGGCATAATTTCCCTGTGGCATTGTGCCACCTCCACATAGCCATCCATAACTCTTCTCCTGCTTGAAACAATCTTCAACATGCCACTCTTGTTAATGACTGAGATACCCCCTGATGGTGCTTAACATTTAATAGTGCTAGAGCTCCACGTTTGCCCAAACAACCTTTTCCATTTACCTTACCTCAAAGGCGTTCTAATTTTTCTTCAGAGACAGAAATCCTTTAAGCCCATTGTATCCTTAGGCTACAAATTTACTGAGATTTAGGTTTTCAATAAGAGCACCAAGATGAATGCCAGCTTCTCATTTATTAATCAATTTTTGCCCATCGGCTTTTCAGTGTTATTACTTTTTATTTTATTTTACACTCAGAGGGGAGAACCTCAGGAATACATACATACACACAATGTTACAGGGCAGGGCTGGGGGGGAGAAGGAGGACAAACTGAAAATCAGAACTGAATAAAACATATGACACATTCTCCTCAACATATCCTAAGTACAGAAATCTCACATAAAAGGTAGTCACAGATACAGTATCTTTCTCATCTTCAGGACTCTTGTTTTGATCATCAGCACTTACCACAAAGGTAAGCATGGTATTTCTTAGCATCATAAGCTATGTTTCTATATAATGCTTGTGAGTGGTTAAAGAAACAGCTTTCATGCACCACAATGCCACTGACACTGCCATCCATCTTCAGTGGTTAACCTGTTTTTGGCCTCAATGCAGACAACACTGTACTTTGAAAAATTCTGTAAAGAAGGGTAGCACATGAAAAAAAAAAATGCACCTGAAATAACTAAAAATCCAGTATCCCTCTTTTGTAGCTAAATTTCAAACAGATGAAGCAATAAACTGAATAGTTTACAAAGCTTAGTTTCAAGAATTATGATTTTCAAATTACTGTTTTCTAAATTCTGTTTTATTTTGAATAGTATTTTGACTGAAATGAATATTGAACTTCATGTAAAACCCAACAAGCTAAAAAACTATAATTAGGGAATTATGTGGTCGTGGTCATGTCCATGTATTAGGTCTAGATAAACTATAATTCAATTTTAAGTGCTCGCTGAGAGTCAGATACTATTCTTCTTGTATATCTCAGAATTCATCCCATTTGAGGAATACCATGAAGATCAAAAGATGGAATCAATCTTTCATCAGAAGTTAACCTGTCATGGCAGCACTATCCTTGGCTACAGAAGCACCCCATGTAAAAACAGAAGTGGTATACTAACCAGGCAACATATTTGCCAAATCCTGATAGCATAAGCAAATTATAATTTCAGCTGCATTTGTGACATCTGTATATTATATTTGGTTACATCATTATGTCATAAGAAATTATTTAACAACAACTATAGGTTCAGTTGATAGGAAGGGAGGTATCTTGAGAGTTCATAATCTACCTAGAAAACTCAAACAACTGAGCAGAATCTTTCTGGAACTGTAGCATTTGGAAATCTACCTCTGAAGATTTTTCTGGAGAGACAGAAAACATCTTCCAGGTTAACTAAACTATAATATCAGTTAAAAAAAAAAAAAAAATACACTGAGTTCAATATCATCTATATATATGCTTAAAGGTTATTCCTGGTCAATGAGTGACTAGATCCCAAGACACTGAGACACTGACCCATATGATGTACTATAACATAATGAGTCAAGGCCCTCTCTTAATGCCACAAAAACTGGCATCCTTACCAGGCTACTACATCTATCTTTTATTCTCTGGGTTTTTTCCATGTCTTTATTCTGTTCTACATCTAGATTTCCAGTTGCATAGACAGAAGGTGGAAGTAATATAAGCAATTGTGGGCTTACACTCCTAAATATGCCTTGTAGTCAGATCAGGAAAAATAAAGGGGGAAAAAAAATAAAAGAAAACCAAAATAAAACAACCAAAAACCCTCTCAAGAGTGTTGTTGCCTGCATTTGGAGAACAGGTCTTGCATAGCAAACATCAGGAAAAGCCATTTTCAAAGGTTATCTGAACTCATGTTAAATAGTTGACTATTCAACCAAGCGAAAAATAGATCCAAAGGATGAAATAATAAAGCACCAGGGACAAAAGATCCACACACTATTTAGCAGAGAATGAGGCTTTCTATGATGGAAACATAAGCAGAGTCTCTTACAGTACTTTGAAAAAAAAATGATTGCAAGCAAAGCCTTGTGAAACATCAACGTATTCTGTGACAGCTGTTGAGTTTTTTCCTTTTAAGCTGTTCACAGTTGTATGGCAGCGCAGTAATTTTAGGGGGAAAAAGAAAAAAAAAATCTGAATGCTTTTCTGGATACAGGCATACAATAAAAATATACTCACCTGGAAATAATTTATAATGGTATTGTTGGGTTAAAAAGAGTTTTGTGCAATGTGAATTGAAAGACTCTAACCTTTGAGTTTTCTAAAATGCATTTTTCCAGTTTAGATATGAATTATTTAATATTCAGAATTCATTTTCATATTTTCTGCATAAGCCATTCTGAATGGCAATGTATTATAATTGAGAGGGGAAAGAGGGAAAGACAATACAATACAAAGCATCTGCAATGTCTCCTGCTCCATTCCCAGAAAAAAAATCCACAAACATGAGAAACATTGTTCTGTTCAAGCAAGAAAGTGAGATTCTTATAGTAATGTGTTTAAGATAAAGCTAGATACAAATCTAGAAAGGAACACTGCTACATGTTTCAGACAGCTTTTGCCATCCATATCTTAATTTGGCTTTATGACATTAATGTAAGATTTCTATTTCTATTTATAGTTGTTGTTCGTAAGTACTGAAAGGAAAAATATTCTTTAAAAATTAATATGGATATTGTGAAGCATTGTTGTTAAACTTTATCATTGTGTAAACCAGTCTTCAAAATCTCTGGGAAGAAGCATGAAAGAGGTGAGTGATAGCACAGCACATGTCATTTGGAACCTGTGAGAACTTCTGTTGTGCAAAGCTCATTGGCAAATGTTATGGTTTTTCTTCTCAGACTCCCTTTTACTTATATGGAAAGCAAAACCTTTTACTATAGAAGTGTTTTGTTTGAATGGTATAGTTACTGCCTTTGTAAGGACCTGACATAGCAGACTGAGTTAGAATCTGCATAGTTTCTTTACCTGAGAAAACTGGGAAATTATCTCTGCTTCATTGATTCTAGTTTCTTGCTGCTACCTCTCCCTGCTGACCCTGATATAGGTAAGACATGACTTATTATCTTTGGCTTCATTATTCCAATAATATTCTCATATGTCACTAAGGAAGCTTGCCTTCCTAGATGGGAACCACTTACAGAATAATATAGGTCTTTTAGGAGGAAGCTTGCTGTTCTGCATGGAAAAATTTTGTTGAGGAAGCAAAGGCTTGAACAAAACTTCAGATGAAGGCAAAAGGAGAACAGGACTTCTTTCAGCATAGGTTCTGGTCTGGAAGTTTATACTTATGAGAGTTGCCTCAATGACATGACACGATCCCTTTCTGAAATGCAGATACATACACATTCAAAACATTAGCTTCTCAAAACTTCATTATGTATAATTAAGAGTTATGACATCTTCTACCAAAATTTCTCACATATATCTCTATGCTAATCTCTCAGAGTTAATATTTAACAAATTCATTTTACATACAAGTACGGACTAGACAGACTAGAGCATCCTCAGGAAGATAAAATAGAAACTGAGACAGTGTAAAGCTAGAAATTAAAAGAACATAGGATACATTAAAAAGCAGCCATAATGTTTTAACTGAGATCTTCACTGGTAAGGATGAATATTTATTGAAGAATATTTTTCTCTGATCTGTGAGGCTATTTTCCTAGGCAATCAGTTTAAATTACCACTTGTAGTGGGTTGACCTTGGCAGGCTGCCTGATGCCCACCTAGCCTCTCTCTCACTCCCCTTCTTCAACAGGACAGAACAGAAAATAAATAGAAATGTTTGTAGGTTGAGACAAAGATGAGAAGATTGCTTAACAATTACCGCCACTGGTAAAACAAACTTGACTTGAAGAAAATTAATTTAATTTATTACCAAGTAAAATAGAGCTGGGTGGTGAGAAACCAAGATCAAAAAAAAGAAAGCAATACCTTCCTCTCACTCTCCTCTTTTTTCCATGCTAAACTACACTCCTTCATTCCTGATGTGTAGATAAACCTGCTCTGGCGTGGTCTCCTGCAGTGCCCAGAGCACCTCCTTCCCTCTTTCTTCTCTCACCTTGATGTTTGCATGGCTGTTTCTTTCACATTGCTTGTCACTTCTCACTGACAGACGATATTTTTTACCCTTTCTTAAGTATATTTTCACTGAGGTGCCACCACTTTGGCTGAGGGGTGGGTCCCCGGCTGGAATGGGCTGTGTCTGTCGTGGGGCAGCCTCGGCTTCTCTTCACAGAGGCTGCCCCTGCAACCCCCAGAATGCCAGTGCCTGGACACCTACAGCAAATACATGTCTATATAATTCTGGAAATCACATGCAATATATTATTAAAAAAAAAAAAAAAAAGAATAGGGGGTGTAAAAAATATTAAGTGAATGAGGTTGAAAAATATGAGAGTATTTAACAAAATAAAAATGAACACAATTGTTTCATAGCATAAAGCCAGGCTGAGTAATGAGACAGAGACTCTTTCTGTGTAATCACAGAGAATTTTTCATATATTGTTCTAATTTACAGTCAAGATTAAACATGAAAAATGAAATATTTATCTTTTTAAAACGTAGTTGAAACACTTGAGCCAGAAAGGTTAAAAAAAAATCAGAGAACAATCACACAAACAATTTAAGGCCAAGATTTATGAAGCAGGTTCAGAGTGATAATGAGCAAAACTGCTAAGCAGTGCCCATAGATATTAGATAATAAATTCAATATGTTGAAATGGGTATTTGCAGTGCAGCAGATTTTAGTTTAATGATTGAATTAATCTTAACACAGAGAAATTATTACATGCCAAATTTGTTTACCACATGACATACTAATGAAGATAAAACTAGTAGATCTTCTTTACCGTTTCTAATTAAAAGTGATATTTAGGAAGAGTTGAAAGGGCATTCAGTGGTAAAGTTTTGTAAGAGACACATGAAAAAAATTGAGCAAACAGGAGATGGCAATAGATAAGGTACTTGTTCTTTACTACACTTCTTATGGCTGAATATAAATGCTTTGATTAGTACAGTGTATCAAACTACTATGCAAAACAGATCTAGAAATAACCAAAGTGCTTCATAATTAGCTGATCGTTTCACTGTTTCCTAAAACCACATTTGTTGGATAAGGAGGAAAATCCTTGTATGTCTGTGCACACATGGCCAGAGTTTAGATCTCTAAGCTAATTAACTTTTTATTCCTGATCATTAAATAAATGTGCTTACAATGATAACTAAGGACAATTTTCCACAGAGATCTTGCCTGAATAGGCAGCACCTTGAGAAAACAAACAAACAAATGAACAAAACCCCAAAAATGAAAATAATTGTTTTTCTCTCCTTTAAAAATGTCCAGTTTCTATTATGGGGCACAACTAAAAAATACAGTAGAAAACACTATTTTCAAGTTGCTTATGGTTTGGCCCTTTGCTATACAGAGCAGTAGCCTAGTCTGACAAATCATTCAGAAGGCACATCATCAACAAATCTGATCCTCAACTACAGGAAGAAGCTCAAGATTTATTTCAATTATCTACTTTTTTTTTTTTTTTTTTTTAACTGTTCTACTCTCAAGTATTTTAAGCTGATACTGAAGTATCATCTGGAGACATACAATTTGCTACACCAATCCATACTTTTTGATTGTAACTGATTCAAATGATCAAAGTTGTGGAATAAACATCAAAACAAAACCACTGTCAATGACTTAGGTACACACTAAACCCAAGCTTATAATCACTTATATATTCCAGTGGAAGAAAGATTTGAATTTTTTCAGCCAGTAAAATAATTTAAATAATCCAATTATTTCATCTGGGCTAAGGAGTAATATATGTCAAATTCATTTTAAAAAAACCAAACCCATCTTGTAATCTTTACCACATTTTTCTAAAATTGAATATACCACTGTATGTTTACCATGTTAGAGATTCATTTGCATATGACTTATACTTTAATTTCAGATGCCTTGAAAAGAATGTATACAAATTATACACATTTGAGGAAGCAATACCACATATGATATAAAAAAGAAAAAAACACAACAACAACGAAACCCTGTTCTTATACTACTATTAGTGTTAGCAGAGATGTGCAATATGCAAATATTTCCTCAATATATTTCAGAGGTCAGTGTTATCTGCTGTTAAGCATTACATCTGGCACCATGACAGTTTAGCACCATTGGCTAGTCTAGACATGCTCCTCTGATCTCATAGCCTCAACATAATTATACAGATTTTAATGGGCAACCAGGCTAGAAAAGTAGAATACTGCTGTCAGTGAACTGCCAGATTTATGAGATGCCATATACCTTGTAACAGAATACAACATTGAGTAGGTTGGCATCTTGTGATAGGCAAACATTTGACAAGACAGAAAAAGGAGGAGGCTGAATTAAACAGTAAGACATTCATCTTTTCCCCCAACTAAGCGCTCTGTTTCTCAATTTT
This sequence comes from Caprimulgus europaeus, assembly GCA_907165065.1. Next base: position 85,995,720 of record OU015523.1, on the reverse strand, counting down.
GGTTGTTTTCCAGTCTGCTGTGGAATTTTCCAGTCTTCTGAGGACAAGCATTCTTCCCTTCAAGTTTCATCAGTTGATAGAATGATTCATGGACATTTTTGAGTCATAAATAAAACAGCTTTCTGACTTTTGAGCGGCACAAGTGCTGTTCTAAAATATTTCCATGTACATGGAAGAATTACGTATACCAACATCAGCTCTCTTGCACTCAATCTTTCATATAACTTGCCTACGCTGTTGTGCATAATTAATCCAGCTGGCAGTTTACCTGGCACCTTCCAAGCCATTCCTTCCTCCACCATCACAGTAACACCAGTCTAATCTCTCTCTTTGTCTTTCCCCGCACTTGTGTAACAAAGCAATCAATATCTACAGTTACTTCTGGATCTGCCCCATTGAAAAATGCACTCTTATCACCAACCCAAACATTGATTTCTAAGAAAGACATGAGATATAGACAGACATCGACATACTGTGCTACCAGGATTTACTCTTTTAGTGTATGAAGACTCATAACACTTGAACTATATTAGTGAGAAGAGTAGAATATACTTTTAGAGAAACAAGCAAGCTAGACAGACTTATAAACGATCGCAGAAAATGTTCCTCCAAAAATAAAAGACTGTGGCCTATGAGTCTCTTTTGTATTAAGACACATCCCAAAGGATCAAACTGTCATTTTGTAAATGTTTCTTTCACTTTTATTGTTTTTGATGAAGATTTTTAAAAATTATTTATTAATGTATGTTCTTGTGGAACCAGCTGATCACTCTTAAGCCCAAAAGTGAATAAAACATGCAAGGCAACTTACTGTTTGGCCATTGTAGGATTCTTCATAATTTTTTGCTTAACCAGACTTCTTTCAAAGTATGGCTTTTTCATAATTATGCTGTTATTGTTTGTGAAATAACATGGATAAACTCACAAGTGTCTCTAAAGTGACCTTTTTCATCTTATTTCCCTCTTTTGACATAATCTCTTCTTTATACAGAGTAGCTCAAAAATGCTGTCTGACTTTCAGGATACAAAGTGAGTATTATTATATTTTTTAAACACCAAAATATTTTGTTCTGTTGGGAGATATGACTCATATTATAGGCTAGAGACTTAAGTGTCTGTAATGTATAATTAGGGTTAAAGAGACTATTTTTGTTAGGTTTCTCAGGGATGAACTTGACAGGCATCCTATGCCTAACACAGCAGTCCATATATTCAGAAACAGCTTGTGAGCATGGGCTCCTAGCTAAAATTTCTTGAAAATGTGACCATAAGAATGTGCACAGAGTATCAATAGAGCATAACTTCTGATGCATCAAGTTACTTTTAACTACGTCCATCTTTAAGATCAGTCATGCTATCTCTTTAAATGCTGAGGGGGAAGGTAAGTAGCCAAAGGTCAGTATCATTAGCAAATACCTAGATTATGTGAACATCTCTGTGCCCTAGATGAACATGTTATATCTATGCATGTCAGTATGCATAGATATGGATATATTTGTCTTTTACAGCTGGCACATATGTTAGATATTTTCACTCTTCTGAAAAAAAAAAAAAAATCATTAATATGTCTCCAAACAGTGTAGTTGCTCATCCAAATAGAGACTTAAGTTACTAACTGTCTATTTAAAACTGAAAAGATATTATTTCCATTTATAATGAAGCAATAATAAAGGATATGTACACATAGTATTAAAAAAAAAAACAAAGAAAAAAACCCAACATAATGGCACAAAGCAATTACCTCATACTATTCCCTTCATTTCTCATGAAAATAAATATATAGACTGTGAAACTATCATTCAAACTACTAAGCCACTGTGATGTGGATGATTATTTTTGAGTCATTTGGTTCCTTTTCTGAAGGATCCAAAGAATCTGCAGTCTTTCAGCTGAAAAAGGCAGCAGGGCAGGGAAGTTTTTGATTATACTTTTAATTTCACAAGCTAACCTACAAATGACTTTAAAATTTGTTAAAAACCACTACTGTACTGCTAACCACCTACGTGTTTTTATTAAAAGACTGTAGCTACAATGCATTACTTAATGACTATGCTGTGCTTGCCAGATCATATACACACTCACAACAACTTGTAAGTGGCTGGGTTTCAAGGGCCTTGCAATAACACTATCAATTAAAACCAGCCTCTGTTACATTTTTGCAAAACCAATATACATTAAAAAAAAAAAAAAACAAATCAAAACAAAACAAAACAGAACCATCCAAATTGTATTGGCTTCTCTACTGAAAATAAAATCTATTTTGTATGCCTTTGCTGTGTTTCAGTATAAGTCTTTGGCAATATTGAAATATGTGCTGGCATATTTTAAGTACATTTTAAATTTCAACAAATTATGTGTTTTGACTAACAAATTCATTTCTCTTAAATTCAAAAATAGACCAGTGCTCTTTAACAGAAAAAGGTTGTTTTAATATTCAGTAAAAGCTAAACATCAAAACTGGTCAATTATTCCATCATACTGTAACATCAGTCATATGTATATATTACATAAGCAAAAATGAAGGATGTGTAAAGTGATAAACATGTACACCATGCGTTTTTTGGATTAAAAAAATACACAATGATTATAAAGTTGAGGTTTTCATTTTCTTCCATTTTTTTTAGATGGATGAATCATTTATAACTGATGCATTTACTTGATATAAAAGTAAGTCTTCAATAGCTATCTCTATGACATTTTTCCATAAATGCAGCTATGCAATGAAATACTTCAGTACTGTTTAGTAATGATAAAGTAAAAGAAAAAAACTATTAAATCTTTCCCAAAGAACAATTTCTTTAGATCTTAAAGACAACACAGATCTAATCTGAAAGAGTAAGTGGGCATATCACTAAGAGAGCAAAAAGAACCCTTCTCCTATGTGGTAGGCACACTGAATTTAATTTCATGTTTTATCTTGAAAATGACATTTTTGTAGGGTTTTTTAGGGTGAAGAACTTTAAAACTGCCATAAATATGCTAGGAATATTTCAGCATGCAGTATTTGGACAGTAGTTCAATAATGTAGATTTCTTTAAAAAGGTAAGTGAGCTGGTCCATGGTGAAAGAAATATATGTTATCACACAATATATCTACATTAACTTTCAGGTGTGTAATTCTGACATGAGTCTCCTATTCATTTCCACTTGATACACTTGCGTTTGTATTGTGGAGCCCTTTTGGAGCCCGAGGATGAGTTTCTTCTTGCATTAAATAAAACCAGAATTATTCTCCAGTAACTAGTGGGCATTCAATCCATGGGACCACACAAGCCCAGAGTAAATGTCACAGAAGTGTAAGGAGTTGTGCTGGGCTTGTGTGAGGGGGGCAGTTTTTGATAGGGAGGGAAGGGACTACAGCCATGGCCCCTATGAGAAGCTTCGAAAAGCTTCCCTGGCTCCACAGTGGGCCTACCTTCAGCACAGGCTGAACCAATCATGGATGATGAAAATGCCTCTGTGAATCCATATTTATGAAGGGGAAAACTGGTTTGGCTAAACATCAGGAACATAAACAACAACAAAGACAACAACAACAACTAAAGAGGAGGCAGGAGGCGAGGTGTGAGAGAGACAACTACAGACACCCAGGTCAGCAAGGAAAGAGGGGGAGAAGGTGCACCAGAGTGGAGATTTCCCTGCAGCCCATGGAGGTTAGCAGTGGAGCAGACACCCGCATGTTGCCCATGGAGATCCCCATGCTGGAGTGGGAGGCTGTGCCTTAAGGCAGTTGTGACTATGTGGAGATCTCACAACAGTGGATGACTCCAGAGATGCTCCTGGAAGAGCAGAGGAAGGAGGTTCACTGGAGCAGATATCTATCTCCAGCCCATGGAAGTCTCCATGCCTGAGCTGAGGGCTGCACCCAAAGAAGTCTGTGACTCCATGGGAAGCCCGCATTGGAACACTATGTTCCTGAACTCCTTTAGCCTGTGGGAGGCCTCCACACTGGAGTGGGGGAGACTGTGAGGAGCTGTCTGCCTGAAGAGGAAAAAGTGGCAACCCCCATTCCTTGTCCCACCCTGTGCTGCTAGAGAGGGAGGAAGTAGAGAAATTGAAAGCAAAGTAATTTGAGCCTGGGAAGAGGGAGGGGTGGGGTGAAAGTGTTTCAAGATGTGGTTATGATGTCTCGTTATCCTACTCTAATTGACTGATAATACATTAATTTGTTTGTTTTCCCCAAGTCAAGTCTGTTTTGCCCATGACCATAATTAGTGAGTGAGCCCTCCATGTCCTCATTTCGACCCATGAGCCCCTTTGTTATGTTTCTGCTCCTCCATCTGACCAGAGGGGTAGAGTGGGTGAGCGACTGCATGGTCTTAGCTGCCAGCTGCAGATAAAACCGCCACAGCGGTATATAAATACCTGAAGTGAGGGGGACAAATGGATGGGACCGGGCTCTTTTCAGTAGTACCCTGTGACAGGAAAAGGGGCAATGGGCAAAAACTGGAACACTAGAAGTTCCATAAAAAACTTAAGGAAAAACTTATTTACTGTGAGAGTGATGGAGCACTGGGATAGGCTGCCCAGAGAGGTTGTGGAGTCTCCATCTCTGGAGATGTTCAAAACCTGCCTGGACACTTTGCTGTGCAACCTGTTACAGGAAAACTGCTGTGGTAGAGGGGTTGGACTAGATGATCTCCTGATGTCCCTTCCAACCCCTACAATTTTCTGTGATTCTGTGATTCTGTGATTACTAAACAAAGGATAACTTTTTTTTTTTTTTTTTTTTAATTTTGTGGTGGTGTAGCATGGGGTTTATATCAAAATTTTTTTTGCCAAAACAGCAAAATTTTCTAAACTTCCTGAAGAGTTAAAGTGTTATTTATGTCCTTATTTATCTATTAATTGATTGTAAATGGAAAATAACAGGTTTAAGGCTTTGGTAAAGATTTTGAACATATTTCCCTTTCCTTTCCAAAGATAGTATGTCATAAGTTTGGTCACTTATGATGTTACCACATCTGGATGACTTGTCTTTGGAAGGCATACATTCACCTTGACAGTAAAGAATAAACAAATGTAACATTATGCATGGTGAACACAGCAGGCATTCTATTATTATTTTCATTCACCCTACTTACCTTCTTTTAACATGTGTTTACCTGGATCAGTATGAAAAGGGATAAAGCTTAGACTAAGAAAAGGTTCAACTGTTATTCTTATTTCTAGAAGGTTTACTTATATATGTTTTAGACTGTAAATATCATTCCTTACTTGGTTTCAATATCTTTAATTCATCTTTCCTCCCCATTCTCCTGTTATTTAAGACAAACAAATCATGTTTATGCACAGAAACATAAAGCATTCCTTGGGAAGTCAAGTATTTGAAAGAAAAGAGAATATTCATTACCTGTATAACAGATAACGTTCAGATCTTATTTAGGGAACCTCCCTTCATATGCATAGATTTTTCCTTAGATTTACAACAAAGAAGCAAACATAAAATATAAGAAAAGCAAAAAGACAAAGATATAAAATAAGCACAACAAACAAAATTAATACCTTGTCTCTAGACAAGACAGGTAAAATCTGAAGACACTCATATATAAGGGAATATCTTAAGATGAAAGGTTGGTTTTTTTCTGCCAAATGCTTAGATTTCCTTCTTGGCAAGAAAAAGCTTCTCAAGCTATTTGCTTTAAGAATGGAACAGAATGTCCTGTGACTGGATTCCATTAATGTCCCATATGGACATTCTTAAAGAGTCAGTCAAAATACAAAATCTTAAAGACATGCTATTTTTCAAAATGGCATGGGACTTTTCCTACATATCAGTCAATATTTAGTGGTTGTTTGGAGGAAGGGCAAGTGATTGAGAACAAAAATGTTATTAGAAATCTTTCTTTAGAATTGTGCTTTAAAAGATAGGATGTTTTAACTTCAGTTATTTCAAAAAAGAGGAAGGTATGCAAATTGGTATTTGTATTCGATTAGTACTGTAAAAATGAGGCAGTAAATTTTAAAAAATACCCTTTTTCTTGAAAAATGTTGGGTGCAGGTAGAATGGAAAAATCTGTTGCTGTTCTACTCCTAAAAAGTACATGCTTATGCAGCATGGAAAAGTACCTACTCAGGTCAAAACAATAAATACTAAAGAGAGAAATTGATTTTTTTTAAAAAAATCTGTGTTTTAGAAGAGTTATGTTTCATTTTTCTTATTGCAAATATTTAACTTGAAACTGTTGACTATGTTTGTTTGTAAGACTGTCAGAAAGGACTGAATGATTCACTGTTCTTTTGTGTTCTGGACAGATATGGGACCAATATTGAAAAAAGAAAAAAGAAGTGCTCAAGAAAAAAATGTTGCAATATTCAAAATACTACAAAGAACTAAACAGTTTATTACAGATCCAAGATGACTTGAGCGCTATGTCTAAACTATGGATAGCAAACATCCGGTTTATCAAATGAAAGGTGAAAAGTTGATTCAATCAGTCAGTAAGGATCAGAATACTGTTTCCTCTGTCACTAAAGACCATTATATTAGAAAGCATTCTGAAACATATGGTCTAAACTCAAGCAGAAGATATATACTTTTTTACAATAAATTGGCTAATATTTCTGACCTGTATTATGCAGGTGAGAATCAATGATTCAAAACTGTACTAATCAAAACAGTCCCTTGGACCTCAAATATCTGTATACTTCTGGAAGTCACAGACTTCCTGTTGACAAAGGTCTCTACAGTTTCTTAGATGAGCTAGAGGAGAAATGCTTTTAAACTGAGGATATGATACCCACTTTAACACTCTGGTAGGTTAAGCTTGTCTGGCTTCCAGTTGCCCACCCAGCTGCTCTATCATTCCCTTTCCTCAGCAAGACAGGTGAAGAAAATAAGATTAAAAATCTTGTTGACTAAGATAAGGACAGGGAGATCACTCACCAGTTACCATCACCAGCAGAACTGACTCAACCTGAGGAAGATTAATTTAATTTATTGAGAATTAAAAATGGAGTAGAGTTGTGAGAAACAAGAAAAATTAAAATTAAAAACATCTTCCTCCAATCCCTTCTTTCTTCTGAGGCTTAACTTCACACCTTCATTCCCTAATCCTCTGACTCCTCTTCCTCCCTGTCCCTGCCACATTCCTCTGCAAACCCAATCCAAACACCAAGGGAAATAAATCACTCGACTGCATGCTTGATTTAAGAAAACCTGTGTGAAATTCTATGCACTGTGCTATAACAGAGGTTTGAGTAGATAATGATAATGCTTTAAAACTTTAAAAAAATCTATGAATCTCTGCAGTACATTTAGGCTTATTGTGATAAGAAATGTCTGTGAGAAGATAACTCTTACCAATAGGAGAAAATAACTCTTAGCGATTCCTTAAATCAGTCTTTTGTTTTAGCCTGCACCACTGGTGAAAGCATCTGTGGTTTCAAACTGTCCTACGTATCAGCAGTGATGGCAGCCACAGGCACCAGCTTTCACCTAATGCGCAACTTTCCCCTTCCTTGAATCCTCTAACCCTTCTAAATTCTTCTTACAAGTATGAATAGTCCCCAAGCCCCATCTAGCCTTTTCAGCTCACTGCTGAGGACCTGCAATTTCTCATCTTGGATGGCAGCAGCAGCTAGAAAGTTCAGACACATTAGATATTCAACTCCTAGAGAAGCAATGGGACAAGCTCCTCTTTCGCTGCCCATTGAATGGCTATACCATCCTGATTTACACACGAGTTAGCTTTGGTGTATGGGGGAAAAGAGAGTAGAACAGGAACAGATGTAGCACAGTGGCTTTTCTATACCAAGACAATTTTAAAATCTTTGGTGTAATGAGGCAGCAAAGAGATGTAAAGAGATTGCAATACTTTTTATGCCTTTCAGACGTTATTTATCTTTTTAAAGAAATAAGTGCATGGGCTAAGATTGAATTCAGACTTCAGACTATTTTATAGCTTTTCAGTAGGCTAATTCTCCAACTTAACTCCAGTTTTTCTTACTCCTGCTTGCCTGAAGCTAAATGTGACAGTGTTAGATTCTGTGTGAGGTATGAACTCGTGTTTAATGAAATGGAGGAAATGACTCAAAGGCAAATGTTCTTATTTTAGTTCACATAGAGTCTCACATTATGAAAACACAAGAATAACTATGGACAGTGATTTATCTAGAGCTAAAGCATTAACAGAGTAACATTTCTTCCTACACCTTAGGATGTTCAGCTATGGGATCCAATATTGCCAAGTATGACGAGAAACTTTTGAGGCAGCAAAATGAAAGGCAGGATAAAGCAGAGGGTATGCCTGCAAGGATAAACCATCATCACCCACTGGGTGTAATGATAGTGACACTGTAAAACCAAAGTTCTTTGCATGAAAGGCTTAGCTTCTCCACATGGGACCCCATCATATGACCAAGTGTAATACAAGATAGTCTTGCCATTACTTTGAACTTTAGTCATAATTAAACCACTGCCATAGAGATATTCCTACTTATTACTAGAATTATAGCATGATTTAATACCCCTGACATCACTTGACTAAACCATGGTAGTATTAGGTTTATTAAAATGCAGGAACTCAGGTATTTATCAGCCACATTTATCCATACAATTTTTAATGTAATGGAAATAAAAAAGCTATGCACAAACAGTATTATTGGTAGACAGCATTATAACATTACTTCTAAGAATATAAAATTGCTTTGGAATTTGTAATTAATTACTTTGGACATATTAAAATATTCTTCTTAATTTAAGTAAACTACTTAATTTACGAAATGAAAAGGATGACCCCCAAAACAGTGGGTTTGTTGCATTTTTTTCCGTAGCTCCCTATTTCTATAAAGCTATTACTTTGTGTTATGTAACATATATTGATACTACTTATTCATGAGGTGTAGAAATTAGGCAAACATTTACTTAGCTTCATAAACATATATCAGAAGACACAAATATTATATTTCTGTCTGGTTTTAAGCCATTGGAATTATTGCACAGATTCATCCACAGTGTATAGTAGGCTTTCCCCCTAGAGCGGTTCTAACATTCCACTAAATATATGCTATTCCTCTTTAACTCTTTGAAGAAAAATGAATTACATCCACAGCTTGCAGCTATCAAAATGTGATTTATCAAGCATTTTCACTAAAGTGTATTTTCCCCCTTCTTTACACTAGGAGGCACATTTTTCCTTCATACAGCTTTATAGCATAGCTCTGCCACATGAAACCCTTAGTTATGTTAACAATTCCAATCTAAATTTAAGTCTCTGACCATTTTTACTAAACCACAGTGAAAGAATTCTTCACTAATGAGGTTTGAGGATTTTTTATGCTGATGAAAACCACGTTTATAGTAATGAAAACCAAAATTCTGTACCTGATTGCTGGTAAACAAAAACAGTTTCCTTTTGGCTGATTACTGAAGAAGTAATTCACACTAAAATACATCAGACAGCTGTACACTTTTAAAGTAACTGAGGATAAAGAAGATGTTTGTGTTAAAAGTGCACTTCCTGATACACATATTTAAAACAATTTAAAAGCAGAGGTTTTGGTAATAAAAGGTGCTATAAAGTCATACCAGTAAACACAATTTTACAGCGATTTTTTGTTTTTTAGATCCTATAAAGAAAATTTATGTTTTCTAAATTCTTATCTGATATGCTAAAAAGTAAAGAACTTTAATCAGCCGGTTGATCTTTGGAATACCTTCCTTTAGTTTTTACAGGAAGTGTAATATACACACTCTCTAAATGCAACAGAGAGTGTTCATTTGGAGAAAATTTGAGGTCAGCATTCCACAAACCAAAGCGTAGATCAGTTTATTCAAAATAGTAGTTTCTAGGACATTATAGAATCTCCTTTTTGGTATGTCTTGTTTTGTTTTGTTGTCTTTTTTTTACAGGCTCTCAACACTATAGTACTTACAATACTTCTCCTCTGTCATCACGGTGACAAACAATGTAGCCAAGTTATATCATGCTGCTTTCCCTTTCTCTTGGCTCATGCTTCTGGCAAAGTCATGGTCAGCAAGGCAAACCTGAGGTTGTTAATCACTGCATTTAAATGCAATAAAATGTTGTGACAACACACACAAGGCTTGCCTTACAAATCAATATCGTGTGCAAATTAAATCATAACTATGACTCTTGAATGAGACTTCCTGTTGTAAATTTGAATTACTTGTTATTATTGTTTAATAATGCATTACAAAGCCATGGTCCTGGTGTCACTCTACAGTGTTATGTTGTTTTTTAAATATAGTGTATTGTTGTATTGTTGCTCACTGACAAAAGAATTCTTATAAAGTGTATCAGCGTGCAAGTGAGACAAAGGTGAAATATGAGGAAGTTGCAGCTGACAGGTTAACATCATAGTTTTCTGACAATCAATTAACATTGATCAATTGACAATGGTGAAATGGAAGATAGAGCACTATGAAACTCTCAGGGGTTAAAAAAAGGACTCTATACAAAGAAGACAGGTTTGAGTGATGCAAACCAAACTTGGATGGTACACATCACTATTAAAGTTCTTATAAATTTTATTTTTTACTTCATATTTCTATCTTATTGCCTTTCCCTCATAACCACAGTAACAGTGTGTGGCTGACAATGTTAGTGTTTGGCATCTCTCTTCATTTCAGTTTCCCCCAGTGAGAGATATTGCTGTTTTAAGTTTAGCTAGATGAATGTACTCTCACTGTGTATGTTTATTTCATTAAACCATGTAATTGTAGGTCTTGTTTCTTTGTAGAAACTAATGATTGCGAGAAAATATGGCAATAAGTTTTCTCATACCTTGTGTAATAACTTGTCAAGACTCTCAGCTCTTTTTTTTTTTCTATTTGAGGTTTTGAAGACCTGGGCCTTGGTCACTCTTCAAATATAATTAAAGTGGCAACATACTAATATCAGAAATAATAGCTGCATTTTTATTCACATAACTTCACAGTGTACAACAATAAACCACACAATTCACTGAGTATTAAAGCTATTAACCAAAATTGCTCTCACTATGAGGCAAGGACTTTACTATCAAGATTAACGTCATATTCCCATGAGCTGAAGCAAACCTTTACTTAGAATGAAGTTTTAAATGTATAGTGGGACAAACCTGTATTTTTCATGAAGACTTTATTATTGGAGATCATTACAAAATATTCCCAGAAGTACTTCTCTTTCTCTTCAGTTGAAACATTTAAAATCAAAATAAAATATTGTTCTGCAACATTTCTCATCCAAAACTGGCAGCTGTACATTTACATGGTAACACTACTACTCTCCACTAAGACTTTCTTCCTTATGCTATGTCTGTATCTTTTACCTCATCAAGTGTTTTCATAAAAAGCAATCTCTTTAACAACCATTGAAATGAAAGTTCTACTGTTAAATATACAACAGCTATGTAACATTCCACTTCAATATAACTAGAAATTCAGTATAGAAGTGTCAAAGAATACAATGTTGAAATGATATAACATCAGATATTGTAAGCATGAATATATGTAAATATTCACAAAGTAATTTTGCCCAATCACCACACAGCATTTTTTTCTTCTGAAAATTGTACAGGACCTTCAATAACCGTAAACTGCTTTAAACTGCATTTCAGATCTCATCCAAAAATTTGTGCCTACAGTATCAAAATAAGATTCGACACAATGCCTAGGTAATAACTTGATATTGAATGAGATATAAAAGTCAAATTCATCTAATGGGCAGCATCAGTTCCTTCCTGCCTTGGTTTTCCTTAGGATGATCTCTGTCACAGTAATGACCATATCATTCCCTTCTTCGTTTGTGAGATTTTATGAGATAAAGAATAAACTATTTCAATGTCTGTCCAAACTCAGTTTGACAACAACTGAAAAACCTATAATTCAATACTTCAGCAATCATCAGTACAGCTTGATATTTACATCCCTACAAAGAGGATCCCTACAAAGAGGAAGGCAGGTTAGGAAAGCCAAGGCCCTGACAGAATTAAATTTGGACAGAGATGTCAAGGGTAACAAAAAAAGCTTTTATAGGCATGTTAAGGAGAAAAGGAAAACTGGGGAAAATGTGGGCCCTCTCCAGAACGCGACAGGAGATCTGGTCACCCAGGACATTGAGAAGGCTGAGGTGCTCAATGGCTTTTTTGCCTCAGTCTTTACCAGCAAGGACTCGTGCCACACTGCCCAGGTCCTAGAAATCCAAGGATGGGTCCAGGAGAATGAAAAGCCACCCACTGTAGGAGAAGATCAGGTTCGGGAGCACCTAAGGAACCTGAAGGTGCACAAGTCCGTGGGATCTGACAGGATGCATCCACGGGTCCTGAGGGAACTGGCAGATGAAGTTGCAAAGCCACAAATCATCATATTTGAGAAGTCCTGGCAGTCTGGCAAAGTTCCCACAGACTGGAAAAAGGGGAACATAACCCCCATTTTTAAAAAGGGTAACAAGGAAGACCCAGGGAACTATAGGCCAGTCAGTATCACCTTGGTGCCAGGCAAGATCATGGAGCAGATACTCCTAGAAACTATGCTAAGGCACATGGCGAATGCAAAGATGATTGGTGACAACCAGCATGGCTTCATCAAGGGCAAATCATGCCTGACCAATCTGGTGGCCTTTTATGATGGGGTTACAACATTGGTGGACAAGGCTAAAGCAACTGATGTCATCTGCCTGGACTTGTGCAAGGTGTTTGACACTGTCCTGCATGATATCCTTATCTCCAAATTGGAAACATGTGGGTTTGATGGATGGACCACTCAGTGGATAAGGAACTGGCTGGATGGTTGCACTCAAAGAGTTGTGGTCAACAGCTCAAAGTCTGAGTGGAAACCAGTGATGAGTGGTGTCCCTCAAGGTTCGGCATTGGGACCGGTGCTCTTCAACATCTTTGTCAGTGACATGGACAGTGGGATTGAGTGCACCCTCAGCAAGTTTGCTGATGACACCAAGCTGAGTGGTGTGGTTGACACGCTGGAGGGATGGGATGCCATCCAGAGGGATCTTGACAGGCTTGAGAGGTGGGCCTGTGCCAACCTCATGAAGTTCAACAAAGCTAAATGCAAGGTCCTTCATCTGGGTCGGGGCAACCCCAAGCACAAGTACAGGCTGGGCAATGAGTGGCTTGAGGCCAGCTCTGAAGAGAAGGACTTAGGAGTGGTGGTGGATGAGAAGTTCAACATGAGCCAGCAATGTGCACTTGCAGCCCAAAAGGCCAACCGTATCCTGGGCTGCATCAAGAGAAGCGTGGCCAGTAGGTCGAGGGAGGTGATTCTCTCCCTGTATTCCACTCTCATAAGGCCCCACCTGGAGTACTGTGTCCAGTTCTGGAGCCCCCAACACAGGAGAGACATTGACCAGTTAGAATGAGTCCAGAGGAGGCCACGAGGATGATCCGAGGGCTGGAGCACCTCTCCTATGAGGACAGGCTGAGAGAGTTGGGGCTGTTCAGCCTGGAGAAGAGAAGGCTCCAGGGAGATCTTATAGCGGCCTCCCAGTACCTGAAGGGGCCTACAGGAAAGCTGGGGAAGGACTTTTCATAAGGGTAGTTAATGACAGGACAAGGGGAAATGGCTTTAAGCTGAAAGAGGGTAGGTTTAGATTAGATATTAGGAAGAAATTTTTCACTGTGAGGGTGGTGAGACACTGAAACAGGTTGCCCAGGGAAGTTGTGGATGCCCCCTCCCTGGAAGTGTTCAAGGCCAGGCTGGATGAGGCTTTGAGCAACCTGGTCTACTGGAAAGGTGTCCCTGCTCATGGCAGGGAGGTTGGAGCTAGATGATCTTTAAGGTCCCTTCTAGCCCAAACCATTCTATGATTCTATGATTAGATTTTCATAAATTTGACATGAAATTAGAATTCCCAAGGCTAAACCAGGTGTAAACACAGACATTAAAACTTTTCTTATAGCTTTTAAGAACACTTTTTCACTCTGACCAATCTTCTATTAGTCTCTGTACTAGGGATTAATAGATGGTGATGATTAATATACTATGCTTGCACAATGTGCTTGACACAAAATTTCTAAAACCACATTTTTAATAACTTGGTATAAAGTTTACTAAGCCTATTTTTCCTACGTCTCCTGGAGGATTTTTATGTCAGAATTTGAAGAGATGTGCAATTTAGAGTCGGTAAAGCCAATGTGACAGTGCCAACATGCAATGCTGCCTTAAAACTCTTCTCCGATCTTGTTAAATCTTTCACACATCTCATACATGGTCAGAGAATTAACAGGATAATTCCACTTAAGCTCCTCACTTACTTAAGCAGACATATATTCTTGCACCAGAGTCAATCCATTCACAGTTGCTATTCTTTTGTAGTTTGTATTTCTATAGATTTGGGGTTTAAGATTCTAGTTACAACAATTTTTCTGTTTTGGTAAAGAAAATAAAATAAAGGTGTCATATCCAGGAAAAAAAAGAAAAAAACTAAAAGGAAAAAAAATAAAAAGGAAAGAAAAGAAAAGGGAATAGGAAACCAGGATAGAAGTCTGAGACAATAAAGCATTACAAATTGTTTCTTCATAGAGTTTTTTCCAACACACTCTCTCAATCTTCCCATAAGAAGTATGAGAAAAATGTTTCTAAGGTCAATATTCCACAGTTCACATTCTCATCTGCCGTGATTTAAATGTCATAATTCAGATCCAGCTCTGCCCAAATGAGAACATGGACCTTAATATTGTTCATCAGATCCCAAGGCCACCTTCTCTCCTGTGTCACTGTACAGGCACAGTGACAATTTTATCTTCTATACAAAAGGGAGAGATGCCATAGGGAGAAACTAATTCACATTTCTCTACTCCTGGGATGCAAGAGAACTCAAGTTCAATTACCTTCCAAGAGCACAGATAAGACATTTAACCTTTATCTACACATTTTAGACAGAAAACAAAAGGTTTAAGGGTAGTGTTACTGCTCCTTCCCAGTTTTTAGTATGTCCAAGTCTTCAGACTCCAATGCCAAAATACTAGTCACAGCCTTGGTTAAGATTTTATTTTGTAGCACTGGCTGTCGCAAAACCACTGTAATAATGCAGACTTATTATAGAGACGTAAAGAAGTCAGGAATTCCCAAATTACATAAACTGCACATACTTAATATTGGTACAAAAATGCCTATCTGACAGTTCCAAAAAGCAGAACATCATACCATTCCAATCTAACAAGGAAATTCTGTGTTTCTTGCTGTTAGAAGGCAGAATTGTAGGTGTGTTATAGAAATTTGGATTCTTTAAATTTTTCAGTGCCTCATTGATTTACTGTTTTCTATGTTGGTCTAACAGCGCGACCTCCATGTCCTTGCTCTTTAGATTTGTATTTAGAACTATTTTCCTAAAACAAAAGTACCACAGACATTAAAAAAACCCCAACCAACCAACCAAAAAAACCCAACCCACTAAACTTGCTACCTTGTAGGACATCCTTCTTCCCAGCTGTTTTTAGTTACTGTGGAATTTGTATGGAGCTATTTTTTTCTCGCTGGATGCTTTTTTGTTTGTTTGTTTCTATGGTCAAATTACTACATGAGGCAAACTACATCATTTCCTACCAAGTGTTATGAGCTAACATGACAAAATATTCATGCATGTGATTGAAAACATCTCTGTCACTGCAAAGCTCAAAGGAATTACAAAGAAAGTAACCGAGTTACCAAAGCAGCTCAGATAAGCAGAGCACTGACGGTGACTCACCCGAGTTGGGGTCAGAGTTGCCATCAGCTTCAGTCCTCTTGTCTGGTGAAGCCTGGTCGTAGAATTCGTCCTGCGGCTGAACCAGAGGGAGAGGGTGTGAGATCAGGGTTCCACCACCCACCGGCTCGTGGTCTCCAAGACCACTGTCACTGCAGCTTTCCTGGGAGCCATCAGGGAGGTGAAATGTAACACGGCGCTGGGACTACAAAGAAGAGCACAGGACATGCTGATTAGTGCTCTTTTTTTTTTTTTTTTTTTTTTTTTAACTTTTGACATACAAATAGATTCCTGACAGTGCTTATGGGGCAATTGTTATTATCTTTTTTTTTTTTTTTTTGGCTTGCTTTACAGCAATGCAGGGAAGATGGCAGGCAGGAGAGCCAAATTTCAGGAGGCTGGCACACACTCATCTGTGAAGTAACCTTCTCACCAGAAAGTGATCAGTAGACAGCTAAATTTTGCATAATGTTAAAAGTATGAGCTATAAAACTCTCTCTGAGAAGCAGAAATCATTGTAAACTATGTTATGAAAAGCAAATCATATCAGAAAATATAAGAAGTATATAGTTCTGAGGTTAAAACCTGTATTATCACTGTTCATACTGGGAAAAAGAAGTCCACCAAGTTAAACAAACCAATAAAAATGGTTGTCATCTTTCAGGAACAGAAGGATATGTAAATATATATCTATAAGGATATTTACTGATATAAATTACCTAACTAATACTGATATTTAGGACTGATAACATATTTGTGAAATCACAGTGGTCAGCAAACAATCACAGAATGCAATGATGGAAAAAATAACTATCACTCTGGTAAGCTTAATAAAAACATCACATACTTTGTTCAAAACAACACAGTGAATGAGAGACAGAATAACAAATTTTCCTGAACTTATAAGAAAACACACAGTCATCTCAAAAGAAAATGATAAAATCTGCAGTGAACACTTGGCTTAGTCAACTGTTATTGATTTCAAACCTCTCTCATCTGGAGAAATAACCCAACTTTGTGAATTGTGGCCAAAGAATGATACAGGGATTCCCCATGAGCTCCAGAGCCGATAGCACTGCTGTGAATTTTTTAGCAACTGTGGTCGTGGGATTAATGAAAGGAATATTGAAGTTTTTTATGGATCAAAATACGGCATCTTTGAAGCATCAGAAACAACTAGCTCAGTAGCATTTCAAGACAGTGGTTAAATTAAGTTAAGCACACCCTCCCACAAAAATTAGTTTCAGCAGCAGGGAGCCTGAGATGGTTAGCCAGATTGGTTTAGAATAAAGGAGATACTCACAAAGTTTGTCTTAAGCTTAATATCTGTTTAGTTTAGTGGTTACTTTCTTATCAGTATTAGCCACATGAAAGTTAGGGTTATGTCTAAGCTGATCATTCAAGATTTCTACAGAGTCAAAAGAGAATGGAACATCAGAAAGATACTATAACAAGCATCTTCCACTAGTTACCTATTTTAGAGCAGTTAAAACCAGGTGTCCCATATCCATTCCAAATCCAAGTAAGTTTTCCTTAAGTTAATGGAAAAAGCATCAGGCCCTGACTGTCCCTTTTTTGCCTTGATTCTTTTTTTCACACTTTTTTTTTTTTTTCTGATGAGGAAATCCTCAAGTTAATAGTACTAACTGTATGTTTGCTTATTAAAAACCATTTGTTAATGGTAATTACTACCATTTTACATGATGATCAATATCCTCTACCAAGTTTCTTTTTATTCATCTCCCTTGGGTAGACATAGATAGTTGATTAAGTTAATTTTGGATTACTGTGTAATTCAGTATAGAAATAAATGCAATACTATTTGCTCTTGGCTGTGATTTTATAAGTATTTTGCTTTTAAGTTCTTTTCCTAGCTTTAGGATTAGAATACAGCTGTAGCAAAACCAAACAGATCCTGAGTCATTGAGTTGTAATAATTTATATCAACAGAGGACGTAACTCTGTATACTATCACTAAGCAAACATTTACCTCATGCTTTTTTGCTTTTTCTTATGACATTTTCATGCTAGAGTTGCCACCCTGTACAAGTGTTTTGGAATCGCTAGCAGGCCCTTTCCCTTCAATATGAACAAAGTAGAAATATGGCCAACTACCCAGCTTACAATCTTCTCTTCCTGCATTTATTTTCAGTAACCCAAATTTAGAGATCTGTTTTTCCAAAGTAAGAATTTATGTCACTAGTAAAATCAGTAAGAGGCATAGGAAAAGGAGATTGCTTTCATTTTTTTTAACTAAAAGACTGAGAAAAATATGAATGAGTGGGAAAATAAATCCTTAAAGTAAGGAGGAAGATAGATAGAAATTTCAATCTAAGATTTGGCAAAATAATTAGTCCCCTGTAATTAATTAATCTCCCAAATAAACAGAAAAATATATAATTACAAAAATATCCAGTTTCATTAATTATGTAGTAAAAATACTGATCTTGGGTAACAAAAGCTCCTTATACTAGCCAAAATCTGCTCTGATTCTATACTGACAGGTTACCAGTCAGCCAGTAAAATGACACAGGCCTAACAACAATACTGGCAACCTCTTAGCTGATAGAGCTATAATTTTTAAAATCCATACTATAAACAATAAGAAAATATATATATATATATCAGCTTGGCTTTCTGAGCATCTCACAGAGGACCCCACAAATCATAAAGGATTATAAAAAAATCTGTAGGTCATGTAAACAGTGATCTGGTTCCAGAGATAGTGAATGGACAGCATACAGTCCATCAAGAAACTTTAGATTAAGCCATGACATCAAAACAATGAGGGAAAAAAATGTTTTATAAAGAGATTCAAAGTAAAAAAATTAAGATTGGGTATATATCCCACTAATTGCAAGGGAAGACTGTCACTCAACCTACTGGGAGCTTAAGAAGGTGTTAAGTGATGTGATATCTGGCCACCTCCTCCAGCTGCCCTGCTGTGAGTGAGACTGAGCGTGTATCCCAGACACACATGGACAAACACAAAGAGGACACTGACATGACCATGACCATGGCTACACAGCAAGCCACAGAGAAGGCGCTGCCCCCAGCAGCACCCACATTTAGGAGTCACACCAGACACAGGCACAGATGGCCATGTTGCCGTTGCCTTGTCCTCTTGGGCTGACAGAGGCAGAAGATCACTAGTGCATTGCTCACACCACACACCAGGTTCACAATCATGTTCACACATCCATGTTCACACATCCTGTGAGCACTAGCATGGCCCCTCTGCCCACCTGGCACCCCTGCCTGGATCCCAGCCCCAATTACCCACCCCGTGAGTCCCCATCTCACAGGCTGGTCCCACTGGGTGCCCACTGCACATATGCAGCACTCATCCTATGGGCACACCACTCTCATGAGTTCCCCAAAATACCAGCATGGACCCTCCACTTGCCTAATACCCCTGCTTGGTCCTGGGGCCTCCTACTCACAGGCTGGTCCAGCTTGGAGCTTGCCAGTGAATCCACACGCACACCCCACACACATCTGGTTGGGGAACACTCGCCTCCAGCAGCCGGCACCCAGCATATGGGTAGACCTCTGCACTCGTACATTGAATTTCTACTCTCTACAACAATATCAGGGGCTCTTCTTCAGAAGAAAATCCTACAACATGTTCAGACTATGTTTGTGTTTATCTACTCTCTCGTGCAACCAAATGCAGCTTTGAATTCTTTTTACCTAAAGACAGAATCGTTATTCTGAGTAATGAGGTTTATAGTTGGTACAACACTGGGACTAATGATAACAAGTAATTAGAATTTTAATTATGCTACAACATATGCAGTATTATATACAGCATGAGGTAGGGTTACGGTTCAAGTACACAACACTTGTCCAAAATTCAAATCTAAAATTTGTGACATATTCAATCACAAACTATTATTTGTGGGGTGGGAAATACGTGTTTTCTTCAGGTCCTGGAAAACATCCAGTCTTTAGTTTTAATCAGGAAATATCACATCATTGTTATGTGAAATCCAAAACTGAAAGGAAAATTCAGTAAAAACAATATGATTTTAATATGTGTCAAAGTAATTCAAATATATAACAGGAAAATTTGACTCAATAGGTTTTTGAAACCGGTCTGAGTTTAAGGATCAGGAAAACAATTGGTATCAGTTACATGGAACCATTCTTCTTTTAATTACCTATTGCAGCTGATTCTGTAAAGCTCATCCAGTTGCATCACGACTTCACACCCACAAGGGAGACAAAGAATTAATTCTGTATCTTTGATGGCAATAAAGGATAGCAAACTCCAGTGCTGATAAAAGGACAGTTCAAGCGTTATAGGAACACATTTTTTTTCCTGTTTTCAGACCAGGTGGTCAGCCATCTGATACTTTTTTAATCATAGTAGCAACCAAAATTGTATCAAATTAACCACACCTGAAACTGGTCTAGCTGGTTCTTTCCTTCTGCAACAAAAACAAATGTATGCTTTCTACTTTCTAACAACCGTAATTTGTGGAATTACTGGATATAAAGTCATAGCTGTGGTACTTGGAAATACCAACAGAAATATCAACAAGATGTCTTGGGTGGAACAGAAGAATGGATGGTAGAGGGTATAGATATTCCTAATCTTATTGTTCAAGCACAGAAAAGTAGAACCTGTGCTTGACATAGCATATTGCATTTTTCTTCATTACAATATTTTATTTGAAGATACTGAAAACATTTTAGGAAATACATTTTAGTCACAGTTTTTCATGTCCCCTCTTCATATTTTTCTGTCTTATTTTCCCCACTTACAAGGTCTTGTTATGAGGATCAGTGGTGCCCAGTGACAGGACAGTTAATAATGGGCACAGACTGAAACACATGATGTTCTAAACATCAGGAAACACTTTTTTACTGGGAGGGTAACTGAGCACTGGCACAAGTGATCCAGGGATGTTGTGGAGTCTCCCTCCTTGGACATGTCCAAAAGCTGTCTGGATACAGTCCTGGACAATCAGCTTTAAGTGTCTCTGCTTTATTGGGGCGGGTCAGCCCAGATGGCCTTCAACCTCAACCGTTCTGTAACTCTGTGAATTCTAATTGAAAAGAAAAGAAAATCTAGAAAAATCTGGAGAAGTTTAATAATTTTTCAGCTCTGAAAACATAACATTGTACCAAAGTACTTTATTTCTGACAATCCTGGCTATACAAAAAATATTCTGATACCAGAATTTGTAATTTAATTCCACACAAATCTATTGCTTTGGAAAGTGGCATAGAACTTTAAAGATATAATAATTAAATTCTTACTTAAGCAAAAAGTAAGTAAGAATTGTACCTCTGCATGGATTTCTAGAAAAGGTGGGCCAATACCGGTGAGGTTTGAGCTTGTAAGACTAAGCTTTTTGCTGCTGACTTACTTTCCCAGAAACTATCACACCCTCAAATACAGGCAGAAAGTTGGCTGTAAACAGTCTAAGTTATTTTGTTAACCTGTTAACTAAAAGTCTGAAGTAGAGGAAAGACCATGCCATGTGATATTGTGTGTTTGAAATGTGCTATGGCAGTTGAGTTAGGAGCTGTGTTGGAAACAGAACTTTAATGTAGGAAGTATAAAAACTAATTTTCAAAACTGTTTAGTGCTTTCCATTCTACAGTAGCTTCTAAAAAGCATTTTACTTACAATTATGTGCAAGAATCAAATAATAAGTTACAGAAATCAGCATTAAGAGGAGCTTTTGCATGGTGAGATTGTTTTATTCTGAAAACCAGACTTTCAAGCTTTGTACAACTATTGTATTGTTTTTGCTAATCAGGGATCCAAGAAACAATTATACTATTGTTTCACTGCTGAATGTCTCACAGGGACAGATTTGGCTACAGATCCTAAGCATTGTTATAAAACAAGCTATAATTAAAAAAACATTTATACATTGCGTTGTTGCAAATAGAATCCACTAAATTTTAACCAAGTGAGCTGGATTCTGAGTTTAAAAATCAGGTACTTAAAATAAAATTCCCTCTTCTCCACTCAATATAGTTCTAAGTTAAGAGCCTTGATTTTTGTCCTTGAAGTTCCAGACAGGCAGAAGTCACCAAAACATCTGATTCACGACAAGTTAAATTAAGCCTTACAGAATGGTCATATGTTTGCATATCAGAATATATATTCAAGCATGACATATCTTCAATTGTTCCTGAGATCTTTTATTTCAGATATGGAGATTTTGCATCTAGGAAAATTATTTCCCTCTCCTTTCTGAAATATTATGCCATACTTCGTGTTAAGACGACAGAGGAATATTATGAAGGAAAAACAAAGACAAAGAAAACATTCTGGGAATATATTCCTTATGGAAAGATTGTTGATATAGAGGCTTAAAAGAAAGACTTGAAACCTTTATGGAAAATAAACAGAAGAATCTATACATGGCATACTTTACTGAAACTTAAGCCCCACTCAGTAATAAAGAAGTCAGAGAAGAAACACTTTAAAATAAACTCAAGTGTAAATAGTAGACAAATACTGTAAAAAGCCTAAGAAATTATGATAATGAAATTGTTTGTGCACAAGTTTAAAAAAATGTTATAAGGAGACAACAAAAACTATGCTTCATTTGAGGTCCTCTGAGGAACATGTGTTGATAAAGTTTTCTCTTCTCAGGATCAAAACAAAGACTCCTGGTTCTTGTGTTAAAACATGGAAATTTTATTTATTTATTTATTTATTTATTTATTTATAATGAGATCAAGTCAAGTCACAAAAAACAGACTAATAACAGTTTCAGAGAGGAAGAGAAAAAATATGCTGGGCATCAACAAGCTTAAAAATATAGTTTTAACAAACTATAGTTTAAACTCTCCTTTTCTCTTAAGAGAAAACACATTTTTCTCTTTAAATTCCTATGCTTGAAGCACAGGCAGTGCACCTTTTAATGTGGCAAGATTGTGATCTGGCATAAGAAGATTCTTTTTAAACCAAAATATAACAGGAAACTTACAGAAAAAAAAAAAATCTATGTTTGGATTTGCTGCACAGAAAGTATTGGCAAGGTCTTTGAATTAACATATGGTTGGTGTATTAGTTTATTTTATAAACAAATAATGGATTGTTATATATTTTTTCAGTTCTGCTTGACTTAAGGAAAGCCCCCTGAAATATAGAATATGCTTTCTCTTTTCCAAATTGGTAAGATGAATGAAAATATTCTTCTGCACTGTGACTTCCTTTGAAAGTGTGCAGTTGTAGTGTGTCTCACAGGAAGGCCCTAAAGTGCCTCAAACAGGGCTTCATATAACTCAGCTTAGTGATTACTTATATACACCTTCTTCTTTCTACTTTTAATTCAACTTTTAAAATAATATGAATCTGAGATAAAATCATTCTACTCTCTTAGTAAAAGCCACCCCTGCTTCTCCCAGATAATTTTGGCTCAATTCTGCATTATGTACAAATTGTGCAGTAGATGCCCGTAATTTGCTAAGAGAAATAGGGTTATTTTTTTCTTGGCTACACCTAAACTAAACTCACTCATGCAATCT
Source organism: Caprimulgus europaeus (assembly GCA_907165065.1). The sequence goes on along the minus strand of OU015523.1, from coordinate 85,972,579 downwards.
TCATGGCAGTCCTTATTCAAGGATCCTACTTGCATCACAGGATAATCCATTCTCCATGCCCATCTTGATATCTTACCCACAGAACCAAGATAATGGAGATAGATAAGGTTTCCATCAATCTCTCAGGGTAAACTAAGAATGAAAAAAGAAAAAGCAATTCACACTGTGTCTTCATGCTACATCTTCATACCATGCTACCCATATAAATAGCTGGAGTGGTTAGGTATTTACTTGTTTTTTTCCCCCTAAGGTAACAAAGCTCGTATGGATTTCAGAATGTAAACGATTATACTAGACAATAATTTGATTTCTTCTGCTCAATTTTGCAGTATTAAAATTTCATAGAAATCAGTAAATTAAACTGATATATTAAAAGGAAGCATAAATATAATCACGTTTAATCTCTTTTGTTACTTAGGCTGTGAACTAGCCTTTTCTTCAGGGTGAAAATATTATCAATTACAGTCTGCCCACCGACCAGGGAGGAAATGATTGCTTGATGGTCCCAAGTGCATTTAAACATGGGGAAGAAACAGCATCTCTGGTTGGGGGATGTTTTGGTTTGCAGAGACACCGAATGAAGAAAGACCTGCAGTAAAATCCTGTAGTTTCATTTATCCTTTGAGGTAATATCAGTTTCTTCTTTTATGTAGTGATGTTCCTTTTTTTATTATTATTTAATGAAACTATAGTCTTTGTGCCATAAATTCCCGGGCTTTGTTGTTTTCCTTTTTTTTTTTTTTTTTATTGGATTCTCTGAAGACTGACAACCTTTAACTAAAGACACTAAACATAGGACTATCATATATTTTATTTTAAGTTTTGCCTTCCTAATATCCACTTAGAATGCAAATACTCCTTTTCCTAATAAGCATTGTTATCTATCTGTGACCATCATGACTGCAAGGTAAATTTGACCTAACAGGAAAGGTGAGTGTTACAATTTAATCTAGCCTGAATCAGAATATTACCTTGTTCAACTTGAGAGTCTGGTAAAATACTAATAAAATTTAAACATTTTCTGTCTTAGACCCCGTCCTCCTGATTTAATTGTGAGACTCAAGAAATCAGTTCTAAACCTACAATTATGCAAATTAACATCTCAGATGCATGGAAAGGCAAGTGGTGGGAAGAGATGGAAACTGCTGTACACAACAAAACATAAAATAAAAGTCAGGTGTGCTAACACTAGAAACTAAGCTCATTATTCACCCAAAATGGCTAGACATTAGTAAACCTGTTTGCTATATTTATTACATGTTTCTTACCAGAAACTCTGTGGAAAATAACCATGAGAAAGGATTCAGTAAAAAGTAATAGTTGTTTGGATATCTATTAAAAATTAGTGTTGTATCTAGGATGGTTTTCTAAACACATTGGTAGATAATGGTTAAAAAGAGACAACTCTAGTGAACGTTTGTGCTGTCCTAAAAAATATATTCTTGTAAAGCTCCAGTGAAATGCCTTTTTGAGATGTCTGTACTCCATCATTGACTATAGATGACTAGGTAAACTTAATCACAGAATCACAGAACGTTAGGGATTGGAAGGGACCTCAAAAGATCATCTAGTCCAATCCCCCTGCCGGAGCAGGAACACCTAGATGAGATCACACAGGAAGGCATCCAGGCAGGTCTTGAATGTCTCCAGAGAAGGAGACTCCACTTAGGACATGTATTAGAAGACATAAAACAGATTAATCCCTTTGGCAACTCTGTTGTTACATTCCTTGACAGTAGAGAGACATGAAATTCAGAATTTCAAATTTAAATGCCCAAAGTTAAAATACAAGTAAAAAAAGGTAGATCTTGCATTATGTTCATAACTATTTAGACACCCAACTTCAGACATTTATCACTTTAAATTTTAGCTGCCATTAAGTACTCAGGATACAAGAACCTGACGAAGCAGATCTTACCTACAAAAAGACAATGCACTGACTGTGAACTGCCTTATCTGTTGCTCTGGCACATTTTATAAGAAGAGCTTATTCGTATTACAGCATGAAAAGAAACTCACACATAAACAATTTAGTTGTAATAGAATTATATTTTATGTGTTTTTTAGTAATTTAAAGACATTGGTGATCTTCAATTTATTTATTTAGTTTGATTTTGGTGATGAGCTCCTCCTAGCAAAACAGATAATGCACATTACAAGTGCACTCAATTGAAGAAGCATTGCAGAAGCACTGTACCAATTATAACGATAACCAGAATAACTTCTCTACGCTCTCAGAAGTTTTACATTAGTAAAAGCATATGTTGATCAATAATGTATATGAACTAGTAAAACATAGAAACAGCTGTTGCTGAAGTTTTACAAGTTTAATTATAATAATAAATTTGTTCTAATTTACATTCTGTGAAACTCGTCTGGCTTTGGTAATGCGACCAGGGTAATAAAGTTCCAACAACTTTATTTTAACTATAAATTACATTTTCAAATGTGAGAAAAAAAACAATTGAGAATATTTCCCATCTGAGGAACGTACACTATCTGGATGCTGCTTATAAAAAGAACTCTATTATTGTCTCATATGAATGACAAAATAATGAAAATATTGACTGCTATATTTGCAATTATATTTATAATGTTAACATAAATTATGTTTATACTATTTAATGAGTTACGTAAGTATTCCATCAACTAAAGTTTATTAATTGCATTGAGTAAACTGATACATATGCTACCATGTCAACAATTGCTCTTGATATTGTTCCTTATTGTTGAAGCTGATAATTACTGTGCTATAGAAGTGCTGTGTATTTACGCTTTCATCACGGTTAGTCACTACAGCAGATGTGCAGAGTTGGGCAGTACCAGGAAGTAAGAAACTTTCCAGTGATCTTCAGGAAAAGAAAGATGTGATAAAACCCCCTTTAGTATTCTGTTCCTTTAACATTCTTTAGTACGGTCTATAACCTTGGAAATCAAGCAGGCCACGGCTCTTGTGTAAAGGTAGCAGCCTTTTGTCTGGGATGATGCAGCCCTCACTCTAGGTCATAACTAACCCCAGGATGTGACTACTTCATTTTTAATTGTGTATATAAGAGGGAGAGAAACATACTTCAAAATCCACAGGTTTAACAGCAAATAACCACTTGTCCTGTAATACAAAACTAGGAAGTTTTATATTACAGACTACCTTTGAAGGTAGTCAGATTAACACTACTTTAAGAAAAAATAGAAAAGAAAATTCGAAGCTTTTTAAACAATCACACTAAAACAACCAGTGCTTTTACTAACATCATGATGTCAATCTTCACTTTTATTTATGTGAGTTTGAGGAAAAGCAGTTAAGATCATATTTGTCCTCAATAAAGCAAGGATTGATATATGTAGAAAAACCCTGAATTTCCACCGAGATTCTAAGGATATCCTGTATTAGCATGGAGGTTGGAGAAGAGCAAGGAAGAAGGCCCTCGATTTAGCGATGCTGTAGGGGGAACAGTGTATTAGAACATTGCCTTCCGAACTAGTGTTAGCGTGTGTAACAGGTATTGGTCACTGACAGCTCACTGGGCTACAATTAATTCTGAGTCATCAGTCATGTCTTCTCCTGCAAGCACAGAAAGCAGAAACAGCAGCAGCATTTCCCTTTGAGGATAAAACCTTTTACATGCTATGATTCCAGAAAGCAGCTGTACATCTATTAACAGAGTGGACACTATAGCTGTCACATTAGATAAATGGATCTACATTGGAAAAGCCGAAAGTGGACATGACGGTCAAGGATAATACAGTTAAGCTGGTGCATCCTGGGAAAAATGCAATTTCTATAATATTTTAATTTTGAAACTAACGTTATTATACAAATCAATTGCACGCACTATAAATTAATTTTAAAACTCCTGTTAAAACATACCTGCAGCCTTATTAGAAAAGGAGCTAGACAATAATGTATTTGCACCATAAAAACCCATGGCTTTTTTAACTTGGGACAGGAAATGCTTTGCTAAGAGCAGAATTTATTATTTTTTTTTTCTTTATTTGATCTCCCAAAGCCTTGGAGCTTTCATTTTGTGAATACAAATATGTACTACAGAGAATAAATAAATAAATATATCCCCAACTTTTCACTTAGGATTCTTCAAAGAACAATACATATTACAACAAATACTGACTACAAATACTTCTTCCATCACATATAACTCATATGTACATCTGTCTGATAATATCTTATTATGTGAAAGCTTGTAAAACTAAATCCACAGAGAATGTTAGGAATTTCAGTGCTTTAATGGGCTTTTTTGTTTTGATAATGTGTCTTTCATTCCCGTGCCATGTTGACTATTGGGACAAATCTCTGCTACATGAAATCACAGTCCCAAATAAGATGCAAAATGAAAAGAAAGCATATTAAGGTGTCTCCACACAGATATTTCTAGAAAAAAAAAATATAAAATATGCTTCAGCAGCTTAGCCAGTAAGAAAGCTAAAATCTCATTTATTAACAAACAAGATGGAAAAAAGAAAGAGGATAAAATAAGGTCTTTTTGCATGGAAATCAGCTACACAGGGAAGACAGATACTCTACTGTACTATCAAACCAGCAGGTACTCGCACAGGTATCTTACTGTGAGAGTAACTAGTCAGAAATGTATTTTCTGCTGGTCTCAAGTAGAAGTCAAATGAGAACTGACAAGAATCACTATTATTATTAGACTTCATCCAATTTTCAGTATTTTCCACAAATTGCATATGACATGCTCTTGACACATTAAAAGTTATAGGGAAAATAAGAACTCTGAATAGTTTTAGAAAATGCTGGCAATGTCAGGAGTCCCCTTGGAATAGGCTGAAAGATAAGTGTGATAGTCTCTGTTCATATTCTGGTGTTGGTGATCTAACCTAATTTGTGCTAGCTGAGTTTAATGTTAGCAAAGTGAACTCACACTGGTGAATTTTTTTCCTTCTTTCAGTGGTCTAGAAGAATAACTTTGCAGAAGTCTTTGAGGTTACATCAACTGGTGCTAATAAACATCTATTTCTGCTTAACTTCTACTGGAAACAAATTCACTAAGTCATATATTCAAAACTACAGACATGATCTTGGCCTATGACTTCTCCAACTTTATGTGTCTACAAAACTGGAGAAAGCAGGACATTGTACAGTTACTTTACACATAAACCATTTAATGATTGGTGCATACCTTTTTTCCAAATTTACATACTAGCAAGTTTCTCATTTCACAGAATTTGTTGGATGCCATCACCTTTGATCCCAGCGTTTAAACATTACAGACTTACTTGTGCACTTTACACATAGAGCACATGACCATGTCTATTAATACAGATAGCCAAAGACTGCTGACTTTTAAGACCAACATTTACTAACATTTCAAGGGTAATTTATATGTATTTTGCAAATGCTAGCTTTTCATTAGGCAGACTGACAAGCACAAACCTTCTGTTTCACATTTTATTTTATGCAACAATATTAATTTAAATAAAAGCATGAAAAAGACAAGCACAAAGGAATGAACTTGCACTTCACAAAAATATTGTAAAGGTATATGCACATCCTCTGTGTGCCTTTGTTTTTCAGATAATATTAAAAAAAAAGTCCGAAGAGCTTGTATCTAAACCTAAACCAATGGTTTATGAGTACTCCTGCTATGTCACATTATGTCCTACCTTACATTGCCAGCTATCTCCAGAGTAGACAGGACATATTTCTGAGTGAGGATTACACATTAGAGCAATTATTAAATAACTATATTGATTTATGGGCAAATTGAACTGAGTTGCATTATTTTTTTTAATATCAATTTCTCACATAGTAGTAGATCAGGATACTTTCTGATATGTACTACTGTGATAGACAGAAGAAAATGTATGGTGGTACTTTGAGATTTAAGGTGTTATCAGGCTATAGAATACATCACAAAGCTCAGTGCCTGTGGAAGCCACCTTATCTCAGTCTTCACAGGTTGACAAGGCACATAAAGAATACATCCAAACCCCCTGGTTTGATCTTTATTTTTGACAGACCACAGATATGGAAGTCTGAGATATTTCCACAGGGTGATAACTAGTCAAAATTGGCAGATAACCATTTTTAGAGAGAATGAGCAGAGGAAGATGTCATTATCATATTACAGTTACTAGTAATATAAAAACCAGTGAAAATAGCAGACAAAACAACTTCAAGGATGAGAAAATTCTGTGAAATTGAGACTTTAAAACTTGATCACATAATTTTGAATTTAATTTCTAGAATTTAGTAAATCACTGGAAAGTTTATCATTGATGTCAATGGGATTAGGATTGGTCCAGCAGCATCTTCACAAGCATTAAAGCTAATAAAATCACAGTTTTTTTCTTATCATCTAACAGTCGATGTTCTGAATGTTTCTGACTTTACCAACCTTTTTAATCTAAATCGTGTTACTCACAGATATTATCTTTTGTACTGAAGACACTCATCATACATACTCTACTTTTTTTGTCTTGTAGTGTTGTATTCTCTTATCCATTTTTCTTTTCCAGTGCATGCTAATAAGCGTTCTTTGGATATAAAAATTTAATTCAGATTATGGCTTCTTAAAAAAGCTTTAAGTATATTAAATAGTCACTTAGGTTTAACATTAAGTGTTTTGTGTGTCAGCATTTTGTGTGTGTGCAGATTCCTGTGCTTGAACTTCTTAGAATCAATTTACTATATATTCTTTTAATAGCTCATATCTCTAGTTTCTAAATGGAGATCAAATTCTTATGTGCAATTAATGAACTATACATGAATCATGCCCTCAACTTCTGAATTACACAATGGCCAAAAAAAACTGAGTCAAAAATTATGTTGCAGTCAAAGTGATATCAACATTTCAGTATGAAATGACAGGCATGTTTCATTAAAGGCCAAATTCTGCAGTTATTTTTCAGAAGGTAATGGAGGACTTGCACTGTAGTAAGGATTGCTGATTTCACTGACAAATAAGTATTCCATTGATACCTCCATTATGCAAAGACAAAATGGCCAAACTACTAAAGTGTCTAGCATGCATCACATTTAGCCAGATCAGTCCTCATGTATATGTAGGTTCTAGAACAGCCATAGAAGTCCCACTCAGCACCAATGTATTCCCTTTGCTCCTTAAAACACACACACACATTGCACTGAGGCAGAGTGACAACAGCTGTAACAACGTACTGGAGAAAAACTGCAGGTAGGCTAGTTAGACCAGTTGGTTTTGTATCAGGCATTTCTCTGGAAGATTTCCTGGAACTGGGGAAAAAAGCAGGTGAGATTACATTTGGATAAATGCTTATCACTAAATTGTCTTTTTTCCATGGGAGTAGTCGTAGATGATATTTAATGTAACTGTTTTCACTGAAGGGGATACAATCTAAATGACTAAACAATTCCTACTGCATCTAAAGCAAACAGGAGCCTAAAATATGTGTATATAACAGATTAGAGAAATGCCTTTTGTGCACTTTAAAAAGGACCAGAGGGTATGGGCTTTGCTCTGAGAGAGGTAAAGTTATTTATCACAATTTCTTAGGAAAATGCACACTCCAAAATCTCTAGACCTGAAACTAGAAATCCTCTGGATAATCTGAATTATGTATTTTGAAAAGTAGTCCCAATTACAACAGTAAAAGTACCAAAAATAATCCAATATCAAGCTGTATATGGTTAACTTCATAATGAGGAAGCCAAGTATTTCCCACACTTGGAAAAAATTGATATGGTACATGTCCTGGATTGACAGATGGAAGGAAAAGAAAGACAGATGTGCTCTAATTTATTAATTCCCGCCCCCCCCCCCTTTTTTTTTTTTTTTCTTTCCCCCATATGATGACTATCAGGCATAGATGAAACTGCTTCCTCAAGAACACTGGCTACAGATACTCACCAGAGCACTAATGCCAAATATCCTTTAGGACTTTGCCCACTAGTATCATCTCAACTGATATTCAGTAACAAGAAAAATGACTAACAGCTGGCACTTTCCTTAGAAATGGCAAAACACCAGCCAGGTCCAGTTTGTGCAGCCCTTGTAGAGGGGACCATCTGGGATTCTAGCCTGAATCTTAACAATTAAAATCAGGGGCCAGGTCAGACGAGTAGCATCTTAAAGAATTCATGATACTGAGTTTCTAAACTAAACTGAAAATGACAGAGGAGCTAACATGTGAGAGGTTTAAGTAGGCATTTTCACCCAGCAGATGGAGGGGGATCATGTGGTTAAAGTACAGGACATAGAGTTATAAGACTGATTCTGTGACAGATTTCATGCATAAGGAAATGTAAGTCACTGTAATCAATATAAAGATTCATATAAGACTCAGAATCAAGTACCTGGGCTCTATCTTCCAGGTACTGAGAATCTCCTGATAGTGGCCAGCTGCTGTCAGCTGCCAGTGATGTGAAACACTCAACGTTTTTGCTTATTGATAAATGGGAAATGTCATTGCCTTTTTTCAGCTAGGTATGATGCTTATAAAAGCTAACATGATATTTGCAAATGACTTAAATATTCTCAGATGACATATACTATCCAAAGAATTATATATATATATATATATATATATATTTTATAATTTGAGGTAGAAGAAATATATTTATAATCTCCATTTATTTGATTATAAAATGCTTAACACTGAGCAGGAGAAGGATGGGAGAAAAAACAGAAGAGTGGCATTGTGAGAGGTAATACTCAAATAACATAGGAAAGAATGCCATTCTCTCACAAATTTTACAATCTGATTGAAGACTGGATGAAGTAAAGACAATAAGAGAACCATGGGGAAATAACAAAGGTAGCAGTAACAGCTCCATATTATTACTATGGTTAGCTATGTGTTTTGTTTTCTGATTGTTTCTGGGGATATACTTTGCTTAAAAAAAATTTTAAAAAAATTTCCTCATTTCACTTTTATGATGATGAATTTTACTTTTAGATTCTCCTTTTCATGCTTTGATTTTTAAAAGAATAACACAAATAGAAATTACACTTACTCCTTCCCCCTTTAGATATTTCCTGGTAAAATACAATAGACATTTACCCACAAACAGCTAGGGTATCTTTGGGAAAGTAAACGTAGGAAGACTCATTATCAAGTAGTGGCAAGAATAGGATATTATGCATAAGCTTTTCTATTAAATGGTTCTGAAAATACCTAAATGTAAGTTTTCCAATAGTTATAGAAGTTATTTTAACCTTAGAAGCGGTCATTAGTCAGTGATACCACTCAGCTCACTGTGTTTTCAGGCTATCCTTTATTGCCACTTTGAAGATATTTTTAACTAATACTTTTTCAAACATACAAAAACCATTACTAAAATGATAAGATAACATACATGAGTAGTCCAAGTGAAACCATAGAACTATTCATTTCTGGAAAATTATGAATATATATGTATATATAAGCTACATGATATAGACATTTATCTATTATAATAGCCAAATATTGCTTATATAAATAATAGTGTGAAATTCCTCCAAACCAGCAATTCAAAAACTGCTTTACTCAATTCTGCTTTCTGTTTAAACTCAAATATGACAAATGTGTGTGTTGTGCCAGCCTCCAGAATAAATACTTCAAGCAGTACCAATGACTATTTTCACTACTATCTAGCACAAAGATTCTCTATGTTTATTTGCGATTGTGTTTAATTTCATATTGAGATGATTAATCAGAGTAAATGTCTTTATTTTCTGCTGGTTTAACTTCAAGAAATGATCTCTTCTGTTTTTATCCTATTATAAGGATCGTTACAAAAATGGGAAACAATTAACACTGGGTTTAATGCGTGAATGCCACAGAGCTGAAGTAATTGCACTCAAGGTCTGCTAACTTTTTAATCAGGCGTTTGGTTGCAAGCTGCTCACGATTGATTCTAAGAGAAGAACTGACACAATTTAGGCAGCAAAATCACGGGTGCCAAAAAGCAGATATGTTGGCAAAAACAATGAAAGAGTCTAGAGGGTAAAAGAAGCAAAAACTAATAGAAATTTTTTTCTTAAAAAACCTTTGCTTGATATCCAATCATAACTCAGTTAAATTAATTGAGGCAAATGGGTATAGAGAGACTTTTTAAACCAAAATAATTAAGAAATATGAACAGCAAAACCACAAAAATTCAGCCTAGAGAAGACTTGCCAGTTAGAATTTTAGTGAGTAGAATTAATTAGATTGGGGAGTTGAAATTTTCACATGCATTTTGCTAAATAAATAAATAAGAAATACCATGAGAGGTTACTGAAATTACAATTAAAACACTTGCTATTCTCAGAATTTATGCTTTGTTTTGGAGAACGGAATACATCCATTTTGATTTCTATTCATTAAAAATACATTTTTTTCCTTTTGTTAATAAATCTATTCTCCATGATTATGAGAGTCCTGAAAACAAAAGTGCTCACAAGGCATAGTATTAGGTACACTTAAAAATTACGTGTTGATGAAGACTATAGTTCTACACACACTCATGTCTCTAGAATCACAATTATGTCAAAGAAGCAAAGGTAGACACTTGCAAGAATATAATCTAAACAAAAATTGCACAGTTACATCACTTTTCAAGTTAAAATACCCGTCCCTGGTTCATATATAGTACTACAACAGTAAACTCTTTTCAGGACTGCTGTCAAGGAAAATTTGATTAGTTTTATACATTTGCACACCATCTTTCAAGTTTGTGGGTTGTTTTTTTTTAATAATTATCTTTAACTAAATCATCTGTGTACCTCATGTCAATGATTTTGTCACACTTCTATACAAAATTCATAGCTTATATAACCTTATAAAGCAGTTCTGCATCAGGATATTGACCAAACTCCCCAAAAATTCTAAATTAGAAATAGAAAACTACATTGATAATAATGTTCTGATCTTTTTTAATGCAAATCAGGAAACAAATTAAATTATGAACCACTAAGCACCATCCATCCTGGGGGGGGGAAGTATATATAAGGTAAAGTATAATAGGTAATGCAAGAGATTTGAAAGATTTATTTCACAGATATCTATGAAAATATTGTACAAAAACCCATTTTTTAAAAAAATTGACAATAAACAAGATTGATATGAAACCCAGGCATTTATAAATTATTATTTTTTAAAGTTTTAATCCTTCCAGGTACTGTAAACTCCAGAAACATATTTCCTATCTTTTAGGTGGAATTTGGTTAAGAAATTACTAATATGTCAGCTTTCATGCTTTGTTAATTCTAAGGCGAAGCAGGCAATGATGACTTAGAACTAGATTAATATGTTATGTAAAAAGTTGTAAAGGTATCTGAACATTGTTCTATACCCTTGCTGTTCTTCTGTGTTTTGTTTTGGCTTTCCCCCAGATGACCGAATCCTACTAAGTACAAGATCTATTAATTTAGAAAGCTGCAGTATACAGATGCCCACATCAAAACACATGTATCCAACAGTTTCACTTCAAATTCTTTTAGAGCTGGCTGAGTACAGAAGTGGTAGGATATCAAAAGCTTTAATCATTACCCTATTTGCTTTAATCAATAACATCTATTCTCAAATTGTTTACCAACACTTGAAAACAGCAAGTTGCAGCAGCTTGGGGACCAGTAGAGCATAATAGCAAAGATAGGTTCTAACTAAGGCGGATGACCTGAGATGCCTAAGTTTTTCTCTCTTCCAGTGCCTAAATGACAGTGATTACGTGAAGTGATACCCAGTTCAATGGCCACTATCTCTCCTTGGGATAAGTATGGAAGAACAGTCACATATTTGTGAATCTGCCAACACTCCAATGACAGCTTTCTCTCTTTCACCTTCCTCCTAACAGCTTTCAATCAGTCACTCTGCTATCTGTCATCTGCAGGTGAAGGGTTTTACAGAAATGAAAGGCAGCGGTCTGGCACAGGGCAACCCACACACTCTCACAAAAAGACCCTTAATCATAAAGGACTTTCACATCTCTCTGATCTGGAAGCAATTCAGGATAGACGCCAGAAGGAAGAAGAACAAAGAAACCAGCATTTGAAAATTTCCTCAGTGGCTTAATAACACTGCTGAGATGGCTTTTGCCAGATTAAATAGACATGCTTCTTTAGAACCTAAATATTGCTCTGAAACTAATTCCCTAAGCATTGTCCAGAGTTTAACAGGGGCTGGGATACCGACAATCAAACTTTGAAGTAATTCTTCAAATACCAATGCAGTTGGCTGCAGAGACAACTAAAATATTCAGGTCTTTCCAGGGCAAGGAGAGAGAGGGTAGTTTGATTTCTTTACAATTGTTTTCTGTAAAGGCCTTGGACAAAGCAATTTCAACACAGTGGCTTGTTTCTAAATTTCTTATTTCTTTATTTCTAAAATGCTTTAAAGTAAAGGATAGGTGTGGGGGGTAGTGAGCTAGCTGATACTTTTGAATGGTGCCTACATTCAGCACAGCATTCTGACACTTTAGGAGAACACTACAGGAGCTGCGATACATTAATGAAGCCTGACAGGGTAAAGATCTTCCCTCACTTGCCATTTTGTTTTCAAGTTAAAAGAAAGCTACAGGCAAGAGAAGATTTCAAGATGAGGATTCTATCTGATACTCAAATGAAGCATTATTGTATGCAATCCTCAAGTGATGTCAATAAAACAAACCGTAACTGTGTATAGGAAAAAAAATCTTTTAAAAAACTTAAAAGCATATCTTGAAAATGGTTAATGCTTTAGCTTCCTACATGACAATACTCACCTACATAATTCCTCTGAGACACACTCAAATGTTAAAAGAGCCTATTTGCCTATCTATGCTCATTCAGTTGAACACTCAGCAGGATCACTTTCTTGTGATGTTTCTAGTACTTTGGTTAATTTCATTACACTCTGTGAGATACTCTTCATAAAGAAATATGAGGATATCAAAATGTAATGTAATACATAATTCCAGTCCACTTATATCGGTGAATCAAATTAATGTCAATCTGGAAATTTGCTCTGAGTTATTAGCGAATATATTCACTCCTTCCAGGCCCTTATCAGCTTCTCCAGAATCTAAGCTTTTTAAAATTTTCTGAAAAGAAGGTCTCAAAACTATAAACTGAATGAAGGCAATTGTAGTGCTTGTGTTCTAAATCAGCAGACAGACAGCTGGAGTGCCACTTCTGTAACCCAAAGATTTGACAGGCTACAGCAGAGTTAAAACTGACAAGAGTCTTTTGTCATATTTTCCTGCTGCTATTCAAAACTCTCTGAGCAGTAGGAGACTGACGAGAAGGAGGTTAATTTTGCTCTGCAGCAGTTTAAAGTATGGAAGACTGAATAAAGTAAACACTATAGGACTGCTTCATTCTGTAAATTGCAGCATATGTGATTTGAGGGAGATGAGTTAGCAAAGCAGTTACTTTTTCAACCAGACTTTACAATGCATTCAAAACAGTTTTGTTTTGTTTTATTTTGTTTTAATTTCTCGATTTTTCTCCTTTTAACAGTAAAAATCCAGGAAAACAAGCCCAAATGTAATTTTTAATGCATTACATTGTTCTAGAACACAGTCATTTATGGACAAACAATGCTTTCTTTTGTCTTTTGCAACTAGATATAAGAAGTAATAGTTAGGCCACCATGGGGACATGAGCTAGGTCTCTGCAGAGGATGCAAGGTGTCTACACTGTGACCAGGGAAGTGGCAGGGATGCTGAGTCTAGAAATAAAAACATAGCAGCACAAATTACTGAAACTTGTCAGAAAGAGGAGGACTGTAGTCAAGGAAGCAGACTAAAACTTGTAGGTAGAAAAGAAGAATGAAATTAAAATGAAAGGCAGCAAAAAGACAGTGGATAAGACCAAGGCTGTATGACATGTCAAGGACAAAATAAGATAGATATCAATTCTTATTTAACAGTGGGAGAAGAGGAAGGTGTTAAAAGGAAGCAGATGTTACAAGGAATTGGGAGAAAATTCTCCAGCTGGCCTGCACAGTTAGAGCTAGGAAATAGATGGAAGAAACAAGGAGAAATCCATTGAGAACAGAAACTGACTAAGAGAAAACATTTCCTTGACTGACTGCACTGGGACAAAACTTTGCTGGGAATGAACCAAAATTTAGTAGTGAGTAGTATTATAGTGGTCAGAAATGGATAATTTGTTTTAAATCTATTTATTAAAAGATTTAATTAAGATAGTCATTAAAACACATAGGTTAAAGGATTAAAAAAAAATGTCCCCTGGAATACCTGTATGATGAATCCCACTCCGAATTACATTTTGTCCTTTCCTCACCATACAAAATGGATATATGATGCTTTGGAAGTTGTTATACTTTCTACAAATGACCAGTTAGATTGAAAAGAATAGGTTACATTTCAAGTCAGTGGAGGGAAATGGGCATTTGCCAAGGATGCTATGTTTAAGACATCGTCCTTAAGGTGGGATGAATTGCTTCCTGTCAGTGCCACTTACTTTCCATTGACTAAAACCAATGTCTACGTGACCTCCTCTAAGTAAGATGAAATGTTACTCAAGTCAGGTAATTGCACCTTTAGTTTCTTTTCTATATCTCCTGAATGGTTAATTTAGGGTCTGAGAGTTGAGATCATGCATGCTACAGCGGCTTATGCTTCGCTTCCTCAAAGCTACAAAGGGTGCTAATATCCTTTTGATTCTGCACTGAAGAATAAATGTGTTAATATTTGCAACACATTCAGATACAGTAGTGTTAAATGTCATAGCAAATTCCATGAGAAAACTAATAGCTCTGTCTTCAAAACAGGATATGAACACTGAAACAAAGAATATCAACATATAGTGAACAACAAAGAGGGAGGCAAATACTGAGGTTATCTCATTAACTTGGACTGAATATTTTGTGCACTGAACAGGATCAAGATTCTCTGGAAATAATGACTGATATATGACTAGGTAATTAAAGACTGTATTGTATTTCCTACACACAGGGGGGCTGAATCGAGTTTCCAGTGGCAACATTAATACTGGCTTCTGAGTGCTAGATTATGTAACATTAAAATGATGATTAAATATACTTATTTTTAGTGGATATGCCATGGCAACTTGCAAACAGGTATGGAGAGAAGATGTCTTGCCAAGACATTCATCCAAGTATGAGCTACAGTCCTGCTAAGGGGAAGAAGATCAAAGTAATTGGAAACAAAATCTATGCCTTCTATACAACTCGTTTCAATCATCTTTGCCAAGTCTTTTTAAACCTTTTGGAAATGTGGTTCAGTTTTTTACTGTTTGTTTTATTTATATCCTCTTTATCCTAGCCTAGGAGTTTTAATTGCTTCTCTTCTTTATGATTTAAAAACAAACTGACATTACAGAAGACATTTGAGTTTCTGTATTGCACTCTGCCTGTTAAAGCCATCACTGGAAAGCACTATTTTTGACCATACTTCCATTAAACCAAATGCATATTTGTTTGACATTCCCTCACACTTTTCAGCACCCGCTGTTTAGCTTCTATTTATAAGTCTCATGGATTGCAAACTCAAACTTGGCTCACTTTTTATGCTAGTCTAACTGGCAAGAAACAACAGTGTTCAGGATTGACTCTCTCCTTTCTTTGTAGAGAAAGCTGCTGTGAAAAGTGAACCTATGCACACAGTCATTGAAAAATCGGAAAGTGCTGTGATCGGAAGTCACAGGGAGGATTTGTTTTAAACGCGCAGCTTCAGAATTATTTACTAATTGAAAATGTTTTATCATGGAGAAACCCGTTGAGATTTGCCTCTTGTTTCCTAGGGTGCAGGAGCGTGAAATCATGGATGAATGAGCTATAGCACCATAATTTGCTACTGTCAGATTAAATGAAAAGGTCTGAAATGAACTGGTGAAATCAGTTCACAACATTTTTACCCACCAGTAAATGCAATTTCATTTTATGGTAAACTGTAAAAGCATACCTAACTTTCACAGATTTATACCAGAGAGCAGAATATACTACTCCATACCCTCTTTAGACTGGGGAAATTAAGGTATCAACCAACTGACACTGAACTCCCAACATCCAACATTGAAAAGAATATGTAACTTGCATGTGGATAAGGCTGAAATTCACCAATGCACACAGAGAGCTCCTACTCTCCCCTCTGCCTCCTCCACACATAGTAAGCTGAGACTGTTTTATTCTAATGTTTACTCTGCTGAAACAAATAGCAGCTAGAAAGAAAGACCTTAACTATTGGGGTAAAAGAAAGAAAGGACATTTGCTGGCAGTAACAGATATACATGTGACTAAAGAGGACTAGTATCACTCTTATTAATAGTAGAATACAGTCACTCAGCTGTGAAATGACTCATAATTAGGATGACCTCATTCAAAACCCAGCTACAGCAAGATACTAGATAAGCAAATCAAAATCATCACTTCAGTTCTTTAAAGACAGATAGCATGCAGTATCCATCTGTTAAGAGATGCCACCTGTTCTATCAGCTCACTACATCACCTCAAGTATAAAGCAGAAAAGTCAATTAAGTCGATCCATGTGCAAGAGGGACTTCATGAAGGGTGAACAATTGTTCTCTTGCTACCTGGCATCTTGTCCCAGCAAGGAAGAAATAGGACAACTCCAGAACAACTTAATCTGTCCCTGTCAGATTTCATCTCCACCTCTTGATTAATAATAAAGGAGGAGGCACTGGACAAATACAACACAGTCTATATAAAAAGTGGGCTGCCTTTTGTTGTCAACACAAGGTCATTAGATTCTGTGTCATACTCAGAAATAAATCTAATTAAGTTTTTTGTTGTGTTCCTCTGAGTGAAGGCTAAATTTTATGTGCTTACACCCACCATCACCTCAAAATGCTCAGTTACTAGCATGTGTTATTTCAACCAAAACCTAATAATAAATTACATGCATAACGTGATTGCCAATATACACATGTTTACACAAAATACAAGTTTCAGTGTATAAAGAAGCTATACTCTGTGATTCAGGTTCTACCTCTATAGCTGGAAATTAGTATCTTCACATTTGGTTAATTATTTCCCTGCAGTCAGCAATCATAAGAAGGAAACCTAATATGCTATCTGGGCAGAAAATGGCAAAGGGCTATTAGGAAATGTAAAATCATGTTTATGGGGAAGAGAGCGAGAATTCTTCAGGAAAATTCAGAGATCTGTAACACAACTGATTGACATTTGTAGAACGCCTCCACGAGGTTTAAATCTTGCAAATGTAAGGTGGGATTTGATATAAAAGCCACATACACCCCAAAGTCTCTTCAGTGAAGACACACTTAAGCAACATAATCCTGACATAAGAAGTGAATCCCAGCTACATAGCTGAGAAGTGATTTTGTAGCCTGATGGCTGCTAAATATAAAGACTGAGAAAAAACCTCTCATAACCAAAAGAGCTGAGAGGGAAATCACTGTTCCTGGAATCTAAAAGGTAGTGTGCCAGGATGAGTAACTTCTGCAAAATCATGGTAAGACTGACTTATCTTACTGACAGTTTTTGATTAGGGGAGGATGTGGTTCCCTTAGTGTGACATTGCTAGGGAAACCCTTAAAACCTCTAATTAACATTCAGTAAAGATAAAAAAAGAAAAAGGAGCTCTAATGTGCCCTTCAACAATATTCATTCTTAGCTGGATAAGCTTTCTCTATATGTAAGCAAAAGATTTCTCCACCTGCACTCTAGTGCACTTATATAAATAGAAGTCAACATTTAGCTTTAATGTGCAAGTAAAAATGTGGTTTAATCTTCTTCGATTTTTATGTGCAATATTTTCATTCTTTTTGGATAGTGAAAAATCTGACTAATGCTGAATTGCCTGGGAGAAAAAAAAATCAATCAAACAAACAAAAATGAAACCCCAAAACTCCACCCCCACCCTCCCCCACCTTTCATAGAAATGTCGCTCTTTTAATAAATATTTGTAACAGAACCCTATGATTATAAGGAAAACGGGTTTGTACCATATAAGCCAATTTCATTTTACTATTTAAATTATCCATTTCTAATATAGCTAGAAGGTGCACTGGCATCTCCAAACAGATTTTAATGAACCTGCAGATTCACAGTGAGATCACAAATGACACAGTTCTTCATATGCACTGAGACTGTAAAGGAAGAAGGTGGACAACAACAGTCTAAAAATCTGGCTAGGCACAAACTGAGCAAGATGAGGAACAACATTCTATAGAGTAAGTTTATGTCAGCCAAGCATATGTTGTTGAAACTCCATCAAAATCCCAGTTTTGCCAGTTGAGAATTTATTCCTTGAAGCTGCTTTTATATTTTTAGTTTCTGAGACAGAAAGAGATTTACAGTCTCTCATTCAATATGGGTTCAGGGAAAGTTTTATATTCCTGAAAGATATTTACCTGTGTTTGATAACATAAATGTGTTTTGGATTTTTTTTTTCCTTAAACAATTTTATTTTGGTTATGACAGCATTCTTTTTTTTAATCTCTAGTTCTTAAGAATGTTATAATCTTTATCTGAAGAATTCTGTAGGTTTAGAATTTGTATTTGCATGTAGGAACTGACCAACGGGGAAATTAATTTGGTAGTTGCTTGTTGTTTTGCAATTTTCTGATTGCTTTCCTTACTTATATTATGTTACTTAAAATAATGATATTTCAATTTATGTTTCTCTCTAGATTTCTTTCTGTAGGTCTTGACATCTAGACACTGCATACATTTTCCAGAGTCTCTTTTTTTCTTTTTTTTGGCAGATTTAAAAAGACATTTCTCAGCTATGTCTGCACAACTGAAATCCCTATCCATCTTTTCACCTCATACCTTGATTACAGCAACATATCTTCCTTACACTTTATAAAATGCATTTCTGCTCCATTCATTTCCATTGAGAATACTGCCACAAAGATAATCTAACTGCATTATCCCTACCTATGTTTTAATGACAGTATAGAAGAATTTGAGTTAAAAAGAGAAGAAAAGAATAAAGCTTATCCACAAAATTCTTCTCCACCAAATACATGTCTGCTGATCTTCATAAAGTATTAGGCCCTTCTTATCACTGCATAAGGGCGGCAGAGCAAGCAGTGCAGCATTGCACACCACAAGACCTACCTGCTGAGTGAAATCTTCAAAGCAACAGCAGAAGCAGTCATGCTGCTCAGTGAAGGAGAGGGCATGGGGAAAGGGATGACATCTGGAGTGAAAAGTAATGCTGATGCCTCTCTACATACCTCATGAGCTAGATCTCATTTTCAGTTATCTTTATTTTGCCTCTACGCATCTGAGAGTAGCAGTTGTTTTCCTGTCTGGATCATGTATACATAAAGCAGGAATATTTCCACACAAGCAAAATTATCCCACCTCTGAAGCATTTTCTAATTAGCTTCTATTCCACAGTAGTTTTTCAGCAAACTTCAATGGAGCATCTACTTCTACCCTGCTGTGACTGAAACATGCTGTTCAACCTGTCATCAAGGACATGCAACCCTGTTCTCAAGCAGCATTTTCCACTGGTACATACAGAGTGCAGATAACACACAAATGGGTTCAGAGCCTTTTAGAAACTCACTTACATTCTAGTTTCCAGAAATTCCTCAACTCAACAGTCATAAAGGACTCAATCCCTTACCTGAGACTCAGTAATAACCCTTTTCAAGATAATATATTCATGGCGTATGTAGCTAAACAAAAACCAAAGAACTCTGAGAAAGAATTAACATCCTCCACATGTAACAGTTCTCATTCCTGAGACCAAAAACTGCGAGCTTTTCATTTAGGGAAGCAACACTCTTGAATGTACTGTTTAGCATACTTCTTTCAAGTATGAGTTTACCTTCCAACAGTTTTCTTTTTTCATAAAATATGCTGGCTATATCATTAGGTGCAGCTATTTCAGAATCCTTCGCTGCTGCTCTTCTCTGGTATGCAGCAGCAGGCTGAATCTCTTCTCAGCACTGGGAGGCTCATAGCCTCATTCTCAGGCTGCAGCTGAGCAGAAGGTTTAGTTCAGCATTTATCATGGTGATCTGTGACACTGACACTAGCTTTATCATATTTCAAGAGTCTACATAGTTTCATATGTTTTAAGGTGAGAGGGGACTATTAGATCATCCGCTTTGACCTCCCATATATCATAAACCATTAAGCTTTACCCACAAGCTCTTAAATTAAGCCCAAAGACTTCAGTTAGCACTTCAGTTCTCAGAAGACTAAGCTTTTTGCCAAAGGCAGGCACAAAATGAGAAAAACAGATGCTACCAATCCAAACTCCTCTGCAATGGCAGACAATTGATTAAGTGAGATAAGTGATTTATACACACCTTCTCTGGTGTTAAGAAGGCATTTGCTGTAGTGGCTAAAAATTGGGAAACATGAATCTGATACCCTGCTCTGGTTTCTGCCTTCAGAGAAGCCTCTTCCCTTTTGTTTGCCCCAGGTTCTAATTTCTGAAATAGCTGTAATTAAAAATTCCTTTCTAAAAGCTTATTACACCGTTCATGAGATAGACTTATTAAGTACTTACATAAACCTCTTGTATTTCTTTGTGTAGTGCTTAGTTAGGAAAAGTCTGAGTAGCAATCTTTAGTATAGCATTGCTGTTTCCTATTCTGTTTCTAAATTCAAATCCTCTACTAGCTTCCACAGGGCCACAAAGCCATAACTGCACAGCTCTCTGGTTCTACACCCTGCCGTTTTCTGTCTGATAATGTTGCAGTTCACTAATAACTGCCACCAAAAATGAGACAGTCCATTCATCCAATCTAAACTAAAATCCCATAGGAAGGAGGAGAAAAACACAGGGAGAGGGCTTTTGTAGGATTACTGAGTTACGATAAGAGCAATTCAAGGTTAGCTGCACAATTTTCCCTTCTAGTAATTCATGCTGAAGAAAAAAAAGCAGCACAAACTGAAATTTCTGTTCTGCATACACCTTACTTACAAAATGGCAGTCTAATTACTGCTACATGTAACTTTTTAAAGTGTATATTAAAAATGTAGCCTATTTGGGAGAAAAAATAAATTTCGGAAACATTTTCTACTGGAACAGTGTAACAGCTCACACAGTGCTGTAATTTTGCTGAAATTTTGTTTCAAAGAAGCAAAAAGCTGACGACATCGACTGTCTTTAATCCTTTCTTCTGAAATTACTATTCATAGAACTGAAAGAGATCTACTAGGTTAGCAAATCCAAAACCATGCTGTCACAGGCAGCCATGAAATTTCATCCTGTTCTATTTTCTATTTATATTATTCTGTGTATTACAGTACAAAATAGAATTTAAATAAAAGCAATTAATCTGAAATTACTTTTTTTTAAATCCCTTCATATGAATTTTCAGTTTTAGTTCCAATTCAGAAGGAAAACATATTTCAAAAGCCTAAGATCATTCACAAAAAAAAAAAAGGCTTTCAAAAAGCTGAAATAAAAAATGCTTATTATAAAGCCTTCTTATAACATTTCTTCTACTGCTCACAAAATTCTTTCAAATAAATCAGACAGGGCAGCAAACAGGAGAAACAATTGGTAGCAAATAGTAAGTGCAGTTCCCACTGTTCATCTGAGAAGAGAAACCATCAGAGAAACAGCATATAAGTCTGGTATGAGCACTGCAATAAAAGCAGTCAGCAGGGTATGCCACCATCTCCATTCACACCTATGTTAGTTCCATACAGAAATCCCTGCACATGGAAGTTAGAACATAGTATGTTCTCTGTGTCTGCACTGTGCATCTGACTGTTTTTTGCATGTCACACATGTTAGACTACAAGCTGTTCTTTTATGCTAAACTGCAACTCCACCATACAGGTCTGTGAAAAAAACCTAATTGAATTTAATATCAGCCAAACTTCCTTTTAAGCCACGGGGAGTAGCATGTTTAATGGATGCCAAAGCTTCTAAGATGTGGCATTCAAAGCACTCACATCTGGAGAAAATATGCAGTACTGTTCTTCATTTATATTTTTTTTTCTTTATTTTATACTTCTATTTTTATCTTCATGCAACATTGCTGAGATAAGTGTTGCAGTGCTAGAGAGTAATGAATGAAGGGGAAAGTGAGCAGGTGTAAAATCTATTTTGTTTGTTGGTGCATGACAATATTTTGTATGACTAAAATGTTTTATGCCTTTTTTCTTTGCATAGAATTCAGAATTCTAGCATTTGGAAATGTAATTCTTGATCAAAAAAAGTGAAGCATAACTGGAATATATAGAAACAGCTTGGGCAATACCGCTTTCGGATCAGATTCGAACTCTATTCTGAAAACAACAGTAATGATCCAATTGTTTGATGCAGAAGTCAAACACAGAAATTATTGGATGCCTCTGTGACTACAGAGTCAGTCTTGCAGGTTTTCACCAGTCTGTTTAAGTTATGAGGCTCCTAGGTATCAAAAAATAAGAATTATACACCATGAGATGTTTTTGTGTCACTGTTAAACTAACATACTTACATCTATTTTGCTTCCCAATGCAGTTTGCAATAAGTAACTTTGTTTTCAATTATATATTCAGATAGGAATCTCATCTTGCATTTTATTCATCAACAGAAGAGATAAAAGCAGTTAGAAAATACTTGATAGCAGAGTTTTATTGCAATAGTAAATCATACCTCTGCTATAAAAGTTGAGGGAAGCATTATGTGAGGTTGTGTTACACTCCAGGATTTTATAGCCTTAAAAAAAGTCAGTAATAAATTTGAATAAGACTGAGGAGAAAAGCAGCTGGAGATGCAAAAGAGAAGTGACAACTTTATACTGTACTTCTCTTTACCATTTATCTGTCATCTTAACCCCCACATCTTGAGATTAGAAATATTTTTTGCATAGATAAAATGTCAGTGACAACTTTCTAGTTTAACATCTTAGGCTGCTGATGACACTTTGTTTTAGTAACTTTCAAAGAAATTCTAAGTATTCAGGTTTTTATTTGGTAGAGATACAAGAAATACAGAAGGGGAAAACATTTGCAGATGAAATACTCTCTCCCTGTTTCCTTTTTTGGGTAATTTGAACCAGTGCAGGTTAAAAGAATAACCAACATTTTGGAATTGTTTGTTATAAATAATACAAATTAGTAACACCACAATTATAATATTTACTTATAAAAATATAATTGATAGCCTCCATATTTTCACTAGAGCAAATTCCACTACTTATTATTACTAGAAAAAAGATTCTAAAATCTGAGGATAATGTAACATTCAATATTGACTTCTTGTTGTGTTTTGCAGGAGGTGGAGGAGTTGTAACACCTTTCAGATAATGCCAGTAAATCACTTAAAAATCTAATCCTGAGCCAAACTATAGACATAATTCTCTTCTCAATAGTTGCAGAGCCT
Source organism: Caprimulgus europaeus (assembly GCA_907165065.1). The sequence goes on along the minus strand of OU015523.1, from coordinate 85,949,361 downwards.
GTATGCTAGCAGTGAATTTAATAAAGGATTTAGATACCTTTGTAGCTAAGTGTCAGGAAGTGATTTTTTTCCTAAATTCCTAATTTCACATGTTTATAATTTACAAATCCTTCTGAGCTAAAGATATTCTCACAAATGCATCTGTGGGTATTTCTAGAGTACTAGAAAATTCATAGCATAACACAAAGCCTTTCCTTTACACTTCCCACTGACTCAAGTTATTTTTTTAAACTAATTTTCTAAAAGCTATTGCAATAAATTTAATTGTTGTCTTTCTTTAAGTGATTAAATTAAAATGAACTTGGAGTTATTCTGAATTTAATTAAAGCCAGATTTTTTTCATCCTTTTTTTGAGGGAAAATTTTTTCATTCCTTATGCAGAGAAAAAACAGAATTTTACAAACATGTTTTACAACCATCTTTGTTGCACATCTAGGACTTCTAATATAAGCATATCCCATTACTGTTTCTCCTATAGCAATTCCGGAATACAAAGAAATTGAAAAGGCCATTCTCTGTGAATACTACTTTGTGTAATTTTCTAGTAGGTTTAACACTCAGAACCTTCCATAGGCTATAGCTAGAGACAATTTCACCTTCTATTTTATAAACAAGAAGGTAACATGTTAGGATGTTGACTAGGAAAACAAACTAGAAATAGAACAACCTGAAAGGGGTGAAACAAAAACTATCTTTTGCCCTTTATGAATTTGAAAAAAACTGAATGTTAATCGTATATGAGTTATCCCAGGTAAATTTAAACTTGCATAAATAGTAAACGCTGTGCACATGAAAAGCAAACACTTTCCAAGCTCCACTAACCCACAGTCTGCACCTATTTTCTTAACAGATTTAACAGGTGTGGAATTAATATAACTGTGACACCAACATCAGCCATAACTCAGGTTAAGTTGTTCATGGATAATACACTCTTTCCCCAAAACCAAACAAAAAAACCCAAGACTATCCTTCAAATCCTTCTTAACCATAGAAGGAATATTTAGAAAGTATTACAGTTTATATTTCACTGTATTAAAAAATAAATAAAGCAAACTTTTTTTCTAATTATACCTACTGAGTTTTCATTTACAATTTCAGATAAAAATCTGGCCTAAAATATACTTGGCAAAATACTTCAGTTTCACAGATGACCTGTCTGTGTCTGCACAGTGAGTCTGTATTTACATGTCTCCATGAACATGTGGATTGGGAGGCAGGTAGACAGATCACACTCTAGAAATGCACACAAAGATTTTATATTATAAAATATATTCAAAAATATCTGTATTTCTGTCTCATAATGCAGGGAAGGTACTGAAATGACAGTTATGGATTCCGTAAAAAAGTCAGAGGTGGGTATTTTTTTTTTTTCATTTTTCCACAGATCCATGGAACACTGCCAAAATAATAAAATACATAGAAAAAGAGTGCCAGTCTATTATTTAAATCCTCAGCTAGCAAAATATATCCTGTTGAATGTTTTTTAATAACATTGTTTTAAAGTAAGCAAATCAACATCATTTACCTTCACACAGCAGCTCACAAAATGAGGGATTCAGTAAACTTGAAATGACAAACACAAAAATCTTCACGAAGCAAAGTAACATGACATGGCATTCAATCAGTTAGTCTAAAGCTCTACTCCCTGCCCCTCACTTCTGTACTGTATAATTTCCTACTATAAAAATGAAAAATCATCATCATGGTTGACAATTTATGAACCAAAATGGTGTGGCTGGACAACAAAAGTTCCTTAAATAAACTTGAGGTTTATTATCATGTTACTAAAATGAAAGAAAAAATCAGGGTTTGTTTTGTTTTTTGGTTGGTGGTGGGGGGGGGGGGGGGGGGTGTTTGTTTGTTTGATTTTTTCCAGCCAAGTGGCTGTTTGTCCAAGTCTGGTCAGAGGAGATAATCCAGAGTAGCCCTCAGTTATGAATACTTAAAGATTTTCAGATTTCTTGTTGTTTCAATACAAAGCTTGATTAATATTTTCTGGAACAAATGAAATTATATAATCAAATGTCACTGTCTTTAGGATTAATCATATTGTATAGGGGCTGCCTTCCATTCTTATACTTTGAAGGAGAAACAAAATTTCACACATTTTGCCACTGGCAGCCAAACAATGTGGAGCAGCATGCATCTTAGCTAACAATAGTTATTAAAATTAAAGATCTAGTCTCAGCTAATTGTCTAAACTTAGTTCAATGCAACTGATACATGTAGTAAAAAAATAATTATTAAAAGTAAACAAAATTTGTCATGTATTTGTATTTAGATATATTTAGATATATCTAAAATAAGTGAGATAAAGCAGCCTGTGGAGCTGCGTGTATCCTTCTACTTTATCAGACAATTGTAAGGTGCTGAATTTTTCAGACAGCCAAATCTACTAAAGGCTAGGCTTCTGCCAACTGTGTTCTAGGTGTGCATCCACGTGATGGAATTTTATTGATAACTGGATTGTTTCTGTGATGGGTATTTTTTAAGAAATCAAATTTACTAATACAGAATAAAAAGTGAAAATAACCATTTTGTATTTTAAGTTATATTTACAAGTCTGACATTTCACTGAATCGGTGCTTCAAAGACTGTGAAATGTCAAGAATAAGATTTTTCCAAGCCTCAGGAGAAAAAAAAAAAGCAAGTTGTCAATCTTCTGGTTTTAATAGCAAATCCTGAATTTTCTAAATTAATTTAATCAATTTTGTGACCACCTGTCTACTGTTACTGTCAAAACTGATTCAGGTTCTTTGAGTGCTCAGAAATCTTAGCTGTGACACTTTTTTAACTGTTTCAGACAAGTGAGTGGGGAACACCTGTATATGTACTTCTGATAAACTGGCCTTTTGATTAAAAGACACAAAAAAAAAAAAAAACAACAACAAACAACTGAAAGATGAGAGTAGCACGGTAACACAGCTCTCACCTTCTTTCAGGGAACTTTGAGGGTGTTCATATACAGAACTGTAATGTAAGGTAATGAAGTTAACTTTTCTTACAGCTGAGGTCTTTGATGATACTCAAGACACAGCTGTCAAAGTTTTGAGAACAATGTGACCAATGTATTTCAGTCTTGAAATCTTAGAATCGGATGTTTTAAATTTTAATTAGACATCTTGGATAACTTACACTTAATTTTTTATTCAGAGGCAAAAGTAGTTAGAAATAGGCATCTCTACATAATACTGCATCTATTTTTTCTCCTCTGACCACAGAAAGATGACTATTCTAAGGTGTGGGACTTAGATGTTTAGAGTAAGATAGAATAAATCTTTTTCCTAAGAAAAATCACCTTGCTCACCTTTCCAAACCAGTGACAACATTGAAAAATATATCTGCTGCTTTAGATCAAAAAATTACTTACTTCAAATGTATATAATAGTACATTATGTTAACATTACTTTGAATTTAAATGACATTCAACATCTGGTTTAGAATGGCTTATTTATGAAAACAGAGACACAAAAATTGCATGCAAAGCTACAGTACACATACAGTGCACTCAGCTAAGAGATTAACTCTTCTGACATCTATATAAAAATAGATAATGCATACTTATCTCACAAAAATATTTGGAGACTGATGTTTGCAAGCTCCCCAGAAAAAGGTTCCAATTATCTTCTGAAAAAACCCTCTTTGTTGGTATTCAGCATTCCTGAATTTATAGGACTTAAACTCACATCCATTATGATCCATCAAAGGAGAGCTTATCATGGAAGTTAGTTGACTATTGTAATTTCTGTTTTCAATACCATCCTGATAATAAGTTTCATTTGTCTTCTAATGCTACAGTGCTACAAGCCAATCACAAAAATGCACAGATCAACTGTGTTGACCAGATGATGCAATGTAGTCATTACTTACTGGTAAATCTTCGACACAGTCCTGATATTCTGTGTAAAATGCAGTTCTGGTGAGTCATTTACTATGGGTACCTTACAATTTTGATTCATTCTACCATGGAACTTGAAGCACAGAGTCGAGACCTAAACTAGGAGTGTATTTAATCTGGGCTATCAACTTGGGTGCCTCAATTAACTGCTAGACATGAAAGCATGAACCTTCAATTTGTTGTAATGGCAATCCAGATTTATCTTGTTGCAGGGCTGGATTTATGAAGGAAAATATCATCCATATATGGTCAAGCATGCAAGTGCCTGGGAATTTGGTTCTTAGTGATTTTTCTAAGCCTTTGTGACTAGTCTAAAAATATTATTCAAAATTTACCACATTGCCTTTTAATATCTTCTATGAAAAAGCAATTAATGACATTGAAGCATTATAAAAAAGATGCAGCTTTGGATTATATAAATAATATACACAGCTACATAAATTTTTCAGTAGCCTTAGAGAACCAGTTAAAAACACCTTCGGAAAAAATTAGGCTCAGTATGTATGCTCACATACACACATCCTGAGAATAAAACACTAGAAACATGCACATACTCTTAGGTCCTGCGACACTGAAGAATTTTAGAATTAGAGCCTACAGAAGTTGTGCCCAATAAAATACTGGTTTATTTGAAGGGAGGTTTTTTTTTGGCTAGGTAAATAACTGCTTCTAGTCACATTTTATCTGTGGGACACATCCATTAAATGATACTGCAGTAATCATTATAATTTTCTGTTCATTTTAATGACATTTGAAAGTCTTTTGTAGCTCACTAAATGAGCTGCTTGGACTCGTTTTCTGCCTGGTTAGCAACTACCAGCAAGTAATAGTGTACAGCAGGAATAGTCTAATTACTGCCAAAACCAAAGGTCACCTAATTCCAGGCAATGCAAATAGGCTAATTATATTGTTTCTTAAGGAGTCTTCCAGACATGTGTCAATCAGCACAAATAGCGAATAGCACAACAAGAAGACCTATACCAGCATAAATTCTATATATTTCCATTTAGAATAATGCAGCGAAATGACATCCCATGAAATTGGTTGATAGGGATTTTAATTGCTATGTTTTGCAAAAAGGAAACCATGGGATATTAAAAAAAAAAAAAAAGGAAGCTCTTTCTGTGACCTTTAATTAGTGTTTCATAATTATGTACATGCAGTCGGTAGTTACTTTTTAAAAATAAAATTTAAAAACCAACCAAAAAAAACCACTTGCCCTAAACAAGCCACATATTATAGTTATTTTTATTTCTATTCTAAATAGGAAAACTTCTTATTGGATCAGCATTTTTCATCATTAATCTGGAAGGGAAGAAAACAAACAAGCACCCACATAAATTAAACATTACAGAATTCTGACTTCTGCTTTTATGATTACTTGACCTCTATGTACTAAATTTTTATTTAACACTGTTGGAAAAATTGCCCTATCAATCAGTGACAGACAATCCAAATTATCAACGGATATTTCAGTATGTACACCACATCACTTCAGCTAAAACCCCTCACAAAACAACAGTTTTAGTTTGAAAATTTCACTGTTCCTGATTTGGAAAATCTCTCAGAAAAACCTATCCCCAGCAACAGAGAGAACTCAGTGCCAGCACACCATACTAACACTATATTATTCTACCACACAGGTAACACAGTCATTAAAAGCAAGAATTAAAAAATTAACAAATTATAAGGCAAGACTCTGTTGACCAAGCAGTCGAGCCTGTGGATGCTATACTTTATGTGATATTCTGCTACTATCCATCACCAACTAAAAGTGCTGCCTATCTTGCTTTCACACATATGCCTGAGTAACAAACCATCCACTGGCTCCTGTGGATGATATTGAAAAACAGCGTCAGCTCTGAGCTACTTCTTTAATTCTCCAGCATGAATTATATCTGAAAGAGCACTGAAATTTCCTCATGTACTACATGTGTTTTAATTCTGCCTTTCAAAGTTACTTAGAAATGCCATATTTACTTAGACATGAGGCTTACAAAGACTTTGAAGCTGCTGATAGGCAGCATATATGGGTCCACAGTATGAGCCAAGCCTGTTTCAGAGAGCTGGGAAAGGCAAATCCTGGAATACTGAAACAGAAGCACAAAACATTGAGGTGCAGTCCATTCTGTGTCAAGGGCTGTCAGGAAGAAGCATAAAAGAAAAAAACAAAATAAAACACCCAATTCACTTCTCCTGGTATTTTCTAATTTGTTGGTGCATAGGCTACTTAGGAACCAAATGATAGAGAAATGTTACCAGCAAAACCCATAATGCCTGTGAGAACTGCCAACTTGTTAGCTCAATCTGCAGCTGTCATTTAAATTTGTGCTTAGGACATATTGCAGTACAGGAGTGGGCTTTCTGCAAATCCCACAATCAAGAAAACTTCAGTTTTGATAGCAAGCCTATGAGACACCTCCAATTTGTATTTTTTTGGCCCAGTGGGCAGTCACAAACTATTGGCCTAGCACCAGTTTAGCCCAGACACACTGTCAGTTTACACAGCTTAACCAGCAAGTCAGGCTTGTCACCAGTCATTGTTCTCAGAGGAGTTACACAATACCCCACCCGATACAAGAGCAAATAGGTAACAGGGAAGGAAATCTAAAAAAAATCTCCAGCTGCACATTCTCTGTTGCTTTCCTCCATTGTCAGGATAGAGCAGTTTAAAGATATATACGGTGTGATGTTCCATCCTATAAACTGTCATCCCAAAGTAATCACAGTGCCATTACTTTGCAATGCCTGAGTTCAGTCTTCATTGCTTAACTTATTGTGCTGAGTGTCAAATTAGTGTATTCACATTATAATTGCAATTCTACTAATACATGGTTTTCTGTGGATGTAAGTAATTGTACAGATTCAAAGCAGTGAAAAATGCACTCACTTTTATCCATCATTTTTCTATTCTACTTAACTAAAATTTCAGAAGAAGCAGAAGCAGGCTTTCATGTGTTGAAGTGTCCACTACAATGTTTAAATGAATAATTTACTGTCCAAATTGACTGCACCGATCATCTAAATTTAGACATATCAGACTTTTAGCAGATGGCACACTACAGACAGTAACTCTTGGTCGAAAGTGCTTCTGGAATATGCAATTTGCCATGGTAAACTGGTCCATCAAATCAATCTGGAATTCTGCCTTTGGGGAAGGGTAATACTTAATCCTCTATAGAAAGATGAACTTCTCCCATAATACACTTGGTCAGTTGTGCAATGCCATACATTCTTGAGTGGAAGAAAAAAAAAAATCTGTATGCTTTCAGGTAAGTAGAATTTGTTATGGTATCAACTGGAAGATAGCCAATATCCAAATAAATTATATTTTACATTAAGGGTATGACCCTAATATCCTCTAATCTTATTGACTTAAATAGAAGCTCTCTACACACAGTATTTTAAGAAGTACACAACAAATTGACACATAGTTTAAGAGTTAGGATATAGAAAGGAAATTAAAAGAAACAGAAAGTGTGCATACTTTCTATTTTAGGTTAATGCAGTTCTAAGGATAGGAAATACTATTGTGGTTATTTGACTTCCTGTATATTATAGATACTACACTTTAATTATTTCTGCTTCAAATTCAATATTTAAGCTTGATTTAGACTATATCTTTAAAATAAGAAAATGAATAAAGGTCACATTTTTATTTCCAGTGACAGAAAATCTATCAGTTGCATCAGAAAGTAGTTTCCAGGATTAGTTAAAATATCCAGCTTATTTTTAGTTTGATTTGGTCTATGTTCTGCTTTTAGCCATTACACTTCAACATTTTTCTGCCTACAGACAAAATAGATCAGCATTAACAAATTTTTGTTCTCCATGCAGGTATTTATAGCTTCTAATCAATTCTCTAAGTCCACTTTTATTATTTTTTTTTAGACTAAACTCAGTTTTTCTTAGGAAAACACATGTTCCAGTCTTTTCAATCATTTATTTGTTCTTCTTTGACATTTAGTGTTTTGTTTTTCTAATTAATGGCATCAGAATAGAACACAATATTAATGAAATAGTCATACTAATGCCAAGAGCCAGGGCAATATAATCTGTTGAGTCTTACTCAAAATTAGCATAGCCACACCTCTAAAAAACCTTTGACAGCTGTGAACTCACATTCCATTGTTTATACAGTACTTCTTTCTGCAAAGTTTTAACTTTATGAAAGTGACTGCTTTCCTGAAGCAGTAGTTTCACATCCATAAGTATGGTCCATCTTTCCAGGACTTTACAGTGCTCACAGTGGAATTCATATCAGTTCACCAGGTCTGATCAGAATTATCCATTTCTTTCCTTATTACCAACCACTTAGCAATTTATGTGGCACCAGAAAACTGTGTCATTACTGAGTTTATGATTTAATTCCTCAACACACAAAGTAACAGAGAAACAAGAACCAATTTCCCTCAGGCAGCACAAATGCCTTCTTGGTTTATTTTCCTCACATTCAAAACTTTACTTCTCGCTTTATTTGTATAATCAAATATGAAGCTGTTTGGTCATGCTATTCACACTTCATGCTGGGAAATCTGCTATATAGCCAAATAAATCAATAAAAGAAAATAAATAACTAGTATCACAAAATTTCTTTTTACCTTCAGTTCTTCAAGGACACATCAGTAAGGCACTAATTTTACAGAGCTCAAGATCATCCAGAATGGTCAGTTCACAGGATGTTAAGCCCTGCTTGATGCCAAGCAAAAATCTTACAATTAAATAAGCCCTGATGCTCCTTAATCAGATGGGTTTCCAAGTTTGCTATAAACATTACTAATACTGTATGCACCACCAAATCAGAATAAAATATGTAATAGTTCGCAAACCTGAACTACCTTGTCCCAAAATTTCCTTTTAGTAATAGCAGGAATCTGTGAAACATTTTTAATTTGTCATTTTCTAGACAGTTTAGTGAAAGTGTATAGCCCACTTTGCTTGTTCCCTTTTATAGTATTTTCCTAGCAGGAAAAAAATATAAAGAACTATTGGGATAGTGCTAACTCTGATTTATATTTCCAGCCTAGTAAATTATTTTTTCCACCCCCTTTGCCCAGATTGAGCACCTCTTATTTTCCTACATTCTTAATGAATACCTGGAAGCAATAGCTTATAACAAACCCTACTAGCACTGTATTTTGACAGTTGAAAACACTAGCAAAACCTCTGCTATTCTATTCCAGTTCAAAACAAAACCCATTTGATTATTATCCACAATAAAAAAAAAAACAAACAAAAAAACCCCATTGTTAACAAACTGACCACAGTAAGAGATACCAGAAATATTGCAGATTGGATGCTGCATTCTTTATTTCCTATTTTAAACTGTCACGTAATGTTAATACACATTGGGAAGAGCTGCTACACTTGATAGATATCTAACTTTCATCGTGATGGAAAATGGCCTCACAAATAATATAAGCATGGGTTGATTGAGTTTATAAAACATACTAGGGCCTCTTATTAAAGGTTCTATGAAAATTATCCATGATTCATACATCCTGAGTCATCTAAGCAAATCAAGCATACTGTTACAGTTTCCATAAACATCATGGATGCATAAAAATAAATGAAATCTATTGCAACACTAAAATGATAGAAACAGAAAAAAAAAAATCTAGGAAAAAAACCCAACATCTTGATCAAGAGAGCAGAGTCTGAATATACTGATTAATATTGTTCATAGGGCATTTTATTCAGAGATTTTAAAATCTAATATTTGAAACTGAATAGTTATGTTTAAGTTCTATATCTTTGAAAGCAAGGGGAACTGTTCCCAGAAAAAAATAGTTCTACTTATAATACACATAAACTTACAACTCTGCAAAGACTTGCAGAAGTCCAAGATCAGAAGAATATATAAGAATGATTTTTTTTTCTGCTTTTGACTTCCACCAATCTCATTCAAGTTCTCCAGGGAAGTATATTACAGTCCTTGAATCTTTCCCAAAGAGACAATGGTAATAACAATGCCAAGCAAGTGGAGTTTTGTATAGAGGTGGCTTCTTTCTACATGAAATTGAAGTATACTGAGCAGTATCACTCCCCTCTGAATGCAGTCTTCCATGACCTTGTAACACACAAAATTATGAGGATAAACTATTCTTTTAATGCATAATTATATATATCTGTTATAATATGCTACCAAAATTCAGCATTTGCTAACATGTCTTTATTAAGTAGCTGATCTGGCTACTGATATGAGCTCTACATTAGGTTGCACCTTAAATCAACCTGAAAACAATTTGGTATAGGAAGGTGTGATTCTGCTTGATATGCTTTGTATACCTTTATAAGCATTTGACATCTGCTCTCCAAATCTGCTCTGGCTGTCTGTTGTTTTTCAAGTGGAGTTTGAAGTGTTGTTTTTGACCTATAAAGCCCAAAATGACTTGAATCTTGCTTTTTAGAGAGACTGACTCACTCCCCATGTGTTAAGATTACTGACAGCACTGAAGCACCTTCGAGTGAAAGATAGGGAACTAATGACAAGGTATATGAGTGCTCTTTCACTGCAGAATTCACTTCCACACCTATCTGAAGTGATCTAAACTTGTTAATCTTTAGAATATACCAAAACCCCATCCATCTATACAGACATGTAGGTAGAATTGCTGTCATGAAAAGTGAAAAGGGGAAGGGAAGGTTTTGTGTGTACTGTTTTCTGTGTCCAGGGAATGACTGTTGCCTACTGACTAATGTTCCTGTCCATTGTGAATGGCATTTTAATTTGTCAAGGGCACCAATAGGTCAAAAAAGATATCTGAAGGTGTTCTGAAGACAACATACGGCGTTTTAACACTGTATATACAGAGATGGGAGCACTAGAAATAGCTCTATGTATGAAAGGGAACATAACCCCCCCCCCAAAAACCAAACCAAACCAAAACAAACAACCATGAGCCCACACTCATTCGCTGTTAATTAAAGGACAAAGTAAAGTAAGTAGGAGACAAATGTTATTCTGAATTACTCTATAAAGTAATGTTAATTACTGCATTATTAAAAGTCAGGGCATATACAGATAGAGTTATAATTGCACTCATAACTAAACTCCTTGCATTCTGATAATGTGAAGCCATTTAAAACTAATTCTGGATGGAAATTCGTTTAGGATGTACATTTATACTGCCTGCCCTGCACAAGCGTTTCTTTTAGCACCACCACTTTCCTCTCCAGAAAAAAATAAATAAAATAAAATAACAAGCCAAAGCAAACCAAAAAACCTGTCACCTGTAGGTGACTAGAAAAGACTTCTACAGCCCTCTAGTGTTGCCAGACTACAGACCCTGGCTAAAAATAGACCAAAACAATGCAAACTTCTTCCCCACACCCTGAAGGAAACCGTGCTGACTTTGCCAGTGCTGGGCATACAAGTTACTCCAACAACTAAAATCCCAGCTCTAGCAGAATAAGTTACACTGCTCTCACTCTCACATCACAAGGGAGATGGTACTGAGTAACCAAAAGCTTAGTGTGGCCTTTGCAAATAAAAGCATATTCACAGAAAGGAAAGGAAGAAAAAATAATATCAAAGATGCAGGTTAATATGCTGTGTACATATTTAAACAGCTGAGTGTAGAGTTTATTCTGCCTGATTGCAGGCCTTCAGCAGCAGTGATAGCTCGTTTCCCCCTTTGCTCACTCCCTGCTTCTTTCCCAGCAAGTTTCCATTGACAGAGCCTACGGCTATACTCTCAGAAATCATATAAAACCTGACAGTGCCAAAATTTCAACCGCAAAAAGGTGTTTTAAGGTGTTGCCTTTCAAATCTAATTTTAACAGACAACTGTGTTCAGTGAGCACATCCTAAGCTGGCAGCGTGTGGCACCGGGCTGCCCATGGGCTGCAGATGGAGCTGTTGACAAAACAGTTCAACTCACTGGAGGTGAGCTGGGCTGGCACTGAGCTCTGCAGAGCCTCAGCTTGCTTTTACAGATGTGGCTCTCTGTTGTTATTATTCCTATCGTTATTAATATCGCTATTGTTGTTGCTGTTTCTTTTAAGTGTCTCTGCACAACTGAAAGCATATGAATTCAAATCTCCTAACCTTACCCTGGTCAACCTTCAAGGTACCCTTACAATAAGAACATAAAAGCATATTAACAAATCTGGACAGGTGAATAAAAATTCAAATAAGAAATTATGTAATGAAGAGAGATATACAAAGCACTGATGTTTCTGTTACCAGCCAGCATTAACCCCTTTTTGAGAGGAACTTTATGAAAGGAAGTTGGTTTCTACAGTAGGAAAAAAATTACGTGTTACACACTCGTATAAAAACTGTATTTATGAAGTGAATGTTTGTGCATCAGGACACCTGAAATGTGCAAGTATTATTGATAGGAGAGTTGCAACAGGATCAAATTCACACTGTTTAACTGTATATTACCACTTATTACAGCTGTACACAAGCACTGTGCGTACTGACTGCTGTAGCATAACAGTTTATTTTCACTTGAAACTTCTGATAAATATTGCCTGGAGGTCTCTGCAGGGAGCTAACAGAATCCTAGCTGCTATATTTACTAGCAAGGAAGTTAATTCAACCTTCCTTTGGACAATTCAAATTAAAGGACTGGGTCATAATTATGCACCGTGCAAGAATGATGACACAGATGATCTTTGTGTTCTCATGCTATTGAAAACAGCTACATTGTAATTAGTGTTGCAAGCATGATAATGTGTTGCTACAGCTTTGAAACTCCTCACACTCGAATCTGAGCTGATAAGTGAAAAAAAAAAAAAAGTAATTGCCTAATCTGAATCAAAGGTTTCAATTAAAATTCACAAATCTAGAGATTAAGCTGGATTTTCTTATTTAGTTAGTTAAAATGTTGAAAATATACAGTCAAATTCTATTCCCAGTTACTGTAAGGTTTCTTCAGTAGTGTGGTCTATTAATATTCTTGACTACTACTTCATTAAAAGCTTATGAAACGAAATTCCAAACTCATTCTGCTGCAAGACGCATATGTCAGAGTGGCACTGCCCCTTTATAATTGTTTTTTAAATTATATTCAAGTATAAGATACACATTTTGCAAACACTCTGAGCATAAACACCATCCCAAAATCTAAAATTATCTACATCATAGACTGCATATGACTTAGTAAATCAGTACAGAAAAAAAAAAAAAGTAGCGAAAGAATAAGGTTACAGATAGCATTTTACTAGGGAAAATTGAGAGTTAATGTCCAATATTACCTACAATAATATTTTATTCCTGACTTTTTCATACTTACTCTGTAATCTCTAAATTATATTCCTGTTTCTGCTTTTTTTTTTTTTTTGGTCTTTTTTTTAAACTGGATGAAAAATTCTGACCTCTATATACCATTAGCATTTAAATTGCCCTTTAACTATTTAGTGTTCAAACCATATTAATCTGCCTCAGTTTCCATCTTGCCAAAATACATTAAAAGGCTCTAATATGTGTGCAAGATTTAAACCCTTCATGCTTATAAAAGTTTTTAATTCCATTATGAAAGGCATATAATGTAAAATGAGTATTTCATAATTCTATGTTGCATTCCATAATTTTTATCCAAGACAAAAAATGAGAAGTTACGAGTAGTTCTAGAATATAATGATACAAAGCTTAATGTCCTGGGTTTTAGCTGGAATGGAGTGGGGTTTCTTTCTCAGCAGCTAGAATAGTGCTGCGTTTTTCTTTTCAGCGTGGTACCTGTTATGAGAGAGACACTGATAACACACCAGTGTTTGCTTTTTTGTCGCTGGAAGTGAAGGACTTTGTGTTCTGTTAGTCTACAAGCACAAGATTTAAGGGGGGTGAGGAATATTTAAATTAATAAACTAAATTGGCATTTGGATATGCCAATGGGATATTCAATATCATACTACATCATGTCCAGTACATTAGTGAGGGGCTCTTCCCCTTTTGGCTCTCTCTGGCATTCACTCAGGCTCTTGCTCTTCCAGGATTGAGGTTTTGGTTCAGGATTATCACTCCTCCGAGTTTGTTATCTGGAAACAGGCTGGGTTTGGTCAGCAGGTGGTGAGCAATAGCACTGGCTATCACTCATTTGTATATTTTGTTACTGTTATCATTATCACTATTTTAATATTAGTATTATTTTTAAGTTTTCTTTTATTTCTATTATTAAACTGTTCTTAATTCAACCTACAAGCCTCCTTATCCTTGCCCCCCAATCCTCTCCCCTATCCCCTGGGGGCGGGGGAGGGAGTGGATGAACAGCTGTGTTGGCTGCTAGCCAAGACCTAGCCCAGTGAAACTATCACACTTAAAGAGAACCACAAAAACCTGCAAAATACCTTACACTTGTCTTGAAGAATTTTACAAAGAACATTCCAAACAGGCACCATTCAGTGCCTTATTTTTGAAACAATTCCAAACTAATTGGTTCTCCAAGAGAAATCTTCTGTAAAGAGGGGGATACTCTTACACAAATCAAATGTAAACTCAGCCTCTGGGCCATGATCAGTCTCTGCTTCTCTTTTATTCAGCAATATGGTGTCTTAAATTCACCTGTGACTTCTGGAATTCTTAGACCATATTTATACATGTCCTGGCAGGGGAGACATGATGATCAGGCAGGTGATGTTCCCAGGGTTAGCCCAGTGAAACTATCACAATACAGTGCACAGGCACAGGCTGAGAGTTAAAGACATAGCATTATCTAGTTGTGAAGAGATTTAAACCAATAAAATACTGTATAAATAGAAAAACCACTACAGTGATAATATAACTATTTTTACAGTTGTTAAGTCTTAAAACAACGTGCAAAGTTCTTACAAAAGATCTCAAAGAAATAATTCAGTGTACTCTGATTTGCAGTGATTGAGGATTAAAGTTCACCGCTGTCTATTTCATAGTGCAAAATGGTTGTGCGGCATGTAACTAGTAAAACATTTTACTAGCTAACTAGTAAAATGTTTCAAATCTATAGAGAAAGAGGAAAAATTCTTAAAAAAAAAAAAAAAAGTTCCATAAGATAGTTGCCACATGATTTGGTAATGTTCTTGACGCAGGGGGGAAAATTTGAAAAGTTGAAGAGGATGAAGTCAGGATTACATGGCTTATGAAAACTTCTACATAATAATACTGTCCATGAATAAAAACATAAGAAAAACACAAAATTAATCTTCAACCGTATTGTAAATAAATTTGCAAGCTACAGGAGAAGTCTCACAGAAGTGTGAATACCTATACTACAAGTTTAAAAAAAAAGCATTTTGATGAGACACAAATATTGGAGAAAATGCAAATAAATTTTCAACAGATTGACACGGAAGTTGCATAAAAAGTCTAGGGTCAATATTACTGTAGTCAAATATGATGTGACCAGGGTAGTCTAATTTTAAAACATGGGTGGACAGAAATATTTTTCTATAAATCTCTGTTCTCATTTCTAAATTCTTATATTCCTATTCATCAGTAATGTCTGGATTCTGCTAGTCTATACATGTATTTTTAGACTGTATTGTGTTTAGCACAGATGACTACAGTGAGTTCAGATGTGAAAACATAATCTTATTGTTTCATTTTAATTGGAAAAATAGGAAATTTGATTTGATAAGTTAAAATCAATTAGTGTACTGCCAAAAATACGTTGGTATATTTCATGAGATCTTAGCTCTGTTGGACATTTTCCTAAGGCAACAGGTTGTATATTTTTAATCTAGCTTTTGACATTTCTCTCTGTATTTTTCATTATTTTATTAAAATTAGGAGAATTGTGTTAACATAATGCAAATACTATTTTTTCCATGTAGATTCCATATGATGATTCATAACTAGAAAATAAAATTCAAAAAATATAAGAATCTAAGATAAACCAAAAATTGTTATCAAGCATTGTCAATGGGCATTGGATATATTTGTTGTTTAAATAATTAATATTGCAATGATTACTCATATGGTTTTCTGATAATTACACTAAATACATTGCACACCAAATAACTAAGAAGCAGACCCAACAATTTTTGCATAGTTCAGAATATATTCAGACATAATTTGAAAGGAACATGTATCAAATTGAACATGGAAAAATCACTTGAGGTGCAAATAATACCTATTAACATTCAGTGCCAGTTAAATGTGGGATGAAAATTGACAAGAGCTCATAATAAGGATCCAAAGGGAATGACGTAGCTGAGGAAGAAGCTGATGTTCTCCGAGCCAAGAACTCAATTGCACAGCAGTTTGAGAAACACCATACTATCTTCAATGATCTCAAGAGCCTCATCTGTGTGTACCACTCAGAATAGGAGCCTTCCTACAATTTCCCCATTGTCCCCCCACTTCTTTTTTTTTTTTTTTTACTCCTAGTTTAGGCAAAATAATTTAGAAAATAATCTTACACTGTTTATCCTCTGTTTTTCTCCTTTAGTGCTTGGAAAGTGGGAAAAAAAAAAGAAAAAAGAAAAAAGAAAAAAAAGTTTCTCTGTCAAATGAGATAACATATCAAACAAGTGATAAACTTGCAATAGGACGTTGATGGGAAATCTAGTGTCTGATACCAATCCTGTTGAATTTGACATAAATGTTGATTCTTAATTTTTAAAGTAATAAGAACTAACTATAAAATCCTGTCTTTCTGTTTACTTATCCAAGCCTATATTTACCTATTTATAAACAAATATTTAATCACCTAAAAAGAATATCACTCTACTACTGCTCAACAATAAAACCATTTCAGTAAGTCAAGTCACCAAGTACATGAACAAAGAAGAGAGCCTGTAATGTTGAAACTATACTTTAGTTTGCGAGAAGAACCATTCAATCTTGTCTTGGGGGCATGGAACAGAGAAATATGATCTGAATTGTAAATAAAATTATATGATGGTAAACTACCTATTCACACTAATTTTATTTCCACTTTCCATCTACCTATCATTCTTGTGTTTACTAGAATAACAAATGAAACCATTAAACAAAACAAGATGGCAAATTCTGTAGCTGTTTGAACCCTATCAATTTTAAGCTCATATAAACTATGGTAAAACCATGTATCATCTTCTACTGTGCAATGGCTGTTTTATACAGTTTAACTATGTGATGAAAGAAACTAGTTGACATGCACTTACTGTATTAGGCCCTGGCACCTGCATTGCAGACACTAATCAAAGTGCTCCTTCAGAGGGGTGAAAGAAGCGCCATTTGTAATGCAATAATTAGGCTGGGTAGAAGGGCCTGAAAAGTAAATCAATCTCGTCTGCTCTCTAAATCTGACACCATTCTCTAGGCAGATTGTTAACATAATGAGACAGAAGCCTACAAGAGGTCCCGTAAAAGACCTATGTCTTTTTTTTTTCCCCTTCTTTCTTTATACTTGCAATGTTACTAAGAGAATAATTACAGACAATCCTACCCTCAGTCACTGGTATAAAAGCAGCTATTTCTAAGAAGCTCATCAAAAAGAATTTGGCAGAACAGACAGGCTGACTCTATTTGCCTAACTGGATGAAGATTATTTTAACCTATTCCCTATTAAAATTATCATTATAATATCTTACAGGGAAAAATAATAAGTTCCTATAACATGGCAAGAAAAAAAAATTGGTGAATTAATCTGATTCTCTGTTCACACTGTGCAAATGAAGAATATTTCCACTGAAATCAATATTATTATTATAATTGTGTGAGAAAAGAATTATGTTCACTGTGATCACTGTAACTTTTAAAAAGGAAATCAGTAACAAAATAGCAACATTAATGGCAAAGTTTTTAAACAGACAACTTTTTTCTTGTACAGCCTTTCAAATTCCATGAGCATAATTTGAGGTAGAAAAATTGGGAGCAAAGTGATTTGAGCCTGGGAAGAAGGGAGGGGTGGGGGGAAGATGTTGTAAGATGTGGTTGTTATGTCTACATAGATGATTTGCAACCAATTAAATTGATTTTCTTTCCCAAGTCTGAGTCTGTTTTCCCCGTGACCATAACTGGTGAGAGAGCTGTCCTTGTCCTTCATTCCTAATCCCGTGCCCGCTTTGTTGTGACTCCCTTCCCACCTCACTGGGTGGGGGGAGTGAATGCAGAACAGCATGGTCCCACTGTGGGTCAAACCACCACATTACCATAATATTATTTAATCACTTACGTTTATATGTTGTAACTGTGTAGTCTTATAATACAGTATTGTCATTGACAGTAACAGGTGTAAGCTTTCTACTAAATCTACAAGGCATCTGGACTGTGGCATGTCAGGTGTGCTCCGTCTGAGCTTTCTGGAATCCGCAGCTTTGTTTTACTTGGTTGAGTTGTAACAACAATTTCTCTAATTGTCCAGATGGCTATAGCTAATCTGTGTTACTTTGTGTGTCTTTGTATGCTAGAACCATATTCTTGCATAGATAGCAGTAACAAACAACTATTCTACGTGGAATGAGATATTTATGACTCACAGAATCACAGAATGGCAGGTGTTGAAAGGGACCTCTGGAGATCATCTAGTCCAATACCCCTGCCAAAGCAGGTTCACCTAGAGCAAGTTGGAGATGATTGTGTCCAGGCATGTCGTAAGTATCTCCAGAGAAGGAGACTTCACAACCTCTCTGGACTCTAACATGATGATGGAGAGAACTGCTGGCCTAGAATGATAGCAGCGGCCTTGAGAAGAGGGGACGCAGCACGTGGCACAAGGGACTTCTAAGTAAAACTTCTAAGGTATAGTCAATTAAATGACATGCTTTCCAGTGGTTTTGTTTTTTTTCAGCTGTACATCATACTAGTTCTTTCAAATATCCTTAAAACTCAGAATACTCAATATGAACAACAAAGACCAATATCAATCACTCAATAATTACTAAACTTTTAAAACGCAGCTCTCATACATATTTCACACATGCCTGCATTCTGCCAATACTTTGATACAATTTACCTCACTTTACATGTCTAGAAGTTATTTTTCAATGCAAGCTAGCCAGCCTGTCATCTTTTGCAGGTATGTCCAGAGCCTGATTCTTGTGATCTATATCTGATTCACATGAGATGAATTGTGCTTGGTAGACACCTACTTATTTACATGGATTGGGTCATTTGCCTCATATCTGGATGTCTAAAATCAGGTAAGGTAACTTAGTAAGAAAGTAAGAATGGAACAGTGTAAGAGTGTCCTCCTTTTTGCAATTGTTTAATAAATTCATAACTTTTTAAAAAAAGTTTATTTGTACACAGGATGCATAAAACTTAAACCTTTCAAACAAAATCTGACACAGACTATCTGCTGTGTCTGAATTCCATTGTTCAATGATCATTTTCAAAACAATCTCTCATCCTGCTTCTACTTCTTTTACAATATTATATTGTCACATTCTAACCTGTTTAGGGTTTGGGGGTTTTTTGTGTTTTGTTTCGTTTTTAAATTCAGAAACTCTGATTTCCTTGCAAACTGTAAATGCCTAACACGAAAAGGGAGGAAACCATCTACAGCTGAAATGGCTGCACAGCACGCAAAAGGTATTAACAGCACACATGCACTACGTATAGTCATTCAATATGATAGGAAAAATTGAATTGAAAACTGACTTCAATCTGAAACCTGGATAAACAGTGTGTGGCTAGGATAACACAGATTCAGTACTGTAAATCAACAGGTTTGACTATATTAGATCAAGTTTTTTGGAACTACACAGAAAAGACAAAGTTTCTCCATTCCAACAGCATTATGAATGGTCAGCATTGGCATTGCTTTACCTAGAAGAGCAACATGCAGAATTGTTTTTATACTATTTATGAGATTTATCAGAACACATTGTTTTAATTACATTAAATCATAGCAGATTTGACAGTGTGAATGTATTGGGTTTGCGTGGCAAGGTTTTGGTAGCAGGGGGACATAGGGGTGGCTTCTGTAAGAGAAGCTGCCAGAAGCTTCCCCAGGTCCAACACAACCAATGCCAGCAGCTACAAGATGGACCTGTCACTGGCCCAGGCCGAGCCCATCAGTAACGCCTCTGTGATAAAATAGTTAAGAAAAAAAAAAAAAAAAAAAGGAGGAAGAGAGGAAAAAAAGCTGCACATTTTGCAGTGAGAGAGAGGAGTGAGAAGATGTGAGAGAAACAACTTTGCAGATGCCAAGGTCAGGGAAGAAGGAGGGGGAGGAGGCGTTCCAGGCGCCAGAGCAGAGATTCCCCTGCAGCCTGTGGTGAAGACCAGGGTGAAGCAGGCTGTCCCCCTGCAGCCCATGGAGGTCCATGGTGGAGCAGATGACCACTTGTAGCCCATGGAGGACCCCACACCGGAGCAGGTGGATGACTGAAGGAGGCTGTGACCCTGTGGGAAGCCCGCGCTGGAGCAGGTTCCTGTCAGGACCTGTAGCCCGTGGAGAGAGGAGCCCACGCCGGAGCAGGTTTGCTGGCAGGACTTGTGACCCTGTGGGGGGACCCATACAGGAACACTCCATTCCTGAAAGGCTGCATACCATGGAAAGGACCCATGCTACAGCAGTTCATTAAGAACTGTCAGTCATGGGAAAGACTCACGTTGGAGAAGTTCGTGGAGAACTGTCTCCCATTAGAGGGACCCCACGTTGGTGTGGGGGAAAGAGTCCTCCCCCTGAGGAGGAAGGAGCAGCAGAAGCAATGTGTGATGAACTAACCCCAACCCCATTCCCTGTCCCCCTGAGCAGCTGGGAGGAGGAGGTGGGAATTGTGAGAGATTTTTTTCAAAAAATCGTGGTTTTCCCCCCAATTTGAGTCTGTTTTGCCTGTGCCAGTAATTGGTGAGTGATCTCTCTCTGTCCTTATCTCCACCCATGAGCCTTTTGTTATATTTTTCTCTCCCTGCCTAGTTGAGGAGGTGAAGTGATAGAGTGGGCTTTGGTGGGCTTCTGGCATCCAGCCAGGGCCAACTAACCACAGTGAGCTACTTATTTTACTAGTTCTTTACTGGTTATAACGGAGATAATAATAATAATTTGTTCATGGTTTTCTTGTTGAAAATAATGTTTTAGGGATTTTTTTCTCAGATTAATTAAATGAAAAAAATAGCCTTTTTATTGACAGACATGTATAACCATGTTGCTGAATTTTCATAAAAAGAATATATCAAATAATCACCTTAATTTTTCTAGTTGGCTATAGTCTTCAATACAGCACACAGCTGTATTTCAGTAAGACAGAACCCAAGTCTCAAATTGTATGTGACAAGCACAATGGTCAAGAAAACTAGACCTTTTCTAATGCCATTTTTCTCTAAGCTTCCATATATACATACAGAAACTTGTACGTATATGTGCATATATATATGTGTATACATATATGTATACATACAAACAGAATATTCATGTTTTTATATTGCAAGTTATATTAAGCTTGTGTTTTCATACGATAATATGCAGGAAGTAAGTGCAAAGTGATCACCATGTTTTGCTTCTTGTAAGAAACCTTAGCTGAACTACCAGGGGAAACAAGTTTATTTCTTAAAAAAAAAAAATTTAAATGATTTCAATCAAAGCAATATGAACATTAAAAGATTACAAAGAAAATGGGAACCACAGCTTGTTGTATCATAGAGGAGCATATGCCCCTCCTTTCTGGATGGCTGGCAGATGAGAATCTAAGTATGCCAAGAAGAGCCAAAATCCCTTTAGAATTTTAAAATACATAATAAAGGTAAAAATCTCTTCCTCAATGCAACTGTAAAGCTCTTGTCTGCAGTGCTGATCTTTATCATATCTTTTGTGCTTCTTTGCCTATGCCTGAGAGCAGTTTACGCAACATATGCAAAACACAAAAGGAGATCCCCAACTATTGCCACGAGTTCACATGGACCCATCACCACACTGGCTGAACACTAGCATCTAATCAGAGGAATTTCAACACTTCTCAGCATTTCAGGTGAAATTTACTTTTTATTGTCCTTAGTATGACAGACAAATATTTTGCTCACCCTGCAAAAGGGACAGGAGCAAACCTGTAAGAGAAAGCCAAAAGGAAAACAGCTCTGGCTTGCTGCCCCCACAAAGAGTGAGGGTAGTGAAAACTGCAGGTAGGTGAAGCCTGACATCCATCACACACACCCTCTGATGTGCACACGAGACCTCTTTCAGGAGCAGCTACAGCGAGGCTGCTTTCTGAAGTTTTATATTTCCCAAAATAGAACAGCTATGGGGATTTTGCTGTTCTGCTCCTTCACACCTGCAGTTCAGAGAGCAACAGGAGAGCAGTAGTTTATAGTAAAAGGTTTCTTTTCTTTTCTTTTCTTTTTTCTTAAAAAAAAAACACTCTGATTTTGTCCCTAACTGCAATTCCAAGGAGGTTCTGGTAGAGATTTCAGAAAAGAAATCAACTGGGTGTATTCTCACAGCTTAAAAGACAAAGTATCAGATCTTTCTGACAATCCTCATTCAGTATCTTCATTTTTTTTTCCCAGATAAATCAAGAGAGGACTGAAGCTACAAAAGCTGACTAAAAACATTAATGAGATGCGTCCATTTTAATTGTTTCAGATTAGCAACTTGCCCTGTAGCTTGAAGATCTTTAAGAGTGCAAAAAAAAAAAATCCAGTTAGAGGCCAAATTCTGTCTCTTGACTGCAAACTGTTAATATAGAATAACTTCTCTGACAGTAGCCAAGCTACTAATGATTTACATTTATGTCACTAAATGCAGATAGGATATTGACAATTTCTGTCAACTAAACTGGGAAAAAAAAGGCCTATTTAATACTGTGCAAGGCTAAGTCCAATTTAAAAAAACTGAGAACTTGTTCTACACAGCAAAATCCAAAATCTTTTGTACTGCCTTTTTTTTTCTTTTTTTTTTTCTTTTTTTTTTTTTTTTCCAGTTTTCCAGTTAAAAAAAGTCCCTGAAGAAACACAGACCCCGGAAAACATGACCCTGAATACAGATGTGTCTTATTTTGGGGTCATGCTTTGAACAGTTGTTCTTGGTTATTCACAGGCCAAGCACCATACCTGAAAGTTAACATAACAAAATAGTAACAATAAAGCTGAAAGGAGCAAGTGGCATCAGAGTGTCCCGAGTTTTATGTCAGCAGTCCCTCTGAGGCAGCAGGCCAGGGGCAGTACCGAAGTACTACAGCCCCACCCCGATTCATCACTTGCTTAACCAGCATGGGCCTAGTTATCGCTGACTTTTTCTGAAGCTACAGGACTTCATGAATTTTGTCTCCTTGGAGATAAATCCCTTGCTTTTACATGCTAATATGCTCCCTTAAGTTTTCCCTGTTCTCTGTTCTGGGTTTCAGTAAAACCTTTTATCAGAGCCATTGTTTTTAACAGATAAAATAAAGAGGCCATCAAGGCAAAAACTGACCTTCAACAGAAATTTAATTAAGGGAGAAGCAGCTAATAAATTTGAAGACCTTCTAATTGCAAATTAACCCCTGACTCACCCACCTGATTATCAGCTTAGCTTTGATACTATTTAATTCTCTCCACACTTGTAAAGAAGAAATACCCATCACTCTTCCTAGCCAGAATTTGTTTTAGTCTGAGAATGCAACAGGAAGACTATGGGTCCAGTTACTAAACAGCGATAATAAACAGACCTTAATTGCTTCAATTAGATCATCCACAGGGAATCACTTTACACAACCTATAGGGATTAGCAGGCTCTTCATGAAACACTACAAACAATTACACAGGGATGAGCAACCAACAAGATCTGGCTGAGAAACAGAATTTGCTATCTATAGACAGTTTTCACAATTACTCTTCATGCTCATCTATGGAGAGGAGCTATTCTTCACCCAAATGCAAATACCTAGCCAAGACAATTCTGAGATATATTTCTGTAAAGACTATATACTAGACATTCTGAGGATCACGCTAATATTAAGACCAAAATAAAATTTAGTCTTATCATACTGGCTGTGTCACAAGAACAGGCGTTTAGTATTTGTGACACTGGCTTTGCTCAGCCTATTTGCCTTGCCCTTTTCAAATTGTGTTCTTCTTGTCTTTTTGGAGAGGTGTTTATCTGGCAGAGCAAGAGAATCAGAGAGTGTAAGTACAGAAAATCAAAGCGATTAATGTTCATAGAAAGCAAACACAGTGGAAGTATTTATTTTAATGGACAAATATTTACACTGTTTTAAACTTTATTTGATCATTCTTGTGAACATGATATTTTTAAGTTACTTTTATTGACAATGAAACTTCAGAAGATAAAAAACAAAAGAGTAAGAAGTGCTTCCTATGTGGTAATTTATATATGTGGGTAGACACATGCACATTAATTTATACACACATATTGTATCAAAGAATACATGCATACACAGGAGGACGGTATGGAAAAAAAGTGTATTAAAATTACAAATACCCTAAGGATAACAAACTAATTCTAGAATTATGCTCTGGGCTCCACATCCAAGTCAAAAAGATGCAATCTCCTGAATACAGAAAACTCTGCCTTACAGCTAAAACTCTGGCATTTGCCTGCTCTAGTGAGACCATGCAGGACTCCACATGCTTCAGTGAAACTAAGCTTGTAGACTGAAACTTGCCCCCCAACTAAATTTATGGTGGTGAGTTGAGAAGTCGACTATAATTCCACAAAATGACAAGGTAGAAGCGGTCTTGTCACAACTTAAGAGGTCACAGTACATTCTGGAATGTGATCAAAAGTAAGACAGAATATTTTAGCCATAAGAAAATCCCCAGGGCTTTTTAATTTTGCCATAAGCCTGGATAAGCCACTTGATTATAGCATTAGACAATTTATACACCATTTCAGGAAAAGAAGGCTTATTCTGAAGCAACGGATTGGTGACAAAAACCTTCTAAGAAGTTCTGGTTGCAAATGATACAAATGCTCTTTAACTGCATCTCGGTCACAAGCACTTAGCATATAAAATAGCTCTGGGATCTTCTTCCACCTGTTTCTGCTGTATGAGACCCTTACTTCATGTCACATACACTGTACTTTCCTGACATTCTGAAACTGCAAGCAAACAAAATCCTCACTATCTTCCTTTCCTTTCCTAACCAATATTTAATGAAGTAGGAAAATGCCACAAAATGTCTTTCTGATAACATAACCCTTTTACCATGGGCTGGAAACAAACACAAACAAGCAAAAATGCCTAAGATGTTAAAACAACATTTAACCTGAAATGTATTATATGGCCACTTGACAAAGACATTTTTCCCAGTGGCTAAACACCATATTTTCATTGGTAAGAAAGGAAATGGGCCAAATGAATGAACACCTTCACTCTGTCCTTGAATCAGTACACTTGAATAACCCAAATTATCTGCTAGCTCTCCAGAGGCACAGAGTAAAGTTCTAAAAGTGTAAGGCTGGGCTGGATTGATGGCAAGGAATGTTTCTGATCATTTCCAAATGATGAGTGACATTCTAAAGAAAGAAGCATAGAAAGTAGAAAATGATTGCCTGAGAAAAGTAGAATAAAACCAGCATATGCTTTGCAGTCAGACAGACGTTACAAAGGACATATAATGCTTCTAAGACTAATAACATCCCTAGCGCTAAAACTGGGGAGAAGCTTTTTACCTACTATATAAGCAGTCTTACTAGTACATATCTTTTGCTCTTCCAGACAATCCTTCAATCCCTCTATCATACCATATTATTTAATTTGCAGCTATTGCCAGTTCAGTGTTTCATCTAAGCAAACTTAGCACAATTTCTAAAGGAATGTAATGTTCACATTGCACCAAAAAATGATTATTCATGTTATTCCATAGTGCAACTGAGATTAAATGTGGTGCACTTTTTTGAATCCTTGTTCCTTGGAGGTTGATATGGAGAAGTAGGAAGTGTCTTGAACTTAAGAACTACTCCTTTCAATAGCAATGAATTTGCTATGTGGCCTACATTTTGTCAATTCAGGGTTGATTAAGATATCATGTTGCTTCATTTTGGATTTTTATTCTCCAAATTTGTTTCTAATGCCAAAAACATTTGGAAAAGAACTTTCAATACTTCAGAAGAAATATACTACCATAAATAGAAGGCATACCTCAGACGCCAGCAAATCAGCTAGAAAGTAAAATCTTAGAATTAAGAAAATATTCTATATAATTTAGTGTATTTTATTAAAAGAATAAAATTTCTTCTGTTGTACAGTAGCATTCATGTTTTCTCAGTAGTGTTTTCCAGTTATGGTGTTTTTTGAGTTTGAAGTTTTGGGGATTTTTGATTCACTATTGTTAAACAATGGTTCTGGTTTTCTTTTAATTTTTATTTCACTTTTGAGTACATAACGAAATCATATTTACTGAATTAGC
The DNA here is from genome assembly GCA_907165065.1 of Caprimulgus europaeus. The sequence continues at coordinate 85,923,262 of OU015523.1, read as the reverse complement.
TTGGCTCTCTGAAGAATGTATGACTTTGTTTCAAATCAAAATAATAATAATAATAAAAAAACAACCAAACAAACCATAAGACAACATGACAAGAATACATTCTTTGCCATGTACAAAATTTTGTTCTTGGTGTGACACATGTTCTTCATATGCAAAGGCAAAGTGCCTTTGCCATGGCCTTCATGACATAAAGGTTTTACAAAGCTATATTGACTGCTTGTTTGTATCCTTTTCAACTACATGCTAGATTAAAGCAAATAACATATACTATCATCAAAGAGAAAATGTTACTAAGGAAATGGGAAAACCTTTTCAGAAAAATGGCTGAACATATAGAAGGAACAGTGGTTGAAGTAATTTAGCTAGGGATGCTTACAGCTAGAAGTGTGACTGAATGAATTCATATTCCAAAACTACAGGAGGGAGAGTATCCCCCATTCTTCAAGAAAAAAAAGCAAGTCTAACTTTTTACTGCAAATATAGAAATGTTGAGCGTTTTTTTCGTAGAAAATACTTTGGCAACTGTTCAAAAATGTTTTGGGTGTTATCAAAAATTATGTGTTAAAAGCTAACACTGTGGTGGTTATGTGCAGACCTACAGCAGCATGTGGTACCTGCCACAAACTGCTTACAGCATACGGACTGGACTGTGACATTTGCTGAGTGCTTACACAGAGGAATAATGGAGCATAAGGTTAGGTTGCTGTCATGCTGAGACCACTGCCCATCATGCTGACCAATACTGTCTCATGGCTCCTTCTGATCCCTCGTGGCCTGAACATGTTTATTATCTCTCATCTTAGACTGTGCAGAGACATTTTAAATGAGTCACAGTGGCAGGTGGCCCTTATTAATACCTCTCAGGACGTGAGAGCTGCTAGAATGCCTAACCAGAGAGAATAAACCAGAAGGTGGAACAGGAAAGTTCCTTTGAGGAAACACATTAAAACAATTAAATTTGCAAGACAAATATATTTTGGTGTCATTTGTGTTAACAATAAATGTATAGTCCAAGAAAAGGTAATAATAGTTTGATATATCCTCTGTTCAGAACAAGGTGGGGATTTATAACATTTTGTACTATCCTTCTAAATTGGTAACAAAAATCACAGATGACCTTATTGTAACAGAAGATGGAACTATTATAAAGAATTAAAACAACAAGTTCCATTTGATAACTGCAGCTGGAGTAAAATAATTCTAAACACTGATATTTAATGGAAGCTAAAGAATGAAAAATACTTTCCAAGAGAGGCAAATTGTTTATGCAATGCAAGCTTAGACTCCAGTAACAAAAGCACCATGGAATAAAAATAAAATATTACCCTTTTTATTCTAGATTACTGCACCTGTAGCTCAGTTATATGTTCATCATACTTTTCTTGAAAGGAAGTTCAGAGAACAGCAACTGACATGTCAATAGGAGAGATGCATATAGTCTACATAGAATTTAAAACCACTAAAGCAAAAGGAGTAGGGAAATTATATGGAAATGCAATATACTGTAGTAAGTAGAAATAATAGGTAAATACTATTGAAGAAAAATAATATCAAGAAATTAATCACTGACATTAATTTGTTTCTAGAATAATCTTGCAAGATTAGTGTAGGAATTTAGCTGCTTTTAGCAAAGCATCAGAACTTACACACTAAGAGGCAGCAGGAGGTGGTGTGTTTGATACACTTAGGTTTTTTCTCATTTGCAGCTGTCTGGTCACTCTGGCCATACACTATCCAATAGTAAATGCACACCAGAAAATATTTTTTTTAAAAAAAAGCTCATACTGGTTAAACTGTGTCACTCTCAGAATGCCCAAACTGACCAGTGAACCAAATGACTTTTCTTTTTAAGAAAACATACTAATTTCAGTTTGAATGTTCTACAGATGGCATTTATGGACTCTCTTTTCTTTACAGAATCACAGAATCACAGAATATTAGGGATTGGAAGGGACCTCGAAAGATCATCTAGTCCAATCCCCCTGCTGGAGCAGGAACACCTAGATGAGTTCGCACAGGAAGGCGTCCAGGCGGGTCTTGAATGTATCCAGTGAAGGAGACTCCACAACCCCCCTGGGCAGCCTGTTCCAGTGCTCTGTCACCCTTACTGTAAAGAAGTTCTTCCTCAAATTTAAGTGGAACCTCCTGTGTTCCAGCTTACACCCACTGCCCCTTGTCCTATCATTGGTCATCACTGCAAAGAGCCTGGCCCCATCCTCCTGACACTCACCATTCAAATATTTATAAACATTAATCAGGTCCCCCCTCAGTCTCCTCTTCTCCAAGCTAAAGAGCCCCAGCTCCCTCAGCCTTTCCTCATAAGGGAGATGTTCCACTCCCTTAATCATTTTGGTGGCTCTTCGCTGGACTCTCTCAAGCAGCTCCCTGTCCTTCTTGAACTGTGGGGCCCAGAACTGGACACAATATTCCAGATGTGGCCTCACCAGGGCAGAGTAAAGGGGAAGAAGAACCTCTCTTGACCTACTAACCACACCCCTTCTAATGCACCCCAGGATGCCATTGGCCTTCCTGGCCACAAGGGCACAGTGCTGGCTCATGGTCATCCTGCTGTCCACCAGGACTCCCAGATCCCTTTCCCCTTCACTGCTCTCTAGGAGATCATTTCCTAACCTATACTGGAACCTGGGGTTGTTCCTGCCCAGGTGCAACACCTTACACTTGCCCTTATTATATTTCATCAAGTTTTTCCCTGCCCAGCTCTCCAGCCTGTCCAGGTCTCTCTGGATGGCAGCACAGCCTTCTGGAGTGTCAGCCACTCCTCCCAGCTTGGTATCATCAGCAAACTTGCTGACAGTGCATTCAATTCCCTCATCCAGGTCATTTATGAATATATTGAATAATACTGGTCCTAGTACTGACCCCTGAGGGACTCCACTAGACACAGGTCTCCAACTAGACTCCGCCCCATTGACCACTACTCTCTGGCTTCTTCCCACCAGCCAGTTAATAATCCATCTCACTACCTGCTCATCTAATCCACACTTCCTCAATTTATCAGCGAGGATGCTGTGGGAGACCGTGTCAAATGCTTTGCTGAAATCAAGATAGACCACATCCACTGCTCTACCATCATCCAGCCATCTGGTCGTGTTTTCATAAAAGTCTAGAAGGTTGGTCAAGCACGACTTCCCCTTGGTGAAGCCATGCTGACTGCCCCTAATGACCCTCTTATCCTTGATATGCCTAGAGATGGCACCAAGGATAAGTCGTTCCATCACCTTTCCAGGGATGGAGGTGAGGCTGACCGGTCTGTAGTTACCCGGGTCCTCCTTCTTGCCCTTTTTGAAGATTGGAGTGACATTTGCCTTCCTCCAGTCCTCAGGCACCTCTCCCGTTCCCCACGACTTAGCAAAGATGATGGAGAGCGGTCTAGCAATGACCTCAGCCAGCTCCCTCAACACTCGTGGATGCATCCCATCTGGACCCATAGATTTATGGATGTCCAGGTTGCTTAATTGGTCCCTGACCCAATCCTCATCAACTGAGGCAATCTTCTCCATTGTCCTGTCTCCATCTGGGGTCTGCAGGGTACAGAGCTCCTCAAGACAACTTCCGTCAGAGTAGACAGAGGCAAAGAAGGCATTCAATAGCTCTGCCTTCTCTGTATCCTCTGTCACCAGGGTACCCCCCTCATTTATCAGTGGGCCTACATTGCCTCTGACGTTGGCTTTATCTGCCATGTATTTGAAGAAGCTCTTCCTGTTGTCCTTGACCCCTCTGGCAAGATCTAATTCTAAGGAGGCCTTGGCTTTCCTAGTTGCCTCCCTACATCCTCTGACAATATCCTTATATTCCTCCCAAGTAGCCAGCCCCTCCTTCCACGATTTGTAAACTCTCCTCTTCCACTTAAGTTTGGCCAGCAGTTCCCTGCTTAACCAAGCAGGTCTCCTGGCTCCCTTCCCTGACTTCCTACATATCGGAATGCTTTGATCTTGAGCCCAGAAGAAGCTGTCCCTGAATGTTAACCAGCTGTCTTGGGCCCCTTTACCTTCAAGTAATCTGTCCCATGGAATTTCCCCTAACAATTGCTTGAAGAGGCCAAAGTTGGCCCTCCTGAAGTCCAGGGTAGCAATCTTACTTGTAATTCTGCTTATGCCACATGAGATTCGGAACTTCACCATCTCATGATCACTGCAGCCCAGGCAGTCCTCAACCTTCACAGCCTCAACCAGACCCTCTTTGTTAGTGAGGATCAGATCCAGCGTCACTCCCCTCCTGGTTGGTTCATCCACCATTTGCATCAGGAAGTTATCATCGATGCACTGGAGGAACCTCCTGGATTGGGGGTGGCTGGCCGAGTGGTCTTTCCAGCAAATATCTGGGTAGTTAAAATCCCCCACAACAACCAGGGCCTGGGATTGCGAGGCTGCTGTCAGCTGCCTGTAGAAGGCCTCATCAATTTCTTCACCCTGATCTGGTGGCCTGTAATAGACACCCACGACAGTATCAACCCTACCAGCCTGCCCCTTGATTTTTACCCACAGGCTCTCAACTAGCTCCTCATCCGCCCCTGGATAGATCTGAATGCACTGCAGTTGCTCTCTCACATAAAGAGCAACTCCACCACCTCGCCTCTCTGGCCTGTCTTTCCTGAGAAGGACATAGCCATCCATGACCACATTCCAGTCATGTGAGCTGTCCCACCATGTCTCTGTAATTGCTACCAGATCATAATCCCCTGACCGAACACGGGTTTCTAACTCCTCCTGCTTGTTCCCCATGCTGCGTGCATTGGTGTACAGGCATTTCAGGGAGCGAGTCGAGTTCACCAGTTTCAGCCTAGGGGGGTGGGAGGCCTCCCTGCCTTCATCAATTCCAAACTGCTGCCCCACTGGCACAAGCCCAGCCGTGACCCCTTCCCCCTTCCAATCTAGTTTAAAGCTCTCCAAATGAGCGCTGCTAATTCCTGCCCCAGCCTCTTTTTGCCCCTGCGAGTTAAACCTTCCTCACACACTACTGTCTGTACTGGTGTCCTATGAACCCAGCCATTATCAAAGAACCCAAAGCCCTGCCTATAGCACCAGTCCTGTAGCCAGTTGTTTATGGCCTGAACTCTGCCATTGCAACCCACATCAGCACCCGAAAGCGGAAGGACAGAAGAGAAAATTACTTGCGCCCCAGACCCTTTCAGTAGTCGTCCCAAGGTCTTGAAATCCTTCTTCATTGCCCTCAGACTACGGAATGCGGCTTCCTCTCCTCCTGTCTGGAAGATCAGGAGCGGGTAGTAGTCTGTTGGGTGCACCAGGTTGGGGAGTGCCCTGGTGATATCCCTGATCCTGGCTCCTGGAAGACTACATACCTCCCTGTGTTGAGGGTCAGCCCTGCATATTGGGCCCTCTGTTCCCCTCAGAAGGGAATCACCTACTACAATGACCCTTCTTTCTTTCCTGTCGGAGGCCGTCTTTAGGGGTTGGGTCACCCGCCTCTTCCTCTGTGGCCTTTACCACTGATTGACTTAAAAATCAATTGATACACAAAGAAATAAATGCAAATGTCTAAAAACATGAATGTACACATGCACACACATATACTCTCATATACCTATGAAAGTAGAATGTCTCAACATCAGAGGCAAATGTATTTTGGATGTCATTTTCAGAGGACAGAACATCATAAAATGCTTTAAAAAAAAATTATCTCCAAATTCACAGAATGCTACTGTGAGCCACTGATTTTAGGTGATCCAATAAAAAATAACTTATTTTAGTCACTGGAGTGGTCACTTATACCAACAAGTTTTACTGCACAAAAATAATAGTTGATTGTTAATTGCTGTTGCTGTGAGATAGAGGTGTGTAAATAATTGCTTTTTATGTATTTATAAAATATCTAAATACATTTATAAAATATATAAATGTATATAGAGAAAGAGTGACATATAATATTTGCCTCATCTTATTGGAAGTATTTACTGAAAAGGCTTTTGGAGTGTGTCCACATTTCACTTTATATTAATAGGTACATCACTTTTCTAGGTAGTGAAACATACATGCTCAAATAAATTAAAGTTTCTGGGGGAGAAGAACCTCAATCCATCCTGCCAGTTCAGTGCCACTACCAGCAACAGGTGCCCAGAGCCTGGAGAAGGATGACAGGTTGGCAAGAAAGCACTGGAGCAGCGGCACAATGGAATTCCAGCTGCTCCAGCCAGTAGGTCAGCTTCATTTGGGGACTGACTTAAATGATTCTATACAAACACACACAGCATGGGGAATGAACAAGAGGAATTAGGGACATGCACGCTCCTCTGACCTGATTGGCATCACAGAAACATGGTGGGATGGTTCCTATGACTGGAGCATTAGAATGGAAGGATATAGGTGCGTTAGGAAGGACAGGCAGGGTAGATCCAGAGGGGGTGTTGCCTTCTATGTCAATGACCAGCTGGAGTGGATGGAGCTCTGCCTGGGGATGGATGAGGTGCCAACTGAGAGCTTACGAGTTAGGATTAAAGAGAGGACAGGGACAGACAACATTACAGTGGGGGCCTGCTACAGGCCACTCAACCAGGAAGACTGAGTGGACGAGATCTTCTATAGACAGATAGGAGCAGCCTCATGTTCATAATCCCTGGTCTTCATGAGGGACTTCAACCACCCCGATATCTGTTGGAATGACAACACAGCAGGGCTTCAGCAATTCAGGAAGTTCCTGGAATGCATTGATGACAACTTCCTTCTCCAAGTGATTGAAGAGCTGACTAGGAGAGGTGGTATGATGGACCTTGTTCTTACCAACAAGGAGGGGCTGGTGCGGAATGTGAAGTTCAAGGGCAGCCTTGGATGCAGTGATTATTAAATGGTGGCGTTCAAGATCATTAGGGCAGTGAGGAGGGCACGCAGCAGGCTCACCACCCTGGACTTTAGGAGAGCAGACTTTGATCTCTTCATGGATCACTTTGGTAAAGTTCCATGGGATAAAGCCATGGAAGTGGGAAGAGGGGACCAATAAAGCTGGTTAGTATTCAAGGATTGCCTCCTCCAAACCCAGGAGCAATGCATTCCAACAAAGAGTAAGTCAGGCAAAAATTCCAGGAGGCCTGCATGGATGGACAAGGAGTTCTTGGACAAACTCAAAGACAAAAAGGAAACCTACAGGAAGCAAGGACAGGTAGCCTGGAAGGAATACAGGGAAATTGGCCAAGCAGCCAGGGATCAGGTTAGAAAAGCTAAAGCCCTGGCAGAATTAAATCTGGCTAGGGACATCAAGGCCAGCAAGAAAAAAGATTTATAGGTATGTTGGAGATAAAAGGAAGACTAGAGAAAATGTGGGCCCACTCCAGAAGGAAATGGGAGATCTGGTCACCTGGGATATGGAGAAGGCTGAAGGTACTCAATGACTTCTTTGCCTCCGTCTTCACCAATACGAGCTCGAGCCACATCTCCCAAGTTGCAGAAGGCAGAAACAGGGACTGGGAGAAGATCAAGTTCAGGACCATTTGAGAAACCTGAAGGTGTACAAGTCCATGGGACATGAGTAGGTACATCCACAGGTTCTCAGAGAACTGGCAGATGAAGTTGCCAAGCCAGCCACTATCCATTGTATCTGAAATACCTGGTGAAATTAAACACAGGCTGGAAAAGGGGTAACAGAACCCCCATTTTTAAAAAGTGAACTACAGAACGGTCAGTCTCACATCTGTGCCTGGCAAGATCATGGAGCAGATAAGGGTTTGTGGGAGTTCCCTAAAAGCTAAATAGAATTCATAGGGAATTTTTCAACTTCTTGGAGTTTTCAAGAGAAAAGGCATCCAGATGCCTCAGCTATTAATCCAAATATAATACTATGATATTTAAAATTGTTACTTCAAATAAATAAACTAGTCAAATGAAACATACAAGTCCTTTCTACTGTCAGCAGTTATGGAAACTTGGACACACAAATATTCAAAACCATAATCAATTTTTCGTTAACATAATACTATTTTACTTACAGTGTGTTTTAAAATCTTTAAACTTCTCTTATGTGTGCTTCTGGTTCGAAAAGTTTGAAAGTTATTACAGAAAGCTGACTGCAATATTTGTTGTTATTATTTCAGGAGTTTGAATAGGCACTTAGCTTCTGTTTGTGAACACCTAGATATCTGTGAGATTTAGCAAATTACCAAAGCAAGAGCTTTATTTTACCTTCATATCTGTTTCTTAGCTCCCACTTTAATGATCCATTTGCAGCTCATGAAACAGCCATTTTTTTCATTATAATCTCCTTCATGGGCTACAGAACAGAAACCATCATAAAAACCCCTCACTTATGAATTGGAATTGTATTGTTTAACCAATTATGATTCTGAAGTATTAAAGCAGGAATAAAACTTAAGCTGTCCTAAATGGAAACCCACAACTAATTTTAACTTCAGACTGGTCTAGTCCCTCTTATTTCTCAGTCTTACTTATTTTTCATTCCGATTCCATGTTCATCCTTCAAAATCTATTGCTGTGCTTTTAGATTCTTAGTAAAGTAATTCAAGAAAATGTTATCAATATGCTGATTAGCTAGAGTAAACACTGGCTGGTTTCAGTCTAAAAGTTATTTTAGATCTGGGGTGCAGATTCCAATAACTGCCTAGAAAAAAGGCTGTCATGCAGATTAGGAAAAAAGTTGGCTTCTGCTCACCTTTAGTTTAAATTAATACTTTTTTCAGTGTAGAGAACATTTGCTTTCTTCTTCCTGAGATTAGTTCCTGTCTTGCTTTAAATCATTGCTGGAGTAGATCTGCCAAATAGCCTGCACTTGGCAAGTCAGTCATGCATTCCTTCTGAACCAAGAAAATGTATCACACACTACTCCTTCCCCCTCTCCAAACTTGTCACCTGCTATTGTGAGCTAGCCTATGCATTTCCTGACCTTTATCCACTCAGGCCTCATATTTTGATCTTAAGCAAACAAATCTAGCATTTGTTTATTATACAATTTAAGCTACAGAAATGTTGCATATGAGACTGCAAGAAGAAATGGGAATAAAACTTCACTTACAATATATCAAATGTAAGCAATATCCAGTTTCCCAAAGTCTGTTGTTTTTATTTTTATAAATGCAATGCATCATGTTTTATTGTAATGCTCGCTAGTGTACTACTAGCTCTTATTCTGTCATTTAGTTTAAACTAAGAGGTTTATCAGAGTGTTGTTGACTCCACACTAATGAATATTGACCTTTAACTAAAGTGGTTTTAGAGACACAGCTCTCAGGCTCACTTCTTTGAGATAACTCAAACACAGCTATTGTTACTTTTGTTGTTATGTCAACATCAGATAGTTAGAGTAAAAGAAAAATCATGGTTCCTCTGTTTCTCTCATTGTTAGCAGAAGCCAAAAAACACTGGACTAGAAAATATCTAAACTGAGCCTTTAAAAATACCTGGGTTTGTCCTCCTAGGCTTCCTGGATGGTCAGTAATGACAGGTAGGTATCTCGATAAGTCCATTCACATCTCAGTTACACTCTGACCACTGAAACTTGGAGCACCTGAGCCGTGTTTCAGCTGTCTCAGTTAAGTGCCCCATATTAAGTGACATGAATTTGGGCCCCAAGTGTCCTCTTTTTGTTCGGTGAGTGGACTAGCTCGTACCTTCTTAAAATGCTGTGTATGTGCATGGATTACTTACTTAGCCATTATACTTATTCAGGAGATGATATACTAGCTACTTGCAAGAAGAAATAAAAGCTTCCCATAGAGAATTCTTCTATGCACAATGTTATTTAAATCTATTGCTTCTTCTTGTATACCAAGGGAAATATTTTTTCAATATTAATGGGAGAGAACACTTTTCATTTTGTTTCTAAAGATCAAGCATGATTTTAGAAAGGTTAGCTAGGAAAGGGACAGTACCTCGATTGTTTTCCATGTCTCACTCTATTGGTTTTTCAATTCATCTGGCTGTCCATCTGAAATAACTTGCACAAATGATGAAGAAAAAAATGACTTCACAAAACCTGGAGAATGATGTACATTTAAATACAATTTATACTTTACAAAGATGATGTTTGGTCACCGCCTTAATTACCTACTGTTGTGACATGGAGATATTTTAAGATTTAGACAAAGGTTTCCTATACCATCAACAGCTAAACTCTTTCTAAGATGTTATTACTAATGATGTTAATATCAGTTCTAATCTTGTTATTACCTTAATCATATCTTGAACAAGTCAGTTTGGAAAAGACTTCTGCTTTAAAGGTATAACATTATAAATGTCAACTGCACGAGTCACCCACCTTAAATATACATGATTAGGCTAGCCTTGCTTTCAGAGGGACAGGCAAGGGCAAGGAGATTTCTTTTGTCTGTAAGATGAATAAGAGAGTGGCTTCTTTTTTTGACTATTAGATTCACAAACAACCCTTTTATAACATGAAGTATAAAAAAATTTTAAAAATACCCTGTAATACAGTAAGAAAATCTCATGACTGGTGCAAACTGAAAATTTCTTTCTGTAAAAGATAACAGTTTAGAAGGCTGCAATTAATTGCCAAATATCAGTTAGGTTAATTAATGTAAATTTCCCCTATTTATAATCATAGTACTATTGTACATTTTCTTCATTTTTTGTGGGGAAAAACATGTTCATTGTGGCTATTTTTACAGAGTCTTTACATGAGACTGAGGGACTCATATTTCTTAAAAATATGATCAGGTAAATATGGATGTTGTTCTACATATTGGTTAATATATGGTTCTATGTAGTAGTGATAGAACCCACAATTACAAATACTCACTGACTATTACTGAAACTACAATTACTTCAACATTTCTTCTAGCAATGGAGTGAAAAATTACTTACAGGGTTCAGAGACTCTCATTCTTTGCATACACAGAGATAACTATCATCTAAAACAGAAAAAAACAACCAACCAACCAAACCCACATATTATTGCAAAACCTGAAAATACTTTACAGCCTTCTCTCCCTCCCAGATTCACAACTTTTTGATGAAACAGTAATTTGTTAGCCTGAGATTGAACAGGACTAAATTCTAAATTCATACTGCAAATGCACTGGGAAATGTATACTGCCTTGATTTCAATCTCACTCACGTCTTTCCTCATGCCAGGAAGGGTCCACTTGCTACTGCAAGGAAATCTCATAGAAATCTTCACTAAGAATGTTCTCAATACTTCAGGTAGTTATGCATGGCATTATTTTTCCTATGGACAGCTGCACTGGGTGTAAATGGCAAAGTTTGGGTAGCAGGGGCTGCCTCATGCCAGACATAGCCAGTTCCAGCTGCCTCCAAATAGACCTGCCACAGGGCATGTCTGAGCCCATGAGCCTAGTGTGCTGCCTTGGGGAACACATATTTAAGAAAGGGCAAAACACCTGTCAAAAAAGTAGTGGAGGGGTGGGGGGAAAGTGTGAAAAACAGCCCTATGAACACCAAGGTGAAAGAAGAAGGAGGGGGAGGAGATGCTTCAGGCACTGGGGCGGAGATTCCCCTGGAGCCAGTGGAAAAGCTCATGCTGGAGCAGGTTTATCCTAAAGAAACTGCAGCTCATGTGAAGAAATCATGCTGGAGGAGAGGAAAAACGTGAAGAGGAAGGAGCAGCAGGGAGGAGCTGTTAGGGACTGATCACAACCTCCCAATTCCCATTCTCCCATTCTGCCTTGGGGGCTGGTGGTGAGGAAATGTGGAGGAGCCATGGGTGACGTTTGGTATGGGTAAGGGGGAAGGAAAATAGTTGGTTTCATATTTGGTTTTGTTTCTTGCTATGCAAATCTACTTTAATAGACAATAAATTAAATCTTTCCTAAGTCAGTAATTGGTAACCAACTTCCCTGTCTTTATCTCCACCTATTAGATTTCTCAGATTATTTTATTTCCCTATCCCACAGAGAAGGAACAGTGACAGAGTGGCTGGGTGGGAGTTTGTACCCTAGCCAAGTCTATTGCACCACAGCAGTGAAACTAAACATAGATGTATCATTCATATGACACTGTAGGAACCCTTCTAAAAAGACATATGGCTTACCCCCTTGGCGATGTCTTTAATTTTGTTGTAAGTCTTACTTATACAGAATGAATCATGTCTGTAAAATTTGTTTGTTTGTTTTATTTTTAACAATAAAACACACCTAAAGCTATTATGAGCACAGGTAATTGAACACAAAATTAATTCCAGAAGGTTTATGTATTGTACTTTGAGTTAATTGTTTTCACAAATAGCTGCATTGCTACTGTACATAATAAGATCAAGAAGAGGCTCATGCATCCAAAAGCTGTTTCTTTTAACCAGCTGTAACAGGTAGCCTAATACTGCAAACAAAATGCAACATAACCTTGTATTGTTCTTAATTAACAATTAGTATGTAATAGCATATTACCACTATGATGTATCTCAAGATTTTCTTCACCTTCAAATCTTTCTTTTTTCATTTGCCTTAGCAAAAAAGCAGTTGAATCCATTACTTATACTTTCTGATAGGAAACAGATATGAAAGATCTATAACCAAATGAATCAGAAAACAGATATTCCCGAAGTAAGCATATAATTTCCAAGAATACTAGATACAGATTAAAAAACCCAAAACAAATAATGACAAAAAAGCCCCAAAACAACCCCCACATATAACTTGATACAGAAGGGAAAGCAAAGTTTCATTTGAAATTCCAAACATGAGATACGGTGGCAAACTTCTCAGAGATACTTTAGAAAAGAAAGGAAAAATAGTGGATGTCCCTCCATTAGATATTCTTAAATACTTTCATGAATTAGTCCTGTAACTCAACTGTGGAATGATACTGAGTTCCAACACCAAGTACTTGATAAATATCTCAAGTTTCAGAGATTGTATATGCAGCAAGGGATGTATTAAAGCTAACTGCCAACAAAGCATTTCAGTCTTACCTATCTAAAATTAGTAATTTAAGTCTCATCTATATATCCAGGCTCCCTTTTTATCCAGCCCCAAGACTTCTTCCAGACAATTCCCACCACTCTCAGACACCTGTTTTTGAAGAATATTAATCACCTGGTGTCAATTTCTTTGCACTGACCATAGGAGGAGCTAGATATTCAATTTACAGTTTGACAATTATTACACAACTGAGTTGGGTGAGATAATTCCTACTCAAAACTAATCAAAGACAATACATTTCTAGATAATAGAATTTATAATAAATAATAAAATTTCTCCTGTTTGCCAGAGGGAAACTAACGCAAGGTCATCTTTGTAATGTATATGGTTGGTTAGGATTCTTTTTCCTTTGCTTTTGTTTTCCTTTTACAATGCTCCCTTTATATTTAATACCTTTTGATTTAAAACACATCACAATACTAGTTCCATGGCCCTCCAAAGGAAAAAGACACAGACTAAGCACCAACACAGAGTTTGGACGGTTTACTAGGATTTTAAAAGCCAACCTTTGTAGAAAATTGCTAGCCTGCAGGCAGTGGTGCAAACTCTGAAACAAGCTATTTTGTAGTTTATCTTATTGGACTTATTTTTTTGTTCGTTTGACTTGGACCCTTAGAGGGGATCTTCTGGTTAATGGGTACATTCTGAGACCACGGGTTAGACTCCTTCATTACTTCAACCAGGTTAACACCAGAATGGCATAAGTTGCGAAATGATGACATCTATTTTTGTTGTTGTTTTTGTTGTTGTTGTTGCAGAGAAGAAATAAGACTATTTTAAAATGTAAACAGCATAAAAACTGAACTTTTAAATCATAACTCAGAGACTCGGAACCCCCCTTACTACAGGGGAGTTGGACTAGATGACCTTTAAAGGTCCCTTCCAACCCAACACTTTCTATGATTCTAGTCTACGATTCTAAAAAGGATCTCCCATTTAACAGACTACAGTATATTACCTCATTTCATAGGAGTAAAGAATAATTTCACAGCCAAACAAAGCAATGAGGAACTGCAGTGAAAATGTGAAAATTAGCAATAAAACACCAGGATGTTTAGCTATAGTGTAAAATATCCTAACAAAATTTTCGCCTTGTATATTTGACCACCCAGGAAGTAGTTTTAATTAATATAAATTGAAACCTCATGTAATGCAGAAGAAATTATATATTTTTTTAAAAGAAACTGCACTGTGAAAATTTTCCTCCTGTCCCTTTCAGATTTTTATCATGTGTGACCATGAAAAATGTTGTTTCTAAAACAGTAACTCTGAAAAATCCTTATTATAAAGTATGTGCACTGACAAGACATTTGTTTATGTATTAAATTCCATCATGTGTATCTTCAACATAACCTTCTCAAGAAGTGAGACTTGATCCTGTGTGGTTTTTTACCTTGACTAATCATTTACACCTCTGCAAAGACAACGTAAATCACTGCTAAATCATATTATCCTCTCAAGACAGCAGTCAAAGGAAGCAGTGACTGTTGTCATAGCTTCTGTGAAGTCAATAGCACTGTCAAAATTTGCATGAGCAGAAGATCTGCTCCTGAGACTACTTCAGCCACTTTGCACAGGTGTGCCTAACTTTTCAAAGTCCGATGGTAAACAGACTTGAGACTAGCAAGTGCCACAACCTCATGGGAAGGCTGCTCAGAGACAGCACTTCAACACATTTGACTGTAGGAAGGTTTTGCAGACGAGGGAATTGCTATTTGTTGATGAAGGATCCAATACTGTGTCAAGTGCTAGTATCAACATCTGCCCATCATGATACATCATATCTTCAGGATCTCCAATTTTATACTGTCTTCAAGAGAGTTACCACAAAGGTGAAGTGTAAAAGTTTAGTCCTGATTTTTTTTTTTTTTTAATTATTATAAACCTACATTTTCCTAATGAAACAATGAATAACTGATTACTTCTTTTCCTTCACGGGTCTCCAGATTGTGTATAAAATATATTAAGTAATTTAATTTTAAACAAAGCATGCTGTAATCTAATTCATAAATGATACAGAGCTTTTGACAGCAAGAGATTATTTTTGTCTTTTCAGAAGAAAGAAAAAAAACAGTACGAGGCTCTATCTTTTATTTACTTTTATAACTGAAGTATAAATAATTTAGTAGTGATAAAACTTCATTTGAACAACATGCAATTTTATATTCTGTCCCTAAGTAAACTGATTGTTAACTGGGTATTATGCTAAAGCAGATCTTTTACATATTATATTTGTCATATCTGTTCTTTTTATGCCTTTGACATTATTAAAGCTTTTAACAATTAAAATAAGATTTTGCATTGGGTTTTGTGGGGTTTTTTTAATAATCAGAAAATCCGTTTTTGGACTTCCTGAGACTCCATTAAGTAATTTAGTAATAAGTAAATTATGGAAAAACAAGCAAACATGATAAAAACAGATATAGATAATGGTTAGATCAATATGAACATTAGAGTTTGCTTTCACAGTCTTTTTTAAGTCAAAGGAAACCCTTGCCACTCACATAGAAAATCATTGAGCTTCAACTCCATCAGTATCTTCTCATTAAGAAATTGTAACACAATGTGATGAGAAGATTTTTTTCATAACTTCAAAGGAAAATCGTACAGCATCGTTCTGTCATGCTCATACATCTTATAACAAAGTTATTCACTTTAAAAACATAATGAGGCTTTAAGTTTCATAATAATGAAGATGCAAGGGGGAAAATACAATAGAAGAGAAGCTTTTTATGCACTTTTTAATCAGGGAATTTTAATAACTATTAAAAAAAAAAAATCAAACTGTTGTTAAAACACTATTTGTCACTCTATCTCAAATCATCTACTCTCTTTTAAGATATTTTCAGTCCAGGGTGGTGTATTATCCTAAAATTGTTTAGAAAGAGCTTGTCCAATATCTAGAAATAGAGGCCTCCACATTATCCAGTTGTGGGGTTTGTTTTGGTGGTGGGTTTTTTGTTTGTGTGTTTTTTGTTTGTTTGTTTGTTTGTTTTATCTCTAGGATAAGTTAATTTCTACCTCTTTCTATGTCATCAATAATATATTTACTCTCAGCTTTTAGGATTATATATTTATCTTTTCCACACATATTTGATCCTAAAAGGATGTGAAGTTCACTAGTCCACCAAAGGAAATCACCATGTTTAAAACTAGATTAATTTAAATTACATAAATATGAGACATACACAATTTACTTATATCAAATACAAGAGATGAAAACTTTCCAATATACCCCAAGCTTCAGATAATTATTTGTGTCTATTTGTAATTCTGCAATTGCTTTGCAAAAGTAACAGTTTGAAACACAATTTTGAGGTTTTTAGATTCCACAGAGGAGCCAAAGCCAACAGAAAACATTCAGCTAAATTCCCAAGCAAAAGAAAAAAGCAATCAGACAATAAAATACAATGAAATAAAGGTAGATAGCTCTTTTACATAAACAGAAAGTTATCTGAATTACAAGCTGCTAAAAGTTAACAATAAAGTATATGAAATATGCAGTAGAGGTTTTATTTTCCATGCTTTTGAAACGTCAGAACAACCCAGAAATGTAACCTGCCAGGAATATAACCTGAAAACTAGAAGTAGGTACGAAGAGAAGAACAAATCCCTTTTAAAAGTCAGCCACCTAATCCTGTTCTGCCAACAGCTGATAGATTCATGCCAACTTTCATGCATTTCCAGGACTCAATTTTGTTTATTTTTCCATGATCTATATCAAACAGTCAAGCTATTTTAAGGTATACTTTAGGATGGAAAAGCCATGAATCTCATAGTTGTACTAACAGTTGGAGGCTGAAAGGGACAAACACTGTATGTGGGTTCATTCTAAAAAAAAGAGATTAACATTAAAAGTCTTGAGAAAACTGATGAAACATCTCTGTTCCTGTGTTTTCCTCATACTTCCAGAGTTATATTAAATTATTCTGGAATGTTCCCAAAGTTGTAAAATAAAATAAATTGTGAAAGCAGAGCAAAGGTAAAGTTGGTGAAAATGGCTGCTATGTTTTCTATACAAAAACACATAATCCCTACCACAGAGCACCCTTGATGAAAGTACTTTGTTGATTAATATGAATCAATCACTCACATCACAAAAATTATAATTTGCTCGTCTCAACCTCTAAAAAGCATAAGATACTGTAATTATATTAGATGCACTGGAGTCTTAAAGAAGTAAAACTATTTCATTAATTCTTTGGAGCCTGAGCCACCAATGACTTTTACGTTAATGTGTGTTACTATTTTTCCTTTTTGTTTTGTGCTCGTCTGTGTTCTTTAGTAGACTCTTATAATCCTGATAATTTGTCTCCAAGAGCCCAGCGAGTGCGTAAGAAAAAATCTCTAATATTTTTGATACAGATGAGAAATCACACTTAAAATTCTTAAGTGTACTTCTGTAAAAGACAAAAAAGGGTTAGAAAATATCTTTAGCTTCTAAGGAACAAAAACATTTTCCAGCATGCCATAGCAAAAATAATGAACTGCTTTAAAATGCAACAGAATAGGGTTCCAATTCATAATGTGGTGTATTAGGGGTGCAGACCAAGCTCACTAATATCACTGTAGTTCTTCATCTGCCTTCAGATGATTTGAGAAAAAGAATTATAGAGAATTTTTTAATATATGGAAGTGCCAAATACTAATGATACATTTATTATAAATGATTGTTGATTCCTGCAATCATGAATTCATATCCTACCTCCACTGAGAATAATATGATAAAGTATTTTGATGGAGTAAGATTACTTCGCAACTTCAGGAAGAAACCAGAGCAAGTTCCACGGAGATTTTAATCACATGGACAATATATGTACAAATTGCAAAAAATCACAGCTTTGAGTTTTCCTATATTTTTTACTGTGCAAAAGCATAGGTCAAGACTGTCTTATTAATCTCCAAAAAACCTACACTATTCACACTTCTGAGTCTCATACATATCAGAAACCGCAATGCTTATAAACTTGCATAAAGATTAGTCAGTAGAAAGGTAAATACTGCAAGGCGGTAAAGCTACTGCTAACCTTGTATTGGTGAACTTGTCATATCAAAGATAAGTCTTTTATTTTGATTCTCTCAACTTTTACTAGGCACACTAGGTTGATCAATTTTAGCTATTCCTAACTCCAGTTAAATTCTATTAAATGTTTATAACAGAGTAAGAATATTATAAGTTTATTTCAGGTACTCTTCCAGCTCTGGACAGCAGCTTCCTTGATAGAAAAACATAAATTTATATCTGGCAAAATAAATTCTAAGAAATGACATGATCTTATAGTCCATAACAATTTCAGGCTTCTTTTATGGATTTTCTTTTCCCAGCAAAACTCTTAATGTTCTATTACCAAGTAGTCAAATTCTTCCAACACTGAACTTTTAATTGAGGTCCTCAATTTGTTTTTTAAAATATTATAGAAAATCCTAGACTATTTTGTCTGATTATCTCAAATATTTTAAGAAATCCTCTGCCTTAGTTCCTGATCATCTGCAGAAAAGTTTTTGGATCATATTTATAGAAAAAAAAGATGAAAAAAAAAAAAAGAAAAAATGTCTAGGCTCTTCTATTTCCCCATGTACTAATAAATCAATTAATTTGTATTCAGTCTTTATCCTGTGATGTATTGGACAAAAACTATCATATATGCCTTAATTAGCTCAATATTAACTTATTAAATAGCTGGTGTAAGATATATGATTTTTTTACATCAGCATATTTATACATTTTATACAAATCTTCCAACAGAATTATACAAGAATTAGCCACAGGCCTTTAACTTAGGGGTTTATTGGCCTGACTGTCAAAAGTGGGGATGATGCAGAAAGAGGATGAATGTTTTTGAAGAAGTATAATTTCCTTAATGTTGTAAAGATACTAGTAGCTCACAAGAGAAGGAAGATTTATTTGTATATTTATTTTATAAATTCTTATTTTTATATTTTTACTTTTATTTAAAAGAAGCCAGGTAAATGTAAAAATAATGGATTATAAGTTGTTTAGAGACACTTTCCACCTTTCCTGTGAGGGAATCAGAGAGGATGTGAAGGATTTCTGCAAAAAGACCACAGTCTGAAAGAGGCTGTACATCTTTCTACTACTTTAAAAATGGCAAAAACTGATGCATGTAAAAATCCAATTCTGTGATACAAAAAATGAATATTTAGAGCCTGTTGAGTGTAAAAATAAATCACTCAATAAGGTTAAAAGAACATTGAATTCTGGGAAACTGATAGCATACAAGCTACAGCACAGATAATCATTAGGCAATGAGAAAGATCTGGCAAGATTTCTGTAACAAAATTAATGCTGATAACTCTGCATCATCAGTTTAGAAGTACAAGTGGGATTCAGGATAAAAAAAGAGTCGTCCTGTTTAAATACTGACATAATATATTACCATATGTTGAAAAGGACACTATTAATAGGCCAGTCTTTTCTGTGAGATGGAGAAATACAGTTTAACTTACGTAAGATACAAGATTATCAAATTTGGAGGTTAAAAATTTGCACACAATTAAAAGCATTAGAGGAACCAATTATTTGTACGGAAGAAAGGCTTAAGTTAAAACACAATTCCTTAAAACCAAACAGCAAATAAAAACTCTATGACTTGTTCCAAATTATATTTTCTGATTATCTATCATCTTTCCACCAACTGAGGTGCATCTCCAACCTTCCATGCAATGTCATTATTTTTTGTAGAGAGCTTGTTTTCTGTGATCACTCAGTCACTTGGGACAGTTTTCCTTCCGTGTCTTGACAAGTCTCCTCTATCTACTTTCTTGCTGTTCAGACATAATCTACCTCTCTGGAAAAATAATTATCTGCTACATTTGGATTGCTTGAGGTTTTTTCTGTCTCTAATTGTACAACTTTATAACTGTGTCAATTAACTGAATGAAATAGGCATTTATATTACTTACTAAACACTTACAAACTTGCATAAAGTGCAGGAGTAATTTTACTTCTTGATTTAAATCCCTAGAACAGCTCCCTTAAAACCAAATCAAAACAGACATGCCACATTAGTGCAAAATATTATTTGACTAGGAAAAATGCAGACATCAGTAAAAGGAAGTCTGCATAACATAAAATCCCATTAAAAAATCACTAAGTTATTAGTTCCAAAATTTGTAACCTGCAGACCACTGACAATCTGTTGTCAAACCAATATTTACAGTCTTTCCTTCCATTTCCAGCCCTTTAACCTCCCAATATCCAGCTCTGGTTCTAAGAACTCCCTCCTAGCCTCCCTGTTTAAATTAATTCTTCCTGATTCAGCCATAGGCTGGTTCTAACACACACTACATAAAACCATATTTCTTCCTATAGCATTTTGGATGGGAATAATTTTAAGGACAGGAAAGAGCAAAGCAGCTGGTTCATGTTTCTCATCCTAGATATATCATATCATTCATCAGTTCAGATCCAATTCTGCTGAAGAATATCATTATTTTCATATTTTGTTTTTTTCAAGTACCAATAAAATTTCATTCACATCTTTAATAAAAATACATGAAACCGGATCAAAACATGTCTCTCTAAATGACAAGAAAAAGCAGCAAGGAAAGGATAACAGAAGGCATAATACAGCTACCTGCTTATGGGAATTAAAAAAAAAAAAAAAAAGGACAGAAAACAAAAGCTTATTTTATATGCTTCTCCACAATAATTTTAAGAGTAACAAATTTGACTAGTGTCCCATTTGCAAATGACAGGAGGTGACAATAGAAACATATAGACAGAAAATTTATTTCTTGTAACAACACTACCTAAAATATTTCCCTCCCTCTAACAAAAAAAAAAAAAAAAAATCCCCATATACTTTACTTATTCAGAAGACTGAAAGCAATCCTGAGAAGACTCAGAGTATGTAATAATGGAAGAAAAAGGCTATTAAAGAGTTCAAAATATCACATTTTCTATCTCTTTTCCCCTCTATAGAAACAACTACACTTTTTTTTATCTTAGCTCATGTCAGTCTAATTAAAAACTCTCATCAGTGAAGTTTTCAAAACCTTCCTCAAATCTCTGCCCAAGCGCTTAAGCATCCTTACTGCTACAAGATATTTCCTAATGTCTAATCTAAATCTCTCTTGCTGGTTTTAGTCTTTATTTGTTATGTCCACACAAGTTTGGTATTGTCAAGATTGAACAACTGCTGTTCTTTACAACTTTCCTCGTGGATTATATTTCTTTAGACATCTGATCATTCTCATAGTTCGCCTGTAGTGAACTCTTTTCAACTTTCTACTCTGGATTGTCACCAATTGAGCCTCATCCTTTCGATTATCCAATATCAAAAATCAAATGTATGCTCTGTCAATCAAAACTTTGCACAGAAAACCTATAATGGCCAGTTTTGCCCGCAAAGGTTAGATCAGAAAAAGAAAATGCACTTCTATGGGTATCGGAATCTGGGTTACTATTACAGATTTACACAAAAGACAACCTACAAGGATTCAGGTCTTGATCATAGTAAGTATGGTATACTAGTGACACTTCTAATTACTGAAGAGTGCCAAAATGTAAGAGAGTCCAATATATGAACTTTTTCACAAACAATAAAATATTTTACGGTTTTTGAGATTAACTTATACCTGGAACACAGGTACTTTATTTATAGATATATAGTAATATATATATAAAATTTTAATAATACTTCCCAGGTAGGATAATTTAAGATTATGAAATAATTTCACATGAAGAAAAGGACAGATTATATAAGAAAAGAGAAAAAAAAAAAATACCCAAACCACGGACTTTAAAGCTTTGTGGCACCTTTTTAATGTATAAATGTTTATATGTATTGCATACATGCAATTTTTGGGAGACATGCATGTGTATTCTTCAACCAAAAGTGTTACAGCAGCTTGCATGTGCTATGTGAGTGGGATTACATAGGCATTGCAGCTTGCATAGCTGTACTTTGCTAGTTATATCTAGCAGATGTGGTCTGTCTTGATTTCAGCAAGGCATTTGACATGGTCTCCCACAGCATCCTTGCTGCCAAAGTGAGGAAGTGTGGATTAGATGATCAGGTAGTGAGATAGACTGTGAACTGGCTGGTGGGAAGAAGCCAGAGAGTGGTGGTCAATGGGGCAGAGTCTAGTTGGAGACCTCTGTCTAGTGGAGTCTCTCAAGGGTCGGTACTAGGACCAGTATTATTCAATGTATTCATAAATGACCTGGAGGAGGGAACAGAGTGCACTGTCAGCAAGTTTGCTGATGACACAAAGCTGGGAGGAGTGGCTGACACTCCAGAAGGCTGTGCTGCCATCCAGAGAGACCTGGAACATGCTGGAGAGCTGGGCGGGGAAAAACTTAATGAAATGTAATAAGGGCAAGTGTGGGGTGTTGCACCTGGGCAGGAACAACCCCAGGTTCCAGTATAGGTTGGGAGATGATCTACTAGAGACCAATGTAGGGGAAAGGGATCTGGGAGTCCTGGTGGACAGCAGGATGACCATGAGCCAGCACTGTGCCCTTGTGGCCAGGAAGGCCAATGGCATCCTGGGGTGCATTAGAAGGGCTGTCGTTAGTAGGTCGAGAGAGGTTCTCCTTCCCCTCTACTATGCCCTGGTGAGGCCACATCTGGAATATTGTGTCCAGTTCTGGGCCCCACAGTTCAAGAAGGACAGGGAGCTGCTTGAGAGAGTCCAGTGCAGAGCCACCAAGATGATTAAGGGAGTGGAGCATCTCCCTTATGAGGAACGGCTGAGGGAGCTGGGCCTCTTTAGCTTGGAGAAGAGGAGACTGAGGAGTGACGTTATTAATGTTTATAAATATGTTAAAGGCCAATGTCAGGAGGATAGAGCCAGGCTCTTCTCAGTGATGTCCAATGATAGGACAAGGGGCAATGGGTGTAAGCTGGAACACAGGAGGTTCTGCTTAAACTTGAGAAGAAACTTCTTTACTGTGAGAGTGACAGAGCACTGGAACAGGCTGCCCAGGGAGGTTGTGGAGTTTCCTTCTCTGGAGACATTCAAGACCCTCCTGGACACCTTCCTGTGTGATCTCATGTAGGTGTTCCTGCTCCGGCAGGGGGATTGGATTAGATGATCTCTTGAGGTCCCTTCCAATCCCTGTGGTAACAGGGAATCAAGCATAAACAATTATTTTGCAAGATTATGTAGGTTCTATCACACCCTGGACTGAAAAAATGAATTGAAAGTTTGGTTGCATATGTCTACAGGAGTCATTCTTTTGACTGCAGTTCTGACATACCCATGAAAGCATGAATAACTAGGGACTAGTTACGAGCACTGGGAGGTGCATCTTCACATATGAAAAGGACTCATTGAAATACACTAATCAATTCTCCCCAAGAGTTAAATTAGCTGCAGATAAAATGGATTTCTCAGTGTCTCAGTAAATGAAGTAAATTAAGAATCACAGTTACTTTGGAGATTCCGTCATGTTAACAGTTTCCTCAGTCCAGCTAAACAATGAAATGTTCACATTGTCATTCATCCCAAATCTGTTTCTGTGTCTTATTTTAGAATAAATATGTGCAGCTTACCCAGTCTTCAGAACTAAAGCAAATTGTCAATATTTTTGCAGATATGCTTCCCAATCTACACAATCAACCCACTGGACGGGAAATATGCACTTTTTAATATGATTTGCAATTTCTTATGATATCACAGTTTTACAACTGTGATTTTTTTTTAACTTAAAAATTCTTCATTTACATAACAGTAACAGGAGAATCAGGCCCTTGACATGTTTCCTGTATATTATATATAATTCTCTTGTCTTCAAGATACTAAACTACTTAACAAGTCTTCCTATCACTGGTTTAATAAAAATTTAGAAATTTTCTGTATTTGTGAGTGGGTGCACAAATATATATAAAGTATGACTCTCTGAATAAGGTAGCAGCCTTGATGAACTTAAGCAAGATATATATAAAAATATATATATATTTTTATATATTTATATATTTATATATATATTTATATATTTATATATACAGATAGCTATATATGTGTTTGTATACATCTATTCCACTATATATATATATATGCACATGCACTCATCCCCCAATGAGTGAAAGACTAGCAATTCACAAGTAGCACATTATTATGATACTTTATAGCATATACCATACTAAAGATTGTTATTACAAACTTATAATGTTTTCTATTTAAGTTTTGACTGTTTGATAATTCTGCTGTGTCATTTTACATTAAGTAGAGTTAAATGAAAGCTGGGGGGAAAATAGCAAAAAAACTGTAGAATTACATATACAGATATACACATGTGCATAATGAATATATCTACGTGTGTGTATGTGTGTTTGTATGAATAATAAAGGAATAATTCCTGAATTATATATTTTTATTGTCAGTTGTATTCTTTCTTCCCTCCACTGCCCCCCCCACCCTTACAGCTTGACGAAAACTGTGGAGCCATCATCTTGTTTAAAATGCAGAGAACATAAGTACCTATTTTTTTTTTTCTTATTTCAGTTTTCTACACAGCTATAGCTTATTTACAGCACATTTTTGTCATTCTCATTATCTCTAGCTATATACTGTGACAAGAAGAATCCTGCTCACAGTCCCCATGATGACCTTCTATTGTACCTATATATAACTCACTTGGCCTTTCAATTTAATCTTGTACTAATGTTTCATTTCTAACCCTTCTCATTTTAAATGAGCTTGGGGAAAGTTGTTTCTGAAACAGCAATTTTCTGAGCCTAGAGGAATATAGTTAACTGATTTATAGCCCTATGGATGTTGTAATTGTTGCAAAACATGATGTATTCCCAGAACAGTGATATCAGAATGTCATTTTGAATATATGCCTCCCAGCATTCCACTGAAATTAATGAAGCATCATTAAATAGTTGCAGTTCTTCAGCATGTTATACATTCCAGCATGCAAAGAGTTACTGAAAAACTTCCAGATATCAATAGGTAATATTTATCAAATCAAAGCTGAATACAGAGAATGATAAATGACTGGGTTGACTTCATGCATGCAAGTAATTTGGGAGTCACCATATAGTTATCATAGATTATCAGGAAGACTCCCCTGCAACAAAATTAGGAAAACTCGCACAACTAAGGTTACTGCTTCCAAAAGACTTTCTTGATAACAAACAAGCAAAGAAAATAATAATAAAAAAATAATCCCCTCTAATAACTGTTTATAAGATTTTTTCATCATATATATATATACACAATCAAGCAGAAACAGGTTGGTTTTATTATTTGTAATTTGCCAAATAAATAATATTTTCAATATCAGGTAGCAAGTGTTTTCAATAGTGTCTAAAATTCAAATTTAGATGATTATATAAAACATCTGATTTAAAAGACATTAAATAGCTCCTATTTGATAATATTTTTGAAAATTAAGCCACAAGAAACACACTTTCAAAAGCTGGTAAAAATTACATGAGTTGAAAACTGCACTCAAATTTGGGAATCTAATTTTTAACGTATGTTAAATGTTATTCTTGTGATGTAATCTTATATAAGGACTCAGTTCATTCTTCAGCCAAAGCTCATCAGCTGTTCAAAGTGCCACATATTATTCTGTAATGTGGCTTGACTATGGTCAAATAGCAGTACCTTCAAGGAAAACCAGGAACAGGGAGATTCATGGAACTATGAACTCAGTTCTACACTCTGACAAGAGTTAAGAAGGAAACCAAGGTCCAAGCTTACCTTTAGAAATGAAATCTAACTTCCTAATCATTAAAATGCTATCCTAAACATGTAATTTTGACTTAACCATCTAAATTAAACACCTCTTATAAGCAGAGTTACAATATACACTTTACGGAACAGGCTTTTTTGAAAACAGCTTGGTTATCTCATGTGACACATTATTTACTTTTATAATACAAAAATCTTCCTTTAAATTATCCATTCTTGGTATTGGTCGCTGCTGCTATGGATACTAACAGTAATCCTCCCCAAAAATTACAATTTATGATCTTCATTTCCTGAATCAGTTAGTTTCAGTAGTGCATAAACGAAGCATGCTCAAGTTTTCATGCTAAGAGGCCAACATTCCACTATATTTCACATTTTTGTTTACTAGGTCTTTAGTCTCCATCTGGCTGGTATTCTAAGAAATATTGGAAGCATTAATAGTCCATCTTTACTTATGCTATACAAATGGATGGGAATTTATTGACTGAGACTTTTTTTATTTCAC
The DNA here is from genome assembly GCA_907165065.1 of Caprimulgus europaeus. Next base: position 85,897,208 of record OU015523.1, on the reverse strand, counting down.
ACAATGATCTGTCAATCAAAGTACAAGCAGGTATTCTACTTTGGTTACTAAGTACTCCATTAATATTCCATATTGATTATTGTTCTTAAACTATCAGCGCAACATACACCTTAAATGGCTACAGACACAGCATAAAATGGACATGGGATGTGCAAGAAATAGCGGGCAAACAAATACTAGAGGCAAAACACACACACACACACATATATATATACATATAAAACTTCAGATACACATTGATAAATGTTTATATTCCCTTTTTTGTTTATGGCATTCAGGTTAGCTGGGCTTCTTAACTTTCTCTTTTAAGAATGTAAAAAACTATATTTAAATTTATATAATGTTTTGTCTATCTGTAGTTTTATGTATAGATTTCTCACTATCAGCCTTTAATAAATAAGGGGAAAAATAAAATCATAAAACCCCCTTTCAATTAGCCTACAGATAACTAGTTAAAAAGACACCATCCACTTGAAAAAGTCAGAATTTTGTGGATTCTATATTAGTCAGGTTGCTAATACCACATGAAAGGAAAGCTTAAAGACATGAACTGAAGAATTCATTAATTGAAATTATAAATAAAAAGCCATAAATATCTGCACAAACCAAATAGTCCCATTTCCTACATACTACCAAAAGCAGAGGGCAGAACAATTTTTTTTGCATGTAGCCTGATGCAAACAAAACAGTCACTTCAGCAATATTCTCTAGTCAGAGTACAGATGCCACCTCTATGATAACTTAAATTAACAGCATCTATTTTAAAGAAGGAAAACAACAACAACAATTATAATAATAAATACCACCTTAAAGCTTCTAATTATTCAGAAACCACAGCATAAGCTTCCAAGCTATACAAAATCATATCAAATTAGCAATAAAAAGGTAGCAATTTCAAAAACTATCCTTTTTGAAATAAAGTAATATGTGCATACACTATTAAAAAAAATATATGAGTTTATTTTAATTCACTGTTTCTTGACAACAGAAAAATACCAAGATAAAACAAAACCACATGTCATCATAATTCTTTCCTTATAAGAGGTACACTCAGATTATAATGGTAGATATGAATCCAAAATATCACTTGGAAACTGGGTGGCTATGGAATAGATTCTGAGGAGAACTCAGAAATATAAAGCTTGAGGATCTTCTTTCATAAAATCCTAAAAATTCTACAAAATAAGGTTCTACAAAATTATTGTCCAAAGAAAGTCTGTCACTATACAGATGGAATTTAATACTGAAAATCTATATTTTAATAATCTGGGGGAGGGGTGGGAAGGGAAAGCAAATCATTCCACAAACAATAAAAACCTTTGGTAAGTGCAGTGGAGTTTTTAATTATCTCAAACAAGGAGAGTGCTGTTGTTCAGCTAAGACTCTCTACTGACATTTATTTAATTTAGAAGGCACTCATATACCAGGGTGATGGATGGCAGCCTACAATACATAGATTAGGGTAGATTTAATGCTTGCCTGCCCAGTTAAAAATCTAAGACCTTGTGAAATGGAAAGGGGCTTGGTCCTATATTCTCCTTCTCTCAATTGGTTATTCACTGGCTAGCTGACAGCAAAAGGAAGTAACCATCCATCATCTTCAATGGGGAGTCAGAGCAAGGAAAAAAAAAAAATCTTAATAATGTTCTGACAAAAACATGAAGGAAAAGGCAGTGTAATTTTGAGATGCAAGAATGATACTCAAATCCTTGATTTTTATCACACAGAGTATCAGCACAGAGAACTATTCAAATCTGGTATAAAGAAGAACTATGCACTTTTTAATTTACTCCTGAGTCTTACTAGTTTGAATACCTCCTGCATCATTTTGCAATGTAAAAAGACAGCACTGAACTGACCAGGACAAAATCATTTACCTAGGAAAAGTTTAGTTGACTGGGAGCATAGGAGTCATCTTAGTTTGACTTTAGAATTCAGACAAGAAAGAATGACAGCTGTCCAGCACCTCAGCACAATGATAATGATTTCTTGTGTTGAATTAATAGCAATAAAACATGCCTGATTTCAGCAGCTGTTGGAAGCAGTGGGGTTGCTCTATTCAGAATAAAGAGAGACTTCCACCTCCCCAGATAAATGCATTCAAATCAAACAGTGCATACCAATAGTCAGCAGTACCCTGCTCTTATGTTAAGAGTGATTAATCACATTGCTGATTGGTTCTCAACTATCTTCACTTCTATCCTCACTGTGGACAAGATCACTGAGCTGCTCATTAAAAGAGCTGCACATGAGCTGCAGGAGGAAAGACTGGTGATCCCTGAAGAATTATTACAGTCAGTAGGAGGCCTTTTCAGTATTTTATATAAGCTTAACTGAGGTCAGGTGTCAGTGATTCCTCACACCTCTCCTGAGGCCAATACCACTTTGCACCCTGCTACTGACAATACTGTTCAAGTAGCAAAATTCAGTTTTATTGGTGGAACATTTGTAGGAACTACAGCATGGGGAAAAAAGACAGTTGGTTCTATATACTTAATAAGTGGTCTGCAAGTACTGGAATATAGAAAAATTGAGAGCATATGGGCAGATAGTTACACAGGCATACTCACTGAATAACTTGCCACAGCCGTATTATTATTAAACCCCTCTCCACTGTCTGTTATTTTAGCCTTCCACAAGTTAGGCATCCAATCTAAATTACTCATCCAGCCCACCTCTATAGACAAAAGAGAAAGATCCTTCAGAGAATAATTCAAACATCAGAAATTAGATGCTCCAGACAGCATGATTAACTCCCTTGAGATTCTTGTTTTTCTACACTGACCACAGATAGACCTGGGATGACTAGTTTTCACCTAGCACCTAACTCTTAGTTGGCTAACTTTTGTGAGAGAAAACAGATTTCTCTGAAAACAAATTATTATTTCAGTCACTAGATTCTTTCAAGTTCTTGAACAATCTATTTTTATTGCTGATTCTTGGTCTGCAGGCTTTGGTCAGATTCTCAGAGATATTTGACATGCAACTGGACATTAGCCCACCTGACTATATTTGTTCAGTGTAGCATTGGCCTTAAAGAGACCTTCAAGGATCATTGGTATCTGCCCTCAGCTGGATTTGTATAAGGCATTGAAAAGGCCTTGTATTGATTGAATTAATTTACTATTCAGCATTTTTCCAAATCATCTTCTTCCCCTGCTTCTGCTCTCTGATCTGACACATGTATTGGTAGCTTTTAAAATCAGACCTGTCTGAGCTCATCCACTGCTGTAAGAAACCTGGCTTCTGAAAACTCAAAAAAACTAATCTATGTACACAATGCTGTAGAGGTCACCTCATTAAAGTTTTGCAGTAAGTTACTGAACAGTTACAAAACAGTCAGTTTTAAAGGAATCTGTTACTTAGCCACACATCCTTGTGGATTTTGGTCTCTGTAACTCTTGACAGCTGCTTCAGTCATTACCATATCCTCATCAATGTAATCAGTAGCCTAAGGCTGCCCTACCTCTCAAATTCACAATCTGCAATGCTGTTCACTTCAGTGCTTTGGGGCATATTAGCAACTCAAGCTTTTTCTGCTTTGATATGCATGTTCTGTACCACTGACCCCAAAATATGCAGGTCTAATGAATTGGCTTTAATAGTTTTCTTACTCACTTAAATGTTTTTGTTTTAATTGGCTATACTACCATGTGTCCTGAACTACACTGAAAAGTTCACAGCATAGATGCTAATGGTGCCTTTCTAATTACTGCATAATGAACAAAGGTCTGTCAGAGCAATTTCAGAGGTTAGACTTCACAATTAGGAACCCCATTTTAATAAAAATCTAAAAAAAATCACATACTTAATAGAAATAATCTACATCACAAAGTATTTTTAAAAAATATTTTAAAAAAATATTTGTATAAATTCTTCTAGTTCCATAAAATTAATATTTTCTTCATTCCATTTTAATCTACCTGCCAACAGCCACAACCTCACCTTTATCACACTGTCCCTGAAGTGTACTTAACTTTCATGGATCACTGCTCTGGGGCTGAACTTGATTACTCTTTTCATTTACTTTAGGGAGCGCTGATAACTGATGGGCACAGTAATGCCATCTACTGGCAAGTTTTATATCCAGGCTTGCGTGGAGCAGAATCAAATGATTTGTCTTAGAAAACTCCAATGATTTTTCAAAGTCCATTCTATTTGTTTCCAATATTTCCAGTTCTAATGGATAAAGACCATGTAGCAGCTGGTCCTGTTTCATCCCCTGTGAAATCTGCTTTGTGCATCAATGGCACTAGCTAATATATATTTGCATCACTGCTAGCCTGAAGACCTGAGATCATGATAATGTGGTGAAAGCTTAAGATTAGGGTATATGAAAAGGATGAAAGGCAGCCCCACAATCTCAACAGACTGTGAATTACACATGAGCAAGGTCCAGTATCAGCAATCACCATTATAACACCAGATTTCTGCTCCCTTCATTTTCCTCACGTTAGGTTTGCCAGTGGGGGAGTTTAGAAGAACATTCATAAGAACATTCATACACTTATGTTGCACATATTACCTAGAATTTAAAAAAACTCCGGATATTAGGAGTTAGTATGGTTGTACATTTAAATGTTCAGCCACCAGAATACACAAAGTTCAACAAGAAAAAATGTGGAGGCATTTCACAACCATTTCCACTTAAAACATTTACATACAATTTCCCAGCAATGCAGTGTCATATCACACTTTTATTCCTAAAAATGTAGCTACAACAAAATTCAATTTCTTGTCACAGTTCTGCCTGTCTATAAACATTTTTGGGGGTTTTGGTTTTTTGTTTGTTTGTTTGTTTTTTGGTTTTTGTTTCCTTTTTTTCCAATGTTTATTTTTAAAATTCCCCTTGGAAACTAAGAAGTTACTCTAGTTGAACAGTGTCAGCTACTTACACATTAACAGGAAAATAATGGAACATGCAGCTTTCAGTAAAATTAACAATGTGGTACCGATAGTTCAACTATACCAATTTTTTTTGGACTGCCAGAAACCCACATTATAATTAGATCAGTTAAAAACTGCATGTATCTAGGCGTCCACCTACATGAGCATTTTCATTTGAATCAGGAGTGAGTTCTATTCTAAGTGTAGCCACTGGACTTATTTGTTTTTGTTTTGTTTTTAATAGTATTTTATAGTGATTGTTCAAACCAGTATTAAAGCCACCAGTATTAAAGTCTCCTTTAGAGATTTAGCTAGACATTGCTCGAATGACTCCCACCTCTATGTAAGTCACAGAACTACAAGCTGTTGCAAGAACATGAAGGTAAGAAAACAGAGAAGAAACTCCTGAACTAAAATTTGAAGAATTTCAAGACACAATCTACATGATTATTTTAAGTAAACAAGTTTCTGCAAAGAAACAGCATGCTCACATACACATTTCCAATTATTTCACCTTAGAGGAGAAATATTCACAGAAAATCTTACAACATTTTTCTACCTTGCCCCTTAAGAAGACTAGCCACACATGTCCCTTGTCTGCTCATCACACTGATCCTTGCAAAAGAAAGCAAAAAATGTTAGTGAGGTAAGTTCTTAGACTAAGAAATCCAAGTTTTTTCTGACCATGTTATTCTCTAGCAAAGGATTTGAAGGGTACCAGTGTGAAAACTTTGTTCATAGCCCTACCCAAAACCTAAGGATCAGAAACAATCCTTCACACTTCCACTCTTTAACTAATATCTAGAGGTCAGGAAGAGGACAATCTACATTTCTTGTCTCTTCCTTGCTCTGTAGTCACTTAAACACCAACATTTTCTCTATATGGACACCACCTGACAAAGTCTCTCTGCCAAGTTTGAGGTGTAAAGGGATACAATGAAATCTGAGGGAGCTATAAACTATTTTCACAGTTCTTCTGATAGAAGAAAAAGACAACAGCCAGGCACAAGATAACTCAGTATTTTTATATACTTTTTCTCCTAAAAATGCCAAATTATGACTACTTCACTAGTACGATATCCTACCACCAATCACTATAGAAAACATCAGAGCCTCTTCTCTCTGTAACAGTTATTTTCCATTCTCATTTATGTTGCTAATGTAATTTTGTTAGAATGCATGTTTGTGGAGAAAAGTGCAATCTATGAACAATAATTATGATTCTATTTTGGTTATTATTTTTATTCATGTCTTACTGAATACTGCTTTCATCCATTAACTTTGGTATTTATGTATAAAAAATACTAATTGATTATTAAGTAATCCTTAAACGGTATAGTAAATTCTGAACGGACAGTTATTTCACTATCTGCAAAACTAATACAAAAATAAACAGTTACTGAACTGATGTAGGTTTGAAAAAATAACTTTTACATCATGGGAAGAAAATATTTCAGTGGGTGAAACTGTATAACACATACATCAAACAGAGATTCCTTGTCTGGTTAAATTCAACAGTTAAGAAGACCACAGATGATCACTTTTTTCCTAGGAGCTAGTCACAGTTCCAGTGGGTAAACTGATTTTTTGATGGAATACAGTATGGGAATATCACTGAGACACAAAAGAGGAAAGGACACTGTCAGATAAACCAATATAGCATTTTGTCATTCAGAGCTGACACAGGAGTGGAGAGGTAAGTGAAATTCCCAATAGACTTCAGATAATATTCCACTTACTGGATGTTTTTGTGACTACTGAATGAAGCTTCTATTCCTATCTGAAGATCCTGGATATATAAAAAGATTTTTCACAGGTGAAAGTGAGAAGGAAAATACGACTTTATATCCAACTTGCTCATATATGCACCCTCTTAAAAATATGTATTAATGAATTAAAAAACAACAACAACAAAACCCTAGTAAAATGCTAATTCAGAATGTGTTTAGAATTACCTCAATTTCAATTTTGTGAGACTGGACCAAAGATAATTGTGCCTTCACATGAAGAAAAACTTTAAATAATAGCTTTAGAACAAAGGAAGAGTTCATTCTCTCACCGGGTACACATTTACATTTAATTTTCATGCGTAAAGGACTTGCATTCCAATCTTCAAACTGAACTTCAATGCAAGTTGTGGGTAAAGAACATCATCTTCATTAAGCATCAACCAGCAATCAAACAAATAAGAACATTTCAAAGTAGAATTCTCACCCTACAGGGTTCAACTGAAGGAAATAATAAAGTGAAATATGAAAAATAAAACTGTTCTTCAAGAAGAACAGATCTAATTAAAAGGAAGACCTAGCAACTTCATGGATTAATTGGGAACCAACTGAGATAATTAGACCTCTGGGAGTAAGATTACACCCATCATAAACTGCTTTTTTCACAACTACAGGTTAAGTGCTTAAAGCTTTAATTGGGGGCAGCACTAAGAAGAAAGTGGAACTTGCACAGAAGAATTAATATTTGGTGAAGCAATATCCTGAAGTACTTTGGCATCGTTAAAAACCACATTATTATTTTTCCCCAAGTGCGTGGGTTTCTTGGAGCCAAGTTGACAACTGTGGTTACAATTTGTACCAATCAAAAAATGCTCACACTATTATACTTTGACCTATAAACCACATGTAGCTACTCTGTACATTAGTAGTTCAAATACAGTTTCACCCTCTGTGATTACAGTTTAAATGAGCTGTTATTTTAACACATACATACACCGTGATAGTTTCTGCAATCAAACTATGAAAAAAAAAATATTATCTAAAGACCTGGTATACTGCTGAAAAGAATAACTGTTTCTCAGAATCACTCCAAGGACTAATTTTAGTTAAACCATTTGAAACAGAAACAATTTAATACCATAATACAAGTGTCATGGAAACTTTGGCATCCAGCTGATGAATTGTGTGTCCATTAGACAACTTGGAAAGCACAGGAGGAAAGCTTTACTAATACAACACAAAAGGTGGTCAGAATTCCTGCTTTAATCCCCTTTTAGTGGTAGGAAAACACCTGCAGAAGAAACAAATTACGTGTTTTCTAAAAGCACCCTATGTTCTTTCCTAAATGACAACATTCAAGATAAAAAGTTATTTTTTGTTACAAATTTTATTTGTATACAAAATAAACTATTTCAATACTAATTCATCATCTTTATTTTTGAGTTTATATACAACAGATAAGAAGGTTGAGTTCTGTAAATGTTTTTAAATACCATGGAGTACACATGGGATTGGATTTACTGTGGTATAATTTTAGTGCAAAAAGTTACGTAGTCCATAGGAATCCAGAGAGTTCTGGATGTGACTAATCACCCTTGAAAATCTAATCTAGAAAATTTGAAGAATGTTTTTGAGAAATATATTTCAGTGGATTGTAAACATGTTACAAGGTGTTTCTCTGAACATGCATGGTATGGCCTATGGATATTTGTCCAAATTACTAAAATATTTCCAGGACGTCTCAAGCCATTCTTGGATTAAAATAAGAAAAAATAATATGTCTGATTCCTTTCTTGCAACTGCTTCCCATTCACTACATCTTGTCCCAGCCTTTGTTAAGCTGTCAAGCTCCAGCTGTCAGGCTCTACCCGCACAATTAATATGTAGTTACCATTAAGGTATGATGAGTTTCTTGAAGACCAAGAACTACCCTACAAGCCTGATATGGTTACGTAGGTTGACAGGTATCTTAGGGAATTTCACCCACTGCTCTTTGTGATGCTGCTTTGATGTGCCTTGGTTCTTATCCATTTTACCCTACTTCCACTGTCCTGCTGCTACAGCTCACGTTCATCCCTTTTCTGCATTTTAAACTTCATCTAGTAGCATGAAACTAGGATGAAGATGAAACAGGCATGGAAGAAATTGTTCAGACCAGTGGCTACATCCCACCATCATGTTCTGCAGACTGGCAGATTTCTTGGTTCCCCCAGTTTTATGGTTATTCTTCTGGCCTCTGACCATGTTCACACTTTGCTCTTTGGATTAGTACACTTCGCAACATTTCTTGTTCATTATTTTTTCTAGCTCCAAAAAGGTCTCTAGCTTCATCTTATTAGAACTATACCACGGAGTCATACATTCATTGACATAACTACAGATGTCAGTTTTAGTCAATGAAATTGTGTGATAAATTCAGTATAACACCATGACTTAGTAAGATAACACTAAACACATCATTAATAAGCGACATCTAATTTGTAACTTATTGTGAGAAATAAACATACAATAATAAAGAAGATCTATTAGCAATCTTATCAAATACCATATAATCTTGATCTCTCAAAACACAGACGAAAATTTCAAAAAACATTGTTAAACTATTTATAAGTGCATCACATTCGAAGCCAAAATTGTCAGTTGATTCTATTTCTATACGCCTTCTGGATTCAGGCACTAATGAACCAATAGCTATCAGCAAGACTTTTGCTGAAATACTGTTACATTAATGAGTTTGGATCAGCTGCTCAAACATTTTGGCTGAAAAAGATGTCTGCTCAGGGAACTATATTGGTGGAGGTGAACACAAATGTTAAGTTTTAGCCCCTTGAATTTAGTTGATTGCAAACATGACGCCCAAAACCTTTTTTTTTTTTTTTTTTTTCCATTCAGCTTGTTTTGACATTGTAATAATAAATTAGATTGTATAGAAAACTGCCTTCTTTATCTTTCAGGCAAAAACACTGGAACAAGTTCTTCTGTTTATTATACAATTCATAATGTTTATTATACAATTCATAATGTGAATGATACTCTATGTTACACCAGTGTAAACCACTGGTGAATTTGTCACTTTCATATTGAAGTCAGCATTATTCAAACCTAAAAGTTATTCCCTCAGTTGTGCTATACCTCTATATTATCCTGTCTGAGACTGACACAAACTCCAGTGGGGTCACATATCCCTGGAATTAAAATTCTGGTGTGAAAAGGCAACAGGGATTTACATATGACATTGCTTAAATTAATTCTTTCTGTTGTCTTCAGTACAGTACTTCCCTGGAGCACCTTTAGTCATTCAATCCACATGGAATGAAAAAGCTTTCTGTATATTAGTCTATTAAAGGAACCAGAATATCAGTCATCAGTCACATACCCTGACTATAAGGAAAACCTCCTCAAATAATGGTAATTATTAGATTATACCTGAATGAAACGCCCTCTGCATCTGTGAGACAGTAAAGGTGATACACCTGAAGCTTATGGCTCAGCACTTTGTAGATCAACCAATGTGTTTGAAAAGGGAGGTGAAAATCAAGTCTATAATATTTTCACCTACACATTACTAAATTATTCCCTTGGGGAAAAGAAAAAAAAAGTGCATTCAAGCCAATTTAACTAGACAACCTGAAACTGAAATTCCAAACACAGTATTTTAAAAATATTTCAGTGACACTTGTCCTATATAGGAAGTAGCTGCAATTTATCTAGTTTGAGTCAGACACCAGCACTTGGGATTTGTTCAGCTCCAGAGTTGTACCATAAATTCCTTGAGGGAATTCAGAAGTCACCAAATGACGTATTGTTATTATCACCAGAAGTTAACCATATTCAACAAAACAGCACTCAGTGGGCAGCAATTCTGCAGTGTATAATTATAGTTGTCGTTTCTCATCTCAGGATTAAATGTGTTTTCACTTTTCAACTTCAACAACAACATAAAAAATCAAACCATCTTTCTCCATCCCTCAAAACACCAAACAAGATTAGTTTTAATATTTAAACAATTCTTTATCTTGCTTCTTTGAATAAATCCCACCTTTACTATTTTTTCCTTGGAACATCTGGATATTCCTTCCTTTCTAGCATTACTCTAGGTTCTGATGTTTGGGTTTCTTTTGTTTTGATTTTTGAATATATGACACTGCTACCAAATATAATTACCAGCTGCATTTACATTATAATTAAGGTCTTGTTTCTCTGTTGATTACTGTAAATGCCTTGAAAAAAAACAAAACAAAACAAAAACCCAACACCCTATTAATCTCTTTTGGTGCTCCAGTTTATGAGTTATGGCATTTTATGCAGTATTGTTAGCATCTTTATCTAGCTAAAATCCTCCATATTTCTCACCAAAAAACCTAAGGTTATGTTCCATTTTCAGTTGTTCTTGTATAACTTCAGAAAAATTATCTAAGTCTACTGAAGGACTTTGGAAGTCTTTGCAGATAGAATGGGTATGAGTCCTATACTTATGCTGGAATAAAAGGCAATAAACCTAACTCATAGATCAGGAAGTTAAGATGTAGTTTCATAAATGAGACCGTTTGATATTCTTTATTGATGTAATAGGTTTAAAGGGCCCTGCAGTACATTGAGCATCACTGATGAATACTATTTTATCACTATATTATACCTCCTGTCATTTAAAGAGCATTGATGAGCATGCCCATACAACAACAGTGAACACATGACACATAATCTTGAGCAAGTATTGTCTGAAATACTTTTGGATTAACCAGCAACAAAGACACATTTATGCAATGCTGAGGAAATAGGTCCTCAGCATTGCACCAGTGAAACGTGACCTAGTACATTTGGATGGTGATGTGCCATCTAATGCATATTTATTTGCTTGCATTAGCATTAACTCACAGATCCATCTATCAGAATCTCCATCATCATGTTACTTTTATCCTAGTTCAGTGTGGTATGAATTCTTCTTGTTATATGTCTTCTGACATACAAAAGTAGGTGTGCATTTCTATGCTAAAGGGGAAAGATGTGTGATAACAATCATCTTGAGGATACTAAAAAAACACAAGACAAATACTCTCATTCTAGCTCTTAAAATCCCCTTCTCTTTTTCTTCCTTATTCTTTTCCATATGCCCATGTGAATTGTGAGAGGATAATTCACACCCTATCCATGTCTTCTAATCTGAAATTTTTAGTAACCTACTTGGCTAGGTAGACTTTTGTTGATTCTTTTTGTTTTCCTAAAGATGAAATGTTCCTTACAAGCTTTTCAAGATACAGCTTTGCATTCATAAAATTTTTAGCAGTGGCAGTGAGATTATGAATAGAAATACGAAAGATGTTATCTTTGACTACCAAATATGGATGCAAATCAAATAGTCAGATGCAGTTATTCTACTGACCTAGTTTGTAGGTAAGGAATTGTGCATGTTTCTCTACCTTTCTAAAAACGTGCTGCTGAAAACTGCCTACCCCACCAATGAAAAACACACATGAAACAAATGCACTCTGAGAATAAAGTTGTTTGTAAAAAAATAAGAAGAGTACATGAAGTTGCTATCTGCTTGCATTCACCTTGCTGTTCAATGCATACTTGAAACGACACCAATTCTAGAGTTGCTTCCTGTATATAACTGCAGAGTTGAACTCTGCAGCCTTTTTAATTGGTCTTGCTTGTCACACTTAATTTGTTCTGATTTTATTTTAAACAATTATTAAATACAATTGAAAACACTAACAGCTCTTTTGCTCCATTAGCCTTGTGCATTCCGCTCTGTTTTCAGGCCTTACATCAACAACTGCTGCAGCAATACTGTTTCTTTCAGGATGAAGACAAAACATGGACTACATCCAAATTTTAATCAGCTGTACAGATGGGTTTATTTCACAAATGCACTAGGCTGCACAGATGGAAGTTCCTGAATGCCTGACAAGGTGTTAAAATGGTTACTGAGATTACAAAGGAATAAAAAAGCAGCACTGGAAATTATAATTAGTAGGGACTCCATTACTTATGGACTTATTAGTTCAGAACTTAAATTTTCTCTTGGTGTGTGGAAAATGGTTTGCAGAGTGGAAAAAGGTAAACACATGTCAGATTAGCTATAGTAACTGTTTTCTCTCCCTTGAGAATACACACAATCTTACAAATATCTAACTCAACTGTTATACTTGACACAATATCCACTGAAACCCGACAAAAACATGACATAATATTTTTTGACCATCCAAAGGCAGAACAAATGAAGCAGCAGTTTGTGCTCAGTGGCATGCTAAACAGCAGTTAAAAAAAATCCTGCAGATATCAGTGGAGAAAAATAGCTTTATACACGCTTGGTAGTATTATGCTTTTGAGCAGCTTTTTTATCAACTCGCATATTTTATGCCTAAAAAAGTTAAACGAATTATCATACTTGACTGAACAGGTTACAGCATTCATCACCTCATGGAATACTATGCCAATTTACTATCATGATACCAAATGTTCTAAACTGTGCTTTGGAAATAATACAGTAACAAAAGAGGTCATGAATAACTGCGATCATTACAGAATCCTGTGCTCTTGTTTGCAGGAGTGGAGGGCTGCAGAGACTGTGCCATCTTTATGTTAAGAGCACTAACCTTTTCTCCATCTTTAATGTGATAAGTTTTGGGTCATTCAGGGAAGAAATAAAGTATCATAAGTCCCTCTGCAATCTCTTTATATATACTGAGTTTGGAACAGTTGTGTAAGGGTGAATCAGGAACAAACTGTCCAAATGCACTGGAAGCTGCACCATAATTTTATGCAGCACTTTGTGCTAAATATTTTATTCATAATATGCTCCTGTGAGGATCTCTGCTCTTTCAGTACTATGAATAAGATATGTTTATTGTCCAAAACTCCCTCAGCAAGTTTGCTGATGATATGAAGCTGGGAAGAAGGGCTGACACACCAGAAGGCTGTATTGCCATTCAGAGAGACCTGGACACACTGGAGAGTTGGGCGGAAAGAAATCTGATGAGGTTCAACAGGAGCAAGTGTAGAGTCCTTCCCCTGGGGAGGAATAACCACATGCACCAGTACAGGTTAGAGGCTGACCTGCTTGAGAGGAGCTCTGTGGAAAAGGACTTGGGTGTCCTGGTGTTAACTGCTTGAGAGAGTCCAACACAGAGCCACCAAGATGATTAAGGGAGTGGAGCATCTCCCTTATGAGGAAAGGCTGAGGGAGCTGGGCCTCTGTAGCTTGGAGAAGAGGAGACTGAGGGGGGACCTTATTAATGTTTATAAACATATGAAGGGTGAGTGTCAGGTGGATGGAGCCAGGCTCTTCTCAGTGATGTCCAATGGTAGGACAAGGGGCAATGGGTGCAAGATGAAACACAGGAGGTTCCACTTAAACTTGAGAAGAAACTTCTTTACTGTGAGAGTGACAGAGCACTGGAACAGGCTGCCCAGAGAGGTTGTGGAGCCTCCTTTTCTGGAGATATTCAAGACCCTCCTGGACACCTTCCTGTGTGATCTCATTTAGGTGTTCCTGCTCTGGCAGGGGGTTTGGACTAGATGATCTTTCGAGGTGCCTTCCAATCCCTAATGTTCTGTGATTCTGTGATTCTGTGGACAGCAGGCTGGCCATGAGCCAGTAGTGTGCCCTTCTGGCCAGGAAGGCCAACAGTATCCTGGGGTGTATTAAAAAAAGCCTGGCCAGCAGGTCAAGGGAGGTTCTCCTCCCCTTCTACTCTGCCCTGGTGAGGCCACATATGGAGTACTGTGTCCAGTTCTGGGCCCCCCAGTTCAAGAAAGACAGGGATCTTCTAGAGAGAGTCCATCGGGGGGCCACAAAGATGATTAGGAACCACGAGCATCTCCTGTATGAGGAAAGGCTGAGAGATCTGGGACTCTTCAGCCTGGAGAAGAGAAGATTGAGAGGGGATATTCTCAATGGCTATAAATATCTGAAGTGTGGGGCCAAAATGGATGGGGCCAGGCTTTTTTTTGGTGGTGACAAGACAAGTGGCAATGGGCAAAAACTGGAATACCGGAAGTTCCAGACAAACTTAGGGAAAAACTTCTTTACTGTAAGGGTGTCGGAGCACTGGAATCAGCTACCCGGGGAGAATGTGGAGTCTCCATCTCTGGAGATATTCATACTTCACCTGGATGCAGTCCTGTGTAACTTGCTCTAGGTGAACCTGCTTTGGCATGGGGTTTTCACTAGATCATCTCCTGAGGTCCCTTCCAACCCCTACCATTCTGTGATTCTGTGAAAACTCTAGTTTGTCTTCCATCCTAAAGTTCTGCAATGGACACAGTACATAAACTTGCATATGTGACACCATGTAGACAGTAGGTACCTTTAAATGGATCAGACTCACATAAAAGAAAAAATGTTTTACTGCATCCCAAAAGATACAATGATCAAGAAAGACAGTAGTGCTCATTTTAAAATGTAGCTTAGAACAGAAAGGAAAACATCATTAAGAAGTGGACATTAAAATCAAAAGAATCATGGTGTGACTGGCACGGTGGCATAGTCAAAGATGATACAAAGGTAAAAATATTCCACAAACAGTTTGCATTTTTTCATAGTAAAAAGCAGGAAGATATAAAAGGTTATAGAAGTCAACTTTTTTCTGATTCTAAGCAAAGTAATATGTATCTGTAGGGTTTTACATACAAAAAGTAAGGTGGACCTGAGTAGGAAATAAGTTAACATAGGTTCATGAAAAACAAACTCAGCCAAAGTAATACAATTCTTTTTGACAAGACTAATCTCTGTATTACAAAAATAACAGTAGTTATTAACACCGGGTTTTATATATATATATAAAGAGAAAAACAAAACAAAACCTCTCTCTGCTCATTTAACTAGTGAAGCTAGACACTAAAATCAGGTCTTTACATAATAAATAAATAAAGGCTATTTAGTAAGTGTCAGAATGTCAAGGTAAACACAGAATCATTGTCAAACACGTTTATTTCTACTGGTATCCTTTAGGTCCCAAATCTTTGCACTGTGATTTAAGATTTTCATGAATGGATAAAACAAAGAAATTAGAGATGAAGTTTCCAGATGACATAAGGATCAGGGGACAGTGAACAAATAAGTGGAATTTTGGATCACATTGGAACCTGGGCCCAAGTAAACTATGTATTTTATCATGACCAGATGTGAAAAACATAAATGCGGGATGGGAGTCATGGTGGGCAATGAACAAACATAAAACCTTGAAGACCATGTTTACACAGCTGGGAAAGTAATTACATCCAGGAGGATTTGTGGGCTGTTATGGATAATCAGCTGAACATGAACTCCAAATACAAGACAGCAAACAAGAAGACTAACATGGTTCTTACATACATTATATTGAAAAGACTCATCTAGTTATTGCAGATTGTCATATTAAAATATGGCAATACATTGTTTTTATTTCATGCAAGGGTGATTATGAATAGAATATTGCATTTGTCTTTACATCAAGAAGAAAACCAATAGAACAAGGTTGTTCAGAGACCAATAAAAGACAGTTTCAAGGCTCAAGAGCTGCACCTGTGAGAAACACAACAAACCAAATAATAACCCTTAATTGTATTAAGAATTTGCTGATAGGAGATGCTTTAGTCTGGAAGATACAAGTACAGCAAGATACAAGATCAGATGACTACAAACTAAAATTCAACATACTCAGAATAAAAGTAATTTACATTAATTTAATAGTAAGTTTAATCATTTTTAAAAATCAAAATTTCTGGGAGATTCACTGTTACTGAATATTTTTAAAATAAAATTATTTTCTTCTAAAAGAGAGACTTAAAGGAATAACCAGTAAGAGGAAACCCTGTAGCCTTTGTAATGGAGCAATGCATGTTAGACTGTCACATGGCCCTTTCTGTCTTTATAAACAAGAAAAAAATATGAAATAATCTCACCAATATGTTAGTAAATTTATTTGGTGAAATATTGAACTAGATGAAGCCTACATAATATCTGTGCACATGGCAGGATCTACATTCCTTAAGAGGTAATATTGAGACACAGGTGTCATTGCATTATTTAAATAAATTGAAGTTAACATTTTAGTCAATATATGTAATGACTTCATACTACTCTACAGAGTAATCTAATGAAATGCAATTACAGTTTTTAGTTTCTGAGGTTGATTTCAGCATAAATTTATTAGTAAATAATTTATAGTGTGTAAAGATTATGAGATTATTAAATACATTTATAAAAATACATTACTTCCTCAATAGGGAGTACAAATGGTAGATTAATAGTCTTATCATCAACAGATTAAAAAAAATTAGTATTTAAAGGGAATATATTTTATCCGCATAGGGAATCAGATGTTAAATTATACACCATATACCATGCAGATCAGCAAATACTGGCATGGAAGACTGCCCATGGAAATACCAGCAATACAGGAGGATATGTTATATTTCTTCAGTATCTTCCTGTTTTTTTAAAAGAATATTGCAAGGTGATGATGTGCTTGGTAAGGAATGGTGACAGACACTGGAATGTAATGCTAATGTGACATCTCTCAAGTAGGAAAGAAAATCAAGATCCAGATCACTGGGAATTGCTTAAGATCTCATGAAATATTTCCCCATATAAAAAATACTATTGCTGTTAGACTTGGTAACCTTTGTAAACTTCATTTTGAGTAATTAAATTTTTCCCAAATCCAATATACCCAAACTTACATTTATATGACAGCAAAATAAATTACTCTATAGAGTGCCCATTGCCATAGCAGCTGGGAATTAGTTTCAAAAAAAAATAGTAATATTGATAATAATTTCTATAAACTTCCCACCCTTAATGAAGCATTGTTGCTTCCTACACAAATACTAGAAAATGCAGTTTAATGTCTTTAGAATATAAGATAGAAGTCGGTGAAATTAAATAAACTTCAAACATGGTCTTTATTTCAACTAATTTTAGATGTCATAACTTGAGTCACGTAGTGTAAACTACTTAGATGGTATCCTTAACTAGACTTCAGAGAAAAATCACACAGTTACAGAAGTAAGCCACCACTTTTAACATTTTAGAATTTATCCTCAGATTCACTTTTATCACTACCATAAACAGAGAAGAAACTTAAACGATTGTGAGATGAATCTAAGCCTCTGTTCTCCAATTTCACAAAAAGATACTTCAAGGCTGAATTTTAGGCCAAAACTGCATGCCTTTCTTTGCTAGACAAGGAAAATAACATTGGAATTGCCATCTTCTTTTTTTTTTTTTTTAATACTAGTCAAGTAAAAAAAAAATCCCATGTAAATTTAAGAGCATAGGAGTCAATTGTGCTTTTAACATGCACATCTTTGCAAGAAACAAGAATACTCTGTAAGTTTTTGCAGTCCACTCATGATGGAGTTCTTGATGACCTAAAAAGGCATACCTTCTGCCTACTTGCAAGGATAAGGAGGAGGATGAGGATTTAGGAACGTACAAACCACTCAGTCTAGCCTCATGACTTGTCAAATCCTCCTGGAAGCCACATCCAGGCACATACAGCAGGAAGAGGAGCCTGGAAACAGACTACCTGCATTTGTGAATGGCAAAGTGTTCTTGCTCAATCTGATTGATTGTCTCCTGTGATGAGATGGCTACCTTGGTGAAAAATGTGTACAGTAATGCTAGCAAGGCTTTTGTCACTATCACCCACAATATGTTTACAGATAAATTGGTGAGATATGGTTTGGATTGGTGGACTACCCAGCACTTGGGAAAAGTGCTTGGACTGCTGGTTAATAGGAGTGGATAATGGGGCCAATGCTGCCTTTGCATCTGATCTCTTTATTAAACATCTGGATCACAAGGCAGGGTGTATCCTCTGCAAGTGTGCAGATAACCCCAGGCTGGGTGAAAGCGCTCTGCATGCTGGAAGGCCAGGCTCCTATGCAGAGGGAGCTTGACAGGCTGGATAAATGGGTAGCATTTAACTACAGACCGGTCAGCCTCACCTCCATCCCTGGGAAGGGGATGGAACAACTTATCCTTGGTGCCATCTCTAGGCATATCAAGGATAAGAGGGTCATTAGGGGCAGTCAGCACGGCTTCACCAAGGGAAAGTCGTGCTTGACCAACCTTCTAGACTTTTATGAAAACACAACCAGGTGGCTAGATGATGGTTAGAGCAGTGGATATGGTCTATATTCATCAGTGACCTAGATGAGGGAACAGAGGGCACTGTCAGCAAGTTTGCTGATGATACAAAGCTGGGAGGAGTGGCTGACACACCAGAAGGCTGTGCTGCCATCCAGAGAGACCTGGACAGGCTGGAGAGCTGGGCAGGGAAAAACTTAATGAAATATAATGAGGGCAAGTGTAGGGTGTTGCATCTGAGCAGGAACAACCCCAGTTTCCAGTATAGGTTGGGGAATGATCTACTAGAGAGCAGTATAGGGGAAAGGGATCTGGGAGTCCTGGTGGACAGCAGGATGCCCATGAGCCAGCACTGTGCCCTTATGGCCAGGAAGACCAATGGCATCCTGGGGTGCATTAGAAGGGGTATGGTTAGTAGGTCAAGAGAGGTTCTCCTCCCCCTCTGTTCTGCTCTGGTGAGGCCATGTCTGGAATATTGTGTCCAGTTCTGGACCCCACAGCTCAAGAAGGACAGGGAACTGCTTGGGAGAGTCCAGCACAGAGCCACCAAGATGATTAAGGGAGTGGAGCATCTCCCTTATGAGGAAAGGCTGAGGGAGCTGGGCCTCTTTAGTTTGGAGAAGAGGAGACTGAGGGGTGACCTCATTAATGTTTATAAATATGTTAAAGGCCAGTGTCAGGAGGATGGAGCCAGGCTCTTCACAGTGGTGTCCAATGATAGGACAAGGGGCAGTGGGTGTAAGCTGGAACACAGGAGGTTCCACTTAAACTTGAGAAGAAACTTCTTTACTGTGAGAGTGACAGAGCACTGGAACAGGCTGCCCAGGGAGGTTGTGGAGTCTCCTTTTCTGGAGATATTCAAGACCCTCCTGGACACCTTCCTGTGTGATCTCATTTAGGTGTCCCTGCTCCAACAGGGGGTTGGACTAGATGATCTTTCGAGGTCCCTTCCATTCCCCAACATTCTGTGATTCTGTGATTCCGTTTGTAGCAGCTTAGAATTCCCTCCCTGTTTTCAGCACTTGTGAGGACATATCTGGAATAATGTACCCCATTTTGGGCTCTGTTTTGAGCTAGGCTTTGAATCTCCACAGATCCCTTCTAACCTAAAATATGTTATGATTTTATGACCACTACTTATGCATATCTCTGACAGATACATTAAGGATACAAGTCAGATAAATTTCTATACTTTAAAGCTTACACACTTGGTTGAAGTCTTAGAAACTTGTAGTCCTATAGACAGTGTGACTTTTCACAAAATGAAGGACTTCATTTCACCCAAAGTCTTGACATACAGGTAACAACTACATTCACTGTGAGCTGAGTCTATGAAGCCAAAATGGTGAAGTACAGAAGGTAGAGGAAGAAGCATTCCAGTCTTCTTGCAGATGAAAGTAAAACTTCACATTTTGAAAAGCTGAATTTCACTCTAGTTAGTCTTGAAACGATGATATGGATAAAAGTCTGCAGCTACTGAAAAAGAACTAGGATCACAGAATGCTTCAAGTTTGACATTAATCCAAAAGACATCCATATGTACATCTCAGTCTTACAAGGGATGATGGCAGAGAAACAAAGTGTTTTTTTCCATGTTGTTGTTAGCAAAAATTTTAAGATATGAAATGGAAAAGACTTTTTCATGAGCAATATTAAATTTCTGCCACTTATTGGCTGGGGAACTATTAGGAAATAAATAAACCGTTTGAGGGTTAGAAAAAAGATAGTGGCCTATCAAACATATCAACAAATTATGCACTCCTTGAAGAAGCAAACAAAACACACAAGTCCAAACTAAAAGATATATTCTATGATGAACTTGAATATTAAATGGTGCTTCAAAAGCACAACAGGAATATTATTGTGGGCAACAAGTGCATAAATAGCAAAGAAAAGGTGTGAAAAACAATCAGGAAAGAGATTTATTGGTATCAGTAATGGCAGTAAAAGCATTAGTCTCACCAGTTCTAAACTTCTGGCTGTGAAAATAAAACTGTTTCCTGGAATACACATTCTGTTGAATTCCAGTAGATGAGAGGCAGTAAATTACAGTAATCCCTAGCAAAATTAAACTTTTTTTTTTTTTTTTTAAATATAGCTATTGGAAAATTTAGGTGGTTATGATGGCTAAATTTAGCACAGTAATTAAGTAGTTATGACAGTTAAGAAACATGAAAACTGGACCTCCCAGTCTACACTGAAGCCCTGGAGGATGTCCTGATCACCAGGGTAGAATATAAGTAACCTCTATTCTTCCTATAGACATCTCTTGTAAAATCAAGAATGCAGAATTTTTAGTCATGAAAGTAAAGCAAATAAGGCAGCTTAACAGTACAAGCACAGACTGAGGAGAGGGAAGTCCCTGGCTCCAGTCCCTACCCCCACAGATTTTATCCAATGCTGCTCAAATAAAATAAATAAATAATTAAATACATATTTCTAAAACATAATAATAAAAAAAAGTCTTGCATGGATTTTCCCTCTCCTAAGTTAGTAATCCCAACAGAAGAGAATGGAGCCATGCTTTCTCTGACACCATATTCTTTTGGACTCAAATGTTTTCTGTGTTAAATGTCACTTTTCTATCATGTTGACACTTGATGAGAACATGAGAAACAATTTTTAAAAAGGTCTTATTATTTCTTTTAATGTGCAATAGTCACCATCATATCATTCACTGCATGTGCTGTTCTGCCCCTGCCACTGAAATAGCTATACCCTCTAATCAAAATTTTGTTTAATTCTTTTAGCACAATATAGTATATTGCTAAAGTGTCCCTGCTACCAGTAACACATAGTGGTGGGACACATAGTTTTCACCAGAACTAGGATAATAAATTATGCAGCTGAAACAAATCTAATTGTGCAAGGAGACTATTTGCCAAAAAGACGACTATGCTGACTAAATGGAGGAAACGTCCAAGAGGGAAGTACAAGAGGGAAGTAGAAGAGAATATTCTGGCACTGATTATTTTAGCATACTCTAATAGACATTGTATTGGTTGGAAATGAGAAGCAGACTAGTGGATATATAAAAGCCTTGTCATACAAATGCAAATAAAGTTTTTAACTAGTGGAGGTAATTCATTTCACTTCATGGCAAACAAATAGAAAGCACATTTCCCTCTATTTTTCATGCCCCCCCCCCTTTTTTTTTTAGGTGGGTTCCACTGGATTTTATTTTGGTGAATACCTGAGGCAGTTTTTATTGCTTAACAGCTTCCTTTCATCCATAAACATAAATAGGGGTTTTAAATTTGAAAGCAGAAAAAAAGATAGAAACCTAATTTCTCTGAGAAAGAATTGCACTACAGATTTTACTATCTGGTAGTGCTTGATTATTGAAGCTTTATTTTCATTGGTTTTTGAAAAATAATACTACATTCAAGCAAGTAGATTAAATGTTATTAGCTTTAATACATTTTTAAACAAAGTAATCTGTTGAAGTGATAATAGATTTTAAAGTAAGTATATTCATTACATTGGTTTTTAAACCATTGTGGTTTCCCTGTTGGCCACATGAATCTCTAAACCTGACATTGTTAATTACAATTATAATACGTGGTATGTGAACACTTGGTTAACTTCTACTATATTTAAGGGCAGACATAAAAGTAATTGAAGAATTCTACCACTAAAGTTAAAAGGTGTTATCACAGAAGCCCCAAAATACTGCTTGCCATTTCATTCACTTGGAAATGAGCTGCACAAGATTTCCAGAGAAAAGCTACCATCTATTCAAGCCCTGAAAATTAAAGTTTTATTTGAAAGGCGATCGGCTAATTCTACAGGCATGAGACAGGCAATAGAACTTGTCAAAATTTTATCGATTGGAAAGGTCTGAAGCTGTCGTGCTTTTACATGTATACCCCAATTTAGATTTTTAGTTACTTTTACTTGAAAAATTGGCTCTGACTCTCCACATGGCTTGAGGCATAGTTTCAATACTACTTTTTTGTGTCAAAAACACCTGTCTTTTTAACTTTAGTGCCAGAAGGGCTTAGCATCTTGTCAGTGAAGTAACACAGCCTGCACATGTATAGGTGTCACTCAATTTACCATCTGTTTTTTAGGATAACAGTCACCACTATCACCCAGCCCTTCCAGAGGCTCTAACAGTCTTCAGAGCTTCAGGTTTAGATCTACACTGAAAAACAGCTATGGGTATCCCACCACTTCCCGCTCATTCCATGTGTCTTTTAACCTTAGCTTTGTGAATACCTGGTCCTACATGAATTCAGTAACTATCCCTCATACAAAATTTTTTGTCAGTAGCATTCTACCACTTCTATAATGTTTTACAGTAAATAGTTGTCAAAGAAATGTCCTCATGTTGTAACAGAGAAAACTCCATGCATGAAGATACCAGCCCTTGCACCATGTTCAAACCTATACCACAGGCACCTTACTTCTAATCTCAAGAGATAAGAGTAACATCATCACTAATCCTAAATTACATTTCAATGATAAAGTTGCTAATCAGATAATTAGGCAAATGGATTAATAATACATACATACACTAAGAAAATACAGGCTTAATTTATCTATTAGAGAACAAAAAGGAGCTTATTTAAAGAAGTTTTTCTTTTTTTTCCTCAGAAAGTAGGATTTATTAATCCTTGCTTTTCATTAAAATAAACAAATATATAAATAAATAATACCATGGACCAGATTACATGCTTTTTACGTTCCTGTGCAACAAAGAATTTTTTACAGATATACAGGACCAAAGTGAGAAGACATATAGATTTTGATGTAAGGGTGACACTGCAATGCCACTGTGAGAAAATGCGTAAGTCAGTGGCCTTTAAGTTGGAGTAGCAGGGAGAGAAAGGTTTTCCTTAGAATAACATTTAAAGTATGTTCCAATATTTGCCTCAATTGAGGACCTACATAATTCTAAAATATGAAACAGGTTCAAGTCTTGCAGTAGGCCCAAATGGAAGAGGTAATATCAAGCAAGTACTGTTGTGTGATCTGGTATCTATATTGTTCCAGAAACAATATGACCTCAATGATTCTTTGGAACATAAACTCTGTTTTATACGTTCTCTTATGTTAAGGTATTAATTAAGAAGTGTTTGTGCCACCTATGACTTATCTTTGGCCTGGAAGTAACACATTATCAGTTCTTTAACCAGGGAGGGCCAAATAAACATTACAAATACATTTTTACATCAAAATCCCAGCAAGGGCTTTCTAATGTTAATGCTTTGGATGTTAAAAGCTTAATATCTTCAGGTCTAAAGGAACACAATAAGAACAGATTACAAAGGTAAATTTTCTGCTCGCTGAATATCTTCCTGATAGATATCTAAATGCATAACCCTGTCCAAATTACCTGGAATAACACAAGTCCTCTTTTTTTCTAGCTCATGCATCATAATACACCATTCACACCTTATTATCCTCTTCATTATTTTCCTAGAATAGGACATGTGTAAGGGTGGACAATGATCAGTGAGACTGCCCTGAGCAGCTATAAAGTTTCAGATGAAGTCTCCTCCTTTCCTTTTATAAAGCAGACAGACAGATGCAGCTGCTGTCCCACATTTCTCCATAGCTGAGCTTCCTGTCTGCCAAGCCAGTTAGAGTCTGAAAGCAACGGTAAGCATGCTTATGTTGACAAAATGAATTTCTAAGCCAGAGTAAACTGTACAACTGAGAAAAAATATTTTATATATATAAATCTGAGCATAAACTGGAGCTATTAAACAGCACCTTTTGGAGAATCTAAACACACCCTCAAAAGAAATTTAAGCAATTATGTTAACGTGGCATCACCAGGACTCTGTGATTTCTGTGGTTTGCATGAGGACTTTTTTTTTTTTTTTTTTTTTTAATCATTAGATGTCGGCTAAACCCTGTTCCTGGCACTGAGTTGTAGCTGGACAGTTTTTTTCCACTAGGCCCAATTTTCTTCCCATTTTGAATTGGAAAAGAAGCAGTCTGAAATTCCTCAGCCAAGTCAGCTTGTTCACCACATTATGACATTTAGGCTGTGTGGGTGGAGGGGGTTGAGAGTGGTACTGCCCTGCCATCCATGTAAAACACTTTAGCCTCTCACAGAGCAACACAGCAGTGTCAGCACAGTGCTCTCATTACTGGGGAAATATTACATGTAGCCATTTGTCTTCTCCCTTCAATTAGCAACAGTCAGTTACACTGTGCCCCCAGTCTGCTTTAGCTGTTGGCAGCTTTGCCACGTCAAACTTGCCTCTCATTTGGAAAGTAAACTGGGGAAACCTACTGTTCACCAGCCACACTCTTTGGCTGTGAAAAGGGAAAGAGGACAAAGGTATTAAAAGTATTATGCAATTAATTTACAGGCAAGCAAATAGCACTAGAAAAATTTAAGGAGATGATCTTCATGATATGCAGATAACATACTGTTAATGTTATTTAACTTCTGGAGTGCCACTTCACAGAGTTCCTCTTGTTTTATCTTATTCTGTTTTTTCATTGGTGTGTTTGTTTTCAAAGGGGTGTGAGGAGTTATATACAATGGGACAGGTTTGAATTAAGGAATACTGTTATGAGAGCTACTTCTTTTCAACTGGACATATCAAAACAGAATTGAAAGGTCAGATGTAAAAAGTAGTTGTCTTCTTCAGGTGAAATCCAACTCAAACCAGGAGAAAAGAGGATTTTCTAGCTAGAGTGATAAAGGAAATGCAAAAGTGATAAAGGAAGTTCTTCTGATAAATCCTGTGGGGCAAATAGGCTACCAAAATAAATGGGCATAGTCTAACTGTTGTTAAATGGAATCTCATCTGTTGATAGAAAAAAGAGATCTGGGTGCTATATCTCTACAAGACATCCCCTAAACAGCTGGTGTTGAGATATGATCAGACAAGATCAAAGCTTTCCTATGTGTTAAATGAACATGAGATTTTAGATTTAAAAAACACTATAAACTTTAAAGTGTTCAAAATAATGGCTCAGTACTGCATTTCTACCATCTTGAATATAAAATCAAAAAGTTGGAAGACAAATAACAGTGAAAGCTTAATGTAACCTGTATACTTGGGCTCTGAAAACATGACTTTTATCTGTAATTGTACTGTAATTATTTTGCTGGTTTGTTTTTTCACATGAAACCAAAAATTCATGGCTGTTAAACACCTGAGCGTACGTAAACTCCATCACTGCTTCCATTGCTCATTCTATCAAAAAATCCTACATTCTTTTGATCAGTTCTCTCTAAATGAGCTCCTGTTAATCGTAACTGGAGTGCTAAAATTTATACAAGCTATTAAGGAACTAAATTTTGTAACAGTTCAATGAATGAAATTACCTTTTCAAGATACCTTTGCATACCAAAAATAAACTTTGAACCTATCACTACATTTCTTTATGGCTTCAAAACCAATAATTGTAGTTTGCCAACTCCGACAATCCACTTAACTACGCTAACATAAAATACCATTTTCAAACAAGACTTCTTTAGGTTACCCTTTCATATGAAAATACTGTATGCAGTTTTTACTATTGAGGGTCAGGTAATAGAGCTCTTGGATTGAATAACAAGCAGGGATCAACATACTGCAAGTAGTCTGGTATCAAAAGCATTCTGCTAAATGACAGATGGCTGCCAAGCTGTAAGGAACCCACTATTAAGACACTTAAAAAACCAAAAAAAAACCCAAACAAAAAAAACCCCAAACAACAACAAAAAAAACCCCACCCAGACTGACAAACAGAAAGAACATGTATGAGCAAGACCCATATTAACATATTCATATTGGTCAGTCACCTGTGGGCATGTGACCTACTTCCATGATGTCCTCCCACAGTGATACAAGCTTTTCTTCTTCTCAGCAGGTAGTAATCTTCCAGAAAGAACTGCTGAGAACTGCAGGTATCACTACTTGCTGATGTTTTTGGTGATACGGGCATTTCTGCAGTGCATGTACCTTTTGTTCTCAATTTTCCATTTTCTCCTGACAATCCAGAAACAATACAGCAGAAGATTATAAGGTCTGAGAGAAAGGTCAATAGTAGGTGCAGTGGCAAAGTTCTACATGCCTTCAATATGCAGCATGTTCAGCATTATTTTTTCATATTTTATAATCATATGATACAGCTCATTAGTAGCTTGTTAGAAGAACCCTTTTGAGTACCATGTTTGATTTGTGCTAGCTTACTGTTCCTTCACATTGTATCTTTCCCATTGAACTTCTACCTATGAAAAGTTAAGAAACCCATATTATCACAATGCTCAGGGATTCACTTGCCTACTTCCACTTATAAAGTGCATTAATTTAAGCCTAATATAAGTAGATGGTCCCAGGTGCTGACATGCAACTCCATTAATTTTCAGTGGTATAGGTGCATACAAAAGAATTATTCTATCGGTTTTAAACGAAAATAAATAGCTTTTATATTCACAGTCCAATAAAGACCCCAAAAAACCAGAGTGAGCAAATGTTGCTCTGAAAATATCTCTCTCAAAGTAATTTCTTTATGCCTTTCTCCCTCTTTCTTTTTTTTTCAAATTTCTAACAGAAAATAGAAGGGGAAATCCTTCTGAATTCGTAACGTAAATAACAAATATGAAAGATAGCAACATCTTCATAAAATAACCCAGTTGCTTCTGACTATATTTGTAGAGCAGGATGTTAAGAATATTAGAAAATCCATCTTCTATCACAATAATGATTTCATATTGCTCCACTGTAGGTCAAAAAGAAAAGAGCATTTTATTTTTCAACCTCAAAAACACTTTGGGACTGATTAATACAATTGCATACAGTTATATTTGCACGGCAACAAATTTCCATCTAAAGGCAAAATGAAGTTTACAGTCACTCTGGGCTCTGCACAAATTAATGCTTCATTGAATATTAATGAATTACTCTTTGTGACCAATTGCCATGAAAATAATACTTGTGTCAGAATTTAAAATACACAAATATTAACATAAAAAAGACTTCCACAATGAAGTGAGTAAATCAGTTAAGACACATGCCAGAGTATTACTAACCTAATGGTTTTGTTGCTGATTTGCAAAACTAGATAACACTATTTTTTCCATACTAATTTCTAATGATTATGAAAACTCAGTATTTTCCTAGAATTTCACCTCTGTAAACTACATTTTGGTTCGGATTTTGGTTTGTAATAAAAACCAATTCATATTAGTTACCTCATACGTTATTCTAATTTATAAGTTAAAAGTAAACTTATACTGAATATTTTTGTTGACTTCAACATATATTTTATATCACCAAGCCTAAGATCATGTAATAGTAGGTGGAAATTACATCATTACATGCATGCTTTTTCCTGCCATGATGAGCTTTTTTAAAAATTGTTTATGTGGTGTTTATAGAAATAGCTTGCAGGACAAAAACTTTGTACTGGAAGTACATATGTCTTTGTACTTCCAGTGCAACCTTGGGAGAAAAGAAACTGCTATAAAATCATCTTAATACTGAATAACTGTCGGAGTCGACGGAAGAGAAGCCCATCCGATGATGTTCAGAAAGTCTCCTTTTATTAGTCTTTTTAGCACACATTTATAACACAGTTAATGAAATTCTTACCTAATGCAAAAGCTTAGCTCCTAATTGGTTAGTGATTAAAAGCTACTCACACCCCAGTTTTTCACAGCACACTTTATCTTATAGGTACAGCTTCAAGGCCTCACTCCGCTCCCACTTCGTTCCCACCGATAAAAGCATTCCTTTCTTATTAACCATTTCTACTACATCCTGACTCTATTCTAAGAACACAGATACCCAGATATCCTGTTTTTACCCATATTTTTGACTAACTAGATTTTCTCATGACCCTTGTTTTGTAGCCAATTTTCAATAAAGCTGTCCACAAATAACCAGTACTGGTTCTACAAAAGTTGTATCAGGTATCATTGATCTTTGTTTGAATTGCAAGGTTATTTCAACATGCTCCTAAAACAAAGTATAACAAATAACAGAGACTTTTTTTTCCATAATACGTTAAATATAGTCTATGAAAGGTGGGGATGAATATGTCTCAGGTTTCTCTGTTGCTCTGTAAGGAAATCTTGATTAAATACTTGTATCTTGCCAGGCCCATGTGAGGTTGAGAAAAATAATAATAATTTTCTTCTAACTTTCTTTTTGCAATAAGAATCCATAATAGAGGTAATGATAAGAAAAAATAAAATAACTAATCAGTCAGAGAAGGAACTAAAATATTAGCAGCAATAATATAAATTCTTTTTTTTTTTTTTTAATATTAATTCACCCCATATTGTGGAGACTACACAGAGAGCCCTTCAATTTAACAAGATAGTCATAGAGTATAGAAGCTTTTACTAATCTCATGGCATATTGATTGTGTTGAGGTCATTAAAGTAAATTATATAGTTTTATAAATGGGATCAATTCTGAGTACACAGTAAAGTCAGGAGTGAATTTCACTACTATGAAACAAATGGATATAATTAATTATGGTGTCAACCACTCTACGAGAGGGCATCATGCCAGCAGAAGATGGAACAAGGATGTGTTGTTTTCTATCTTCTGCCATAATGGCAATTGTTTCCTTGTGTTCCATTTCTCCTCTCACTTTCAAACAGACATGTGATCCCCGTTACAAGAAATAATTTTAAAAGCCATCAAATTCAGAAAATGTAATATATATTGCTATTCCCTTGCACTGTTGCTGCTACAGTGGTGAGCTACTGCGAAACACCCACCACACAAAACCACCTTCATGAACTATATTAACCAAGTATCCTTGTCCAAAATAAATTTACGATAACCATCAGTCTAATTTCACACCACTGCAACTTCATAATATTCTGAAATAGGAAAGCTTCATCTCCCAACTCCACAGAGTTAATGCTGAGCTATTAGCCATGCATTAGAGGAGGGACTGGAAGTCCCACCAGCAACTTATTGCAGCCACTGTAACTAGAGCCATGCACTCAATGAAGCAATACTTCTCCTTTTGCTGTCAATCTTCAGTACCAGAGCAGCAGGGTTTTATTTTACCTTTCCTTTTTTCCCATTTCACAAGGGTATTTAAAATTTGATCACAACAATGGTTCAGTTCATATGCATATTACAAACTGCTTTGGGGACTGCTCAGTGCAAAATGGGCGGATAATGTTACAGATTAACTTGACTCTGGAGTGTGAACTGTCAGCTATATCCTTTAGCTGGGGAAAAGATTTTAAACACTACCTGGAAAATTGTGAGGCCTAATTTTTCTGCTGTGCTAGCTTGCAGTATAATCCGAATAATGTGAATGTGCTTTCCATCTGACTGAGGCAGGCATGCTGTTAAGTGATTTGAGCGATTTGCCTGGTATAATAACCAGTTTTCTCTGTCTCACTGGATGCCAGGAACTTCCTGAAAATCTTTGCCGATGGCTTGACACAGACTGCTGAGTAGCCACAAAACTGTTTGATAAAAGCACCAGTTTTGTCCAGTATAAATCAATAGAATCCCGCTGCAATAGCTGTATTTGACTACAGCACTCAGCTGTTATCAAGCAGGGGACCTGTTCTGACTATTTTAACTTCAGAGTACATATCTTTTTCCCAGCTGGTCTTCAACACAGCAGGAATAGCTGTGGTGTGTGCTCAATGTTTTAGCCAAAGAACATTCAACATTCACAGCACTCCACTGGCCTCCAGACAAAGATTAACTGAAAACGCATTTCAATTCAGATATCAAATTGTTTTACTAAAACAGAGTATACAATGTATGATACTTCAAATGTGAGCCCTTAAATCTGAACCAGAAAGATTTTGCAGTAATTTCACCTGTCCTTCCTAACTGATGTGACCCTATTTTTCCAGGAAAACCTCCCATAAAAAGTCACATCTCACACAAGTAATTATACACATTCCTGAAACTAGTTGAAAGAATTTATTGCCAGTGAAAGGAAGCTAGAAAACATCTCTCAACATCAATGTTCAAAACATTATTGTCTTCATCTCCTCTGTACTCTTTAGTCATGACAACACTTTTTAAACAACAACAAAATATGCTTTTTGGATAGACTCATAGCACAGTAAGAATAATCAACTTAGTTCTCCCTAAAACTGAAATTACTTCTCGAGAAAAATAATGTATTTTCTAATGTTATATGCCACTGAAGCTAGAAAAATGCTAAATGTTTCTTACTCTGTTTCCATTTTTCACTTTATACCTTGAGGAGCATGGAGGTTTACCCAAAGCTTGTACCATCCCAATATGTTGGTTTAAGAAAAGGACAAAGCATCTACTGATAGCAAGAATTTATTTTTCCTTGAAATATCACTTATAACTTAGGGCTGATAATCTTTCACAAATTCTTGATTCTACTGAAGTTGATAGAATTTTTGACCTTTACACCAATGAAGCCAGTTCTCCAATATGTAGCAGACCTCTATAATACAAGGCTATTTATCTTTTCCTATGGTATAAATGTGCTATAAGAATAATAATTATAAACATTTTTGAGTTTACTCTGCTGTAAAACTATAAGTCTCATGAAGTTTGATGGTCAAGCAGATAGATCTTTCCTGTTCCCCATAACACTTGGCATATTGGGAAGGCCAATATCCCTTTCCTTCCTAACCAGTCTTGGCAATATTACGAAAAAACACATATAATTCCAAGCCCTGACTGACACACTTATTTTCCAAAATCTTACAATACTCTTCCATATGAGCATCTCAGTGCGACAATGAAGTTAATTATGATTCTAAGTTTTTATTTTACAAACTTTCAAACTGAGGTTCAAAGATATTAAATTATTTGTAGCCTGAAATAGTGAAAAAGAACAGCAAGAAAATCCTCCAAGGGTTTCTGTCACTTAGCTGGGTGTAAAAAACACTCCTAACAATGTGAATAGCTTGGATTGGGCTGCCCCTAACAAGTAACTTCATAAGTAAAGGATGTTCTCTTACAACGAGCAGCAGCATATCACAAATCAGGAGGTGGTTAGAAATTCGAGCATTCATTTTATACTGAACTGGCTTCACTTTGGACACAAAACATGCAGAGAAACCTCTAGGTTTTCTAACCTGATTTGCAGTTGACTTCCAAATTTTAGTTTGTATAATTTGTAACCGACAACTTAACTTTCCATTCTGAATCAGGTTGCATAGCATATATGCCCAATGTTAACGTGAAAAGAAAAAAATAAAAAATCAGCTTGAATATCTGTGTGCAGATATGACATGCTAATATAGCCAAACACGGTAACAGCCAAAGGGGATCTGCTGCATAGCTGCCTGGAGTGATTTTAAGTAAAACTGTCTCCTAAGCATACACAGTTAACTTATGCACACAATTTCTGTAAGGTTTTCCAAAATGATGCAGGAGATTCAGCATGCTCAATAACACAAGGTGCTTCCTGTTAGCAAGTTTCTCCATTTCTTACAATGATAATATTTTTCCAAGTCTCTCCCTCAATTTTTCAACTAAATTATCTGTGGAGAACTGAAATTTACTCCTTTAGATGAACAGATATTAAGACAAAATACAGAAAAAGATGTGTTAACACAGTTTTCATAGACGTATTCAGATTAACTTTGAGATTGTCAAAATTCCTACTATGTTTTCTTTGTGATTAAGGCAGACTCTTATCGTTTTGAACTGTTGCCCAGGAAAAGAGGGTCCTGTTTTAAACTCAGTGATTGCCATCTAGGCTTCATGCTCTAACATAGTGAAGCAAGTTCATACCCGCCTAAGTTTTCAGAACTTTAATATCCGAGTATTCTCCTGTAGGAGCAGATCAGTCTGTGTCTGCTAAATACACCACCTAGGTCCTATTTAAACTTGAGTAAGTTGTAACAAGACACTCCTTTTTAGTATAAATTGAGTTTAATTAGAACTTTACTAGAGATTTAACATTTATTCGATGCATGGAACTGAGTTTCAACCTATGTTAAAATATTGCCTCCAAACCATGATTTGCTTTTACTGTAGCCAAAAAGGAGGTCTGTTGCTTGCGGTAATGAGATGCTTCTTAAGCAAGAAAATTAGTATTTACTTGCCTGGAACACAGACATAAGCACACCAAAATAGCATAACCAGGTACAGTATATAAGCATACTTTAACACTGTAAAAACATTAATATCATCTTGCATTGCAGCTCAGCTTTATGTATAAATAATAGCCTTAATTTAAAGGAGCAGATGGTGTTGTGATATAGTGGCACAAGCAGGGTGCATAAAAAATGTGCAAGTATTAAACTCTATAAGATAAGAACTGAGGATGCAGAGTAGGCAAGAATGATGTCTGGTAAAACCAAAATAATCCTGCAGAGCAGGCAGGCAGGCAGGGTGTCTGATGGAACCAGAATAATCCTGCAGAATATGCAAAACCAGAACAAGCCCTCATCCCAAAAATAAATATCAAGAGAAGCTGAGATCACCCAGTTTTCTTTTGGGAGGAGACAGAGGAGCACAGAATATGAATGGTGTTTTATGTGGAAGGATGGGGAAGGAAGAAGGCAGCAGACTCTGTTCTCGCTTCCCTCTCAAATTGGTCTCATATAGTTATCAGTATGAACTAAAATGGCATCACTTCAGTGGCATTTTATGCTTGCAACCAATTTCAGATAAGCTTGTTATGGATAGTGATTAAGTGCTAACTACTAGCAATGTGCATTGTTAATGAATCCTATCAATCCAGTCAAGAGTTATTCTGAAGCTTGAAGCTGACTGATTTTGGAGTCTTCTCTCATCACATTTCCTTTACACTGTTGTCTTAACTTCCTAGTATATAGAGACCTCCTTATATTCATTTGCAATGTTAAGTTTACATTTTAAATTTTCATGGGACTTTTACAAAATTTTCTAAATGCTTGAAGATTCATCACAGTAAAGCAAGAATCAACATGAAACAAGATACAGCTTTTCTACCTGACTTGTATTTTCTTATGGGGTAATGTAGCCTTTAGGAAGTTCCATGGGTATGTAGTGTTTTTCTTCTCCTTTCTGTACAAAACTATTCTAAAATAATCACCTTGGAAAGACATGAAAAGCAAAGGTAATAGTGCCTAGTTCTGACCTACATGAGTATACTACATATGTGTACACGTGTACATATATGCATCAAATACAGGGAGTACTAGGATTCATTTATTTATCTACACTTGAAAAGACTTTTCAGTGTATAAACAATCACTTCTGGTATGTTGAAGTCACTGCATGTGTGTACACACACATGCATTATTATCTGTTTTGTAGATACACAGATGCTTTTTAATAGTAGAGTAAGAGAGAGAAAGACAAAATATGGTTCTGACATCACTCTCACATTCTAAATTAAAATAGTTATTAGGTGATTGTTTTACAAAATAGATTTATGTATATGTACATAGTTAAAGCTCCTCTCCCCCCACATTGTCTCTTCTTTCTTGATAACTCTGATATCATACAGTAGCACTTCAATGAGACAGACCTGCAATTAATTTTCTGCAGAATAAATGCTTTAGCATATAAAAAGGCACAGAAGAAGAAAAAAGGAACCACATCAAATCCCCCATATTTAATGATTTTAAAAATCTATACTCTACTTGCTCCAGCAGCAAACTTTTCAGTGTATTAAAAAAATAGAGATAGTTACTATATTTTCTCCTTATTCAGTGAAATAGTGTCTGATATTTAATTCTAAATCATTGGAATAGTTTATGGAAATAGTGATGCTAATGGTGAGGCTATCAGTGGGCTCATTAATTTGTAGTGGCTATTTCTCCTGACCTAATTTCCTTTCCTGCTTGAAAACTGTTTGAAATTTCATCTGACTACAATCAGGTTTATTGGAAATATTAATGTGTGAGCTCTCCCCATAAGCCAGCAGCAGAGTAATTGACTTGAAAGATGAATTACAACATGTGCATTAAGAGAATATAGAGCTGTAGTGTGGAATCTGGCTCTTTGTCCTTTGCTGCCCTCCCTTCCTTCACTCTGAATGTGATTCTGACAATTGAGAATTTTTTTTTTCTTTTTCCTCCAAGAGACAGTCCTATAAGAGCATCATTAATAATACACATTACACACTGTGGTTTATAATAGATGGTTGTTTATCCAAAGGCTGGGGAATGACACTTGAAACTTAGTCTCTGAAACAAATTGGAATTCCTATGAACTACACAGCCCTTCCTGATATTCATGGCTGTGTGATACAAGCATAATTTACTAACATTATTTGCCTTAAAACTAAAAAAGAGAAAGGAACGAAATATCTACCCTTTTAGATAAAGAACATTCCTAAACTTCTTACTGAACATTCAGTAAGAAATTATTATGAGGGGAAAATAATCCTTAAAATCTTGTATGTAAGCCCACATTGAGGCCTGTCCTACTTACAAAAGTGTTAAGCATGCAAAAATCAAGCACTGAATTCAAGTTGGAGACAAGAATGTTCCTGGAATTTGTGAATCCTCCAATGTGATGCTCATGGTCTCTGTGCCTCATGTCTTTAACATGACACTGCTATAAGTAAATTTAACTTTCTATGAAAACATGGTATTTTCTTTAAAACATTCAATACAGAAATATAATGCTGGATGACATTTCAGCATTTTCTGTTTTATTGTAAAGAAGAAAAAAATAATGCAAAAACTAAAAGGTAAGCCAAGAGAAAGACTCTTTGGTTTTGAAGATTTACATCTGTAAATGACGTATTTTCTTTCTCTAAAATAATTTTGAAATAGATTCTTACCAGTATTTTAGTACTTTCCTTCTTAATTATTCATGCTTTCAGAATAGCACATGGACAACAGGATTTGGTGGAAGAAGGCAGCGGAAAACATAATTTATTATCCATAACAGAACTGCTTCAAATAGCTCTCTGACTATGTCCATCTTCACAGAAAAACAGAGGATGAAAGGATAATAAGAATCTTCAGTCTTCACCAACAAATGCTCAAGTCACATCCCCCAAGTTGCAGAAGGCAGAGGCAGCGACTGGGAGAATGAAGAGCAGCCCACTGTAGGGGAAGATCAGGTTTGACACCATCTAAGGAACTTGAAGGTGCACAAGTCCATGGGACCTGATGGGATGCATCCGCAGTTCCTGAGACAACTGGCAGATGAAGTTGCCAAGCCACTATCCATCATATTTGAGACGTCCTGGCAGGCTGATGAAGTTCCCACAGACAGGACAATAGGTAACATAACCCCCATTTTTAAAAAGGGAAAAAAGGAAGATCCAGGCAACTACAGGCCGGTCAGTCTCACCTCAGTGTCTGGCAAGATCCTGGAGCAGATCCTTCTGGAAACTATGCTAAGGCACATGGGAAGTGAGCGATTATTGGTGACAGCCAACATGGCTTCAAGGGCAAATTATGATTGACCAGTTTGGTGGCCTTCTATGATGGAGTTACAGCATTGTTGAATAAAGGAACAGCAACTGATGTCCTCTACCTGGATTTGTGCAAGGCTTTTGACTTGACACTGTCCCGCACAACATCCTTTTCTCTAAGTTGGAGAGGCATGGACTAGATGGATGGATCACTCAGTGGATAAGGAATTTGCTGTATGGTTGCACTCAAAATGTTGCGGTCAATGGCTCGATATCCAAGTGGAGACTGGTGATAAGTGACATCCCTCCAGGGTTGGTACTGGGATTGGCGCTGTTTACCATCTTTGTCAGTGACATGGATGGTGGGATTGAGTGCACCCTCATCAGTTTTACAACATCAAGCTGTGTGGTTCAGTTGATATGTTGGAGGGGAGGGATGCCATCCAGAGGGACCTTAACAGGCTTGAGAAGTGGGTTCATGTAAACCTCATCAAGTTCAGCAAGGCAAAGTGCAACGTCCTGCACCTGGGTTGGGGTAATCTCAAAACAAAATACAGGCTGGGTGGAAAATGGATCAAGAGCACCCCTGAAGAGAATGACTTCTGGGTGTTGGTGAATGAGAAACTCCACATTAGCCAGCAGTGTGTACTCAAAGCCTAGATGGCCAATCTTATCCTGGGCTACATCAAGATAGATGTGGCCAGAAGGTTGATGGAGGTCATTCTGCCCCTCTACTCCGCTCTCGTGAGACCCTACCTGGAGTACTGCATTCATTTCTGCGGCCCCCAACATAAGAAGAATATGGACCTACTGGAGTGAGTCCATAAGAGGGCCACGAGGCTGGTCAGAGGGCTGGAGCACCTCTTCTATGAGGACAGGCTGAGACTTGGGGCTATTCAGCCTGGAGAAGAGAAGGCTCCAGGGAAATCTTACAGTAGCCTTGCAGTACCTGAAGGGGGCCTACAGGAAGTCTGGGAAGGGACTTCGTAAAAGGGCAGTAGTGATAGAAAAATGAGTAATGGTTATAGACTGGAAGAAGGTAGGTTTAGATTAGATATTAGGAAGAAATTCTTAATTGTGAGGGTGGTCAGACACTGGAACAGGTTGCCCAGAGAAGTTGTGGATGCCTCCTCCCTGGAAGTGTTCAAGGCCAGGCTGGATGAGGCTTTGAGCAACTTGGTCTAGTGGAAGGTGTCCCTGCTCATGGCAGGGGCGTTGCAACTAGATGATCTTTAAGGTCCCTTCCAACCCTAACCATTCTATGATTCTATGATTCTATTAAGAGTGTTCCATGATACAAGGCTTAGATATCCAATGGAAAAAAAATACTGAAGTTACTTTCCTTACACTGTGTGAAGGAATCAGACAATTGATTAGCCAGATAAATTAATCAATTTATAGTCTGAAGACTATTTAGTTTTTAAGACAAAAAACCCAGACAACTGACTAGAAAGTCAGTTCAGCACTGACATTATCAACAGTAGTAGCAGGTTTCTATGTTGATTTCTTCACTCCAGCTCCTTCTATGACCTCCAAAGCTTCTTCAACCCATAGACTACTCCTACATCATTTGGATCAGTTTTTTTATATTTTTCTCATACTGGTGTGAAAAGAGATCAAAAATTCTTTCTGCCTCTCATTTCTAACTCAGGAAGTACTAACTTACCTCTTGCTTACAATATCTCTTCCTATTTGTATCGCTGACTTAAATCTTGCTTGAAATGATTAAAATAATTGAAGTTTATAGTAACAAAAGTACTCCCTCTTTCTCCTCCCATGCCTTAAAACTGAATTTTCCATTCTTAATTTTTTGTTAATAAAATGCTGTTGATATGCGCTTGACACTATGCATAGGCCTTTGTACCATTTTTTTAAGTTCTGCTTTTATACTTTTTGAGAGATCCTGAGTCATAATGAAATAGTCAGAAACTTATACAAGTGGCTTTATGACAGAATAATTCTACATATAAATATATAACAGTTATAAAAATATGCAACAGATTAAGAAGTCCAAAATTAACAAATAAATTTAAATTATGTTCTTTCCCATCAGTTAGCTAAGATATTTTGTTCAGTTAGATTAGGCACACAAGCAATTACATCTCAATTACAGCAATTGTTCTGGAAACTGTGTTTATCCCTATAGACACCAGCTATAGAATTACTTCTCTCGGCTCCCCAGAACCTGTAAAACATTAGGAAATCATTACCATAATACTGTCCCCCTCCCCCCCACCCCCCAAAAAAAGGTAGTTCTGCTGGCCACACATAAAACCATTCAGAATATCTGCTCTTGAACTTGGATGTTCATGAAACAAAGATTTATTGTACTTCTGTTGACCTTAATTTCACTGTAATCAGTATAACCTCTTGGGTTAATAACTCCTGATGCTCACCTCTGCAGAAGTCAGTATCACAAAAAGTATATGATAGCACCTGCATCAGTGAAAGTTGAAAAATAGTTTCCATTATAGCTACCTGTTTTCACACTCCCTGCTTATTGTTGCCTCAATAGCACTCTGGATAACTAGAAGCACTCAGAAAGACACTGCTCTATCCCAGTTATTACTCTGTAACACAATTTTATTACCTTGGCCAAAGACAGGGAGATCATGGATGAAGTAGCCATGTTACAGGTGGTCTTTAAAGTTCTATGTTTAGTTATAATTCTGATAGCAACTTTCATCAATGAACAGCTTCACCCTTCCTCTTCAACTGTCAGCCTCAGCAAAAGCCACATACAGTGAATATCCTTTTTGCTGATGGCATAGTCAGAATTTCTGTTCTTAAGTTTTCTAATTTTTTAAGCTTGCCTTTGCACAACTGCTGCACCATAGTGGGTTCTTTACCCTCATATCAGAAAATCACAGTTCATTAACTTACTGAAAAATTTTCTCATTTCTAAGACTTCAAGAAAAATCATGTGGTTTCTGTTTACTTTCAGATGTTTAGTTACAGCAACATTTAACAATTCATTCCAGAAGGAATAACAACATATACAAATACACAGGAATATACAAGTATAAAAGCTTGTAACTTATAAATCACATTTTCAGACATGAGAAGACAGGTAAAACTGGATTAAACACACCAAAAAAAAAAAAAAAAGTTGGCAGAAAGGTATTTGAGGTCTAGCCTCCGTTTTCTCCATTATAAAAAGGCTGTACTAAAACCAAAGCAAGGTTTAATTTATCTAACCTATGTTTTCACAGAGTCTCATCTTTTTTTCACTGTGGTATTATCCTCTTTCAGAGAGAAACGCTTTAAGGTTTTTTTCAGATTTCATCAGTTACTCATACAGTAAGATGATATTCTTCCTTTCATCTTCATTTTAGGATGTAGATGTGTCAGTCCTTCAAAATTAGAAAGTCATCTAAAACTAGAAAGTTCTAGAACATGAACAGAGATTAAAAGACATCTTCAATGGAGCTCAAAACTTTCTACATATTTTTTCTTTCTCTGTTTTGCTTTCTAACAAATTCCTATTTTACAAGATAAAAAATGATGATATATTTTAAAATACTTGCTACAGCAAATGCTTATTACTCTAGCACTATCATATAAACTCAGTGGTGGGAGGAATGGAATTTCAGATTTTTTTTTTTTTTTTTTTTTACTCTGATATCTGCACAATGGACCATTAAAGGAGGATACTTCTCTGAAACTGAATAAAATGGAGGTTTTCCCCCACTTTAACATGCCATTACAATACTTTGCTTTGGTCTTTCACAATCTTTTGAGCAATGGAGATCTTGCAGTGTCTCTCAAGGTGGCAATTAAACTGCAAGCAGCAAATGCTACTTATAATTATTTTTGTAAGAGAAATAGAGGAATATTGAAGGAAAGGGAATCATTTGCAAGAGAGGGCCCATTTAAACTTTAAAGTGCAATGTAAACGGCACATCTCCTTGAAGTCTCCCCCTTCCCTTATCAACCACAGTTAGCAATATGTTAAACATAAATGGACAACTGTACTTCTGTTCAGCAAGATAGAAATGCTATTCAAAATAGCAGAATAGAATGTGTGCTGCTACTGACTTCAGCACAACTTTACATTTAAGTCTAGAGCCCCCAAAATCATTATGGGGAAAAATTAAATTTTCCACTGGCACAAACATACCCTACAGACACAGCATGCATCCATGGCAATGATAATTCTGATTTCAATTAGAACTTACTAGCTCTCTTGTGCCTCATTTTTACAAGGAAAATAAAATTGAGAAAGGCATCACTGTGATTAGCTCCTACAGCCACCTTTTCTGAGTAGTCTGAAGTGACAGCCACAGGGGGAAAAATGATTGTACTAAAATGTCTACTAATGAGGCCCCTGTAGTACTGCTCCAAGAAGGACCATTATATGCTACATTTGTCAATTTCATCTCTTTGGCTTTCTTTTTATCATCTGGAAAAATACTGATTAAGAGAAAGTTTCTTTTTAAGGCTTTATTCTTGTTTAACCTTCATAATAATGCTCATTGCCTTCCTGTACAGCTAAAATGATCCAATCTAAAACATTAAAATGTTCTGTACTTCCTACTGACTTTTCTCAGTTTCTTGAGACTAATATATACTTTATGATATAAATCCAGAAACTTTCAGCTGGGTTACAGAAAGGAAGGCATGAAAAATACCTGCAAATATCCGTATAAATGCATAGCAATGATTTGAATGGAAAACAGTAAAACTTTTTCTGTTCTTGTAGAAGATCTGTTCATGATGCAAGTCCTAATATCTCTGAGGTGAACAAGCAAAAAAGAAAAAGGAAATGGGAATTAAAAACAATAAAAATAATTTGAAGTAAAATAGAATAAAAAATAACTAAAAAAGAAAAATTATAAGAAAAAAAAAACAATAAAGGAGTCATAGGAATAGGCAGTGGCTATTTGTGTGACTACAGAGGAGGAGGAAGAAAAAAAAAAAAATTTCCAAATGTTAATGATGACAGAAACTGATAGTGGAATCTCTTACTGCCATCATTCTATATCATTCTATATAATATACTTGAAAAATAGATATAAGCAAAACTAAATTACTGCATACACAGCTCTTAAGAAGAAGCATGATTTGTACTTGTGCACAAAGTTATATTCTAGGAAAAAGACAAGGTTCTTCAAGAACACACATTTTTTTATGTCCCTAAAACTATGAAATTAAGGAGCAATTTATTTTCTTATGTTGAAATCGAAGATGGTGCTAAAGAGAAAAGTGGAACTTAGTAAAGGACCAAATAAGTAACGTGGATGTGGAATTCAAAAAAGAACTAGAACACTAAAAACTGAAGCTTGTTTTGTTAATGTAATAAAAAAAAATATAGGACCACTACTTTGTAATAACTTTAAAGAACTATAACAGATTAGTAAAATCATAACAGATTTTATAAAATTACTGAAAGTATCATAATGTCTCAAAAAAGTGGAATAAAAGAAAAAAAGTGTGTGCGCACTTGGGCATATACATGTAATATGTATAATGCATATTTTTTTAACTTTGGGAGTTCAAGTACATGGTTGTTAGCAACTCTAACTTCTTAGAATGCTTTCTAGGCTAATTCAATCTTTAAAGAAATATTCTTAATGAATTATAAGGAAGTAGCTGAAATGAGGGCACATAAGTCTTGATTAATTCTGTTGTTCTGTCAACTTCTGAAAGTTGCTGTGAAAATATAAAAACAGTCATTGGAGATAGAGGATAATCCTTTTTGCATATTACATGTTTAGTTAAAACATTAGTTATTTTTGCTGTGTGTCATCCAAACTTTTTCAGAATCCTGTTTGTGTCTTTGCCAAGAGAGACACAGACAAGGTTCTGCTCTTTTTGTCCTTTTGGTCTTAATGAGAAGAACTAGTCCTTCCACTCAGCCTCCATTTTCAGAATTGTTTCCTGAGAGTCCAACAGTTCCCACTTTGGCAACTATAAATCTCACAACTACCTGGTATTAAAATAAATCAGAATCAAAACCAGGGTGGGTCTATAATAATTTTTAAACAATCCTGAATGTCTTGTAATGCATCTATCCTAGCTCTAATGTCTCTAATATCTTGTTAAAGAAGATTTTAACGACTTTGGTTGATTCCAGCATTATATTAATATTTTGACTTCACTATATAAATCACAGCAGTACATACCAAACAATTTAGCATAGTCTTACCTATAATTAATTACCATCACTTTATATCTTATCATAACACGTAATCCCAGGATTCCGGACTAATTTCCTCTTCATTTGCAGTACTGTAGCCCTGAATGCACAGGTGAAGAAGCATTAAGTACTTCTCTCTAGATCTTTTTTGAGAGATCTTCTGATCAGTAACTGTCCCTCTATCTCTGCTTAGGCTAAATACAATCACATTTATTCAAGACTTGCTAGATGTTCTCTAACTTGTATAACTTTTCACACTGATGTCACAGTCTGACTTGTGTAGTTATTTGGTTATAGTAAATTTATTTGAATATTAAACTGCTTGTTGGACGCTATTAAGTCAAATCTTTTAGTTGGATTTATAATCAAAAGCTTTTACTAACAGAGATATTGATTGATCAAAGGTAATGTAATTCAACGCACTACATACACTTTACTCCCTTCCATGTAGCATGCTGAATACCTCAGTGCCCACCCCGTTACTCACAGTTCCTTTTCACTGAAGCCTTTCCCCTTTTTTCCTTCATTTAGTTCACAATATAACTGTACAATTTCTTCCAATTTATGTAAATCATATTCAAATATATATTTGCTAGAATACTTATAGTGATAAGCTGTTGTCAAAAATGTTTAGGATGCTATTTGAGTTGTTTAGTTCTAATGTATGATTGTGAAACACACAATTCAGTACCGAGAAGTAAAAATACTGAGAAAATACTGGTTGATGAGTAAGAAAGGTAGAAGAATGACAATACTGAGAGCCAGATTATTATTTTATTTCTTTCATTTTAGGGTCTTCTGATAATGATTCTTTATCCAAGTTTGAAACTTTTACTGTTTTTAGCATATTGCCCTGGCAATATTACATTCTCTCATTACAGTTGTGTGGGTTTTATTGCTTCACACTGCTGAGTGGAAAGGATTTTCCAGCTTGGGAAAATGCCAGAATTTGCATTTTAATAAAGATACATCAAACAGTGAACTTGCTTAACATACTGTAAGGGATCTGGTGAAACTGCGTCTTTTAAGTGTGTATTACTCTCACTCACTACACTTTTCTGCGGTTGTTATTTTAAGAAAGACAGAGCTAAAAACAAATTAGTGTATTAACTTCTTTTTCAGCAACACCTGAAAATCTATTACTGAGGTACCATAACTCAGTTAGAACTGCAGTGATATGCAGGAAATCTCTCCTAAAATCAACATCTAAAAAAGACACAGTCTAGAGTTAGGATGAAGGCCTGAATTTCACCTGCTTCATGAAGAAAAAAAGCTGTTCAGGAAGGCAGCTGCAATTAGAAAGTAGCCAGAAACCTAGAGATCTAGCATTGGCCACAAGATGAGAGGTGCAGTGTGCAGGCAACTGCTTACAGTTTATAGGGCTTTTCCCTTTAGGCATTACCTTTACTGTTTTACTGACTGCTGATTTATCTGTTGTGTTGTATATCCAATATTTAAATATTCTGGGCCCAATGTAATTTAGTTTTTAATCCTTGTCATTAGTGTAAATTATCATTTCTGCCTAGCATAGCAATTCACTCTCATACACACTGTAAGAAGAGTTGCATGAAGCTAGATAGCATATGCGTGGCCTGATTCTTCTGAGACCCAAAAAAAGCTGTTAAATCTATGCACCTATGTACTATACTGCAGTCACTTGAAAAAAGTAATAGACTTAAAAAAACAAAAATCAACAGCTAAAATCAAAACCATTAATTAATTTTTTAAAATATTACTGTATCAACCCTACAAATCGCTAACAATTTTATGGCAACAGTGGAAATTGTCAGAAAAAGCTGAGGGACATATCATAATAATTTGACATAACATAAACAAAACCAAATAAGTGTCTTTTGGGTTTGATATACGAAAACTGGAAATACTAAGTCAATAGGTGTATTTCTGACTCATTCCAGTTATCTGTCTGCACTTTCTATTCAGTTAAATGTGGTAAAAAACCCACAACAACAAAAACACCACCTATATTCA
The DNA here is from genome assembly GCA_907165065.1 of Caprimulgus europaeus. Next base: position 85,853,146 of record OU015523.1, on the reverse strand, counting down.
GAAAATTGTCCACTTTTGTCTGGTGTTATGATGAAGTTATTTTGATTTTGGTGTGGGGAATTCTTTTTTGTTGATGTGAGCAGAAGTTTGTGAAGATTGTGTGATGAATGTGGATTTTAGTGTTGATTCTTAAATATGTGATTCACAGAGGCGAGGGGTGGAATGTATTGGGTTTGCTTGGCAAGGTTTTGGTAGCAGTGGAGGGGGGGGGACATGGGGTGGCTTCTGTGAGAGAAGCTGCCAGAAGCTTCCCCCATGTCCGACCCGACACAGCCAATGCCAGCCAGCTACAAAAACAGACCCGCCACTGGCCAAGGCCGAGCCAATCAGTAACGCCTCTGTGATAATATAATTAAGAAAAAAAAAAAAAAGAAAGAGAGGGAAGAAAAAAAAGCTGCACACTTTGCAGCTGGAGAGAGAGGAGTGAGAAGATGTGAGAGAAAACAACTCTGCAAACACCAAGGTCAGTGAAGAAGAAGCGGGAGGAGGTGCTCCAGGCGCCGGAGCAGAGATTCCCCTGTAACCTGTGGTGAAGACCAGGGTGAGGCAGGCTGTCCCCCTGCAGCCCCTGGAGGTCCATGGTGGAGCAGATGACCACCTGTAGCCCGTGGAGGACCCCACGCCGGAGCAGGTGGATGCCTGAAGGAGGCTGTGACCCCGTGGGAAGCCCGCGCTGGAGCAGGTTCCTGTCAGGACCTGTAGCCCGTGGAGAGAGGAGCCCACGCCGGAGCAGGTTTGCTGGCAGGACTTGTGACCCCGTGGGGGACCCGTGCTGGAGCAGTCCCTTCCTGAAGGACTGCACCCCATGGAATGGACCCAGGCTGGAGCAGTTCGTGAAAAACTGTCAGTCATGGGAAGGACTCACGTTGGAGAAGTTGGTGGAGGACTGTCTCCCGTGAGAGGGACCCCACGCTGGTGCGGGGGAAGGAGTCCTCCCCCTGAGGAGGAAGCAGCGGCAGAAACACAGTGTGATGAACTGAACCCAACCCCATTCCCTGTCCCCCTGTGCTGCTGGGGGGAGGAGGTGGAAAATCGGGGAAGAGATTAAGCCCGGGAAGAAGGGAGGGATGGGGGAGGTGTTTTAAGATTTGGTTTTACTTCTCATTCTCCTCTAATTTTGATTGGTAATAAAGTAAATTTGTTTTTTCCCCCAAGTCGAGTCTGTTTTGCCCGTGCCAGTAATTGGTGAGTGATCTCTCTCCGTCCTTATCTCCACCCACGAGCTTTTCGTTATACTTTTCTCCCCCCTGCCCATTTGAGGAGGGGGAGTGATAGAGTGGGCTTTGGTGGGCATCCAGCCTCTAGCCAGGGTCAACCCACCACACTAACAAACCCTCAAACCCCAAACAAATAACAAAAGAACAGGATCCCTGCATTTTGAGGATCCTATTTCAAATAAAGTCTCTGGGATATAAAACAGTGCCTATAGGAATTTTTAATGCCACATGAGGCAAATAAATAAACCAGCTAAGAAAGTGCTGTGCAGACCAACCAAAGCAAAAAGATATTTTATAGGTCATCAACATTTCAAATGGAGCATAGAGGTGATGAAGAATATTTCTTTGATCTCTCCTTCCATAGACACAGAAAATATAAAAAGCTTACAACATCTTAGGTTTCACTGAAGTGCAAAAGAGTAAGTCAGAAGCTCTTCCCTATTAAAAACTCCACCTGGTCAGGCAACCTGTATTTGAACACAAGAATTCACCAAAGCAGTGATCATCAGATTTTGTCATATGATTTCTTGTTTTTATTCACTGAAAATTTCCAACTAAAAGATAAGATTATTGCACTGATCACTACTTCTTTGCTTTCATTCCTCTGCTTTCTGGTTGTTAATGAAGCCAGTTGTGCAGGGATAGACATGCTGGAGCAAAATACTCTGTAGTCTGCCTCTGCCAACTTGCAGTCGTGAATGCAGTTTAAAGTTGAGCCAGCTTTAATGTACCAGTTTTTCTCACAAATTCTAAGTCCTGTTTTCCACCCTAAACAGCACTCCTTGTAAATGGCACGAAGAAAACTACAATTACTTAGGTACAGGTGCTTTATGATAAGGCAATAGAGTAGAAAAGGTCTGTTGTAACTCCTTACACAAATCCAGTCATAATTCAATGCTGAATTGTCACCATCTTTAAAAGGGAACAGCATCTGGCAATGACAGATACCTAATTACCTTCATGTAATAATAGGTTTTTCATGCAAATAATGGATGAAGTTTAGGTGCACCATAAGCGAAAATATAAAACCTATTCTGCCTATAAAAATTGTGTAATTACATTTAATAGAGATAGCCAAGTGGTTTTTTAATAAAAAAATCTTAAAAATAAAGGCTAAATTTAAAATTATTTTATGGTTTTAGACTAAGAATAACAAAACTTCCTGATACTCATTATTTGCCCATGTTTTCTTGGTAAATGGTAGTCTTTGAGGCATAGCCAACTATTCGCTATGGGGAATCTGATCTTACTTAGAATTATAGACTCTTCTATAATGTTATATAAAAGTACTAATTAACAAGAAAATCCCTCTTAACATCCACACAGCTGTATTTTTTTTTTTCCCCCCTTTGGTGATGCTCATTACTTTAGCTTTCAAATTTTATAATTCACTTTTGGACACTAAAAGTTTTACTCTTACTTCAAATATTAACCAATTTTTATTTCCAGAGCCTTTGTCCTGAAAATAGTTTATTCCAAATTTTCTGTTGAGAGCATAAGTTCTTAGAATAAATCATGGTGAACAAGAAAGAGAAGACTGAGCAGCAGCCTTGCAGCTGTCTTTTTTGGTATCAGCAGAATATATTTTCTATCAAATTTCAAATACTTTAAGATTTTTAAAAAAAAAACAAAATGGGTTTTTTCGGGTTTTGGTTGGGTTTTTTTTTTTCAGTTTGTAGAGTAAGGACTGCAACCTTCCTCTCAAAGCCTCCAACAGAGCTCAGTAAGAAGCAGAGTCAGAATATTTTATAGACAGATGCTCTTGCAAACTTCAGCATGCCAGCTAAGCCATAGTTGGCTACAGTTTTAAAATCTCCTGGAACATGAAATTGTCCTTTCTCTAAATATACCACCTTCCAAGAGTTCTGGTGAGATGTAAGGGTACTAAAAAGATACAGGAGATGTAAGGTGGGGGAAAAAGGAACAAAGAGGGTGGGTAGCCATGTGAGTTGGTAAACTACACTGGAAATAGACCAGCATGCCATTTGCCAACACATTGGACCAGCACTAACTGCTTAGGTAGATGACTAGAGTTTGCAGCTATAGTGAGGGAATCAGGCAAATATATTTACATGATATGATTGGCAATTAGTGTGCTTCAAATGGAGTTTTCTTATAAGGTGCTGAACACATTACTGCAAGAGAGTCATCCCATTTCTGCAAAAATTACTTTCTCTGTATTGTCAAGGAAATGACTTACAGTTCTCTGTATAACAGAATGGTCTGGATTATGAGAGAGCACTCTGGAGGAGAATAAAACAAAAATTCAGTCTTTCTTAGTTAAGGTAGAAGACTAGTGGCCTAAGTCGCCGCTCTAGTCAATGGCCAGGCATAAGTACCTCTGGAAGGCTGAACTTGTAAACGCGATTAAATGTACATGGGCTGAGTACTATATTCATACTGAAGAAAACACTGTTAAAAAAACCCCACAAACTATTAAATGCAAATTAACAAATGTGTAACCTATGTTTAATTTTGCAATTATTTATTAATTATTGAACTGTAGTTCAATATAGTTGTTAGTAAAAAAATTACAATAATTTATCATGTTGCATAACAACATATTTTTATATCACCAGGTAAACTTGCTAAATAAAAGTAGCCTCCAATACTAGACCCTTGATAATTCACCTTGCTATATTACCTTTTGGTCTGTTCTAGACAGTTTCAACAATCTCTCTACCCTCAGTGTCAGAGCAGGATAGCTCATGGTCAGTATGCTTAAAATATAATTCTAAATGGAAAGAAAACTAAAACAAATAATTTATTTTTACTAAACAAAACTTTTTTTTTTTCCTCCCCAGAAATCATGCAAAAATACTGTGCACTAATTCAAGGGAAAAATTAGTCATGTTATCCAGCTGGACTAGACTTACATGATGGCTTCAGTCTCGGGCTACACTCAAGAATGCTCACAGCTTTCATGCGATACAAAATGTGTGAATCACTTGTTAAAGTAAAGTGGTTACAAGGACTAAACTACACTTTACTCTGGATCAGCATGAAGAGTAATTTAAACTGTTGATTTTAAACTTTGAGGACCTTCATAGCTTAGATCTTATCTTCCTTAGAAGGTACTTCTTTATCTGTGGTAGATGTAGTAATAGAGATCGGAAGAAATCTTGTTAATGCGGTCTTGATTCACAGCTGGGAAAGCCAGAATATATAAAGACTCTACAAAGGTAACTACTTGGAACTTCAGAAAATTTGTTTTATCATATAAAGAGTGACATCGTGACAACAATTTCAAAAGTATAGCTACTACTTCTCTGAATCACAGTCCAAACATTACTCCAAAACTCAGACAGTGAGAAAAAAATATTTAGACACAATACAAGACATGGATTTGCACTACAGACATGTGAATGTATGCTACATTTAGCCTAACAGACCCGAAAAAAAAAGGACGTACATGATTATATTTACCAATGTGAAAGAACAAGAGAAATTCAACAAACTGCCATTCAATAAATTACAGAGATTCTGATATATTTTTCTATGCAGACCTTTAATGTCTGGAGAATGCAATACACAACGCTTTGGCACGTAACACATCAAAAGAACAATCAAAAATCAAAAGAAAAAAGATCCTAAATTGCTATTTAAGTGACAGTTAATATTCTGAGATAGAATGAAATGTGATGTGGTTCTCACAGCAGTTTCACTTCTTGGCTGAGATTCAACTATAAGACAGAGATTTTGGATTTTAAGCACCACAGAATAATAAAACAAATAAATACAACCCTATAGCTCTTCTTCTAGAGGAAATTATTTCCCACAAGACATTCTTGAGAACTTTGTCTAATCTAGTTTCAGATAGCTGAAGAATTCATACTTTCATTGCTTTTTTCTGCAACATTTACATAAGCCAATTTAAATATATCAACACTCATTGTACTGATATTTTCAGTTAAATTCATTTTAAAACTCTTCTATGTACAAATTACTGAGTAAATGCCTTTTTTTAAAAAAGTTAAATAATTCTGCCTTCCAAAGATGTCCAAAAAAGTCTTTTTAGGGGCTATATTTTGCATATCCCCTTAGTGCAGGCTATATATACTTATATCAAACTTTTCTTTAATGACAGGCCTTTTTTTAAAACTTTTCTCAACAATATATCCAATATATCAATATCTTTCTGATACTGAAGAATAAAAGATTGTAAAAGAAAGATTGTGAGCAGACCTCACAAATCCTGTGGACGAATAAATTTTAGAAGCAGTAAGTCATGAGCACAAAAGCTCTTAATCACCAGGTACAAGAAACTAGTAAAGAAAGGCAAGACACTTGCATGGCTGAATAAAGACCTGCTGGTCTTTACCAAAGGGCAAGAAGGAAATGCAGTGGCAGTGGAAGCAGGAACTGGTATCTGGGAAGAGTATAGGGACGTTGCCCAGTTGTGTAGGGATGGGGTCAACAAGGCCAAGGCACGGCTGACCTTGGCAAAGGATGTAAAGAATAATACGAAGGGCTTCTACAGGTATATTGGCCGGAAACGGAAGATTAAAGAAAGCATATCCTCCCTGATGAACAAGACTGGTAAACTGGTAACAATAGACAAGGAGAAGGCCGAGGTACTCAACAACTTTTTTTGCTTTAGTCTGCTCTGGCAAGCTCCCTTCCCACACCTCTCAAGTGGATGGACTGCAGGGCAGGGAATGGGGCAGTAAAATCTCCCCCACTGTAAAAGATCAGGTTTGTGACCACCTGAGGAATTTGAACATACGTAAGTCTATGGGACCTGACAAGGTACATCCCAGAGTCCTAAAGGAAATGGCTGATGTATTTGCCAAGCCACCCTCCACGATATATGAAAACTCATGGCAGTCAGGTGAAGTCTCTGGGGACTGGAAAAAGGGAAATGTTGCACCCATACTTAAGAAGGGTAGAAAGGAGGAACCTGGGAACTACCAACCTGTCAGCCTCACCTCCCTGCTTGGGAAGATCATGGAACAGATCCTCCTAGAAGCTATGCTAAGGTACATGGAGGATAGGGAGGTGATTTGAGACAGACAGCATGGCTTCACCAAGGGTAAGTCCTGCCTGACCAACCTAGTGGCCTTCTAGGATGTAGTGACTACATCAGTGGACATGGGAAGAGCTACGGATGTTGTCTATCTGGACTTCTGTAAGGCCTTTGACACAGTCCCCCGTAATAGCTGTCTCTCTAAACTGGAGAAACATGGATTCCATGGGTGGAAGATACACAAAGGCTTAAACCATAAGCCTTAAATTAGAGTTGATTTTGAGTGAATTTCCCAACCTGTACCATAGTAACATGAAATGCGACCGTGAGATTCTTTCCCCAACCTGTATCACATCAGCATGAAATAAGACCATGAGACTTCTCTCCTACAATCCAAAGTGAGGTGCTGTATATCAAAATAGTACCTTCCCGGACTTTTCTTGGATCCTGGTCGAATCCGAGATGCATCCATGTGAAATGAAACTTACCCACCAGATGTTACCGTGCCTTTCTGTCTACATAATTTGTTTGTTAGTTTGCATAAAAGCAGGATGCTCTCACAGCAAAGATGGAGACCTCACCTATGAGTGGACGCACTGTATAGGACTTCCCAATTGCCAGGGAAAGGGTCTCCAAATCCTTCACTGTGACAGGGGCTCCCCAGCTGATACATGGATCTGGATGATGATAACTATTTGGGCAATTGGTGAAGTATCTTTCTTAATCACTATGCTTTTTCTAATGTAGTAATGATTAGGTACATTACCCTGTTTAACTCTGTACCTTGCTTATTCTTCTTTTTTCCCTGTTTTAAAACAGAGTAACATAAGTTTGTTTTTGTTGTCAAGTTGGCATCTGTGTCCTTTTTTTGCTATCCCCATCAGATAGGAAAACAGTGGACTGTGGGGTGGAAAAGGAATTGGCTCAACAGTCACATCCAGAGAGCAGTGGTCAACAGCTCGACGTCCAGATGGAGATCAGTGACAAGTGGCATCCCTCAAGGGTCCATACTGGGACCAATGCTCTTTACTATCTTCATCAATGACATAGACAGTGGGATTGAGTGCACCCTCAGCAAGTTTGCAGATGACACCAAGCTAAGTGGTGCAGTTGACATGCCTGAGGGATGGGATGCCATCCAGAGGGACCTGGACAAGCTCGAGAAGTGGCCTCATGTGAACCTCATGAGGTTCAACAAGGCCAAGTGCAACGTCCTGCACCTGGATCAGGGAAATTCCCAGTATCAATACAGGCTGAAGGATGAAGGTACTTAGAGTAGGCCTGCAGAGAAGGGCTTGGGGGTACCGGTGGATGAAAAGCTGGACATGAGCCAGCAATGTGCACTTGCTGCCCAGACTGCAAATTGTATCCTGGGCTGCATCAAAAGAAGTGTGGCGAGCGGGTCAGGAGAGGTGATTCTGCCCCTCTACTCCACTCTGTTGATGCTCCACCTGGAGTACTGTGTCCAGCTCTGGAGTCCTCAGCAAAAGAAAGACATGGACCTGCTGGAGCAGGTCCAGAGTACCACAAAAATTATCATAGGGATGGAACAGCTCTCCTATGAAGAATGGCTAAGAGAGCTGGGGTTGTTCAGCCTGGAGAAGAAGGATCCAGGGTGACCTTATGGTGGCGTACCTGAAGGGGACCTACAAGAAAGGTCAGGACAGACTTTTTAGCAGGGCCTGTAGCAATAGGACAAGGGGTAATTGTTTTAAACTAAAAGAAAGTAGATTCAGACTAGATGTTAGGAAGAAATTTTTTAAAATGTGGGTAGTGAAATACTGGAACAGGTTGCCCAGAAAGGTGGCAGATGTCTCTTCCCTGGAAGGGGTCAGGCTAGATGAGGCTTCGGACAACATGATCTAGTTGAAGCTGTCCCTGCTTATTGCAGCATGGTTGGACTAGATGACCTTTAAATATCCATTCCAACCCAAACCACTCTATGATTTTATAAGTGAGAAATTAGAAACCTGAATAAACAACATCTATGACACCAGAAATCCTATGATACAATCTCGAGGAGTACATCTTGCCAAACCATATGTTTGCTTTATTTTAAAATGGTCTTAGAGGCTAGTATTTGACTTGGTTCAGTTTTACCGCTACATCCATACCTAGCTTTCACTTGTTAGCAACAAAGGCAGCAACTGGATTAAAATCAGCTACACTGTATTTACTGATTATGGTTTTAAGTTCATTTTTCAAGCTGAGATTCAGCTGATCTTGCACATTAAAAAGCTGGACTTTATGCTGGAAATGAGTACGCCCCTGGAGCACCTCACTTCATTTATCTTCAAGAATTTAATGAAGAAGAAAATTTACACCTACTATACAGAATGACTGTGAAAACTAGCTTAGAATATACAAATAGGTAGACAAAGGTAGGAAAGAGGAAGCCCATCCTTAATTTCCATAATGTAGTGGATAAGAAATTAGTCCCACAGAACAGTACAACATCTGAAATGACCAGCAATATCCTTCCATGCTCAGACATCCTCCAATCGCAAAGGAATTATTTTGATTGCTTTTGGTTTAAATTAGCTGATAGATCAAGTGATTGAAAACCTGTCCTTAAATCTTACTCATTATGCCAAGCCCTGAACAGATGGATCAAGCATCAGATTCAGCATTCCTGAAATGGGATCTGAAAGATGAAGGAATATTTGAGACCCTGAATTAATTCATTTGGCCTGGCATAGATTGCCAGAAACAAACAAAAGGGCAGTAAGAATATTTTATTTTCTGGGACCTAAATGGAGGGCAGCTCATTTAATCTAAGCTTCCAGAAGTATCAGATGGTGATTGCTTAGTTCTTTACCTACCACTATATTAAGGCTTAAATATAATGTTGTTCTTTTTTTTTCTTTTTTTGCTGTAACACCACCTATACAGCTCATACAATTCTTACAGATTTTGTTTTTGAAGAGAGAGAAGTTTGATAGAGCTGTTGTGAATTTATTCTGTACAACTGATGTATGAGTTTAAATTTTTCACATGAAAACTTGCATTAAAATTGGTCATGAATTCATTTCCTTCAAAATTACAGATGTTCACTGTTTCCACAAATTTTACTCTCTTAAGTAATCTTCACAGATATAGTCACAAAAAATCTATACTTACAAATCATGAGAAAAAAAAAAAAAGAAAGACTTCCGTGAAGGCCCTTCCACTCTATGGACACTCATGCATAAGCTTGAAAATCTAATTTCATTATTTTTTAATCTTCAGGTGGAGCTAAAAATGAAATAAAAATCAATCTTGGTGCTGTACTGCAGAACAAAATTTGACCTTGCAATTCATTTGTTCGTACTGTGCTTATGAGTTACAGCTGTCCATCTTTCTTCAGGCATAATTTGATATTTTAGAAAAATCATGGTAAAGCTTCCATGGATTTCATGCTAGCATTCTAAGATTTAATAACTTGTTTCAGAGAGCCCAGGCAGCAGTCCATCTTTTGACATATCCTGCCAGTGTTTTTAAACCTAACATCATTAACTTTTGCAATACAGAATGCATTTTATGTGGGGTGCTAATCTGTATTTTGGTTTCACAATAGACTAATTTATATTTTCCTCACAGAAGCAAAGACAACAGAATCTTTATGGATTACACAGCATGACCTGTACAAATAGAATAAGGAAGCAGCTGGTTCCAAGGGAAAGAATCATGAAGTATCACATGATAATACAATATAACAAAATATATGCAGAACTGAAGCTGTGCACTCTAAGTCTTATTACACAAGATGTGAAAAAATTGCCATTGACCTAATGGAAGTTGCACATAATCTGCAGACAGTGATTTTAGGCCCTCTGAATGCTGCACTATTAAGATAAAGATGTGGGGAAGGATCATGTAATTTGTAATTTTCAATCAATTTTTTAGTCTCAATCTAGTCACTGCAATAGAACTGTAAAACAATATTTAGAATTATTATTTCTTTAATTCAACAGAGAAATTTATTTTAAAATCAGTATTACTTATTACATGACAATTATATACTCGGAAGGGAATATCTTCATTGCAGAGAACTTAGGCTCTTTAATAACAAAAAAACTCTACATGCGTTCCTCTCATTTTTTTGTTTTGTTTTGATCAAAAACTTCCTGAAGCCATGTTCCCACATAGGAGAAAAGCTATGCTGATCAATAGGAAACACCCAATAGATGCATCTTTCTCTCCTGGATTCGATCATACCTGCAATCTTGAGCTAAACATCTCTGTGAGGCTACAGTTTAAAATTTAATTCATTTCTCCTTTAACTTCCATGCATTTGTTCACAAAAAAAAACAAAAGAAAAAAAAAAAGAAAAAAAAATCTTTTGTTCTTTTGTTTGTTTGTTTGAAATGTGGGAGGTGGGTTAGAGGTTAACTACCTGAATTTTTGCCCTGGATTCTATACCTTTGTCCTAGTTTTGCTAGGATAGAGTTAATTTTCTTCTTAGTAGCTAGAAAGCACTCTGTTTTGTTTTCAGTATGAAATTTGTCACAAGAATATTGATAACATACAAGGACATTGTGTTTGGGGAGTTTGCAAGTGCAAAGGGCTGGGGGGAAAGTGTATTAATTAGCAAAACCCAGAATTGGCATTTGGATACGCCAATAAGATATTCCATATCATATTATGTCATGTTCAGTATACTAACAAGGGTTGACCGGGAAGCAAGGAGATTCTCTTGGGAATCGCTCAGGCTTGCTCTTTGGGGATTGTGGTTTCAGGATCAGGGTTCCTTTTTCACTCCTTCAAGATCACTATCAGTGGGTAGTGAGCAATTGTACTGTGCATGACTCATTAATATTTATATAGATATAATTAATGTTACTATTTTGTTTTTATTTTACTCTAATTAATCAATTGTTCTTATCTCAACCTATAAGTCTCATTACCTTTACCCCTCCGATTATCTCCCCTATTCCCTGGGACAAGGGAGCAGAAATTGGGAAATGCGAGCAACTGCGTGGTGTTTGGCTGCCAGCCAAGTTAAACTACCACAGCTTTTCTTTTAAAACTGCTTTTGCACCAGCTTCAAGGAAAGGCACTAAGTGTCTGTGATGCCAGATTCATTGACCAATATGACTTCACTGAATACATACAATAGGTTCAAAACTTTAATTCTGCACATGCAAAGTATGTGCACTATTATCATTATGTGTCAGGTGATGACACATGCTCTTCCCTGGACAGTGCTCTGTTCTGTCCCAACAGAATACTGCACACCACTGTGATGGAGTCCTGTGTTTCAGGTTGGCTCTGGCTTCGTCCATGTCCAAGCAAAAATGGTGATGGCTGGTGCTTCATGCTGTACTCAGTGCAGTCAGCACATGCTATGAATTCTTAAAATCCACTTGCTGGATAATATATCTTTTCACAGGAATTGTTCACAAGGTTGACCACTTTGTGCCTAAATATATTTGGAAATCACATGTCTGACCAAAAAATGTTTAGTTCGGCCAAATTGGGTGTTGCCTCTGTGCATCCACATTGACTGATCTTTAGATATATAAACTTTACCTGAAAAAGCTTAGGCATGTGCAGATTCTCCACCACTGAAGCTATGAAGTAATTTGTTTTGTTTATCTCTTGAATTGTCTTCTACAGCTTAGGTGCTAACATCTTTAAACACCAATCTATGTCAGGGAATTTGCTATCTCACTGTTTCTATAGTCTTTTCGATTTTTAGTTGTACTTCTAACCTTAGATAAAAGCCAAATTCTCATTACAAACACTTATTACTTTGATAAATATAATCAGTTCTCTGCTTATACATGAATGTACACTCTGTTATCATTAAAAACAAACAAAAAAAACCCCAGCTAGGTGAAGAAGACACCCCATAGTATATTTAGGGAAGAAATCTCATACATCAATTCGAGATTTGTTATGTTCATGAAAAAAAAAAAAAAAACAATCAAAAAACCAAACCCCAGCACCAAAACCCAAAGAAACACTTTCGCTGTTGCTGTACTAATTTCAGTTGTTACCTCCTTTGGCAAAAATATGGAAAAGACACAGCCATCTGGGATCAATATTATGAATAATTGCAATATTAATAGAATCACAGAATCACAGAATCACAGAATCACAGAATGGTAGGGGTTGGGAGAGACCTCGGGAGTTCATCTAGTCCAACCCCCCTGCCAAAGCAGGTTCCCTACAACAGGCTACACAGGAAAGCATCCAGGTGGGTTTTGAACATCTCCAGAGATGGAGACTCCACACCCTCTCTGGGCATCCTGTCCCAGTGCTCCGTCACCCTCACAGTAAATAAGTTTTTTTCTGAAGTTTGTATGGAACTTGTGGTGTTCCAGTTATTCCATAATTAACTTAACCTCTTAGAGTTTTCATAGTTATCCTTTGCACTTTTTTTTTTTTTTAACAGTGTGTCACTAGCAGTTTATAGGCCACCATTTGAAAACCACTCTATGGTCTTATATTCTGTGATTAAGCTAGTATTTATAGTAAGAAAGAAACACAAAAAAAATATCTAATTTACTGCTCCTGGCTTTTCATTCCATTAAACTCAAAATTTACAGTGAATAATAGCATGTCAAAGCAATCTCCAGTTGCTTAACAATGGCCAACAAAAAGGGAGTTTTGGTGAAAAACAGTAAGCTGTTACTTTCTGAGTTCCCATTTTCACATTGGAAATATTCTAAATGTGCTGGAAGGGCTTACATGGTTTCTCTCTATAGACTGAACTCATGTCATTAAAACCAATTTTGCATGGACTTTAATCAGAGTAAGATCAAACACCTACTCTTCCTTCAGACCTACTTCCAGCAGGAAAGATTAATCCAACTGGAATAAAATGAAAGTATGACATAAGAGGTTCCTCAACAGAGCCTTCAATGTTAGTCGTGCTGGTAACGGAACAGCATTATGAAAAGGTGTTTGCCTTCAACACAAAGTTACATTTCATAACCATGGCTGCAGTAAGTATTGTGCAGCACATCTCCCAGGGGCCTTCACACAGGTAGGGAAGGAAGTAGGCACCCAGAGCTCCCACCTTCTCCCAGTATCATGGCCTTTAATTTTTGCCCTTCTAGCCTTTGCTATCTGTCACTGTAATACTGTCAAAAGTTGCTCTGTTGCACATCGTTTACAGTGTCTGGTTTTCAGTACCACGGACATCTGGAGGCTGGATTTGCATGGTAAATGGATATGGGCACTGTAAGGCTCACAGAAAACCTGGGTTCTGGTATCAGGCCTGTTGGTGACTTCCCAGGGTACCTTCCTTGCTTTCTTAACTGATCTCTGCATGTTAGCTTTTACATGAGTAATATATAGAATACTAATCTATACACATGGCTACATGCAGACAACATTATAGCTGAGAATGACCTTTATTTGTTTTAGGATTTTCTTGCCTCCTCCCCCCTTCCCCGCTTCAATCCATTAGTAAGACGGGAGATGGAAATATATATTGTGTTACAGTAACTGTCTTAATTTCACTGCTAACATTCAGTTTAGGTGTCATATTAATTCATCAAGAAAAAAATACAAAAAAGGTAAAGAGATTTTGTGGAAAATATGAACTGGCCAACATTAATTTTGTACCCAGTGAGTACGATTAATGTATTTTTGTATGTATCATTTTGTGTTGTATAAACTCATCTTTGGCCTTTTACCTTCCACAAATGATATGATTTAATCACTAGCCTGATTTAAATCAGCAGCAGTGAAGGGTGTCAGAGTAACAGGCATAAAAGCTGGAATCCTGGAAAAAATTCCGTGTTAAATATCTGTTTGTGCTGTATATTTTTTTTCATTTAATAGTTTCAACTTTGTAAAATTATAGTATAAGGTAATGATCCATGTACCGTTAAGCATACTAATTCTCCTCTCCCAGTATCAAAGCTTCATAGAATAATGTCATATGATATGGCAAAAGGCTGGAGAATGAGGAACAAGTAAAACAGAAAATCTGAACCTAGAAGTCAGTTTGGCATGCAATCAAAGCTGTCGACTTCTAACCACTGCAGCTGCCTAGGCTTTGGTTAACCTCTCATTGATTTCCCCAAACAGGATTTCATCTAAAGCACCAAATTAAAAACTGAGACTGAAGGTTGGTTCTGTAAATTGAAAAGTGTACAAAGCTAGCAAATATACTTGGCACATTTCACCTTTGTAAAGCCTCTGATTCCGAACATAACAAAATTTGGTAGGGGTCATGTTGTTTTCTTGGGAGGAGGGGAAAGAGAAAGAGGATGAAGCAAAATGTAATGATTTATTTTGCTTTATATTAAGGATTTAGTGACTGAAGGGTGGTTATTAATGGATTTACTGTTTCTGACAATGGAACACTACAATGAAAAAAAAGAACCAACCAAACAAACAACAACAAGAAAAATAAAAACAGAAAAAATCAAAACCAAAAACAAACAAACAAAAAAACCACCCACGACACCACAGTGGAGGTCATCTGGAGTAGGGACAGAAAAAAAAAACAAACACAACAGCAATAAAAAATCCCTCTTGTAATAAATTCCTGTGATCTGCAGTGCATTGTCATGCTGAAGAACATGCAGTAACAGCCATTTCAGTTTGTGCTGTTTCCTGATTGCTACATTCATGTACCCAAGTGTATATACCCAATTTTCTAAAGGAAGGTCCAGGCTGTGAGAGTTTACAGTGCTGCAATAAATAAGAAATATGACAGCTCAAAACAGCACTGTTTAAACCCAGAAAACTGATTTAAAAGAATCAGCACTATTGAAACATTTCAGAGTAAAATACTTTCCATTCCTTTCCTATAAAGATCACTGACTGATTATCCACTCTATCCCTATCCACGAAGCTTCATTAATCTTAAACCAGAAACAATTAATCTGATACATCATGCATGCAAAAAAAAATGAAACCTCTTTCTTATTCATATTTTGGATCCTCAGAGGCTACTAAATTAACTAAAAATGTTTGATCCTACTCTGCTCAAATCAGGTGAATCATCACAAATGAGGAAAAGTTTTTAAAGCTGCTAAGTAATGTCTGCGTATCTCACCCTGATGAAGGGAATAGTAAAAAAGCTTGTACTCAGAACAGACTAAATTTCTACAGATGAAATGAATTACCGGCACATACTTGGCCAACTTCCAGTTCAGTCAAATAGAGTGGGTAAACCCAGAAGCGTTATGAAGGTCAATGGCAAATGTCTGCTGACTTTAATCAGGATAAAGGTATCCTTATCTCTGCTTCTTCAGTCATTGACAAAGATGGTGCTGAATTACATTTTATGTATCACTTCTGTTTATCCCCACAAGACACTCTTGCTAGCCTATACTGACATTTCATGTCCTTATTCAATTTCTGCATTTGTAAGCTTATCAAATTCTGTCCTTAGTGACAATGATGTGAGCTGTTTTTTTACAATTCTTGTTGAGGACATAATCTGATGTCACATGACACAAAAAAGATGGACAAAAATGTTAGGCATACATACACCACTTCAGTCTTTTTGAGCAGAGTTTTCACAAGTTTCTTTGTCAAATTCCCTGGATATGATTTGGAAAAAACAACAATAATAAAAAACCCTCAAACAAATAAAAACCTAAAGTCAAAACAAAACAAAAAACCCAGGAGGAACTCAAAGGCTCTGTTTCAACTCTAGGCTCAGACACCCAAAGGTAGGCATCTATAATATAGGTGTTTAAGCTCCAGTTACAGGCAGTGAAGTACTAAGACTTCATTCAGTTGTCTAAACACAGGGTCTGCTAACATTTGAGATACTATAAAATATGCTGCATGCTCTCTAATACAGTCACCTACCCATTTAGAAGCATACATACCCAAGAAACACCATCTCAGATAAACATTACAAACAACAAAAATCTTTTTGTGACACTATAATCTTCAATCAAAGGGAATACACACCCCCCAAAAAGAAGCAAAAATGACCTTGTGAATCAGACTTGGACTATTTTTTTTTATCCTACTCTACCTTTGCATTTAACACTACGTCATAAAATCTTTGAATTATGGAACATAAAGTTCTTTTTAATCCTCTCCTCCTCCAAGGGAAAATGAAACTGAAAACATTTAATTCAGTACAGAAAGTAAATTTAATTTAATAAGGAGAGGACAGATGAAGAAAAATTGTGAAGAACTGTTCTCATGTATTCTTCCTCACCTTTCCCACCGTAATGATAATTGTTGGTTTAAGAAAACAAAATTGAATACAATGTTATGTGAATAAGAATGTCCAGAGACTTCTCATACAAATACACTATCAACAAGATCACTTGGATAACCTATGTAGCATGCTGCTTCCCAAAAAAGACTGGAATAAATCTATAGGAGTATTATAAAATATACTTTTGATAGTACAATTTAATACTACAGTTAAAAAGTGTTAATAATACTAAATGATGATGATTTTTTAAATTTATATCATGTATTATTATAGTTGTGGTAGAAAAGAACATGAAAGTTGTTGTATCTCTTTAACTCCTGTGTTTTGAATCCCTATACAAGACCAGCCTTTCTAAAACATTTCAACACCTTCTTTACAAAGAATAATAAACCATCATAATCAAATTGGCCAGGTATGTGTATGACTGCTTTCTGTTTCACACTTCAATGCTGTTTAAAAAAACAAAAACACATTGTACCATTTGAAAAATCACACTGAAAGATAAGAGTATCAGTAAAGCATGCAGGAGATAAAAAGCTGAAGACAATACTCCCAAATAAAAAGATAATTATTCAGTACTTCAAGACATTTTTTTCATTCTCCTCTTTCTCTTGCTGTGCACAAATGCATAATAATATGTACCAAGCGTCTGCTCTCTTCATGAACTTGCATGCAATATTTAAGCATGGGCAGATACTAAATTTATACATAGATACTTTGTATGTTCATGTTAAATATATATATATATCAAAATATTTCTATGCCAGGGTATATTTAATAAAATGGGACAAGACTCAGCCTTGCAGAGAAGCTTGCTAATCTAGTGAAAGGGGCTTTAAACATCTGTAGATGGTGGACAAACGACCTGAGACTTAGAGGAGGGATAGGAGAAAGCAAAAAAGTGCTAAGGAGCAAGCATGACACATGAGGAACATACCCTATGAACACAGTGCAACTGGGGGGCTCACCTCAGATGCCTGTGCACCAACACATGCAGAGTGGAAAACAAATTGCAGGGAACCTATACAGGCTTCTCAGGACAAGCAAGGAGGACAGGCTGCGCTCTACAGAAAAGGGTAGTTCGAATTCATGGAGCTTTACACTGAAACAGGTAACCAACCAGTCCAGAGCTGATGGGTCAAGATCAGGGTGGATACAGTGATAAATGTCTGATAAAGACTGATGGATCAGGAAGATGAAATGAAGCATCCTATAGAAAAACTGAGGGAAGCCTCACAGTCACGAGGGTGGTTCTCAGGGGAATATGAGCCAACATCTTCTGGAAGGGCAAAATGGTGGAGCACAAAAATTTCAAGGTATTTCTAGCAAGCATCAAGAACTGTTTTTTGATACAGGTGTACAGGTGGCTGAAAATTGACCATAAGAGACACTTAGTTGCTCCTATTACTCAAAGGGAAAAAAAAATAAAGGAAGGAAAGGAAAAGGAAAAGGAAAAGGAAAAGGAAAAGGAAAAGGAAAAGGAAAAGGAAAAGGAAAAGGAAAAGGAAAAGGAAAAGGAAAAGGAAAAGGAAAAGGAAAAGGAAAAGGAAAAGGAAAAGGAAAAGGAAAAGGAAAAGGAAAAGAAGAAAAGAAAAGAAAATTACAAACCTAGACTTTAGAAAAGCAGATTTAAAAATGTCCAGGGATCCACTTGGTGGCAGCCAATGGGAGAATTCCCTGGAGGGTAAAGGAGTTCAGGAGAGCTAATTAAACATCAATGACAACTTCCTCAAAGCACAGGAAAAGTCCAGTGTGGTGCCTAGGAAGTCAAACAAGCACAGCATAAGGTCAGTGTGGATAATGGGGAAATCCTGACTGAGCTCAGTTGACTTACAAAAGGCAGTACTCTCTTGGAGTCTATACTAGTGAGGACTGTGAAGTGTAAAAAGAAAGCTATACTACCATCAAAAGGAAGACAAAGGAAAACATGGAGCCGTCACTCAAAGGCCAGTCAGCCTAGCCTCAGTACTCAACAAGTCCTCCTGGAAGCCACATCCAGTTACTCAAAGGAGAAGGAGACTGGAAACAGCCTACATGAATTTACCAATATCAGAGTGTGCTTGATCAGCCTGATTGGCTTCTTTGATGAGATGGCTGCCTTGGTGAAAAAGGGGCACCTTGATGTTAGCAATGTTTTGGTGTTTTTTTGTCCATGCTAACAACTTGATGAAAATACTGTTTGGATGGGTGGACTATCAGGTGGCTGGAAAAATTGCTTGGACTGCCAGGTTCAAAGGGTTGTGATAAAGGTATACAGTCCAATGGGTAGATGGTTAATAGGAGTGGATAATGGGGCCAATGCTGCCGTTGCATCTGATCTCTTTATTAAACATCTGGATCACAAGGCAGGGTGTATCCTCTGCAAGTGCATAGATAACCCCAGGCTGGGTGAAAGCGCTCTGCATGCTGGAAGGCCAGGCTCCTATTCAGAGGGAGCTTGACAGGATGGATAAATGGGTAACAGGTACCTCAAGTAGTGCAGCAATGGCAAACACAGAGTTCTGCCCCAGAAAGGACTAACTCCATGCAACAATGTAGGCTGAGGCCAACTCAATAGAAAACAGCTTTGCAGAAAAATACCTGTTGGTCCTGGTGAACAACTATTTCAGCATGAGTCAGCAGTATGTCCTTAAACAACAGACAAATTGCATCAGTAAATATGTAGCCAGAAAGCTCAGGGAGGCAATTCTTCCTTTCTATTCAGCATGCTGGTCTCTTTTCTCAAGTAACAAGCGATAGGACGAGAGGAATCAGCCTCAGGTTGTGCCAGGAGAGATTTAGATTGGATATTACCAAAATTTCTTCACCAAAAAGAAGATGTGGCACTTAGGGACACTGGTGTTAGGTTTACAGTTGGACTTGATGACCTTAAAGGTCTCTTCCAATCTAAATGATTCTATGATTCTATGTATGAGACTGCATGTGGAATAATGTCAAGTTTTGAGCTCTCCAATATGGGAAAAACACTTGAGTAAGCCCAGCAAAGGGTCTCCAAATTGGTCAGGAGGCTGGAGAGTATAAAGAAGGCCTCTGACAGCTGCATGTGCTCACCCTCAAGGTGTGAAAGTTATTGCAGTTTTAGCCACTTAATGGGAGGGCCTGTATAGTATAGAGTCAGACTCTTTTTGCACAGTGACAGGATGAGAAGCAACAGAGAGATGTTGCAACAAGGAAAATTCTAATTTGATAGGAAGGAAAAACATTTCACAAGGATGATTAGTCTCCTCTGGAGATATTAAAAAACCGCCTGGATGCAATCCTGTGTAAACTGCTCTAGGTGAACCTGCTTTGGCAGGGGGGGTTGGACTAGATGATCTCCAGAGGACCCTTCCAACACCTGCCATTCTGTGATTCTGTGATCGAACACTGGAACAGGCTGCCCAGAGAGGCTGTGGCAAGCCTTGGAGACAGCCTTGGAGATATTCAAAGCTTGATTGGGAAGGCCCTGAAGAACCTGATCTAAATTAGCCCTTTTTGAGTAGGACATTGTATCAAATTACCTCCAGAGGTGCCTTCCAAATACAGTACTCCACGCATATAGCAAGACTGTTAAGAATAATCACTTGCCTAGCCTTTGTATATTTAGTACTTTTTACTTTTCATTTTTATATAATATTTCAATGTAAAATAAATCTTTTTTTTTTTTCTGTGTAATACAAAGGAAAGCTAATTGTAAATCAAAGTTAATCTGTTAAACATTACACATTTTAATAATGAAACTATTTTTAACTACTTAAAGTGTTCTGATGGTGCTATTAGAAATAGTATCAGATAAATAATCTGACAGAGACATTTTGAAATCAACTGATGTAATAACAACAAAAAATGCACTACTTAATATATGAGCTTCACTTCTACAAAAAAAAAACAAACAAAAAATAGGGGATGTTAAAAAAAACAAAACAAAACAAAAAACAACAACCAATCAAAAAAACACATCAACTTCTCCCTCTGCTGTCACTTGTACTGGTTTCATTAAGGTCACGTAGAAAGTACGGATAGTGGCTTCAGATCATTCTTTCAGGGTAGTGGGTGATCAAGTTGGAGACAGATCTATTTACAGGAAACAACTGACAACCCCAAATTAACCTGGTGTATCTTATAAAGGGATCATTGAGTCACAGAAAGTTTAGGGAATTTTGAGAAAGAGGAAAAAAGGAAAAAGTTGAAGGAACTTGAGTAAAATCCATATTGTAGTCTGTTCCTGCAGAGTGGAAGTCCTCAAGTGAAGGATATTTTCAGAACACAGATTGGAAAACCACAATAAAATTTGATTGCAAGGATGTTTTTTTCTAATTGTGGCTATGACATTTAAATTAACACCAACTGTTTGATTACTCAACTCTTTTCCTCCTCTATGATGGATAAATATTTAATGAGAATAATCTCCACTGTGATTGTGAACAGTGTAAAGAAGTTAATTTCCCCTCTATTTTTTCTCAGGTCCCTGAGAAACCAGGTATAATCTGAGGAGTTACAGAGTAACTAACTTTCCTTTAAATCTCTTTATAAGTATTCACCAGAAAGCTAACATTTATTTAGATATACCTAAAGGAACTTTGCTAACCCAGGAGAAATCCTGCTGAAATTTACACAGGCAACAATATTTAGAGTCAGGAACAGTACAGAATAAGTGTGATTTTTGACTTAAGCTAGGTCTTCAGTCTTAGTTACAGATGCAATCACTCAAAGCTTTAGCCTGCCTAACTCAGATGCACTGATAACACCTCATTATCAGTAGCACTGGAAGGAACACATGAGGTTCATTTCAAAACCAGATATGAGGAAACCACACAGGGGACTATTAAATTATTTCTGCAAAGAAAATATGCCTCAAAATTATCTCAAGAAATCCAGCAGCCAACAAAGTTATTATTAACCTACAACTTCTCTTTAGTTCTATAATTAATTAATTACTGTACATTGTGTCATGAAGGGAAGCTAGAGGTAGAAGAATATTATTAAAACTATATAACCCTTCCAGTGTAGGAATTAGAGTAGATCCCCAACAGGGGGAGTGGGGGGGAGAAGGAAGCCAACCAAAACTACACATTTTAAAATATTACTTAAAAATTAAAATTCATGACTGGTGCTTTATACTCATATTTACGAGAGAGAAAGAGAGAGGACAAATGAATGCCTTATTATTTTATTCACTAAGAATGAAGCATTACATGTTTTAAGAGAAAAACAGGAATGTATTGAAGTACTGATAGACAGCAGCAACCTGTTTCTAATGGCAGATTCCTAGCAAATGTCTTCACCCAGAAACGAAAAGATGCACTCTTTACCCAAGATTATGATTTGCACTAGATGCCAAAACAAGGGTGATAGAGAACATATAGATTTACATTCCCATATGAGCCACTAGAGCTGTCATAACAATTCTCAAGATGGACACTAGAATACTTTTCCTTAACACCACAAGAGAAAAGAGCAGGCAAAAAGGATAATATGTAAGAACAGTCTGGAGGCACAGTTCTTCATGAGAACAGAGAGCCTTATCCTAACCATTTCAATTAATACATCACATATACTCCAAATTTTCTACACATATCACACTCTTAACTTGCTGAAATATAGGTGAACTAGTTGATGAAAGTATTGGAATATTACATAACAAAACAAGAATGGATCTGTCTCCACCCCAGTAGGGTACTTGATTTTCCATATGCTGCTTCATGTGGTTCTGCTGTGCATCTGTCTCATAGAAAACATTAGATGGTTAGATTCACTATCAGTTACAGGCTGGAACACATCTGATTTCAATTACAGCAGGAGAGGAAAACAGCTGGAATCCCTAAGGGGAGGTGTAGGCACCAAGGGGGTGAATCAAAAACCTGAATGGCACATTGCATGCTGCTAATTAGGGAGAAATATTAATTCAAGATATATAAGTAAATATTTATTTTTATAAAAACTTGAGGTTGCTCAGTTTCACTGCAACCACATTTGAGACAGAAGACTAGTACCTCATTGACCAGCATCTATTTTGATTCATTTGAAAGAGCTGCTTCACAAGTAATTTTAATGATGGTTCTAAACTAAAAAGCAGCTTACTTTTGAAAACAAAGTCATAATAAAATCTAATTACAAAGAAGGTTGCTGTTTCTCCAACATCCCTGAATTACATCCCAGTTAAGAGACTTCTTTTAGCAACTAATAGGCACAGAGAATTATGACCAGAACAAAATACAAATTGCAAAAACTTCTGCCAGAGTTAACAACATATGTATATGGAGACTGCAAAAAATAAAAGGTACAGAGCATTACTCTTCTCAGAATCCTGAGTCAATCCTGGACCTTGTTCTTATTAACAAGGAAGGGCTGGTTCGGGATGTGAAGGCTGGGGGCAGCTTGGGTTGCACCGACCATGAGTTGGTGGAGTTCAGAATCTCATGTAGAAGATACAAGCCAATAAGTAGGGTTGCAACCCTGGACTTCAGGAGAGCCAACTTTGGCCTCTTGTACTTGGGGGTATCCCCTGGGCTACAGCATTGGAAGGTAAGGAGGCCCAAGAGAATTGGTTCATGCTCAAGCACCACTTCCTCCAAACCCAAGATTGGTGCATCCCTAGGAGAAAGAAATCAGGCAAGAGTGGCAGGAAACCTGCATGGATGAGCAAGGAGCTCATGGGAAAACTCAAAGAGAAGAGGAAGGTCCATGAAATGTGGAAAAAGGGTCTAGCCACTTGGGAGGAGTATAGGAATGTGGTCAGGGCCTGCAGGGATGCACCTAGGAAGGCTAAGACCCACTTGGAGAAAGGGAGAGATGCCTGAAGACTGCAGGATAGCCAAATGTCACTCCAGTCTTCAAAAATGGCAAGAAGGAAGATACGGGCAACTACAGGCCAGTCAGCCTCACTTCCATCCCTGTGAAGGTGATGGAAGAGCTCATTCTTGATACTATCTCTAAGCAGTTGGAAGAAGAGAAGGTTATCAGAAGTACCCAGCACTAAGGGGAAATCATGCTTGACCAATCTGGTAGCCTTCTATGATGTCATCACCAGATGGGGAGATGAGGGGAAAGCAGTGGATGCTGTCTGCCTTGATTTCAGCAAGGCTTTTGATACTGTGTCCCACAACGTTCTTGTAGCAAAGCTTAGAAGGTATGGGATAGATGAGTGGCGGTGAGGTGGATTGAGAACTGACTGTCTGACAGACATCAGAGGGTTGTGATCAGTGGTGCAGAACCTAGTTGGAGGCCTGTAACTAGCGGTGTTCCCCAGGGGTCAGTACTGGGTCTGGTCTTGTTTAACATCTTCATCAGTGACCTGGATGTAGGGATAGAGTCCTAGATAGCGTGTCAATGATATGAAGTCAGGAGGAGTGGCTGACACACCAGAAGGCTGTGCTGCCATTCAGCGAGACCTGGACACACTGGAGAGTTGGTTGGAAAGGAACCTGATGAGGTTCAACAAGAGCAAGTGTAGAGTCCTTCACCTGGGGAGGAATAAATGCATGCACCAGTACAGGTTCGGGGCTGACCTGCTGGAGAGGAGCTCTGTGGAAAAGGACCTGGGTGAGCTGGTGGACAGCAGGCTGGCCATGAGCCAGCAGTGTGCCCTTGTGGCCAGGAAGGCCAATGGCATCCTGGGGTACATTAAAAAGAGTGTGGCCAGCAGGTTGAGGGAGATTCTCCTCCTCCTCCTCTACTCTGCCCTGGTGAGGCCACATCTGGAATATTATGTCCAGTTCTGGGCCCCCCAGTTCAAGGAAGACAGGGATATTTCAGAGAGAGTCCAGCGGAGGGCCACAAAGATGATGAGGAACCTGGAGCATCTGCCTTATGAGAGGCTGAGAGAGCTGGGATTCTTCAGCCTAGAGAAGAGAAGACTGAGAGGGGATCTTATCAATGTCTATAAATATCTGAAGTGCAGGGACCAAAGGGATGGGGCCAGGCTTTTTTCAGTAGTATCCAGTGACAGGACAAGGGGAAATGGGCAAAAACTGGAACACTTAAAAGTTCCATACAAACCTAAGGCAAAACTTCCTTACTGTAAGTGTGACACAGAGCACTGGAACAGGCTGCACAGAGAGTTTGTGGAGTCTCCTTCTCTGGAGATATTTAAATCTCACCTGAATGCTTTCCTGTGTAACTTGCTCTAGGTGAACCTGCTTTGGCAGAGGGGTTGGACTAGATGATCTCCTGAGGTCCCGTCCAACCCCTACGATTCTGTGATTCTGTGATTATTACCATTATGTCTTTTTTTTTCTTTCTTGTTACAGGAAGAAAATATTCCTGCATGATCTACTGTTTCAAAACAAAGTAATTTATATGGAACATACTCAAAGGACATATGTGAATAGTCTCAGATTTTTTCCTTTAACCTTAGCCCATTTCCTACAGCTCTGCATCTCCTTCCCCTCTCAGAGAAAAATTATGTGACTTTAGGACAAATTCAGTCATAAGCTTTATTCTTTTAATACATCCTTCACAAATCTGCCTCTTGCTTTTGATTATTCCATGCAGTTTTTCTCCCTTATACATCCATACCCTCAGATTTGTGTGTTCATGGATTGGGGTGGGAGGAGGTGTTCCCACTCCAAAGGAACAGATGTTAATATTATAAATGCCAAAGTACCATTATATTCCTTGAAGGGATCATTTTGTTCACGTCACAAGATAGTCTGTCTGCTTAGATAAATGGGACCATGACTACATTTGCCCATTTGCAAATAACAAAATTAACCTGATACGAGAGGGAAAAGAAAGCTGCACTAGCTGAACCCCGTCAAATAATTGTTACTGACTTCACACTTTTGTAACACATTTGAGTTGGGAGACCAGAGTGATAGAATCCTCAGTGACAATTGCTAGTTGGCCACACATGTGGATGATATCAAAAGGATGGGCCTGAGGCTATGTGACTAGTAAGGCCACATGGCTCGTTAGCTTGGCCTATAGTGTCTTACACCAACAAGGTGATTTATCAAGCAATAAACAATTATGACAATAATTCCTTGTAAGTGGACACATCAATGGAAATCCTTCATCACAGAGAAGGCTGAGCCTGCACTATGCACATGGGAGTCCATTGGACAACCAGGACCCAGACATGTCACACAGCTGGAGTGAGTGTCCTGTACCCCTGCATGATAGTCTGAATTGGGTGTGAGGAAATGCAGCGTTGACTGGTGTCTGTGTGCGTGTGCGCGTGCACGTGCGTTCTAGTGTAGAATAGGTTTCTTAAGACAAATTGCTATCCACATCCTACCACCCCTCCCACATGCTAAATACATTTTAGATTATTCATCACTGAGTCCTCTGTTTCCATTCCTGCATCCATTCCACCCCAGCCTAGTTCCCCCACAAAATCGTGCAATCTAAAAGGCTGCTTAATCAGGTATGCTAGACACCTACCTAAGAACTTCTGCATCTAATCTTTAGGTCCAGCTACCACCAACATTAAAGGCAATTACAAAAATTTAACTTAAAGAAACAGAAAATCCATTAGGTCTGAAACTTGTTTTAAGATGTTTTTTTACATTCTATTACATACAATGTTAATGGAGATTTGCTTTGCCAAGAATCCTTTAGAGAAAGACTGTGTAATTGCTATTTGGATGAGTGAAGTACTCACAGGTAATTTAACTGGGTTTTTTGGGGTTTTTAAATTATTTTTATTTTTCTTTTAAAAGCAAGCATACAATGCATCTTTATTCATACTCAGTAATGCCTCGCAAAATGAGCAGTCCTCATGCACTCTATAGAACATCAACATCAGTTATTGCTCAGACTGTGAAGATCTATCATAATTAAAATTATAAATATAAATTAAAATACTTAAAATGCTTTCCATAAGTGAAGAGTTGGAAGATTTTTCCGAAGCCTAACATTCACATGGATGAAAAAGAAGCTTTAATTAAACTGATTAGCCAGGCTGCTGCTGTCAGCTAAGGGGAAAAAAGAAAAAAAGGCCAAAGTTTTCCATGCCCAATATCAGAATAAATTTTCACACTTTTTAAAACCTAGAACAGGCATGGGAAATAGTTTACCTATTTGTTTAACTCTCTTGAAGTACTGAACCTAGGTGAAAAGATGCATCTGACAAAGAGTAACAATTCTTAGTGAAAGGCTAAGAGAGTTCCATAACTCTTCCAGAAATTAGCTTAAAAGCTTAGAACTTTCTTCCTGTTAAGTTACTTTGGAACTTGCTTTCTACTATTTAACATACAACTCCCATGAAAAATATTTCCTTAACAGCTGTAACTCTTGAAAGACCAGCTCTTACAATCTAATGTATAGAACAATATATTTTCCCTCAAAATAGTGGACTCAACTATGAAGAATTACATATATATTGTTCCCGCAAATCAGGACTCTTTATTTTGCAATTAATATTAAATTAATTAAAATATTAGAATTGTCAGCTTCTGCTAAAATATTACACTCTAGTACTGACACAAAAAGACATCTTAAAGCTGAGCTAACTGCTTAAGTGGATATTTAGTCTCATACAGTACTCCACTGCCTGAATCCACCTCAGTGTGGTCTAACCTTTTTCCATTGCTGTGGTAGCTTCTTAATAAGAATTTGTATAAAGCTATAGGCACCTAAATTTCTAGTATCTGGAGAGGAAGGGAAGGGAAGGGAAGGGAAGGGAAGGGAAGGGAAGGGAAGGGAAGGGAAGGGAAGGGAAGGGAAGGGAAGGGAAGGGAAGGGAAGGGAAGGGAAGGGAAGGGAAGGGAAGGGAAGGGAAGGGAAGGGAAGGGAAGGGAAGGGAAGGGAAGGGAAGGGAAGGGAAGGGAAGGGAAGGGAAGGGAAGGGAAGGGAAGGGAAGGGAAGGGAAGGGAAGGGAAGGGAAGGGAAGGGAAAAGATTTCAGTTGGAAGAGACCGACAATCATCATCTAGTCTCAACTATTATTGTGTTCACTTTAAATTACTTTGTCCAATCTGTGTGTGATGGCTTTTCTTCATTCAAAATTTTCTTCAAAAATCTGGTGTTACTGAATTGATATATAGCCACAGCATTCTGTATCATCAGAGAGGAGATAGATTAGATCAATATCTAGTTTTATGTATCTATATCAATTCTATAGTACACTAATAGAGATTCAACAAAGTTTATTCTGTATATTTTACAATAAAAAAATGAAAGCAATTAGTTCATCTCTGAAATGCCTATACTGAGGCTAAAATAGCCTGCTATTCAGGCTAAAAAGTAAAATACCCAGTAGGTAGTGAGAAAATCTAGTTTTAAATTTAATGTCTTATACTGGAAACTTCAGTTTCCAGGAAAATTTCTTCTTCTAATGTAGCTTAAAGGAAGAGACACATAGTGGCCTATATTGTATGGGAAACAAATTTTTACCATAACCTTGTAGTTTGAATAGTTGAACAAATGTAATTAAATGTATCATAAGATGCAATTAAATTTGAATTGCATTTGTTAATTTTAACCTTTAGAATATTTGGAAGTTCTGAACTTCTACATGGAGTTTTTCGGTATTAATTCTAGAGAGGCTTTCTTTAAAAAGCACAAGTAGTGGGCAGTTCTCTATTTCATATATAAAAAAGCCAGCATGGAAACCAATGGACTGAACTGGAGTTCTGCACAGAGAAGAAGCTAGGCATCTAAATGGACCATGACTCCTTATTGGAGAGCTTTAGAAATCAAAACTTTGAACCCTGGTTCTTTTCTGATTACTGCCTCCGAAAGTGGAGGACAGACAGCATCTGCCAGACTCATTTTCTGAGAAGTCCACATGGTGCTCAAAAGGAGATTGTTATTTTCCTTGGCTTACTGGGTTAGAGTCCAGAGCAAGTGTTAAACAAGACTAACAAGAGGGTGCCTGGAGAAAGGTACTATTCAGTAGGTCCAGCTGTGAACCATGAATTGCTCTGATAGGCAATAGCTAACTGCTTGCTTGTTTGAATAAAGATAAAAAGCCTTATTATAACCTTCAGCTGAGCAATTCTCTATTTCCCCTGTCAGATACCACTGCACAGTTCTACTTCACTACAGGCATTACTTCAACTTCACACCAGTGTGATAATATTGAAAAGAATGGAAACACACTTGCATAAATTTGCAGTAATGCACTTCCTATGAGTTTTGCAGGAGTTTTGCCCATTGAATTCAGTAACAGCAGGGCCCAAAATAATCTATCTTACAATTAAATATTTACTCTATTTATTTTAGTGGATCTAATATTTTACCACCCATGGTTTGTCAGGTACCCAAATCTCCCACAAGTACTTCAGCATATCTCCAAAATGCAGTGCCTAAAAAGCAATAGTATTCAAATAAAAAAGATGTGTCATTCTTACTACAGATCTTCAGATAACCCATCTCCCCAGTGGCCCAGTATTTGTAATATAGAAAGCAAAATATGAGCAAATTTCTACTGAAGACAGACAAATAGCTTTTTAGGAAGCTTCACAAACTCCTGAGTCCATAGCCTAGTGTTACCAAACATATGCGTGGTAACATTTAAAATGCTACATCAAGCATCAGTTTGGTTTCTGAAGGCTGATTGTATAACATTTTGCTGCAGCCAGGCAACAAATTTTCAGATGGGTTTTTATTGTCCTGTTTAGTGAACTACCAACTGAAATCGCTGTCTCATAATAAGAAGAAACTTTTTTTTTTTAATTTAATGCACTATTAAGCTTTTTATTAAGATATTATTAATCAACCCTGGGACTCTAAAAAGCAAAACCAGCAGATCTTTAAAACTGCAATTAAAGCTGTGTTTAATGTGGGAGCATTAATGGATGTTCGTGCTCTGTTACTAACTGCTGAATATAAATAGCTCTATGTACTTCAGGCTCCCTCCTGAGTATAATACTCAGACACCCCAAAATACCATGTCTCCAAGGACTTAAGTCATAAGGACTTGGTGTGCATATGACTGTGAGAGAACTGTGGAGGGAAAGTTCAGTAGGTTACCAAGTTTGTAAAACCTTCAAATCTGCCTATTCCTAGAGGAACTGAATTTGTTATCCAACCTGACAGCAGAATAGTACCACAATAATTCTAAACAATCTAAGCCAGAGCAACGCATGCATTTGGAAGGGCAGTCAGAAACTTGGGTATTAACCCAGCACCAGGCCTTTGTACTGTTCTGTTTTATTTGAGAAAAGAGAGCTTCCCAAAGACAGAATATTACATTAAGAGTAATGTTTCTAGAAAGTCAGACAATTTCAAATCCATTCTCTGCAGAGTAATATGCCCAAATTGCAAACACTCTGTGAACCATATTCAGAAAGGACATTAGTATTCTATACAGAATGGTTTACCCACTCCTTTATCATGATATGGTGAGAAAAATCATTGGAATTTTTTACATCAAATAGTACTTTTACTCACAATGGGAAACACGTCTCTTCCAAAGTGCTCCCAACAGGTACCTCAGATGTCTCACACAAGTTTTGTGTTCCTGGAGACTTATATCATAGTTCTGAAAGCTTTTTCAAGACATCCTCTTGAAAGTAGAAAGTAATCTTAAGTATTTTATCTACCAAAACTATTCTCTTCTGATATCTGAAGTCACATTTCCAACTGACTTCAGGAAGTCCTTTCTTTTTCATCTAAAACTTAATTTGAAAAAGAATAATAAAAAAAAAATGCTTTACAGAAGCAGAAACGTTATTTGGTCTTACACTATGAATGAAAAGACACTTACACAATCCATAGAGATTAATAAGTATAGCTTAATGGAAAGGTGAAAGTCACTGAGAATGCCTTATTTTAAAATCTGCCTGTATCTCCTCTGATATTTTACATATGATTGTTTTCCTCATTTCCATGAGTACAAGTGAAGAGCAATTCACCCAAAGGCAATATAATTAAACTGGTAAAAAAGCAAAGAAGGATCCCAGTGGATCAAACCCCCTTTTTAGAATGTATATTGAACAGTTTTATTCACTTTGGTAAAGTGATGAGTTTATTTGAAGGCAGACTCCATATTACCAAGTACGTTCTTACTTGTTAGAAAGTTGTCTTTACAGAAATAACTCACCTTTGCAGAAATAATCAGTATTGTTTCCTGAAAATATTTGGAGTGGAATCACAAGCGTAATTTCGATAACAACAAATAATAAATGTTTCCCCTATGCCCTTTGCTAGTTGAAAGCCTAGGGAGACCATCAAAATAAAACAAGAATGAGAATAAAATCTCATTCATATAACAATTGCAGACTGTCCTGGTTTTTCTAGGATAGAGTTAATTTTCTTCTCAGTAGTTAGAAGAGCCATGTTTTGGTTTCAGTTCAGACTTGCTTTGAGAACATCATTGATAAAAGTACTGATGTTATTAGTTCCTGCTGGAGCCCAAGGCCATCATGTTTGGCTGTTCACAGCTGCATCAGGACTGGGAGGGAGAAGTGTAGTGAATAGCAAAACCCAGAACTGCCATTTGGATGTGCCAATGAAATATTCCATCTCATATCCCATCATGTTTAGTATATTACCTGGGGCTGGGGGTGGATTGGCACGGATTTTCTCTGGGGCTCGGGTTCTTCCAGAATCGCGGTTTCGGTTCGGGATTGTTGCTCCTCCAGGATCGTTATCCGGGAATGGGCCAGGCTTATCAGTGGGTGGTAAGCAGTTTGCACTGGATTATCACTCTTTTGCATATCTTATTACTGTTATCATTATCATTACTATTTCAATATTAGTTGTTTAGGGGTTTTTTTACCCGTACTGGTGTTAGCAGTGAATATAGAACACAGAAAATCTAGTAAGGGAAAAGTCTTAGAGATCACAGACAAATTCTAACCTATCAAAAGAAATCAAAAAGAGACTTCATAACTGAATTTCAGTTCTCGAAGCATGTGCATTCCCTTATGCAACTTCGATCCTTACAACATAATACTCTATGCTATCAAAGCTTTACTGCTAGAGTCATGTCTCTTAGTCACTGTTGTCTCATGGACCTATACTCCTTGCTTTTGTCCCAGACTTTTTTGTTAAATAAGTCTCTGGTACTTGACTAGTAACTCTTAAAATGAGATATAAAGAGGAACTAACACTCCAAAGACAGTGCAAATATAACAGCACGTCCATCTTTTACATTCTACATTGAATTAATTGCTCTTGTCTATTTATTGTCTATATAATGTCTAATTAACGCTGATCTCCTGATGTGAGACCATTTCATAGGTATAAAACTTTATCATATATAAGGTACTGAATATATAATTTCAACAGAAGACTTTGCTTATTTTGAACACAGACATCTAGATGCAATCCATACATAAGGACAACATAATTCAATTATTAACTAAAAACGTGTTGGTATTTCTAGTACAGTGCAATTTTTTATGGCTGAAATGGATCTGGACTGACTGTAACGATGACAGTTTACAACTGGTTTCAGTCATAAAAGATTACATTATCACCCTGCAAATATCAAATTATTGTGGTTTTTTTGCTTCTTCTCTGTTGCCTAAAATTATGATCCTTGAAGTCTTCCATCCTCATCCCAAGGGCAAAGGAAAGACGTGGTCATATTAAGACAAAGATTAATGTGTGGTTCTTGAGAAACAGATGACCATTGTTTAGGCTTGTGCAGATTACTCCTACATGAAACAAATTGGTGGTTTCATTTCAGCTCAAAGTAGATGGGATTTATCTATGAAAAACCACAAGTAGACTATTTATTGGTAACCCTGATGTCAAAAAGGTCAAAGATTCAAACTGCTACCTGACTGACAGCAACTGTCTCTTTGCAGGGCTGTACATTGCACTGTAATCTATTCTGTGGATACACTGTGACAAAAGTGGATGATAGAAATCTATATATCACATCTCACAATTGTGAAACTCTCTTCATGTGAAACTACAGAAGGGTCAGTTATATGAAAACACAACAACATCCGGGGGAGACACTGTTTCACTAGCTGCAGCATTAAATTAGCAATCTATATGCAATGGGAAAAAGAAAAAAAGAGCACAGCTTTGTACTCTCCAGAAATTTCTAAATGCTAAGCGACAGTATGCTTTAAAAAAAGAAAAAAAAATCCTCTCTTTAAAAGCAATAAAATCTCTCTCTCATTTTCTCTTTCTCTCAGAGGCAGTACATTATGTTGCAAAGGACAATCCTTCACACCACAGAAGAGGAGTCCCATCTGGTGGGAAGACTCTTGCTCATGTAAAGCTACATTTCACTAAAATCACAAAGGTAGGTGTGATTCAGTTTTGAAATTGGCCCTCATATTCAATATACTAATTTTTTGCCAGTTGACTCCTTTGACTCCAGTTCTATGAATTTTATAAACTCAAATCCATGCTGGGAATAAACATATACACTAAGACTTTCTGGTAATGATTTTTACAGGTAGCATGGCAATTATTTATTATGAAGTGAAGAAATTATGAAGGGAGCAGCAGCCTTCTGGTTGAAGAGGAGGAATACAGTTAATTATTGTTGTCATTCAAAGAAAAAAAGTCTAACAGTCAGAAAACAATCATAAGAAGTTTGTTGTGATCAGTTTATTTTTCTCATTATAAAGAATAGACATAAAGTAATTCTAATGAGGACCATCAGAATATTAAAGAAAGAAATCAATGCTTGAAAGAAACTTCATAAGTGACTCTGATTACAGTCCTTGGATATGATTGACTGAGTCCACTGTTAGCAACTTTTCCCTTTCAGAAACTGAAAAAAAATATTTTGTTAAGATTTATGTAAAGAACCTACATTGTTACACTCATTCCTGTTCAATTATTCATATACCTTGTTCCCAGTAAGTCTAATCTTATTTTCTCTTCTGTTTGAATGTCACAAATTTTATCCCGTTTCTTACACTAATGTTAATATTAGAAGGAGAGGAAGGGGTTGCACTGAGATTTAACCCATTACATTCTTAGTAATACAATTAACACAACTGCATGCCTAATCAGTCAAAGGGTGATTCATACTCTAAGATATCTTAATTGATCTATATTGATTCCATTGTCATCCCTTATCTCCATATTAAAAAAAAAAAAGAAATTGCACCTTCCTTATTGTGCTTCTTCATAAACATGACTACTTTTTAAAAATAAATGATACAGACTTCAAGCTATTTTAAATTTTTCTAATTCTACAAAAGCCAAGCTTAAACTGAAAGCAGAAGTCAATAAATAAATGCTGTCTTTGCAGTAATTTGGATAGTAAACATGTTCCACTCATGTTAAAGAACAAGATAAAAAAACATTTTTCAACAAGCTAATGCCAAATTGAACTCAAAGGTCTAAAATCTTGGCTTGTTATACCATCTCACACTAATCCTGACATTGCCAACAGTTGATTTGTATCAGTGAGCATTACAATATAATGTAATTAGTAATGGTAATATTACCACAAACAGTATAAACAGACCTGCTCTACTGCCTTTAAATTAGTTTTGTAAGCATGTTAATAATATACCATCAAGCATCAATAGAAATACTTGACAGCTTCTTGAAAAAAGATTATGCATGTCTAAGCAATTTCCTCATACACAGGTTTTCTTTAGAAAACATGTTGTCGCTATTCCATTAGCTCAAAAGGGAGTGTATGCATAAAAGAATCTCTGGTAAAGAAGTCTGACTGCTAGCCAGGAAAGCGTATGTTCAATAGTCTGTATTTACTGCTGGCTGGGATAGGGTTGTAGGTACCACAGCATCAAACAAATTTCTTCTTTAAAAGATGCCTAGCAGTGTCGTGAATGCTTTTCATCTTCCAAGGGGAGCCCTCTGCACAGCACAAAACCCCATTTTGATAGTATTTCAACAGGGACTGCTGGAATTAAAACAGAGTAGATTAACAGATATGTAGAGCAGACATCTTGCATCTGATCCAAAATCTCTGAAGTCCACCAAAATTGGCTGGTATCTTAAAATAGTCACCTTCCTGAAACCACTTTAAAAAAAAAAAAAAAATCCCCACCAAAAGCAAACCCAAAATGAAATTAATGTATTTTTGATGCATATTTTTTGCAGCAAATATTTTTGCTGTATATTTTTGCTCCATAATTTGAGGTGATCAACTCTCTACAGTCAAATACGACATTACTGGCAAAAGTAACACAGTCTATAACTCAGTTTTCCAACTTGCATTATACTGATCTGCCCTCTGGAAGTGTCACTCCTTTTACCATAGATTAAGCCCAGCATAGGTGTTTGAACCTCAATGTTTATCATTTTGCTGTTGAAAAGTGCAGCAAGAGGAAATTTATCAGTATTGTTTAAAGATATTTTCCGTACTGTCAGACAGTTGGCTGATTTGATTTACTTTCTGTTTTGTACGGAACTATTAGCTTAATAAGACATTCAGAATGCCAATAGGTATCCTTAACACCATGATATGATGCATACAAGGTTAGAGAAAAGTCTGTTTTGTCAGGTTAAATTATACAGAGAGAGAAAACAGATTTTTCTCTAATCTCATTTAAAAAAACCCCAAAAAACAGTAGAACTGTTTTAACTCAGTGTTCTTCAAAAATTTTTATGTCTGTAGTCAATATCTTTCATGAAATATTTCAGTCCAAATTTTTACAGTTTGGTTACCGCAAGCAAAGACATAATGGCGGTGTGGGTTTGATTTTTGTTTTGTTTTGTTTTGTTTTGGCTTTGTTTTGTTAGATTTGGTTTTAGGGGAGTAGGCAGTTGTGGTGGTGGTTTCTGGGATTTTCTTTGAAAGTACACACAAGCTTAACTACTGCTATTATTGATGGAAATTTACATTCACAGGTATACTCACAGTTTCTCTGAAGAAAATTTCATGATACATGACTGTATTAAATATTTTATATGTTTTCACTTAGCAATCATTTTACTGAAATCATAATCTTGAGTAAAATAAAACCTCACTGCTTCTGACTTTTAAATTTTACCACTTGCTTGAGAAACTAAGAAAATAGGAAAGATAGGCGAGCCATCCTAAATAAAATCCTTCCTTTGACCTTCAAATAAAGCTCTCCCGCCCTTACATAGAAGGATCAGTTATCTGTTTCCACTTCTGGGGCTGAGTTGAAATTTTACTGCTGCTTGCCTTGTTTTGATTTAATTTCATTTAATGTTTCTACATT
This sequence comes from Caprimulgus europaeus, assembly GCA_907165065.1. Next base: position 85,817,831 of record OU015523.1, on the reverse strand, counting down.
TTAAGTGGCTGATATTTAACAATTAGTAATATTATGCTAAAATAAGCAACAGTTTTAATCCTTGAATTCAGAGTCATCATGAAGTCATCCCTTCTGTAGTGAGGTATTCCACTTAGAGAAAAGGAAAAAATCCTTCAAGATCCCCATCATCTGAGGATTGCTTAGACTGTGAAAATTAGAGATCTATTACATCTTTCATTTCTATAGTAACTGTCATGAAAATAGAGAAAAATAAGATATGACTCTTCCTTTCCCTCCCTTTGCCTAAGACAATCTTATAGAACTAGGATTGACCAGGATGGTACCGTTCCACGGCTCAGTTTCAGTTTAAGCAGCCAAGATGAGCCTCTTCATTACTCTTAAGCTACTGACAAAACATAAAAATCATTCACTCGATTAGTCTATTATATTAACAACTTCAAAAAAATATCAGTTGTGTCAGTTTTATATTACATTCAGTGTCCTATTGCAAATCCAATATTCCCTGATGTGATGCAGAATCCTTTGATGCAATATAGCAGCTGATAACAAAGCAACATATTTGAAGTTTTTATTAACACTGAAATCCAACATAACTTTTTCATTATGTTCATAAAATTCAATATTATCTTAAGAAAATATTAGCATACGATGAACCCCTTTCACCTAATAATTACCTATGTCAGATTTTGCAATGGCAGACTGCAGCTAGTGCTGTGATACAGCTCCTATGTTTTACTACACAGTATCTTCTAAATTCTGAATTTAGGAAAATAAAATAATTTTAAAATCCCTCAACTTAAAATACAAATGATCAGTTTAGAGACTAAAGAAAAAAATTTTATGAAGTCTGAAAGAAACTGTTAAAATCATGTTAGAAGTTAGGAAAATATAGATTAACTTTTTTGATTGCCCAAATTTTGTCTAGTATGTTTTACTAAAAAGCACTTGCTATAGTAGTATTGCACAAAGTTCTTCAAATTAATTATATGGACCATTCAACTAATGTTTTTACTCCCCAAACAAATTCTAAGCACCAAGTGTATTACAAAACTTTTTAACAACTGTTGTGACATGATTCCAGTAAAAACTCAAAAACACTCAGTTATCTCGATCTACAGTGAATTTATTACTTCACAGGTCTAAATAAATATGTAATTTATTGTGTGCATACATTACGCAAGATTGATTATTCTTTTAGAGAAGAAAAAACAGGTAGTTCTTTATTTCAGACTCTAAATGAAAACTTACAACAAACAATTCATGCTGGCCCTAGAAAAAGCAAGAGATAGATAAGCAAGAAACCCTCAAGCTTTCTCCTTAGTTTTTGATTATTTGAAAAACAGCCTGATAGATATTTAGAAACTCAAAACTTTCCTCAATATATCATACTTAATCAAGATTATTTCTTCAACAACTGATAAAAGTGAGCATATAAATGGAAATAAATTAGCTAAAGCTGAACTGGCCTATACAGCCAACTGTGAGGCTTTAGAGTGTGTTTATGATTTGTTTGTTTCTTATTCTGTCTTTAATAATGGCTACTACTTAGTGACTCAAACTGCACATATTTTGGACTCTTCAGTATTACTCTTTAAGCATATAGTAACAGAAAAATAAACAAACAAACAAATAAACCACAATTTTAAGTCAAATTGATACAAACAGTAGCAACATATTAATTTAGCATTCCATCCATGTAGTCATATTCTCACTATTAGAGTTCAACAGAAAGATGCTACAGAATGTCTTTAGCTCAAAACACTACATTTCCCACTGTGTCTCCCTTGACAACCAGCCTCCACTGAAAACAAACTGTACCACCAAAAAGCATCAAGAGTAGTAGAAAGAATTTCCATTCTTCCTTATGTTGACTTAACCAGAAAAATTAAGCTTCAGCACTTTCAGAACTAAAAGCAAAATCTTAATTTTTCTCTTGCAAATTCCTACATACAAACAAATCAAGATTTACATCCATATACATTGATAAATATAAAGAAAACCAAGCCTTACTACCTAATTCACTTGTTCTAATAGAAATCTTCAGATATCACAGAAATTAAAAATGCAAGCAACAGGGCATGATACAAGGGCAGATACCAACAGAATTAAGCAGTTGCCATTTGCTAAACGCCAGAGTTTAGCAAACATTCAGAAATCTTAGCTGAAGCTTTTTTAAGAGAATGTTTTCACTCTGTAAACTTTCATCAAGGTTTATGTGATCTCAGACTGCGCTGCCATCAGAAAGACAGCCCTCACTTTCTTCTCTTTTGCTGGGCATATCCATTGCTCTGTCAGTACTTAAATCTTGTAGCTTACCAGTTATGTCAGTTCCTTGAACCAACTTAAAAGTAGACCTGCCTCCCTAAATTATTATTTTTCCCGGAACAGCTGAACAATCACTAATGCTGACACAAGAGAGGTGGCAGGAACAGACAGCTAGAGGCAGGGAAAAGAGCACAACTTGCCTTTTTGGCAGTAGTGTGGTCAAAACTGATGCTGAGAGATCAAAGAGAAAGCTAGAATATTATATGACAAGAGCTGTATCTCATTCCGTATTCTCCTGAACTGGAAGAGCATGAGATGAACATGAAGCCCCATTAGAACTAGCTTTATTATACAGCCAGTTAACACCAGTAGTTTTTCACTATCTGGAACAATGGTCTGATGATTTCTGGTATTGGAAGCTGGGATATCATTTCACAAGGGGCACACTGAGCAGGATTTTGACATTTTAAAACTTGGGAAAACAAGTTATTTAAAAGAACAAGTAGCTACAGAACCAGAGGATTTGGTCAGGAGCACCTGCCAAAGTAGTCACTTTGCTGTCCTATGGGAGCTATTAGAGAAAAGGTTCATCAGACATCTACCACAATAAAGCCCATAAAAGGTACCTGTATTGCATTTAAAGAAGGAAAGAGAGCTAAAACAAAGTGCCTGTAGTAAACTAGGACTGCTTGCTCTTCAGGTCTACCAGATGACTTCTAATTTCACATTAATGGAAGGGAAAACACAAAAAATAATATGCAAATATGTCTCAGTAGAAAATTGATAAAACATTTAATACTAATCCTGATTCAAACAAAACATGTCAAAGAACATTCAAGAATAAAAGGCAATGATTTTTCCTGTCAGTGGTCCACCACTGACAATTATTGAAAGTATAATTCTAGAAAATTTGCCTAACTGAAACACTGCAGAGTTAAACTTGAATATTTACTGAACAGTATCAGTAATCACTTCTTCAAATAAGTGCCTGAACTTGAACACATACTGTAGTCTTTCTTTCCAGAAAGAACAATTTGCAACAAAACAATCTTACAACTGAACTTTCAAGGTAAGTACATTGCCTTATAAAACTTCAGATTGCATCTGAAAATAGCAGTCAAAACTTCCGATTTAGAACTTTCTTTTACATATATATATATATATATATATATACATACATATTTTGTAATGAAAAACTCAGATTGCACAATACTAGGGATTATTTAGGTGAAGATCCCCAAACTGATACTTTTCCAGATCTATTTCAATCTCTTTGTTAGTCATTGTCCCTAATTAAATGACAGCCTTATTATATACACAGTTAATAAACTGTTGTCTTCATAAATGCCATAATGACAAACACTTAATATAACATAGAAATATTAATTTGTACTCAAATAATAAATGTATCTGAAAAATAAACAATTTAAAGAATGTTCTCACATTTCCATAAATCCACACAGAACTTCTTCCCTCATAAGTAAAATAAGCTTTTGGATTTTCCAGAAGTGGTTGTAAATATAACTTGTCAAAGGTAGATCCTCAGAACAAGGCTTAGAAGAGAGGAGCCAGAACATCAGCAGCACTCTGTGACGTTAAATTCATTCCCTACAAAACCCATACATCAGCAGTTATGACCAAACATTGTGTAAACTGTGTACATGTTGCCATTCTAAAAGTAACTTTCCAACTACTTGAAAAGGCAGTATTTTCAACCACTAAAAAGGCAGTATAGATGTATATAGAGTCCTTATTTTATTTTTAAATCCAACATACTGCTTAAGACATTTCACAGTGTCAAGGCCCTAAAATATTAACTTCTTACTGAAGTTTGTTTTACTGTGAGATCTGAGCTAAATTAAACTCCAGCATTTGATGAGCTGCACTAACCTGATCTTGGAGCTTCTGCTGTACAAATGCCCAATTCCCTTGCTCTGATCCCTTCTCTTACTGAAACAGATCCAGTAATCTCTGTGGTACATTGAAACTAGCCTCAAAGCAGAAAGTATTTTCTATGTCAGTTCTAGGGAGACTGGCACCATTGTTAGACATTACTAAGCCCTCAGATATTCAATCTCTTCCAAGTCAGTGAATTTAAAAAGAGTTCCTTGTAGCACACGGTTCACTGTTTGATATTTTGCACTTGAATGTGTGCCAACTCACCTTTCAGCCCCATTGGTTACTAAGGTAAAAACATCTGTATGGTATTTGTTAATTTTTGTGAAATGGGAAGGTTGTTTCTCAGAGTCTAACAACCTTCCCACATTAATACGGGAGGAAGGTCTAGCATTCCTTTCAATTAAAATGCGCTGGTTTTCAAACTGAGTGAGAAATTTGATAATGTAGACAGCGCCTGTAAAGCCTGTGGCTTGCAAATGACTGAGAACTTGCCATCCATCATCGAAAACAAAACCCATAAGAACTGTCCTAGCATGAGAGATATCTTTCCCTGAACTATTATCCATTGGCATCCTGCACCATTTCACATTGCTACACCAAGAAAAAACGAAAGTAAACCCAAACTGTTCAGAGAATACAAATGCATTTGGTCTTTGATTAATTGCATTAAAACCACAAATGTGAAACCTCCGTATAGAGAAATGGGTGAATGGGAAACTTTTTTCCTTTTTTATTTTTGTCTTGTTATTAAAACGTCAGTTTTCATTTTTTAGGAAAGACGCCAGCAATGCTGAAATACACTGAAAATGTCCATGTGTTGGCCAGAATGAAAGGTTTACCATGACTGCCAAGGGTTCCTATAAAGGATATTAGGGGTGGGGGAAGTGTTGAAGAAAGGATGAAATTATGAGATTTGCAGGGTGATTTTTTATTGATAGCATTATGCATTAAATTTCTTCTAACAGTTTTGGGTTCTAACCTTTCCCATTCCCAGTATATCAGTTCCCTTATTGTCCCAGTGAAATTAAACTATTTTTCAGATTTCAGCTTCTCTTCATATTATGTCCTATCTCTTCAGACATCTTGGAAATCTGCTTATTTCATCTATGCCAGACAGATGAAATCTTACTGCCTTGTCTTTCAAATCAACCAATTATATTTTGCTAGCAGTGAGAACAGCAACCCAGAGTGAGTAGCATCTAATCCAAAATCAGCACATTGATTTGATCTGTGAACACTGAATTATTGAGCTGAAACAATTGACTAAGACAATTTAAGAAGATAGTAACATCTGTGACCATTTAACTAAATTTGTATGGATGGCATTCATCTGGTTTCTGGCCATACCTATACTGTGGGCCATTTGCAACTGGAGAAGTCCCGTAGTCTGTCTATATTGTCAGTTAAATAGAAGCAAGCATCTACCATAGATGAGATGGTAAAAGTCCTGATGGTAAAAGTCCTTTTTTTTTTTACCCCTCTAACTATAAATGCAGACATTTGTACTTCAACAGAAATATGAGAGGCAAAAAACCCCAGGTTTGGTTGTTGACAAAATTCCTCATTGCAAACCATAACAAAATTTGCAAAGACATTGAAAAGAGACAACTTACCAGAAACTAGCAATTGTGTTGATCAAATTTTACATAAGATAATGCAATGTTTTGGACAACATCATTGCAAGGGTTCGAAGTTCACAAGTGTCTTTCACAGATTTTTCTGAGAAATGTTCAGAATAAGTAGTGTAATGGAGAACCTACATATGAAGGAATCATATGAATTATATTATTTTTACATATAGTCCACAAACTGTGTTGTTGAGTCAGTTCCTTGAATCCAGAACATTAGGCACAATATAATTCAAAATAAGTTTTATTGTGAAAATGAATTGTTAAGATCAATTTTACAAGAAAAAAATCAGTTGCATCAAATTCAAAAGAAGGGGAGGTTATGATATAATTATTGGGTAAGAAATGATGTATTACTCACACCAAAAGAAAAACTTACAAAAGCTTATGGACCATATTGACAGGTTGGATGTATCCAAATCTCTAAGACAGGATTCTTCTGACAGTTCTGTAAGGGCTGGCTGATTTGACTGTAGTCCACTGTCTATAACTTGCATAGCAATTAGATGACTTCCCTGTTGGCTGTAAAAATGCTATCATGACATTCATTCTTAAAAGGGCAAGAAAAATGACCCAGAGAACAATGATAAGAGCCTCATTTAGGTCCCTGAGTATGGAAATATCATGGGATATGTCTCCCTGGAATCTTTTTTCAAGCACATGAAGACAATAACTTAATTAGGAACGTGCAACATGGATTTACCAATAGTCAGTCATGCTTCACCAACCTGATATCTCTGACAAAATGTCTGTCTGTAAAGAGCTGTAGATGTGACCTATCCTGACTTTAGTAAGTCTGTAGATATTACATCCCATACTTTCTTCACAGGAAGACCCATGGGCTAGAAAAATAAGGATTCATAGGTTGGACGAAGGTTGGTTTTGTTGCCATGAAACCAAAGGCTAGGCATCTAACAGCTGGTAACAAGCAGGCTATCCTAGTTGTTTTTTTGTGGTCCCATATTGTTCAATAACTTAAAGACAGGACTATGACACAGATCACACTTACCAAGTTTGAAAATGACAGTAATGCTGGGTGAGTGCTTGACACAACAAATGGAAGAGACTCGATCCAGAAGAACCCGGATAAACTTGAAGACTGAACCAACAGAAAACTGACAAGACTCAACAGAGAAAAATGCAAACTTGTAAGAAATAACCCCATGCAGACCGAAAAGTTGTTGACTGAATAACAGCCCTGCTAAAAGGGATCTGAAGTTTATGGCTGGTGTCAGGTGTTATGTGCATCTCATAGCAAATAAGGCAAGCTGCTTACATTAGGAGCACCGTATCTACAAGTTACTATCCTCCTATGCTAAGTATTATTAAGATTGTATCAGGAAGAATGTTAAATAACTCAGGAGACTGCAGCAGGTAACATCAAGACTCATGTATTATTGTACTATATTACTATTACTATTATTACATATACATATTACCACTACACTTTTTAAAAAGATGACTATTCAGAAAGGGTAAAAATATGTAACTGATCTTCAGTCACTGCTGTGTGATAGACAGATGGTAACCATATTTTAAGTCATGTTCCAGGGCCTCTCTCAAAATCTAACAGCACTATCAGTATTTTGCACTACTATTTTAGAAATCCAGGACATGGATGCATGATAGATAGATGGGAACTGAAGATACCACATAACCATACTGACAAGAGGCTTGTAGTTCATATGCCATAATTTGCATCTCCATGGGTTTTTTTGGGTAAGGAGACATTGAAGGCAAGGAAGTCCAGAAGGGGAGCAAAATTATTAATAAATCAATGAAGGCTGAAAATAACTGTTTTAGGACTTACGACCTAAGAACAGTTATTTTAATCTAGAAATTAGTTTTACATAGACACGGAGAGAGACAGAGAGAGATCAACATTTTCCAAACTTTCAGATAAAATATGGTTCGTTGGCAGCCTGCAAGATGATGATTTGGTTTGCCATCATCCATTGTGCTTTGTTTCCATAATTTTGTATTTCTTTTCCCCAAACCGAAGTACTTTCATTGGAAGTGAACAAGAACAGCACTTGAAGAGTGGCAAAACTGCTTTATTTCTCTAATGTTGTATTGTTCCATGAAATAATACTTCCTTTTTACTCATCAAATTACATTGCTAGAAGTAGCAATGAGCAGAAGGACAAATTAACAATGATATTTGTCAGGTAGCTTTAAATATTTTTAAAAGGCATGTGGAAAATTATATCGCTACAAAGCAATACAAACAGGGGTAACTCAATTTTTGTCCTCAAAAATCTAATTCTAGTTGTTTATTTAAAAATGCATACTTTTTGGAATGGTAACATCAGTAACAGAACAAAAGATGTTGCAAGGAAAACAGAAGGAAACGTAAGATAATAATTAGAAACTGATGCAATTGCAAATATATTTAAACACTTTGGTTTGAAGACCATTCAATGCAAATAAAAACAACCATGTTCCAAGACAAAAAGCACAGCAGAGGCATGTGGAAACTGAAAAAGATGCTTTGGATTGAACAACATCAGAAGGTGTACAATCCGTGATGGGCACGAGATGATTTCTCGGGGAGTTTTGGCATACCAGAACAGAATTCTTTCACTGCACTTGCTTGAAGAACTGAGAATGGGACAACTAGCACAGCTGCTTAGAAAAAGCTTTTGCTCTCTCAAGGTCACACAGAAAAGCATCACTTATGACAGCAACAGACTTGGAACATTTGTAGGAATTGTGAAACTACTAAACTGTTGTACAATGCTGTCAGGCAATACGTTTAATTTGTCTTTGTAAAAATTAAATAAATAACAGAAAGGAGAAATTAATATGAGGCCAGTATATTAATAAAGCAAAAAAGAAAGAAATGAGGACAGAAGGGTTTAGGAAGAAGTTGAATGACTAATAAAGATCATGCTAGTCTAAGGCAAAATTAGGTTTTCCACATCTTAGAGTGTGAAAATATTTCTTGTATAGTTTATTTTCTTAAATATTCTTGAAGTAAGTAGTTGTTTTCAGTTTTCTAAGATTTTTGTCATTAAAAAGTACTTTTTTAATTTGTTGTTTTCTGTTCTTCCAAGAGCAGCTTTATATACATTAAGAGTTCAACACAAGATGGTCAACACACAGGTTTTAATCTGTATTTTATTTTAAAATAATTCCAGTAAAATCAAAGGACATATAGAATAAAGGTCTTATCTTACAAATAAATTATTAGGTAGGGTTACTTCTGTGAAACAGTCACTTGTTTGACTGAAACTTTCACCTACTTTTTCTTGTCTTGGGTTCTACTGGAAGGAATGTTTCCTTGTTGATATTTGAAAGAGTAGGAAAAAAGACGCAGCTCAAGTATTTATTAATGTTCCATGGTGAAATGTAAAAACAAAACATTATTATGAAAGAAACAATCTTTTAAATTTTGCTGCCTCTTCTTCTGAGGTGGTTTGGCCATGAAGCTGAAATCTGTTAGTGAGCTAGGATGCTGAGTGGTAGTGTTTCTGAGAAACCTGATGATTACTGCTCTTGAATTTATTGATTGAATAGCTAGTAGGAAGCGGGTTAAAAAATAAGAAGAACAAGCTTTGTATTTGCAATACAGTTGGGAGGGAGTTAGAAGTCAGTGAGATTGACATCTACAGAAGTATGCAAACACCTATAACTGAAATTCTAACTGTATAGAAGAAAGAAACACTGTTGGTGTTTGCTTTGTGTCCTGAAATTAAAAGGCTAGAATGAATTGCAGGACATTATCCCCTTGTTTCCTTCTCCAGTAGATAACAAACTCAGTCAATGGTTTTCTTACCTGACATTTATCGACTCTGCCCTTAATAAACTACCAGTGATGACAAGCCTTCTGTCCCTCCACAGAGAACAGATTATTCCTTCAAAGACAGATTATTTACAGTAGCCTTTTACATGCTAAACTTCCTGCATAGACACAAATATGATGCAGTCACATAGGGCCTGATCCAATGTCTGATAAACTTAGTGCATAGACACTGCTCTGATCATTTATTATATATTGTGCCAGATGTCCTGTAGAGTCATTGCTGTATTTTTCCCAGCAGGGAAGGAAAAAGGAAAAAAACTTTTATTGTTCTCTTTACTCATATGAAACACTCAGATACCGCAGTGTTGAAAACCATATTAGAAGTTAGATAGATTCCCTGCTTTCTTTCAAGAATAATTCTCCCAAGAGATTTGGGAGAAGATTTGCAATGGCAGCCGCTATTTCCTGAAGTCTTCCCAAAAAAACGTGTTGAAATGTCACCTACATCAGGCTTTGCAATATGCACAGGATGAGGTGTACTAATAAAATCTAGTCAAAGTGCTATACTAGATAACAAAAAATGAAGCAAAATTAAAAGTAAAAATGTTTAAGAAAAATATTAATATTCTACATAACTACCGACACAGAAATGCTTTCTGATATTTTTTTTTCATTTAACAATGCATCCTTTTTACTTTTGAGTGTAAGCAATGATTACACTAATGTATTAATAGGGCAGGTACCATCAGAAAAGCCTGTCTTAGCCATATTTCCAGGTCTGATGTAACAATTAGTTTTTCTCAAACTACAGGGTGTTTTTTTAAACAAAATCCAGGTATGCCTACTCATTTTCTAATTGTCACTGTTTGTCAGTCCTTAATCCCTCATAGGCAAACAGGTATAATTTTTAAAAGTAATAATAGGAACCAGAAATACCAGACAGAGAAGCAGGATGAGTTTCCTTATAAAGGATGAGAAAGAGAAAAAGGAGAAGCAGTACACGCTTGTTATAAACTTTAGCACCTTGGATAATTCTCTCTCCTTATTCCCTGTATGGCCACATGACCAATGAGTTGCTTCTATAATTGCCATCACTACTGGTTTCTTGCCCCCTAGATTCTTGCACTACAAGCTTCAAAAAGAGCACATACAGCTTAATGGAGGAGCAATGTATTGAGTTTTCAGGTTTTCCCAAGTCACATCAGGATATTAGACATACTAGCTTTAGCAGTCAACATAACTGTGAGTGTGGTCTTCTTCCCCAGCAGACCACTCAGTCAGTATTAACTATTAGGTAAAACTTAAAGAACATATTTGTTTAAAACCACATTTCCAATGATGAATCATACTATAGCACTATGTAAGAACAGAATCAATTATTAATACAATTAGGATTTTCCTCAGCTAAAAAGGGGTCTTCACTTCTCAAACTAATTAGCCTCTAACCAGCCCCAGGTTGTCATGCCTTGAGAGTTCTCAAATATGCACTTCTCTTTCTCTTATCATTAAAGGTGCTATTAAAGTCACCTTCAGTACTGCTCAGAAAGACCAGTCCTTTTCCAGAGTAAACCAAAATGATCACCTGCTCCCTCTGTGTCACAGTTCTGTCTTCTCTTTTTGTCTGTCATTGATTACTGGAATAAAATCTGGGAATGAAGAACATTAAGTTTTCTACTGGTCCTGATCCTCAAGAACTTTTAATTAAAAATGTTATCAGATACTCCAGTATACTTCTGGTTTTGGCTATTTATGCATTATGGCCATCTGAAATTGGTCAAATTTTATCAAATATATTATTAGAAATATCAAATCTACAACCTTTTATTTTAGATTTATACCTTTTATTTCTCTACCAGTATTCTATGAAGATCAAATGTCAGGGATTGAGGTCTTCAACTGAAAAATATTCTCTTCGGATATGCTATTAGTTTTAGGAAAAAATCTTAAGGATACTGTCACAAAACCTAATGAGGTTTGTCTATTGTTACTCTTCTTCATGCTGTAACTTTGTTTTCCCATTTTCATTTAGTACAGAAGATAGCCTGAATGATAATTACTAGACTGGCTAAACTGTAGATGCATTTTTACTTATTGATTTTTAAAGATTTGTTTTCTGAACAGTCAAGTACAAGTTGTATTTGCAGAGCAAAAGAGAACAAGGCGGGTGGTGGTGAAGAAAGAACAGGGGAAAATGATATCCAGCCATGTAGATGCTGTTGATAAAATTTATAGCTAAAAATTTAATATGTTTAGAGCCATGATTAAATGCTTATCATCAGCTTGCATTGCCTGTAGTTCTTGCTGATTCCAGCCCGCTCAGCGTATCCTGGTAATGAAATGAAATGGCATGGGCCCAGTGCCTGCTAAATAAAATTCATTTCACCACAGTTCAAGAGGTTTTCTTTTTCTTTTCTTTCTTAAAGGCTGGACTCAGAAACATATGGATCACAAATCTTTATGGGATTCTTCTTTTTTTAAATTAAAAAAAAAAAAAAGAAAAAATACTTTTTAGCAGTTACTAAAAGGATAACCAATGTCTTAAATTTAAATTTACTGGCAGTGACCCAGAATATCCCACCCTTAGCCCCATCTACAGTCTCATGACTCCTGAGAACCTATTTTAAGAAATTCCATTCAGAATCAATGTTACCATTGATTGAGTAATATATTTGTTGGTTCTCCCTTATTTACTCATTTACCTTTACCCAGCCTTGGTGATTCTAACTTAATAATCAATTAAAGGTTACAAAACATCAACTAGGATCATTTTCACCGGACCTCTTTGCTGAGGGGAAAAAAGAAAAAAACAAAATCTGATTTCTGATACCACAAAACAAGAATATTTTTGTTTGTTTTGGTTTTATGTTGCCCCATACATCAGGTTTTCCACAGTTATAAATGTGTGGAAAAGCATAACTGACACATAAAATTAGACTATACCTAAAATACCACATTCTAAGAAACATTACGTCACTATGATTCACGATGTTCCTATGAACTATATCTTGCTAAAGCAAAGTTGATCCATGTAAACTGATGTGCATATAGTTTTGTTCAACAGCAGAGAGACAGCACTGAGAACAGGATTAGTCTGTTAAGCTCCAGTTTTACTGTGCTCTTTGGTTTTAAAGCCAAATTCAGACCTTGTATTCACCCGACAAAACTGTATATTTCAATTAAATAGATTATACAGATGTCTCAGAATTTGGCCTCTAGTGTTTCTGCCTTCAACAGTAAACTGAATGAGCCAAATTAATCTATATTTATGCCATATAAAGACAAATTTTATAGAGAGATATGTATTCTGTTCTCAAATGTGATAATCTTTCTTTTTTTGGATCAATCAAAACAGAAGTCAGTGCAAAAGCTTTTGTCATTGATAAAACAAAAAAACCTCCTATTATTTAATTTGCATGAAATCCAGGCAGGAGCTGCAGAAATTCTCCACTGAGGTATGTTGTTATTTTACAAGAAAACTGAGTTTTAAAAGCAGAAGAAGAAAATACTTGCATTAATAATCTTCTTCCAAAGGATGGATAGGTATAGTGATTAAAGTGTTATCTTAGGACTTTAATGACCTGGGTTCAAGTCTCTGCTCTATTTTCCTTATCTCTTTGAGACACTAAGCTACATGACTTGTGTTTCCAAACTAATAAAAATACCCAGATGCTCATGTTTCCCTGTCCTTGAAGATACTTTCAAAAGTTGTTGGTTGTTGGTTTGGGTTTTTTCTTTTTAAAGTTAACTACTTTTGGTAGACACAGACTTGATCCGACTAAAATAAATTAATACCAAGTGGACAACATTTCAATATGACATCTAGTGTAAACAACAAAACAAAACAAACAAAAAAAACCCAAATCCCAGCTTCCTTGGAAAAGCTTGAAAATCATTGAATGGCTTTCTGGTATTGTCAGGTAAAATATCTTGAATTTGAAACATCTACTAGATAGAAAGCTACAGAGACTTGCTTTCTACACTTCTGAATAGTTACTCATTAATAGAGCATAGCACCTAGTAAGTACAATTCATGCTTAATGGCTTACAACCTAAACTGTTTTCTATGTCTCTCTCTCCCTTTTTTTTTTTTTTTTAAACCTCAGACTAATCTATAATCCCACTTTTCTGTCATTTTCCATTGTCAGACCCACTGTGAAGGCCCTCATTAGAGCAAATGAGGGGACGAGTGGGCAGCAAAGTTGCACAGTGCCAATTTGGCTTTACCTAAATGAAAAGTGCAGCTAAAACTGTTGAGAGAAAAGAGCCTAACACTTTCAAAACAGAATTACATTCAGCAAAGTGCTGAAGAATTTAATTGTTCTACAGGACTAGGTTACTGACCTCATTAAAAAACCCAGGAACAATCAACTTTCTGAATTTTTCTCCTGATATGTATCTGCTGCTCTCTGATAGCACACCCCTTGTTGGTAAATTTAACACAAATCTTTTGAAACAGTAACAGATTGCTTTCTCCCGTAATTTTCTAGGACCTTATAGTGATTGTCATTCACTCCCCCTTAAACTGGATTATGTTTCTCTAAATTATTTCAACAAGGTAATGCTTTATTTTTTTCTGATTTGCAATTCTGCCTCTCTAAAACATCAGACATATTTCAGATTATGGCTACTACTAGGGAGATCTGGACATTTTACCAGTAGATCTGACCAGCTTCAATGATATTAGAAAGATGATGACACTTTACTGCCTGCTTCCCCAAACATGCCACCTCCTTTCATATAGCCTTTGGTTTACTAGCAATGTTACAAAGCTTAATGAACCAATATTCCTTTTCTTGCATTGAAAAGTGTAGCCTGTCATTAGAAAAAAAACTAGTCTCCAAATTTGTTTGCAATAGACCTCTTTTGCCCAGAACAAGAATTAGAAAATTGGAATGAAAATAATTTTTTAATATCTGACAATGAGATCAGAAATTCAGTTTTATGTCCTGCATGGATTTGAATGCAATGGCAATTATGGTGATCAAGGATTACTGACCTCTGATGAGTATTTGACAGTCTATATTTCAACAAGAAGGTCACTATTTTTTAATTGAGCTGCAAAGGAGATGAATCTAAGTTGAGAACCAGGAGTATCAGTAGTTTAGCTGGCTAAAATATGTAACAGTGATCATTGCTACTAGGGGCTTAACATGGGAAAAATACAGATAATCATGTTGATAAGGGTCAACGGAACTGGAGAAAAATGGAATGGGTAGGAATCTGTAATGAAAATGCCAATCTGCATTCTGAAGGAGACACAAAGAATGAATAATGTGGCAAAAGATATCTTTCTCCTAACAGAGATTGTTTTCTGCTAAGACTAGACATGCACTGATACGTGCAAGAAAAGGCACCCTTTCTCCCATAGCGCACTAGACACGTAGATAAATAAAGTTTGCTGATTCCAACTGCTCAATTACAAAAAATAAAAATATAATCTATGTAAAAATAATAATTAAAATAATCTGCTGAAAGTGTATCTACAGCTAGACTGCAAGTTGCTGCATTTATTAATGTACCAAACATTTATGATTAATAATAACCTTCTCGTGACTGAGTTAACATGCTGCGGATTTCAGAATGAGCCAAGTCAATCCAGGTTAAGTAATTCACTCTGCTGATTATTTTCCCTCAACATGAATTTGATGAGATATATTGCCTCTGGAATCTGTTATCAATAACTGCAACAACCTCCAGCCACAGCTGAGGGCTCAGAGCCATAAAGTACTGCAGTACTGCACAAAAAAAGTACTGTTAACAGTGCAGTGAGGTTTATTGAAGAAGTCTTCATTACCATGACAGTAAACTCTTCTAACCGCAACCAGTACAGCAAAAAGTAGTTACAGAATTTATTGAGACTTGTTCAAACCAAATATATATCTACCCTCACTCTTCATTTTTATTTTTCTTTATCATCCAGAAGAACATAATTTTTTGGTTTATCACAAACCTTCTGTCTGCTCTGTCCTCTAAGTCATTTGTCACACTCCTCAAGGTCACAGGGGAGTCTCAGTGGGAAAGCATGTGTGTTGATTGATTGGTGCTGTGATGCCTATGTCTACCAGGGCTGCTAAATGAGCTCCTCTCCCCTCTCCCCACACTCTCTTGCCTCCAAGCAATGATGTGATTGAAGGGGTGGTGGGGAGAGGGGTAGGGTGGCACGGGGGGCAGGGAGGGCAGGGAGGACACCTTAAAGGGGCGAAAAAAAAAATCTCACATATGAATCCAGTTAAGAAGGTGCATAAAGCAGTTTTATCCCTGGTGATCACACTATCTTGTTTCACTAATCCCTGACCACTTGCTGGGTAACAAAAAGGTAAGGAAAAAAAAATAAGATACAATAAGTTTGATAGAAGTGAGAAGAGACAGGGAAAGAGACACAGCATGCAGAAGCAAGAAAGAATGAGAGTGCAAGGACACAGGTAAGAAAGGGAATGAACGCAAGAGAAAGACTGCACACAAGAGAAAGTAAGAGAGCAAGAGCATGCACAAGAGAGGGAGCAAAGGGAGAGCGAGTGAGCAAGAAAGTGGATGTGCGAGAAGGAGGAAGCAAGACACTGAGTGAGGGCTCGCACAAGAGAGCGCCTGGAAGTGACAGAGTGCACTTGAGAAAGTGTGAGAGTGAGTGAGCGTGCATGTGAGCGAGTGCAGCATCGTGGGCAGCCTATGTTGAAAATGCATATACTTATGATTTTGAAATGGACACTGATTATATTTGATATATTAGATGAAAAACTACTTCTCTGAACCACTCTTTCCTGTTCCTCTCTTAGAAATTCAAAAACATATAGACATGCTGTGATAGTTTCACTGGGCTAGCCCTTGGCTAGCAGCCAACACAGCCATTCACCCACTTCCCCCCAACCCCCAGGGATAGGGGAGAGGACTGGGGGGCAAGGATAAGGAGGCTTGTAGGTTGAGATAAGAACAGTCTAATAATAGAAAGAAAACTTAAAATAACACTAGTATTAAAATAGTAGTGATAATGATAACAGTAACAAAATACGCCAATGAGTGATACCCAGTGCTATTGCTCACCCCCCACTGACCAAGCCCAGCCTGTTCCCAGATAACGATCCCAGATGAGTAACAATCCCAAATTGAAACCACAACCCCAGAAGAGCGAGAGCCCGAGCGAAAGCCAGAGAGAGCCAAAAGAGGAAGAGACCCTCACTAATATACTGGACATGACGTGGTATGACATGGAATACCCCATTGGCATATCCAAATGCCTATTTAGCTTATTAATTTAAATATTCCTCACCCCCTTAAATCTTGTGCTTGTAGACTAACAGAACACAAAGTCCTTGACTTCCAGTGACAAAAATGCAAACACTGGTATGTTACCAGTGTTTCTCTCATAACAAGTCCCAGGCTGAAAAGCAAAATGCAGCACAATTCTAGCTACTGAAAAGAAACCCACCTCTGTTTCAGCTAAAAAACAGGACACATGCCATCAAACATATGGTATCTGCAGCATTCAGAGGCATCATTTTAATTTCAGAGAGAGAAGAAATCTGAAAGATTATCACTGCAGTAGGCATCAGTGGCTTGTGGATTATCATATCTCCAATAAGCTCAGAATAAAACAAAACTCACTACCAAAAAAATGTTAAATAAAAATTCAGAGTTGTTACTGATGTATTAAGCATGTGCAATAAGCATATGTAATAGTCAGCACCTAGAGAGATGTTCTGCTGCTGCCCTTATAGTTACATCAGCAGTAAAGAAACAACAGATTTCAGTGGGGAAAACAGAATGAAACAAACTGTCATTCTCCTTTCACCTCACAGATTTGTTACTTACACAATAAAAAAAGGTTAAAAATTTCCACCCTTCTCTTTTTGCCACCCAGTTCATATTCTCATGCAGCAAGACTATTAAACACCTAAAGGTCTTTCTATGTCATCTCTTCATGACTGGCAGGTTGTGTCCATCTTCTGGGACATTAATTTTACCTAAACCTTAAGGTTGTGTTTTGTTTTGGCGGGTTTTTTTTGGTTTGTTTTTTTTTTTTTTTAAGTTAGTCAACATCCTCAGCTTCTAAGTTTGTTCAATGTCAAAAATATTGGTAGTTCACAAGGTACATGAAGGTGCATCTCTTAAGAATGCATCAATTTTGTCTTGGCTTCTGCATAACCTAAATAAAAGTGAAAGATATCATGTGGTGGTTTCACCTTTTTGGTTTGCAGCCAAACACAGCCTGATTTCTCACTCCTCCCCCCTCTCACCCAGGGAGTAGGGGAGAAAACTGGAAGGAAAAGGGCAAGGAGACTCATGAGTCGAGATAAAAACTATTTACTAATTAAAGTAAAATCATAATGGTAACGACAGTAAAAACACAATATACAAACAAGTGATGCACAGTGCAACTGCTCACCACCTGCCAACTGATGCCCAGCCAGAGACAGTCCAGAAACCAAAACCCTGGAAAAAAGAGCTTGAGAGATCCCTGAGAGAATACCCCCATCCTCCGGTCAGCCCTGGTTAATATACTGGCATGACGGGATATGAAATGGAATATTTCATTGGCACATCCAAATGCCAGTTCTGGGTTTTGCTATTCACTACACTTCTCCCTCCCAGTCCTGATGCAGCTGTGAACCAGCCAAACACGGTGGCCTTGAGCTCCAGCAGCAACTAATAACATTAGTACTTTCATTAACATTCCTCCCATAACAAATCCTACACTGAAACTAAAACACAGCTATTCTAACTACTAAGAAAAATATCCTAGCAAAACCTGGACATACTGTTGCACGAAACTGTATTATATTACCAACTGAAAAACAGATGAATATATAGAAAGAGTTGGCTGAGACAGTTGGGGCTGTTCAGCCTGGAGAAGAGATGGCTCCAGGGAGATCTTATAGCGGCTTTCCAATACCTGAAGGGGGCCTACAGGAAAGCTGGGGAAGGACTTTTCACAAGGGCAGTTAATGACAGGACAAGGGGAAATGGCTCTAAAATGAAAGAGGGTCGGTTTAGATTAGATATATTAGGAAGAAATTCTTCTCTGTGAGGGTGGTCAGACACTGGAACAGGTTGCCCAAGGAAGTTGTGGATGCCCCCTCCCTGGAAGTGTTCAAGGCCAGGTTGGATGAGACTTTGAACAACCTGGTCTAGTGGAAGGTGTCCCTGCTCATGGCAGGAGGGTTGGAGCTAGATGATCTTTAAGGTCCCTTACAGCCCAAACCATTCTATGATTCTATGATTCTATAACAATTTTCCCACTGTCAAAAATATAGCCATGACAAAATTATAGCCATAGCAAAAATAATGACACACAAAATTAGTTCACTCTTAGTGAACTAGACTAGTAATATAAAGTTACAAAAGAATCCCTTGTATGAAAATGCCAATTTTTCATGCAATGAAAACTCACACAATTTAGAACACAGAAATAGTAGTAGCATGATAGTACACACAAACCTCTAAAGCCTTCTTACTACTAAAGCTGGAAAATATAGAAAAGTAAGCATTTTCTAAATCTTAAATGTTCATTGTACAATTCAAATCATTTAGGAACAGATATTGAGATAAAATTTACTATTAAAACTATTAAGCTGAGTGAGCAGTTACACAGAATAGATGTCAAAACCTAAACACTCAAGAACACTGATCTTGTACAATTTTGAAAAATATTGGCAGGAGAAATAAAAAAAACAGACACTCATTTCACAGAATCACAGAATGTTGGGGATTGGAAGGGACCTCGAAAGATCATCTAGTCCAACCCCCTGCCAGAGCAGGAACACTTACATGAGATCACACAGGAAGGTGTCCAGGCAGGTTTTGAATGTCTCCAGAGAAGGAGACTCCACAATGATATGCTAAATTCTTTATTTTATTTAAAAAAAAAACCCAAACAAAAACATAACAAAAAGGTCAGAACTCTTAAACTATTTTTTTTTTTACTGAGCAAAATCACTTTCACTAAAAAATTATTTCAAATTTGTATAAACCTGGTATAAAATCTGAAAGATAAACCACAAGGATTGTGGGCACATCAAATATAAAGAATATCTAAAGTTTCAGTACAATAATTGGGATTACCTCACAAGTCAGGAGTGAAAATAAACAAAATGTTGCCATAAGGCATTGCATGTCTCTCCAAATATGGTGAGACATACATACATAAGGAAAATTCTATTTGATATATATCTTAAATCTGTATGTAATTTTCTGGTGACAACTCAAGATTATTTCTTCAGTGCAGGTAACAGCAAACATGATATTAAAAAAAAAAAAGGTAACAGCAAACATGATATTAAATGTATAAACAATTGGTGATGTATATAAGCATATGTGTGGTTTCTTTGCTATAACAATAAAAACATTTGCTTAGGGACATTTTTGGCTACTGACTACAGCATACCATTAGGTTTTTTTGTCCATATGTCAGCATGTAGCAAAACCCATACGTAATCAGTAATCAAAAGAGAAAACCTTAAAAAGAATTAATTTGCAGCAACATCCCAAATCTCAATGCTATCACAAACTAACCCACTCAGTTGTAAAATTATACTGGAAGCTTTTATTAGCAAGCTTTTTAGGCAATCTAACACTTCTTTCCTTTTTTCCTTTGCCTAGGACAGATATATTGTAAGCAAAATATTTGTCTTAAACTTCCTGCTTCTAGGAAATACAGAGAAAATCAATTAATGTTGTAACATTTTTGTTATTTTTTTTAAATGTTCAGCATTAAGAAGTGTTTAGTCTGAGTTCTGGGAAAGGGAATGTTGCTGTCATCCTTATTTCACTTATTTAATCTAAACTGGTTTTTTGTTTGTTTAGGGTTTGGTTTTGTTTTTTTTTTACCTTCTAAATGAGATCAATTTTTAGAAAAATTGCAAAATCACTTTAATCTTAAAAATAATTTGTGAATTTTTGCATTCTATTGTCCCTTTCATTATTGGTAAGCTTAAACTGATTATTATCACAAAAGGTATAAAGTCTAATCTTACTCTCTCATTTTAAATCCAAACCACTAGAAAATAAAAATTAATGAGAACAAAAATATACCAGTGAAAATATCACTGTTTCAATGGAATTTTCTACATCCTCAACTCCACACTTTTACTTCTGTACCTTCTAGTTAACATTGAAATAAGTTAGACATCTGTCTTCAAAAGTGTCAATAGAGTACACGTTACAAGCTTGAATAAGAAAATTACAATACTGTGATTTACCACCTGGATATTCTGCACCAGCAAGGGTATTTATTTTGAAAATCAACAGGAGCACTTCTATAAACTCTTTTATTCCCTACCCATAATCACTCAGAGCAAGTAGCAAGCATTTAAAAAACCAAAACAAAACCAAAAACCCACCCCAAAACTCAATGAATTATTCAGGTCCATGTTGCTCTCTGTCTTGCTCAGTTATAGGACTTCCTGTCACACATCCTCATTAATATCCACAGACATGCGCACGACCTACAAAAATTCACAAAGGTTTGTATGTTAAATCCCTCAACCTGCAGCTCCTGTTGCCTTACAGAGCCCTCGTGGGACAGTCCTGTTCCTTTCCTCTCACTCCTCCTCTTGTTTTATGACTAACCTATGTCCTTATTTTATAAATTTTGATTCCCATCTTCTCTTTCCTGCATTCCAGTTGTTTATTATAGCTCAGGACAGCTTCAATGCAAGATACCAGTGAGCTGTCACTTGTTCTAAATCCTCCTCCTCCTCCTCCCACCCTCCCCCTCCACGCTCAATTCATGCCACGAACAGCTGCATCACAGCTGTCAGGGTGAACAGCAAAGATGTCCTTTTCCGATAAGACTGTGCCTGTGGCACGCAGAGTTCCTTCGAACAGCTAATTAGTAGGAGATAGGCCACAGTAAGGTTTGGTGCCGTCCGTCAAGTCTCCTGCCAATGTCAACACCATCAGCTGAGCTGTCATATTTGGTTCCTTATTTAGGGGCACTGGCAAAACCTCTTTTTGTGGCTAAGGAAAGATGGTGGAGTATGGGTCATAGAGAGAAAGTGGAGGGTCAGTCTCTGGCAGTGTTCAGTAAGGAGTGTTTCATACCTACTAAAGCCCTTACTACGCATATGTTCTGTCTCTTCCAGCTAGCACTTCTGCTAACAGCTCACAACTATGAGAGCAAAACAAGATACGAAACACAAAGGCAGGATAGATTATTTTTTTTGTAAAAATAGAGGCTAATATGCCTGTAACTGGTATTGCATTTCTAATCAAGGTTTTTGGAAACTATCCTCTAAAAGTGTTAATCTCTCACAAAAATCTTATTTCTAATAAATAACAACCGGGAGCATAGAATTTCTTGTGATTTTTTTTTTTTTTTTCTTTCCACAGCAAAACTTACTATGTATATACTGAGCACTACAAGTATTGTAATTAACTGAAGCCAAACTGCAGTCAAAATGACAAACTTTGGACTGCAGGAATGTTTTTTCAAGAAAATGAAAATGCTGAAGGGAACAAGAAAGGAAAGTAAATCTCTGATTAGGTCACAATAGAGCAAAAGGTTTAGAGATGTCCATTGGAGCTGCTATATTTAATTTAAATGGTATTTAGACATCTGAACTGTCAGAGCTAAAGCACAATATTTAGCTGTGGCCATGAGTGTGGGCATGGTGCCATTGCAGCAGGAAGCTGCAATCTGAGCACAGCCATTATGCCAAATTTTAAAGTATAGTGAAGTTTAGAACTATAAAATAATTTAATTTGGAAGGGAACTCAGGAAATCATCTCACCTAACTGCTCAAAGCAGAGGCTAACTTCAGAGCAGGACCAGGTTGCTCAGGGCTTCGTCTAGTCAAGTTTTGGGAAACTCCAAGGATGAAGATGCTCCATTGCCAGTTTTAGCTTCATGCAGCTGATTACAAAATGGCTCTTCTCTCAAATCACACCTGGGAAAAGACTATGTCTGTGACTTGCAGAGTTCTTTCAAACTCTCACTTCCTCTGAAGTCTTTGTACTTCACAAAACACAGGCATGGATTTTCCCCAAGTTGACGTAAGAAAGGGACATCTTTATCACAGACTTCTGAAAAATATCATAAGACTAGGTGTTTTCAACGCAATATCTATTGAAAAGAAGATAAAAATCCAGACTATCAAAAGGATCAAGCTCCTACTTCAGTAGAGCATATAACTTGCTGCAAAAAGGTTTTCTCATTGCAGTATTTTTTTAAACCCTTTTCCTTTATTTGTTTTTTAATTGCATTTTTATTTAAGACTAAATAATTGAAAGAAGCAAATCTCAGGTTTAGAATTAGTAGCTATGGAACCAACTGTTGTGATGAATAAGCTTCCAATTTATTTATCTCTTTTGTTTTTATTACTCACTTTTAATTTGATACTGTTACACAAAGAATGAGTGACTACCTTTATTTGCACTTGAATGATTTGCCCATCATAGTTTAAAACTAGCTCCTTAAGTGCCAATATCCAATGTATGGCACAAGCACACAATTCTTAGCAAAAAAAATATGACCAGGTTGAACAGAAAAAAATTAGAATAGAACTACTGGAAAAAATGCAGCAGTACTACCAATTAAAATGGTTTTTTTTTTCCATATGGCTATAATTGATCACTGACAAAATTAGCCTCTTACAGAATATTTAGTGTGGTGCCATGCTGAAAAAACAATAATAATAAATACTTAACAATAATAATAATAATAGGCTAAATTCCCTCATCTCCCAGAAATATTTTTCCCTTATTTGGGTGTGCTACCTTAATCAGTCAGCTTAGTGGTGTCTTCAGTAATCTTGTTTCTGGGTTGTGGGAATTTTTTTTATTTATTTTAAATTAGAAGAAATAGCTACTTGAATAGAAGTAATTAAGTTTTATGCTTCTTATTACTGAGAGGTAATTGGAATGTGGTTATCATTCAGTTTCACAAAGGTACAGGCATATACTTAATTTCCTCAAAATCTGAGTTACATTTCCAGGTAAAATATGGAAAAATATTTCACTCTTTCAATCAACATATTACCCTTGATTTTCATTTAAACTTTTTTTAACCTCCTAATTTTCAAACATGTCTCCCAGACATCTGCACCCAGGAATTTCATGCATGCCTTTTCTGCCAAATTTATGAAGGTAAAGCTTGAAATTCACACTCAATAAAATCTCTTTCCGTCAGTCCTTCAAAATTTGAGAACTTCAATTTTCATCTGACATTGATTTTTGGATTTCATTCCTACAAGGAATGAGTCTTATCAGAGACATTAATACACCGCACACTGGATGACTTGGTAAAACTACTTCAGCTGAATAATGCATTGAAACACAGCCTAATGTGTTTCCCTAATCCAGTGGAATTTTAATAAGATCCCAGCATATGGGAAAAGTGGAGTATTTTCATAGAATCATCAAGGTTGGAAAAGACCTCTAAGTTCATCAAGTCCAACTGTTAACCCAATACCACCATGCCTACTAAACCATATCCTGAAGTGCCATGTCTACATGTTTTTTAACACCTCCAGGAATGGTGACTCCACCACTGCCCTGGGCAGCCTGTTCCAATGCTTGATCACTCTTTCAGCAAAAAAATTTTTCCTAATATTCAATCTAAACCTCCCCTGGCACAACTTAAGGCCATTTCCTCTCATCCTATCACTAGTTACTTGAGAGAAGAAACCAACACCCACCTCACTACAACTTCCTAATTTCACCTAATTGTTTTTCACATTTTGAGTTCAAAAGTTTTACCCATAAAGGACATAATAAAATTATTCTATATTTTCTCTTCTATTTCATAAACCGTTATCAAAGCCTTAATTAAAAGCTTTGTCAATAAACTTACTATACGACCAGTTATAGACACTGCTCAGTTGTTACTTCATAAAAGTATCTCAGAAAACAAATGAAGTGCATGCATTTTATCTCCCAAAAGACAATTCACAATTCAGAACTATAGAAATAGCAAAGAAACAACTACTTTACTTCAGCTGTCAGCTGAATTCACTGAAATGTTAAATGAGATTTGGTATGTCTAAACGCACAAAAAAAAAACCCCAAAAGGTGTCCTTTTCCATGTACAACTGCAGAATGGAGGTCCATCAAGATCTACAGTATACAAAGATAAAACACAGCCCCTGATCCATGCAGCCTCTAAACCACACGTTATAAAGGTTAAAAACAGGTTAAAAACCACACAAACAAAAATAGGTGATATATACACAATATGTTTGTCCCAATCTCCTATGGGGGATTTCTTTTTATTGAAGGTCACATAATAGGCTAAGTCAGCTCTTGGTCAGAATGCAGTAGAATTATTCTTATGTATGCTAATTGATTAATGAAAAGAGATACTGAGATTAATTAAACTCAGAGATTAATACTGAGATTAATGAAATTCTTTTAGTTAACATAAATTTTCTCTTTTCTTCATACCTCCACTGAAAAATATTTGTTGTGATGGGAAGAAGTAAATAATGTACTCATTGTATTTCTAAAGTTCCCTTTTTAAATTCAGCAGAATGAGGTAGCAGTTATGGAAGAAGCACCACAACTGTGTATTTGAAACATCTGAAAATACACAGATTGTTTTAGCAACTGCCATAGGACACAGGCTGAACCAAGAGACAATTACTGGAAAACCAAAAATGCAATTGTTTTGAAAAAAGGGGAGTAAGGAAGAATAAATATATAATGTCCTCTGTGAGGGAACAGGGGAAGAGGAAGCTTTAAAAAGAGCCATTAAAGAAAAACAAAACAAAACAAAACCCAAACAAAAAACTCCAAAAAACACCACCAACAAAAAACTAACTTGAAGGGGAAGGTGGGTGTGGTGTGTGGAATAAGTTGTGGGGGGATTTTGAGGGGTTTGGGGTTTTTTTTTTTTCCATTTTCTAGCCAATTCTACACTGCACTCAAATTCCCTTTATTTCCAGATGTAAACTACATTAATTTTCTACCTGCTTTTACACACCATTAAGCTTCCTGAAAATAAGCATTATTCTGTAAATCTGCAAGGATTTCTATTTCCAAATACTTGTGGTTCACCTAGTTACTACAGTGATGTGACCTCTAATTAAAAGTACATTCTTAGATAAAAAGCAGACCACCTGACATTACAGAAAGATTTAAAGCACTTCTAGAGTTCACGGGATGAATTATGAACACTTTTGATGTTGGTTTTTTAAAAAATTTTATGATCTCCACACTTTGACTCACCTGATTACACCCCATTATGACAAACATTTACATATATGCTTAACCTTACATAGAGCTGTCTCTCTGTTTATAATGATCTGGTTCTAGTTCCTCTGAATTATGCCTCCTATTTCTTCCAATTCTAAGGAATTGATTTAGCCACCTTCAACCACAGAAGAAATCCTTGCTCATAGAAATAGTCACTGCCTGTGTTCTGAGTGAATAAAGTTTGTGCTGGTCTCATGGACCTTGGTGCAGATACCAAGGTCCTGTTCTTTGAGAGAAATGAGATATGACATAATGCTCACCTGAAGCTCGAAGCATCCCATGTATATCAATTTAGACACAGTCATTTACTTCATTGACAATACTGATAGGGTGGGGTTTTTTTTCCAGAGAAAATCTCTAAGTTATGTTTCTGAATAGCAATTCAAGGAAGTGGAATTCAAAAGGAATTCTTAACTCAGACTGGTGATAATTAATCACTATCAGTAGACTCCTTGTTTATCTGGTTCAGATAAATAACAAAGTTTGTTTTTATTACTAACTTCATTTTGTTAAAAGCTTTTACAAAACAGATCAATGCAATGCTTTCTTTAAAAAAAAAAAAAAAGTAAATCCTTTATGGAAGTGATTATTTTAAAATAAAACAACAATAATAACCATTCACACTTTATTCTGAGGCATAGTGTTTAATGATACATACCTGACTACAAAGTACTGAGAAACTCAATACTAAAAAAAAGTG
Organism: Caprimulgus europaeus; assembly: GCA_907165065.1. Next base: position 85,791,427 of record OU015523.1, on the reverse strand, counting down.
AAATGTTTAATCTGTAATTATTATTGTCTAGATACCACACCAGCAAAAGACAGTTTTATTTTTTCAAGAAAATATCAAAAACTATATTAAATAGAAGAACTGTATGACTTTGAGTTGTGAATAAAATTTAAAAGGAAATACATATTTTTACTTCTCATTATTACAAAACCTTATGTTCTATTACAGGGAGGATAGACCCTCTTAGAAATCCATTTCTTTATCCTTTATTCACTGTACAAAGAGACATGTAAGAGAAGCACTGTCAACAGTTAAAATAGGATCTTTGTGTGTAGGCAAGGCAGCAAACTCAGTTTGAAGGTTCACACTTTAAGATATTACACAGTGTTCTTATGCTGTTCCATACTGGTTTTTATTTGAACACGTAGTAAAAGCAGTTGCCAAACAAGGTTTGCTGAGAAAAACATTTAATAACATAATTAAAAAGAGGAATAAGAGAACTGCACTAATGTATTGCTGTACAAAAGTGAGAAAATGCAAGAAAAAACAACTTTTGAGCAGCAGAGGAATTTTCTCAAATTTTCAGAGAAAGTGAATGCATGGGCATGTGTTTCATAATCTGTATTTCATAGAATGCACTTCAGATTTGTGAGTACACAGCAAGAGAGATTTAATTTTTTATTGAAACTGTAAACCACTGAGCATTTAACACAGGCACTTACACTAATCCAGCACAAAACACACAAAAAATAAATCCTTTTGTGTTTCTTATCAGTTACTGATATTTCATCTTAACTTTCTAAATTTCTCCCTTCCTGTCTTAGACAAATGTACCCTCAGGCACACAAAGGCACCTGAAGGGATAGTAGAATCCAGAGAAATACAGATCATATTCTTATAAACACAACTGGATGAGCCAAAAAAAACATTCAGCTACATAATACTTGTTTTGTTTGTTCTAGGGAAAAAACAAAATGAAACAAAAAACCTAACCCCACATAAAAACCAATTAAACAAAGAAATAAACCTGTAAAACCAAACCCAACACTTAAACAGAAATTTATACTTTCCTTACCAGATATTTAAAACACATTTAAAACACAAATGTAACAATTTTTATTCCCACTGGTTCTGAGCATGTGCCTACACTGCAGTCCCAGGTGCAACTGCAAGTGGACCCCAGACATAACCTAGGCATCTTAGGAAATGATGGTAATGGAATGAGCTGAAGACACTCCAGCTGCTAGACCAGTTTACCCAAGCTCCAAAAGGATGAGGGGTGAGACTATTTCAGCCTTCACTGAACACAACACTGCCATAGCTAAATTGATACCTGCTTGATCGGGCAAGTGTATATATATATATATATATATATATATATGCTGCAACCATATTGTTGTACTGTAGCATAAGATCAACCTGAGATATAACTAGGGATGTTTGCAGCTGGCTTTTTCATTCTTCTTCCAACATGACAGGAGAAGGAAAAAAGGCTAGTCTATCTGAAATTTGTGTCCCTCATACTCCCATAACTGCAAAGATAACAGACAAGCCCAATTCCCATATTAATCTATCCTTTAGGAGTTTCTTCACTCAGACCAGTCTAAAGCAATGCATTCTTCATCTCATTCCTTTGCTGCCATTGCTGAGATCACTATGGAGATCTTTATTGTCTGTGTAGTTCCCAGTTAAGCATTTCTAGAGAATCCTAGACCCAGAGAGAAATTATTCTTGGACATGAACGTGTAAATGAACTCTAGCAGCTCAAGTTAGTTCAGGGGAGTCAGAAGACATATTCCAACTTTCAGGTTTGTGATGGAATTTTATATCTGCAAGTTTCCATCCTCTTATGTTTGAATGTCTTTAGTGGACTAAAAAAGCTGCAGAAATGAAACAAACAAAAAATCTCTTGTGGCAAGGCATGGCTACGAGGATCAAAACCTGAAAATGCCAAATGATAAACTAAGGCTAAACTACACAATTAAATTAAAAGTAGTTAAAAAATTAGATGTTAAATTTATCCAACTCTAGATATCTTCTGAAATTCCATGCTGCTGAAACAATTCTCTTCACAGTTGGACAATGATGTTTTACACTGACACTACTGCCACACTAAATTTTAAACTCAGAGGTTTATCACAACAATTTTAAAGTTGAGGAAAACAGACAAGAAGGGCCTGGCTTTGCCACCTTTACAGATTAAGTAACCCATTCCATAAGTAGTATCGCTCAGAAGAGAAAAAAGCTCCAACTGAAAGTTGGGTAGCACTTAGAATTCAAGGAAAAGTCTTTAATCAAATGAAATGAGAACACCAGAAAAAGGTAATATCACAATATTTTCTGAAATTATTACTGTGTTTGATATTACTAGCAAATCTGCTAATGTTGGCAGGTCTTGCAGGTCTCACAAAAGACCTGTGTAACAAGTGCCAATAAAATGTACACTCTAAGTAAACACTTCAACTTATTGTGTGAATGAAGACTACCCTATTCCTCCAATGATATGTACTATGAACCCAATGTGCCTGCGATGCATTGTTGATCATGTCATGTGGAGTTGACCTGGGCATGCTAAGTGGTTGTCCATCAGAGAATTCTGGAAATCAGATTACTGAGCTAAATAAAATAAACATACAAACAAGAAAAAAACAACAAAAAACCCATCAACAAACACCCAAACAAAAAATAAAAACCTGACTAAACAGAAATAAAATAGAAAAGCAGTAAGCTACCTCTTCAAGAAATTTCTAGCTACAGAATCTAATAAGAGTTGCCAAGTTTAATTAGTACTTCGAACTGCTTGACTGAAAAGCAGTATTCCTGCAGCATATTTTTAGGATCACGGCATTAATGTAAAATATTTCCCCTTGTTTAGTTTTATATAACCAGTATTAATAAATTAATAGAGTATAGAAGACATCATAAAAAATCCACAAAAAACCCCACAAAAAACAGGTGGTTGAAAATGGCAACAAACTTAATGAGGAAACAGCAACATAAAAGAGAACCCTCTAAGTGATCAAGGAGAAAGTCAGTGACACAAACATGAAGACTCCCTAGAAACATACCTCATAATGTCTTTTTCCAGTCTTCTGCAAATGAGAAATTATCACATCGGGATTTCATGCACAGTTGTGAGAAGAATAATGTCAAATTTCCTAGGCTGAGTTGCACAGAATTTGACTGCCAAATGATGGTAAAAAACTAGTCAGCTACTCACAGCTCAAGGTGATTACCAATAACGAGCTTCACTGCTGAAAAAAATAACATCAAGTGCTGCAGGCAAAGTAAGCCACAGAAATCACTGAAAATATCTGTAAGTTAGAAAGTCCTATAATTTAACATGGGAAAGCTGAATTGTTCATAAAAAGTGAGCTCCGGATTATGGATCTCTGTTAGAGTTCTGCCTAGTCCTAAATTACTATACACTGACTATATGCAAAGTCTTTATTGACAGCTATCTAGGAAACTACGTGCCTTCAAAACACTCCAACTAGATTACTGTTATTTACCATATACATTGCTATATATTACAGTTCTTAAGCTAATACAAAACATGATTGCCCAATTCCCACGAGAATAAGTAAATACACAAACCCAAGACCTGACAATGCTTGTCAAACACCTTCCTGTTTCAATATTGCTCAAAAATCAAGGCTATGATAGCCATCCAAAGTCTAGCAATGTATCATGACCCACTTTCATTAGTTGCTGACTCCTGTTCAGAAGGTGGCAGACTTTAAGCCCACAAATAAAATGAATCACAAAAAGATGAGCGATAATATGTAGTTGGGTCATGTACTGTCACAACAGGCAGGACACAAGGCCAAGATGAGAGCTACAGTTTTGACCCTACAGTGGTCCAAATTATTGGCAGACGAGAACTCAGCATGCATCAGTGGAAGAAGTGAGACTCAGTGTTGAAGAGAACACTGAAGAATCCTCCCCACTATTTTGTGGTAAATTTATAAATAATTCCTTTTCTTAGATAACAATTACAACAAGGACTTTAGAGGCCCAAAGAAAATGCACCATAAAAATCCTTGCTCATTCAGAACGAATAAGTCCTTGTGATACCTAGATGAAACTTCTCCTAAAATGATATCTTGATGCGAAGTCTACCTACTTCTTATGAGTTTTTATGGGGTTTGCAGCATTTTTTTCTTGTGATAGGGGAAATCTGACAATGGATACATAAGCTAAGAACATTCCGTAATGATAAGTATGCTTGAGAATTATTTACCAACTTCAGTAGGGTGTTGTTTTGCATGAAAGGTCACTGAAAGTAGACCCTTAAGTCTACTTTCTCACCAGCAAACAGCACACTTTTACAGCAGTATTGTGAAATTCTGAATGTTTTCTCTTGAAATGCTGCTGCTTTTCTATCTTTTGAGAGAGACAGAATGAATTCAGAGGCCTCAACAGTACAAGCAAGTATGCTTGCCTGTTATAACTGCTCATTTTCCTGGAGAGCATGTAATTTCTCTGAAGGATCTGCTAAACTGTAACAAACAGTATTTCTGAAAAGTCACAATAAAACATGTGGTTTTTTTAAAAATACCATTAGATATTGCTGGGAACTTGTCAGATCCCACACAATTCATTCCCCCACCCAGTGACGCATATTTGGCACATAACGTACTTATGCTTTTTGTTTGCAAAAGGAAGACAATTCTTCCTCCCATGTTTCTGATCTTTATTCTTTATGCTCTTTCAAATTTCATCGAATTATGCAAAACTACCCCTTATGACTAATGTCAGAAGGATTTTGTCCGTCTCTTGGAATGAGATATTTGACACAGTTTATGCAGTTGGCCCGTGTTTCCAAATTCTACTTAAATAAGAAAATATTAGATTCAAAACCAGTGCAAATCCAGGGAAAAATTACAGACCTCTGTCTCAGGATTAGCTCTTACATCTAATCAGTAATTAAAAATAGCTTAATAAAAAGAACAGTTTATCTAACCAGTTTCAGAGATTTCCTTGTCAACACCAGAGCTGAACATTTGTAGGGGAAAAAGGGTGCTGATAGTGATTGAAAGAAAAATAGAATAGTTTGAATTTGATTGTACCTTATGATCCTTCTTACCACTTTTCTGCAAGGGTTTATCCAACTTTGAAATATCATTGTTATTTTAAGATCACTAATTAGTTTCCTTATAAAAAAGTCATTCAATTCAGGAAGGCATTTCTTTCATTTTAATTATGTAACAACTATTTTCAGTGATTGGCAAAAGTTCTTCCAAATGCTATATTCAATCTCTATTCAATCAGGGACAATCTGTACTGCCTACATAGCATTACCTCATCTCACTAGCTTTTACAGCAGCTACATGTTATCTATTGAGATTTTAGGATGTAATTTCCTGTGAACGACAGAAACTGATAACAGTCCAAGTCATGAAATTCAGAATGATATTCACTTACTCTTTAGAATATTGAAAATATATGCTACATCAATTACACAAATAATTAAATATTCTTGCTTAAGAAACACTTCAGTGCCACTACCCTACTGGAAAGTAGTAGTAGTGTATGCTCCTATTTAGTTGTTCCACCTACCCTTTCTGCAATATCAACATTGTTCACAAGAGATCAATAGAACCATTATAAAATGTATTTGCTATAATTAAGGAGGCAGGAGTCTTACAGTTATGCTGCAGGATACTTTAATATACCAAAAGACGTCAGGACTGAGTTAGCACTCTCTCAGTGACACCAGTTATTCCTCACTAAACCATGTTTTATTTATTTATTTGCTTCAAGTACCACCAATTTGTACTCCCTCATTAAGAACCTCATGCTCTAAATTTAAAAGCCCTGCAGGAAATGTATTTCTTCACATCCTTTGGTGAGGAAACAGAGTTTAAAGAACATGGAGTGGAGGGAATAGGTAAGGACTATATTCTTAAATTCCTTATAAAACAAAGTGAGAAATATCTTCAAAATTAAATAGAGAACAAAACAGTGCTTTATTTTGCAGCAGGGGGAGGAGGAAGGGAATTAAACAACCATTTATATATATTTATATATAAATATATACATACACACACACATCCCTTATGCATGTATTTATATAGTTGTACACCTGAAAAGGATCTTAGTACCATTAATACCCATTTTATTTGGGCAAAACATAAAAATTACTTTTAAATTTTTGTACAGCTGAAAACTTAAGATGGAAGACTATGATTTCCATTTTGCTTATTGAACAACTTTTGTCAGTAAAAATTTTTACAAAGTTCTAAAATTACGGAGAAATTATTACCTACTGGAGAGGGTCCAGAGGAGGGCCACGAGGATGATCCGAGGGCTGGAGCACCTCTCCTACGAGGACAGGCTGAAAGAGTTGGGGCTGTTCAGCATGGAAAAGAAAAGGCTCTGGGGAGATCTTATAGTAGCCTCCCAATACCTGAAGGTGACCTACCGGAAAGCTGGGGAGGGACTTTTCATAAGGGCAGTTAATGACAGAACAAGGGGAAATGGCTTTAAACTGGAAGAGCGTAGGTTCAGATTAGATATTAGGAAGAAATTCTTAACTTCTGCAAGGGTGGTCAGACACTGGAAGAGGTTGTCCAGAGAAGTTCTGGATGCTCCCTCCTTGGAAGTGTTCAAGGTCAGGTTGGACGAGGCTTTGAGCAACCTGATCTAGTGGAAGGTGTCCCCGCTCAGGGAAGAGGGGTTGGAATCAGATGATCTTTTAGGTTACTTTCAACCCATACCATTCTACGTGTTTATCTGAAAAAGGATGTAGATTTTTATCTACTATGCCTGATGCACAACCAAGTTTGGTTCATGTTAAATATTCTTGGAATACATCCCAACCAATTTGATTAAGCACACAATTACTCAGACAAAGACTGAAGTATACCACAAAAGGTTGTTGGAACAAACAGTAAATAAATAAATACAAGTAAATATACACTGTCTTATATCATTGCAAATATCACAGCATAATAGTAAACCAAGAAGCAGAATATTTACAAAGCTATAATTTCTTTTTAGTATCAAATACTAGTAGTGTTAAGTATCTGCACCTATGGTCTGTAGAATATCGTCATATTCAGAATCGGTATCAATGACTTGTATATCAGAGAAGCATTAAGAGTGCACAAACCCCTGTATAAATATTTAAGGTTATGGTATCAGGTGGAAGACAAAAGAAAAAAAAATAACCAACCAAACAAAACCAACAAAAAACTCCCAAATGAACGCAAAAACATTTCCTTGCAACTGTGTACATCACGATGATGATTTAAGGAAGTCATCAGAAGGTTTTCTACTGAATCTACATTTCTATTCTAAACCAACAGAAATTGCAATTTTGGTAATTACTAAGTCTACAGAAACAAACTCAGTGTTTGTTGACAGTGAGTTTCTTTTTTTTTTAGTAGCAAGTTTGTTATGACACACTCTAGAAAGATGCCTAACACTGTTAAAACCATCAAGTTTTCTTAAAGCTGGAAGGATAGTCTCAGAAAGAAGATATGCTGACAGAAATAGAATGAATCATAGAACACCGTAAGTTTTCAAATATAAATTTCACCTGTCAAACTTGCAACTGTACCTGTTGCCATAAAACCTCATTTATTTCATTATGCAAAATGACTGGTGTTTCTTTAAATAGTATATTACTAAAGGACATATGAAAATAAGTAGTATATCTGTTTGAAAAACAATTTGAAAGAATTTAGCACCAGTGAAGTGAAACCAAACAACTAAATACCAGCCAAAGTTTGAAGAATTTCTGTTATGACACTGATAGCAAAAGGTTGAACAAGGAAAATGTGCGGCTGTTACTGAATAGTGTGGGTACTTCAGTGAAAGCAGATGCAAGCAAGGCTGAGGAACCCAATGCTTTCTCTGCCTGAATTTTCACCAGCAAGGGCTCACAGGCCTCTGGGAAGAGAGACTGTTCACAGTGGAAAGCAACAACCAGCAGTGGATGAGGATCAAGTCAGGGATATATGTAAGGATAAGAATAATTCCACTCCTTTAACTCTGAAACTGTGATAGTAAAACTGAATTGAGACATAAAGATACCAAAAGATTGATAATGTTTTTTCTACTACATTTTGTATTCCAATTAAAATACATTTAGAACACTCAGCTCCATGGCATATGTTAATAATTAAACATACCTAAAAGTATCAGAGAAAATTACTCTTCAAACCAGATCTATTTTTAAATATGTTGTTTTAAAATGAATAAGAAAAAACAGAGAAAAACAAACTAGTATTATTTGATAATAATTCCATTAGAACTGACCCAAGTTTAACAGTGGATTTGTTGCACATGTAACAGCCATCATACTGCAGAAATATAAAATAAACCACTATTCCAGTCACTCATTGAAAATAATCCAGCAAAGGTTTGCAAATAATATATTAAATGTACCATTACAATGGAATTGTTGGTGATTTAATTAAGAACTGAAGAATAGCACCCTTTTTGAAAGTAACCCAGCAGGTTCCTAGTAAATGATCTGTAATATACAAGCCAGACTAGTTCAGCTAAAATCCAACAAAGCATTAAGTGTGCCAAGGAAAAAAATGCAGAGAAACAAGTGTTTGGAGAATGGTAAGCAAAACCTTATACTTAGGAGAGCCAATCTTGTATTTCAAAGTCTAACTGCAAAGATCATTCACATTCAATTACTGTCCTTCTCTCCATTTTACTATAACCAAACCAGAGGCAATTTCAAGTCACTACTCACAAAGCAGAAGGAATGCAGAAACACTTTGGTACGGATCACACTTTTTAGGTGTCCTGTGTCTTTCACTGTTCTCAAGTCTAAGTGGTTCACGATCATTATATTTGAATTTTATACCCCTGTTCTTACCACGTTGGCATGCGTATGCATTTAAACAAAATTATCATCAAAGCATGCTTTGAACAATAATGGAATCTGCCTTGCTACTTCCCCACATACAGTTACTGTCTTGCCAAAAAAATGTATTTCATAGATGGAAAATACAATGAAAGGTTTCAAATTACATTAGGATAACATGCTGGTCTGGCTCTACAGATCTGCATGACAGGCCACTGTGACTTTCTCAATATTGTGACTTAAATAAACTGAAACAAGAAATATAGGTGTTTGTGACTTTACAACCAGCTGAATACAAATGCCATTTTGGTCCAAAGACTATCTTAAGAATACATCAGATATTTTCATTAATAGCTAAAGGAATTCATTCAATTTGCTGCTAAGTAGACTGACTCTACTAAAGAACTGAAGTTTTGTAAGTATTGTGAACTTACAGTTTGTATTGTACTATTTTATGATTTTTTCTTACATCACAAAATTAACTCCTTTTAAATATTTAATATAGAATATGACCTCACTGCAGTGCTAAAAAAAACCAACCTCCTGTGCAGTATATTTCAACACAAATTTATTTCTGAAACAGGTGAAGTACAACACTGTAACACTGATATCTGATTAAAATAAGTGATTGCCTGTCTAAATATGGAAACTAGCTGTATCTTAGCTCAGTGTTCAAATTTATCTCTTGTTATAAAAACTGTAATACAATTTTAATGGAAGATACTTTTATAAGCACCTGTCACAATTCACCCAAGAGCAGATGCATTTCAGCAGCTGTTATAGATGTGAATGGACATGTAAGTTAACAGTTCAAACTACAGTTTTTCTTCAAATACGCTTATAAATTTATGGGAATCAGAAGCTAACAGAAATAGGATTGGTTTTAGTAGACCTTAACAACGTATTAGGGTCTTAAAATTAAGGATGACTACACAAAAAAATCTCCATGTGTGCACACCCGCCCGCGTGTTCACTTTAGATTTTAGATAGAGAACATTTGAATCTTAGGAGAGTGAATGTGATGAGATCAGGATAAAGATGACATTTTGAAATCAGTTGATTCGTGAACATGGGCTATAATATAACATAACAATATAATGAATATTAAAATAATCTTTCTATACTGTCTTAAGCTTTCTTTTCTGCCAACTTTGCAGGTGTATTGGGTTTGCGTGGCGAGGTTTTGGTAGCAGGGGAGGGGGAGTGGCTACAGGGGTGGCTTCTGTGAGAAGCTGCCAGAAGCTTTCCCTATGTCCAACAGAGACAATGCCAGCCAACTCCAAGATGGACAGCCTCTGGCCAAGGCTGAGCCCATCACTGACAATGGTAGTGCCTCTGTAATAACGTATTAAAGAAGGGAAGAAAAACCTGTGCTATTGCAGCCAGAGAGAGGAGTGAGAAGATGTGAGAGAAACGACTCTGCAGACACCAAGGTCAGTGAAGAAGGAGGAGGAGGAGGTGCTCCAGGTGCCTGAGCAAAGATTCCCCTGCAACTTGTGTTAAAGACCATGGTGAGGCAGGCTATCCCCCTTCAGACCATGGAAGTTAACAGTGGAGCAGATGTCCACCCTGCAGCCCATAGAAGACCTCACACCAGAGCAGGTGGGTACCCAAAGGAGGCTGTGACCCCGTGGGAAGCCTGCGTTGGAGCTGGCTGCTGGTAGGATCTGTGGAACCATGGATAGAGGAGCCCACATTGGAGCAGGTTTCCTGGCAGGACTTGTGACCCTGTGGAGGACCCGTGCTGGAGCAGTCTGTTCCTGAAAGACTGCACCCCATGGAAAGGACCCACACTGGAGCAGTTCATGAAGAACTGCAGCCCACGGGAAAAACTCACGCTGAAGAAGTTCATGGAGGACTGCCTCCTGTGCAAAGGACCTTAGACTGAAGCAGGGGAAGAGTATGAGGAGTCCTCCCCCTAAGGAGGAAGGAGCAGCAGAAGCAACGTGTGATGAACCGACCACAACTCTCATTTGTGGGGAATGGAGCCCCCTGTGCCACTGAGAGGGAGGAGTCAGAGAAATTGGGAGTGAAATTAAGCCTAGGAGGAATGGACGGATGGGGCAAGGTGTTTTAAGATCTTACTTTATTTCTCATTACCCTTCTCTGATTTAATTGGTAATAAATGAAACTAATTTCCCCAAGCTGAGTCTGTTTTGCCTGTGATTGTAATTGGTGAGTGATCTCCCCCTGTCCTTATCTCGAGGATATTTTCTCTCCCTTGTCCAGCTAAGGAGGGGCATCATAGAGCTACTTTGATGGGCACCTGGCATCCAGCCAGGGTCCACCCACCACAGCAGGACAAACAATTACAAGCTAGCTTCAAGGTGAGGAAAAAGATACTAAATATGAAGACAGAAAGACATTGGGTATGACTGAAAAGCTTAGGTGTTTTTACTGATATCACTGTTTTTTCCATCATCTCCAATCCACAAAACAGTCTAGCTTGGTCTGAAATTTTAAAAACTATGAAGCCCAAAGGGGTACCAAAGCTAAGGTCTGTTCCCTCAAGAACAAATAAAATCTGTGATTAAGATGGAGGGAAAAATGTTACAGTAACCTACAACTGACATTCATTCTGCATCTGTTCAGGGCACAATTTTACTTCTATTCTACTGAAGGAAAAAAATAAAATCCATCAAGTCATTGATAGTCTTCAGTTCAGTAACATTAACAACCTGATAACTATCAAGAGAAAATAAAATAATTAGCACCAAGACCCAAAATCAAAGGTATTACATGAAAATACCAGCTATTCCTTGGACAGAGTTCAATAGCTTCTGACTTTTACATAGTGTGAAGCACCTAATCTTTTAAAATCAAAGTATTAGAACACATCCAGAGAAAATGAGATTATTATTCCCAAAAGGAATTATAATCTTCTTCCTGGGTTTTTATCTTCATTTTTCATTTGTTTGATTCTGTGATTCTGTGAGGAGGTTGCACAATGGTTTCATCTTTCACTGTGAACCAGATTTAAGAACTGAAGCAGTGTTCCATAACACAAAACTCCCCCTTGTGTTCCCACTGAGCATGAGGGGGAGTTTTGGGTGAGGAATGAATGCAGAATCATGTCCTCAGGCTTTACTCACCTCTTATTTGGAGCTCCAGTGTAATTGTAACTGACATAAAAAAGGCCAAAAACCTGCTCCTGCAGCAGTGCTTTGACTGTAGAGCTTCTTATTCATGCTCTTCAAAATCATATTAATGCCAGTGTATTTTCAAAGGAAGATTGAAATCTTCCCTCAATTCCACCATTCATAGGGCCCTCCCACATGACCCTGTTCAGTTCTCTTTTAAAAGGAGCAGTAATGGCTGAACTATGCCTTTGATCCTGCCACCATTTTTTTTATATTCTAGCAGTATAGAATTGATACAGTTTCAGGGCCTGCTTTGACAGTCTTTTTGTAGTTGGGAGCTCAATAATTCCTGCATTTAGGCTGCAGGAGGATCAAACCACAGCAATCTTCCAGGCAAGATCCTTATCATGATACAGGTACAGTCTAACTTCAGCCACAAATTCATAATAAATGGCAATACTTAGTCTTTCATCTAATTCTCCCATAAAAGCTTGATATCTCTTAAAAAGCATATCCTAAATATGCCTGTGCTACATTTCTTTGCACATTTACTGAAAACTGATCTCACAAGCTTAGAAGGGGAAATTTCTGAATGAGACAGATATTGTGTGAGGAAGAATCTATAAACTCAGCCACAGAAGGGAAAAAATTCTCTTTGAAATACTTTCTTTGTTTTAGGCACAAAACCTGTACAACCTCTGCACAGCAATTTTAGAGTTTGTTCTTTAAATCCAAGGTCATGTAGCCATAGCAGCTAGTTCATGCTCAGAGGGGAGGTAATCATCCTCTGTTCTTCTCAGCAAGTGCTCTTTGCTGAGGTCAAAGAAGTGGGGCAATGTAACACTGGAATTCATTACAAATTAGCATAATGTCACCACCTCTCTCTGTGACATTTAAAATGAGCACAGATGAAGGACAGTGTGGAAAACAATGCAATTACAAGTATGTGGATCCAACAACAGTTCTGGGAACAAGCAAAGAACTGCGACTGAATGTAATGAAACCTTTAACAAACTCCAATGTTTCTTGTGTTTTCTTTCTCTGTTATTGCCATTAAACAAAACAAATGAACAAACAAACAAAAACAAACCCAAAACCCTGGAATTCCAGTTAGATACTCACTTCTGAAGGCAGGAAACCTGAACGAAACAACACCATGAGCTTTCATCAGGTACAAATACAAAAAGAGAAAATGCACATAAAGGTGAGAAGAACACCATCTCAGCACCACAATGCAGCACCGCTGTGAGGCAATCTGTGAAGATGAGATCTCTCTCTATGTCTGCACTGACATCTAATCAGACTTTAACACATCTGAAAATTCACAAGAAAACGAACCAAATATAAAGAAAAGGGCAAAGAAACATACAAAACACAAGAACAACGTGTTATCTTGTGTTACACATTGCAGTAGTAATTTTACCATATTCTTTAATCACCTCTCCTCTAAAATAAGGGGAAGGAACATGAGTACAGGTCTTTACATAGCAGGACAGAGTGAGAAACAACTCAGCTCCTTTTCAACAGAAACTAGTAACTTCCATTTCTGCCTACATGCTCTAAGCTTTCTGAAAACAAAAGTGGAAGTAGCTAAAAACTTTGGTCTTAACATATTCTGAGAACACTTTAAATTTTATGTCTTTTCCGAAACATGATAGCTAATTAGTTATTTGATTATCATAATCAGAAACACTAATCATTGGAGTCTTGATGAAAATTCAGTGATTATCCCAAGAGGGTTGCGGTCCAGTAAATGTGTTGACAGGCTATTTGTTATTATAATGGCAATGCATCATGATAGCATATAGCAGAAAACAAAAGACAAATACAGATTAATACTATCTATGATACTTCAATACAAGAGAAAATCTAACGTGACGTACAGGTCAAATTATGTGGTTCCCACTTAAGAAAATTTCTTACAACATCAGCTTTGCATTCAGAAGACTGTAGTCTCCTAGTGAATTAAGGAGACTGTAGTCTCCTAGTGAATCCCACTAAAATGACCAGCAACCAATGCCAAGCCACATCATGATCTCTCCTTAAAATTGCCATACAGTTAATTGAAAAGTTGTAGAAAGACCACTTTATTGTTTAGAAGTACAATCAAAATGTTGCAAGTACAAATAAAATATATGAACCAGCACCTTTTCCTTTCATAAAGTTTTGCCTCTAAGTCCTTCAAATGCCTGTAAAATTATTTATTCTATGTTTGTTATTATATATATTTTACCTTTATATTAAAGTAATCTCCCCTTTGAGAAATACTTAGCAGTACCAGACCTTTCCTTCTGAAAATTACAATAGAAAACTGACATTAGCTAAAATACTTTTCCCCAAGAAGCTGCAGTTTGCCAGCCCACTTGAGGATTTATTTTTAACCCCATTCCTTCATGCTGTAATTTCTTATTTCCACTTTCATTTTAACAAGCTGAAAGTGGAACTGTTCAGAGCTGAAATAGTCATGGAGTTGCTTTAAAATACTAAATTACTATTATCTGCTCCATAAGTTGAAACCCTTTTCTCTCCTTCTCATTCTTGCCTTTTTATTTTTATTATTTTCAGCAGGTAATATTAAATGTCACCCAAGTTCTACAAAAATACCAATGCTATTACTTTTTCTTTTTTCCCTCTTTCCCCTTCAAGACTAACAGCTGCCAGAATTGCGGCTGTCAAAACTGGCAGCTGAGAACTTCTCCCATACTTGCCAAAGAGTTGATAGGAGATATGCAAATACAATTCTCCAAAAATTGTCCAAGGGGTCCCAAGAGGCACAACTGAGGTTAGATACTTCCTTCACAACTCTGTGAAGCCACTGTACCTTCCGATCTCCCAGAAATAGAAAGCAAGAATTCAAGACAAAGAGATGTCATTGTCACAATACCTTCACAGAGTAGCTGTCTATCACTCTACAGTGTAAATGTATATGGCTTCCATTGTCATGGTTTCCAAGCAATCTTAATTTTTCACTTACTATACTCCCACCATGACTACCAAATGTAGAAAAATTATGATTGTATTTTAAGGCTAAGAAACTGAGGCACAAAAAAGTAAAATATTGTCTGCTAGCCAAATGAAACCACCACAGTGTAATTATGTTCTTCTTTCTGAGTATAACGTTTCCCACAAAACCTTAACAAATATGAACTTGTCCCTTTAAAGCTGCTGTCCATAAAACTGAATACTGATCCCCAACTAGCCCCCCACACATATGAATTTTGTTAAAACCTTGATTTTATCTCTAAGTTTTACAAGGATACATTAGTCTATCATCAAAATTATATTAAAAAACAAAAACAAACAAAACAAAACAACAACAACAACAACAACCTAAAAAGAATTTTCTGTCCAGGACAGATGAATGCAGGACTCTGTTGACATGCCTTCATAATCTGAAGGGAGAAGAACAGTCTTACCTCATCTTATCAGTGTCTATAAATATCTGAAATATCCAAATGGATGGGGCCAGGCTCTTTTTGGTGGTGGCTGGTGACAGGACAAGGAGCAATGGGCAAAAACTGGAACAGTGGAAGGTCCAGACAAACTTAAGGAAAAATTTCTTTACTGTGAGGGTGACAGAGCACTGGAACAGGCTGCCCAGAGAGGTTGTGGAGTCTCCATCTCCGGAGATGTTCAAAACCTGCCTGGACGCTTTCCTGTGCAACCTGGTGTAGGGAACCTGCTTTGTCAGGGGGGGTTGGACTAGGTGATCTCCTGAGGTCCCTTCCAACCTCTACTGTTCTGCATGATTCTGTGTGATTCTGTGTCTTCCTTTAAACCCCAAGGACTCCCTCAACCTCCATGAGTTCTCAAAATAGAGAAGATTCAGAGAAAACTCTCATTAATGAATTTTTATTCACAAATTCTATTTTTAAGATCTTTCTTACAGGTAGACATACTTCAGCATGTACCCCAGCATATACTCTGTGTCCCCATTTTCCTCATGTACCCTATATGCTCATTAAAACACTTCATTGGATATCTGTCAAATAATTATGTATGATAGTGCACAAAGACTGAAGCAGACAGCACTGAATTCTTCAGCTTTCTATACATCATCCTATATTAGCTTTTGTCTTTATATTTGATAATGGATATATACTATTTTCTTATGAGATTGACTTAGCCTTTTCATATTTTTTTTCCTACTTCCTAACTAACATCCAGTTCTCAGTTTGTACTATTTTATTTTATCTTTATTTCTAGGTTATTTCTTTATTCTCTGTTCTCTCATTTGGCGAGGAGCCCAGCGGTGGCAACAGTAAGTGCTGTGGCTGAGCCCTAGATTGAGGTGGACAGGGGCCACCTGGACCCCAGTGCCAGGGAAAAATGAGGAAGAGCAGAGACACATGCCAAGAACTGGCAGCTCTCGTGTGAGGCTGACGTGGCTTGGACATTGTTAGGAGCAACCACGGGAGATTTAAATGGCCCCAGGGAGCACCAGTGACCAGGAGTGCTGCAAAGAGGGCAGGCATGTCAGAAAGGGTGTGGTGCCACAGTTTGCATGGTGGTTTGTGTAGAAGGGCACGCAGGAAGGGCCCTGCAACCTGCCCATTTGTCTACAGCTCAGAGAAGTGCTCTAGGTCTCTGCCAAAATGGTGTGCACTTGCTTCAGAGACAAAGCCAGAGTTCCTGCAGAGAAAGGCTCCGAGATGGAACTGGTGAGGAAGGAGATGTCAGTACAGGCGGTAGGCTGTAGCAAGTGCCAGACCCTTCTCCTGGTGAAAAGGTAAGTATCTGTGTAAGGTGTGCACAGGTCAATGATCTGTTACATCAAGTGGCTGAACTGCAGTAAAGAGTGAAAAGGCTGAGTAGTATTAGAGGAGCCGAAACAGAGATAGGTGGTTTCATAAGCATGCTCCTGTAGTGAGCACCACTCCTGCAAGTGACCACCACTCCTGCAGTGAACATTACTGAGAATGAAGCACATTTGACCTTGGTGACTCCACTCCAGTCTCCACCCTCCAGCATTAGAACCAAAACCAGATATGAAGCTTTAATAGCTGCAGACACCCATGAGCAAGGTCTGCAGGGGAAGCTGTTCCAGCAGCCCACAGCAGACACTGTAAAAAGAAACAGCAAGCGCTCGCAGTGGGTGACTCTCTGATAAGGACACTGAGGCATCCATCTGATGACCTGACAGGGAGTCACAAGAAGTACCTACCAGGAGCCAAGATCCGTGATATTGCAGAGTGGGTGCCACAACTTGTCAAGAGCTCAGATTACTATGCACTGTTGCTCTCTCATGTGGCATGAATGACAACAAGAGCCAGAACCTGGGCAAAATCAGTAAGAACACTGTTCTTCTACCAGAGTCTTTGTCTCTAGTTCTCAGTATACCTCAGATGACCTTCCTCAATGAGCCGATTTATCTGTTACCAAATTTGTCAAAGTCCATCAGCCTCATTCTGCTGTTCTTACATCTTCCTCTCTGTGAGAAAGAAGACTGAAATATAGGATCTAAGTGACATTCTCAAAATTACCCTCAAAAACTATTTATCACAGCTGAAAAAGACCCTGTTTATTCCAACGTTCAACATGTTCAAAACTCAACAAGAGTCTTAGACAGTTGGACAGGTGTGGTGGACAGGGCAACAGGGTCACAAAAAATTAACATGAGCAGAGTAATAAACTCAGGTCTGCAGAATGTCAAAATGATATTTCATACTCTATTCCATATCTCTCTTTTTCACTGCAAAACTTTTGTACTTTTTCAGGAAATCCCATGTGTCTCAGAATAACCTTCTCCCCATTAGGTACAAATGGTTGACCATTCAAAAACTAATGACTAATATAAACACTGGTGCTGTGTTATCTAGAGGAAAAAAAATCATTTGATAACTAGGCACAGATAGCATTCTGTTCTGTGATCACAATCTTGAAGAAGCTTCACTTGCAACTTCAATTCAAGAGTCTTGGAAACAAAGGGGTTTTTTGCTAGCAACTGGGGGGAAAAAAAATATCAAACACTGTGTTCCCTAAAACTACAGAGAACAGAAATACAGAACAAGATGGATACTAATATAATGGGACTCCAGAACACTGACTTAGGTGCCAGGCAAATTATCAAGTGTCTTAAAATGCAACCACAACATGAAAGGTAAACTTATTTAAAGGAAAACAACAAAACCCCCCATAAGTATAAGAGAAATCTTGCATTATTAGAAGGCATCTAATTTGTCTGATAAGGTGCAATTTCACTTTGCCACAATTTACATCTTGTTAACTACTGCACAATAACTACCTGCAAGCCTGTTCTTCCTCTTTTGCGAACAAGAGGATGGTAAGAACATCTTGTGGGGTCACTGCACATGCAACCATGTGTCAACTACTGTAGCTGACATTTAGTGTCCTAAACCTTGGATCATGTCAGAGAAAACATTTGTGTTTATATCATCAAAGTCAGTTCCCATCAATCCCCAGTGCTAATGTTAGGATAGCCTGAAAATATTTTGACTAAAACTTTAACTCGCTTGAATTTTTGAAAATATTTACAGTATATTTTGTACATGTCCAAACAAGACTCAAGTGATGAATTTTGCTGTCTAACAGAGGTGATTTAGCTCAGTAAATAATTTCTTACATTAATAACCTTTCTTACAGGAGTTGAGTGACCTTGAATAAACATATTCACTCTTTCTATCAAAAATTAAAACATGTAGCATGATTTGACAGTCTCTCATTTTCCTTCCTACAAAATAACAAAAAGGTGCAAATCCCAAATGTGTTACATAAATTATGCATGTTTTCTATATACTACAGAATTCTGACAACTTAGGTATTTCTGTAGCTTCTAATTGGGCTTTTCACAGATTCCCACTTGGAAGTAGTTAAAAATAAAGTAAGAGAGTTGTCCCCATCCCACCAGGACCCCAATCCACCAAGAAATCCAAAATAAACCCTCAAAGATGGCACCACTTTACAAAACAGAGAGCTTTTTTAAACTCTTCCTTGGAAGTACAGGAATTTGTCATGTTGCATTTAGTAAAGATGGACATCAAAAGTCTGCAAGTGTAGGAAAAATATTGTTATAAAACAAAGCCTTATGATAAGGCTGAAATTCAGGATATATTAATATGAAATGAGATGGGTTTGATGGTTTGATATGTTCAAGAGTTTGAACATAATCCTAAATATTAGTTGGCAATACATATGCTTCAATAAGAGAGCAAGAACAAAGTATCAAATGAGTTCCCACAATCTAACTACTACTTAACAATATGTCACAACTGCTTTGTATAAGCCCTGTCTGTGTCTGCTTGAAACATGAAATCAAACCAAACATTTAAAGCTAGTAAGCAGAAAATTGGGTTTCCAAAACCAATTCCAGTATTTAAAGTAAAAGATCATAGACAGCATTAAGCAAGATAGGTATCCTACTGATTTCAGTTAATACTAGCAGGATCATATAGCTCAGCATAGGTGAAAAAATAAAGATATAATTTATTTTTTATGAGCATAGTTAAAAAGAAAACCACTGAAAAACCATCCCAAAAGATTAATGAAGTTGAATAATGGATTTAAAAGGAAAAAAAAAAAAAAAACAAACCTGTGATTTGAATAGTCTTTTATGCTATTGAAATCAAATCACTACTCTTGATGTTAACTAATGTTCCTATCACAAGCTTGCTTTTGTATTTATGATAACACAATGGTAATAACTTTCAGTTTCAAGTAATCAAAAACATAATTTGAAATCTAGTATTTTATTCACGATAGTTACTGAAATATATGTTTGTGAACACGACTCAAGTCCTTCTGGCTTAACTCATTCTCAGAATATCACCCACAGAGTTACTAATGTTGACCTATGCCTTTGAAATAAAGCACACAACAGAACTCCATATGTGAAATGTGTGAAAGCAAATGTAAAAAATTCTGGGTCAACAGGGCTTATTTATGGCTACCAGATAATGCAAGTACAAAAAAATTTCAAAACAAGCATACAAAAAAGCTTTTTCATCATACTCCAGCTGTCAAGAAGTATTAAAAGCAAACAAGCAAGTCAAACACAAAAGTTTCTTAATATGGTAAGGTTATGAAACATAATTCTATGCAAAACTACTTGCATACTGAATTTAGTATTCACTATTTCAATAGTGGGTGCAAGAGTGTTTCATGAAAAGAGGCAGAGGAGACTGATAAATAAAGATATGATTTACAGTCAGAATTGCATGAAGGACCTAGTAAAACTGAAAATCTTTGAAAATATGCTAAACTTTGGCTAACCACAGAATTTTAGGTCTCAGGCCAGAGTCAGTTGACAATCTACTAACACAAAAGCAAATAACCACATTAACTGCATAATTGTTTTCTATTTTGTAGTTGGTATTTCATAACATGACAACAGAGTCCAAGACGGGATGAGATTCAGTTGCCTAAACAGAAATGTCTAATGCCATTTAAAATGCCCTGTGAGAGATTATGAGGTATCTGCTGTCTCATAGTGTACATAAGACATAGGACTGTTAGGTCAAGTACATCCTTCTAGAAGAGCAGCACACTTGAGGTGAACAAGGGATGGGGGCAAATGTTGGGAACTCAGAAGGGAGCTAGAAGTATTATGAAAGAAGAAGTGGTAATGAAGCAGAGAAGACTGAAAAGAAGTTGACATTACTGAAGGGCTCTCCCAGACAACAGGCAAATGTGGGTTTACTGCAGGGGAAGAAGGCAAAATAGGTTCAAAGACATAATTTCACAACAAACCAGGCTTCATCCTTTCTACCCTTCATGGAGTATGTTTTTGTTGAAATTCTGTTTTTTTATACAAACCCTTCAGACCCCCAAGAAATTCTCCTCATGCACCCACACTGTGTTTTCTGGCTTGAATAAGTTTGTTAGTAGATAAACACTGCCAGTGCCTCATGCTTGAAAAGTTTTGAATGTAATTGACTGTCAATGATATGATGATTTATAATGCAATCTGCTGCTACTTCTGCTGCTGCAGATAACTCTAATTTGCCTCTATTGTATTAGATATGATGAACTTGACAATCATTTTCAATTTTCCTATTTGGCTTTCATTCAGGTTGATGTGGCCAGTAACAGTGAATTTTCATTGTTCTCCTGTGAAAGCAATAAAGGAACAGGAGCTTGTTTTATATGAAGCAGTTGGCTGTTTCCAAAAGACTCATTTATTGTGTAATGAAGCTTCTGCCAAGCAAAATATTTAGCAAAAGTATGGACTGAAGGTTTTGGTTTATATCTTTCTGTTTCACTGAATCAAATACTGGCCTCATAGTGCTACATGGGAAGAAGAGAGGTGACAGGCAGAGAAGGAGGGTACAAACATGGTGGAAACTGTACCAGCTGGTTAAGATTATGCATTCCATAATTCTTGTCATACTAACTAGAGATTTTGGCTTCTCAGGGAAGACAGTTTGTGTTTTCTGTTTTGGGAGAAATCTAATAAGGAATGGAAAGAAAGGTGATAGAAACTATGTCAATGCATATAAAAATGAGTTTAAAGATACACTTCCCAGACAAACAAGTACCATTTGACAACCCTTCAAGTTACAGCTGCACTACCTTGTAAAGCACAAAGTTAAAATATTTTATTATTATTAGCCATAGAGATAAGCAAATCAGTCTTAAAGTGATACACACTAGGCTATGAAAGACTTTGTGGCTTTGGAAAGATAAACTAGCTTCTAACCTCTCAGTTTTATTTTCTCTCCTTATAAAAGAAAGATTATTCTGCACTTGTCCTAACATGCTTTGGTAGGCAGACAAAACGTAAGATATAAAAATGACATATTTCTAGTCCACGTAATAGCTTCTATTTACAGAATTGCATCTGTTTCCTCATCTAGCAAGGCTTTCATAGTTAGTTGCAATGGAGTTGTAATGTCACTCCAGCTACCACACAGAAGAATGAGCCGGGTCTTATTCTGCCTCATCCATCACCAAAAGGACTGGCATCTAAGTTTCAATAAGTAAACTCTATTCTGTGGATAAGAGATGAGAGACAGATTTGAGATCTCAAGTTCAGTTCAACAGTTGGCAGTCAGAAAAATGATCTTTTGACTTGCAATTGAAACATATTTAATAGGGAAATCATAGAGAAAGAATAAATATGGAACTCCACATTGACAATTTCACGTAGCCACCTTTTTGACTGTAACTGCAATTCAAGAATGACATGATTTAGTGTCATGCATCCTGTGTAAGAGCATTAATCTCATTATCATTCTTCCACAATAAACTAGTTAGTTTAATTTCCAATATGAAGAAACTTTTTTAAAAATAAACTTTTCAGAAGCTTAAGCCAAGATTTGGGGAAAACTAATTGGTTTTCCCCTTTTCTCCAATTCAGACATAAGTAGCAATGATGGTTTACAATTGTTCTTACTTACAGTATAAAATATCACCAACAACAGCATAAAGAATATAGTTATAAAATATGTGAAGTACACAACTACAAAGGTTGAGAGGAACTGGTATTGTTTGCTGAGCACTTGCTATAGTAATTCAGGACTGGAAAATATTAAGTAAATACTTTTCCCTTGCTGAGATTTTGTGAGAATTTATAACTAGACCTTTAGCATACACTTTAAACATTTTACATCTTCAGTAACAGGAGACATTTTTATTAGTTGAATGATCTGCATTTCTTAAAGTCTTAGGAATTATTTTTTGAATAATTTGTTTGTAAACTTGTAGAGGAAATAAAAGGTATACCCATACTTGATCAACTTAGGGAGAAAATGCAAGCAATCCTATAAAGTGTCTTCAACATTCTGAATTTGTACTGTGTAATTAATATATAACCACATCCCAATGAAGCCAGCCACATCACTTCACCTTTAATGGCTGGAGTTACTGAAGAAGAGATTTGGGTTGGAGACAAACGTGAAATGTTGATTACAGATTCTAACAGGGAATCAGCTAGAACAGCAGAGTATTATGATGTGGAAAAATGCCTGCAGTTACATGCAGATAGGATATGAGGCAACAATTTAACAAGATAAAATCTTTTGCATGTAGCCCATCTTTTTATGGTTGGTGTACTAAATTATAATTCATCCTCTCCCATCTACAATGTTATTTGTAGAGAGACAAAAAAAAAAAAAAAAGAGACAAGCTTTTTTTAGTGGCTTGTTTAATCTGTTAAAACCTATTTGAGGTAATCCCTGCTCCACAGTGGCTCCCAGTGGGAGATATAAAATGGCAGCAATAGAAGCATTCCCCCAAAAAACTGTAACTGAGACATCTCTTTTAAAAAATACTCTAACAACAGGAAGCTGAGCTCTTTAAAATAAAAAGGTATTTTTATTTTATTTATTGCCCGTGTAGCACCTCAAGTTAACAACAAAAGAAGAGAAACCCCCTGTGCCTTTATGTGATAACATTTAAATGATAAATTGTTGAAAAATTCGTTGAAAAATCAACCACCACACATATGTGAGCTGAGCACAAGGCTCCTCTCTGGAGTTTAAATCTTGTAATAATTTTAGCTATATATGCACAAGTTCAGCATTCTGTACTCTAAACACCAGATTAAGTTTTTAGGTCTGTAAATCTTCATCAGGCTGGCTACATATCCTGAATGTTTTACTTTCCCTATCATGCCAACGAGATTTATGAACATAGATTTCCAGGCAGAAAAAGTATTCAGTCAGCCTTTAAACCAAAAACACTTTGAAATTTGGTGCCTCCATTCACTGCTCTATCAAACAAAGAAAACAAAAGCCACACACAAAACAGTGTCTGAACACATCACACAGTATACATCTCCTCTCAACTGTGGTAAGTACTACCTGAATTCTGCAACACGTACAGAGCTCAAAAAATGAAGTTATTCTTAGAGCTTTTATGAACACATAAAAGCAATTCAGTGATAAAGGAAGAACTTCCTAGCATTTTACCATGCAGCTTTGCTACTGAAGCAGCAGCATGTAGTTAAAGAATTCAGTTTATCTGAAGAGATGCTTCCACATGCACACTTTGATGACCTCATCATAAATGTATTCTGATCAAAAAAAAGGAAAAAAAAAAATCCTCACTATTTTTCCTTAATGTTGTCCTTTCCTTCTTCCCTTCATTGCTACAGAACACATAGACCAACATTTTCAGACCTGACACTTAACGGCTCAGCTCCTGAATCCATATGGGGTACATTTAACTGCAATTTTTATTCAATTCACTATTGGTGCAGACACTTAGCTTTACACACCAGATCTGAAAGCACTGGTTATAGTTCAGACAAAATTGTATTGCTAGGTGGGAAACCATAATATCAGAACTGGTGAAAGACCGTGTTCTTTTTAGGTTGTACTACATAGCAGAAATAGAAGAAATATTTAAAAGGCATTGAAAGAGTCGTGGAGCAGTGTGGGTTTTTTTTGAGAAACTGTACTGTAAGAGTAAGAGTGAAAAGGGGAATTTAGCTGTCATGCAAAGGCTGGACTGCCCACATTAGAGACAGTTTTCATTTACAGAGAGAACTGCAAGCAGCATAGAACACTAGTGTTCTTATTGTCACTGAACAGCATAATTTACCTTTAAAAGTACCTCTGAAAATGAAAATAAAATCAATATAGCTGTGATAAACAAACTAATCTTTTCAATCTCCATTCAAGTGAGAGAGAAAAATATGTATAGGTGACTCCAAATCTAAATCTTCAGTCTATGTCATTGCAGAGGTTTCTAATCTAATTTAAATATTTGTAGTCATTTTGCAGTTGAACATTTTAATATGAATAAATAGCAAAAAGTGTATTTCCTGATCTATACCTTTAGAGGGTGTTCTTAGTGTTTCAGTTCTCAGATGTCAAATACTTTCTCAAACAGAAGTTGGAGTAGCATTTGCTAAAACATGTATTTTGCCAAAATGGCATTTAACTGAAACCAAGTTTCTCCCATTTCTAAGCCTTGTCTTCTGCTCATCTTCAGTTTCATATTGGCAGCCCTGTCATGCAAACCACCTGGAGCTGAAGATTACCTGGCTTCTGGTTTTCTTGATGCAGAGACAAAAGTCCCGATGCTGATGGAAATTTTGTGG
Organism: Caprimulgus europaeus; assembly: GCA_907165065.1. Next base: position 85,766,556 of record OU015523.1, on the reverse strand, counting down.
CTGCATGTATTTAAGTATGCCTTAGGGGCCTGATTTACCAAACTGTATACAGATTAGCATCCAATCAGAGTGTGCAACAACATCTTCTTTGTCTAGGAAGAAAGGGGTTAGAAAAGGGAAATCCTAGAATACAAAGGTCTTGTGTCAGTTGCACAATCAGAATGCAACCAGTCAATACCAGTAGCCAGCGCTGGGGCTTTGTGTAGTTAAACCTCAGGCTCATTTCCAGGCCCTGAGCTATGGTTTCTGAGCCCAGTTGTCTAATACAATGTAAGAATGACAACTTAAAATACAAATGGATTTGAGAGAAAACAAAATGTTTTCTTTAAGTGTCCAGTATAAATAGCCATTTTCAGTACTGTTTGGCTTTTGTTTCATTTTTCCATCTATGCGAAATATTCTCCTGTTATTCCTGTTAAGCAACTAGAATTTCAAAATAGTAACCTAAAAGAAAATGCTCTGGATCAAATTTTTCAAACTTGTCAATGGCTCTGAACTTCATAAATGACATCAAAAGGAAAAAGATAAAGCCATCTCTTTTACAATTGTACGTTTGGGGTTGCACGTTGTTTGGTAAACAGAATGTTCAGGTGGGATAATGTTTTTTAATGCCAGTAGGCATCATACTAGTTAAACAGAGATAAAATTTCAGTGCTGTCAAAAAAAAACTCATCACAGAAGTTAACACATGATAGTAATGGGCCTGTGTCGCTTTATGGGGAATAATAACAAATTAAACAGAGAGAGAGTTTAGGTGCCTATCCATGAGGGCTGCATGTAGAACACAAAAGGACTGCACAGGTGCAGTTTCACCCTCCACCTAATTGCTGCCTGCCACTGAAAAAGATAATCCTAGTCCTCTTCATCTCCTAGCACTCCTGCAGCCAGGAGATAGTAGGTTCTTACTGATTAGTGGAAAAGAACAATTTTTTTCCTTTTAAGGGATATAAGATAAGCAACAGGAAGCACAAGGGCATAAGGGCTGGGAGCATCCTTGTTGGCAGCAGCCTGTAATTACATCAGATTAGGTATAATGTGATACTATGCCCAAGGCCATCTGAAGTTTTAGCACTGCCCATTACATTTTGGTAGACAGAGAAAAGAAGGGAAAACTCGGCTGTTTACAAGAATTGCTGAACTACATATCTAGATGAAGGAACTGGAGATTATGGGAGCCATTTGCTCAACAAGACAGTCAATGCCCCACAAATCCACCCATCAACCCACAGGTCAAGCCTATTATTAACAGTGTCCTAAAGAAAATTGACACTTTAGCAAGCTAAAGTTTGTTCAAACCACAATTTTTCTATTGTGAGTGTACGTGTACTCCTAGCAATTCTTCTGTGAATAAATTAGAATTAATCCCCAGTGTATCTTGTCTACAAATCAGACACTGCTCTCTGTGCTGCAATAAAAGTGAGGTTTCAAAAGCATTGCCACAGATTCTTCCTTCCTACTGTTTAGTCTGAGGCTGCCTCTACTGTTCTGACTTTGAAGACTCATAGATCCCTGTTAAAAGTAATAGCTCTATTTACTGGTTGGGACAATAACTGTTTGTACCTGAACACAGACAGTTTTAGTCAAAAGCTACAAATACAAACACACCAGGCTTAGCTCTCCTGTTTAAAGCTCCAGTAAGGAGGTCACAGATAATACTGGAACATTTGTCCAGCACACTGATACTAACACAGAAGGAAGGTAAGTAAAGTAACATCTTTCTCTGTTGCTCATAGAAATTTCCTGGGTGTTAAGCAACAATTGTCTTGGCTACAGACATTAGGAAGGGTAAAGACTGGCATTGGTACTGCTATACTAACGCCTACATTTATTCGCCTTTGGATTAAATGGTAAAGCATGCTCTAGCCACCTCTCTTCCAAACACTGTCAAAAAAAAAAAAAATGGCAGCTGTAAATATTTTAATGCATGGAATTGCTAGTTTTCACTGAAGGTTTGGGTTTTGGGGGTTTTTTTATTTGGTTTTGGGGGGTTTAGGGGTTTTTTAACTCAAATAAATTGACAGATCTTTCAAGGATTTAGCATCTAGCAGTCTGTTAAGCTGACAATAGTAAAAGGTTCAGGATTGGGACAGCAAGGAGAGGGTGAGAATGACAGTGGATAAGGTAAAGAGAAAGGACAAACAAATATTCTTGCATAATACCTGAAATAACTCTTTTTTTCCGCTAATTTAGTCTGTGCATCAGTTTCTCCACAGAGACTATAAATCCAAATTGTATAGCCACATACCAAATGCACCAAGGGAAGCCACTTCTCTTTTTTCCTTGATAAGTTGTCCCCTTCTGCCACTACAAGATGAGTAAATTACTCCACCTGTCTAACTGATCCCCAGTATTCAGCCTGACACTGACAATGGCAGTGCACCTGTTAGTGTGATGGACAAGTGATTGGCAGCATGGCATTTGCTGCTTTCTGTAATAAGTTGGTTATTATACAATGATGTTGACAATCTAGAGAGACTGCAAATATTAAAGTGTAACTAGGTACAGGTTTGAAAAAGAAAAAGGAAAAAAAAAAAAAAAGGTTATGGGTGAAATGTGACCCTGAATAAATTTTATGCCAAAGGCTTCTTTCATTTTGAAATGAAAAATATCAAATTTTAAGTATGACACTTTTTCTTAGGAGCAAATCATTCTATTTATGTGTAGGCACCAAATGTCAATTCTGAGTTTTCCCATAAACTAAGCACAAGATTGCAAGTCACTTCCTTGATCAGCTTCTCAGCAATAAATGCAAAAAGTTAAAGCCACTACAGTTCCAGTCTTAGTAAGAATATGCCTTCTCTAGCCACATCAAAATACCACTTTGTTGCATCTATTCCATTTTCTTCCTCATGGTCCTACTATGTGTCTCCCTTCTGTACAAGCATCACTCTGGACCACTGTACTGTTTGAGGACTGACACAAGCTTCACCAGCTAATAGCAACTGGAAGTCTGAATGGCCTTGGTATTTAACAGAGCTACCTAGAATGCCAATCTGTAAGCTACAAAACTTACCAGCCCACCTTTGAAAGCAGAATACAGCTCCATTCTGGAAGTTAGCAACTGATAAAATTTCAGGCAAATGAATGTTTCATTTAAAAGCAGCATCTTGTTTCCAACTGTTACCAGTATCGTGCAGAATAAACCCACTATACCAATTAGGCAACTTTGAGGTCATATCATCCCTATCATATTTTCATCTTAATTTTGAATAGTGAGGAATTAGTTTAAACCTTGACATGGAGAATATTATTCTTGCTAGCATTACTCATTGTAATGATTTATATCCTTGCTCTTCACGTAAATGTCTAAAAGTTTCTAGGACTGCTTTTTTATTCTGTCAATCTGTAAAACATGACAGTGCCGAATTGTTACTGTTTTCCTTGAAAACACTTCACTCTGGAGCATGTTATTGTGATTAAACATAGGCAACTCATGCAAATTATAAAACCTAAAGATTATGACATGACACCTGAAAAACTATAGCATTCTAATTATATTTATTACATAAATACTACTTGACTCCTTTTCCTTTAACTGTGATATAATAGATGTATAATAATATGTCGGTTCAGCAAATGACATAGTATATGAATTTTACATGATGTTCTAATTAAATTGCTTATCCTGGTCCCAATGGCTATGTTTGTCCTAGTAATCTGTACAGCACCAGGTCACAGCCTTGAACTCTGGCACATATATATCCACATGATTAAATTGTTCGCTAGCATGTGAACTGTCCTCTGTTTGGGCTGTGAAAACTTCTTACAATCCTTCAACACAGTTCAAGCTGTCAGTATGGCCTGAGACTGCTCTCCCAGCAAGCAACCTTTTTTGGGGGAAGGAGAACAGACAGGGAAGGTGGACAATAAGTGTTCAGGTGTATGGCTGTGATCAGTGCTTTGACATTTGAAAACTGGAATTATCCAAAGCCTTTTGTTATCTTCTAATCACAACCAAAAAAATTCCAGAGAAATGGACAACACATGCACCTATGCATTTTAAATCAATGCTTAAGAAGTAAGCCTTAACTGTCCTTGTCATACCTAAATTGTTTACAAAACAGAGAATGTGTTGTGCAACCTCACTAAAAAACTTACACATTTAATTCTGAACTGCACAGCTTGAACTTTTTCTGCAAACAGAAGGCTAATTGCTGATTCATTATGTTATATTAGAAAAAAATCTGGAAGATTCTAGTAATGAGATCTCATGAAAGGAAAAATAGTAAGGCTTAGAAATTAAATAATCATATTGTGTATTCACACTACACATTAACAATTAATGCATTTATTAACAGCTGATAAATTAATAGCATCTTAATAAATTTGTAAATAACAGTGATTGATTACCCACAAATCCTAAAATTCAGTATACTGGTTTATAACTAGGTTTCAACTACATATTGCAACTTCTACAGATCTGCATAAAGTCATACATAACACATGGTATTCAAAACTGCAACATGTTCAGAAAATATACTAGCCCTTTTTAAATATTAGGAGGTATTTCAAACTGTTTTTTATAGAGAGCTTTCAATAATACCTACATGCACACACACACAGACACATATTTACATACACACATACAGAAATACTTTTCTGTTCTAAGTTTCGTTGGGCAAAAGTCACTAAATTAAAAGAATGCTGAAACAAGCAGTTACAAACTCTAAATGACTGCTGCAATGCAATATCCAATCTCAGAAACCTTGCATAGTGACTTGAAATCTGTCATTTTTTTCCAAACCAAATGCTATTTTTCAATTCAGTGGGCCTCAAGCTTTTCAACGAACTGAATCAATTTGAAGCTACTCATTCAAAAGGGCTTCTTAAATGCCAGTCCTAGAATCCAACATGACAGGAGAGACAAAGAGTCATCTTCATTTCCAGTCACAATCACTTGTGCACACAGCCCCATATCAGTGTAGGCCACTGGACTGTACTGCAGGTGCAATTCGCTCAGGAAAGAGCAAATAATCTTCCTGGTTCGGTCTGGTTTGGGTTTTTTTTCAAATTGCAATGAGGGTAAGAAAATTAAATAACTTTTTAAAATACAAAGTGATATTTTTTAATGCTACTTCCTTCACACAACTCGAAACTATTATAACAGGGTAAAAATGGATGAAATTATTGCTTTTTAGCAAAGCAAATGCACAGTGAGCTCTACCCACTTCCAATGACTTCACTTGGTAAGGGGTAAACTCAATCTTCAACAGGCAGTACTTTAGCCTGCATAAGCCCTAACCGTGATCAATTGCAATTATACAGCGCAAGCATATGCCAGAGGTCTTATATCAGAGATCTGATGCAGTTTGAGAAAGAATGTAGTCTCTGATGGCTGTGAAAAACTGCTGCCGTGATACTGTGCTTGTGAAGGGGGAGGAGGTAAATGAAAGTTCAAAAGACTCTGGAGCGGCTGCTCTGTCTCCGGTGCACACCTTTACCCACACAACGTAAATCTTTGATCTCTTGTAGAAATTTGTCTGCCTTATGCTGTTTGCAAGTAGAAGGTACATCACTGCAGAACCATTTGTATGCAGCTGATTTGTTTCTATACAAATGCTGTAAAAAGAAGAAAAGGAGCTGTGCAGCTGAATAGTATGTAAAGAAAGAACTATGTGTAGGAAGGACAGCTCATGTTTCAATAAAGGCCACAGAAACAGGCAAATACATTAGAATTTTATAGCAATAGTAACAAGAAGACAAAAATGAAGAAATTCTTAGATATTCAAAGGACTGAGGAAGTCCAAACCAGTACATAAAGAACTGGTTTGGACATTTACATGCAGAAAGTGTAGGACTAGACAGAGTAGGACAACAGAAGAAGTAAATACCTATTCAAAGACTTTTCCTACCTCTAAAAACTGTCAATATAAAGATCTAAGAGAGAGAATGCAGTAGGCCTACATATAATTTTTTTTTTTTTTTTTTTTTTTTTTTTTGGTGCACGTGCCATCATCTTCTCATTTGCTGTAACATAAGCTAGCAGCAGAACTGGTATGTCAACTGCATACAGTGCCCCACCTTCAACTCTTAGCTCCTTTGAAGCCCAGCAGAATGCTACCTCTCATGAGATGGCACCCCATCTGTCCAGGCTTTTGAAGTACTGAGCTATCCCAGAGAAGCAGACAGCATCCTGGCACATCTCTGAGAAAAGGCTCCCTACTCAACTGTGATGCCACAGCATCTCAAGTGTAAGTTTAATAGCATGAAAAAAATATGAAATATTTTTATTTCTAGATAAAGGAAAGGAAAAATACATGGAGCTGGCCCCCAAATGCATTCTGTTCTCACATTTAGCTGCTGGTTTATGAACTGTGTCACATAATAAATTAACATCCCTGAAAACAGCACACCTGTCTTGCCCTTTCAAAGCTCAGTTGCATCCAAACAAATGAGGACATTCAGATAGGTGTCCTTTCCACAGTACAAAAAAGGGCATAGGTTTTGTTCACAGCCAGTTCTGCTGTTTTGTTTTGTTTGCTTTTTATTTTACCTTTTTACAATGTTTCTGATTGATAGTTCTATCAAATCTGTGGGGGTAACCAACTGGCAAACAATACTCCAGTGGAAAAATACAACAGAATTTAATACAGATAAGAATGGAGTTCTACAGAAGTTTTTTTCTAAAAATGCACAAAACAAACATAGTTTATGGGAATCTTTTGAAGTCTACCTACTTAATTTTCTAGCAAGATTATATGGCAAGATAATATGCTGAAAGTGCTGAAAGGTATGGTATTCAAGTATTATTTCCAATAGCGGATATTCAGTTCAATGGAGTAAGTCACTGAAATTATTATCCATGACTGTCTTTACATACGTATTCAACAAATATAAAATTCAGACCTGTATAATAGACAATCTGAATGTGATTCATAATATTCTAGATTTTATAAAATGTTTAGAAACAAATTAGTAAAAAATGTTACATCCTAGTAACTCCATAAAGTTTTATTATGGAAAGCCATCTCAAACTATAATAGTGTGGAAAAGACTGAATCATCAGCTAGTATCACATTGTCTTCTGTTCATGTTGAATGTGTGATGGTTATCTGTGAAAGCTACCAGCTTGGTTTTTTATGGGCATCTTCATGTGTCATTCTTTCTGCCTCAGAGCCTGTGTAACACACTCAGGTAGCAACTAGGTTACATTAGTAATTTGATAGACTCAGCATCCATCAAGATTTCAGTCAGAAAATCTATTAAATCTACTGAAAATGAATCTTTTGACAAGTCATGCTATGCTTCTAGTAATAGTTCTTTTTTTTTTTGGTCTTAATAGGTCTCTTAGCACCACTGCACAATTGCAAAATTATTAAGACACAGTCCCTATTCTTTAAAGGTTAAGAAAAATCAGAAAAATACTTCCCTAGGAGAGGACTGTATGCTATTGACTCTATTCTAAATAAAATAATGTTGTACCAAAACCACAATCTACCCTTGAGAAAGGTTCTTCTACTGGCCATTGCTATAATTCACAGCAGAGAATCAGAGTTAGCATATACTCTGTCCATGCACTATTTTCTTTACTCTGAATCAGGAGATTAATTTTAACTTTTTTCTCTTTACTAGAAATCTGAAAGCCAGTGCTAATCAACTGTAACCCATGATAGCTGCCAGAATGCAAGAAATCTCTTGTCATGTTAAAGGCTCTCTAGATATTTTTGAAGTCTAGAAGCACCATTAAAACCAGTGTATACCAATTTAAAAAATCTCCTGAACCAAGAAGAATGTTTTTTTACTTACTTTGCTGGATTATGTATCTGGACCTTGAAGACTGGTACAAGACATGACCAACGGATATGTCATTGCATAAAACCCTAAATACTGAATTATTCAAAACCCTTCTCAGCACAGGGGTCATTCAGAGCTTTTTTTATGAAGCACTGAATAGGTACACACCACACTAAGATCAATCAGATAAATCCTTAAAAATTTTCTTCATGTTTATAAGAGGAGAAGTTGAGGAAATACACCGCCTTGCTGTACAGGATCTTCAAGCAAACATTTAACAACCTCTTCAGACATTATGATCCTGAATTTAGCATTATTAAGCCAGAACTACTGTGATACTCTGTTGACATCAGTTTGTAGGATTTAAATGCCTGTGAGGGCTCATTCACACAGTCCTATTCAAAAAAAACAAAACAACAACAACAACAAAACCCCTGTAAGTGGACTAAAACTACAATATTACAAAGGCTTTTGGAATTATGAGAAAACATTATAGTTTAATCCTCCACCCATCCCCGCCCCCCCCTCCCCCCCCCCCCAAAAAAAAAAGAAAAAAAGAAAGAAAAAATAAGTAAATATGAGAAAGGAAATTAAAGAAGCAAGCTTTCTATGTGTTTCCTAGTGACACCAGTTGTCGTGGTCTTTCCCTTCAACTACACATCTTCTCCCTGGAAGAAAAGGTGAAGTGACAGATTTTGCATTCAGAAGCACAGATACACTATGTTCTTTTACTTTACTCATAAATGCCTACAATGATGCAGAGAAAGAATGACAAGGGAAGGCTTATCATTAATTGTGGGCATTGTGCCAGTTGACTCTCTCACTACAATGCCTTCTCAGAATCTGAGGAAAATGAAATATGCAAAAGAGAAGACCAGAAAGCCTAGAGAACCTTTATGCAAGTATTAAAATGAGAGGCAAATCAGATGAGCATGTGTGTGTGCGTGTTTAAGAAATTCTACCCCACACAAAGAATAGGAAATTAATTAATTGCACAAGAAATACTGTGTGCATACATTACTCTTTTCTTCCACTGACGAAATACAGACACAAACATTTTTATACTGCAAATGTACTTCCTAGGTCAAGTTAAGCCTTTATAATATATATATATATATATATATATATGCACACACACTCAACATTGTTAATTAAAAAACATTTCTGAGGGATGTTCAGACATTTAAGCCAGATTTTGCCTGTTGTACATGTCGAAGTACCTAAGTTTTAATACTGATATAATATTTAACATTAAAAGACTGGCCACTATTTTTAGTTTTCAACACTGCTTAGAATACTAGTAAAAACTGAACTAGTATTTTATTTAAAAAAAAACCAAAAACAATAAACACAAAGCCACATTGGATTGATTTGCTTTAAATATCTGGGGATATCATTATTTAGCTGAACAACAGTTTTTATACAGTAAGTTCTCCCTGCACACTTTAAATGAGCAGCTCAGTGTGACAGGAAAAACACAACAGAACAAGTCATTCATATGTGACAACATAAGTGATTCCTTCCAATGTGTTGATGAAAAACATATTTCTATTTGTTCGAGGTATCACACATCATAGTATAGAATCCTTTAGACTGAGACTATTCATCAGAACTGAGTGACTATGTTAGCAGATGAGTTACTGGAACACTATGCAGTTCTTTTTCCAATGGAAAAATTGACTATATTCAAAGGTTAAAACATAAGTAGTAGAAATTGAATTGTGACACGAATAGTATCATTGCAATATGATAGAAAAAAGACAATAAATGAATAAACCTGTAGCCTTTCTCCAAAATGGACTATTGAAAATTCTCAACAAAACTTCAGAGTAGCACAGAACTTATCTCACATCTGTTGATATTCACTAGCTTCCCAGCTGAATCTGACACATTATAAGAGAAAGTTAAAATTTATTATTTTAGACAAAATCTGGTTTGGTTTTGTTTTTTAAAGAACACAACAACTCTCAGTTAATATTAAGGTCAATTTAATCCTTAATGTAGGATTTTCACAATGCCTTAAAAATAAAAATGTGATTTAAAAGGAAAATAAAACAAACAAGCCCCAACAGCTGTATGCTCTTTTAATCTTCAGGAAAACATGTGTTCTGAGAATCATGTTTGTTTTTAAAACATCTGTAGGCATTTTATAGAAAATTACATTCTGCAAAAACCAACATATTGCAATCACATATCATACACACTGATATTCACATCTTACGCACACCATACTGACACTTCATCTAATACTGATATAATGAGAACATACATCACCTACAAGTTTTTAATGTAATTAGAATACATTTTTTACTTTAGAACATTTTTATTTGTAAGAAGAAATAGGATTTTTTTAACCAAATTCTTATTTTATACCACAAATAATATACCTTTTTTTTAATTGAAACTGGGAACAGAAAGTAGAAAGCCACGTAATTCCCATTTGAACAGAAGGTGAGGATGATGTGTGCTTACAAGAAAATATCTGTTAAAGAGATTACTCCTTTCTCTTCTATCCTAACTTCAGGATAACAGTTCTTAATGCATCTGGCATACACATCTATCAATTGATCAATGCCTATTGAGTTAGGTAGCCAAGTGTGGGAAAACCATGTGATAATCAAATCTCTCTATCTAAGGGTATATTTGAAGCTTTCTACTGTCATCTGAACTCTCATGCTCTTCGGCATTCAGCTTAATTACGCAGATGTTTTCACAGATGAATACTGACTCTACCAGCTACTCTTGCGTGGAATAGCAGGCTGCTGACAGGTGGCTGTACCGTGCTCTCCATTCTTACAGAGTAAAGCACAGTGCACTTCGCAGGCTGGAAAGTCAGTGATACAAACCCTTCTTTTGCACTCTGGTGTGACTTTTTCTAACTGCAGTAACACTGCTTGCAAACTAGACATTTTTACACTTACGTAACCCCCTTCCCCCCACTCCACAACACAGCAGTAATGCTTTGTAATTCATGTACTGCTTCCAACAGAGAAGCAGCCAGCTTCAACTGACTCACCTTGTGAGTGGATGCTTACGTGCTAGAAGGAAATGAAAATTGATTCCTGCAGATATGCTGCACCAGGTGGCTCAAGGATTTTTGTCTGGATATGATGGCAAGGGAAATGGGAATGGGGGTCTGCAGTAAAAAGGGTCTGCACTGGAGAGGAAGGAACGGCATCACTTAAGGCAGGGTGTCTCTTTTTGCTGTTGTAGTTCCCAAGTCAATCAGATCCAAGGAATCACGGAATCGTAGGGGTTGGAAGGAACCTCAGGAGATCACCCAGTCCAACCCCCCTGCAAAAGCAGGTTCCTTACAACAGGTTGCACAGGAAAGCATCCAGGTGGGTTTTGAACATCTCTAGAGATGAAGACTCTGCAATCTCCCTGGGCAGCCTGTTCCAGTGCTCTGTCACCCTCACAGTAAACAAGTTTTTCCTTAAGTTTGTCTGGAACTTCCGCTGTTCCAGTTTTTGCCCATTGCCCCTTGTCCTGTCACCAGCCACCACCAAAAAGAGCCCAGCCCCATCCATTTGGTCCCCACACTTCAGATATTTATAGACATTGATAAGATCCCCTCTCGGTCTTCTCTTCTCCAGGCTGAAGAGTCCCAGCTCTCTCAGCCTCTCATAAGGCAGATGTTCCAGGCCCCTCATCATCTTTGTGGCCCTCCACTGGACTCTCTCTGAAATATCCCTGTCTTCCTTGAACTGGGGGGCCCAGAACTGGACACAGTACTCCAGATGTGGCCTCACCAGGGCAGAGTAGAGGAGGAGGAGAATCTCCCTCGACCTGCTGGCCACACTCTTTTTAATGCACCCCAGGATGCCATTGGCCTTCCTGGCCACAAGAGCACACTGCTGGCTCACGAGCAGCCTGCTGTCCACCAGCACACCCAGGTCCTTTTCCACAGAGTCCCTCTCCAGCAGGTCAGCCCCTAACTGGTACTGATGCATGTGGTTATTCTTCCCCAGGTGAAGGACTCAACACTTGCTCTTGCTGAATCTCATCAGGTTCCTTTCTGTCCAACTCTCCATTGTGTCCATGTCTCATTGAATGGCAGCACAGCCTTCTGGTGTGTCAGCCACTCCTCCCAACTTTGTATCATCATTAAACTTGCTGAGAGTGGACTCTGTCCCTACATCCAGGTCACTGATGAAGATGTTAAACAAGACCGGACCCAGTACCGACCCCTGGGGAACACCACTAGTTACAGACCTCCAACTAGGTTCTGAGCCACTGATCACAACCCTCTGATCTCTGCCAGGCAGTCAGTTCTCAATCCACCTCACCACCCACTCATCTATCCCATACCTTCTAAGCTTTGCTACAATGATGTTGTGGGACACAGTATCAAAAGCCTTGCTGAAATCAAGATAGACAACATCCACTGCTTTCCCCTCATCTACCCAGCCGGTGATGACATCATAGAAGGCTACCAGATTGGTCAAGTATGATTTTCCCTTAGTGAAACCATGTTGACTACTTCTGATAACCTTCTTTTCTTCCAATTGCTTAGAGATGGTATCAAGAATGAGCTGTTCCATCACCTTCACAGGGATGGAAGTGAGGCTGACTGGCCTGTAGTTGCCCAGATCCTCCTTCTTGCCCTTTTTGAAGACTGGAGTGACATTGTCTATCCTCCAGTCTTCAGACACTTCTCCCCTTCTCCAAGACCTTTCAAAGATGACAGAGAGCTGTTGTACAATCATTTCCACCAGCTTCTTCAGCACACGGGAGAGCATCCCACCAGGACCCATGGATTTCTGTATATTTTGTTTAGACTATCTCTGATCAGTTCCTCCTCAACCGAGGGGCAGTCTTCCTCTCTCCAGACTCTCTTTTACCTCTAGCGTCTGGGATTCCCAAGGGGCAGTTTTAGCCATAAAGACTGAAACAAATAAGATGTTCAGCATCTCTGCCATCTCACTGTCCCCTGTTACCAGGGCACCCACCTCATTCAACAGTGGACCCACATTTTCCCTGGTCTTCCTTTTGCTACTGATGTACTTAAAGAGCCTATTTTGTTGTCCTATGCCTCCTTTGCCAGATTTAGTTCCAAGTGGGCCTTAGCCTTCCTAGTTGCATCCCTGCAGGCCCTGAACACATTCCTACACTCCTCCAAGGTGGCTAGACCCTTTTTTCCACATTTCACGGACCTTCCTCTTCCCTTTGAGTTTTCCCATGAGCTCCTTGCTCATCCACACAGGTTTCCTGCCACTCTTGCCTGATTTCTTTCTCCTAGGGATGCACCAGTCTTGAGCATGGAGGAAGTGGTGTTTGAATGTTAACCAACTCTCTCTGGTCCCCTTACCTTCCAATGCTCTAGCCCAGGGGATACCCCCCAAGTAGGTCCTTCAAGAGGTCAAAGTCGGCTTTCCTGAAGTCCAGGGTCATAACCCTACTTACTGGCTTGCACCTTTCACACAATATCCTGAACCCTACCATTTCAAAATACCTTGGGCATAGATATTTTTCACTTGCCTTTCCAGGGCTTTATAATCTCCCTTGATTCTGCCTATGTTCTGCCTTGTAGGGTCATTGATGCCCACATGAAAGACCAACAAACAATAGTAGTTTGTTTCCTTGATAAGCTGTGGCACCCCCACAGCCACATCCCAGATCTTGGCTCCCAGGAGGCAGCAGACCTCTTGAGACTACCTGTCAGGTGGTCAGAGGGGAACCTCGGTGCCTTTTAACAGGGAGTTGCCCACTACAAGCACACGGCATTTCGTTTTCTGATATCTGCTGCAGGGTGCTGGTGCAGTTACTTTGTGCAGACACTTGTCCTGGGTGTTAAGGGGTTCTATAGGTGCAAGAGCTTCAAACTTGGTTTTGGTGGTCATGGTGGAGGGTGAGGGCTGAAGTGCAGCCCTGTTTTTCCTGGTCACCAAGGACCAAGGTGCTTCCGTCACAGTGTTGTCCCCTAGCGGGACATGATTATCAAAGTCAAGTCAGTCAAGTCAGCCACCTGAACTGAAGCTTCCTTTCTCCCCAGATCTGCCTGTGTGGACGCATGAGACATCTCTGGGGATTTACCTGAAGGGGAACTGGTTTTAGCCCTCAGGTGAGTGCCCACAAACCATACTGCTAGAAATCACGAGCACTTCCTCTGGTAGCAGACCTGCGAGCCAGCCACCAGGATGGAACGCTGCTTGCAGCAGAGCTACAGCCAGTTGCTCTACGCCTTGCACGCCTGCCAGCCCAAGCTGCCAGTCAAACTGCAGTGCCCAGCTCTTTCTGACAGACCTGGCTATATCTGCGTGGTCTGGTCACGGCACTCCTGGTCACTGGCACTCACTAAGGGATGCCTTTATACATACAGGAAGGAGTTACCGCCTCTTCGTTGTCTAATTAGCATGATAATGTATGCAACTCCTCAAGCAGCCACGCTATAAATATGTGACTCGATGATTACAAGGGCAAGTTATGAAATCAGATGTTAAGAATGTAAGAAAGACTACTTTCTCTTTTTTTTTTCTTTTTTCCTATTTTTTTTTTTAATACCTTCTACTATCACTGAACATGTACAGAACAACCATGTTGGTCAACATACAAAAACTGAATGTCTCCTTACCGAAAATATGAACAAGATAGGTGTTAAAAAAATGTTTAAAAATAATTCCAACAATATAGAATCACTGCCCAAAGTCACGATATCTGCTGGGTAACTGCCTTGAGATTTGCTGTACAGTTGTGAAGCCAGATTGAGCATGCCCAGCAATGTTCAGCAAGCGATGTATTTCAGCTGTTTCTTGTCCTTATGTATATACCTGTTTTGACAATGCTCTAATATGAAGAACATTGCTGTCAGAAGCAATCTTTTTGCAACTACAATGCATAGCCCTTCAGAAAACCATGCAGATCAGCTAAGGAAGTTACTGACTTTAGGAAACATTGTCTTAAGCTGTTTAATGAAATCCTTACCTGTGTTTACCATGTGAACTGCTGAGAAATAAATTCTTCCAAAGCTAACACTTCCCATTCACTGCCTAATGTGCAAAGGGAAAGTATGGGTTTGTATACACAGTCATTTGCTTTATTAGAAAGAATTACTGACAGCCCTTTTGTGAACATTAATACCTGGTGGTTATTTTCTGCTTTTTAATACTAAAATGAAGATCTCAGTTTTTATACATGCAACAATGTTGTTATTGTAAATGCAGATTTCTGTTATTCAGACTTTATGCTATTTTCACAGTAGGTCTGGTTACATGAATTCTAATTATCTTGAACAGAAAAAAGTGGAAAATTCTTGGAGTAATGAATTTCTAAAGTATAACAGTTCCTTCTTTGCAACTAACATACAGAGATGATACAAAAGACACTGTTTCCCCTTCCAGAGAGAAAACAATTATTTTCATAGAATTTACTGCAATAAAAAATTATTTATTTGTGTAAGAGATCTTACTGGTTACACCAAATAAGGCCTCACAAGCTTACAAGTCTGATAAAAGAGCAGATGAATTTCTTGGAAAGAAGCTAACAGCTAAAGAGGGAAAAAGATATTTTAGATAGAAATTAATTAGTACACACAGTTTGTCTCCAGAAGCAGTTGGAGCTAAGACTCTACCCCAGAAATAGCTCAGTCACATACTTTGTGTTCTGCAAGGAACTGAGGTGACTATTTGCAGCTCCTGAATCAAAACATGCAATTTTGTTAAGGAAGAGGTTAACAATTCTTTTTTTTTTTTTTTTTTCTTTTTAAACAGTGACCCCATTCCACTATCTGAAAAAAACTCTTCAAAAGATATTTCCTTCAGCACCCATCTATGTGAATTTGATTACAAGACTATGGCTTAAGATTTAAGTATATCTGTTCCAAAAAGAATCTATCTTTATCTTGAAGCATCTCAACCTACTAACCACAAATTTCTAGAAATAAATTGTTCTGACATCCTGCCCTAAGAAGGGTAGAGAGTAACAGATGAAATAGCACAGTAATATAAAAGCTTTCCTTAGTTCTCCTTCATAGAATTCATGTTTTTTCTACCCACTGTTGCTTGGACTCCTACCTTCCCAAATATTCAAACTAGTCTTTCCCCTGTGAAACCATTTACATGTATATTGGCTATCACCTTTTATTGTCACTGCATTCTTACATCAGGAACAGCATTCCAGACAATGAAAAAAATTGGAAGGGTTGCTTTATTAATTTTTGTTTGTTTCATTTTAAATCACAGTAAATGAAATACCAGCTGTCACTTTAAATGAAATTTAGGCAGTCCAAGATGCATTTTGGGAAGTTTAACTTTAAAACTGAATGAGTAGTTAGCTACTAAAAATGAATTAACAATCCATCTAAAGCATCAGCCTTGATTTACAAAAAAACCCTCCCCTGTTTACCAGACTGGATATTAGCTTAATATATATTTCTTTTTTAAAACTGTTCTGCTTAAACTTCTGTTTCTAAAGTTCATATTACTTATACACGAACCTTCCACTGAATAAATTATATCCCCACACAGACCAGTTCTGACCTTACTTAAAAGGTAGGAGGTGACAAAAGTCCAGTAGATTACCAACACAGTAATTGCAGATTAGGAACTTTTCACAAGGAAGACGAGAGTAAGCTTTATAGCTCCAATACGTCAGAACAACACTGCATTCAGTATTTAATATTCACTACTTCCTCAGCTTTTGACTTCCACAGACAACTAAAACATCTCTATCTTCAAAGGTGTGTTTTGAAATGTACTTAACCTAGTTAATTAAACAAGTTAGTAAGTGAGAAAAGAAGTTTAAAAAGTGATTGTGCTCTACAGAGGAGATAAATTGTTCAAGAAGAAATACAAGCATACATTTCAAGTATAAGCAACTTCTCATACTGGTGCACTTGTGGTAGTAAGATAGCAACAGTCATAACTCCTATTTTCTGTCTCACTGGAGTTTCTGCTCCCTGCAACAGCAGAAAAGTATTCAAATTTTCATTAATTTTGTCTTTGAGAAACTGCATTTGTGTCCCATTATGAACATGAGCAAGTTAATGAACACACATTGTCAAGTTTTTACACAGAGAGCTGCTTAAGAAAAGCCTGCAAAAGAGCGAGTGTATGATGATTAAGATATTCCTATAAAATATTCAGTATGTTCTACCAGTTCTATTTCCTGTGGCTTCTCTATCTCCTATCTCACCAAAATTTTTGCTCCTCTACCTTTTTCTTCCTCAAACTAGATTTCTAAGAATTCGAAAACTTGCTGAAACATCAAGAATCATACTTGAACAAGAGGCAGGTATGATCAGTAAGAAATAACTTTTACTACACTCCAGGAAGTCCCCAGACCACATGGTGGGCGCTCATGCTTACACAACTCTGGAAAAGTACAATGAGTGGATTTTGTATGAAGTAGTGTATTACAGTAAAAACAAGCAAACATACACTTCTCAATTTTCTTAACATTCAATTCCATAGTGAAATATCCATCTCTAAAAACTTAAGAAATTAGAAAAGTTTCCTGAATGCTAACCTTTTCAGATAAAATTATTATATTTAGAAGTGACTACATTATAATGGCAAGTGAATGAATTATTATATCAGTGGAATCTAAAATAAACACCATTTAGATTATTTGGTGGGGAGATGAGAGCCTGCTTCAAATACATCGTCCTCTCACCTAAGGAAACTGAGCAGTTTAGGACTTCTGCTATCCTCCTGTGTCTTCATAAATCTTATGATGGACTCATAATCTAATGACTATATGAGTCAGTTTATAACAGAATGTTTGAATGCTGTTAGTCTAAGATTTACAGCATAGAGTCTTAGTGTCTTACATTTAAGGCAGGAGAGAGAGTTTCATTCCACTGTTTGGTGCTACAGATCTCATTTGTTCATAAAAAACAATAAACTGTGGCAACCGGTGATGTTTAACCACTTAGGTATCCGCTCTATAAGAGAAAACAGAAGCTGACATGAGCTTGCAAGTAAAGCAGTCTTCTACCTTTGTAAAATCAAATAAAATATGAACTTTAAATAGGTTTTACTGCTCCAGTTTCAAGATTAACTGTTACTCTCTTTTGTAGTACTGCTAGAATAAGAGAGAAGCAGGTTCTGCTGGATATTAATCCTGACTAGTCTTAAAATTTGAAACCCCAGATAGGCCTATCTTAATTTAAACTATAAATATAAATCTGTTTCATTTTATGTAAAATCTAACTCCGATTCAGAAGGGAGAATAAATGTGTCAAACTGGAATTTAGTAAGGAAAAGAATAGGAATGGTATCCTGTTTTTTGAAGAAAGTTTGTCTTTGTCAAGACAGAGGCTTGAGAAAAGAAGTTTAAAAAGTGATTGTGCTCTAAAGAGGAGATAAATTGGTGAAGAAGAAATACAAATACCCATTTCAAGTGTAAGCAACTTCTCATAATGGTGCATTTGTAAGGGTATGTAAACAACATATATTGTATGTTTTCTACTGCATTTCCATAGTAGCAAATTTTATTTATCCTCTGAGAATTAAGTTCATGTATATTTAAAGGGAGGGAAAAAAAAAAACAAACTGCTTGAACTATGCAGTATTTTACAGTTTATGAACAACTTATCTTAAAAATATACAATTTTCCTTGCAACCAGCACTTCAGATAACCTACTTATTTAAAAAAAAAAAAAATCATAGTAAAAGGAGACATAAAGGGAGCACACTATGGAGGATCAGAAGCAGGAGACTACTTGCAAAAAGAACGTTCTGGGATAACCACCTTCTTGTCTGGACATGTGTCTAACCCTTAGCTACTGCAGATTGTGAGTTATTCTCCTGTTGATTTTTCATTCATGCAGGCCATATGAAAATATCATAATTAGTCTATTTCCTCTGATGGGATGCTGATCACTGTATACTTTCAGAATCTAGATATTTAATTTAAATCCTTGGGCAGAAATTCTGTCAACATGTTCAGATATATGACATGACAGAATAAACAGGGATGCTCTGTGCAGCAACACTCTCACACTGCCTTATAAGGTGGCACTCACAGTGCGGCTTGGGTGACAGATATCAGATTCTGTCGTTTTGCAAATTCAGTAATAGCTGAAGCTGCTTTGGTACCATAGCGACAGAGAAAAAAAAAAAAAGCAAAAGATAGATAGGTGGGTAACTATATTTCAAATTTAAGTTACATCTAAACATTGTTTACTATGCATGCTTCCTAGATACGCAGAGTTAGAGATTTTGTTTGTTTGTTTGTTTATGTACAACCCATTTTTCCTAGTATGAGGTGGCTGAAATGTTTAGATAGAAATATCTATTCCTTATAAGGTAGCTGAAAAGTTTAGATAGGAAAAACCTACTCCTCTCTGAAAAAGTGTGAGATTTTCAGATTAAGTAATTGAGAAATGTTTGAGCACATATTTTACTCAAGAGATGCAAAGAACAAGTGAAATACTGTTATTTTTTCTAAAATTAAAAAAAAGAGATGCTCTTTAAATAAAAAACGATGTAGATACATTTGAGAGAAAAAATCTGAAGAAAAATAATCTTTAATGTGTAAGATTATAAAGTTATTAATATACCGGTATTTTTAAGATTCATGAATAAATCTTAACTGAAGCCTTAATGAAAACTTCTTACACTGTGCATTACACCTGCCAGTTCAAAAGGAACTCTGTATGTTGCATGTGAGAAGAAGAAAAGCAATAAATAAGGTTGAGAGATTAAAGCCAACCACTTTACAATCTGAAATATTTATCTGTTTATTCTAATTTTAATTCATTTGACCAGCTTCTTTCTGTCTGGCCCATTTGGCATACACTTTTTGTCTGACCTTACTGTCTGGAAATCACATCAAAATGACAACTGAAAACACAGCATGATATGCAGTATGCATCTCCTAGCCTATTGCCCTTAGAAGAAAACAATAAAATAAATAAATAGTAAAGAAGCCTGGGGATATAATATCCCCTTATAATCACTTGTAGAGCAAAAAAGAATAAAACAGTGAAATTTTGTATGTCTCATTAGAGAATTCCATATATAAAAAGATACATAATTATATCACATCCATGTACATAACTGACTATTTCACTTCTTGTTAAATGAACTGCATACCTAAGGATAAGATTCTCCACTAGTAACATGCACAGATCATTACACCTCTACAAAGCCAAGGAAGCTTTTGAAAAAAATCCAATGTATATACAGTACAGTTACACTAATACATACTTTTTCATGGAGATGTTAATGATGGCCTGTAATAGTTTCACCAGCATTCATTTATAATCCCCTTCCATCTACTGGCCAAAAAAACTTCTAGTGTTAATATTCTATGAAAGTGTATTTTATATCAGTATAAAGTTAAAAAGTCATTCTTGCCCAGTTTAATGCTGTATATAGTTGCCATTTGCTTTATTTGCTGTAAAAAACAGATTTCTGCTCTATAGCAAGAACCATGCTGCTATTACCTGGGAGCTGTCAACCATGTAGCACACTGCTTAGAAAAGAACTACACGTTTCAATAGGGAACCAAAAGAAAACTACAATTGGTTTAGAGATTGCCGATGCTTGAGTAAGGACAGTGTTTTGTTTAGCTTTGCTATTTTAATAGCAAGTCCTGTATCTATTTATAGATTATCTCACCTTTAAATAACTGACCCCATTTCTGCTTTTAAGTTGGTTATTTTTTATATAGACATGCTGCTTGTTTTAAATAGGTATCTTTTAATTAAAAAAAAAAAAATATTTTTTTTAATGTACAACTAAAACTCATCTGGGTCATATCTGTCATACTTTCTTAAAAAGAAAAAGAAGTTAAAGAAAAAAACAATTTGCGCATATATCAATATAACACAGCTAACTATGCACTATTAGAATACAGACTGAATGTGAACACACATTCATCTTAATTGGTCTAGCAGATTCTCAAACTGTTCCTTTACAGCTGTTGAAGAAACAAAATAAATTAGTCACACAACTAGAGTAGGTTTGCCCTGTCTCTTCTGCTTCCTATTTTGAGTCATTCTCTTTTTTTAGGTCTGATCTTCCCAGCCGGAGAGCTCAGAGAAATTCATTAAACATGGCACAGGTGATTTCTAAAACATCCCTGTAGCTACTGACAACTATTTTCCATCTGAGGACTTCTCACTGTACAAATTTTCAATTTCCTCTGGAGCACATTTTCATAATCAACCCTCACATCCCCATTTAAACTTGCCATCTCACCGTCTGACACTAAAAAACTGCATTTCCAATCCAGGCAGTGATACTGGGGCACAGGTAAGTGAAAATATGAACCCACATGCTCCTCTCACACACAGGCAGAAAGCTGCACTGATCACCTGAAAGTCAGACTCTGACTTTCACTGGTTAACCTGCTATCCCAGAGAGTGAGGTGATCCATGAAACGTCTCCTTAAACATTGCACTGTACTCCTCTCAGCGTTGCGCTGAAGGGATTTGTACTCTGTAACAAGTTTTTTTTCCCTTTTTTTCCATGCCAGCATTCACAACAGGTCATTTTGGCACATGTAGCTTCCCAAAGACACTAAAAAGCATGCCTGGAAGTGCAAACTTTTTCTTTCAACAGAATTTTCCAAGACATCCTTACAGAGTTTGGACAACTGGGCACTGACGACTCTTGAGGAAAACGTTAATTTCTTACCACGCTACCTAAGAGAGCTTGATAAAGCTTGATAAGCCTGTCCATTTATGCAAAGAGCAGATAGGCTATATTGCCAGGCATCATACAAAACCAAAATTTTTTATTATTATTATTATTATTATTATTATTATTATTATTATTATTATTATTATTATTATTATTATTATTATTATTATTATTATTATTATTATTATTATTATTATAAATTAATTAAAAAAAACCAGAAAAAGTTTGTTTGGGTTTTTTTCAAACCACCCAAGCACAATTTGACTAAAATAAAATTTATTCTACAACACAATCAGAGATCACAGACATTAAAGGAGTTTCATTCTGATCCCTACTGATATGGTTCACAGAATCACAGCAGAAAGCAGTCAACCAGAGTCAGCTATCAGCCATAGAAATCTGACCTCCAGGGCTGGGATCCTATCATGTTTTAGACCCAGTCATAACCAAACAAAATATTGCTCACTCACAAACTGAACAAACTCCCAAAGCTGCCTTCTAAGGAAAGGGGTGAATGAATTAGCAAGCAGACAAACTTCAAAAGGTCCTTTACAGAGAAGATATATGTAAATATTAGTGCTTTGATCAACAGTGTCCATAACCTGTCTTTCTCCCAACACAGTTTTATTATTTGTTATTTAAAATAAAAAAAATATATATAGCCACAATTAATTACAGAACTGTGCACCCACTCTAAATAAGGACTATTGGGTTAAAATACACCTGACAAGCCTTTGAAATTTGCATTCCCCAAAGAATACACTATGACTTTAGGTTGAAATACAGTTTGTCTTCAGTAACCTTTTATACTAAAGGAACTTCATGAAAATTAGCCCATCTTAATTTTTAAAATCACAGATGCTATTGATAATGTTACTGAAGAGTTAAAACGTCATGTCATAGGCTATTTTCCACATATCTGGAGCCATCTCTTCACAGATTATAAAAGATCACTATATATAGAAAAAAATGTTATACTCAGGAAAAAAAAGACAACCCAAACCAAACCCAACAACAAGAACAAAAAAAAAAAAAAACCCAAACCAACCAACCAATCCCCTTTCAAAAGGAAAAAAAATAGGACTACTATATGAGAAAACTACTCTCTGCTAACTCTGTAGCCTTCCACCTGGGCCTGTTTCCAGCCATGCTACATGGAGTCCAACTTGACTTAAGGGTTCTAGCTGATAACAGAAAGCAATTAGTTTACTTCCACATCATTATGCAATGTGGCATGCAGTAAAGGGGACACATGAAAGCAGTGCCTCTTCTGTCAGGCCACATTTTTACAGCCATTTCACTTAGAAAAGAGGGTGTTGAGCTCTGCAAGTAATGGAAAGCAGAGGTTTGCTGTTCAGTGTAAGACAGTACATAGACCCTAATCTAGCCCTTATCTCCAGCAGGTACAGCACACACCTAGGAGAAGGCAATAAATGAGATTCACAACCAGTGCTAATTCAGTCACCATTAGCTCAGAAGTTATCCCATATTTGCCTGCTCCACCTTCAGGATGAGGTCTCAAGCCATCACAGAGGCAGACTGCAGAGAAAGAAGAATGTTGTTGTCTGATTGCTCAGTAACTTCCCATGAGAAATGTCTTCTTTGAGGGGAAAGAGGGTTTCTCAGGGGAATTTGCAGGCATAGCAGCATACCGTGTCTAGCATGGGTATCCTGTATCTACCACAAAAGCCTGATTTGCTATTGCCTTGATCATTGTCTAGTGATCTGTACCTGAATAAAATGAGCATAAAATACAGTTTTCTTCTAGTTCAGTAACATTTTTACACTCACTTTACACCACGGTAAACGATTATACACATTGCAAGGAAGCGAGTCAGGTTTGAAAGGCGTTACTTTTTACCTGTCCTTTGCCATTTGTCAGTAGAAGACAAGTACAAAAATGTTGCGAACCGCCTCCAGTAAGAGTCACTTGGCTCCATCTGAGAATTTCAAAGCATTATGTAAACCATCCCTTCCGTCCACATCCACAGAAAACAAATCCCTGTATTTTAACAAATCGAGCCACAATAAAGTTACCTAAGGTCAAGGGTAAGTCAATTGAAGAAACTCATATTTCTCCAGGAGACCTAATTCCCAATTCCTTGCCCTAACCTTTAAGCCACACCTGCATTTTGTAATTGTATTATCAGTAAAGATCCTCATTTCATTTTCTGTGTATTGCAGTTGCTCCACCTCTCCTTTTCTCCAGGCCCCAGAAAAGAGACATCAATCCCACCCTGATACAAACGTCTATTCTTCTGAAATGCTGATGTTCTTATAGATGTGGTTTTGCACCTCCTCACTTTTCTTCCCAGTGGGTAAAGCTTAAGGTGTCTTTATGTTGAATGGAAGGGTAAACACAAAAGCAGAAAGAAATAAGAAAAATGAAAAAGAGCAAGATAAGCAACAGCAAGTGGTTCCATAATTCTCCTCAACAGATGACATTGTACTGTGACAAATCAGGCTTGTATAGATTCTGTCATAAGCTAACAAAAAGACAATACAACTTTCAAAGGTCATCTCTGTTTTCAAAACACTTCATTAAGACAAGATGTTACCTTTAATTGCTTTTTTTAGACAACAGCTATGTACTTCTTCCCTTTTTCGAATGCTTACGTGAGTCAAGGGCTTGTGAAACACAGTTGCCACCCAAGGAATTCTTAGGGCAGTTAAATTTCATAGGAAATATAAATACCGGTAAGGATAGCAGGAGCACTTCTTTTATGATACAGTGCCATTTATCTGAAACGGGAAAATTGGACCATGTTTTCCCCAAAGAAACCAGCTGAAATCCCCAATCCTTTTCACAGAAAAGGTCATGCTTAGCTTTCAGACATGCTTATGTTCAGCTGTACGTGAATTAAGAACTTCCCAATGCATAATTACCCCTCCAGTAGGTGCCTTCCCAGCAGGTTCTTCTTTTTAAATCACATTAATTATTAGGCTCAAGCGTGGCACTAGCTAATCTTAGCACAGGTTATATAATTTCATCATAAAAGTCCTCTCTGAGAACATCGTATACATGCTCACAAATGATTTTAAAAGTGTAATTCCAGTGTTGTAACAGTAAATGCAGACTAAAACAGGTTTAGGTATTTTCTGTATGTCCTGCAGGAACTCATCTTTGAATTGCTTCTTCTAAGAGACTTTAGCAGACAACCATTTTTCCTGCCTCTATGCCATTTGTTGCCATTTACTAGCACTTGTTTATCTGAACTGCTACATGTGCATAATGAAGATGTGATTATCTATGTCCTTGAAGTCTCTTTCTCTCTTCCTTTTACACCAACCTGCCAGCATCAGGAAATTCACAGCGTAACAGTTGTGACATTTAGCATCAAAAGCATGTTGCTATGACCCTACTATTTTCTTCAGATACAGTGAACATTTACAAGTCAACACTCTGCAAGACAGAAAGCTGAACTGGATTTCAACATAGCATAAAAAAAACTTACCATGCTGCTATGAATGTGCAATCAGCCATACAGGGACTTAAACTAAAAGTGGTCTTATTATGCAAACAGTAGTCTCTGGTATGCAAATAAATACAAACAAAGCAAAACACAGAGCTCTTGAATAATATCAGCTGCTGTTGGCAGTCAAGAAATAATTTCTTACAGTCACCTAAAAACAAACAAGACCCCCCCTGTTTTAAACATGATTGTCATATATACACCTAAAGGGATCACAGATATGACAGGAATGCTTTTAAAATCCAAATGTGTACACCTATTTCTTTAATAAATTGTGGCCCTCTACAAGCACACATTCTAATTAATCTATCACAACTGAGCCAACACCACCAGCATAGCTACATACATGCATTAGAGTTACAGAATTTAATTGCATAAACCAGTTTATGAAAGCAGAGTAATCTAACATACACAAGAGTAAACTTTAAGCAGAGGACAGATGTAAAGGACAGACAAAGGATGGAAGCTGCAGTTTTTGAAGCATTATTAGCAGCCTCCACTTACTTTTCCCCTTGCCCCCCTATTAAAATAAAGAAGACTAGATACACCTAGTTTATAGAATGCCAGGAGACAGTACTGCAGAAGAGACTCTATGTCCCCTTTTGTTTTAGAAGTTCTTGCAGCAGCTGTACTGAATCTGCATTACAATGCTTTGCCTCTGGGCAGCAGCAATACCATAGTATACTACGGTTAACTATAAATGTTTAATCACTGCCTGTGATCTCAGCGCAGTCCACCAGTTTCATTTTGTGAGCATGGGCCAAACTGTGCAGAAATATCCTAAATCAAGGTTTAACAGCATCAGTTAGAAATTACTCTGGCTGTGAATCCTCTTATCTCCTCTTATTCATACTATCCAGCTCTGAAGGCAGACTGCTTTTCCAGCACAACTGTTAAACCAAAAGATGCACCCCACAATGCAGAGCACGTAGACAAGCAAATTAACTCCCAGTCACATTAATGTTATCTAGACCTCAGTGATATCCACACTCCTACAAGCTACAAAGCCAGCTGTCTGTTCTCTGTGAAGCTGAAAAGTCATAGTAGGAGCCAGAAAAAGTGAGAAAATGAGACTGATCGAGTTCATTTCAATAATGCTGTTTTACCTAAAAAGAGGCTTTTTCGCAGGGAACAAAAGGAGAGATTTCCTTCTTCACTGGAAAAAAAAAGAAAAAGCAGGAAGCAAACAAGGCAGGATACACTAGGAAGGTCCATTACATGATATGTTAAACTGAATTTTCAGGCCCCCAGGGCATAAATAGTCTAAAGATGTAACAAATTGACATTCAACATCCTGTAGGCTAATTATGAGCA
Organism: Caprimulgus europaeus; assembly: GCA_907165065.1. The sequence goes on along the minus strand of OU015523.1, from coordinate 85,740,443 downwards.
ACTGCACTAGTAATCCTGTGTGAACTATTCACCTTCTTCATTGACAGAAATGCACTGGCATAACCTGACTTTAATAATGGACTGGTATCTCCAACATTGTGTTTTAATGAGTCCTGATTTTATATTAGTAACAGCTTGCCCCATATTAGTGTACTGGTGATGGCCTCCTACAGTTTCTTTTTGAAAAGAAACTAAATTAGGATCATAGAGCAACAGATTTTGTAAACTCTAGTGAATAATCTAAAAGACAGGCACTGATCTATAACGAGTATATAGGACATTAATATGAGGAAAATTTTGTGGCTCAAAAGTTAAATTACCAAGTTTGTGCCTATGAAATGTATGCCAGGTATTAACATGTGTCTATATTTTAGTTAACTAGTGTAAATAAATAACTATTTCTGCCTCCAAATACCTTCTCTTTGCAAAATTACATAGCCCTTCATCAGGTAATGCTATTTTCTTGCTACTCTAGTGAATGATTCTGCTATCTGTGCACATGCATATTTTGTGCATTTCTTTTAGAAGTCATTTAGTTATTTTACCTGAATTTGGAGGAGATACCATTGAAAAACTATTGCACAATATTTGGAAAACTACTGCATCGTAGTTTCCCCACTGCTTCAACTAAGATTAAAATGTACTTTTCAGAAATGTCTGTTTAGATGAAGGGCCAACGTTGCTCCCTAAAACAAGTACCACAGATAGTCATGCTCAGCTGCTCTCAGACAGGAAATTGGTTTTTTCTAAAGAATGTTTTGTGATACTTTGGCTATATATTTTTTTCCACTCTAGGAAAATGGAGTTGCAAGAGGTTGTACTGGTAGAGGGCACAAAGATCCTCTCTCTAAACCAGTCAGAGTAAGCCACTCAGATATCCCATAAGCAGAATTACTAACTTTATTTAAAGATCTCTACCACACTCTGCAGACCTTGTATTGGTTTACTCCATTCATTTTTATCGGACATTTGACAAAACAGTTTTGAGATTTATACATTATCCTTTGCCTATTGCTTTAGTAATGTGCATTTTCCCTTCAAAATTACACAAAACTGCTTAGATACAGGCCTTCTCACATCTCTCTCATTTTCAAAGAGAGAAAAGAAATACATATTTGGGGAGACAGTAAGAAAACCTTGCAGCATTTGTCTACTTTCAAACATGACACAGCCTGTATAACAGGTCAAGCTTTTAACTGAGTTCTGCTCTCAGCTCACTGTAACAAGGAAAAAAGATAGAGACCCGGATCCCAGCTGCAAAAACACAGGAAGCATTTTGGAAGCCCACTCTTCTCACCTGTTCCCTCCACTGAAAGCAAGGGGTACGCCTGTTTTGATATTATTGTCATGAAGTGCTCATTAAATTATTGCTCATAGCAGGGGGCAAGGATCCTTTTGACTAAATCTGTTAGCCAGACTCCTGCAGTGACTCTCCTCTGGATTCCCCAGCAGGCATCTCTTTGAAGTGCTTATAATAAATGGAATACAACTGGGAGAAATCAGAAAGAGCAATGTTGACAACTGTCATAGCAGGTTACAGCTTGAATGGCAACTGAGCAGAAGGTCTCTCTCTCTGTCTCTCTCATACCTCAGATCTCCTTAGCATCATTTCTGGTAGGCATCCAACCTCCATTAGCAAGAGCTTCTGGAAAATTGCATTTCTCCCTAAATTCTCTCTCTCTGCTGTAAACGTAATGCACTGTTCCAGGCCACCAGGTCTTCTAGATGAAATAGTTTTGCAACTGTAACAGCATATCCACTATGATAGGCAAAGTGCCAAGATATAATTGGTTATACATAACAGAAATTACAAGCAATATTAATGGAGGATATATTTCAAGGAAAGACCCATTTTCATTCCAGAAACATTTTTATGCCATTATATAAAGGGCAAAAAAGTTAATGCTACTAAATATGGTATAATTCCTCATCAACCATTTTTATCTGATGAATGCTATATATTTATGCTGTACCGCAAATTGCCTCATCAATTATCTCATTTCATCACCACTAGAAAATTCAAAATATATGCCAATTTTAAAATATCCACTAGTAGCTGATATGTAGTTTTACATAGTACTTAATATACTGTGTTTTAATATATTGTGGTTTTACATGTTTAAAAAATGAAAAAAAAAAAACCCAACACATTTTTGTGTACTAAAATACACATGCATACTACTTTAGTTGGTAATAATAACTGTAAGTTCCCATGATCCAAGTGTTACACTATCTAATAATGTTTTCAGCTCTTGCTAATAAGTTACCTTACAATACCAACCTCTAAAGTGAGCACTTAAAACACCGATAAAAGGTTAAGATACATAACAAAAGCTGTTTGAAGGCTAAAGATAAGAATAAAAGGAAGTAAAAAACCAAAGGTTAAAAAAAATAGATTTCACACAGAAAAAACCCATGGTCTAATAAGGTGAAAGGCAAAAGCTGCTTGATTTGAGACTTCACTTTTTCAAATCAATCTAGAAAATTCTTGTGACAGTAGAGGTTGATGCTAAAAAATCCAATAGGCTTTTACAAATCCTGATTTCTATGATTCTACAAAAAATGCCCACTGAGTTAGCAGGAATTAATGTACCTACAAATGAAGGATACTAAAATGTAAGCTAACACTCTGAGCAACAGCAACTCATTGTGTTCTTGTTCTGAATGATAATTTGTTGCATGTGTGAGACAAGCCTGAGGACTAACCAGGGCTTCCCATGGAGAGAGGAGGAACAGACAGCATGGTACGAGCCCCACAGCAACACTTTCAAGTGCTGTATTTCAAAAATAAATCTACGACTATGCATGGTAGAGAGGACACAGGGACAGAAGCATTAATTAACCCTCCAAAGAATAATTTTAAGTTTTCATTTTTCAAAAACTTTCTGAAATCCATCATTTATAGAGTAACTGAAGAACTAGAATAAAGTATATCAGTATACAAAAACATAATAGTGATGAAAACAGACCACTGCTAAACTGTGCAAGAGATTGTGCCAAAACTGAAAATAAATAGAATTTTCAATAGTTTCTATGAGAATTAATAAAGATAAACTACCTAGGTACTCTGGAGTGAGTCCAGAGGAGGGCCCCAGAGGAGGGCCATGAGGATGATCCGAGGGCTGGAGCACCTCTCCTGTGGGGACAGGCTGAGAGAGTTGGGGCTGTTCAGCCTGGAGAAGAGAAGGCTCTGGGGAGATCTTATAGCGGCCTTCCGGTACCTGAAGGGGGCCTACCGGAAAGCTGGGGAGGGACTTTTCATAAGGGCAGTTAATGACAGGACAAAGGGAAATGGCTTTAAACTGAAAGAGGGTCAGTTTAGATTAGATATATTAGGAAGAAATTCTTTCCTGTGAGGGTGGTGAGACACTGGAACAGGTTGCCCAGAGAAGTTGTGGATGAATCCTCCCTGGAAGTGTTTAAGGCCATGTTGGATGAGGCTTTGAGCAACCTGGTCTAGTGGAAGGTGTCCCCGCTCAGGGAAGAGGGGTTGGAACCAGATGATCTTTAAGGTCCCTTCCAACAAACACCATTCTACGATATGGTCCTATGACTCAAATTTTACTCAACATATGCAAACACAGAGAAGATGATCTTCTTGGACACTGGGGAAACCAAATTTGAAATAAAATGTCACATATTCTTTGAAGTCACTCCTCATAATACAGCTTTGGGTTAATGCAACTGGCCTTAAGGTTAGCTGTCGTACTATTTAATTGCAAATTCCAAGCTAACCTAAGTTTTCCTATCATGTTCCTGTCCATCAAACCAGTATAATAGCTATTTTAAAGCTGGCCATGTGTGGGAAATCACTGATGTTGAAAAAATCACATAACTATAATATTTGTCTAATTAATTCTCAAAACATATTGAAACAACACAAAACAAAAAGTGCAATTGTACAGTTATAAATCAATGTCACTTCTCATCTTGGCTAGAGACCAAGGACTACAAATTCTGTGTTGGTATAGCTTCTCAGTATGCACCAACACACCTCCCCTCCATGCCCCTAACTCCACTCTCCAGTTGGCCGTGCTGTGGTCAGATACCAACTTATGTACTTGGCGGACCAGGAGTCGGAGGCACCTTCCAAAATTTCCTACTTGCTTTTGACACAATGTTATGCTATCCCAAATCTTGCCACAGATGAAAGACTCTTGTACTCACTTGTAACACATAGAAGTTACTGTAAGAGAGAGAAATCAAGTCAGAAGGACTCTGACTTTGGCTGTAGGTGATATTTGACTCACTCATATACAATCATTTTTCCCAAACATGGTTCAACATCATTGCCTTCAGCTTCCCTTAAAGAAATAAAGACATGCTATTTCTCTACCTGCACAACAAAAAAATCCATAAACATCACTAAGAAACATGACTGAAAAAAGGCTCAGGCGATTTACCCCAGTAAGATGCTAGTCAGGTTAGATGCTGACTATCCATACTGTCTTGGCATATGGCCATGAGAGGATCTACAAGCAGTTTGCTGTAAAATCTGTTGGCTACATTGATACTTTTTTTCTAAGCAGCTCCTTAAATCTCTTATTCCATTCCAAAATATTTGCCCAAAGAAAACACGAAAAAATACTAAAATATTCCTTTTGTTTTTACCCACCATAAATAGTAAGATCATACTGACTTAGTTGATTCCAAAGCTAGCTTTCCATTTTTTCTTCTTCCAGAAGAAAAAGAAAAAGAAAAAAAAAACAACACATTTTAGTAAAAGTGATTCAAATATCATCATATGAAACGTAGATTTTCCAAATTCAAAATTTTAGTGATTATTTTTTTACATTAAAAATAGATACCACTGAAATAGAACCTAAAATCAGCAACCAGAAAAAAAAATAACTGAAAAAATAATATAAAATTGATACAAGTGAAATTAAAATAATCTTTATAAATAGCAACAATAGCTTAAAAATGATTATTTGTTTTCTTATATTTTAACCTTTTTGCATTGCAAAGGTATAGTCACAGCAACTTTAGTAACAGCTTCAATGGTTTAAGATGTCAGCATCCCACAGAAGTGCTAGCAAAAGGGATTGTCTAAATACTCCTTATTCAATTTAAGTAGAAAACTTTCCAAAACACTTCCACAGGTCTTTTAAATTAAGATGGCTAGCTGTATACTTACTGTAGCACTAAGAATCACAGAAATTCCCATAGGTGAAAGTAGCAACTCTCAACATATACATAGTAACAAAGACTACAAAAATAAAATATTTTAGAAAAAAAAAAAGAGATAGGAGAGAGATTTTACTGCAGCAATGATTTGGAAGGCTGTGACATGCATGAAAATTGAAATAGTTGCTCTAATGCAAGCTGAGGATTGATCTTCTATAACAAAAAATAGGAATTTTCAGAGGTTGGCATTTACACAATTAAAACTCATCAAAAATTCAAAATTACAAATCTAGCTCTAGTTTTCAAACCTTTGTCTAACTTTAAGGAATCTCTGTATCAGCATGCACCAAAAAGTATTTCACTGCCTTTAGCTGAGTAACTTAAGTAATCTGTGGAAGGTAAACAGTTTGTTATTGGATTTGTTCCCCTTTTCAAATTCACTTGAAGTTGTTTGTGCATTTTGGCCTTGCCAATAGGTAGCTACTGGAGATGCCCTGATTCTGAGTTAGTATGAAATCATCAGTTGCAGATCCTATCGCTATATATATAAAATCTGTGTTATTTTAATAATATTTACCTTTTGAATAAAGATTTTACCTATTTTAAGTATTTACCCCATTCTCTCAGCTTTAGCATGAGTTATACCACAGAGCTAAGTCCAACAGGCAGTTGAACTAGATTATTGTGGGTCCCTTCCAACTGAACTATTATATGCCATAATGTTTGTTTAAAAATAATATTAGGATTAATAATCATTACTGCAGACACAGCAGTAATAACGTTGGTCACTGAGCATATAGAAGAAGTGCTTGTCATACAAGATTATCAAACTCCAATTTTGCATGCACCAAGATTTCAAAATTGAAGCATATAAATGTGTTATTGCCAAGTAGGATGAAAGATCTTAGAGAGTTTAGCCCTGGCATTTTTATTGGCTCTCAGGCTAATATCCAGAAAAGATATAATAATCCAAATCCTACTTTGGGGTACTTCCAATAGTTGAAGTCACTGAAAGCACTCTTGTTTAGACACACCGCCTATTCAAAGGCAAAAGAAAATTTATATTGGAAATAAAATGTTTATTTGCAGGCTATGCTGGAAGTTGAAGTGGGCTTTGTACCTTAACAGGCAAAGAAAACACTTTATTATGGTAAAAGATAAGTGTCTTGGTACAGGACTGTAATTTTATTAATGTCTTCCCAGCTGTTGTCATACCCTGAAAGTGTTCACATTACATAGCTGTGGCAGAATCTTCATTTTAGAGTTCATTAGTTATTCCCAGATCTTACCCCAATATTTGATTATTTAGGGACTTACTTGCTTGGTTTGGGACAACATCCTAGAACTTTGCTTTTCTCTTACTCATGACTAAGCTGCTTGAATACTCATCTTAGTAACAATATGCACTGAGACTGAAATACAATGCAGTATTTTATATCAAGTCCAGTGAAGACAAACTTGAGATTTAAGGATAACACTGCTGTTCTGAAAGGCACCATATTGTTGTTGATTGTGCTGTTAGATGTTTGTTTTCTTCACCAGACTTTAGAGATTGAATCACTCACTGGATGAAATGGCATGTGGGTTTCATAGTAAGGAGAGCTATAAAAATAGTCTAAGCTGGAATTTGAACATAAGGCATTAAAAATTTATATGTTGTTCTATATAATGCAGATACACATTAATCTTAGTGAGCACCATCCTTTTGTGTGTAAAAACCAGACTGATCATTGGAATGCAAATAGAAAATATTTTTGACTTTGGAAAATGAAAAAAGGTATGTCCTCATCCTAATGCAAGAATAAAGCTCTCTATTTAAAAAAAAAAAAAAATCATAATAATGTTTCCTACTTGTATTATACTTAAAAAAGACTATATTTCTCCTTTCTGTTTCATAACTGTAAAAATGAACTAATTTTTATTTTTAATATTTTCATTAGAAGATTAACTGAAAAACCTAGATAAGATACAGCTAGTTCAATTTGTTCAATAGAAACATGATTTTAAAAAAAATCTTTCTCTCATAAATTTAATAGTGAAATATATAAGGAAGAGAAAAAGTAAGAATCTCTTTTACTTCACAGATGTGAAATTAATTAGAGAGATAAGTGAGTTACCAAGGGTTATTCAAAATATTTGAAGAAATTAGAGACTGAACACCAGCCCAGTGCTTTATCAGCATATCCTTTTTATGAATGGCACAATGTCAGATCAATTATGTTATTAAAAATACACAGACTTACATCCTACTCTAAATACACAAGCTATTCTATTGGGAAACAAACAAACAAACGATGCACAAGTAAATTTCACGAGAAAGAAGAATAATAAAATTTCTGTATAAATAATGAACACATAATTTTTCTTTGCTTCAGAAATTTGTATGCTATCAACACAATTTTGACCACAGAACCATGCACGGACATTCTTACAAATGAGGTATTATTCAACAAATCCTACTTGCTTATTCAAAATACTGGATGTAAGCTCTCACAGAGCTTATGGGATGCATTTTAGACACATGGATAGAATCCAGGGGATTAAATACAAAACTTACACTGGTATTGGGGATACAGCAAGGAAGCACTATACTGGGCAAAAGTATACCAATTCATCAAGGATGAGCCTCATAAAGCATGGTAAGGTTTCTTTGTCACTCAAATATATGGGAGTTTGAGACATATTTAACTCCATACCACAGTAGCAAAATGCAGCTCTTTTACTGATCCTCATCTCCTTGGTTGTCCATGACAGGCCTTTTGCTTTCAGCACTACTGTGCATTTGATCTCAGTTTTTTATTTGAGCCTTTCTCTGTGTATCCATTGCCTAAGCCCACCAGCTGTATAGCGGCAGGATTTGCTTCCAGATGGATCAAGGGCAAGAGTATCAGTTATGCTCCCGGATCCTTGTCGATTGGGATCAAATCCATAGGTCAAGGAAAAAAAAAATCTTGGCTGTTCAGAGGCTTCTGAGGGGAACCTGCTGTTCCCGAGGGAACTATGTCTAGCAGGCTATAGCAAGCAAAGCCTGGTGAAGTATTGTGGTTCATTTGCGGACAAGTTCTCTTTTCAAGTGAAAATACAATAAAAACAAACCCCAAATCCAAACATAAAAATGTCTCACACAGCAAATATCAGACTTCAGAAACAGCTTCACCCTGCACTTCTTTAGTGTTTCTATTAGCGTGATCTTTTGCTGTTGGACAGTAGGTGCTTAGTGCAGGAACTTCTGGATAGGTTTTATCATTTGAATAGAGGTTCTGAACCCATTTTCAATTGCAGGATTTCAGTGTATTACAAGGGGAAAATGGTTACAAAATTATAGTATGTCTGCTTAATAACAGCTACTCCAAAACATGAAGAAAAAGCTGTAAATTTGAACTTAAATCTTCAATGTGTAAGAGTTCTGCTTTATCACAGAATCATGTTTAGTTTCCCTTTTAATGAATTCACTTCTGAGACTCTGAGAATAAAGATACACATATTGAACACACTGTTCTCCCTTTATTAAGCAAAAAGGATCTTGCTTCAGCCTTAATTGTATTTTCCTCAAACAGCAGGAAGAAATAATTCAAACTAAAGCAAACTGAAATATTCTTTAGCCAAAATTAAGAGTTCAAAATCCAGACAAAACATTTTAGTGTTGGTTGGTGATCTATTGTAACTGTAACTACAAATTGCCTCCACAAAGATGTAGAAAAACAAAACAAAACAAAACACAACACAAATTAATACACAGCAGTTAAAACATACCTGAAGAATACTAAACTACATCACAATGAAGCACTAGGAAAAAACTTAAATTTGTTTACCCATTTCAGATCTTTTTAAATCAAACTTTTTCTTATTATGAAGAGGAATGCCTTCTAACATAAACCGTTGCAGTACTTTCATTGGTACAATAGTACAGGTAAAGCATTAGAAATTAGTAGAAAGGAATTCTCTTCCTGAGAGGAACACAACAGGATACAGATTTACATTTTAAGAATCAGTACATCTTTGTTTTGAGGGAGAATGTAGCTGAAGAGAAAACCAAACAAAGGCAACCCCCCAAAAAAACAAACCAAAACAAACCCACACAAAAAAATCCTCACACTCCCAAAAACCCTGCACAGCTCTCTGTGCATTTTGAGGTGCAAATCCCTCAGAGACATAAAATCACTCTGGTGTAAACTATACTACAGTTGCTACCACTCAGAGTTTTACTTGGTAGTGTGCCCATTATATCAGTCCATTAAGGACTGCCCCATCTAGCAGATGCTGAGTAAGAACCTTAGCAAATAGCTCTCACCATGCTGCCCCTGGCTACATTGATAGCAAAAGCAAAGCTGCCTCATGTCAAGCTAATTGGGAATATATACTTAAACTGCAAGCTCTCTGTGGAGGTGGACCTCTACAGTATGCAGTTGCTAGACAAGCACTAAGTGGACAGGCAGATCTGGGATCTGACCCGGGTAGCAGAGAAAAGGAGTGAATGCTACTTTGGCTCTGAAGATGACAGAGGGACAGTCACACCATAACAAGATCCAGATACCTAACTCTGACATCTGACTTCCCTGCCAAACCGTGAAAGCCACAAGTTTTGTGGTCAACCTTTTCCATCACTACCTGTGTAGAAGCTGCTCACAAATAAAGAATGTAGGCTAGAAAAGACTACACTGAATTTCCACAATTATTTGAAGCATCCCCTGTCTCCTCCCACTCTCACCTGCTTTCATGAACACAGATGAATGGAACAGTAGTGGAGGACTATGGTCCTTTCACCAAAAGGGTAAATGGTGGATTATTCAAGTTGGGTAGCACAAGTTTACCTGACCATGTGGACGTTTTTATCAGTTCATACATGGCTAAAGAGACATAGGATGATTTTTTATTTGCTTATTTGAAGGAATGTAGAATCACAGAATCATAGAATGGTTTGTGTTGGAAGGCACCTTTAAAGGTCATCTAGTTCAACCTCCCCACAATGAGCAGGGACATCTTCAACTAGATCAGGTTGCTCAAAGCCCCATCCAAGCTGACCTTCTACCACCTCTCTGGGCAGCCTGTTCCATTGTTTCACCACCCTCGTTGTAAAAGATTCCTTCTAGTCTAAATCTACCCTCACTTAGTCTAAATCCATTACCCCTTGTCCTGTCACTAAAAGTCCCTGCTAAAAAGTTTGTCCCCATCTTTCTCATGGGCCCCCTTTAAGTACTTGAAAGGCTACAATAAGGTCTCCCTGGAGCCTTCTCTTCTCCAGGCTGAACAACCCCAACTCTCTCAGCCTTTCTTCATAGGAGAGGTGTTCCATCCCTCTGGTCATTTTTGCGGCCCTCCTCTGGACCCATTTCAGCAGGTCCATGTCTTTACATATGTGCTTTAAAGACCCTGCCAGGCTATACAGCGATGTAAAAATAAACTATGTTTCACTGAAGCCAATGAACTTCCCATTTATTTAGTAAAAACTTCAGTTTCTACCACCTTCCTGGAATATTTTCATCTTGATATGCCAAAGTGTGGAGAACCCAGTCCCACCACTGACTCAGCCAGGGATGAGAGACAGTGTCAGTAGACATCCTGTAACAGATGGCTTCTGACTGCTTAAAAAAAAAAAAAAAGAAAAAAAAAGAAAAAAAAAAAGAAAAAAGCAAGTAGGTGCTTCTATAGCTGTTTATCTTCTTTTCTCTCTCAGACTCCACAGATGTAAAAGCAAGAGAAGAAAGTGGCAAGGTGTCATTGCTGTCTCAACACCAGGCAGAGAGAAAGCAAAAAATACAACTTTTTGGTATACTCATCACATTGAATGAAAAGCTGCACATTATTTATGAGACATGTGAAAAACAATCCATTGTACTGAACAACGATAGTCAAACCTAGATATAAATTCTCCACTGGTCGATAACCACTATACCTATTCCCTTAGCCATGAAAATGACCTGACAGAGCCATAAATTCACACATTGTTCATTTTTCACAGACAAGCTCCCCCCGACAGACAGTCTGCAGTGCACCAGTCATGACATCAGTGTAAACATTTACTCATTTATTATTTTATGCTGACTACTTTTCAGCTTCCTGACAAAGGACAAGCAAGTAACCTGGGCCAGGTTCAAGACTCAAGTGCAGGCTGAATATAAGTTTCAGAGATGGCACAGTGTGCCAGCAATTCTTATCCCAGCAGTACACTAGAACTCAGTAAATATGGATTTTCCTTTAACACAAAAACTTCCATAAATCCATAAGGTTTCAATTTATGTATGCATAAAACAAATTCTCCATCTACAAGCTTCTTTCAGAGAATCAAACAGAAAACTCAGTTTAAACTTACTGAAAATCTTAATAATGCTTGGCATTGACCCAAAATCTTTCCAAAGAGCCTGACTGATAATTAGTACATTTTCAATGATTTGCCCCTTTTGGGGCCAGTGTTCTAATGGGTTTTAGAGCTAGCAAATCGGTGCTAGGATTTGCTCTGTGCATTAACGTGCACAGAGTGTTAATCTGCTTATTTGTAATGATACTGTTCCTGTAGGAAAGCCTGCCTTGATTGTTAATGATACTTGAGGCTCTTAATCTTAAAACAGAAGGGGAGAGAAACTGCAGGGTGTGGCATAGTCTGCTACACAGCTTGTCATTTACTGAAAATAAAAACCTCACTAAATTCCATTGATAGCACTCAGAATATTATAATAGGCATTTAATTTCCTAAATGAATTGTGTTTAAAGAAACTGGAGCAATTCCTTTAATTACACTGTTTTCATTGTTTATATTTATTGTTGGTTTGGTTTTTTTTAAGCTAAGACCTATTCAAAAGTGATTTATTAAAAAAGCATAATTTGAAGAAACTTGCTTTTATCTTCCACTACTCTTGCATCATTTTTTTTAATTAGCAGCACAAATAATAAAGAACAGTAATATCTTATTCTTCTTTTCAACTAAACTGTAAAGACTATTTGATCACTGTTACTGCACTACTGCCTAATAGTATACACTACCGATACGTTAATTGGTTTATTGACTACTTTAAAGTTTTACAACTTTTCATTCAGCCCAATGTGCCCTTGTTGTGAACTAACTCAAAGAATTACTTGTTTCAATAACCTAAATTATAATCACTAATACTATAGTAGATATATGTAATAAAAAAATGAAAAAGAATACAACTATTACCTCCACACAAGTAGTCCTATTGACTTCAGTAAGATTGATGTTATGAAGCTAAAAACTACACAGAAAATCAAGATTTTGAAGATCCAAAATAAAATTAATATATGCACAATATCAGTCTTCTGGTCATCATAAACTATAATAAAAGTAAACTGGAAAAAACAAGATCTGTAATGCTTATTCACATGTAGCTATGGTCTAAAATGCTATGACATTCAGAAAAAAAAAGCATGAAATCTGGGCTAACTCTTAGAGTGTCATAACATAATGTCATACCAGACTTCCCTGATGTTGTCAACCTTTTAAAAATTTCATTCCAATCTTCCCAAAATATTTTGAAAATATAAATTGCAGGACAAAAAAAAAAAAAAAAAAAAAAAGTTCTGTCTTACCTGTCCAGTTTGGAATTCAAATAGAAAGTCAATTTGGCAAATTCTCTGTAAAACATAAATTTCAAGTTTGTCACAATTCTGTTATGGATGTGAGGCTGCATAGAGATTGTAAGAAAGATTCTGGATCCCTTGTTGTATCAAACAATTTAACATAGATACACGCACACTGTAAGAGACATCTGTGGGACCTAAACTTGGCTCTTCCATGAGAAGCACTATCCTTACCTTCTGGAGAGAAAATGTCAGTTAATACGCAATGTATTATGTGATAAGAAAAGTAATTTGATGTTTGGAAATAGACACATGTATTTATAGTCATACTTATATAAAAGGAAGTACTGTTGACTAAACAAAACCACAAAGTAGTAGAAAAGCCTTTAAGTATAACAGAGATGTGAACTCAGCTGATAGTGCAAAAGACAAAAAGGACAGGATTCAGTATTGAAACAAGACACTGAAAGGAGATCAAGCGACTTAGTAAATCAGCTGCTGACCTCATATCAAACTCAGTCCTAATCATAGTGAATGAAAATTGTTCTTCGTAGACGGCTGGAAAAGGTTTTAAACCACAAAATCCATTCTGGACTTAATATACCAAGCACAAAAATTGGAGAAGATATTACCATCCCCCACCCAACTCCCTGAGTTGTCTAGCTTCAAATTAGATAAAATCATCCTGCATTTTCATTCCCATTAATTGCCAGTCAACATCTAAATGAAGATATATTTACAATTGTGATTAAATAGATAGAATCCACTCTTAACTTAGTGCTTTAGAAATCAAGAAAATACCTAAGGTAAATTAATATGTTACTTCAAATACCTCTCAAAGAGCTGCCTGCCCTTATGAACTAAGTGGAGTGCACAGGGATGTAGAAAAAGTTTGCTATTTTCTGTTCTGTTACAGTCTTAAAAAGGTCAGTTCCAGTGAAAGAAGAGCTCTGAGAAAATTTCCTTAAATCCAGCATTTATGGAAAGAAGGAAAGAGACATCCACATGAGAGCTGACTCTACAGTCTTATCTTAAAATATGCATCTAGCCATAGACTGCAATATGTTAAGGTTTCTGAGGCACTTTTGGACCAAATAACTCACCTGTAGCTGTCTCTATCCTAAATATTTCCTTATTGTGTGGCTATACAATCACTGTTCCCAAAGTGCATTACATAAGTTACTTCAAAACTGCTGCATGTATGCTGTCAAATACCTGAATGACACATGCTAAAAACACCTTCCAAGTTATCATGCTTGTTACTGTGGTTGTCAGACATGACTGGTTGCTCCCAATTAACTCATGCACTGTACATAGCACTAAACTGGCTAACACCAGATTTGGATTTTTGAAGATAAATCCCAAGATACTACCTTGACATCATCCCAACCCACCAACCCAAAGTGTCAAGTGCAAATTCATTTATGAAAGAAAAAAAGAAAAAAAAAAAGGAAACCAACCCAAAACATTCAGTGGTCAGTTCCCAGGGGGGAAACATGCAATCCCCCAAAACACCGGCACTCTGCAACAAACCCATCTGATGGTAGGGAAGAAAGGAAGTCACCAGATGTGGTGGCTGGTGTCTTGGTAGCTAACTATCAGAGTCAGTTATCCATACTGCTTGTAATCAGGCTAAAAGCTCTTGAGGCTTCACCATCTGGAATTTTTTGCATAGCATCTCTAACAAGTTTTTTTGTTGTTTTGGGGGGGGTTTGGTTTTTTTTTTTTACTATGACTAGACTTCAGCCAACAATAATTTGGAAGTAAGCCTACCTATTCCTTTTCCTTTAGGTAAGCTCTACAAGCAATGCAAAATAAGGCTTTTTGTTTTCCTCTTCCCTTTTCTTTTTTTTTTCTTTCCTCGAGTGAGCTGTATCAGAAAATAAGTTGCAAAACCAAATATATTAACATGGAAAAGACTCAAGATTGTGACAGAAATAAGAAAAGATTATAGACAAATCTCTGTCTTGCCTGCTGTGTCTCTTCCTCATGCTTTCCTCTCAAAGCAGCTATCTTTCAATAGCTAGCCATATTGAAAAAAAACCTCACAACGACATGAGTATCACTTAGGGAAGTAAACAAACAGAAAAAAAACCCAGAGCAATTCTTCCTACAACTTTGTGGCATATCTATTCCCTGCCCTCACAGCAAACTCCAGGTCTTTGTTGTGTGGCAAGTCTCATCCTTTGTTTCACTTTCCTCTTCCCTCTCTCCTCCCACACAATGCCCAGCTGCTTTTAGTAAAGGGGTAAACACTCTCTTTGCAGATATTTTCCCGAGCCAAAGTGCAGAGGACAGATCAATGCAAACCAAGAGTCTTAACTACCTGGTTGCTATCTTTTGAAAGAAACAGACTATGGTGAATTCTACTGCAAGACTGAATTTTTCACAGAAGTTTAGTCTGTCTAAGGATTCTTCCAGGTTTTTTATTTTTCCTTATAGTGCTTTTTACATCACCATTTACTATAATGACTTCATCATACAATCTGTTCTAAATCTCCTGCTAAACATGGTATTAAATTCACAGATCTGCAAGGTTACATTTGATTAAGTTGTGGAATCAATTACTTTTTTTTGTTGTTTATTTTTCTAATTTAGTGCTTTGGGGGTTTTGACTTGTTTGTCCGTTTTTCTCAAACATCCTTTAGCATATTTGTAGCATCGGTTTTGTACTGGCTAGTTAAATATCTCTATAATCGAGATCATCACAAAGCAACTGGACCAAGCGTCTAAGATTTTCCATAGGTATGTGAATTTTGCAATTCCAAATAATTGTTGGTGGCTGCCCCCTCCCTGGAAGTGTTTAAGGCCAGGCTGGATGAGGCTTTGAGCAACCTGGTCTAGTGGAAGGTGTCCCTGCTCATGGCAGGGGGGTTGGAACTAGATGATCTTTAAAGTCCCTTCCAACCCAAACCATTCTATGATTATATCTACAGTTTGAAAAACTCTGTGTCATACACAAAGCACAGCAGACCTGTTCTAGCTACTGTCTTGCACAGTGTAAACCACAGACAGAAGTACATCCAGACTCTTACTGCTGACTACTAGCCAAGGGAACTGATGACAGTTTGTACATCACCCTGCAGACCAAGACAGATTCACATTAGTGCAATACACTATGAAAAGGGAGTTTCAGTCTTTAATAATAAGTATATTCACATATCTATGCAACAGTCAAGTTTACCAATTTAATTTCATTTTCCTTGCTGTCATCAGTTTTGTACAATTAACCACTTTAATTGCATACTATAAGTCTAAAAAGTGTCCTTTATTGGGCAATATCCTAAAATAATTGTTGATTGTTGCTGTTGCTGCTAATTTAGCATATACCATTTTCCATTAGTTAAATACTATATCTAGCAAACAGATTCCAAATTTCAGATTTCATTATCCAAATTGTATTTTCATATGTGCAAGCTATTTCAGAAACTATGCAATTTATTCCCTAACTAATTTTTTCTAGTAATGAATGCAACTGTCCAATAATGGAAGCAGCACTTTATAAAATTAGCCCATATCCCTCTGAAGCTCCTTTACACTGCCTTTCTTAAATACTTAGATGAGTTTATCCACTTTGGTGCACTCTCCTCAAGAATACTGAACCACTGAACATGTGCATTATAACCAATACTTAAAATATTGTCTGAATTTATGTCATTCCTGCATGCGACAGTGTTCTGCCTCAAACTCTCTTCTGTCTCAAACTCTTGATTTAGCAGTTACTGCTATGAACTTTCCCATAACCTGAATTCCTTATCCTGTTATTAAAAAAAAAACTAAACCAAAAACAAACAACAAAACCACTCTGCCCCTCAAATAAAACAAAAACAAAACAAAACAAACCATCACCAGTTAAATATGAAGATATTTTAACCTGTTTACCATAGGGATGTTGTCTTTAATGTCAGTACACTCTAGCTCCAAACTTCAAACAACTGATAACTATTCCTCTGCAGAAGACTCAGTGTTTTCCTAGAAGGAGTAAATATAATTTTCCAGCAAAACACCTCACTGAAATATCTTGTTATTACTGTTGTTTCAAAACAACTTAGATGAATAAATAAAGCAGCTCTCATTCACAATATACTGTATTTGATCAGGAAAATAAGAACACAGGGTTTTAGAAAGACAAGAAGCTTGGTAGTTTTTATTAATCTCTCATGACAGTCAATTTCTGGATACACTGCCTTGCAAAAATTTGATAGTACCTTAACTGAATTTGATAAACATTAGGAAAAGAGACCCCAGAGGCTCTCAAAGCTAGCCAGGAAAAAAAAAAATAAATAAAAAATTACATCTACAAATATCACAAAACATTTCTCAGCAAAATGTTCATTTTCATTCTTCTCTGGAGATAGGAAAAGTTTGATAAACTCAAATAAAACAGACTGAGCTCAAGGAATGAACATCAAATGCTTATCCGTGTTATATTCTGTATCAGTTAGCAGGAACTGCATTCTGGAAGATTAAAAAAACCCCCCTTTCTCTCCTTCTCTCATATCTGCCCCCCCCCCCCCCCACACACACACATATTGTCACATATGCACTCCTCTAGTAACTGTCTGAAGCAAGTAAAAATCTCTAGCTAAAACCAGCAACACATAATTTCAAATGGTTTTGGAGCTGAATTTACACCTCAATACTAATAATTTTTTTTTCAGTTTATTCAGAACTTCTGCATAAAAAGCTGATTTTCACTTAAAGTGTAATCCTACTCTGTAAATTACATTCATAAACAGCATAGAACACTTTTGCATTTTCAGCATGCCACAGGATTCGGTATCAAATTTTCAGAATTTACAAGTCAATAGACTGTCTTTCAATCTATCTGGTCCTTGCAGACTCAGCATGCTACTTGTAAGCCAAGCTGTTGTCCTTCTGGCTTCGTATATTGCTGCCAGCACTAAAGATTTGGCAGACAAAATTCCTCTCTCAGTAGACACAGTACAGTGGACTGGGGTGTGCTGGACATACCCAGATTAACAGATACTTCAGATGGTAAGTTAATGCAGCTCCATGCTGCAGTACAAAGTAGCATCGAGTCAATTTACTAGCTGTAGTGCATTCATATTGTGTTCCTCAATGCCACCAGTTCCAGCCACACAAGCAGCGTATATAGGTGCTGCAGGCTTTACAAAGATATGCTCTGCAAAGAGACCATTATTAACATCCTGAAAGATGCATAAACTAGAAGACTATCCACTTTATTCTTCCACAAATCCCCCGGTTTTACAGGGTTAGCAATAACATTAAGGGGGGAAAAGAAAAGAAAAAAAAGAAAAAAAAAAGAAGGAAACAAAATCAACATAAAACCTCAACCACCCCCAAAATCCACAACAGCAAAAAAAAAAAAACCCTCACAAACAAAAAACACCCGCTTTTAATATACAATTTTCTTTCTTCAAATGAAAGAGGAAAACTGATCATAAAAGAAACCAGAGGGCAGCATGTGATAAAAGTTCTTTTCAATCTGTTTTTCAGGCTAAAGCTGTGCTTAAAATATCATTTTTCCTTGACTAACCACTTCCTATATAAGAAAAAAAATTGAATGCCATGATAAGATGTCATTGCTTGCAACAGTGAAAAGGAACTGAACACAGAAACTCCAGACGGTCTTCTCCACCCTTAAATTCCCCACACGCTGTAAATATGCATGTTGTCTTTTCTCTATATTCTGTTCTAAAATTGCCCCATGAACCAGCTGTCATCCCTGGTGCCTGCAGCTCCATTACCAGGAGAAAACACCAACATTATCACTAAAGATTTGCTACCTGATCAATTCTGTAGGTGTTGTAAATCAGCATAGCTTCAGTAACTTCCACTAAATGATGATGATTTACAATGCCCTGAGGATCTGGCCCTCTGTCCTTATTACTTCATTAATCTGCATATTCCTGCAATGTACACCAATCTTTTTTCTAAATTATTTTTACTTCAGTCCACCTGTTATAAGTCTGATGTGGATTTATACAGAGTTCATACCATACTTTCATACTTATTTTTGAAGAAGTATTGCCCTGAATCTGTCCATGGTCCATAAATGATCTATATGGCTGACTGAATCAAGCCTGAGCTGGTAGCTGTCAGCAGGTATAAATTCAATTTCAGAAGACCAATCCATTAGTATCTAAACACTATTAATAGAGTGGAGAGGGAGAAGCATATTTTTTCTATTCTAAGGAATAAGTGGCTGGCCACTTCTGGTAGAAAGGTATTTGATCTGGTCTGTCAGAGCCAGGAGACCATGGTGAATACCTTCTTATAATAATGAGTAGCTTATTCCCAAGACAAGAGAAAGTTGGTGTTGGGAAGCATGTTTTATTGTATTCCTTCAAGACATCATTGAATCTAAGAGCCTAGCAGGATTCAAAGGAGGATTAGGTATTTATATGGATAACAAGACCATCAACTGCTACACTGGACAGCATGTATTTTTTTTTGTAAGAAACTCTCATATTACAGTGCATAACTATGCTACCAGAAATGTGGGATAGAAACAGGCTCAATGGAAATGTTGCTATGTTTCCATTTTGGAGCTTTCCATAGTTCCCTCAATTTATCTCTGACACTGTCTACTGTTAAAAAAGGACCCTGAGGGAATACCACTCTGATCCTCCATGGCATGGCCTGAAAATCAAGGAACTCAGTGAACAAAAACCTAACTGCTATATTTTATTTGCAAATTTATTTTTGAAGAATAAAGTGTTGTGCTGATCCCAAGTTTAAAGTGAGGCACAAATGACCCACATAAAATTTATTATGTGGGCATTTAAACACCTCCAGAGTCCTCTGAAAGTTGCACTAACATGGAAGAAATAATTTAGGTGGAGTTAGAAGAACTATTTCTTCTGCCTAAAACCTGGTGGTTTTCTAAAAGCAAATGTCCTCAAAGCATTCTCCACAGCAATAGTTATCTTTAACAAGTCAGCATTTCTCAAATGTTACAATATTATAGATCTGAAATGGTATTTTTCTTGAACTTAAACTAGAATGACCTGAGACACCAGATACAATACTTTATTAACAAGTCCAGGCTTTCAAATAGCATGTCCAACCATAGGAGGTATTTAAGGAGGCACATAAGATTGCATACCCTAAACTAATGAATATTAACATCAATTTGGAGAAGGTTATGATTATATCAGGCTGAGAGCACCAAGGGAAAGAAAAAATGTACTTTGAATTGGCTAAAAAAGTACTCTCAGTCAGTAGCAGCAAAGGTTTCCTGCACAGATCTAAGTGTTGAGCAGAGTGCAAGGAATGGGATTTGTCACTCCTAGATTCACTGAAATAACTAGCTCCAAGCAAGGAGAGTTAGAGGTGACCATCCTGTAACTGAGCTAAGGTTAATTGTACATGTGCATTACTTACCTAGGGAACAGGAATCAACTGAATGTACAATTTAAATAAAACTCACACCTTGCTGATTTCTTAAGAGTTATTTTGTCGCAGTTCTAACAGTTAAGGAAATACAACTGCTTAGTCCTCCCCTCTTCAAAAGTAATTTTGGGCTACAAAATGATATCTTACTCATCAAGTAAAATTCTCTTTAATAATAAGAAGCACTGTAATAAATGCCTGCCTACCTTCTGTAAAATCAGGATAAATTTTAAAGGGCCACTAATTCATGCAAGCATTTGCACATATCATTCCGCTTCTCTTCAGTGTTATTGCTAACCTCATAAATTGAAGTCAAAAAAGACATACTAAACAAATTGCTATACTTTGCTATTTGCATATACGGAACCATCAGCAAGATACTACTTTTAATAATTTTTCCTCCAGTTTTTGTGAGAGAGAATAGTTGCTAGATGTTCTGATTTTCTCCTAAGTATTTCCAACTTGATAGGTTTGCTGTTGCTATTCTTTCTATGCACTTATTGTACATCAAGAAGAAATCTCATTAGTATGTCTATTCCGAATGCTTATCTTCAGTCAAGCCACCCACTGTTGCTCCTTTCATCCTTTAGAAAATAGCATTTCTTGGGATTTAGTGACTGTTCTGTACACATACATGCACTGAGTTTGAATCTCCTACTGTGTTTCAGGAATGACTTCACTTGAAATTGCATGGGTCTTCAGAGAACAAATATTAAGTGGATTTCAGTCACAGCAATATCAAGATATTTGTTAGACTAAATGAGAGTTCATGAGGAAAATGAATGAGTGAGACACTTAAAATGTCAGCCTAAGGTTTCCATGCTGTAATCCTTACTACCTTCTTTCTTCTCTCCTATTTAAAAAATCTTCACTAGCTTGTTTGTGAAGTCTTACAAAAAAATCAAAAAACCCAGATTCCCTTCTAACTACAATAATCCCATTTTCCTACTACATTTCCTATCTCTTCAGCCCCAGCCTTCTTATCTGAAGTCACTACATATTCCACTAGTAAACTATCAGTGTTCATCACCTGCTGTGAATCACAAAGTCATGGCAGAAACTAATTAGGGACCTATAGCTGGCAGGAAGCAGTAACTGCTTTCTGCAGCTCCTTGAGCCAAAGTAAGAGCCTAAACAGAACATACCCTGCTAGTGAGCTACTATGCAGTAAGTGTAATTTGCATTCACTGGTCAGGGTCCATTGCTTCTCAGTGATGAGTGTTCACCGTTGAGGGAAAAAGGTCACTGCCAGCCACTGACTGGCAACTACTGTGTTCAGAAATGGATCAGCAATGATCTTTTACCACAGGATAAGCAGTCATTGTGTGTCCATATTTGAAAATGGCAAATACTGCAATAATGGCAGGATTGCAGCATGGCAAACCCAGTTTGCTGCACCTGATCAGCTTACAGTAGTGAAATATCTGCTTTTATCAGGATAGACATCACTTTGATGGTTAGTATTAATCGGGTACTGCCAAAACCAGAAACAGGCTAGTATCAGTTAATGATAAGTAGAACTTGTTCTAAATACATGGAGTTGCCACTAATCAAGGCTAAATAATTAAATGTTTTGGTTTGGATGTTTATCAGCCCTTCAACTCTTTTTATCACCTTATGATACACCCATGCCCGAATTTTTCTCTTACATTTTGCTACAATATCCTCCCACTCTATTTCTACTCCTTGTAGCACACCATAATTTTCCAGACACATATATTTCCATTTGCAGTAACCACAACAGCTGCATTTCCCAAGTCCTTCTCTTCTTTTCTCCACCTACATGTGGGTACTCAGCCTATGATCTCTCTAAAAGTTGTGCAGCAGATAAACTGGAGCAGCAGCCACAGCTAAGTGCTGCCTAGGTAATGATTACTTGCTACCTCGCTTTCTTTTCCTTGCCTGCAAGCTTGAGAGGTGGTAGTCTTGGCTTATGGCAAAAACAAGAAAGGTTAAAGAAATGCCTTGATGTATCACATGAAGTATTGGTTGCCAGGGGCTGGTTCAGATACACAATCTTTCCTAAGGCTGATTTCTTCAGAATCTAGGTAACAATAGATGTGGTTGTTGTGGGGGTTTTTTGTTTTTTCCCCTTGCTTTTTAGGTTATATCACAGATTTCTGGCAAAGCCGTGTCTAAGCAGACTTACTTTAAAAAAAGAACTGTTAAAAAAAGATCTTATGTCAGATCCTAAAGTTCTGGAAAAACGAACGCCCCAGTTTCCCACTGTTTTACATCTCACACGGAATCATCATAGAATCATAGAATGATATAGGTTGGAAGGGACGTTAAAGATCATCTAGTTCCAAACCCCCTGCCATGGCAGGGGCACTTTCCACTAGACCAGGTTGCTCAAAGCCTCATCCAACCTGGCCCCCTAGGTAGGGTCTCACAAGAGAGGACTAGAGGGGCAGAATCACCTCCCTCAACCTGCTGTCCATGCTTCTCTTGTATCTTGTCCAGGACACAGTTGGCCTTCTGGGCTGTGAGCACACATTGCCAGCTCATGCCCTTCTCCTCAGGGCTGCTCACAATCCATTTTCCATCCACCCTGTATTTGTGCTTGGATTTGTGCCAACCCAGGTGCAGGACCTTGCACTTGGCCTTGCTAAACTGGATAAGGTTTGCACAGGCCCACCTCTCAAGCTTGTCAAGTTCCCTCTGGATGGTATCCCTTCCCTATAGCATGTCAACCTAACTACACAGCTTGGTGTCATCAGTAGACTTGCTGAGGGTGCACTCAATCCTATTGTCCATGTTGCCGAAAAAGATGCTGAACCGCGCTGGTCTCGGTACTGATGCCTGAGAGACACCACTTGTCAGTGTTCTCCACTTGAACGTCAAGCCACTGACCACAATTCTTTCAATGCAACCATCCAGCCAACTCCTTATCCACCGAATGGTCCATCCATTCAGTCCATGTCTCTCCAACTTAAAGACAAGGATGTCATGTGAGACAGTGTCAAATGCCTTGCACAAGTCCAGGCAGATGACAACAGTTGCTCTTCCCTTATCCACCAATGCTGTAACTCCACCATAGAAGGCCACCAAATTGGTCAGTTATTATTTGCCCTCGGTGAGGCCATACTGGCTGTCACCAATCACCTCCTCACTTCCTATGTGCCTTAGCATAGTTTCCAGGAGGATCTGCTCCATAGTCTTGCCAGACACAGAGGTGAGAATGACTGGCCTGTAGTTCCACGGATATTCCTTGTTTCCTTTTTAAAAAATAAATACTAATATATATATATATATTTATATATATATAAAAATATGCTCTTATCCAGCATTTAAGAGCACATAATTAATTAAATAACCAAATAAATAAATAGATAGATAAAGAAATAATTTAAAATGTTGGATAAGAGTGTATAAAAATATGCTGTTATCCAGCATTTTTAATCCGAACATTTTACTGAGGTCACCAGCTTGATTCATATTTTACAGACATAAAAAATGGATAATGAAGTGATTGGATGCTCAGCAAGATAGCTTCAGAGCCACGAACGAATAACAGTGCTTGAATCCCTTGCCAGTGTACTATGTGTGCAATAGTAAAGAGCTGTGGACATGGCTATGAAACAACAGAATCACCCCAGTTCAAGTGATTATACAGAAAAGTTTGAAACGAAGTGGAAAATGAGACCCTAGATGAGACATAAAGCAAGTAGATAAACCAAATGTACCTTCCTCTATTAACTTTCTTAATGAGGTTATCTCTGACCATCAGGAACTCTAATGAGATCAACAACCATCTATTTTAAATGGCAAGTAAACGCCTGTTAAGCAACAGATTCCCTTTTGGTAGGCCTGATGCTCTTGAATCCTAATAGTAACTGACAAGACTTCCCCATCTGGACCTTTTATTTTTTTTATTTTTTTATTTTTTTTTACTTTCCATTTTGAGTATGTGACAAAGCACTGTGCAAGGGATTGCCTTTACAAGCAGAGCTGTATGTTTTTTGAAATGGGTGAACAGCTTTGTAATAACACACGTGGAAAGATCAAAATGCAATTTCTTTTTATTATTCCTATTATCACATTTCCCTACACAACGACAACCTCTTCAGAGACATCTTCTGCAACATAATATTGATTTAATGTGCCACTTTATATGCCTGCCACATCCTCAGATTTAAGATTTAAATTAATATGACAAGTGAAACACTAGGAAATTCAACAAATCACCAGATAAGCTTATCCACACAGAGTATATTTTAGAGTAAAAAAAACCCCAAAACAATCAAAACAAACAAAAAGGCCCCACCCCAGTAGCCACAGCTTAGGCGTAGGCCAGATTTAATTTGCTTGATTGATCTTGAGATCTTTGAGTGCAAATTCATTATTCTCTTATTAACTATTATCATTATTGGAATTTATAAGGAAACTATAAAACTATTAAACTGGTCTTAAATGTTCCAATCTATTTATTGAACAGAGCAGCAATGAAAAATTAATTATTAAACAACCACCATAGGAAAACATCAGTGTCCTTGTCACCTCAGAGCTAGATTGATAGCATGTTACTTTCTGGAGAGCAAGGCCCTGCAACACAAATATAAACCTTGGAAAGGTAGTGCTGAGTATGTCACAGCATAAGTCACACTTTTAATTTAATGTTTTATTAAATGTTAGATAGAATGAATTTATCCAGGCCTCACCAACTCTATCTTAATAAATGAACTGGCACTCTTTCAGATGTAAAAAATGGTCACAGCTTCTCAAGGGCATCAGAAACCCTGAAGCATAAGACACCAGTAAATACGAAGAGCAAAGGCAGCATGGACAGTGATATATTTGCAAGCACTGCGGGTGAGCCAACAGTTTCAAAATGCTGAGGCTAACAAAACAAGGGCAATGAACTCCCAAAATGGGAAAAGCACCTGCAGTAAGAAGCTGTGCTTGAGTGCTGTTGCACAAACGCGTCCACTACTGAAAAAAAAGTGGGAAAGGCGTGGATTTATCACCCTCCTGTTACTGTATTTCAGGATATGTTTGTACATTTAAAATTTCATGAGCAGCATTAATTATTTATTTTTATTCTGTCCTTTAATTTCCTAAGGCTTGACTTTGAAAACAAAAAGTAAGGATATGTATATTCTCTCCCTCCTCTGCAGTTATCTACAGCACCTTCACTTGTGTTTCCCTGTAGAACTGCTGTCATTAGTAATATATAATTTGACTAGGAAAAATGGTTACAAGTTCCTCAGTCAAAACCAATATGCCCCTGCCCTGGCACATCCCTCCAGAGACAGCCTAAGATTTCCACAAGCAGCTCAGTTTCAAAAACATTTGGCTTATGTAAGGCGAGACAGCTCAACAAGACCACTCAAGCAATGAAAGGCTTTCACAGCATAATCGAGCTGTACTATGTATTTCCATAGACACTAAACTAAATGATTGTAAATGGCTGTTAAAACTGCCAGAAAAGTTCCCTTCCCTCCACTTCTGAATTATTTTTTTTTTAAGACATAACCTAAAAAAAACCCCAAAACCACAAACCACTTAGCATGCTTTTTTCCAGAGCTCTAAAATCTTGGTGTTCCATAGTTATCCATCTCACATTGCCACACATGTTAAATTGTTAGCCAGCATAAGAACAGCAGGTTCCAATAAGCAACACACAAAACCACAGAGAGCAGTGAGTCATGCTAAAAAGGTCTTCTCCAACAGTATGTGCTTCTTGAATTCATGCAGCTGGCATCCTCCCGCTGAATGTACAAGAGCAGTTGAACGAGAAGGTAAAATGGAAGAGGACCCTGAAAATTCATTTGAGCCCAGCATTTTTTCAGAAAGTCAGGAAGCAAATTCCCAGCATGTAAGCGATGTAGAGGAAAGTAAATAACAAAGCAAAGTGCACAATTGTGCTTGAGTTCTCTAAATACTCAATACTCTTGATCTAACTTCATGACACTTTCTATCCCACTAATGAGTCGTACAACTGATGCGAGAGGAAATTAAGAGGACTTTGTACATTGAGAAATTAAATGTGACTTCACATAGACATAGTGTCACATGGAAATATAAGTAGTGAGATGAATTTGCTACCAGTGAAAATGAGGGGGGGGGGGGAGAAAGTTGAGCTACACTATATTTAATCCTATCTGTCTTTAGTTGACCCAAAGAAATATAACGGCAGATGAGTAGTCATAGTTTATAACAGAAACCGTATATTTATACAGAATTTTTATTTTTGTATTCTAAAAGTGAAGGAAAAGGCATGAAACAAAAAAGTCCTTTTTTTCTCCTTCATTCTGTGAGGATGATAACTTAGGCATTAGTGGGCTTTCTTGAAGCATACAGCACTGGATCCATGAACAGAAGGCAGTTTTGAAAGCATTATGCAGTATATATTTCTATGAAGGATACATAGGGTTCAACAAATAAATGAGATTAATAATATCTTGAAGTTTGTACTGGTTTTGGATGGGATATAGTTAATTTTCTTCATAGTAGCCTGTATGGTGCTATGCTTTGGATATGTGACCAAAACCATGTTGACAACACAGCTATTTTAACAGTTACTGAGCAGTGCTTGCACAATCTCAAAGCCTTTTCTTCTCATGCTGCCCCATCAGCAAGGACGCTGGGGGTGCACAAGAAGTTGGGAGGGGACACAGCTGAGACACCTGACCCCAGCTGACCAAAGGGACATTCCATACCATATGATATCGCAGTCAGTAATAAAAGCTGGGGAAGAAGGAGGAAGGTGGGGGGGCATTCGGAGTGATGGTGTTCGTCTTCCCAAGTAACTGTTACATGCAATGGAGCCCTGATTTCCTGGAGATGGCTGAACACCTCCCTGCCCATGAGAAGTAGTGAATGAGTTCCTTGGTT
This sequence comes from Caprimulgus europaeus, assembly GCA_907165065.1. The sequence continues at coordinate 85,713,566 of OU015523.1, read as the reverse complement.
TGCTCTGCTTATGTGTGTGGCTTTTGTTTTACCTATTAAACTGTCTTTATCTCAACCCACAGCTTTTTGCACTTTAACCCTTCTGATTCACTTCCCCATCCTGCTGTGGGGGAAGTGAGCAAGCATCTGTGTGGGGATGAGCTGCCTGATGGGGTTAAACCCCAAGTTTTAAATTATTCTCATGAAAGGCAAAACAGTTAAACACTTTTTTTTTTTTGGCTACTTTCATTTCACAGGTGGTTTTCTTCTTTATATTTTATTACCAAATCACCTTTCTTTGGTTGTGGGAAGGAAGATGGATTTATTTTTAAAGAAAGTTCTTTCAACAGAAATTCTTTTAGACACAGTTTCAACTACTAAGAGAAACCAGTTGCTTTAGTACTTTCTAAGAAACTATTGATTTTGACTGCATGAATATTTTTCTTGCCTGTTACCAAATACAAGAATGCAAGCTGAAATTTGCACTTCCTGCTAGTAAACAGCTATCCAGTTGAAGACTTCTGTCCAGTTAAGACCAAACAGACTTAAAAAAACTGGCATGGGATGCTCAGTTTCATCCACAGTATAATATATATAGTACCATTATGTCTACAACAGTTGGCCTAGGCCAAATCCAAACCCAAATCTAAAATCTGATACAATTTTGGAAATCCACATACTGTCAAGAATGTATTGCTGTACTTCAACATAGTGTAATCCTGTAAAAGTAGCCACTAGATACAGGTTGATATCAGACTATCTGTTCTATCAGTACTTACAAATGGGAAACCCTGAATCTGCAACCTATGACTCACATATTAGCTTTACCAAAACTAAGGATATGAAATTTCAATATCAACTGAGCCAATTTACAGTAAGTCAGCAAAGTGAAAGTCCATCAAAGAGAACAGCAAGTGAAGTAATGGATCTACCAATTTTAACATAAGAATCTGCTTCCCATTTCTTACCAAACCACAATACTTTTTGATAAGGTGCACAGTAACGACAGTATCTAACGGAAAATTTCTCAAAGATATATGATCTCCTTGACAATCCCATTAAATGCCAAAAAGATTTCTAAATAGAAGTTTAATGTAAATTAAAAAATAAAAAGTTTGTGACATGCAGGATGTCTGTCCTTCAGTAACCTTTGGTTTTGAGGATGAAAAATTGAGATTTGCCATCCACTTGTAGAGTGACTAATGAGCTAATAAATTTACAGACAGATGAATGCAGATTTCTTTATTTCTCTTTAAAAAGGTGCCTACAACCCAAATGAATTATTTTAATCAAAACCAGAAGAGCCATAAATACTGTGAAAGGACTATGTTTTCAAGAGCAAACCCTTATGAACATAAAAGAGACTGTTTATTGTGGTACCATTACTTGTAAGTATAACTACTTGCTCTTTCACGAAAGGTAAATGATTTTTAAACAAATTATTTCCCAAAAGTTGTATGCCTTATAAATGCTTTCACACATGGAGATCATGGAGATTATAGATCATGGTTCATGTTACTTTAAGAAAGAATTATTATACCTGGTGACTTTGGGCAGGTAATTTCATTCTTCCTCCTCCCCTTTGCCTTCCTATTCTTCACCTATGGATCCTAATCTTATTGTATGCTCTTTGAAGCAGGAATTATTTATGTACCCAGTTTAGTCCTCCAGTATTGACTCGGGACTCCAGGAACAATTGTAATACAGATATAATAAATGTATGTAAAGATATTCACAGATGAAGGTGTCATACCTACACTATTGTTATAGTTACTTATGAAGATGCTACTTGGTTTGGAGCATGTGCTATACCAAGTAAACTGATCCCCCTTTTCTGAAAAAACTTCTACTCATTTATAACACTTTCTGAAGTTCACTATAGATCTACTTACTTCATTTATAGTCCTTATGACTCTGTTCCTCCCTTTCTCCCTTCACTTGTCTCCTTTCTGTCCCTCTGCACCATATTGCTACTGTGGGAGTTATTCACACTGTCTAACTTTAGTCAACTAATTTAGGGCTCTGAATCACCCTCTAGGAGTGCCTACCTCATAGAATATGACTATATATGGAATTGACATTTTTAAACTTAGGTGTTCTAATATGTAGTTTCTTTGAATACCCAAAGTACCTTGGCCTAGGTGGTGTTCATATCCTCCAGCATAAAACACTGCCTGTCAACAGTAGGACAATTTATTAAGTGTTTGGGTTGCAGGTATTTTTTCACTAGCTTAGCACTTCACTTTCATTTTCTCTCACCTAGATTTAACACAGTAAGCACACAATATGTAGCAAAGCATAAAAGAAAAAAAAAAAGAAGATTAAATGTATATGGTATTTACCCATGAAATCTGGTAAAACATTAGTAGAATTTAAAAAGCACGTGGCTGCTCAATAAATTGCAGCATTCAGCCAAAGAGGCTGCAGCTGTGAGTAAGACAGTACCTCAGTCCCACACCTAGCCACGTCTTGACCTTTCTTCTAAGACTGTCAACAAAGGTGCCAATTAGAGCAGTGATTAGAGCAACACATTTTGTGTTGTGCTAAACACCACTGTTACCAAGGGGACAAAAATCATACATTTTGCTTGACACTGGGTTCCTGACTGGCTCAACACAAATCTTCCACTGACAACTACTTTGTTAAGTCTCAAGATAAGAAGTAGGTAAGTACACCACTCACATACTTTTCTTTTGATCTCTTGGGACAGAGAAAAGCTTATACTCTAAATATCGGAATGATTTCCTGGCACATTGTTGATTTTGTTTAGCTTATCATCTCTCACACACAAATTAAGCAATCTAAGAATTTAATAAGTTCCTTTTATATCAAGATTTAATGTTAAAACTATTTGTTTACACATACCACAACTAATTATGTCAGCCATAAATTATGTATCCTAATCCAACATATTGAGAGCCGCAAGCCAGAATTCAAGAGCAGCTTCTGAAAGCTTCCCCTTCAACCAAGCCATAAGAAAAGGCTTGATCAACATATGCATCAACTATCAATTTATTTATCTAAAGACTGATAAATGTGAGAAGGTGATGAGACCGAAAAAGAAGAATTTTATTTTTTTTTCTGTCTCAGTTGCAGAATGAATGAATGAATTTAGACAAAACTTACAGAGGCAAGAGGAAAACAATGTCTAGTTGAATATGGACTGTCCACAGCATAAAAAAGCAGTGTGCTGTGTACTAATGGCAGGGAAAAGACTATAGGATTATATTATATCATTCGGCTTTATCTTGGAGTTCCATTAATAGGAGACATGTTAGTGATCTCATAGAGAATATAATATAAAGACCATAATCTATCTTAAGTGTACAGGAAAATGTTTAGCTGACATAGGCATACAAAGTATGATTTTGAAAGAAATAAATCATTTTTATCCATGGTTCTTTAAATTTATTTTTAAAATGTACATCTAGCAATTACTATTAATTCCTATTTATCAAAAGTTTATTTAAAATGAAGGTAATTAGTTTTACTCAACACTACATTGTTTTCGTTTCCTGATCAGATCTGTTTACCACCACAGTAGTGACTAGAATTCGACCATTTAGGGAGAACCACAAGGATATGGAAAGATGCAAGATGTGTCCAAGCAGGTTTTAAGTACAAGAAGGATATTAAATTGGTTTTGTATAAAGGCATACAGACTGACAGTCATGATAGGGCTACTTGGATGTACCAGTTCCTGGGAGGTGGGAAGAACTTACATAACATACCCTATTTTAAACTTCGTATTTCTCAGTTAATGTTACAGACAAACTTCAAACATTTGGCTTGAGTGTTACAAGGGAGTTCGGAGATGGTTGCATGCAAACTAACTAATTCTTCATTAAAATCCTTCTTTTACAGTTAGGCACAGGATTAAAAATGTTGCTTTACCAGTCATCTCCTTTGTAAATTAAGTATTACATTTTGGTTTTTTTCTTTGGTTGGTTGTTTCTTTTTTTAATTTTGGTGAGAAAAAAATATATTGTACAATAGCAAGCTATGATATAACATTAACATTATTATCAACACTTCTGGCTGCACTCTAAATCTTTAAACTGCTTTCCTAACACAAGTCTGGGATGAAAAATTCCATTACCTTGAATATACACATACTTTTGAAGTTATAAAAAGAAGCCAATTGAATTGATATATTTTTACATTTTGAGGAAAAAGACAGTACAAACTTTATTATTTTGCTCTTTTCTGTGGTTTTGGTTTGTTTGGTTTGTTTTTTTGGTTGGTTGGTTGGTTGGGGGTGGGGCTTTGTTGTTTTTTGGGTTTGTTTTTCTCACTCCTGTAGCCCTAACTTATTATTGCACAAGTGGCACTGTGTTGTACCTGCTTAGTGAAATATGAAATTGAACCTAAAAGTTAAAGGCCAATCTGATTTCACTGTTCAATATCAGCGAGGTTTGAGATTTAAAAAAAACCCAAACCAAACCAATCAACAACAAATTAGAGAGATAAGCTACGACAGTTGCCATTGCTATTAAATGACAAGGAGGTTAACATAAGTTACAAACTAAATACAGTTTTAAATTTTTAAAATTAAAAATAAAAATGTTTATAGGGCAGCATCATTTTTACAAAACTACAAATATTTAAAAAATATAAATCTTCAGACTAGAACATCTTGAATTTTAATAATTATCTTGTTTGATATGCTTTTACAATTAATGGTCAGTAAGAGCTTGGGAATATATTACAATAATTGGTAATACTATATTTATTTTTTATAGGAAAAGTTTAACCATTTCCACTGATTCAGGCCTTAGTTTCATGTGAATTAGGAAAATTCAAAGGAAGCATTCTAATAGTTGTGTTTTCAAAAGGCAATCTACTCTAGGGATAGACAACACTCACACCTGCTGATGTTCACATGTTAACAACACACTACTATACTTAAAATAATATAGATGAACGGGTTATGCACATCTTGCACATAGGCAAGACCTAAGTATCTTGTGAAATCTATCTTTGTTATTATGAACATATAGAAGTTTATTTTAGTAAGATTCAGCTAAAAGATTATTTTCTTCTCTAACAGATAAATGGCATGATATTTTGTACATCACCTGACAAATACTTGATTTGATAGGTTCTCCATTTCTCAAAGTGGAACTGGTATGGGAAAAAAATATTTTAAGTTAATGTAATAATTAATGTATCTGTCCATCTAGCTTTAGTGTTTTCAGCTGTTTCCTTCTGGGTACCATATATAATTCTGCTCTGAGAGTTTTGACTGGATAGTTTGAGGATCACAGTTTGTCTTACACAGACAAGTATAATTAAAAGTGTCAGGAAAAAATCAATGTCTTTGAAAAATACAGTGCGATCACCAAAAAAAAAAAAAAAAGTTAAATCACAAATTATTTGAGAGTGCTCATAAAAAACACCAGTTTTTCAACTATAGCTTTGTCACATTTGGATGACACCTGAGTTCCACTGAAGTAAAAAAAAACAAAATTCATATTGATTTTTACTGACAAAATTTTTACCGTTAAGTGAATTTGTAAGAACTGAATAGAAAAATTGCATATGTTTATGTCTTTCTGATTATATTTATATGGAAAATCCCCAGTAATGGCAGCAGCAAGAATACATTGTCCCAGTTCTCGATTAAATGTAGGATAGCTGAGTAAGGATCTTACATAGAAACTTTTTCATAGTTGTGAATCTCAGGAAAACAAAGAAAAAAAAATCAGAAAGATTACTTTTTGTGTCTTATAATTCTATTAGTTTTCTTAGCCTAGAGTAAAAAAAAAAAAATCATAATGATTTTAGGGTATATATGAACTTGAAATGTAGAGATACTAAAAACGTCACCCAAGCTCACTCCCAATAGTTACAGAAATTCCCATGACCTGAAGCTGATGGTTTTGTTTTCACATATTTAAGGATATGAAATAAGACCTTCCAAACAAACAGGTATGCTAGCCAATACAGCCCTTCACAGCTTACTCTCACCGTGTTTCTTTACTTGTCATCTTGTGCATTAAAATTATAACCATCAATACCACTCCCCAAGAAAAAGTCATGACCAGGGACTAACAAGATGGAGAGAAGGAAGGTATTAAAACATTTCATTTGAAAAATGCAGTGTCTCTCATGGGTTCTGGTATCCTACTAAAATCTGGGGAACATAGATGGATGAACAGCCTTTTAAGGAAAGGAGAAAACCAAGAAGCCTGCCTGAAAAGCACTGATAAATCTTTTCTATGTTCACATTAAATTTGATCTAGGTTCTAGAGAAAAAGAAAAGAAAGGAAAAAATCCTGTTAAAAAAGTACTGATTCTGCACTGGAATATCACCAGGATACAGATTTATTTCAGACAGCATTTTAATGCTTATTTATTGATACATTTTGTCGTGATGGGATTACATGAAAAATAGTGGGGTACAGACTTCATTTAATGAGTGACAGCCTCCTAGAGATGTTGAAAAGTATTCTGTGATATTCTCTCAAATGGTAATGCACTATTAGAAAGGCATATATTTATCTCTTAATACTATTTGAATACACACATTTCAAGAGATATATTAAGCCACAGCAAATGCAAAGCATGGATATTTTCGGTATGTAGCCAGCAGCAGGCACAGTATTCTCACTGTTTTCCACATGCATTGTTTCTGCAAAACTCAGGCTTCAATCACTTAACATTAAGTAATTTTGGGGGGTTTGGGTGGCAAACTGTGAAGATTTGCACAACTTTTTATTAAGTTGCTGTTTATTTTGCAAATATATTGTGAAAAGCATTCAGCTTCTTCACTGCAGTGAGCTTGTATTTTCAATATACATTTTTTTTTTCCCTCTAGATTAACTAAATGGCACACAGTACATTTTCTGTTCTTGTATTTGATGCAAAATCATCATTAATATAACATTATGTTCATTAATAGGTGGGACTGTGCAACTTATGTTCTATCCCTGTCAATTTCTTATGCTGCACAAGCACTGTGGTATTTTAGAACCTTCCAAAATTAAGTGAAAAGCACCAAGTTTTCTTCCTATTCTTCTTTCAAATAGTAAATTATAGTTATATTTCTGATTGTGCTATATGATACTACTAATTTTTGTGTTGCTATGCACGAAAAAATGTGTCATATTTGCAAGTTTTACTATTACTGTCTTATAATTCAGCATCCTTTATTTGACTATAATAAAACAGCCTCCTCAAGGAAAAATAATATATGTAGTATATATACTCATATACATACACAGATATATATGTATGCATATATATATATATATATATATATATATGTATATGTATAACTGTGTATTGGGTTTGCATGGTCAGATTTTGGTAGCTGGGGGAGCATAGGGGTGGCTTCTCTGAGAAGTTGCCAGAAACTTTTCCTATGTTCAACAGAGCCAAGGCCAGCCAGCTTCAAGATGGACCTGCCACTGGTCAAAACCCAGCCGATCAGTAATGATAATGACACCTCTGTGATAACATAATAAAGAAAGAGGAAGGAAAAAAAAAAGGGCGCATTTTGCAGCTGGAGAGAGGAGCAAGAAAATGTGAAACAACTCTGCAGACACCAAGGTCAGTGAAGAAGGAGGGGGAGGAGGTGCTCCAGGCACCAGAGCAGAGATTCCCCTGCAGCCTGTGGTGAAGACCATGGTGAGGCAGGCTGTCCCCCTGCAGTCCATGGACATCCATGGTGGAGCAGATGACCACCTGCAGACTGTGGAGAACCCCACACCGGGGTGGGTGGATGCCTGAAGGAGGCTGTGACCATGTGGGAAGCCCGCACTGGAGCAAGTTCCTGGGCAGGACCTGTGGCCCCTGTGGGCCACACACTGGAGTAGTCTCTTCCTGAAGGACCCATGCTAAAGCAGTTCATTAAGAACTGTTGTTCATGGGAAGCACTCATGTTGGACTAGTTCATGGAGGACGGTTTCCCATGAAAGACAACCCATGCTGGAGTTGGGGAAGAGTGTGAGGGGTCTTCCCTCAGAGAAAGAAGGAGCATCAGAAACAATGTGTGATGAACTGACTGCAATCCCTTTTCCCTGTCCTCCTGCAGGGGAGGAGGTAGAAAATTAGGGGAAAAAAAAAAAAGTCTAGGAAGAAGAGAGGAGTAAGGGGAAGGTTTTTTAGGGCTGGGTGGACTATGACATGGAAAATACTATATTTCCTTCAGATAAAACTTTGGCAATATCGTTAGAAGTTCTAGTTGTCTCTATAGTTCCTTTACCAAACAGGTAGTGTCTGAGTTGCAGATGACTGATCACATTTCCACCAATATGTTCAGGATCTCTTTTAGTGTCCATTCTGAATTCAAGATAGTGGCATACATCTGTGCAAGGTGTCCCAAGCAGTCTGAGGAGCCTTCCTTTGTGCAAGCAATCTTCTTTGTGAAGAAAGGTGGTGGAGTCTGTTGCATATTGTAGGTGGTCAGGGTTGATGAAGCAGACATAGACTCTCTCAGGGAGAGGATGAGGAACACTTGAGAGAAAGAGAGAGAGATACCCGGAAATAAGCAGGCCTAGGGGATGTCAGCACATACAAAGCCTCGAAATAAGTTTGTGTTTCACCTTTTCCACAAGAATTTTGGGAATTCTAAATCTTAAAATATCTTGGTTCATATCAGATTTTGAAAGAAAGACTGGAAAATTAACAGCTGCCTAGACCTTACCAATAGTTTCTTTTTTCCTTTTTTTTTAACACAAAGTCTTAGGTGAAAGTAGTAGAGTCTCATACTCCTGCCTATTTAGACTGATTATATTCCTGAGTTTTTTTGGATTATCACAGAGACAGTGTTAAGAACTTCTATGTTAAAAGCTTGCTGCCCTCTTAATTTTGAATGCCTCTGCTGAACATACTGAATAAATTAACTACTTTTTCATGCCCTGTCCTTAATTTCCATACTTTTGCTCACAAAAAGCTTAGCTGTCTCTCGAAGATGTGGCTTTAATTGTGAAAGTATCTGGCCCTTAACCTTGTTAGAGTAACTGAATAAATGTCGCAAGGACAGTGTTCTTCTCAAGAGACTAACTCAGTCTCCATCTTAATCAGAGACTGTCATTTTGGGATAAGATGCAAAATGAAGCAAAACTTTCTCAAATATTAAAAAAATGCATATATATTTTCAATTTTCATTACAGCAAATATTTAACAGCAGGGTGCTTCAAGGCACCATACAAGGACCAGGTGTTCAAAATATATTATTTAATGTGAAAAAAAAAAAAGGTGAACAGCAATGTAGCACAATTTGCAGATAACACAAAAAAATTCTGTTAACCAAGTCTGAAGAAGATGGGACACTTCAGTGGTAACTAAGGTAGATGGATGTGACATCTTAAAAGAGGTGAAAATCATTTATTTAAATGCAAAGTAATGCATATTAATGAAACAAAAATCCTTAAAAAAAATCATTCACTTTACCAGAAATCTCAATTAAGAGTGCAAACTTAGGAAAAACACCTGGGCCTCACTGCAGACAGCTCAATGAAGAGCCCTGCTCGATGTGCAGCTGCAGCCAAAAAAGCAAGGAAAATGTTAAGATGCCTAAGAAATGAGTTGGGGGATAAGAAAGAAAATACAATGTCATTATATGAATCAATAATTTTCCCTCCTCTGGAATAGTGTGAAGCACTGGTCACCCCATCATGAGATATTACTGAATTAGGAGGTATTCAGAGAAGACTGATTGTGATAATTAGGCATATAGAAAAGCCTTCATACGAAAAGACTAAAAAAAAAAAAAAAAAAGAACTGTTAACCTTAGGAAAAAAGACGAATAAGGAGGGATATGATGAAAGTATAAAAATGGTAAGACAGAAAGAGAAAATAGATCATGAGCTTCTGTAGTCCTGCATCTCATAATTCAAGAACAAAAGGACACTAAGTGAAACTGAAAAGCAGCAGTTCCAAATCTGATAAAAGGACATACTTTTTAATGCAGCATATAATTAGATTATGGAACTCAATGCCACAGGATGTCACTTATGTCAAGACCTTACCAAGATTCAAAGAAGGACTTGGCACTTACAACTCTTGATATTCTTGGGAATATTACGCAGACTAACCATTAAAAAGTTTTGAAAGAGGTTACATGCCATGTTTTATTACTGAAAGGACAATACTTTTAAAAATAATTTGGAGAAAAGTTCCCTGGAAGTAGATTTTTCCATCTCTGGCTATTTGATTTTTTTTTTCCTTGCTTTGCTTCTTTTGTTTGCATTTTCTCTTGAGATATCTGGGCAGTCTTGAAAGGAAACTGTGTAATAATGAAACACTCTTCCGATCCTTTACTATTATCCCAATACTACCCTAGTATCTTAGTATCTCCTATGAAATCCTAGTATTAGGACTTTTGTCTTCCCTTTTGCAGAATAATTGTCCTATGCTCTATTGTATTCCACTCCATTCCAGTTAGCTGACTGGATTTGTCACCCATTGTCAATTAGGATAAACTTTGCCGTAAGCTATATGGCACTGTGCATGTGTTTGGAGTAACTGTGAAATTTCTAGATGCAGAAGCAAATACATTTTTGCTGTGGCAGCTATACAATTGATTCTATGTGTCCCAATTGTCTTCAAGCCCTACTTTACCTCCAGCTATGCTTTCGACATCTTGCTTCACATCCTGCAGCTGGAAGACATATGCAATGTCTCCAAACAAGAGACGCTTTGCTTCTTATGCTTCCTATTCTCCACAGTTTCCTTACCACATGATTTTCTCCTTTCTGCCTGTCTTGCTGCTCAGAGAGATAAGGTATTCTTCTTTTCCCTCGTATTCTTAAACTATTTCTTTTCTAATTCATTAGCTTCTCTTTCTCTATATGAAGACTGTCAGTGCAAGTAGATAATGATAGGCACAAGCATAAAAGAGCTTTTCCTCAAATCAGATCTGTTAACTGAAAATTGAATCAAAAAGAGTGTGTGAGAGATACTTGGTAGAAGCAAGATCATTTATTTTGAACAGTATTCTCAAATAATTCTTCCTACCACTGTTATTAATTTCAATACATTCTCAAAGCTGGGGGGGGGGGGGTAGGCGGAGGGTGAGAAAACCTTCAAGTATTGTAACTATCTGTTAGAGGTTTTGGAGGAAAATGGTAGTAGTCTATTTATTATTGGTATTATACTAAAAGCAATTTAATTATATAGCATTAAAACCACCTACAATTTTCAAAGATTCAGATTTAACCGACTTGTCAGAGGCCTCATTCAAGAGAAGCTATTAAACTAGATAGGAGGGAGATAAACCATACTGGTACCTTTATAGAGGTTCAATGAACTGCTACTATCGCTTTCATCTGACACCTTTCTAGCACAACACCTGGGAAGTTTTGTGGGGGTTTGAGGGTAAGTAGAAAGTAAGTGAAGATATCGGGGCTGGGGGCACATAGATCAGCTACATTTGTAGGGCTAGCTGGGTGAACAAAATGCTGGAGGGATGTAACTGCCTTGAAGAGAAGCTGAATTCAGACAGTGCTCAAGAAATGCACACTGCAGAGAGACTGTGAAGACCAGACCCTGGGATAATACTTAAGGGAAAATGGACAGGACCAGTTGAGGTAAGATGTGACCAGTTACTACAAAGAAAAATGTGATGTGCTTTGTCTATTCTTCTCCAACAACTGCCATCATTGGAGGTCTTCAAGATGCAATTGGACATGTCCTAGATAATCTCATCAAGGCTCCACTTCCCACAAAAGATTGGACCAGATGATCTTTTGAGGCCCCTTCCAACCTAGGCCATTCTATGATCCTATGAGTTGTTTTGGTTTTGTTTATTTTCCTCACCTTTCAGGTGTATGCCTGACTAACGAAGCATGGTCCTGTGACTATTTTCTCCTTTTTTTCAGGAAAAATATTAAAGTAGCATGTTTATGTTCTACCTTTCCCATCTTAAGCTGGTATATCCTGCACAATGGATATGGATATATGAATTACACATTTATGTCAGTGCTGTCTTTTGAGACAGCCACATTGCACTCACCATATGGTTTAGATATTTACAAAGATGATTAGGAGCCTGGAGCATCTCCCGTATGAGGAAAGGCTGAGAGAGCTGGGACTGAGAGGGGATCTTCTCAATGTCTATAAATACCTGAAGTGTGGGGGCCAAATGGATGGGGCCGGGCTTTTTTCAGTAGCACCCAGTGACAGGACAAGGGGCAATGGGCAAAAACTAGAACAGCAGAAGTTCCAGACAAACTTAAGGAAAAACTTCTTTACTGTGAGGGTGACAGAGCACTGGAATAGGCTGCCCAGAGAGGATGTGGAGTCTCCATCTCTGGAGATGTTCAAAACCTGCCTGGACACTTTCCTGTGCAACCTGTTGTAGGGAATGTGCTTTGGCAGGGGGGTTGGACTGGGTGATCTCCCGAGGTCCCTTCCAACCCCTACGATTCCATGATTCTGTTATGTGTCTGAGGGCTTACAATTAATCTGTAAGACTGGTTTTAGGCTGAATTCAGTCCACGGGACATGCACTGAACACACTCTGGCAAAAATATGCTACTGTAGTACAGCATGCAAGAGCAAAAGAGGAGGAGCTGGTTAGCAACAATAAGGAATTGAAATTTAAAAGCCTAGAAGAAATGGATCCTATATTACATGGAATATTAAGAAATATGATAATAGTGATCTTACAGGAATATGAGAGGTGTTTCCAGACCATGAGTATTTACAAACATCAGCTCAAGGTAATTTGTATGTGTATTGTTCTTTGTCTTTGCGATTTTTATTAAGAATTAATTCTCAATGATAACAATTCCACAATCATGGACCAAAGAAATACCTTTAATCTGAAAGCCACCTACTGGGAAAAGAGATTGTATTGTTTTCTTATTAAGCACTACAAATGCCAAAAAAAAAAAAAAAAAAAACCCTCATTTTGGACAAATACTGTATTTCCAGCCACGTTTTGGCCATTTTATTTTTACTAACAACCGCTTAATTTTAAGTTAGCTTCTTCCTTAATGGTTCATATTGTGAAAGAAATAGCAGAACATTTTATCAGGAAGAGTAGATTTAGCTGTATGATCACTATTTTGCAACAAAGAGTTTTCACCTAGATGCCCATGCTACCTTTTTAAGTCCACCAGTCTGCCTTTTCAAGTCAAGACCTCTAGTCCAAATTTTGTCATCAGTTAAAAAGCATGGCCTGAAGTCAAATATTATTTTCATAAGAAAAACCTACACAATTACTGAAAACTATTACAACTAATTTACTTTCCCTTTCTTAGCAAAGAAGCATAAGTTTCAGTCAACTATTAAAATAAAAGATAAAATATTTAATTACTGTTATGCAAAATTAGGTTTCCCACAATAAGATTACCTCATTCATGTTACATAAATGCATGCTGTGTTTTGCATATTAATTCTAAACAACTTATTGTGCTTTTTTTTCCTATACCTCATATTGGGTATGTGTTACTTGGTTATACATTGTGCCTGGTATGGACAAATAAATACACTTGTCTTACCATTAAAACAAGCTTCTCATGTTAGAAGTTCAGATCCAATTAGATTAGGTAGAAATGTGCATGGAATGAAATATGGGATAGATTTTAGCATCTCAGCTGAAGAAAGGGCACACTGTTTTGTTTGGTGTCATTGTGTACTTGAAAATGAGTTTTGGAAGAAGTACTAATGAGAAGTATATCACATCTGCTTCCATTATAGCAAATGTCTTTTCAAAACAGAAAAGAGAATTCATGCCTATTTTAAATGAAAAAAAAGTGAAGGTATAGAATGTTACAAGACCCCACTCAGCACTTCTAAAATGTGAACCTTCCAAACCTGAAAATGTCACTTGCTCAATTACAAATTAGGCTTCAGTACCAAAGGTGAAACTTAGGGATGCTTTTGAGCATTCTGAAACAAAGCTGTGCTGAGTTTTATGCTTTCCAGGCTATTACAACTTTATCTATATAATATACACAATCATATTCAATGCTATGCAGAACTCTTTCATTTGCTTGTAGCTTTCTCTACACATTATTTGGGATTTGGCATACACTATGCTTTATCCTCAATCCAAAAGTGGTTTGTTTTTTTTTTTTCCCCTCAGTACAGGAGATTGAGCTATGCTTAATGGCTCTGAATTGGTTTTCCTAAGGCTGAAAAGCTCCTTTTTCTCAGACATTTCAATCAGGAATGGTGTGATTGAAAGACACCAGTGGTAAAGAACAGCTTTTTTATTTTGTAGTTTTCATCAGAACATAAGCCACATTTCCATGAAAACGGTTAAGCAATTGGAAAAGCTTAACCATACTTAATAGAAGTCTAAACATAAGTAGCACTTCAGTATACTTAGAAATGTAACATACTTAACATAAATATATAGTTTATGCATATATATTTATTTTAATGCTAAAATAAACTATAGGGTCTCAGCAATAACAAATAATAACAAATAATAACAAATTCTTTGCCTTTACTGTCCCAGCATAAACTTAACTCTTGTTATTACTGCATAGAATATGACCTGTTAATATTTCCTCTGTCCATATCTACTGTCTGATATGGAATGAACATTAAAATTTTCTGATATTAAAATGTAGGTACTAGCAGATTTGTAATGGCTTCCACAAAACTACTCTTGTCTCAAAATAAGCCTCTACTCAGGACTTCAAAATGTCCAAGGGTCCAGATTTGCAAACCTTATCCATATAACTAATCCCATGATATGCACTACTAATACGTGTAAGGTCTTTGTAGGATAAGGCCTGAAATCATGATCATGCTCTTAGCTAATAGTTATTTAACCAGGAAGGTTAGTTTTCTAAGTTCATAAGGGGCATTACAGAGTGTTCATCTTATGCTGTGCAATGGACAATTACCGCATAGGACTTTTTGTTTGTTTATTTATTTTCCCTGATAATATCATTGCTAGCAAGAGGAATTATGAAAGAGCAAAGCAATCTCTGGAGCAATAAGACTTTGTTGAACCAGTGCTGAGATACACATTCTAGATCATTCTTTTACTTAGTTTATTAAATTCACTGGATTTTCAGTTCATGGCAACCAGAGCTATCTCTTTAACTTTTCTTCTTCATTTCCCTTCTCCTAATCTCCAAAACTGTCAAGTGTTCAGACATAAGAAGTTTTTTTAGCTCACTCAGTTATTACAAAAGATCTCAAAGTAGAAAGCAGGCAGTTATTTCATCAGAAGAGGATGGAAGTGGACGCTATTAATACATAAGGCTTCTGTGACTTCCCAGCATAACTCCTGAAGTACTTAATGCCTTCTTTGCCTCAGTGTTTAATAGTAAGATCAGTTGTTCTCCAGGTACTCAGCCCCCTGAGTTGGAAGACATGGATGGGGAGCAGAATGAAGCCCCCATAATCCAAGGGGAAATGGTTAGCAACATGCTATACCACTTAGACATATACAAGTCTGTGGGGCTGGATATGATCCACCCAAGGCTACAGAAGTGCTCACCAAGCCACTTTTCATCATTTACCAGCAGTCCTAGCTAACTGAGGAGGTCCCAGTAGACTGGAGGTTAGCAAATGTGACACTCATCTACAAAAAAGGATGGAAGGAGGATCTGGGAAACTATAGGCCTGTCAGTTTGACCTCGGTGCTTGGGAATATTATGGACCAGACCATCTTAACTGCCATCACACAACATGCATAGGACAACCAGGCAATCAGGCCCAGTCAGCATGAGTTTATGAAAGACAGGTCCTGCTTGACTAACCTGATCTCCTTCTACGACAAGGTGACTCACTTAGTGGATGAGGGAAAGACTGTGAATATTGTCTACCTAGACTTCAGTAAAGTCTTTGACACCATTTACCACAGCATTCTCCTGCAGAAACTGGCTGCTCATGCCTTGGGCAGGTGTTATCTTCACTGAATGGAAAATTGTCTGGATGGCCGGGCCCAAAGAGTTGTAGTGAATGGAGTTAAATCCAGTTGGCGGCTCAGTACTGGGGACAGCTCTGTTTAACATCTTTATCAATGATCGGGATGCGGGGATCAAATGCACCCACAGTTAAGTTTGCAGATGATACCAAGATAGGCAGGGGTGTTGATCTGCTTGAGGGTAGGAAGGTTCTGCAGAGGGATCTAGACAGGCTGGATCAATGGGACAAGGCCAACTATATGAAGTCTAACAAGGCCAGGTGCCGGGTCCTGCACTTGGGTCACAACAACCCCATGCAACGGTACAGGCTTGGGGGAGTGGCTGGAAAGTTGTCAGGTGGAAAAAGACCTGGGAGTGTTGTTTGATAGCCAGCTGAATTTGAGCTAGCAGGGAGCCAAGAAGGCAAATAGCATCCTGGCTTGTATCAAAAGCAGTGTGGCTAGCAGGACCAGGAAAGTGATCGTCCCCCTGTACTCGACACTGGTGAGGCTGCACCTCGAATACTGTGTCCAGTTTTGGGCCTCTCACTTCAAGAAAGACAACAAAACTGGCAAAGGCTGTAGAGCACAGGTCTTATAAGGAGCAGCTGAGGGAACTACAGTTCTTTAGTCTGGGTAAAAGGAAGCTGAGGGGAGACCTTATCACTCTCTGCAACTACCTGAAAGGAGATTGTAGTGAGTCAGGTGTGTGTCTTTTCTCCCAAGTAACTAGTGATAGAACAAGAGGAAATGGCCTTGAGGTGTGACAAGGGAAATACAGATTGGATATCAGGAAAAATTTCTTCACTGAAAGGGTTGTCAAGCATTGGAACAGGTTGCCCAGGGAAATGGTTCAGTCACCATCTCTGGAGGTATTCAAAAGATGAGTAGATGTGGCACTTAGGGACATGGTTTAGTGTTGGACTTGGCAGTATTAGGTTAATGGTTGGACTCCATGATCTTAAAGGCCCTTCCCAACCTACATGATTCTATGATTCTATGAACTCCTGACATGAGATGAAGGAGTAGAGATGGGGAAAGTCATAAGCATGTTACAGTCTGAGTTTTTCAACATCTGGATAATGGAATAAAGCACATTTGGGCTACAGATATTCTGTCCTCTACTCAAGCTCATGAAGAACTCACAATCACATAGTCATAAATTCTGGAATGGAAAGAGTCTGCTACAGTTGTAGTTATTTGTATTAAAGTATTTAATTCTCTCTAGTTATTACCTTCTGCAATGCCCAAGTGGCAAGATTTAGTGCCAAAACAGGCTGCAATTGCAACGTAGTATGTCAAAAGCCAAAGGACAAACTCTCTGCTGTAAAACAGACGATGATGCTGAAGAATTAAGAGCTGGAACTTCACCAAATCAAATATTTGTATAGGATAAATATGATGAAGAAATAATTTTCATCAGCAGTTGATAATTTTTGAAAGAGATAGCAAAGATATGTTATTGTTCTTGTTAACATTATCTCTCATTGTCCTTAATTCCTCTGGCCAAATTAAAAATAGAATCTGTTCATAAACTGTCCATGCCAGCCAAATTCCAATGCAGTTAACTCCAAATAATGAGTAACTTACAAAGTAAGCATTATTCGTGACTTTGCATGTTTTAACAAAATTTTTCTAAAGCAATAATTATGATTATGACTCTTTGCTTTACCAGAAATCAGTAGCAGGTGTATACTGTCTGAAAGTTAGTATTTAGTTGATTTGTTACCTTGCTGTGTGCTACTTCTCTACGTAATCTCTTGGGCAATTTACAATTTCAGTTTTCACAGAAGTGAGATATTTGAAATAGTTTTGTCTCAACATTCAGCAAATAAATATATGTCAGTATCCTCCTATACCTCTTCCAAGCTACTTCTCTCATGCCCTAATGGGCAGTCTTTAGGCTTTGCAACAGCAATTGGCCTGTTTAGAATATAATTAGCAACCTCCTGAAAAAAATATACAGCTTTAGTAAGGACCTAGTAAACTACTTCTTGTTCAATAGGGCTAAATACAATGTTATAGCACTTCTACAATAAAACTTTGTCATAGTTCACTCTGTTTTTTTGCACATATTCATCAACTTCTAATTTGGAAAATTCTGCCTTTTTGTTATATTGGGAATTTAATTTAGCCTATCGGCAAGGAGAAATTAACCAGAGCAATTTCCCAAGGATCTGAAGCAGACAGAAAAAGTCTCTGAGTGAATAGATAGAAAGGCTAATGAAATACATACATCAGAGAAGGCAGTATGCAAGAGACAAACCCTCTTAGAAATTCACTCTGTAGCTTGAAAAATGTTTATGTTTTTCTCTACTAACTTGTACACAAGTTATTACTGATACAGAAACTGACACAACCTTAAAGAAAAAAATAAAAGAGAACATTTAGTTATAAGGGGGGATTTTATGGAACAGAATTACAATTTGAACATTATTTGGGAAGGTCATTATTTGCCATTTTTAAGAGCAGTTTAACTATACCCAAATATCTGTGACATTATAATAAACATCCCCCAAGTGACACTGTATGCACTCAATCTGTCATTCTCAAGGTACTCTGCTGCCCTCAAAGGAAGTAATAGATAGCACTTTAATAAATGAGTGAGCTACAAAATCACATTTCACTGAGGAGTCTTTCCTCCCATACTCTCAACATAGAAGTGGCAGGTACCTTCACCTAGGGGCTATTTTCTATGTGCTTCTAGACCAAAGGGCTCTATTTGAAATCGCAGCAAGAGTTCTCCCTCTGCACCTTCTCATTTAACAGAAAGTTGGTACTATGTAACCTTCCACAGAGTAGAGCAGAGGATTCACAAGAGTGCATCCTCTCAGCTTGAGCATGTAAAACTCTTTATTATTACCATGACAGAAATCTCATTTTCCAAGCACCCTCTGTCTCCTGCAGAATATACAAGGTTTAAATGCAGATGCAGTCAAAATCTCATTAATGACTCAGATCAACAGCTGCCATTGATCGTTAGAATGTAAATGCAGTCACTTCTAAATCTTAAAATGACACAGCAGCTGTGCATTTTGGGAAATGAGAGAAACTGTGACTATAACGTAACAATCCATTAATATTTTCTTCCTGCTACCTAGGTAGAGAATTTTCTAGTTAAAATGAAAAGAACAACATAGCCTTTATTTGACATTTTCAAAGTATCTGATGAAATAAGAGAAATGTTCCAGGTTTTTCTTGATGTCTATCATACACCGCTTTCTTGATGTGCATGTAGTTTGCTTTCACTCTACAAAGAGTGGCCCGAAAAAACTTGGAGAGCTTCTCCCTTTATTTTTAAAGCATAAGATTTTGTAAATCTCTATATTCTCTAAAGTAACATATCTTACTGGACTACAGGTTTTTAAATATAATGACATTTTAATATAAATTAACCTAAAACATCACTTGCTAGTAGTGGTTTAAATGAAAACTGGGCACAAGTTGAAGGTAATGACCACTACTGGGACCCACTGTGTTCATCACTTATCATTGCAAATAAAGTTATCTGTCAATAAAAGATATAGTGTAAAATAAAATAAAGTAATATGAAAAAATCAGGTGGCCATCATCTGAGATCCCTGACATTCATAAACAAGTAGCTCATCTCTAATTCTCAATTTCTATTTAAATCCTATATATTTAACAGGAATTGAGAAAGATCCCAACAAAGTAAATTAAAAATCAATCAAACAAAAACCAAACCAAAACCAGTCCTGTTAAGAAACATCAAGAAGAAAACCAACCACAGATAACAAAAAATCATGGTTTAAAGTACCTTAAATCCAAATTTGACTCATAAAGCCACAATTTTGAACAGGTGTCTAGGAAATCTTTTCAATTTGCTGCAGCATGTAGTATGATCTGACTGAAACAAAATAATAAAAAATCAAATAATTGTCAAGTACCTAAAATGGGTGTGTGTTGCAAATGAGTTCCCAGGGAAGTCAATGAGAATTACCAGGTGACTCCATGCAGGGTTGACCCTCAACATAGGGAAGTATGTAGTCTTCCTGGAGCCAGGATCAGGGATATCACCAGGGCACTTCCCAGCCTGGTGCACCTGATGGACTACCACCCACTGCTGATTTTCCAGACAGGTGGGGAGTAACTGCATCCCATACTCTGAGGGGGATGAAGAAAGATTTCAAGGCCTTGGGAAAGTTGCTGAAAGGGTCTGGGGCACAAGTGATTTTCTCTTCTGTCCTTCCACTTTCGGGTGCTGATTTGGGATGGAATAGAAGAATTCAGACCATAAATGACTGGCTACAGGACTGGTGCTACAGGCAGGGCTTTGGGTTCTTTGATAATGGCTGGTTTTATAAGACACCAGTCCAGACAGTCATACGTGGGGAAGGTTTATCTCACAGGGGCAAAAGGAGGCTGGGGCAGGAATTAGCAGGGCTCATTTGGAGAGCTTTAAACTGGATTCAAAGGGGAAAGGGCTTACAGCTGGGCTTGTGCCAGTGGGGCAGCACTCTAGAATTGATGAAGGCTGAGAGGCCTCCCACCCCCATAGGCTGAAATTGGTGCACTCAGCTCTCCCTGCAATGCCTGTGCACCAATGCACGCAGCGTGGGGAATAAACAGGAGGAGTTAGAAATCCGTGTTCGGTCAGGGGATTATGATCTGGTGGCAATTACAGAGACATGGTGGGACAGCTCACATGACTGGGATGTGGCCATGGATGGCTATGTCCTTCTCAGGAAAGACAGGCCAACAAGGCAAGGTGGTGGAGTTGCTCTTTACGTGAGAGAGCAACTGCAGTGTATTGAGATCTGTCCAGGGGCGGATAAGGAGCGAGTTGAGAGCCTGTGGGTGAAAATTAAGGGGCAGGCTGGTATCATTGATACTGTTATGGGAGTCTATTACAGGCCACCAGATTAGGGTGAGGAAGTTGATGAGGCCTTCTACAGGCAGCTGAGAGCAGCCTCGCAAACACAGGCCCTGGTTGTCATGGGGGATTTTAACTACCCAGATATTTGCTGGAGGGACCACTCAGCCAGCCACCCACAATCCAGGAGGTTCCTCCAGTGCATCGATGACAACTTCCTGATGCAAATGGTGGATGAACCAGCCAGGAGAGGAGTGACGCTGGATCTCATCCTCACTAACAAGGAGGGTCTGGTTGAAGCGGTAAAGGTTGAGGACTGCCTGGGCTGCAGTGACCATGAGATGGTGAAGTTCAGGATCTCATGTGGCAGAAACAGAATTCCAAGCAGAATTGCTACCCTGGACTTCAGGAGGGCCAACTTTGGTCTTTTCAAGCAATTGCTAGGGGAAATCCCATGGGACAGGGTACTTGAAGGTAAAGGGGCCCAAGATTGCTGGTCAGCATTCAGGGACTGCTTATTCCAAGCTCAAGATCAAAGCATCCCGATATGTAGGAAGTCAAGAAAGGGAGCCAGGAGACCTGCCTGGTTAAACAGGGAACTGCTGGGCAAACTCAAGTGGAAGAGGATAATTTACAGATCATGGAAGGAGGGGCTGGCCACTTGGGAAGAATATAAGGATGCTGTCAGAGGATGTAGGGAGGCAACTAGGAAACCTAAGGCCTCCTTAGAATTAGATCTTGCCAGAGAGGTCAAGGACAATAGGAAGAGCTTCTTCAAATACATGGCAGATAAAACTAACACTAGAGGCAATGCAGGCCCATTGATGAATGAGGTGGGTGCTCTGGTGACAGAAGATACAGAGAAGGCAGAGTTACTGAATGCCTTCTTTGCCTCTGTCTACTCTTCCGGAAGGTGTCCTGAGGAGCCCCATACCCCTGAGGCCCCAGAGGAAGTCAGGACAATAGAGGAGTTTGCCTTGGTTGATGAGGACTGGGTCAGGGACCAATTAAGCAATCTGGACATCCATAAATCTATGGGTCCAGATGGGATGCATCCACGGGTGTTGAGGGAGCTGGCTGAAATCATTGCTAGACCACTCTCCATCATCTTTGCTAAGTCGTGGGGAACGGGTGAGGTGCCTGAGGACTGGAGGAAGGCAAATGTCACTCCAGTCTTCAAAAAGGGCAAGAAGGAGGACCCGGGTAACTAAAGACCGGTCAGCCTCACCTCCATCCCTGGGAAGGTGATGGAACAACTTATCCTTGGTGCCATCTCTAGGCATATCAAGAATAAGAGGGTCATTAGGGGCAGTCAGCACGGCTTCACCAAGGGGAAGTCGTGCGTGACCAACCTTCTAGACTTTTATGAAAACACAACCAGGTGGCTAGATGATGGCAAAGCAGTGGATGTGGTCTATCTAGATTTCAGCAAAGCATTTGACACAGTCTCCCACAGCATCCTCGCTGCCAAATTGAGGAAGTGTGGATTAGATGATCAGGTAGTGAGATGGACTGTTAACTGGCTGGTGGGAAGAAGACAGAGAGTGGTGGTCAATGGGGCAGAGTCTAGTTGGAGGCCTGTGTCTAGTGGAGTCCCTCAAGGGTCAGTACTAGGACCAGTATTATTCAATATATTCATAAATGACCTGGATGAGGGAATAGAGTACACTGTCAGCAAGTTTGCTGATGACACAAAGCTGGGAGGAGTGGCTGACATGCCAGAAGACTGTGCTGCTGGAACAGGCTGCCCAGGGAGGTTGTGGAGTCTCCTTCTCTGGAGACATTCAAGACCTGCCTGGACGCCTTCCTGTGTGAACTCATCTAGGTGATCCTGTTCCGGCAGGGGGATTGGACTAGATGATCTTTCGAGGTGCCTTCCAATCCCTAATATTCTGTGATTCTGTGATCTCAAAATGCCTGTGAAAAAGAAAGTGAAACTGGAGTTTTGCATGGCAGTAACACCAGCTGTCTAGGGGGATAGAATTTAGAGGTAGACTAATAGCTGCAACTATTCCCAAATCAAAAAAAAAATAGGAGAAAGCAAATACATCCCTCTCACAGGTGTAAGCCATTCAGCTCAGAATTCACCTGCCAGGTGTGTTGAAACATTATTCCTTAGGTAAACTCCCTCCAGCACCACATGTCCCAGTCTCTTCAAGAACTAATGTATCTTATTGTTCAGAACTGTTAATAAGCAAACTCTTAATAAATTACTGTTTGGTTTGGTTTTTTATACTTTGTCAGTGTAAATACTACCATTTTGAATTGTAAGTGTTTTGGTATTACTTTGTGTTAAAGAAATCCACTAGCAAATCAGGCCTCAAGAGTTGTTCCCTGTGTTGTAAATTACTCTACCTGGTTTAAAGTAAAAAGCAGCATATGCAAGGTAAAACCTCATTAAAAAAACCCAACCAAAACAAACCACAAAAAACAAACCCTTCTTTGCAAAGAGCAAGTAAAAACAAGCTCATGAACAGAACTTATCTAATCACTACAAATTAGAAGTCCCTCCCTTTTCCATTCACCTCAGCCTGAGTCACAGTCATTATTTCAATATACTTCCAAGAACAAGAAGTGTGGGTACGCTTCAGGGCTCTGTACTGGAAGACTAAGGAAAACACCGACAACAAGCTGCAGACTTATGATGCATGAATGAAGCAAACCTCCATCACATGGCAGAAAAAGCCACTTGCCTCTTACTGCTAGACTTGTTTTGCTGTTATTCATTATTTATCCTTCCCCTCACAATCAAGAAAAACAAAAAAGATCATTGAATATCCTCTCAATTTCTTCTTGACTTGTAGGTCTTTACCTACCTGTCAAGAAGGCATAGCCTCAGGAAGTTGTGTCTCTGTACACTGAGGAATATTTGCATGACTAGCATAGTAATTCTATTTCAGGTATTTGGCTTTTACATTTTAACTGTCTTCATTGCAAACAAATTGATTTGGGTAGCAAACATGCAGAGCTGTGTCAACTGATCAAGAAATAGCTGAGTAGGTATGACCTATGATCATATTTATTGGCATTTCATTTAAAACCTCTTCTGAATCATCATTTGCATCATCTAAGTCTGATCTCTTTTGTTCAATAAGTCAATGCTTCTTGTCTGCTTGTTCTAAAACCAACAAGAAATCAAAATTCAGAACTCTATTCCTCCTCAAAAGCTTGAGAGTCAATACAGATGCGTAAGAAGAGATTCCTCACCTTTATTAACAACATGACTGAAAGGAGCAAAGCTCCCTAAAAGTAGAGAAAGTCAAGGAACAGCCCACTCCCAGAGAACAGAGTAAAATAATAAAAGCTGGCAGTGCACACTGGCACCACAAGACCTTTTGGTCAAAGTGCTTTAAAGGTTTCTATAAATGAGCAGATATTTAACAGGAAGTCAAGCAAACCTCTCTGTGTATGGCAAGAGCTGGATATCCACGGCATTTCTAACAAAATGATGTATTAAAAATTATGTAAGAAAAGAGCATGTTTTTGAAGCATCCATCTAGTTTTTAATATACTGCAACAATTAATGCTGTTGTGCATATTTTATCTTGCATGTTTTTCCATTACTGGAGAAGATGCTTGTTGTTTCTGTTAGGAGAAACAAAGGAGTCATCAAAAATTTCCTTCACAAAATCCTTCACTGTATATGTCAGGACACCTGACTTTGTCTAAAAACTGGAAACAAAATACGGCTTTCATGCTCACAAATAAACATTGTCAGCAAAAATAAATAAATAAATAAATCCCTAGAACACAGAGGTTTGCTTTTTTGTTCTTTGGAGTTTTTTTGGCATTGTTATAGCCAAATAGCCATGACTACTGCTCACATTTTTTTTTGCCAGTCACCTTCACAGCTGCAGCCAATAAATCCACTGGCCTCTGAACTTCTGTTTCAGAAATACCTTTTATTTCTTCAGGTGGTTAGGTACAAATTCTACCATGCAGGCAAACACTTTATGGCATAGCTTCTACTGTTTCCAGAAGCAAATACATAAAAGACTGTTTAATTGTTCCTTCTGTGTAGCCTGAAGGAAGTATGGTGAACCAGCTTACCTATCAAGTTAACTAGGTCTGTGAACAAGGTTATAGACTGAGGTTAAAAATTGCTTGTTTTTTTTTTTTCCTCACAGATGCAGAAGATCCAGAAATACAAGTAGTTACATATGGCCTTTAAAATATATTGTTTTGCATGGAAATACAAACTTCTAAAACTAATTTTCCATAATATTTTAGGTATTTTTGAGACTATTAACCTACAATATGAAGGTCTTGCATTAGGTGCACAGAAAAACTACATGTACCTAAAAATTTAGCATAGAATACTCAGTGATATATATTACAAATTGATAATGTACTTTTGACCACAGACTGTCACTCATTTTCATCCTGACACCAAACTTGCCTCCAGTGTAAAGGAAATATCTTTTGAAGAAGGCTGCAGCAGCTCAAAATATTTTAAGTTCATGTGGTGAAAATACCTGTCACCGAGAACAAATAGATTCACATTTCCTTTAGATGTGTAATAACTGCCAATATTTCAGTCTTGGAATTTGCCTGAACCATTAACAATAATTAAATAAGACGCTCATGTTCACTCTGTTTTAATATTAGTTTAAGTGTCCAAAGGAAAATGACAATGTTTAATATTTAAATATCAAACCCTTTGATTAAACGTTAGAGCACTGAACTAATATTAAGGAAGGCTAAAAACAAGTTTATAGAACTGTCCACAGTTCTTTGCAGCTGCAACTGCCAAAAATGCTTTTTGAAATTTGCCATGTAGGCATTTTTTCAAAAAGTAGCCTGACCCAAGCTCACAAATGTCCACTATAAGGAATAAGCAACATTCCAAAGTTTGTACTTAGTGCTGGGCTGCACAAAAAGATGCATAAGAAACAGTATCTTCAGGATTCTGACTGAAATCAGGTATGAGTGTAGCAGCTCAAGAGTCGGGACAAAAGATACTCAACATCGACATCCTACTTACTCTCCCAAACAAATAATCAATTTACACTCTTTCTAGTCTCCTAGAAATAAATGGAATTCCCTAATAGAAAATATTAAGCTGATAGACCTCTCAGTCAGGTCTGCAACTTTCTAAATACCTGAGGAACTCCCCCAAAATCTTCTAGGGTTGGTCGAAATGAGCTTCTACACCTTGGAGCCATTATACCTCCTCTCAAGACTCATCCTCCTCCTTTCTCCAGAAATATTATTCTGCATCAATCATTTATAAGAGTTCAGTTTCTCTTGAAAACTCCCATCACAGCAGTTTGAACTCAAACTTCCAAAGACCTGTAGGGATTTTTCCAAACTAAAAAAACCAAACCAAACCAAAAAAAAAACCCCAACCCAACTAAAAAAAAAAAGGTCAGTAAATTGTAAAATATATCCAAAGAGGTTTGAGACCAAATAAAATTAAATAAAACAACAATAATATTAATAATTTTAAAAAACATATATAAAACCAAAAACAAACAAACAAACAAAAACCAAAACAAACAAGAAAAGCACTCCCTAGAAACCAGCTATTCTCAGTCCTGAAAAACTACAGGGATAAACATCAATTGCCTGGGTGCAGATGTAAAAGCCTTCACATTTATCCATTTTACATCATAGCTGCAAATTATCAAAGTGCAATTTCCACTATATTAAGGAGACAGCATATTACACTTCTAGCTTTCAGGCACATTTAATAAAGATAAATCTTTCTACTGAATGAATAGTACCCCTTGGCTACTTTTAAAATAATCCATTGAGAATACTACAATATTGCATATATTTATAGAAAGTATTGTGTTTCTTTAAGGAAATACCCCAAAGAAACATTACTATCTTTTTCCATGTATATGGAATACAAATGCAAATACGGTAAGTTTAATGGTTGGGTTTTTTGGTGGCATGGTTTGGGTTATTTTGGCTTTAATTATTGACAACAGTAAAAAGATTGTTTAAGACTAGCAGTGTCAGAATTTTGGATACCAAGTGTGACAGGCTCTGCAGGTGTACAGTGCTTTGCCTATTGATACAAATTGAATCTGAACATAGCAATTTATTCAGAAATCAAACCAATCACTGCACTTTCAGCTCTCATTTCCCAACCAACTACTCTTAACCACTTAGCTACTTCTGCTTTACAGCAAGGTTTCAACTGCTATTAGGGATTGTTTTATGGTGAGAGTATGGGGGTATAAAAATGTTAAAGGCTGTTATACCCTTCCACTGCTGCCATTAAGTGCTGCATCATTCACATCTGTTCCATACCAGTTACCTGTCTCCAAACACACTACCTTTAAATATATTTCTCTCCCCCTTACCCTACTAAAAAACTAACCATTGTCACACCATTTAAAGCATTTAAACTGTGAACATTTGTCCAAAGAACAAGATTACCTCAAATCTTTCTTTTTCACTAAGAACCATACTGAAAAGGAGGTTCTTTGATGCAATCGTGTTGTGCGTTATTTTGTTAAAATATATTTAAGCTAACTAACAAGAAAAGATCAAAGAATGAAAATTAGCACCAGATTGCCCAACTGATATGTGAGGAAAGAGAAGTAACCAACTCAGGAAAAGCAGACTGGCAGACAACTAAAGGGGGAAAAAACAGAGCAATCTTACAGTGCTGAGCCAATATATAACCCTGGATTAATAGCTAGCCTTGGCAAGGCTCAAATGTGAAGATGCTCACATCGGGCATCCCAGACTTGCTGCTACCAGAGGTTGTTGCTATGGTAACGAGTGACAGTCAGCCAACAGTAAAATGAATTTAGAAAAGATAGTTAGGAAATACTGAAAGGAAGAAAGAAAAATAAATGAAGGAAAGAAGTTTGATGTCTTTAAGTAGATGTACAGTTCTATCATCTGCCTCTTGCTCTACAACAGCGAAGGAATTTGTCACCAAAATGGAGCTGAATTTCCATTTTACCTCTGTGATATCTGAAGGATATTCCTGCCTGTATGAGTTTCTAATTGAAAGAAATTATTGTCTCGTTCATGGACAGCTTGTCAGTGACTCAGCAATCCAGCAAATTCAGCCGCCTCTGAAAACTGCATGGAACTGTTAGCACATTGTTCTCATCTAAACTGTTTACAGGAAGCCTGGAGTGGCCCATTTCTGTCTTTTGCCTTTAAATCAGCCTGGGGATGGTTCCACCCTGACATGTAAAAGGGTTCAATGGAAGAAGTATTTGTCATTGAAACAAAAGGATTTGGAACTTTACAAATCTGGTGGAAAACTGTTGCCTTTTTTTCAAATAAAGAACAAAAAAAGAGACTGGACATTTTAAAAGCAAGATTTGGTTCAAAGGAAGCTATCTGGAACTGCAGTCAGTGGACTATAAATCACAGTGCCCATGCCCAGCTGTGCAGCACTGCATAGAAAAAAAGGTTTTGGATGGTGGCGTCCCTTAGCGATAGCTGTTGATGTGCATGCTAGAGAGGAAGTTATTGTTGTTTACTTGCTGTGCTATCAACGTGGTATGCTAGAAAGCACACTTTTTAGGAATCAGTGTGTGTGCACTATATTATCTTATCACTTGCAAAACATTGTCCCAGCCCCCTGGAAAACTCCTGTTAGAGTACTGGCAGAAAGAGATAAAAATGAAGTACTACATCTGGTAAAGCTGAAGTGCTGAACTGGAGTTCCCTACAAGCACCTTTTCCTAAGACTGACTGTAAGCCACGATCAAGAGGATGAACAAGAAAACCTCATATTCATCCCTAGAAATCTTCAATGGTTGATTTGTGTGCATGTGTTTTTCAAGCCTAGAAATGGCATGAAGACATGTAGAGATGAAAAAGCTGTGAGATAGAACAAGCATAGAGGAAGCTGTGATTTTCAGAGAATAAATACTTAGAGAAGCATTTACACAAAACTGTGCTTTTACAGAAATAGTAGGCACAACCACAGCTGGAGAAATTGGCCAAGTTTTTCTCCCCTTCCAGCCCTGGAAGCATGAGGGCCCTAGTCACTTCACTCAGCCTTCTGAGGTCGTGACTCAGGAAAGTCACTTAGCCAGGCTCTGCTTCGTTTTCTCTATAGGTAAAATGGAAAAAATACAAACCCACTCAGCCTTTCAAAAGCTCTTTCATGTTTAGAGAAATGAAAAGTGCTAAGCAAGTGGTAAATATTGTTTGAGTAGATTAATACTTGGGTGATCAATATACATTATGAGACTGATCTTACTCATCATGTTTCCCACAGCTAAAAGGATGCAAGAAATAACAATATGATTATGACTAAAGCTGGTAGAAATGTCCCTAGTGAGGGCTTTCAAGTTTCCTAGAACACAGGGAAAACTGTGTTCTCATTTACTCATACTTTAGTGCAACTTTTACTGTATGAAGCCAAAATTATGTCTGTCATCTGAATCAGACTGGCTCAGGGTTTTTATTAATTGATGTTTGGTCTTGACTTGATTTTATCAAATATTTCAGTGAAATAGTATTTTATTGGTTTTGAAAATGAAACAAATTAGAACCAAGTCATTAAGCTAATACGCATAAAGAGAATTCTTCTAGTATTTTCTCTGAAGAGCTTTATGAAGGCTTTGAGCTACAATCTGATACTAAGCAAAGAAAGTGTACCGAGATCATAGAGCTCTCTTGCTAGATCCATGTAAACAAGTCCAAATAGATTTCATCAAGTTACAAGTTTAAAAAGGTTATATGCATTAAAAAAAAAAAAAAAAATTTTTTTTTTTTGGTAAGGGTTTGGTTTTTTTGGTTTCTTTCTTTTTTTCAGCTATGAGTATATGAAACATTCCTACAAGCACAAGCAAGAAAAATAATGTTCTAAATATTTGGAGAATAACCTTGACAGTGTCAAAATATTTTAGAATTTTAGATTTAAAACACTTGATAGCAACAAATACTAATCAGAGATCAGAAGTATTATTATCCAGCTGATTTTTATAGAAAGTAGGCATATGGTAGTATTTCTTGTAGTTCATATTCAGAAAAGATAGCAGCTATTTTTTTTAACAGATATTAGCAACCTATTATTTTCCAGTAGGTGACCTGTAATACTCATCTAGACGATTACTGTCCATATAAAAAGCTAGATTATCCAAAGTACAGTAAGAGATGAAGAGCAAACAGAAATCTCTCACACAAAATCCTTTATTAATTTATTTCTGATGCATTTGGATCCATAAGAGTAAGTTCAGTGGTCCACAAGAATGATACCAGAAGTAGGTTCTCATGGAAGCCTACCAGTTCATCCAAAGCTTTTCAAACCCTGTGGTCTACCTGCCACTCTCCTTTCTCAGAGGCCTTGTACTGTAGCAAGCAAGAGCGTGCAAAGATGAAGCTATGGAATTTTCACACTGGAAGAAGCAATGCCTCTTTTTGCAGATAGTAGCTCCACAGTCTTTTTGCCATTCACATCCCCTTTTGAGAGCTTCAGGAGAATCATAAAAGTGTGAGTAACTCTCACACATGCAGAATCACTCACTTATTAAAAAAAACAAGAAAGGAAAAAAACCCACCCCGTAGCTCAGAATATAAAGTTGTTCTGAGAGAAGAGATACTTTTTTGAACACCAGTGTGTCTTTGCTTATCTGTAGTTTTCCAACATTTTCTCACTGTGGTGCCAGACCCTCCCTGACATAAATCGTTGCTTAAGTTATTAATAACTTGGGACAAGCCAACATAAAAAAAGTGCTTCTATTCAGACAAAGCTAGCCTGACATAGAAATTAACAAAGGTGCACTCACCTATTAAAATATATATAAGCTACGAGCTGAAAAAAAAAAAAATCAAGCACTTTTACCTCATAAGTGAAATAAAATCACCTGATAATATGTACACTTAAAAAGGTAAGAACATGCTTGTTAACCATCTGATCTAAAACCAATGTTACATTAAAGAGTTAGAAGAAACGTTAATGCAATACCTGCTGTTAATTCTAGGGATAAACATTACTTCTCAATAAGAAAATAAAATTCTTTTGCTCCTTAATTTCATTAAATAATGAAAACGCTTGTGCTTCTTTTAATGTTTGACACTAGCTCTAATGTTTTACAGAAGAAAAAAGTCCCCTTTTTGGCTTTCTTTAGGGGCAAACCAGTGAATCTTAAGCTTGCCAACAGGCTATGGATTCAAAATATTATATTTTGATTACTCCTTCTGTGGAAACTAGATCCTAATATAAGAGGTGCTGAGAAACTTAGAAAGACTCTCTTTGTCCTCAATGGGAGCTAGGTATAATTTCTGTGTACCAGTTATCTCAAGATAAGTATTCAGATAGCAGGGGAAAAAAATAAGGGGTTATCACTTTGGAAAACAGCTCAAATTCACCTTTTTCTTATATATTCTAGTTCATCTAGAGTAAGAATTTCCTAAATATTTCCTATATATTTTTTTAAAAAGTAATTAATTTTACAACATTGTTTCTCTAATTTCTTTTTAATTGTAACTGAAAAGTAGACCATACATACACAAGCAAAATATTAAGAATAAAAAATAATCCCAGTAAAACCACAAGCAGGTCAAACTCCTTTCACTGGATCTTTTGCTAGCAACAAACCAAAAGAGTGTGGCCAATAAATGGCTTAGCTAATTCATTATTTTTTTAATTGAAACTTCTCAATTGTCTTACCTGCAGAACACTCTGCTTAATTATCTGCCTGCCAGTTTCTATCTCCATTGATGCTACCAACCTCTAAACCAATTCATCGGTCAGTCTGACCCCTGATAAATCAATGTTATAATCTATAGTTTGCTGCCTTTTGCTTTAGCTGTCTGTGGCATGCTTTGATGAATATCTGCCTTGCAGGAGAAACATATGAAAATTACATCATGTGCAACTGGTTTGAACTGTTGTGCAACCATGGGACACTGAGCCACTCTGGGGAAAAAGTTAAAATGAACTAGAGTAGATAAATGTCAGTTTCGAGGGTTTTGACATTATATTATATTTAAATTAAAGGGAATGTTATTCTGGTTCCTTCCTGCTCTGAACCTTCTTGTTTTTCCCTTTCAGAAGATTCTGATAAAATATGTGATCATCCTCTGCCAAGGCTCTCAATACCTCTTCACAGCAGATGGCAGGGTTTACATGATAAAATCTTAATGATCGTGGACCTGCATTGCAATATGAGGTACCAGTACATTTTCAAGAGCACTAGGCGTCTGCGAGGACTGGCATTGGGTGATCATCCTACTGCTGAATGCTGCGTGGCCTCAGAGGCAGGCTCCGTGGAGATAGAGACAGCACCAGAGAAAGCTCCATTATCATGAAGCACTTGTACAGATGAAATGGAGATTTACGAATCCCTGCCAAATAAACTATATTATGGACTGTAAATTAAAATGGGGGCTTAACAAATAGTGAACTACATGCTAGAGAGGCTGATTTCCAGATTGTCCTGTCTATTCAGGCCCAGGTAGCTGTAGAGATCACCCCTTGTTAAGGAGCCCTGATCTCTCCGTGAAACTCAGACATTCTAGGTTTGAAAAGACAACTGCCAAAGCATTGACAGTCAGAGCAAAAAAAGGAATCCTCAGCTGTTTCAGCAGACTGACTGGGACATAGAGTCTTCATTCTCAGATGTATTTCCAATGCCTTCTATGGAAAGATTTCAGTTTTGCTTCTCTGCAAGTCATAGTGTGTTGCAAGCTCAAAAGAACAGATTTTGGTCTCTGAATTACTGCTGCTATTCATGAATCACAGTCCTCTCAGATCTGCCACTGAACCCTGGTGATACTTCCACCTGAATCACTAAATCCAAATAATTCAAAATGTTTACTATGTTTTGGTGAGCATCTTTTTGAAATATCTTCAGGGAAAAACACCATTTTTGAAGGAAAAGAACTAGATCATAAAAAGTGAAAAAGTTTTTTAAAACTCTTCAGAACAGTAAACCCCCCCAAAAATCTGTAAGGTAAAGGGGAAAATTCCACACTGCACTACCCCCTATATATGCCAGTGTTTCAGGAAGGATGCAAGTGATATAACCTGTAAGATTCATCTTGAAATATATTCAAATACGCAACTGGTATGTCCAATGGCTAGGGCTTTCCCAGGGAAAGGGAAATGCACAGCACAGGAAAAAGAATACAAATGAACTTTCTTTTCTGCTTATTTGTACAATTTAAAATTATAAAATTCACTTCATACTTCAAAACTCTACAAGGACACTTTGCCTCAAGTGAAAGTAGTTCCACATGGACCATTTTGTGTTTGTCTAATGTGTAAATGTGTTGTTTTATGTTGAAGTAAGTATAAGCCACTATACAGTGCATATACAGTAACTCAGCTATCACTTGAGCCCCATAAGTGCCATGCCCTAAGGCATGCTACACGCCATCTTTCATAAGGCAAGTAAAATATTTTCTTTGGACTATCTGCAGTGGCATAGCGTATAACAGAATATATTCCAGACCTAGTGAAGCAATATATTCCAGAAAACAATTTTTTTTTCTGGAAGGCACAATGATTACACATTGTGAAGCCATTTTTTGGAGTGTATCAGTCACGTTTTAAAGTGCACAAAGTTCTACTACAAAGTTCTGGGTAAGAGTTCTGTTCCTTGATTTATTCTCACTTTTCCATGAACACATTTCTGTTAACTTTCCCAGAATAGGGACATTAAAGGAAGCCAGCACACAACCATCTTCCCATTAGTGATGAAGTAGTGTTAGCAAAACACATAGGGGTATGACTCTATGAATAAGGGTCTTTGTAGTAAAGATCTTCCCAGTTCCACAATGACCAGTACCAGGCAGCACATAGCACTGCTAATATGCAGCGTGACAGACAGTGATAGTCTGAACTGCATCTCCTCAAGCAAAGACAAGAGAATAACAACTCTGAACTTCAGAAGATTGTAAAATGTAAACCAGACCATTTTACAGCACCTGGAACCAGTCATCCCAATGTCTTTTGATTTAGTTACCTACAACTGCAATTTCAATGGCATGTACCACTGCACACGCAGGAAAGGTCACGCAAGTGGAGCACAACATGTTGTGAAGAGCAGGTGCTACCACTTATCATCATCACCATTTGCATCAACAGCCCTACCTGTGACCAGCTCTACCTCCTACTGGTTCAGACCTTGGCCTGACTCGTAGTCTGGCCTCAGCCAGTCCCCAGAGAAGTGCCTGCTGCTCAGGGCTGGGGCTGCTCCCACTGCCTCCCAGCTGCCCTGCTCATGGCTGGGGTGGTGGGGCTGTGCCCTGCCTTGTCACCCTCATGGCGACACCCCATGCTGCCAGCCCCAGCCCACAGGGAGCCACTGTCCCACCTAGTGCCTAGGCAACAACCAGTTCCAGAACAGAAGAGATGGAGTGACTACAAGTACCTATTTAACAAAGCAAAGAAATGGACCTGATTTTGGCAAGAAACCCAGATTAGTTTATGCCAGATTTTTCCTATCTAGTTCCACAAGCCAAACTCTTTTCTTTGTAAGTGTCCAGAGTGATTCTAGGTAAATCCAAGTGGGGTTTTCTTGTGGGTGTTTTGTTGTTGTTGTTTGTTGGGTTTTTTTTAATTGTTCTGGTTGATTTGTTTCACGTAGCAAAGCTCTTCACTGAGATGAAGGCTCCTTGTACACAAGCACCTAGACTATGCATCTGTAATCATACCCTGTAAATGGCATCAGCAAAAGAAGGGAGTGACATTTTTTCCTCTTGATCACAACAGAATAAACAACATTTTAAAGGTTAAATTATTCAAATTCTACAGTTACCTGTAAAAAAAAAATGACATCTCTGCTGTACCTTCATATTTTTTACATCCAATTATTTTGATTTTTTTTATCCTGTCCCAGGCTTCCTGACTACTGCTGCTTAAGGGGCTAAAAAAAGTGTTGTAACTAGTGGCAACTCATTTACTTCCACTGATAGCTACAGCTCCTGATACATGGCTTTCAGCTTAACTCAGAGAAGTTAGATCAACTATACAGCAAGTTAGTAAAAAGAAATAGACAACACCTAAATGCATATCACAATGTCTTATACACTAAGAAAATCCTGTTTGGGTGTAAACTTTACCTTTTTAAGGTCAGGCAAATGTGACAGTCATAGGGACGAAATCTGCAATGGTACCTAAAACAGTCTATGTACAGATCAAGGTGAAATAAAATAAAACAAAACTAGGGAATTCAGTCTGAAAGCCAGTTTTAATTAATGTAAATCCCTGGAATCCCTTGTTGCTGATGCTACCAGTTAAGCCATGGATGGAACCATACTGGCTCACACCAGAAAAAACTCTGTCCCTTCAATGACAGAAGAGACTATATGGTATTCAGAAAACATAATGTAATTTTTAAGGGTTTACTGTTTTCTTTTTATTTTTTTTTTTTTTTTAATTTTCTCATCCTGTGGCTATCTATTAAAAAAGTAAACCAAAATGAAACAAGGTATTCTGCAAAGTATCTATGTGTGATCATGCAAGGAGATTTTTTAACTGAAAGACTCGCCTTCCTTAGTATCATTCCTGTCACTCCCTTACTGGCCACTTCCTTTGCCTCCCAGAAGCACCCCTGGGGCTGATGCCCCTGCTTCTAGCTTTGATTTTGCATAGATTATCCAAGATGCAGGTTGAGGCATGAAGATCCACTATTCCTTAACTTAAAAAAATGCAGCAGTTCAAGAACTGAAAAGCAACCGAGTATGATAAACCCAGTCATTTTGTCTATTCCTTATCAATCCATGAAAGCTATACCTTTACATCCAGACCACTCTTTTATCCCATTTTCTGATGCTGTTCTTAGGTTGTAACACCATTAATTTTTTCACACGGTTATGAATAAGAACTAAATGGAAGCAGGGAACACAGCCACACCACACTGTGTAAAGTAACATTATGACTGAGTTCATAAAAAGAGATGCTGACTGAGGAATTTAAAAGTTTTTCAAAACTTTTGATCTTGTTTATACATGTGAAGGCTTGATGTGAAAGCTTGATGTCAAATGTAAAGAGAAATATGTCTCAAGACAAAAATAAAAAAAGCAGACTTCCAGTTGAAATGTACCCAATGATAACCAACAAGTTTCTGATCTTGAAGGGAACATGCAAGTGTCTTGCATTTAATATTATCTTATGCCAAGCAGCCCTACTTTTCCTTCTCATTATATTTTCTTCATAGATGAATGTTGGTTTCACATATTTGATAAAAATGAAAGTTGCTGGAGTAGATTTTCAGTAAGCCTTATTAGAATAACTACCCTGCTGTATTTGCTTTGCCAAGGGGTCCTAAGATAACATGCTGTTTTGTGAGCAGCCAGGCACAAAGTAAATATAACAATTATTCTTTTCATTTGTGATAATCACAATTATTAGCAAGCAGATTCATAATAACCCTTTTTATTAAACTCTGAGCTCTAGCTCAGCTGACAAAAATATGAGCCTGAAATTTCAAATATTCCTAGATTTATTTTGTTTTCTGTATTTTCTTTCTGTTGCAAAGTATCAGTAGAAAGAATCGCAGAATGTTGAGCATTGGAAGGGACCTCGAAAGATCATCTAGTCCAACCCCCCTGCCAGAGCAGGAACACCTACAGTAGGTCATGCAGGAACACATCCAGGCTGGTTTTGAATGTCTCCAGAGAAGGAGACTCCACAACCTCCCTGGGCAGCCTGTTCCAGTGTCCTGTCACTCTCACAGTAAAGAAGTTTCTTCTCAAGTTTAAGCAGAACCTCCTATATTGCAGCTTGCACTCGTTTCCCCTTGTCCTACCATTGGACATCACTGAGAAGAGCCTGGCTCCATCCACCTGACAGTCACCCTTTACATATTTATAGACATTAATGAGGTCACCCCTCAGTCTCCTCTTCTCCAAGCTAAAGAGGCCCAGCTCCCTCACCTGTTCCTCATAAGGGAGATGCTCCACTCCCTTAATCATCTTGGTGGCTCTGTGCTGGACTCTCTCTCCAGCAGTTCCCTGTCCTTCTTGAACTGAGGGGCCCAGAACCAGACACAATATTCCAGATGTGGCCTCATCAGGGCATAGTAGAGGGGGAGGAGAACCTCTCTCGACCTACTAACCACACTCCTTCTAATGCACCCCACGATGCCATTGGCCTTCCTGGCCACAAGGGCACAGTGCTGGCTCATGGTCATCCTGCTGTCCACCAGGACCCCAAGGTCCATTTCTCCTACACTGCTCTCCAACAGGTCTGTCCCCAAGCTATACTGGTACATGGGGTTGTTCTTTCCCAGATGCAAGAGTCTACACTTGCCCTCGTTGTATTTCATTAAACGTCTCCCCGCCCAGCTCTCCATTCTGTCCAGGTCTCTCTGGATGGCAGCACAGCCTTCTGGTGTGTCAGCCACTCCTCCCAGCTTTGTATCATCAGCAAACTTGCTGACAGTGCCCTCTGTTCCCTCATCCAGGTCATTGACAAATATATTGAATAATACTGGTCCCAGTACTGACCACTGAGGGACTCCACTAGACAGAGGCCTCCAACTAGACTCTGTCCCATTGATCACAACTCTCTGACTTCTTCCTTTCAACCAATTAACAGTCCACCTCATTACCCGATTATCCAGAGCACACTTCCTCAGTTTAGCTGGAGAATGCTGTGAAAGACTATGTCAAATGCTTTGCTGAAATCAAGATAAACCACATCCACTGCTCTACCATCATCTAGCCACCTGGTTATTTTCTCATAAAAGGCTATCAGGCTGGTTAAGAAGTTATTTAGCATTTAAGCATTAAATACACAAAAGGATCTTGGGGCAAATTAATAGTTTTTCCCTTCTTATGATGATATCACAAGGTATAAACCAACATCTAGCACCTAACTGGGTTTGGTAAAAACTAAACAATTATGATTCTTGTAATTATAGACAAACGGTATTTGAAACACCTTGTCATTAAAAAGATGCTGGTAATCTTTGATTCTGACAAAATAATCTTTACATGAATGCAAAATTCTTACAAATAAGGTACAGTATTGTTTCTATATAACAAAAGAATGACTTGTATATTTGCTTCCAGTAGCAACAGAAAGGGCTTTGGAAATGGCATAATTATAGAATTGCTTTGAGCTTGTGGGTTCGGGGCGGGAGGAAGAGGTTGTACTTATTTCTGAAGAGAAATCCAGAAACAGCCTAGATATGCCATATGTGAACAAAAATTGTTGTTCAAATGTCACTCATGACGTGATATAGACAGGGAAAGGTTGACAGACATTTTAAAGCATACAGAAAGGCTAGAGAAATATTTTACTTTCAAGTAGTTTATTCATCTTTTGTATATTCAGAGAGGTTTAAAATGCATTCCTATCCACCTGTCAGTGTTCTTCTAATGAACCCTTCGGCAATATCCGTAGAAGGTAATGGAAAAGGTTGATTTTACTTGCATGGAGCAACATAAAATGAATGTTAAAAAATCAGAAAAGATTATAGGACAATATATTAGTGTTTGCAATGTTAACATGTATCTAACTTCTGACCTTGGTTAGACATTTAGGTAAATTTGTAGGCATGTTTTTAAAATATGATTGATTGATAAAAGCAAAGTATGACAGTACCTCAGCTGCAGAGTATTTTTAAGCATAATATCTTATGAGTTTCTGTATACACAGATATATTAACCCCATGTGTGAATCATACACATTATAGGGAAATAAGGTCAGGAACCTTGTGTAAAAGTTTTAAAATGTTATTGATAATAAACCAAATGCAGAAGTTATTTAACTACAATGAACAAAAAAATAATGGGGAATGCAAAAAAAGTGACAGGTGAAAAAAACAATGAGAATATTCCTGAGAATGCGGAAAAAAACCCCTATAGTTTCCAGTGAAAGTGATTAAATATATTCTATATTTGCCAACTATATTATTTGCATTTCAGATTTCTTTAAGTCAATAGGTTCTCCCTACAGGCTCCATAAAAGGGATGAGTTTTGAAGAGTTATATGAATGAAGACAAAAGACAGTGATTTAACTAATGAATAGAAGTCTACAAAAGTTAATAATGAGATCCAGAATAAAAGCCTAGAAGGAAAAAAGTATTAGGACAAAACAGAGAAGAGGTCAGTAAAAGCCACTCTGTAGTAAAGAGAATTAGAGATAAAACAATCTACAAAAATAAGTGACTGAAGAGCTGGGAAGAGCTTTGAAGGAGGTCTTCAGTCTAACATAAAGTCCGTTTGCATTAACAGGAGTCTTTTTGTTGACTACAGGGGATTTCTGTTCAGACCATATGAATTTCACCTTGATGATCTGAGGGCATTTTCTTTTTCTGTAAGCCATGCTAACAAGAATACAGCCTGTGTCAAAATATAATCATAACTCAAAATAATGTAAACCGTGTATCTGTGACTACATTGTCTGTTCTACAGTTCATACCTTCCATTAAAGGTTACACAAAGTGATAAATGAATGCCCTGACAACTTTAAAATTAGTACATACTAACATCCAGAACTACTGTGTTCCTTTCCAAACACAGATCAGGAAGCAGAGCTTGCTAAAATTTACTGGGGAGGTTGCTATTTCAGTCTAATAAAGTTACTTCACTGGAATTCAGTGAATCACAATTTAACATGAAGAACAAGGACTCTCCACATAATCCAGCCTGTATTTTCTCTGTATGTGCACAGTTAAATCCTACATAAACCGACAGCATTTTAGATTAAGACACATAACATCTTACAAACAAATAGAATGCCTGTATATTAAAAAGTAAATGTAATTCTTTTTTCCTGAAATTGAGAGTTGTGTAGGCGGTATCCCATCCAAATTTAGGCTGGGTGTACTAGAATTCTAATAGCAGGTAATCTGAAGTGCTCATTAGAGATATGCAAATAATTCACTGCCTAAGTCTGTCTAATTTAACCATATTTTCCCCCAGAATGAGGCCTGCCCTAGTGGAAATTAGTGATCCAGCCCACACACTTTCAATCCTATCAGCATTTTCAGTTTATATTTGCAATTTTTTTTAATGATTCTAAAAATTACTTTATCTGTCTTCTCTTCTGATCTTCACTGGTTATTTATATGCAGCAAGTATAATTATGCTTTTGGCAAGCTAGTGAAAATTAAACCCTTACAAGCAAGGAGAAAAAAGAAAGGAGGGTGGGGAAGCAAGGAAGAGGATGAAAATCCGGTTTGAAGTGGACTTATCACAAGCTTACTCATGTACAAGCAGAAGGCAGCTACATATTGTAATCTTACAGCACACTTCTAGGAGATGGTGACATTTGGCTCATGCTTAATGAAAGCTGAAGATGGATATTTTATTGATTTGAACAGGGAATGTATCTACTGGAAGATACTAAAGTCATGACTTTGGCAAGTTGTCTTGCTTTAAATATCAAATCATCTGCTCCTAAAAATCCAGTCTCACTGACAAGCAGAGATGTATCTTATGTCTTGCAGCACTAGATACAGTATACACTCTGAGCTCTTATCTTCATATACATCACTTTTGCATTTTTTTTTCCTTAATGACAAAATAACAACTCCTGCTAGTATACCACCCTGCTGTCTATTTTAATTGAAAACTTTTACCAGGCTTTGTTCTTTCAAGAGTTGTAAAAACTTAACTCAAAGTGAAGCAAATAGCAGATGAGGTACTTGAGGGAATTCAGCAGTGTAACTCTTTCCTTCCTTCTTCATATGGTTCAGCATCTTCACAGTACCCAGGAGCCTGAGAGCTACCAAATCTGCCATGGCGGTTACAGATACACTGCTTCAGAGAAGGAAGGGGCTGTGAAGAGCCTTCTCCTCAAACCTCAGAAAGGCACCAAAAAAAAAGCCTGTTCCCTAAAATGACTGAATGTAGTCTATGAAATGTATGCTGCCAACAGTCACGAAAGTCTCTACAAGTGCTGCCAAAGGTAGCCCTGACTGTTGTACTCCAGGACAAGCCTGGGATGTATATAGTTAAATTTGAAGAGACTTTGTGAAAATAACCTGCCTTTACAGGCTGGGCAAAGCAACAGCAACCATCCATCTGGCACCAGTGTGTCTTTAATAGCAGTCCTCACACTCTCAAACACAACCTGAACAGTTTGCACAGCGGCAAGTTTTTCTGCTCAGATGTATTTTTCACAGCTAATTCCTCTTGAAGAAGAAGCCACCATAAATCTCAAAAATTTCACCCCATAGAAAAAGCTGACAGTCTCATCTGCCTAATTAGAGCAGAAAAAGGCCACTTTCAATGGCTGAAATGTCAGCAGAATAATTCCACAATAGTTTTAGCAGACAAAAGTATTCTGTATTAGTGAAACCATCTGAAACTGTTTTGTAGTGTGCATGAGCTATGGGTTTGTTCAGCAGAACAGATATTGAAATGTGCACAACACAGATGAGAAGATTCACAGCCACAAACACTTAATGGATTCCTTCATCTATCAATACTCTTTTGTCTTTATAGTATACTTCTGCCTACAGCAGCGGTCAAAGATAATTTGCAACCTGCTGTAAGAGAAACTTTGAAGAGAATTAGCCATCTTGGTACTTCTCTTCAAATCCACTTGCACCTGAAATGGAATAAACAAAATTTGGATTACTGCAAGTGTGTGTGTTTTGTACACAGAAGCCATAGATAGTACCATTACTGCAAGCCTGCTGAGAAATTACATAAAAATAAATCAGAATGAAATAAAGCACTGTGGTTAATACATAAAGATGGAAAGCCAGAAGAAAGGTTAAGAGGTGGGAGCTTAATGGTTATTGTCCTATCATATTTTAAGAACCTGATCTTCATTTCTCTGAGGTAAATGCAGTGCCAAGTAAATGCAGGTCCATATTTCTAGCCTTAATACTTACTTATGAAGATGCTGGGTGTTTTTCACTTGGCAGAACAACCCTTAAAATAACAAAACATGTTTTGTAAGAACATTGTGTAAAGTGAAGGTTAAAGTGAGTTACTTATGTATTTAGAAGGTTCTCGGTTGTCAGAAAATGATGCAACACAGATCTAAGTGGAAGTAAGGAAACTATTACATAGACATGATCACATCTTGTGATAAGGAATGTATAAACCGCTTAATTAAGTAGGGGAGTATGACCTTTCACCAATAAATCAGCATCTGAGTTGTGAGTCTTTAATCATCATTTTGAGAAGCATGAAATGTTGTAGCCAGAAAAGCTGTCCTGCCAAGAGAGAAGGGTGGGGGTGGGGGGTGTGAGAGGAAGAAAAGAATTGTTTTACTGAATAAACTCTGAATTTTGCAGTCAAAAAGGTTTCAGTGCAAATTAAAGTTTGAATAGTCTTGGACTAGAAGGGAAACTTTGTCAAAGGAAGTTAAGAAGAAAAAAATGACAGGGATGTTGCGGAAAAGTGACATTTTCCTTATGACTGCAACTTCTATTCAGCTTCCCTGAGGAGTTACTCTGACTCTGTATTCATTGACCCCAAAAAATATTTGGGTCCGTGCTTGCTGCAATAGGTGAACTGCTGATGAATCCAAAAGAGAGTTTTAAGGGCTCCCATCTGGGCAGTTAGTCATGCCAGCGGTGCTCTGTGAAGGAGCCAGGCAACTGAAAGCGCTGAGAGGTCCAATTCTTGCTGTATTTATCTCCCATTCTGCAATGGGGATGGCCTCAAGTATCCCAATTCCTATCAGAGCCACAGATCCTAAAACCCAAAGCAGCTGATCACTAAACTGGAGTTGCTGGTCTGTCAAGAATGCCAGCTTCACTGAGCAACTGCAGGGAACCTATTTAAATACAAAACACTGTGTGCCAGAACTCTCAAAACTTTTTTTTTTTTTTTTTATTTTGATTCAGCAAATTGCAAAAGTGTTTGGTTTTCATCCAGTTCAGACTGATGGTTCTCAATGATGATGGTTCTCAAACCATAAGATTTCCAAATCTGGATTGTTTTCTTTAATAGTTTCCAGTGTAACAGGCTATTTCAATCAAACAACAGATGTTTCAGCTCTACCTTTTGTAGTTCTTATCGTTTTCCTCATACGTTTAGTCCACCGTTGGTGTGCATTATTTGC
Source organism: Caprimulgus europaeus (assembly GCA_907165065.1). The sequence continues at coordinate 85,671,016 of OU015523.1, read as the reverse complement.
ATTATTAGCTCCTAGTTATTTCCCAGTTACCATAAAAAAGCAATCAGTCATGTTATTTGAAAGCAAAAGTTGGTTGAGTTTGCTGGTTTTTATACAGCACATGCAGCTTTGTGAGAGGCTTAATCGATGAAGCCCAGTTTAATATGGCTTTATGTCTGGCATTTCAATTATCCCATGCAAGCTCTGTTTTTCAAAGCTTAGGGGGTTCAACAGCTCTCTCTTGTGAGGATTTGGATGTCTAAAAGTATAGTTGATATACTGTATAAAGAACATACATCTAATCTCAGACAAATTTGTTATATTTATCAGAAGACAGACAAAGTATGTTCAGTGTCTAGCAGATTAGTGCATTAGCATTTACAAAAGTGACAAAGGGCTTATAAATAATGTCAACTAAATGTTTTTTTTCTTATTAATAAATTTTTACCAGTCAACTCTATTCCTGCAAACTCGGTCCTCTGCAGATTCCCAGATATGCTTCCATGCCTGTTTCCCTATACAGTACCAAGTTTTACCCTAATTCCTTGAAGCCAAATTGGTTTCTGCTTTCTGTCTCTGTGAAGCTTTCACCTTTCTTTCACAGCAAAAAACGATTACCTCTGATTCTATTAAAATGTATTTTATGTATTTTTCAGGCAGGATTACTGGCTGCAAGATTAATATGCAACTCTAGTTTCAGAGGTCACACTGGCTCTTTAAAAAGAAGCACTTTCTCTTTTGGTCATTTGAATTTATCAAGAATTATGCAAGGTAATACACCTAACCTGAAATAAACACAAAAAGAAAATCTGTATTACTATAGCACTACCTTTGCAAACAATCCTTGTTTATTTTATTTCTGAATTTTATATTATTAATAACTTTAGTGGCCATGTAATCTTGAATGTGCAAGGCATTAAAGGATATACACAAATCTCAAACAGTGTTTTACAAATTTACATTTGCTTTCAGTTACATAAGTTTTGATATATCGAGCAACATAATCATATTTCATATGACATTTTGTATCTTTTATTTGTCAAAAAGAATATGAAAATCCATTTTCCACTGTGTTGGAAGTGACAAGTGTAAAAAATAAATATTTATTTCAGGTAAATATTTTTGTCTGACCATAAAAAAAGAAAAAAAAAAAAATCATTCAGACTTGGGTTTGTTTTTTGGGGTTTTTTTTGCAGGTTGAAAAGATGGGCATCTATTGTACAGCACACATATACCAGATAGTGCAATCTGCAGTAAGGACTGGCAAGCCAATGTGTTTCTTACACGCTACGCATGAACGTTCCCTGTCTTACTGCAATGACCTTATGATCCCTGGTGCCAAATGTTCAAGTCCCAGCTGTGGATTTAAACTCAATCTCGTTTTGAGTTTCCATTCTGTTGGCAGCGGAGTCATTCTTCACTGCACTGCTCAAGCCAGAAAAGGCTTCCTGACTTGGAGGCAGACTCAGATAAGCAATGGCTATAAGAGAAGTTGTAATTGCACAAGCTCTTTCTTTCCCCCAAAAGGTATTACTACAAATGAGCATCATTGAAAATTCTTCTGAGCTTTAACAGGGTAGATAACCTCATAGGCAATTGTGAATCCAGATTAGCAAAGTGGACAGAAAAAAGGCTTGTGTTATTTAACCCCTTCCCAGCAAGCATGGATTTTCCTGATAGGTTTTTGGGGATTTTTAAGAGAGCTTTCTGAAGTGAGGAAGGTAAGTAGGGCAGGCCTAGCCTGAACATTAGTGAAAGCTGCACTGCTGAAATAGTACAGCAGACTATTAACAACACAAAATCAGGTAACCAGAAATTAGGGGATGCCAGAATAACTACTGATCCATTTTCTTTTCCCCTCTTTGTACATAAACTTTGTAAATGACATCTGCTATTTCTCCTCACTGTGTGCACAGATCAGGCACTGCTTATTAAATAGCAGCTATACTGTGCTTACTTCATCCTCGCTGTTCAGTGAATACACCATGCACCCTTTACAGCATGCTGTTCAAATAATGACTTGATACCAGAATATTAACTTCCTCAAGGGTTCTTGATTCTCCCACTGTAGCTTTTTAGTTCTTTCTAAATATTAACAGATTTACCCACACAACATCACTGTGCAGTATGCGGTAACATTGTTGGGAATATTTCACAAAGGAAAGCTGATGTGCATCTACTGAAACCAAAAACAGAGAGGTGAGAAATAAATTTCAGAGCTCCAGGGTCTTGCTTTTTCCAGCAGCTGGCACTGTGCAGCTTCCCACAGGCTCTGCACAGGTACCCCACCGGCCTTGGCTGCTGGGGCATGTGCAAGGCATTCTGCACATCAGAGTCAGTGCATCACAAGCTGTCGTGTAGATGATAAGAAACACACAGCGAGCAAGCCTTCACTGAAAGCAGAGCTTCATTTAAGTTGCATGTCACCCAGCTATCTTCTAGCATAAAAAGTTCTCTTTCCTGAATTTGCTTTCCAGCCTATGAAGGGGATGACTTGGCATATCTGTCACAGGCAGCTGATCTGGCTTGATCACCATCAATATCAGAGCGATCCTACAGAAGCAAGGTTCTAGCCTTCAATTAGCTCACATGAATATTTTCTTTTCCAACTGTGAGCTTCTCATGGACCTGTCTACCTACATTTTCCTCAGTGACTGTTCCTGTTCAGTCTCTGCTACTGCTGTCCAAGATTCATGAGCCTTGTCAATATCATTCTCTTACCTCCAGTTTTCACATTCCTGCACAGCTGCAGTCAGCACCACCCATGGGCCACCCTATGCCTCTCAGGTGGTTCCTGCCATCTCTTCCTCCTGCTGACAGAGGTATCTCCTCCGTCTAACTCCCTCGCTTCCTACTCCACGCCTGCTCCTCACCTCACTGCCACCAAACCAGACTGCAATTCTCAGCTCTTTTTGGATATCAAGTGATGTCCAAAAACACAGAAAAGAATCTCCCTGTGGAGACTGAGAGCCCCCTGCGAGTACCATATTGGAAGAAAACTGCTGTTCACCCTGATATACATGGATACAGCTATTTAGGGATAGTTCATGTGCAGTCAGGTCACACCAGTGATTTCTGAGAGATAAAGCAAGCTCAATTTAGACACAAATCACAGACTTTGGCTGCCAAATGCTAATTTTGCTACTGAGCCAGGGCAAACTGAGGTATTTTTAAATGTGTATGAGTGGACTAAATGGGGGTGGTTTTCCCAAAGAAATGGCAAAAGATACATTTTTATCAATTCCAAGTTCATTTTCCAAAGCACAGAGGGACTGAATTTCATCTAGTAAACAGTTACAAGAAGGTCACTTAGGGTTTTTTTAAAATTTTATTTTAATAATATATTTTGCCTCTAGACATTTTCAAAAACCTGAGCCCAGGCAGATCTTGGCAAGGGAAAATGTCAGATAACTTAATTTTGGAAAAGTTATAAGGAACTGACGACAGTCTCAGAGTGAAAGGCTCTTTATTCAAGAAATTATGTTACAACTTCACCTACACGAGTTTGCTCATATCGGTAAATTTTCTGGATTTGCTTAACAGTAATGAAACACCATGCTGATACATACTCACTCATTCTGGAACATTTAAAACAGCCTTTGCAGGCAAAATTATTGCACTTGGTGGCCCTAACTTGGGATTCCTGACACATCCACATTTCTGTTTCACTTTAGTGGGGTTTAGCCAAGTAAAGTGTAAACTCTTGTTCATTGTTCTGATAGAGGGTTAGACCTCCCAAGCTTGCTAGCAGTCCATCTGCTCTGCCAGCTAATGCTATTGTCCCGAAGACACCACCTCCTCCATTGTTCCACCAAACAATCCATGCCAGCTCTTTTCTCAGCTGACACTGACAAGTACATGTCGACCCATTTGCATTCTCCCGCACACATCTGTGACACTGAATATAGCCTTTCATGGTTTCAGGCAGTTTAAAGCCTAGTAAGAGCTAGGAAATATGATATTACAAAAATAAGAATATACTCAAGCTTTTAATTGCACCAGATTAGTTTATCTCATCAATGTAACATCCACATTTGCCTGTTTACTTTGCTCCCTTCCACCCTTCTCTTCCTAAAGACATACTAGTTATCACTGAAAAGTGAAATAAAATGTTTTAAAACATTCAGCAAGTTTAAAATACACTTATATATGAAGAAACTTGATTTCCTAGCATAACATGTTCTGGTAATACTTAAAATAGATATAAGAGTAGAACCTCTTTCACCAAAGACTGCTTTTTGGGGTGAATCCACAAAATGGAAAGACCAAAATAAGGATATACATTCTTTCCAGTAGGTCCCTGATACAGGATTTATAGTTAGCAACAACAACAAAAAATTCTCATTAATCCCAGCATTTTAAGGAAAAAGCAAGGGATAGAGTGAAACTATAGTTGTTACAGGTAGTAGAAATCCAAAATTATTGATAAGGCACAGACTAAACTCAGTACTCTACCCCTCACCATGCTTGATACTGCCTCGTTCAAACCTCAGGTGAACTTCATGTGATACAAAACAAAACAGCCTTATTTTCCAATAACAATTAATCTATGACAGAAAAGAAAACAATGTAGATGAATAAAGGCATCATAACACAATAAGTTAAAATTACAGTTGTTGCCTACAACACACAAGTATTTAAGGACAGAAAGAAACAATACATCTACTTGTTGGCACAGTGGCTGAATAAGATACTAAAATATGAAACGTCTACTTTTGCTGATTCATCAGGCTCTCAGGGAGTGTTATTTACTGGATATTCCAAAAAGGAGCCAAGCCTCCAAAACAGAAAGGGAAACAGTGTCTCTCTGTCATGACAGATCATATTCTCAACATGTCCTTCAAATGGCTCCTATGGTGGCTCTCAGCCTCTGATGGGGAATCACACTGACCACAGCTCTTGGACCAGGGCAATAGATGATAAGTACTGGCTTTAAAACAGTATAATAAAGGGGAAACCCAATGCATTCTCTACAGACACTGTGCAGTCTTTTAAAATCTTAATTTTGTTTACATTGGTGCAAACCTGTCTCTAGAGATTTCTCTAGAGTTAATTCTGCCTCCAAATAGGAGGCATCTGACAATTATCCACCAGTGTCCCAGTTTAACTAAATTCGTTTTAAATTGGAACAACTTGTTATACAGAAATACAGAAGGGGGAGTTGAAGGGGGATGTCGTTTTGCCTGAGACACATGATTAGATTTAAGCATTGAAAGAGAAGGTCCCATCCTCTGGATACAGTCTGTCAGACCCACACAGCTGCACTTTTGCTTCCCCCCCCACCCCCTCCTTTTCCTTCTATTTTTGCCTTTTGCTGAAAAGCATTTTGGCAAATGAAAAATCTTAATTATATTTCTTTTACAAAGATGGTAAAAGCACTCATAATTTGTTTTAACACAAGCAAGCTCAGCAAGGTGACACATAATCAAGCATTTACAGACTGATGTATTAAAATATTTTTCTGCCAACTCCTGTCCTGCATCTATGATATAAGAATTCTCCTTTGTTATTCCTTTTTATTATTTTCCCGTGCAGATCACTGGGACCTGTGCCAATCTTTGTGAGTGTAGATGGTAATAGAAAGTCCCTTCCATCACAGTAAATCTTTTCCTTGAGCATATAAAAAAATTGTTCTTTAAACATCCAAACAGAAAACATTCCTCAGTGAGGAAACTAGTGTTCTGATTTATCAGTAACAACCCAAAGAACAGTGCTAAAAAGGTGCAAGGAAGCCAGTGAATCATCAGTATTTCCTTCTACCAACAAGAGGCTGATAGTAATCAGATGTCAGTGAAGAAAGAAAGAAATAGGAATATTTTCACATAAATTATACTATTAAAAAAACCCCACATGTAAATATGTATATATATTTGTGTATACACACACACACGCACACACACACACCAGGTGACCTTCACATGGATGGCTTTCCTGACTCTGGTGTTAACCTAAGAAAACAGATCCATCTGGTCCTGAGTGCTAAAGTGTAGACCTCTCCAGAAGCAAACAACTTCTTCCAAATTGCAAAGCATTCTAGCTCCCCTAGATTAGAAAACACTAGACTGGAAAATTGTAGGAGATTGGTTTCTACAGACTCTGTTTACAACTGCAGTCTGTTACCAGACAGCTATGACTTGTTCTGCAAAGGATCTCGCCTGCAGCAAGTGCCCCAGAGGCAAGTGAAGATCTTTTGTTTGTTTCAACAGTAGATCTCTAGCAAAAATCAGTGTGCTAAGTCTGGAATTCTGTCTTCCTTCCTTTCCTCCTCCAATTTTCAGTATTATTACTATTTTAACCCAGGCAATCATCCTAAATATCATTAAAAAGACTAGAATCTTGGCTGGATTTAACAAAAAAAAAAGTGTGGAGAAAAAAAAATATATCCAAGAAGTAATGAAATAACAAGAATTACTATAAAAACCCCTCTCATAATCAGATACTGCTTTTATCACATCATATGCACTAAACTTCTCTGAACTGATGTCCTTTTCATTCTAATGTAGTAAATTAAATATCTGTTCCTTGCAGAATTTGATTCATCTAAACTAGATTAAAATCAAATCATGAACAAAATCAATTTCACTTAAAGTACAATAATCCCAGCCCACTGAGGCCCCCGTCTAGTAATCATAATAAATGTTGTCTTTACCACCATTTCCATCCCTTATTTTTCCCCCTAACCTTTCACTGGATGCATAATTTTCATACAATATTATAAATTATGACCTTGTATATCTTATTCATATCTTATTAGCACAAGTTGGCCAAGAAGCCAGAGGCAAGACAACCTCATTCAAACATTCCTCTAGGGTTTTCAGGTCAAGTAATTTTTTAAATTGGGATTGGTATAAACCTCAAGGGATTTCTTGATTTAAGAAAGAACTACAAATATTTAAGCTGTCTTGGGGGGATTATGCTGACATTGGATCGTGGGATTACCTCCCGCATAAGACTCAAGGGATTTGGACTGGTTCGGTGTCTCGTCAGAAAACTGGGCAAAAATGCTTCTTACGTGATGTTAATCAGATATTCAATCATTCCTCACTGTAAGCATGTCAAAAGGTAGCAAACAAAGGGAGAGGGAAGCAGTTGCTTTGAGATGTGTAGGAAACAAAAGCAGTCCTCTCACATATTGCAGCATTTTGGCTTTTTTATAAGGTAGTACAATTCCTGGTGACAATGGGCCCAAATCGTGAAAAAAGATTCAAACCACTTATACACCAAACACCTCAGAGCTTGCCCCTTGGATTTCCAGATGATCACTACCAGCAAGGTAGTAGCTAATTAAAGACTTTTACTAATAATGAATAACAGTTGGCACTTCTACAACAGAGTATAATTTGTCTCGGAGCACTTTAATCTAATAACCAAGTCTGACAACAACCATTGAAAACAGGAAACTGTGATGGTAGCTGATGTAGTTGGAACTGTGAGAAGAGTTTAGGCAAAAGGCCTTCTGTCCTACTCAGAGCTAGGCTCTGACTCAGACCTGAGGCTAGGCTTGAATTGCAATGAAACCATCCTGTCAAGAACAGCTCTTTAATAAATCCTCTGACCATCAAAAGTAAGTGTGAAAAATGTCATTCTCCTTCAGTAATTTCCTTCTCTCTCTCTTTTTTTTTTTTTTCTTCCCTCTTAAAGCAGAAGTTAGAGGGGAAAAATGACAGGAGTTAAAGTCATTCACCACTGGAACAATAAAAGGAACTATAGCCAGTAACATCCAGAAATAAAATGGCTACTTGAGAATTATATCTGCTTGGTTCTGCTGAATGTAAAGAGTCAATGCCAGATCATCATACTGAGAAAAATATTGCAAAGGAAAATGGATTTTTTACAGAATGAATGTCCAAAGAAAATTAGAAGTCACTCTCAGAAAGGGATAATAATGTCTTGTCAAATATGGATCCAATCCCTTCAACTGAAGTACATTTTTTGTAAATTTATTGAATAAATAAAAAAAGCAAACCACAACCCTAAACTCACACTTATTAATGGTAAAGTATATATATGTCCAGTGTGAAAAACTAATGGGGTTTTTTTGTTTAGTCATTTTTGTTTGGTTTTTTGTTTGTTTGTTTTGTGTTTTTTTTTTCCCTTCAGCTGCTTCATTGGAGAATGACGAAAATGTCCTTCTGCAAAGGCACGCTCTTTATTCCTTCATCTAACCACAGCATCATCAGACACATCTTTACTCTCTCTCTATGTAGCCTTACATATCACCAGTAAAACATATTGTGCAAAGACACAATCAAGGTTAGTTTCAAACTGCAGAGGCAGAAGATAAAGGAGACTGGACTGTGATAGGAAACTCGATCATAAGTCTGTACTTTTTAAGGGTCCCTGACAGGACTCACTGTTGGAGAAATCTATCTCTCGATGCATAGAAAACTCTTAAGTGACAACTCCATTGAACCAAAATTTAGCTGTAATAGTCTCTCTATTTCAAATACAGACTTTCATCTTTGTACCTTTAAGACAGCACAGGAATTGCACTGTACATAACAACAAAGATTGTCTATGCTGGAGGGGAAAGAAAAAAAAAAAAAAAAGAAAAGAAAGGAAAAGAAAAGAAAAAGAAAAAAATCCCCAATCCTAACTAAACTTGACAGGAAACTACTTTCCACTCACTCATGAAGAGATTCCAGCACCACTGACAACAAGCCCTGCTGATTGGGGTCAGTCACTTTTCAAGCCCAAGGGGACCGTCTTTTCCAACTTCAATCACAGTCTCATAACTCCTCTATAAATAAACATACCAAGGAAAAAAAACAAGCAGAGAGAACCAGCAGTCACAAGCCACATATAACAGTGGCATCCATTAAACTACAGTAATAATGTTTGTGTTCTAGGAAGTCTGGAGAGAAGGGAATGAGTCTCCTTCACACAGATGAAACAGGCTTTATTTGAACTATGTTTACAACTTCGAATGGTTTGGTAATTTTACAAGCACATCTGCCCAGACAAATGCATTATAGACACTAAACACCATCTAAGAGGCTTCTAACTTTTTACACTCACAAAAGAAACACTGCAATAGAATGTGTCAGACATTTAACTAACACAAAAATGAAAGTTCATTGTTAACGCTGATTTTAGATAAGATTTTGGTGTTTAGGATTTCAAGGACACATATTTTTCATTGAATCTACAACAAGCAATCTTTGTGTAAAACAGAAAATGTAAATCATGATGGTTAACCAAAAAGTATAACTTATTTCAAATTAGTCATATCCCAAAGTACTGATAATTTTACAGGGGAGAGTAACACTCTTTTAATTCCTAGCGTTGTGTATGCTGAGACAATCTTATGTGAAGGCCTACGTGTGTTTGGAGGTGGGGAAGCCGGAAGAGGACATAAGAGATTAAGATATTTCAATTAATGGTTAAGAAATGGTTATATTGAATACGTATGACCTCAAATGTTTATATGTTTTTTTCTCGTAAAGGATCTATTGACCATTTTATCTTTTTCAAGAATTTTATGTGAAAAGGAAATAATCCTTTGGTCAACCTTAAGCTTTCAAAGAAAAATATGAAAATGTATTTCTAAATTTATTTCTTGCTATTTAAAAATTAATATGCATTTGGGGCTACAGATCAGTTTCTAGATATAGAGCAAGTTTCAGTATTAAAATAGCTGAAAGAATCTATTTTAACATCAGTATTTCTGAGATTTAAAAAAAAAAAAAAAAAAAATCACTCTTTTGGGATTCCATGCTAGTGAGCACAAAAAACCTAAGAACTGTTTACTAAAAACAAGAGAGACATGCCTTCCCCCCCCCCCCCCCACATGCAAGCAAAGAAGCATCCTAACATCACAGAACTATAGAAAGTTACTGCTGATAGAACCTCAGGACATCAGCTTGTCCATCTCCATAACATAACTCAAGATTAAGTATGCCTAGAAGATATCTGCCTAACCTATACTTAAAAACTTGCAGAAATAGGCATTTCACAGCTCCTGCACAACCCATCTCACGAACTGGAGAGTCTTTTTAGTTAAAAGTATGGTATAATGCTATATTTTGTCTAACATCTGTGTAGGCAAACAGTGAATTAAGTTCAGTGTTCACACAAGTACCCAGTTGTTTCTTCAGTATTAGCCCTGTGTGCAACATCTAGAATACTGTGTCCAGTTCTGGGCCCTGCAGTTCAAGAAGGACAGGGAACTGCTTGAGAGAGTCCAGCACAGAGCCACCAAGATGATTAAGGGAGTGGAGCACCTCCCTTACGAGGAACGGCTGAGGGAGCTGGGCCTCTTTAGCCTGGAGAAGAGGAGACTGAGGGGTGACCTCATTAATGTCTATAAATATGTAAAGGGTGACTGTCAGGAGGATGGAGCCAGGCTCTTCTCGGTGATGTCCAATGGTAGGACAAGGCAACAGGTGCAGGCTGGAGCATAGGAGGTTCCAAGTAAACACGAGGAAAAACTTATTTACAGTAAGGGTGATGGAGCACTGGAACAGGCTGCCCAGAGAGGTTGTGGAGTCTCCTTCTCTGGAGACATTCAAAACCTGCCTGGACGTGTTCCTACTGTAGGTGTTCCTGCTCTGGCAGGGGGATTGGACTAGATGATCTTTCGAGGTCCCTTCCAATCCCTAACATTCTGTGATTCTGTGACATACGACATCTGTCACAGGCTCTCTCTGTAGTTACAGTATAAAACGCATGGGGTCAAGCACTGTTCCATAGTTATCAATAACCACTCCTTTAGTCATGCTAAACGGTATCTCCCAGGTAGTGCCTAATTATTACATGTGAAATAGGAGGAACCAGTAGCAATTTCCACCTGGCAGTATAAAGCGGGCCATCCTCTTTTGGAGTAGGGTTAAAGACCGGAGAATTTAGTCATATGGATGCAAACGGTGTTGCATTTTCTGAGGGCCAGACAATGGGCCTGAGTGGTTTTTTTACTAGTATAGTCCTAGCCAAAGGGAAAGAACATGTTTCTGCTAGAAAATAATTCAGTCTAATTAATGCTATTCTGTTCTTCTGCCAACATATAAGCATAACATTAGCATTCTGTAAATATTTAAGATGAGATTACATTTCCTATGTGAAATCATATTTCTGCTCTATTCCAAACAAAAGTACATGCCAACTCCCTGAAAGAAGAAAAACCTTCACCTTATTAAGCACCTGATTTATTAATAAAAAGAGCAATCCCAAATTAATATTGCTGTATATGAAACTTGAGCCTTTTTCCTAGTGCTGTCTGCTTCTAAGAATCCTGTGTACCAAACTTTAAAGGTTTAACCATTTCCCTTATTTATAAGTAGTTGTATAAGACAGCTGCCCCAACAAATCCCATTCAGTGCTTTCTCAGCAGGTTCACTATCTGATCTAACATTGCCAGAACAACACACAATACTGTTCCATGAAAAGGGACACTGTGGGGGTTTTCTTATCACATGCCAGTAAAAGCTGGTTTTTTTTTTTTTTTCACAGGAGGCTTAATGGTGAAGGATAGTCTTTCTCTTGTTATATTGGTCTAACTCTGCCACTCGTAACAACAGTGAGAATCATGGCCTGCAGCCACTCTTCTAATCATGGTGCTAATTAGCTCACAATAAAAGAAAGAAGGACGAAGCCTCTGCAGTACTCAGTGTTAGCATATCTGTCTGGCACCCAGTTGCAAAGCAGGATCAGTTAGGTCTGTGTTATGTTGTCAGGTTCTCTTTGCACTTTAAGTGCTCGAGAATAGACTTGCAAAAGCCAGCAGCCTGAAAACGGAGATGCGGAAAGTAATCAGAAGGAAGGAAAAGAGAAGGGGATGTGTAAACCCCAACTCTTAGATCGTATGTCACCTGCCTTCAGGTTGTAGGCCTGCTAGCACACTCTCTCCCCTTCTGGAGTCTAGTGCTCAAAAAGGAGTAGGAGTCATGGCATGTCTTTAATTCTTAAGCAAAACAAAGGAACAGGGGATGACATCTGTCCTTGCTGCTTCTCCCTTTCCATGCAAGCATGCATACTGTGTCCTGGGCAGGGGCTCTAGTGACAGGCTCTCTGGACAGGTGAGTAGAGGCTTAGTCTGTCTTCTATTCCTGAGAAAGCTTACAGGAAAGGGGCCCAAGAGGAAGAATACCTGTTTTGAAAATACCACATGCAAAAAAATCCCCAAAGGCAGTGCTTTTGGCCAACCAGAAGCTTCAGTACATAAACAGCTGTATGCATATATTGATGCAGCAGTGTTCAAGGTTTTAGCAGTAGATATTTTGGCACATGAGGCCTTCAACACAATGGTGACTACCAACGGTTTTCAGGATTTCATTCCTATCTGAATGCTGAACACGCCCACATAATCTGTGATTTAAGTGATTAAAGTCCTTTAGCCCAAAATGCTCAATGTGTTTGTGGGGTATTTAAACTATGGGTTAGAAAACTGCCAAAGCCAGAAGAACCCAGTTGTTTGGGAAAGCTCATAAGAATATTCAGAAACTCACTTGTGTATGGCATACCTCAAACTACTCTGATGACATCTGGAAATACAGCAATCACTTCCGAGCACTGCAAAGTAACAGACCAGTAGCTACTCTGAAATTCCGCTTGGTGTTTGAAAGGTGATATTTTCTATCATGTTGGAGCATCTGACATTTCATGTTTTCCTACCAACTAAGCTCAATTTATTAAAGTTATCAAAGCAAATGTTTTCATTAAAATCGAGTCAGAACGTCTCTTTTAAAGAATTTTCAAATTAATTTTAATCACCTACAGTAAAACCTTAAGTTAATTTTCCAAATATTTTGTTAACATTTTATAGTTGTAGGTTTCTTTGATGTTTCCTTTTTATGAACTTACATCATATGAAGCTGCTGGTTTCACACTTTATACTCACTTTTAATGCACATAATCATGTTAACTGGTAGTTAATTTGTTTTTGATTGTTAGAATTACATTTTCAAAGACCTTTTAATCATTTTGAGAATGTTTTCTCCAGTCTGTTTACAAGGCAAAGGGTTTGATCTCTGCAATAGGAGATTTTTTTAATGAAATCACTATGCCATTTAAAGGTGGCAACGTCCTCTGTAGCAAGCAGTAGCAGAAGAACACAAATCAGAAAAAATTAGCATGATGCATATGCAAAAACATCAATGTATTAAACATAAATTTCTAAACAGAAATCCAAATAGATTCTCTTATAGTAATAATGTTCTGGAATTAAGAGAATTTAATGCAATCCTTGCTTGCAAAACTCACTTACATGCCCATGAGTTGTTGTTTTTTCATTAAGATAATTCAGTTTTGAAGATCTGGCTTCATTTGTGAAGGAATGTGGGCAGGGGCAACTCAAGCCTCTTCCCATATATCTGTGTTAGGTAATATCTGAGTAACTAGGTCAGTCATTACTAAACCATACACTCACTCTTCCTCACTGTCATTTGGACAGAGGTCCTTTTATCACATCAAATGTATATTTGATTCTTTTGTAACCAGCCTAGCTGGAAATTACAGAAGGGGCATAACGATTTGTTTTTCTTTTCAATAGTAAGATATGTTTTTAACTTGGCATTTTCAACCACAGCAACAAACATCCAGTGGCATCCACTCTTGCTGCTGTTACTGCCTGGGTCTTTTTCTGCCCTCGCTGCCCTGCTCCAACCAGGCACAGCTGCCATGTGTATGACAACTACAACTTTAATAAACAGAAAAAGGGAATATGGAAGCAAGCAGGCAAAGAACTATCAGCTTGCAGCATTGCCAGGCTTGCTCCTTTGCCTTTTGCTTTTCTCAGACTTGATGAAGCTAGTAACTAATGGAGCCTGCGGGGAAAAGAGGAGTGTTGAGGAAAGTGGGTACACAGGTCACTAAGGCCACTAGCTACTGCTCTGTATAAAAAAAATTCTGCGCTGATGTTAAAATGCATCATAACTCATAAATTAGAGCCCAAAATTAACTGCTCTGATGCAGTTTACTGGCACTATGTGAGCTGTCAAGACTGAAGCAATTATGTGCTCAAAGTACAAGCTGTAGATTTAATACTAAGTCATATTTGTTCCTACTCTTGGACTTTCACATCTGAAGATAAGAATTTCCTCAAATTCCCTGTAAAGAATAACCCCAGCATCTGACCTAAACAGTATCTCCCCAGAAAAAACTGTCTCTAAAATGTAGGGCTGTCCATAGGATGTCATTAAGCATAAGGCAGGGTCTTCATTTGCCTTCATGCATCAGCAGTTAACTCATTATTCTATAAAGCTTTTGAGAAATTCCTCATATAGGGGAAAAAAAAAAAAGTATAAAATGGAAATCCACCTCACTGCTGTGCAGCTGTGCTAGCAGTTCTCAGTAGCTTTAAAAGAAGCATCATTGACAGGCTTTTAGAGGCAGCTGCATCCTGTCCTCTCAGCCTTAACACATTGCTCTGGCTAGGGCTAGCTTGTGGGAAGGAGGGAAGGTTGCTACTGCTGAAAAAGCTGGGTATATGAAGTAACCAAATTACGCAAGAGGTTTAGGAAAAATCTGGGGTGAAAGGGCATGGAAACTCAGGCACGTGGAGATTTACAAAACAAACAAAACCATTTTGATACATGAAAGCAGCTGTAGTCTACGGGAAAAGCAGAATGGGAAAAAAAATTACTTTGGAGCACTAAGTCTCAATATTAGACTTTCCAGAGGAACTTGGTTTATTATCTAATGAACCAGCAGGTTATTTCAAATAGCAAAAAAACCACCCAAAACTTAATTTTAAATTACAGTTTATTTCATCTACCTTCTCTTTGTAAATCCAGCTTTTTATAGGGGTGCTTGTAAATAGAAATAAAAGCCTACCAATTGATATATTTAAGCTGTACCTGTTGCTAAGTGTTTCTGTGTGTACAGTAACTTGTGAATATTTATGCAGGGAAAAAAAAAAGTCTGTTTTAACCATCAGCTAAAAGTTGTCATTAAGCTCTTGAAACTGGTAATTGATATACTCATAGAAGGATGGCCTTTTATTTTTAGGTGAGTCTGGAATAAAAAAAATTGAATTATGAATAAACGTGGTTTTGATATTTCCAACCTTTCTCCAACCCTTTTAGGCTAGATTTATTTCAGTGACTATTATAGCATTATATGATTTGTTTACAGTAATTGAACTGAGCAATCAACATAAAACAATGTGTTTGAGAGCTTCTCCACTTGTGTTACAACAACCATTTATTAAATTACACACAGATGCCATTCAACTCCTCAAAAGGACTGCCCTCAGGTTCAAGCCTGGATTACATGTATACATTGACATTTTGTTATTAATCTTTCAGCCCTTTTTATTTCCTCTTACAATATCAAAATGAATGTTCAGTTTTCCATATTTCAACAGAATTATTATGGTTTTCTTTGGGGTGGGGACTAGGGTGTTGGAACTGAATCATGAATATAAAGCAAAGCATATTTCTGCTTCTAATTCAAAATCCGTAGGGGAATTTGACATCATAACCTCTTGTTTTTCTGATTTCTCCCTTTCATTTTGTACTGCTTCAGTCTATCTCAGCATGGCACAGTTACAACACTAAATTTACTTTCTGATAAATACAAGCATTTCCTCCTAACATGATTGCCTACTAAAACCGAAAACTAAACTGAGCAGAGATGCCGAGACTGTAGCAACGTTAACTTAGAAGTAACTTGAGGAAATGAAACTCAAAGACATTCCTTTTTTTCTTGTTCAGCTACCAAGAATCTATGTCAGTGAATTTACATAAACTGAAAAGCAATCTGGTGTGTATTACAAGGAACCCCTTGCTCAAGCAGCTCTGGAAGCATGAAGAAATAGTTTTAGTAGAGCCATGACTAGAATTTGCAAAAGGTTCTGGAAAGACATCAGTTCAAGGAGTTTGTCAGTGATCACAGTTACAGATAGAGGGCTTCAGAGGTATTTTTTTCGCTTCCAAGTTCTACTACCCTTGAAGGATTCATTCTGTGACAGAAGTAGTAGTTAATATTAAAACCTGGCATACCCTGATCTAGACCAGTGGTCTCCATTTAGGACAAGCTGGTACTTGCCAGTAGCAGAACCCCTACAAAACAAACTGACAAGTCCAATCACTTTTATGGTAATATTGGATGGGCAAACTGATGGCAATATGACTCAGTTTTTTCTCTGCTTAAGTCTGTCATTACGTTCTTGCTAGACCCTGAACTGCAAACAGAATTTAGACATAACCTGACTCATACTGAGTAATGGGACTCTGCTAATCCTGGATAACTCTGTGCTAGATGCACACCAGAGCTTTTAAGAGAGATTTCACATCTTTGGATGTCCTTCTGCTAGCTAGATGTAGAAAGAGGACAGACACAGCC
Source organism: Caprimulgus europaeus (assembly GCA_907165065.1). Next base: position 85,654,756 of record OU015523.1, on the reverse strand, counting down.
TAACAACATATAACTGGCCAACCAGAACATCAAATCGGCTACCAGTAGAGATAGTTCTGAAAACAATAATGAACAATTTTCTGCTGTTCATCAGACTTAGAAAAATAAACAAGCCTGACAAAAGCAGAGGATCAGCTTCACATGGGAGAAGTGAGAAAAGGCAGAATTGGAACCCACTACTATGGCTCAGAAATCAGTGGCTTTCAGGCTTCTGAAAAACTAGCTGTGGATCAATGCTGATTTCAGAAATTAAATTCCTGATGACTTTTAATGGCTAAAAACACTAAAAAACTTCATTTTATCCAGTTTTTTATAAAATAATAATAATAAAAAAGTCTTCTGCTACCCCCTTACACTCTAGAGGAAAGAGATACTTGTATGGGGTTACTGGGTAAGCACAAAAGGAAGAAGAACACCTCATGTTTCCCTAGGTATTGAGTGACCCAAGGAGCTTGTATCTCCTTGTGTGGCAGCATTGCCACAGTCTCTCCCTGGGGATTAGTAAACAGCCTGAGTTACTGCAGGAGCATACAAACACTTTCCAGAAGGAGGAGAGAAAGCACTACCAGGGCATAAGGACCCCCCATGCTGGGATATTATGCCTATTCCAGGCTTATGCAATCAAAACGCCTTCAGCAACCATTGCTCAAGCAGTGCATGTCCTCCACTCTCCCTCCCAGAAGGCTTTAAGAGACATTAATTGAGTAATTTGTTTGTAAACCAAAGCGTACAGATAGCATGGGATTAGGATGTGTACTTAATAGTAGGTAAATGTCAAGTTATATTCTCTTTAGGTAGATTAAATTTTATTCCTTTTTTTCACTGTATTAAGTTATGCAGCTTTAGAGAAGTTACAACTGTTATGGATGCTGCACCAGGTATTCAGTCATTTAAAAATAATGCAACAATTCCAATTTGCAGTCCCAACATGCATTGGCCTAGCCCTATGTTTTAAAAGCTAGACCTTAATTGTCTTCTAGCCATTACTCTTAAAATACAGAAACCCTTTCTTTCTCAAACCTATTTACAGTCTTTCTTCTTGTTTTCTTAGCAACAGTGTTCTTGTGCCTGAGGTAATAATTTATACAGTATAGAGCTGCTACTCTGGAAAACAAAACCAAAAGTTATTTCATATAAAAAAATGGGGTTTCGATGAGAAAAAAAAAAATCAAAAGTATTTATTAGACAACTTTTAATAGCAGCAAAACTGTGAGACAGGATTCTTAAGCTCAACTGGCTGTTCTGTGTCCCATGCCAGGGGACATACACAGTACTTGTCTGACTGGACAGAGCTTTTATGGGTGTCACATCCTTCAGAAGTATATGCCATAGCAGTATATGCCATATGCTCTTACCCTTTCAACCCCACCAGGAAATCCACACCTATGCATAGCTACCGTCTTGATCTTAGGGAAATCATTATAAGGAAGATGAGTCTCTACTTGGTTGTAGTTGAGAGAAGGCAAGAATGCAGAACTGTACAGGCCACTGTGACAGTCTCTTCAGGGACCACTGAAAAGGCTGTGCACCTCTGCAGGCTCTAGCATACACCTTTTCACAAGGAATCAGCCTTCATTGCACTGCCACATGCACTCCAACTCTTTCAAGCAGGGTTCCTTGTCTCAAACTGTAAGCCTAGTGACACTATCAGTACTATATTCCTCTTGGTCTTTTTCAGTCCTTGCATCTAAGGCTTGCACTGAATCTGTCCCAGGGCACATGGGAAGCAAGAAAACTAGATTTCTGGTATATTTCCCAACTGGCACACTAAGTTTAATGTTAAACCACTCTATTCGTGAGTCTACCTATGCCACACAGAGGAAGTATAAAGCTTAATTAATTGATGTTTGTAGAGTGTGAGCTTCTCTAAAGGAAGATACGACAGTATAAGTAGAAATTACTTCTATTAATTCAGGTATTGGGGGAAATGATCACAGATTGTGGACTGAAGCTTGCTCCTCTGTTCTTTAAATAGCAAGAATGCAAGCAGCAACATCAATGGAAACTGCATTCCTCATCATACATTAGCTTAGTCATAAAGTTCAAGTCAAATCAAATTCTCCTGGCACCTATTCTAGCACTTTGTTTTGCAAACCTGAGCGGGGGACAGGATCCACTTTTCGTAAGTGCAGACATTTCCTAGGTATTATGTGTGATCCCTGTGGGGGATGAATCGGTTGTCATGGGTACTTTCTGTTTACAATCCCACCGACTGGAACTGGCATCTGCTACAAAAAGACAGTGTCTTGTTGAAAGCAAAGTACTTAGTAGCAGATCCTGGCTAAAGGGATGAAAGAGCTTTGAGGGGAAAAAATAGACCGAAAGGAACGAAGAGAAGGAACCAGAAAAAGAAATTTCAATATTAGCAGAAGGAGAATTGAAGCTTTTATACAGAAAAGTGAATTGCTTATGTAAATAATTCTAAATTTAGTTATCACAGTCTGGTAATTTGCCTCAATTGCCAAATATTCACAGTTATTTTTCATCTTTGTTAATGTTATAATGTTATTTCAAGTAAACTAAGTTTAAAAACCCCCCAAAAAAACAGCATATGAATTTCCAATCCTAATCACTGACTTCTTGTTCGAGCTGAAACAAGTCACTTAACCTTCCTACACAATGTGTCTGTTTAGAGCGATGAGAATTACCTAATATTTCACAGTGCTTTAGCAGGGGCCGTCACTCTTCAAGTACGGCACTACTGCAGAGAGCACAAAGGTGAGATCCTAAGTGTGAGTCTTACTGGTTACACCATTAACAGTGTGAGAGTGCAGTGAGGATAAATGAGGCAAATGATCACTCTGTGCTTTGTCACGGTGCTACTTCATGTATCATCACTTCCTTTATCAGAGCATATCTTGCTCATAAAAAGGGGTTCCAAGAAAACATGAAAGATAACAAGCAAGAATGGAAAATGAAAGAATATTACACCATTGTTTCCTTTCTCAGCTGCTAGCACCTCTGAGAATAACATTCAGTTCACTTCAGTGTTACATTTTTTTTTTCCCCTTTCTTTTTTTGCTCTGAACTTCGTTTGTATCTTAAGCCTGAGTTGCAGTGCCTTGGCATACTGTCAAAGCATTAGTATGAAGAAACCACAAAGCAGTAGCTTCACTTGTACAGCATTTTTATTTTATCATTACACCAACTGGACATCTCTCCTATGGTTGCTAGGCAGAGAGAGAATGTGTGTGCATGTATGTCTGCATGTCTGTGTGTGCATGTATGTCTGCATGTCTGTGTGTACATCTAATAATGATGCCCAGCCAAAAATATCTGTGACGTTACCAGCCACATAAAACCTAGAAGCCATAGATGTTATTGAGAAAGAAAGCTAACTGGCTGCAAAGGCAGGGAGGGAGGGCAAGAACCACCCCAAATCCTCAGGAAACCATATCCCTTAAGTTCATATCCCATATATGCCCACCACATAACCTTTAACTCCTGAAGCTTATAATGCTGCTCTGTATTATAAAACAAGTATCATATAATTCAGACCAGTGTGTAAGGCAGGAATTTTGTCAACCTCCAGTTCACCTTTTTCTATCTTCACAAAGAATTTTTAATCAGTCCATCCAGACTCTACAGATTACTTTGCAGACTGTTCTTTCAGCACAGTCAGCTTGAGAAGATTTTAAAGAGATGCCACAGAACTTCCCCTCAAAGTGGATTTTGAAAATATTTATCAAAGTTGCACTGTCTCAAGATACAACTGGAATATTTTCTATTCTATTGGAGAGACGTTTCAAGTTTACTTAAGACATACTATTTTCCATTGCTCATTTTCCCCCACCTCAAAATGCCTGTACATATAGAGTGCAATTCTTGGTGATAGCCCCAGAGAAATGGTCTTACTGAAGGAAATTTACGGATTCCTGGAACTAAAGGAGTCTTATAAAGCCCCAGGGAAATGGCTCCAACTTCCTCTCCCCCACCAATAAATCCCCTAGGAGTGTCAGGGTTTTTTCTCTACGGCTCACCAACCTTGACGGATGAGTGCAGAACAATCAACAACTTACAGAAAAACTGGGAGGGGCTTTAATTACAAATACAAACATTACCAAAGTAGGCACAAGCAAAGAGTTAGTTTAAACAAGGAAAGCATCTATGAAGCAGTGTGGGAATTAAGGGATAACTCTTCTGATATTGTTTGATTTTTTGTGCTCTGTCAGCTACAACACCATTAGTGTATTTGGAGAAGTTAAGAAAGCCTAGTGCTTTAAACAGAAGGATTTGCATGCATTTATGAAAAATACAACACTGCCAAAGTATCCCTGTAAACTAATTGAATGGATGCACTGTTGCTATGTAAGGTTAGCAAACAGCAGGGCTTGATTCTTATAGAAATGCTACGATATCACATTTTCGGACTATAATTATTCATGACTTGCCTTTCCAAAAAAAAAAAAAAAAAAGAAACTAAGAGAATAAAGAAGGGGAAAAAAAAATCCAAACAGCTAATGCAAAACCACTTCTGCCGAAGTGCCCTAAAGCAGCCAAAGCATTCAGCAGTCAGCCAGACCATTTCATTTCCTCTCACAGAAATCACTCCAGGGTTTTTTCAAAACAAGGCAAACAGTGAATATATAATTGTGCAACATTGTTTTTTAAATTAAAGAAATTCAACAGTACAACAGCTGAATGGTTACAACATCAATGTATTGGTTTTTTTCAGCTTGCTTTTTTCTTGTTTTTGAGCTGGAATTCACCAGTATCTATGTGTTTTCATCTCCGTTACTGGAGGGGCCTACACTATAGCGAACAGAGTATTTTTAGAAGGGAAGATAACCACATTTTCAAGGGAAAATACTAAGATTTTTTTTTAGTGTTCTAATGAAAATGATGTAAATGTTTACAAATAGTGGTGAAAGAAGGATTAGATCCACTCTCTGGTATACTCGGTGCTTAAGTTTTTCCATACTTGAGATCATTAACAATTTTCAAATATATCAACAGTTGTTATAAAAGGGGTGGCAATGGATTTTGAAATAAGAGATCTAGCTGTGAAGAGGACTCAAAGTAAAGGAAATGTACGGTAGACAATAACAAAAAAAAACCAACTCTCCAAGAGTAAGGATAATGACAAATTGAAAAGATTACATAATAAGAGACCGTTATTTTCCATCACTGGAAGCTTTTTTAAAAAATGTGTATAAAATATTTATTATGAAGGGTTTATAGACAGATGAATCTTTCTTTTGGCAGACAGTTTCCTTGACTGGGTGATCTTCTCTGTCTTCTGTCAGAGAAAACTAAGAAGATATGAAAATACAAGAAAGGAGAGACAGGAAGAGAAAGCCATTTTATTCTAATAAGCATTCACATATTGTTCTGAATCACTACCCTTAAAGATGACTTGTCCATGTTACATGACTCAAAACCTTCTTCAGAATTTATCTGGGAAAAATTTAAACCTATGTGCTGAACCGTGGGCGCTGTAACAGTGAAGAGAACTTTACTGTGTGATTAGAAGAGATCTACAACCTATTCCTGATGCTGCCCATTACCTAAAAGGTAATTCTAGTTATGACACTCCACTTGAGTCTGTCTCACTTTCACAGTCCATAAAATAATATATACTTTCTTGTTCATGTACTTCTAGATCTATTGGTGCAAATCCTAAGTCAGAGCTATATATTATTATTGTTGTTGTTGTATTGCTAATAGTATTGGGTTTGCATGGCAAGGTTTTGGTAGTGGGGGGTGGGGGGAAGACATGGGGTGGCTTCTGTGAGAAGCTGCCAGAAGCTTCCCCCATGTCCGACACAGCCAATGCCAGCCGGCTACAAGAACGGACCTGCCACTGGCCAAGGCCGAGCCCATCGGTAACATCTCTGTGATAACAGAACTAAAAAGAAAAAGGGAACAGAGGGAAAAAAAAGCTGCACACTTTGCAGCTGAGGAGAGAGGAGTGAGAAGATGTAAGAGAAAAAAAGCACAGACACCACGGTCATTGAAGAAGGAGGGGGAGGAGGTGCTCCAGGTGCCGGAGCAGAGATTCCCCGCAGCCTGTGGTGAAGACCATGGTGAGGCAGGCTGTCCCCCTGCAGCCCATGGAGGTCCATGGTGGGGCAGATGTCCACCTGTAGCCCATGAAGGACCCCACACCAGAGCAGGTGGATGCCCAAAGGAGGCTGTGATCCCGTGGGAAGCCCGCGCTGGAGCAGGTTCCTGTCAGAACCTGTGGCCCCTTGGAGAGAGGAGCCCACGCCGGAGCAGGTTTGCTGGCAGGACTTGTGACCCCGTGGGGGACCCGCACTGGAGCAGTCCCTTCCTGAAGGACTGCACCCCATGGAAAGGACCCATGCTAAAGCAGTTTGTGATGAACTGTCAGTCATGGGAAGGACTCACGTTGGAGAAGTTTGTGGAGAACTGTCTCCTGTGAGAGGGACCCCACGCTGGTGTGGGGGAAGGAGTTCTCCCCCTGAGGAGGAAGGAACAGCAGAAACAACGTGTGATGAACTGACCCCAACCCCATTCCCTGTCCCCCTGTGCCGCTGGGGGGAGGAGGTGGAAAAATGGGAAAGAGATTAAGCCCGGGAAGAAGGGAGGGATGGGGATGGGGATATTTTAAGATTTGGTTTTACTTCTCATTCTCCTCTGATTTTGATTGGTAATAAAGTAAATTTGTTTTTTCCCCCAAGTTGAGTCTCTTTTGCCTGTGCCAGTAACTGGTGAGTGATCTCTCTCCGTCCTTATCTCCACCCACGAGCTTTTCGTTATATTTTTCTCCCCCTGCCTGTTGAGGAGGGGCAGTGATAGAGTGGGCTTTGGTGAGCATCTGGCCTCTAGCCAGGGTCAACCCAACACACTAATACTAATATTAATTATTTTAACCTGTCTTGGCTAACACAACTTTTAAATCAAGCTAATCAAACAACTTGTAAAACTGAACACCTGCAGTGAAGGTTTCTATTTGTCATTGTTCAATATGAAGACAATGTGAAAACACAACCATAATGTAGCTGCCAATTTAAGGATTTTATGTCTTTTTTAACATAGATTCATCAGAAGTATCTAAATTTCCCTTCATATGCACTGGACAAATACTTAAAATACACCTAAAAACTCTAAGCAATACAGAATTCATATATATGCCATTTAATGATGGAACTAAAATCTTGAATGAAAATTTATCTTTGGACAACTTCATCTTCTGAGCATTTGCTCAACAACACCACAACTACCAGGAAAATAACCAATGCTAGCAAAGATACTAAGGGACTGAAACTCAACCACCTGTTAAATTACAGAAATACTCCCTGGCATAGTTTTATTCCTGGTCAGCTAGGCCTCTCTTAACTATAGTTTAGACAAGCTTTAGGAGTCAACAATATTCTGCACAGGTAATCTGCCTGCACTCACCTTCTTTTGTAGACTAGAAATTTTTTATAATATGGACATGTGCCACTCCATGACAGTTGACCTCATTGGCATCAACAGTCCCAAGCACATTTAATTTCCTAGTGCAAATCTTGCCAAGCAGCTCTTACATTAAATAAACTAATTTTTATTATTGCTTGAGCCAAAAAGAAAGTGAATGGTTTATTTTAATAAAAGTTTGCTGCAGCTAATTGGCTGCAATTTTACTTCTTAATCTATTGGCTCTGACCTTTAACTAAATGACAGCTTGATGTGGAAAGATTTAGGAACCCCTTGTGTTAGTACTAAATAGGTGTAACTTCGTCACATTTGAGCTATCCACACACAACCTTACAATCTTCTGTTAATGCAATCCAATCACATGATGCACTTTACAAGACCTACTGCTTTTAAATACCCATCTCTACAATATTTTTCATGGGTTCAGCAAACTGTAGCTGGCTGCCCTTTAGTGTAAGAGTCGCCTTTCCAGAGGTACAAGGAAACTCACTAATAAAAATTCAGAATCACTCTTGTTGCTCCAGGAACATGTCTCCCTTGTAATGACCAAAAATTCTACTATTTTTAATGATTAAAAGTTGACTGCAGCCCAGTCTAGTGGCCAATCTGCTTTATTACGCTACCACCGTATCTTACAGTCAGGTAAAATTTTATCTTTGTAATATAGCTGTTTTGTCTACTTAATCTTGGGGACTACTCATTTGTAGAACAGGATGCACCTTTAACAAAATCTTGTCTTTCCAGAGTAGTGAGATGCAAATGAACTTAAAAAGCAGGTAAGTGGTGGTCTTTATGAACTGAAGATATAGTAGCTTGCATCTCATTCAAATGACAAGTATACAGATTAATAACTAATATATTATTCATATGTATTTATTTCCTCTTCTGTATCCAGTTTTATAGCAGGATGCATAATTAATGTACTATTTTAATCATACTATAATAACAAAAGTCTCACAAAAGCAATACACAACTGGGTTTCATGCAGTCAGCGATGTCTAGTGGGAAGCATTTTCATGTCAACTATAAATAAATAATTAGAAAGATAAATAAAATGCATGTCACTGACATTATTAAGGCAAAAGGTCTTTCTATAGTTCTGTTAAATATCAACAAGAGACACTAAGGTTTCATTTCTGATGTTTGTTTTTAAACAAGCCTCTTGAAAGAGAATGGATTGGAAAAACTCAGACACTGAATTACTGCCCTGGTCTTCTTCAAAGGTTTGATGTGCCTCAGTGGTTTATTTCTCACAAGCTGCTCACCAAGCAATGGGGAAAGCAAATTGACAAGAATAATGGTTGGCAGTGGGAAAAAAAGGTTTGGGGTTGGAAGGAAACATTGATTTCTCTAAATGGAGAATGCAAGTTTACACACTATAATGACAAAACGCACAGGTGAACAAGAAAAAGCACTAGCCTCAGGACTGGCAGTCCACTGTAACTTGTGATAAAGTAAATGCATGGGATTTAGCATCTATCTAGGAAGACTGTTGTGCTTCTTCTCTTGTGGTAGGATGCCTTTGTGAAGATCTGCACTGAAGTTTAGTTATGTGACCCTAAACTGAAATACTGCACTGCTTTCAAATATTACAACCTACCGTCTACTGTTAATATCTAATTAAATATTAAAAATAATAATGACCAAGTTACATAAATAAATCTACTTAGCATCAACTATATTAACACTGCATGATAAGAAACCTTTCCAGTAACTACAGATTCGAACTTTCTAATCTTCTTAACTGTATAGGCTATTATTTTAAAAAATCAATAACATTTTAACATATTAAGGTGATGTTAGTAAGGTCCTTTAAAATCTAAAACCAGCAATAACAAGCAAGACTTCTGTCCTTCACCAATGTGGTAACTCTTTGAATGAGAAAATACTCTGCTTACTTCCTATGTGATATACTGATGCCTCTGTGTATTACTGATTCTATCATCATTATGAGTGGTTTTCCATTTATGTAAGTGTTATAATCAGCATAACATGACCATTAAGTGTAACTGGAACCAACTACTCTGCTAGTGGACATGTCTACAGTTCTGTTAATTTCCATGAACTTTGGTAAATAATGCCGGGAGGAGAGAGGGGGGGAAAGAGAATCACAGAATGTTGTGAGCTGGAAGGGACCCACAAGGACCATTGAGTCCAGCTCTTGCCCTAGCATAGGACAATTGCAAGATTCAGACCATGTGTCTGAGGGCGTTGTCAAAATGCTTCTTGAATATTGTCAGGCTTGATGCCATGACTACCTCCCTGAGGAGCCTGTTCCAGTGCTCCACAACCCTCTGGGTGAAGAGCCTTTTCCTAATGTCCAACCTAAATTGAGTCCTGGCACATCTTCCTGACATTTTCACTGGTCCTATCACTGGTCATCAGAGAGAGAGTGCGTGGCCCTCCTCTTCCCCTTGTGAGGAAGTTATAGACTGTGATGAGGTCTCTGCTCAGCCTCCTCTACTCCAGGCTAAACAAACCAACCTACTTCAGCTTCTCCTCATATGGCTTCCCCTCTAAGCCCTTCACCAATTTAGTGGCCCTCCTCTGGACACTCTCTAGTAGCTTTATAGCCTTTTTAGACTGTGGCACCCAAAACTGCACACAGTACTCAAGGTGAGGCTGCATCAGTGCAGAGTAGAGCAGGACAATCACCTCCCTTGACTGGCTCACAATGCTGTGCTTGATGCACCCCAGGACCTGGTTGTCCCCCTTGGCTGCCAGGGCACACTGTTGGCTCATGTTCAACTTGCCATCAACCAGAGCCCTCAGGTCCCAGAAATACAATATTTGGAAACCACTTAAGTCAATCTGGTATAAGTGCCAAAAATAGGACCAAAATCTAGTTATTTAAATTCTAACCCAAACAGTTGATTGCAGTGGACAGAAGTATTAATGCTCATGTGCATGATGCAGCCTTATCAATGCTGAAAAGGTTGCAGAATTCCTGCTAATGACTGAGAAGAAATTTCTATTGACTACAGAATACGAGATGTGGGATGGTTTATCTGGCAGTTTTATATATTTCTTTGTATAGAGTTGATATTTCTGGTTAAGGGATGATAAAATGACAACTAAACAGCCAAGCTGAAACCCTCCAAAGGCAGTAAAGCTTGAGGAGACATCGTAGAAATAAAGAAGAAAAATATTCTTTTGGGAACAAGTTGCGTGGAGTGATAGGATGAATCCCAGCTATGGCATAGCACAGTTTCATGCACTTCTTTATCACAGGATGTGCCGAACACACAAATATCTGTATTTTTCACTTCAGCCATAATCATCAGGTTTGAACTCTGCCGTTCAGTTTCAGTAGGCAGGTATGTAATGCCTTTTATGAACTTGCTCTGTTTTTTTGCTATTCTCTGTGATTTTCCATTGTGTCTGTCATTCATGAACTTTTGAATTTCCCTTAAGCTTTTAACCTCTGCTTTTAAAATATAAATTTACTTTTAGCTTATATATTTCTTTTAACATGGTAAAGTATTTTTTCACTCAAATGGTCATATCTGCTGCTAGAATCAGTTGACCACAGAATGCATATTACTATTCTTTTTCTTTATTTTTTAAACAAGAATTTTCTTGAAGAAGGATATAAAATTTTAAAGGTTTCCAAATAAATACTTTTGTGAAAAAGTAGTATCACTTAGAATTGCCTGAACTTGGAAAGGTTAAAATGAATCAACTAAAACTATGATGTTAATGCAGAGAAATTAAAACACATTAAACTATATGTAGATGCTCTCATTCTGAATTAAAATGCCTTTATTTTTTGTAGTTTAATACTCCCTTAAGCACTCTACTTCTCAATAATATTTTCCATATAAGAGTTTAATAGTCCTTAATTTAGCTGCATTAACTCCATACTTTTAGTTGTTCTCCCACATAGAATTGCTGGAAGATATCTAACTACTACATTTGCTTGGTGATAGCATAGTTAGAAACATACAAGGCATATCTAAGTGATGCCATTTATAACAGCATTAATTTGAACCTCAAAACTATTAATGCAGAACTATTAATGCAAAACTCTGGACACTTCAAAGCTTCTTTTAAAATCTGTACATCTTTTTAAACAGATCTCTTCAAAGGGAGATCTCAAAACACTCTGCAAAATATGCAAATATTGTTGTTTCCATTCTTCTGAAGAAATGAAGCAACAGAATTTAGGGTGAAACCTATAAAGGAACTTAGCATCATTCAGGTCTTCCCAAGTCTAACAGTTCCTGGACAAATGCTCCAAAAGAAAGACAGCATTACTTTATATTCTAAACATGTTTTGAATGAAAGTAGCTGTGGTCATTACTACTTGCAGCTAAACTCACTGCTGTCTGTGTGTGTTAAGCTCCCTTGCAGAGCACTAACCAAACCATATCCCCATGAGATTTAGGCACAAGGGTGCATACTTTGTAAATCTAAATAGGGTAAAGTGCAAGTTGAATTGCTCTTCCAATATAGTAATGGTTCTAAAAAAATTCTGACTGTGGTGGGTTGAAGATGGCTGAACACCATGTGCCCACCAAAGCTGCTCTATCACTCCCGCCTCAACTGGATAGGCAGAGAAAAAAACTAACAAAAGGCTCATGGGTTGAGATAAGGACAGGGAGAGCTCACTCACCAGTTACCATCATGGGCAAACCAGACTCAGCTTGGGGAATTTAGTTTCATTTATGACCAATGAAATCAGAGAAGGGTAATGAGAAATAAAACCAAAATGTTAAAATAAATAAAATAAAAATAAAACCAAAATAAATAAAATAAAACCAAATGTTAAAACACCTTCCCCTCACCCCTCCATTTTTCCCAAGCTTAAACTCACTCTCGATTTCTCTGCCTCCTCCCTCCCAGTGTCATGTGGGGATGGGGAACCAGGGTTGTGGTCAGTTCATTGCAAATTATTTCTGAGGACTCCTCACACTCTTCTCCTGTTCTAGTGTGGTGTCCCTCCCATAGGAGACAATGGGCTGCAGCTCTTAATGAACTGCTCCATCACAGGTCCTTTCCATGGTGTGCAATCCTTCAGGGACAAACTGTGCCATCACAGGTCCTTTCCATGGTGTGGAATTCTTCAGGGACAGACTGCTCCAGCATGGATCCCCCATGGAGTCACAAGTCCTGCCAGCAAACCTGCTCCAGCATGGGCTCCTCTTTCCACAGGGCCATAGGTCCTGCCCAGTATCCTGCTCCAGTGCAGGCTCCCCACACAGTCACAGCCTCCTTTGGGCATCCACCTGCTCCCATGTGGGGTCCTCCATGGGCTGCAGGTGGACATCTGATCCACCATGGATGTCCATGGACTGCAGGGGGACAGCCTGCCTCACCATGGTCTGCACCACAAGTTGCAGGGGAATCTGCCTGAAGCACCTCCTCCCCCTTCTTCTTCACTGACCTTGGTGTCTGCAGAGTTGTTTCTCTCACATCTTCTCAATCGTCTCTCCAGCTGCAATTGCACAGTATTTTTTCCCCTTCTTAAATATATTATCACAGAAGTACTACCCACTTTCTCTGATGGGCTTGGCCTTTGCCAGCTGTGGGTCCATCTTGGAGTCAGCTGGCATTGTCTCTGTTGGACATACGGGAAGCTTCTGGCTGCTTCTCACAGAAGCCATCCCTGTAGCCCTACCACTACCAAAACCTCGCCATGCAAACCCAATACACTGACAAAGAAATTTTGTCTGACTTGCAAATTTGAAAAACAAAAACCTACACTGTCAAATGTCTAATTAACATGAAAATAAAGAAATACACTAAAACAAGTGTAAGTAAATGTCTGGTGAATATTTGAGAAGTTGATAATGGCACAGAGATGGCTTCCAGGCTTACTGAAAATCAGTCCAGCTTGTAAGAACAGTCCATTCTGGGATAATTAAATATCTCTTAGGTTGTCTTTTGGGAAAAAGAAAATAAATAAGGGAGTTCAGCTCTATGACCCAGTGGGTCAATGCCCACTTTATGACAAAACAAAACAAAACAAATCCCCAAAAACCCAAACCGAGAACTAGCAGGTAGAATTCATAGTGTCACCTGGGACTGTAGCCTTGTGGGCTGGCTGATGTGGGAACTGTGAGGCAGAGAGATGAGACAGGAGATGATTTAGTCTGAAAAAAAGAAGGAATAGGGCTTCTGGGAGCACAAACATTGAAAAAAATGTGGAATTTTTTTTTTTAGACTTTTTAAAAAAAAAGAAAAAGAAAAAGAAACAGTTTGTCTTAGATACACAGAAGGAAGCAAAAAAACAAAGATTACACTAAGGTTATGGTCCCAGGAGGCAGGAGGGATAGTGAAGTTGTAAATGGAGACAGAAGGGAGGCAGAGGAGAGGGACTGAGGTGAGAGATAAGAAATGGTTTATGTTACAACAAGTCTAAATGTCATGTGCTTCTTTTCCCCCTTTCAGCTTAACAAGTGTTCTGAACCACAAGAAACATGGATGGTATCAGGAAGGTAAGGTCTTCCCGGGGGACTACTGTCATGGTACGATTATTTCTTTTTAACTCCCCAGCACTGATTAGTGCTCTTTTATAAACAAAGTTCTGCTCTTAAATTGTTTAATTTATGCCTTAACAATTCAGAGGTTTCAAAAAATGTTTAACAAAGCGATATCTAGCATAGATGCTGAACTAGAAAAACCCAAACAAACAAACACAAAAACCCACAAAAAAACCAAGGGAAGAAGCATTTCCAGATCCAAAGTAACAAATGTGAAGCAAATAGATACATCAATTCAGCTGTATTGCATGATTGTGTAAGAACAATAGACGTATGTACCTATACAGACAAAAAAAGTTTTCATATTTGTACCTGAACTCAATGTCGAGATGTACTCAAAAGCAGTTTAAACTGCCCTTTGCCCTTTCCCCCTTCACTCAGCGTACATTCTCCCACCCTTCCACACCAGTGTTCATCTGACTCTCCAGGAAGCATATTTAGCTCACTCAGTCAGAAGAAAATTCCTTTCTTTATTTCAGTGTGGTTTGTTTTCTGTGGACGTGGCAAGCACCAAAGGCTCACAGAGGTCAGACAGAGGATGGGGTACCTCCGCAGGGCAGGCTTGGCTGGTTTATACTGCCAGGGACCCTCAGCAGAGAGGATCCTTTCCTGAAAGAGTTTAGTATACGTTTGCAGTTCTGCAGTTGCACAGTTTAACTTTGCTTATCCCTGTTATAATTTTTTCAGTTACTCCAGAGTTGATCCATATGTGTGGAGAAGTACATTTATGCACCAGTAATAGCTCTCATTACAGTTCTGTGGTTTATTTCACATAAAGGTGAAATGTGAAGGCAGTTCTCAAAATTGTTATGTTGTTTCTTTGTATTACTATTCTATATTTTGTTTTTTCTTCTTCTTCTTTCAAAATCCAATAGTACAATCAGCGTGTAAAGTTAGTAGTGTTGAAATGAGCATATCTGTGACATTTCTTGTTATAATGATCGGAAGTTTGCTCTCCACTGATATTTCTTACTAAGCAAGCAAGGAGAAATGAACCCAGCTTTTAAACTGTACCATATAAAAATCAACTGAAGAGAACAATAATACTGCTGATGTTTTAAAAATGAAATCACCAATATCTGGTATCACTGTGTGCTTGCAGTATACACAGAACTATCAGTCTTTCTCTCAAGTTTCAGTAACTTCCATCCTCCCAGTATTTTTACTTACAGTGGTTCTGGTAATATACTCAACATACTGGGAAATCAAAATATCAAGTTGAGGTATTACAGTAGTATCGTTCTTTCTGTTGCTTTAAGTAAGGGGAGATAATCTACCACAGATGAATATATTTTAGCCCCAAATAATGCTGGTTCCTAAGTCCCTTGTGAAAAAATACAATCCACTACAACTGCAGGGATAGTATTAGAATCATACAACATTTTGCACAACTGACAGAGAAAAAATAATACAGGAAGAAGTTACCTAGAATGCTCCAAAAGAGTCAATATAATCATCTGCACAAAGCCTACTGACATAATTTCTAATATAAGTCTCTCCTGCCCATAGGAGACTTCATTTTTAAACACTTGAGAAGCTCATTCACGGGAGAGGTCTTTTCAAAATTCATTTTGACCATGCCTCTATGTTCCTCCAAGCTTCCATGTACCATTCAAGCCCAGCATAGCTATGGTAGAAATGGGTGTTACTTTCCTTAGGAATTTATCTGGCTTTATGTCTGCTTAAGTAATCTGTCACTCAGAAACTGCAGTATGCAGTGATAATCTAAAATTTTGAAAGAAATGTCAGTCTTTTAAGTAACACAGTCAAAGAACCATATAAATACTTTCTTGATAATCCAGGATTATTATCAGGATGTATCCAAACAAGAATTTCAGGATGGAGAAGCTATCATGTTCTAAACAGATGACAGATAATTATAATTACCAGCCAAGTTCCAACTTCCTATCACTCTATAATGGATGGCTCTAACCAATTTATTTCTTCTCGGGGTAAGGGGGGGGGGGGGGGGGGGGGGGGGGGGGGGGGGGGGTCATATTCACCTCATTGAAAGTTATCCTGAAAGCTGAAGTCTAGAATTTCCCCATAGTTACTGGAAGCAGGTACCCTCAGAAGATATTCCTTCCCTCCTACTGTAAGTTCATATCTACTAAACAGCTTATTTGTCTGTATTCTGCCCTTTCCTAAAAGATCATTTCCAAATTCAGAGTGATTTAATACCTTTTGCAAGACTTTGGACTACCTCTGAAATTCGGTTAATGTCTACACCTATGTTAACATCTGGGAAAGGGTCAGACAGACAGATTTCTCCCAGAGACCTTGTCTACACAGAGGCATGCAGCAAAATTATTCTGCATTTAATTTTTAAAGTAGATTATTTAAACTACATTAAATCTCTGGTAGTCGTAATTCATTTGGAAGGGAGTTAAATTAAACCAAATCAAGGCAATTTTTATTCTGAATGAACATCTATACAGAGACTTAATTAGGTTTAACTAATCCACTTTAAATTCGTTTTTACAGATTAATTTTCCTCAAAGTCTCCATATAAATAAGCTTTTAGTGAACTAAATCTAGTTTTAGTAAATTATTACCAAAAACTCATTCTGTTTGAAACACAGATTGTGTTTTGGTATGTATTTTCTTGTTAAACTTTGACTACCAGAATATATCACAGAGACAACATGGCACTAATCCATTTAAATGTCACTAGTAAACTGACTGGCATTTTTTTAATGAAATGGTCTTGTTTTTAAAAGATTAGTTATTTAAAATAATGTTTAGAGGCATTACCCATCAAAAAGGTGTGTATGCTTTTGCAGGTGATTTTAAAATGTGGGGTTTTTTTTTTTTTCTTTCTGTGATGTAAAATGCTATTTAGACAATATACAAGGAATATTCTCAGATAGTCCTGCATAGCAAAGGCCTTATTCCAGTTCATCTTTACCCTGTTAAAGTAGTAAAAAACCAGACTCAAATGAAAAACAAAGTTAAAACACTGATTATTCTCCAGTAGAGGTATTTTGAACATAAAAGATTTAATTTGAATTAATTTAATTTAAAGTAAGTATTAATATTTGGAGAAATTCATACTTTTTTAAACTTTTTTTTTCTTTTTTTTCTTTTTTTTTTTTAAAAATAACCTGCTGTTAATTCCCTTAGAAATAAGCAAGGATCCTGTATTCTACTGAGGGGCAAAATTAAAGAATAGGATGTGCTTTAAATGTTTTTTCATACATTTAAGTAGTGTTTCTTCTTTGTTTTCTGCATGGGAACATAACAAACTCAGCATTTTGGAAACCGAAGAGGGTAATGAGTGTTAGGAAATGTGGCCTCTATCCTCAGTTCTTATCTTAGCTTTCTTAGTTTAATTAGGGGCAGTCAGCACGGCTTCACCAAGGGAAAGTCGTGCTTGACCAACCTTCTAGACTTTTATGAAAACATGACCAGGTGGCTTGATGATGGCAGAGCAGTGGATGTGGTCTGTCTTGATTTCAGCAAAGCATTTGACACGGTCTCCCACAGCATCCTCGCTGATAAATTGAGGAAGTGTGGATTAGATGAGCAGGTAGTGAGATGGACTGTGAACTGGCTGGTGGGAAGAAGCCAGAGAGTGGTGGTCAATGGGGCGGAGTCTAATTGGAGGCCAGTATCTAGTGGAGTCCCTCAGGGGTCGGTACTGGGACCAGTACTATTCAATATATTCATCAGTGACCTAGATGAGGGAATTGAATGCACTGTCAGCAAGTTTGCTGATGACACAAAGCTGGGAGGAGTGGCTGACACGCCAGCAGGCTGTGCTGCCATCCAGAGAGACCTGGACAGGCTGGAGAACTGGGCAGGGAAAAACTTGATGAAATATAATAAGGGCAAGTGTAGGGTGTTGTACCTGGGCAGGAACAACCCCAGGTTCCAGTATAGGTTGGGAAATGATCTCCTAGAGAGCAGTGTAGGGGAAAGGGATCTGGGAGTCCTGGTGGACAGCAGGACGACCATGAGCCAGCACTGTGCCCTTGTGGCCAGGAAGGCCAATGGCATCCAGGGGTGCATTAGAAGGGGTGTGGTTAGTAGGTCAAGAGAGGTTCTTCTTCCCCTCTACTCTGCCCTGGTGAGGCCACATCTGGAATATTGTGTCCAGTTCTGGGCCCCACAGTTCAAGAAGGACAGGGAGCTGCTTGAGAAAGTCCAGCACAGAGCCACCAAGATGATTAAGGGAGTGGAGCATCTCCCTTATGAGGAAAGGCTGAGGGAGCTGGGCCTCTGTAGCTTGGAGAAGAGGAGATTGAGGGGGGACCGTATTAATGTTTATAAATATTTGAAGGGTCAGTGTCAGGAGGATGGAGCCAGGCTCTTCTCAGTGATGACCAATGATAGGACAAGGGGCAATGGATGTAAGCTGGAACACAGGAGGTTCCGCTTAAATTTGAGAAAGAACTTCTTTACGGTGAGGGTAACAGAGCACTGGAACAGGCTGCCCAGGGAGGTTGTGGAGTCTCCTTCTCTGGAGACATTCAAGACCCGCCTGGACGCCTTCCTGTGTGATCTCATCTAGGTGTTCCTGCTTCGGCAGGGGGACTGGACTAGATGATCTTTCGAGGTCCCTTCCAATCCCTAATATTCTGTGATTCTGTGAAGTCATTTCCCTTCTTGTGCCTCACTGCTCCAATATGTAAACCGTGGCTAACAATGTTGTAAATTACTCTCAGATTTACAGCAGAAAAACACTAAGAACACTGTATTACTATTTTAGTATGAAGGCTGAAACATTGATACAATTATATAATCAACAGATTATTAGATGTGTTCAAACTACTAGCAGGGAAAAAATAGTGTACAATGATAGAAAGTGCAAATTGATATATTTAAAATAGAAGCCTAAAATCATAAAACATCCTATTTGTCTGAAAAGCAATGAACCTAATACTCCCCCTGGATTTTAACAAAATGCATTACAGTAGAGCATAAAATGGAAAGGGACTGGGGCGGGTTAAAGAAATATGTTCAGGTCACATGAATTGATGATAAATATATTAATACTACAGCATTCACCTCCAACTGACTGCTTGGAAACTGATGAAACTTTATAAACACAAAGTCACTGCAGGCAAGAAATAAGGTGGATTCCCAAGACAGAATCACTAAAGATAGAGAACCCACAGCAGTAAAATAAAGAGCTGTAACATAAAAGT
Source organism: Caprimulgus europaeus (assembly GCA_907165065.1). The sequence goes on along the minus strand of OU015523.1, from coordinate 85,635,738 downwards.
TCTCTCACAATAATTGTCTGTTGCTAAGCTGACTTTACTCAAAACTACAGGCAGAATTACGTGTATGGGGTAACGGCTAGGACACATAATGACATTAGCTTCAGTGAGGAGACAGTTCAGCACTTGTCATCCTTAACCACCCCAAAACAACCACTAGACAAGGAAAAGAAAATAATGAATCTGAACACATTCAAATGAATTTGAATTAAGCAGTTAGCAGTAGTAAAATATTTATTATCACTTTGCTTAGTGCTGTGAGCACCTTCAGTGCTTTCTAATGTCAAAGTCATAGGAAGATCTTGTATAATCTTCTTACACAACACAAGAAGTGGTCTCCTTGGCTTGATAATAATGGACTTCTGAGGCTGCTTCCTTAAACCTTAAAACTGCTAAAAAAATGGGTTTTTTTCTTCACATTATTTTTCTTCATATGATTCTACTTTAGTTTTTTGTAAGAGGCACTAACATTCTCACATTAATATCTTACTGTGAAACACAAATTTCTCAGGGAAGAGATTGAAGGCTATCAGCACTGTGGTTCCTGCTCCATCAGCCTCCACCATTATTTTTCACATTATTTGATGACTGGAGACTGTCTGTGGCAGGGAATGCAGGTGGGGAAGTGGGAGAAAATACAAAGTTCTGATTCCATTCCAAATTTAGAGTAAAACTAATTTCCCTGCTCTCCTGGCCCATAGTCCACATGCCTTCTCTAAAGCAGAGGTATGATTTAGCCTGGTTTACCCTCTGCAAACATGAGTCTGAAGCTCATTTAGGGACAAGGCTGAGCAGCATTGCAAGTAATAACATACACCCATAATATTTCATAATATCATAGAATCATTAAGGTTGGAAACGACCTCCAAGATCATCAGGTCCAACCATCAACCCAGCACCACTGTGCCCACTAAACCATGCCCTGAAGTGCCATGTCTATGCAATTTTTGAACACCTCCAGGGACAGTGACTCCACCACTACCCTGGGCAGCCCGTTCCAATGCTTGACCACTCTTTCAGTAAAGAAATTTTTCCTAATATCCAATCTAAACCTCCCCTGGTGCAACTTGATGTCATTTCCTCCCATCTTATCACTACTTACTTAAGAGAAGACATCAACACCCACCTCACTACAACCTCCTTTCAGGTAGTGGTAGAGAGTAATAAGGTCTCCCCTCAGCCTCCTTTTCTCCAAGCTTAACAACCGCAGCTTGCTCAGCCTCTCCTCATAAGACTTGTTCTCCAGGCCCTTCACCAGCTTCGTTGCCCTTCTTTGGACACCCTCCAGTGCCTCAATGTCTTTCTTGTAGTGAGGGGCCCAAAACTGAACACAGTACTCGAGGTGCAGACTCAGTGCCGAATACAGGGGCACAACCACTTCCCTACTCCTGCTGGTCACACTATTCCTGATACAAGCCAGGATGCTCTTGTCCTTCCTGGCCACCTGGACACACTGCTGGCTCATGTTCAGCTGGCTGTGAACCAGCATCTGCAATTCTTCTACAACAGAAGAATATTCTGTCATTTTCTCTAGTTTTTTATCCTCCAGTATTTAAGAACAGTCTATTCCTCTTTCTAAGCAGGGGTGCCACAATTCTCTGCCTGATCTATGACCTGTGTATGCTTCAAAAAAAATATGCCAGTCTTATACTTTTTTACCATTACTCAAAAGTGATTTTATTAATTTAATTTTTTTAAAGATTTTTTTCCCCTAAGCAGGAATCATGTTGAAGTTGTCTGACACAACCTATAGATTGTCACACAAAGCAGAAGAAAAAGCTTGAAGGGACCTGTGGTGAAAACAACAGGTCTAGAGTGGAACACAATAAAAGGGGCTGACACTGCAAACTGGGTAACATTCATGTTCACCAGTTGCAAACAGAGAGGGAGAGAGATGATTCTAAGGATAATAACTGAAAATACACTTAAACCCTTAATCTAGCTTCTGCTAAGACCAAAGGTTAAAAGTGAGTTTGACACCTTGTTCTATTGCCTGCACTCACCCTCAGGTAATAAAAGAACCAATGCAATACAATAATGGGTCCCTCTGCGCCATGACACTGCATCATCACATCTATTAAATACCTCAGGAATATCACACGTACTCTTATGGGGAATTCAAAATCACTAGTGCATGTTTTTAAAAATGCAGCAGCCACAACATTTTAAGTGTTTTTCTTAATTCTTTCTCTCACCTTTTTTTGTAATGTTCTTTCATGTTTTATTAGATTATCTGTACATCATGAAGTATTTATTTTCTTTTTAAACAATGTTTGTATGAAAACATCTGAATAAAAATATCTAGTATTCTTACAGCTGCTCTTACACCTTGTTCATAGATTTTCTCACCTCTTCACCACTTTCTGTAGTTCGTAGGCCCCTCTGGAAAGTAAACTGTATATTGACATATAGTTTTGATTGTTAATATCTCACACTCACTTCTTTGTATGGGAGCAAATAACTAAAGCAAAGAACAAACCAAACCAACCAACCAACCAAAACACAAAAAAGCACTAAAGGATCTCTTGAACTAATCCCCATGTGATTCGATGTGAGGTAAGGAGCTGAACTTGACTCTGATGTTGATTTAATGACAATACTGAGAGTCTTCCCTTTAAAATTATCAATACTGTGTAATATCATGAAAATTTAGATGATTATCTCTTTGAATTACACACACACGCACATAACAATTCCTGTTAATGCTAATGAAATATAGTAATAAACTACAGTTCTGTCCTGTTAAGAGTTTTGCTTAGAGCAGTGCATAAATGCCCTGAAATAAGCTTCCAAACAGACACAGGAATTAGGCATTATTATTCCCAGCTTACAAATAGGAAAACAGGCACTGCAAGATTGGTTTGCAGAGTTTAACATGCAGGTTTCATTCCAGAAAGGTTTTACTGCAAGTAGTGGGATTTAACCATGTGCTTAAAACTTAACACATCCTAAACACTCTCCTGACAGAGGCCTAGGTATGTGTCAGTGACAAAAGCCGTAACACCAAATTTTGGCTGCCAAGTCTCTAGCTCCTACCGTTGTGCAACGAAGGTAAAGAGTTGGCTTAATGTCTGCATATTGTAGGCACAGATATTGTTCAGCAAGCAGTAAAAAGCATGAAAGGATAAAGTATGGCTTACAAAGTAAGCACTGTAGCTTCTCCTTGGTTTTGAAAAATAGTAATTCAGACTTCTTCCAAAATCACGTTCTCTCTCTCTATTCTACATTCGACTCCCTATTCTTTCCCTTTTCTCTCAATCTCTTTAAAAGCTGCTAACATCAGCTGCTTCTTTGTGGATTTTTCTTTTTGCTTCGTTGCCTACAAATTGCTTTAAGCTCTTCATTCCCTACGAACCTGTTCAGCTGGAGTAGAACAGCTGTACAGCAGGCTGTTCCTAGTACACCTCTGGAAAATGTATAGGAAAATGATAACAAGCCACACGACTAAAGTTTTTTATATTCTGAAGATTTGAGAGGGTATATTTAAACTTGCATTCATCTAGGCATATGCACAGTTTGGAAAGATAAATAATCATTAAAATATTGGGTATATTTCTCCAGAGAGTAAAAAGTCTAAAATTCATAGTCTCTGATTTACATCCCCTGGGGTGTCAGAGGATGTCTCACCACATCAGCTGGAGTGGAAAAACACTGTATGTCAGCACAAGAAGGCCTGATTGCTGTAAAACAAATGTCTTTTTAGTTCCTCACCTCCTTAACCCCCTCTCCCATATGAAAAAAATGTTCACTCAATTGACTCTCATCCTTAAATTCTTACTTAGGTTCAAAAGATAATGAACTCCAACACCCATTTTACCTCAAAAGATAAAAATATTTTCAGGAAAAAAAAACCAAACAACCCCCCCCCCCCCCCAAAAAAAAAAACCAAAAAAAACCAAAAAAAAACAAAGCCAAAACAACCAACATGATTGTTTTGGTTTTCTGGTTTTATTTAAGTTATCAAAAACACTAAGATAAGAAACTTGAGTACAAGACTTTGAATAAAGGACAGACTTTTGCAAGGCTGGAGACAGAATGTGTGAAGAGGAATAGTTTTGAGTTTTGTTTGAAATTCTCCAAAAGGATGCTTCTAGCTGAAGAAAATTGACCCTGAGTTTCTGATCAAAAGCTCAAAGAAGGAGATGGAAAAATTGCTACTGACTTCTAAGTGTTATGTCTAAAGGATCTAGTTTAATCCAGGAATGAACTTCAGTTTTCTCTCATATAGATCTGTTAGTTCAAACACATAACATGGGCAAAGCAAATAATAATTTCTAATGATGATGTTACTGCTGTGCTTAATGGGTCTACATGAACAGGTTGGATAAATCAAGCTACACTAATGGTGTAAAAGCAATGACTGTACTGGTGCTCTTAGTTAGCCTTAGAAGGAGTAGATTTATGTTTGCCAGATGTTTAAATATCTTCCGATATACTACTTTACTGGAAGCTTTTGTTAGAACAAAATTCTGATAGCCTTATAAACTTTCAGTAGAAAATAAGTATCTTTTTTTTTATTTTTTTAAAGCATTTCTGGCTGTCTTAGAGGGAGAAACAAACAGGAAAGTAGCATCAATGAATGAACCCAAATGACACAAAAATTATTCAATTCTGATCCTTTGCTAATATCATAATACAGTTTTTGGTGCCTTTTTTTGCCCTTTCCTCCTGTTCTCTCTTTGCTTCTCTAGATTTGTGGTAGTGCTCCTCCTCTGGCCTCTCCAGGCTGCCAAGGACAGGGGGAGGAAGTGGAAGTGGCTCTGGCCTCCTCCCCATACTAACTGGCTGCCCTTCATCCTGACATCAAAATGCTTCAAACATGGAATTTCTGAGAAAAGCATGGGACCAAAGGTAGCCTGGGGGCTCTGAAGGAGATAAAGTATTATTTATGTTGTGACTAGATACCAGAATATTTGGAGGTCCCAGTGCACCTGACAGATCCTAGTGCTACATACCTAACAACAGCCAAACTGTACTTAGAACTCCACAAAGCCCTATTGATTCTTGTCTGAAATGTTTAATGGTGTTGGGATACTTGGTGGATCATAAAAGACTGAAACAGCATTTAAAGATTTTGGTATAGCCGATCATTACTGGAAAACACAGCATTTCTAGAGTTGATGTCATCCAGCGCTCACATAGGAGATCACACTACAATCTGAAAATCAAATAAAAGCCCAGAGCAAACCCCTGATAAAACACAAAATAATAACTATGGGATGGCTCATTAACTTCCAAAGTTCCTAAGAGGTTGAAGATCGCTGAAATGTCTGTCCTTCTGCAGTGCCTGCAAGCCTGATATGAGATTTAATGAGTCCTTTGTATCAACGCAGAAAGAAAGAAATGTTCTCTCATTTCCAATTCAGCTAGCCTTCTTTTTGCCTCCATAAAAATACACTTATGCAAGAAATTTAACTGCAATTTAACAGCACAGTGTTCTGTTTCAGTAATATTTATAAGACCAACTTTTTAACAGTTAAAAATGGATGCTTTTATGCAGTAGGGAAAAAACCTGCAAATTAAATTTATTATAGAATCCATTTTTATTACCATTTTTCTCCAAGAAAAATAAAATCAATAAGAGGAAGGAATTCTCAATACGAGTAGCAGTTCTTAATGCTTCACCATTCAAAGTGCTGAAGTTTACTTCACTAAATTCTAGCTCATGACAATAAAATCTTCTTAAGATGATGACCTATGCACTGACAATTCCACACGTAGCATGTTCAATATCTACTGTAATTGTACACAGAGTTTGGTTTATTTTATTTCTTACTCAGAATTACCTTGGAAAGTTGCAATATTGAACCGAGACTAAACAAATACAAAAGCCTCCAGAAGCAAAGGGAACAAACTATGTTAAGATTTAAAAAATTCTATTGTAATATAACCGCTGTGGGGAAGGCTAAGTGAACAGAACCTGGGAGTGTAGGTGGAGAAGTACACAATCATTTCAGTCCTTTTCAAAAATACTGAACAAATGTTATGCACCTGATACCATAGCCCAGATGGATTCCTCCTAATTTCCAGACTCCTGCTAAACCACTAAGCTACCTCTTAACCTGACCAAAAAAGTTCAAAAAACTGGTGGGGTTTACTTAAACTTCTTTGTAATAATCTGGCCGTAACAATTGTCCTTGACACTGTATTATCAAGAAAAAATTGCTGCTTAAAACCAAATAGAAGTTTTGTGGTGTTTTGGTTTGGTGTTTTTTGGGGGTTTTTTAGTCTTATCTTCAACCATTTCCTTTTTAAAAGTGAAAAATTCAAAATTTTATCTGGTTTTGAGGTAATTCTAATATATTTGTGCATACAAAATTAATATTATTATTATTATTAATAATAATAATAATGATGCCTAGAGCTTCAGGTTGATAAACTGAATAGATATAATAAACAAGGAAAAGATAATATTATTATGGAGGGAAATTATTTATTCAAATTAATATGTATCTGAGTCAGAAAACAATGTTTACACATGTACTGGGGTACATACTGGATAGCTACTTACGCCTTGAAAATCTTAAGATTTTTTTTTTTTGATTGCCAAGTAATTTTAGCATCAAATTCTGCAAATTCTACTGCAGAAATTACACAGACCTGAATACACACTACCTGCAGTATGTTTCAGTATTAGCTAAGCTTTACTGAGCATTTGCACAAACCTGCAATTTAATCAACAGATAAATACAAAAGAGTTTTCTTGATAATGAAACAGACTAATAGAGACACAATCAAGATTTAAAAGAATTGAGGATTTGCGAAAAGTCTTCTCATGCTACACTGTCCCCAAATAGACAATGAAATCTGAGACCTTGTTTAAGTAGGTAGATTGTTTTCAGTTATTATGAGGCTGATTGGACTGTTGTCTCCACTCAGTTCTTAGATTTAGGTTATAAATTTTCTGGAAGATGGCGAAAGAATGTTGTAAATATAACAACAACGGAGGAACTAACACAATATGTTTTCTGAAATATGAAGCCATAAAGTGCAATAAACTGGGGTTTATTTTGGTATTAGTAGGTTGAGTTTTGTTTCCTTCATTTGCCTATGATGGTGAATTATTCAGAATGGTATTTGATGAACAGAATGATGAAAACTACAACATATATACTCTAGCATATGTTGTCACCTCTTTCAAGATTAGCTTGGAGAGACTGATTTAATCCTTGTGATACGTGGGGCTGTGATTAGTATCATCTACACTCAGGATCACCCGTCTGATGATGCTAACAAATGGTATGGATGTTAGGTGCCCAAGGCTATAACAGCATTTCACTAGTTTCACTTGCTGTGCTGCCTACAGCAAGTTAGCACCTGACATACCTAACCAAGGAACAGCAAACAGTTCAAGGGATTCAACCAACAAAATGAAATAAATTTTAAAAGTCCCATCATGATGGCAATAACATTACGCTATTTAGATATTGATTAATTATCCCCCCCCCCACTTAGGCTAAATTTACCGTCACTGTAAAATACAATCTTGTATTCCTTAGAAAATACTGTAGCTACATTTTAGGCTGTTAAAACTCACAAATAATTTAGATATCTTTGGCACAAAATATAGTTATCAAAGCTTTAGTAAATTGCCTATAAGTGCTTATGGTACATTAGGAGACCTGGCATCATTGACAACCTATATTTTAACAAAGGTCAAGTTTTTCTTCCAAGTTGTTTAGTTACAACAAAACATCCTGAATCTCCTACGACCTGATAGCAGAGTATTTTATATGGGTATGTGATGCTTTTGTCCTTTTACTTACATATCCAATAAAAGTCTCTTGATATATTCATCCTGAAGAACATGTATTGTAAATTGAAAGGTCCAGCTTAACTCTTAAGTACATTCTTCCATAGTCATTTCTCTCCTATGCACACAGGAAAAGAGAAATCTCTCCTTTAGCTGAGGACTTTTCCTTTAAGATCACCAGGGCAGATGTAATACATTTTCAGCACTGTAAATCTCAGTCTCCCCTAGCCAGGAAGCTCCTCTTCAAGTGACTAACAATAAATATGGATAGTTACAGAGTCTATCTTGTCATAATCAACACTCTTGTCCCATCTGATGATAAAAGGATCATGGAGTACATTCTCTTGGTTGTCAACTTTCCCATTCTTCAGCTCATAGGCAGCCTGTAAACTGCACATACAATAGTAAAACCTCATACTGCTTCAGGTGATAGAAAATTTTTGAAATTAATGAAAATTCCCTAAGTATCCCCACTTAACTGCTTTAAACCATCTTCAGCCATCTTGTAGTGATGTTACTATGCCATAAGGAACAGTTGTTTCTAGAAGGTCAAACAGATGCTACTGAAGTGTTATAGCAAGTGTTGTCATGGATATAAATAAATAAAATTTTAGTGTTTTTAATTGTTTTTAATTCTACTAGTGAGATTTTAATGTAAAAAAGAATTACAAGATCATGTCACTCAAGTGACAATCTGAGAAAGATATTTGCTGTAATGTACCACTTAGTAAGACCTGTATTAATTCAATTGTAGGTGGCCCTTGTCATGGCCAGCATACATGCTGAGAGTAGAGAATACGCTAGACTAGACTAGAATAGTTCAGCTGGAAGAGACCTACAATGACCATCTAGTCCAACTGCCTGACCATTTCAGGGCTGGCCAAAAGTTAAAGCATGTTATTAAAGGCATTGTCCAAATGCTTCTTAAACACTGACAGGCTCGGGACATCGACCACCTCTGTAGGAAGCCTGTTCCACTGTTTGCCCACCCTATTGGTAAAGAAATGCTTCCTAATGTCAAGTCCAAACCTCGCCTGATACAACTTTGAACCATTCCCATGTGTTCTATCACTGGATACCAGGGAAATTATCTGCTATGCATTTAATTTTTAAAAACAATATCAGGAGTAAATCTAAAGAGATTATATTAGCAAATTATGAAATTTAAACAAGTGAAGAAGAAACAGTTGAGTTAATTCTGAAAGTGATAAGTTAGAAGTTATTCTTGTTTGTTTCTTTTTAACACTTTCATGTTAACACCATCTCTTGTGGTAGAATAGTTATGACTGAAAATTGCTAGATATGCTAAAAACTATTCCAGCATACAAAAGGTCCTCTGTGGTAAACTAGAGAATCAGGAATGTTCACACCATTAAATCCTCTGACTGACTGATGATGCCAAAGTGATTTCCAGTTGCTGAAGTGTCCATTTTCATTGTGTGTGAATAATGCAGGGCTGAGTGGGTCACTCAGCAAACAAAACTGTCAAGGCTCTGGAGTTTGACTTTTCCTGATTTTGGCTTGAATGTTTGGGTTTTGGGTGTGTTTGTTTGTTTGTTTTTAAATAATGTTTATTTACTTGTATAAAACTTTACAAAAATACCAGCAATTTGACTTTTGTCATGAACATGAACACAGGAAGGTCAATGAAAAAAAAAAAGAAATCCCTTCTGTGGAAATTTAAACTGACCTACTGGGAGGATAAAACATAATTAAAATATCTGCATTCTGCACTAATCAAACTGAATCTATTCAAACTGACTAAGGGGAGGACAAAGGAAAGTGTTGTTCTGCTATCCAGTAGAGAAAAAAAGTTACTGACAGATGACACTGTGAAGGCCAAAGCATTTAATGTCTTTTTTGCATTAGTTTTAATTAAAAAGGTCAAGAATGAGGAGGAGGTTAGCATAATTAATGCAAACAACAAAGGAATGATTTAAATTAAAAATACAGACAGAAAAGGTTAGAGAGTACTTAAGTAAATTAGTTTTCAGAACAGATGTGCCTGATGAACTTCCTTCTAGGGTATTCAGAGAACTGGTAAAGTCACCTCAGAATCATGTAACCATCAGAAAAGCAGCTTGTGAAGGATGCATGGGGTATCAATGAAATGGAAAAAAAAAAATGCAATAATCATTTTTTAAAAAGTAAGGAGGCAGGAGTTTAGGAATAACAAATCCGTCAGCTGCTTAGGCTCAGAAAAGTTCTGGAACAAATTAACATGATTTGTAAGTAGCTGGAAATATGAAAAGGAGGTAAGGAACAAGCAAAATCAATTAGTTAAGAATTAGTCAATCCTTTAAGAACAAATCATGTCAACAGGATTAAATGTCTCCACAAAATGGTAGCAGACCTTGTGGATTGGTGATTTGCAAGCAAGGTCATTCATGTAGCTCTTGCCTCATAGAAAATTCTCAAACATACAAAAAAGAGAAAAAGGGAAAACTTATCTCTTGTCTAAGAGGTACTAATACAGTGTGGGTGCAAAACTGATTAGATAACAGTTCATAAAGTGTAATCATGACTAAGTGCTTTTTTTTTTTTTTCCCTCTAGCAGGCCTGTTTGAAGTTTTGATAATAATGTGAGTGATGGAGAGAGTGTTTACCACATTTAAAGAAGACACATAACTGAGCCTGTTAGTGTGTTGGAAGGTCAGTTAGAATGCAAAATACTAAAAGGCAGGAACAAATCTGCACAAATGCAAGATATAGAACAATTGGATGGTGTGATAGTTTCACTGGGCTAGCCCTTGGCTAGCAGCCAACAAAGCATTCACCCACTTCCCCCCCACCCCCAGGAGATAGGGCAGGTGGGTAGAGGTTTTTCAGGGAAAGATCTGGAGATTATCTGGAAATAAATAAAAAGTGTCTTTCTGTTGCTGGAAACACATCCTTGGATAAGTAAAACTGCTAACTAACTGCAGGATACAAAAGATAAATCTGCTCTGCTCCAGTTTTAGGAAAACCTGAGATAGATTGTTTCTGTCCTGTTTTGGGCAGCTCAAATTGATACAAACCAAAAGGGAAAAAGTCCAAAGGAGAACTACCATGAGTCTGGCCAACAAGGAAGTATCTGAGATTTAACAACCTGAGATTGTTAAAGCTAAAGAAGGGGAGGCTGAAGATAAAGATGAGAGCAATCTTTTACTGCATAAAAGGTAGCTCTAAAGCGGAATCTCTTGTCCATGATAAAGAATTAGTGACATTAAATTGTAGTAAGATGCTGAAAACCTTTCTAACAGTAAGAAAGATTACTGAAACACTAAAACAGATTGCTAAGTGAGCTTTGGCATTCCCATAGTTGCGTGTCTTTAAGAAACAAACACCTGTCAGGAATGACCTAGGTATAGCTGATCTTGCTTCGAAAGGGACTGGATCATCAACCATATTCTTTTTCCTGATTTTTTTTTCAGTTCAAATTGGAGGAAAAAAACCCCCTTTTTTAGAGAAATTCCTGTAGTCCTTTACACACACAGCCTACCAGAAATACTACCTGTATATTTAAGAAGTACTATAAATCATTTCTGCAGAGTCAAGCCCTCATTGCAGTAATGCCATAGGTAGCTATCTATATCTGAAATTACAGAGAACTGTGGAATTCTTTGCTGCTTTCTCAACCATTACTTGATCAGACCATTTGTTTTCAGACTGGAGAATAAATCACTTTCAGACAGATTCAAATTTCACTGAAAAATTGCAAGAGTGATTCGAATATGGTATTTTAAAACTCATGCATATAATTTGAATACGAAACTCAAAAATTAGTGTAAGAAATTCAGCTATGAAACTAGAAACAGCTACAAAAGCTGGTGCTATAAAAATACTTGCACACACAGAATGATGTGATAATGAGCCTTACATCAGAAAAAAAATTATAGCATACAATATGAACAGAAAGCATAGTTAAACTCAAAAGGACACCTGTGCCAGCATTAAAAATGATTTATTACATGAGTTGCAGGTCAGAGCAGACGATACGTGCCTACAAGAATAAACCAAGAAAGGGTCTCCTTCCATTCAAAATTGGACTACTGCATGCATTTCTAAATCAGTGTATCATCTACTGCAGCAAAATTAACTCCAATTAGCATACTACAAACAGCACTATTAAGAAATTTAAAGGCTTTGACTAAATGAAGAAAAATTCAGCTAAAGTCATCACACAAATCTTAATTAAAGCTGTCTTTGAAATACAAAAGGAAAACAAAAACACAACCCTTGGACAAGTTGCTGCTATTTTCATGCAAGTCAAAGAAAAAATGTGCTGTAGCTCTACTGGTATCTAGCAAGTCAACAGTTACATCACTCAGGTCAACTACAAAACAACCCTTTTTGTGTCTATAACCTGTCATCTCTGGCTTCACTTTCTCATCATAACTCCAGTATTATAATAACTGCATGAGGAAGAGATACAGACATAAGCAGGCACACAAATGAATTGAAGCAGAGTGATGCACGATGGTTCAGTATAGCTTTTCAGAACATTAATTGCATACTGCAAAATTTCTGGGGTTTTGTTTTTTTTGTTGGGTTTTTTGGGGGTTTTTTTTAATCAAATTTTGTCTTTTTTGTTAAAGATTATCAACATATTCTTAATTTTTAACTTACGTACACTATGTCTATTTTCAGAATATTTCAATCATTTCACAACTAGCAGACAATATTTTATGAGTATGCTCCATAAAATTCATTAAAATGTTCTCCAGGATAAGAAAGGCTCAAAAAAAGTCATTTTCTGTCTGTAATTTCCCAACTTCTTATTTTTACATATATGAAACATTCACAGGGGAATATCATGCAAAGCTTACAACATTTAAGAAAAAAATTGTGGCAAGAAAAGGGAAACAGTAAAACAGCATAGTCATAAACACATGGCTTGAATATTCATTACCCTGAAATGAGAAAGCATTATTCATAAAAAAAAATAACTATAAATCCTACAAATGTGACAAGGAGACTTCTTAAATAGGTAAGGACATACACTGGATTCCAAATCTCTCATTGTCCCTAGATTCCTTATCCAATACATTGAGACATGAGGAGGAAGCAGTGTACCACAGAGGATGGAGAAAATGCTGGGGCATTTCCTGAGAAAATGGATAAACTTCAACCCAGATAAAGAAGAGATTCATGTCATATTAAGGACTTTTTTTCACTCAAGATTGAAGAACCTGTGGCAGAAAAGGCTTTGGCAGCATCCCTAATTCTCACAGAGTTGCATCAAAGCACCCAGTATGGACCATGAGGACTGTGGACTGTCAACCTGTTCTCTCTGTGTGGCCAGTTACAAACTCTTTGGCTGGGACTTTTGTTGAGACCATTTTATTTATAACTATTAAGAGCTGAAACTTCCCTGAAGAAGAAAACAAGTGAAGGAATAACGTGACTGTAAACCTGCATTATCCTATGTAGATGAACTCGTCCTACTGTATCTAGATCAGAGAACATGTGAAAATAAGCTCTAAAATACATTCACTTTTTAATATTCTGCCACAGTGTCCCGGTTTTCAGCTGGGAAAGAACTAGGTTTCTTTTCAGTAGCTAGAATAGCACCGTGTTTTGGTTTCAGTATGGGATTTGTTATGAGAAGAACATTGAAAACATACCAGTGTTTTCAATTGCCCCCACAAGTTGAAGGACTTTGTGTTTTGCTAGTCTGCAGGTGCAAAGTCCAGGGGGAGTGAGGAATATTAAAATTAGTAAACTAGATTGGCACTTGGCTATGCCAATGGAATATTCCATATCATATCACGTCATGCTCAGTATATTAATGAGAGTCTCTCTTTCTGAGGGCTCTCACTCTGGCTCTCTCTCTCTAACTCTCCCTCGGGATCTCACTCTTCCAGGATTGCAATTTCGGTTTTTGGGATTGCCGCTCCTCCAGCATCATTATCCAAGAATGGGTTGGGATTGGTGGGCTGGTGGTGAGCAGTTTCACTGTGCATCACTCATTTGCATATCTAATCATTACTATTATTATTTCAACATCATTATTATTTTACATTTTATTTTATTTCAATTAATTGTTCTTATTTCAACCCTTACTCTTCCGATTCTCTCCCCTGTTTCCTGAGGAGAGGAGAGAGTGAGCAAGCATCTAAGCTGCTAGCCAAGTGAAATCACCACACATGGAAAAAAGGCCAGCGCCTCTTGATTTAAATCACATCAGAGAAGACAAGAAATTAGGAGCAATCTCTTTACATTGCTTCTACATAGCTACAATTTCCTCATATTTATCATTACAAATTACCATGCCATAAGACTACTACAGAAAGATCATGTTCAACAGGTGGCAGATTCTATCAAAGAAAATACCCGATATTTAAGATATAGTGATAATCAGCTCTGTTGTATAGGCAAGACTAGGATATTCAATATATTTTGCACCGATCTACATCAATATAATGGTATAGTGAGTTTCTCCTAGTCAAATACCTGATAAATGAATCAGTTTCAAGAAGCAATTGAGTATAAAGAAAAGCTCTGAACAGGTTTCCATTGCATTTGTCACTGCAAAAAATAAATAAATCTTTCAAATCACTACTTCTGGTGCATTACCAAAAACCCTCATCACAAAACCTGAATTACAGCAATCTGAGATATAGAAGGTTGCTTCTTGAGAAACAACAAACATGCTAATTGTCTTGCTTTGCCTTTCATCCTCAGTAATTACTTCTGTTCCATATGGTGACAAGCTAAGTGCCTTCTATTTGCGTGTAAAAAAGCAATGTGATCTTCTGATACCAAAACTGCCCACATTTTGTGTCGTGCAAGAAGCTGGATTACCAAATCAAGTGCAGTTGTGTGGGCTTGGCAACATCATGACAACTTCTGCTAAAATTTTCCCTTGTCACTATCACAGTTGAGCCCAGCAGAGATAAAAACAGTGAAAAAGTATTAAAGAAATGTTCCTTATCTTTTCACTGCTTAGAGTAACAGGTGCTGACTGTTTAGAAAATCAAGCCCGTTCAATAACCAATTCTGACTCCTGCCTGTGGAGCTGGTAGGGGCTTGTTTACCTTTTTTGTAACATAACAATCTAAGGAGTAAAAACAGTCTGCAAAGAATGTTATGTCCTTTGGCAGTTATGCCATTTTTAAATAACACAAATTTCATACTCACCCTGTACCTCAGTTTACAAATCATCATATTAGCATATAATATACCAACTTTCCCTTAAGTTAACCGTGAGCACATTTTTAACCCCGCAGCACAGATACAGCCTCTAACTACTGTTATCTATTAGCAGCTATCCTCACCCTCATCCAAGTGTGTACATCTCAGACAAACACACGCACACACAAAAGAAACTGCTCAGAGTTTGGAAATTATGCAAAGATCAGACTGTTATTCTGCTGTGTTATGACCCTCAAAACACGTTCCTTGACTGAAAAGGTAACTAGAACATACTCTGAGCACAGCAAAGGGTATTTTTTATTTTGTCTATTTTATTTTCAGTCTTAATCTTGTAAAATTACATTATTCAATTACAACTCCCAGAAAAAGAAAAATTTACCTAAAACAAGACCCCTCACAGGGTTTAGCAGGACTCCTGAAAATCATCATACGTTTCTTCAAAACAAAGGGTGTAACTGGAGCTGCCATATCCGAATGTAGTGCTAATGGTTTTCATCTTTTACACTTTAGGGATAAACTGAATATTTTATAGAGAATCAGTGTAGGAAACTCTTGTGGGAAAGTAGCCTAAGAGATTCTTATGAATCAATGTTTCCTTATGTATGTTTATTTTTCCTCACTATGCTTCTCAGAAATGGCAGATTTTTTTTTAAAAAAAAAAAGCTTCTCCTCTTCTGTTAAATAAAAGGCCAAAGCAAGCACAGATTGCAAAGCCATTATATTCATGAAGAGAAAAAGAGAGGTTAATTCAAAATTCTATGGTCTGTTGAACCCAATATCCGCACGTTCCCCAAAGCAACAACAAACACACCACGGAAACTCAATCAAGGCATCAAACCCACTCCAGCAAATGTGTTGTGCCAACCCATTATTAATGTTGCCTCTCAGGGAAATCCTATATTAGCATGAACTTACTGAAAATATTTTTCACAAATTCACATTATACTACTTCCTTGACATTAAATGCCAAAGACGGTAAATTAGGAGAGGCCTGAGAGAGGGGAGAGATTCAAGGATGGCTTCTGTTCACAGAACTGATCTGATGAACAAACTGCACAAGTACATTCAGAAAGGGTTTAATATAGTGAATTAGCTATTGGTGAATCTGACAGGTTATAGATAAGTTGTGCTTACGAAGAAAGCTTCTGTAGACTCATTTTCCTGTATTCCTTGCCATGCCAATCACAGGAACAGGAGTGAAATATCGGTGAACAAACATAGCTGAATTAAGCCATTCAGCACAAGAGTATGGAGCTTAATTGTGTTCCCTTGCATCTTTTCCTACTGCCAAATAAAAACACCATTGTCCTTGCTGAAGAATTCCCTTTCATGTCTCAAGGATCTCTGCCAACTTAGTTGTGAGAGTCACACTGCGTGCCCAAGTGGAAGTGAGGGGATCTCACGTCTTCAAATATATCCCTTCATCCTCTTTTTGGCAATAGAATTTGAATGCAGTAAGCACTGCTGAACACACTGAAAAAATTCATTCAGTAGGTGCCTGTGCAAAAAAAAAAAAAAAGTAATTTTACAATTTGGATGCAAGTTACATTAAAAGTTCTGTATGAATGTCTTCTAAATATGCATGCTAAATGCATGCTAACTGCATCTCAGCCTCACAACTTCAGAGTACAAATCTGATCTGAGGTGATAATGCAAATGTCCACTTTTCACAGATGAATGGCTGCAGTAGGTGGGAGGGGGAGGAAGAAGGGAGACATCATCCATAATGTGACCTAATTAAAACTGTATTAAAGAAATTGATGGCACAAAAGTTCAGATATTAAACACATATTTTTAAAGATTTTAAAGATTTAAAATCATGTTGGGATGTGAGCATTCATTAGCAGGCTCTGTGAGACCAGGGACCTTCAGAAGAAATTTCATAGGAATTTTCTGTAATGCCAGTGACTAAATCGCTTTCAAATCCCAGAGGTTTTTGGTTGGTTTTTTTTTAGAAAATGTGTCATTCAATGAAACAACAGCAACAGTGAAACATGTCACATCTGAACCTGTTATAAGTCATTATGGCTATCACTGATAAAATTATTTAGTAACCAAACTCAAGTTTTACGTAGGTTGTTACTTTTTTTTCCCTAAAAGATTAATTATTAAAAGAAAACATGACATGTTTTCATGTGAAAGTGAACAGTGACTTTGATGAAATATTAAATAGCACATTGACAAATAAAAAACACAATAAGGATAATTCATTCTGTAGAACGAATAGAATTCTGTATTCATTTCTTTAAATGTCTGCACTGAAAAATCAGCTCTTGGCATGTGTCATGCAGCTGGGACAAAACCAGTCTGTAATTTCATTCACTGCTCCAGTTGGATTTGATTTCCTAACACCTCCTGCAATAAGGACAAACTGTTGTTTTTGCAGAAGTCTGGGCAACTAACCCTACAGAAAGCCTCTAAAAACACACCGTTTGGGAATGGAGAAAACTGTGAAATGCACAAGCCAACAGTTTTATTTGGTAATAAATTCAATCTTTTGGTATAATTGCCATATGGCACATGATTTCCTTTTTTTTTTTTTTTCTTAATGTTTAGCAGTTTTTCATCAGAAATTAGTGTTTTTCTTTTCTTTTAAAAAAAGACCTTTATTAGGGCAAACATACTTCCCTTACTTTATTTTAAAGCCCAAGGGTCTGTCAAAGGCAAGTACATATTCACAATATCCTGCCAGGTGGATGTATATTTTGTTCAAAATCCTTTTAATAAGAAAGCAATATCCAGATGAAGATGGACCAGAACCGGGACTGTAAATTAAATCAAACACATAAAAAAATGAGATTTATAGCACATTTGCTCCTTCAATCTACAGCTCATTTATTCTAAATACCTCTTCCTAATGAGTAATTTTCTGGATGTCACCACAATTTAGTAGGGTCAGTATCCAAGTGTAGTACAAGCAACATATTCAAATTAGTTTATTTGGTCAGGAAAGAGCAATATAACCTGGCATATATCAAGAAATTATTAATTTGTCTATCCTCAGGAACAAAAACATTGCTGCTGCAATAGTGCAGTGGCAAGCTGTAAGTATCCTTTTTGACTGCATAAATGAGAATCCTAAAAAGGTGATGAATAAATATGGATCTAGTGTCATTCTTCCAAGGAGAATATTAGGGTTCCAGCTGCTAACTTTAAGTGTTTGGATTCAGACTGTGAGAAGCACGAACCAAGATCCAGGCTAATCTGCATGCATGAGACAACTTGAGCCCCCTAAGAGAAAACTCCTGCCCCTAAGTTCTTACTCCCTCTTTGCACCCAAAATACTCGAGACCAAAAAGGGAGAACAAAGGGAGGAGAGTGAGGGAGCTTTCAGTTTTTGACTCTCCCATTCTACAGACCAAAACTAGAAAAAGTATTTTAGGTTGAATATTGCTCTTTTTGCTACTAGTTACCCTGTCATGTATTATGAAACTACCATTTACGTGGCGGTCTAGATTTTCCCTGCACTGGAGAGAAAGAGAGCTTAAAAATCTTTTAATTAGAAAGCTATCTTGTTAATGCTAAGAAGGACAAAAATCTCATCAGCTGATGAATTGAAGAAAAGCATTGTATGATGTGATGGGTCTGTAGTTCCCCATTCATGACAATGTGCAGCATATTAACAATAAGGAAGCTATTTCTTTAAAAGAAAGCATGAAAATACTGTAGGTAAAACCATAACTATCCTAATTTCTCAGTTCAGTAGGAGTTTTGGTATGTGCTAAACTTGCAGTAAAAATGAGTTATGAAAATAGCTGTCACACAGGCCATTTTCAAAACTCAAATAATTAAAACAAGTTCCTAATTATTTTCCTCAAAAAAAATATTAAACTCTGTAGCTTGTACAATTAATGCAGCTGAGATAGCGAGACTTTAAAAGCAACCACTTATTCTATACAGTAACATTTCATTGGAATTTTTATGGTGTTTATTTTCATGGATCTCAATAGACAATATATCCTGTGCAAGGAAAAAATGTAATCCATTTTACTGACAGTGCACAGTCAAAAGAGAGACAGAGTTTGCACTTTGCATGTTGTGAATGAAAATTGAGAGTATATGTAATAAGCATCTCTAAACCTTAATGAGTTATTGAGCGGTGCGTCTCCTAGTGTGTCAGAGGTTCTTTTTAATTTATTTTCTAGTTTCTACACAACTTTTCTGCAGGAAAAGAAAGCCCAAATGAAATTAAAATGAAAATATACAATGAAGTAAAATTAATAAAAAACAAATGCTATTGAAATTAAAACCATATTTGCCCCAGGGTAAAAGTAGGGCGAGAATCAATCCAGGAGTGCCAATGGCACTGAAACTCCAGCTAGAATCATCCTTGAGACTTCCAAAATAGTGTACTCCTCACAACTTCACTCTCCAGAGACACATGTGCATACCAAGGCAGGAATGATAGCCACTGCTTAAAATACTGAATATTTTTTAAACATCAAAGGCATTTTTTAAATTTTTTTTTCACCCTCAAGATTAAATTAAGGAATTGAAACAAAATAGGTATCTAGTCTTTGCAGTTCTTCCGGCAACTACAATTTAACAAAACCATCCTAGCTCAGAATTTGCATGGAAAACATCTAAGTAACTAATAGAAATCAGAAAGTAGTATGTGTATATGGGGTAGAAATACAAATACTGTCAGACAGACTGAAAAAAATAATAATATATGTAAAATATATAATAAGGGCTAGCCCAGTGAAACTATCACACCTATACTGTGAAATAAAGTGGAATTAAACTAAGAAAAGTTTAACCTAATAGCATTTCACTACTACATCATGGCTGCATTCAGAAGAGAGAGACAAATGAGAGCTGGTTGGAAAGTAGGCTAATGCTCCAGAGTAATCAACTCAGAGACAACAGCTAGTGGTCAAAGAGCACTCACCCAGAGTCAGGCTAAACCAAAAATGTAAACAAACAAACAAACAAAAAAATATTCACTCATTTTTAAAGTGATTATTTGTTGCCTTTATCCCAGAAATACATACCATCTTGCCACTGCTTGTGTGTGGTACAGTCCTGCAGTCCTGTAGCTACAGCACAACCCTCCACACCTCAATACAGCCCGGCTGGCAAAATATCAGAGAGGACTTCCCAATAATACAAAGTCCACCAGACTTGAAGATGATCTCCCAACAAGAATGGCATAAACACAGACACTTAGCACCTATGAGACAGATTCAGTCAGACTGCTAGAAAGTCGATAGCTGTGCAAAGAGCAAAAAGTACTGGGTACAGAGACAGATGCCTTCTAAGATCTTTCTTCTATTCATCCTGAAATAAAATAAATCTCCTGGTGAAATTACAATACTAAAAAGCTGGAGTCCTAGAAAATTCTGACTAATAAATAAAAATGCAAATTTATCCTCCCATTCAAAGATTAATATAAATATCTAGGCCCTCCCTTCATTTTTCTCTACTTAGTATTCACTACATATATGACTATGTTAGTTAAATGGGATCCTTAGCACTCAGCCTAACTTAACAACTTTTTTACACCTACATCATGAGTACCTGGCAAATCCAACTTCATAAAGTATGTTAAGTTGCTTTTATGAGCAAGTTAACTTAGCAATGAAAGAAAGTTATGCACCTTCACAGGCTTACAGAGACATCCTGCCTGCTTTCACATCTTAATCTCTTCAGTAACTGCATAAAAAACCAGGCACTTGGGTCAGGAGAAATAGTTCAGTAGGCATCGAATATTAAAGTACAAATTAGATGGTGACATTAGAAAATTGCTCCTGAACACCTCTTTCAGAAAGATAACTAAAAGACTTTCCACAGCCATTTGTTGTGATAATACACAGACCTCAGCAGTTAGACAAAGGCCCCCAATGCGATATCTCAAGTCATGTCACAGCTGTCTTTTTGCTCATGGCTGCCCACTGGGAAATATTTTTTTCCCCCTTTTTTCTTATTTCTCTGCTACATTTCAAGACAGGTGAATGAAGAATGAAGTCACTAGTATCACATGGAGGTTCAGTATGTTTTCAAAAGATCTCATCTTGAGCATATTAGCTACTATTACAGCCACTGAGGTGGCCATAATGTTCCTGCTGAAATAATGCTTTCACTATATTATGCATATTATACTACATACACCAAATATACACATATGAATAGGTACACATTTTTTGCACTAATGTTATATGAAATATGTTATACACAAATAAATGAATAAAAATTGAAAGAAAGTACTTGCAAGGAAAACATGCTAACGCTATTTCCCCAAATGTTTAAAGAGGTATCAGAGTGTTAAGAAAGACATGTAACTGCCCATGGAAATGAAATCATCATAAAAAATAATTACTAGTAAGGATATCTAGGTATTTGTGAATGCACCTATCTGCTTTTCATTTAAAAATAATTATTCCAATCCAGCCAATGGACTAATGTCTGTATGCGCCTGTTATGATTTCATAGATCAGTTTTCCTTTCCTGTGTGTGTAAGCCAGAAGAAAAGCATACTAAGATTAATCGTGTTACCATTAAATGATACACAGTTGTCCTGGTTTTGCTAGGATAGAATTAATTTTCTTATTATTAGCTAGAATGGCTGTGTTTTAGTTTCAGTATGGGATTCGTTACGAGAAGAATGTTGTTAAGATACTCATGTTATTATTTGCTGCTGGACATCTAACATCATTGTGTTTTGCTAGTTCACAGGTGCAAAGGACTAGGAAGGGGGAAGCATAGTAATTAGTAAAATCCAAATAGGTATTTGGATATACTAATGAGATATTCCATATCATCTCACATCATGTTCAGTATATTAACCAGGGCTGACTGGAAAGTGGGGTTATTCTCTTGGGGATCACTTGGGCTCACTCTTCTGGGATTGAGGTGTCAGTTTTGGGACTGTGTCTGCTCTGGAATTGCTGGCTGGCACAGGCTGGGCACCAGTTGGCAGGTGGTGAGCAACTGCACTGTGCATCACTTAATTGTATATCCTGTTATTAATGTTATTTTATTTTAATTAGCAAATTATTTTTATCTCAACCCGTGAGTTTTCTTACTTTTATCCTTCCAATTGTCAACCCTATTCCCTGGGGGATGGAGAGTGACAGAGCAACTGTGTCTGGCTGCAAGCCAAAGGAGTGAAATACCACAATAATAAAACACAACATTTGCTTGCAATGTCTATTAGAAGAAAAAGGTGGAATTTCCAATCAAAGCACTAGTTTTTGGATACATTTTAACTTACTTGTTCTGCCAAAGTTCTCAAAGTTTTTGCAAACTTTAATAAAGATTAATGAACTTTTTGGTGATAAATATTAAAGAAAATATAGAGAGAAAGGGAAGAGGAACTTTTGAGTAGAATTGTTGCATTATTAGTCCAATATCTTACAAATTCAGGCTAGGATTCTCCTGATCCCAAGACCTGACTTGGACAATTTTTCATAGGTAGTTAAGACAAAATAACAAACCTGAAAACCCAGTTTCTACAGTATGTGAACCCACCTACCTTTCTCAGGTGCTGTGTCTTGGTGCACTGGGTGTAGGCAGCAAGGCTCTGATACTGGAGGGCTGCAGGGGCAGCCTCTGTGAGGAGAGGCCGGGGCTACCCTGAGCCAGACACAGCCGGTTCCAGCCGGCTCCACCCACCCACCACAGGGCACAGCTGAGCCCCTCAGCCAAGGTGGTGGTGCTTTGGGGAAAACATGTTTCAGAAAGGGCAAAAACACTACAAAGACACTGAGTAGTGAGGAAAATAAGTGTGAGAAACAGCCCTGCAGACACCAAGGTGAGAGAATAAGTAGGGGGAGAAGGTGCTCCAGGTGCCAGAGCAGAGATTCCCCTGCAGCCCATGGAGGAAACCACATCTGAGCAGATATCCACACTGCAGGCCATAGAGGACTTCATGCCAGAGCAAGTTTATCCTGAAGGACTACAGCCCATGAGATGGACCCATGCTAGAGCAGGGAAAACATGTGAGGAGGAAGGAGTGGAGAAGAGCTGTTATGGACGAACTTCTACCACTTATTCCTCAACCTCCTGAAGGACTCAGCAGGGGTGGGGGGTAGTAGGGGGTGTTAATATTTTTTTTGTTTTTCACCATCTAACTCTATGTTAACTAGCAATAGCTCAAATTTATTTTCTCCCAGTCAAGTCTCTTTTCCCTGTAATGGTAATTACTAAGCAATCTCCCTGTCTTTACCTTGCCTTGATCTTATTTTCCTCCTGTCCTGCTGGAAGAAGGGCAGTGAGAGAGCCACTGAGTGGGCATCTGGCCAAGATTAACCCACCATGCTTCATACACTGAAGTTTTTCACATATTTAAGATCCTGCTTCTGAAGACACAAGGAAGAGTTTCAGTTCCAACAGAGCTCAACAGTTTCACACCCAGAGCAGATTTAAGCCCTATCAAGATCAATAAGCTAGATGTTCTTTTGCCTCCTTTTTCTAAGGGCTTGCTCTTACAGACACTCTCAAGCACCTGTAGCAGATCAAGGTCTATACAAAGTACCACTGCAAGTACCACTTAAAAAATAAAACCTGCCTGCAGGAAGAACTATTGGTCCCAATTATCCAGTAGTTCAAGCACTGATGTAACACGTGAGAGGATACAGTTCAATTGTCTTTCAAGAGTATTCCAACTCCTATTGCCAAGTAAAGTGCCATAGCGACCAGACTATGAGCTATGATGGGGTATTTTTCATTCGTGCTGTTGAAACCATACATGGTGATCCATAAGACACCCCCTTCTCCCTGCTATGAGCTTGCTTAAATAGCTCTCTCCTCATCACAGTAAATTTTGTGGATTATACCCCAGACACAGCACTCTATGCACTGCATGAGTGGCTGCAGATCTAGCCAAGGTTCAGCCTCAGAGACAGACACACATGCAAAAGCTTGGAATGGCAATGCTCAGGATACAGTCGTTGCTTCCTTTTTCACATCTCAGCATGACCGCTTCCTCCATGACTTACATTAGAAAAATAAGCACTGTTGTGAATTTAATGATGCCTTTGCCTTTCACTGACAACAGATCATGCTTGTTAAAGAGTTTTTTGTTTGCCATTGTTTTACATCTAGTTTCCAGCACTAGCTGTTTTTATACACTTCTTTCCATTCAGTTGAGCAAAAAAACTACAGTAGTATCTTGAAGAAAAATGAAAACGCTTCTTATTCATTTTCCACCACTGCCTGGGAACCAGATTTATGAAACACTGCGAAACAGATTTTAAGTATTTTATATTACAGAATTTTCCCCTCCTCCAGTACATACCCTGCATTTTGTGTTAGCACTGGAAGGGGGGTAAGTCTGTTTATGTGAGCCAGGGCACTCCTGAAAACAAGATTATAAACCTCAAGTGGCTACAACAGAGAAATATTTATTTTTTAAAAATAAATGGAGCAACTCTTGGCTTATAACGGGAGTAATATGTTATAAATCAGCTTATTGAATAACACAGCCTTGGAACAATCACTGTTCTGGGACACAGTTTTCTACTACATAGCAAAACTTCCAAAAAAACAGCTGCAGTCTATGTTGCTAATAAACACTGAAAAGCTAGAAATGCTTTTCCTTCCTACTTGCTGGCCCTTTTAAAATGGCTTTGGGCCCAACTCTTAGGAATTACACAAGCTAGACACAAAATAAAAGCTATATCTTGAAGGCTAAACTGATAGGAATTTCTTTTATGTCCTTTCCTGAACCAGTGCTTTCTCTGCTATCATTAATGTATTATCTTCCATTAGTGGAGCTTATGCTTTTCATGCTGTGAGAACCTAAACTCCAGACAAAAATGCTAAGATGCTACATCTGCAGGATAGGACTCTCCTGTGCTAGTTAGCACAAAGGAAAAAGCAGTACCAAGTCTCATTATCATCAGAAGGGCATTAGAATCTCAGGAATTAAAAATATAAATAAAAAAAACAGTGTCCTCACTGTCAAAACAGGGGCAGCTAGATACCCTGAATTTTCCCCCACTCCAGACATGTCAATCAAAGATAACACAATGCAAGAATATCTGAGTGACACTTCAAGCTGCATTCATAAGCAACCTGCCTCATTCAAAGTCAATGAAGAGACAGGACTTACAAGCCCACACTGGAAAGTTATTGAAATGTGACTGACATCTCAGAGGATAAGTGTCAACGGGATAGCATGACCCTGTACTGAAACACTGCAAGGTTAATCAAAGTTATGGCAATTGGGAGCTAGAAAGACCCTACCTTAGATTGAATTCTTGTAGTCACAGCAGTGATTGGACCACTATCTCCTTTTCAGTTCCCCTCCCACTGACATTTGCACCCCAAGTTTGTATCATTTTTACACTCTTCTTTTGGTTTCATTTTAGAAAGATTCTGGTGGATGTTGCCTGAGAGAAGATTTTGTACATCTGAAAAACAGTAGGTCTCCCTTTTCTTCCACTGGGACTCACTGTGCTGTTAACATATGATCTCACATAGTAAATATACCATTGGGAGATTAAAAAAAAAGTGCTACAAATTGCAGAGTTAGTGCTCAAAAAAGAGTGGGCAAAGTCTGAGTTAAAGGATCAGTAGAAGTCCTCTGAGCTTCCATGGAGCAATAAAGGGAGTAGGTAAATGCTTGGACTGTTTCTTAAAGTTTCCTATCTCCCAAAGTGTGGAGAGTTCCTGACAATTCATTATTTACCAGTATCACATCAGGAAATATATTACATGGACGTACTTCCTTCCCTCACCACCCCACCCACTGCCTAATTTTGTGGGTCTACAAAGATGATTGATTTTTTTTTTTTCCCATTAATTTGTGTAAATATGTCAGTAATTATCATTTTTATTCAGTGCTATTATGGTTTAAATGTAAACCAGAACTATCCATTTAGCCTAAGCACACTCCACAGAGTAACAAAGCTAGCAGTAGAGATAAATTAAAGAATACAGGATACAGCCAATGCAATAGTTATGTGCTCATGGTTACAAAATGCAAACTTTAAGTAATTTCAGCAAGCATGACTTATTTTTATACAAAAAATAAAATAAAATAATAAAATAGTCTGGTTTATTTTCTTTCTGGATGGCATATTTTTGCCTTCTTGAGTTTACTTCATATGTTTCTTGTTTTCTTATTCTGTCAGCCCATAGCAATATCTCATGGATACAAATAGCACCTTCTTGACACTGCATATCATCAGCCAAAATTGCTAGTGGCCGTATTCTGTTGGTTTCATTCCCTGCTTCCCTGCTCCTCCTCCTTTTCTAGAAGGCAAACAGTCTAGAAAGTAAATATGCTGCCTAAGGACCTAGAAACCTTTTTCCTTCCTCAGACTCACTGTCTCATTTCTAAATCACTGCCTGCACTGAATGTCACACAAAATTTCCATTATTTAATCAGTCCTTCAGTCAATTATTTAATTAAAGAAAGATTTACCAAATAATACCCCTTTCTCCTTCAGTAAGAACATAAGAGCAGTATGATGACAAAATATTTATTTCTTTATTATTAAGTATTTTTAAAAGCAATGATGGGGAAACTTCAGATGGGGGAAAGATCACCTTGGGAATATATTATATCAAACATGACCAGCAAGAACTTTTCTTTTAGGAAGAATAATGGTTTAATGTTTAATTAATCCAATCCATTTCTGCATTTATGGGAAGGCGGAGAAGAAGAGTCTGCTTTATAATGTGGAAAATTAAATATTAAAAACTTTGTGCCTATTTGACTTTACATTTTCTTGTTATGAATGGGTATTTTCACTTTATTTCACTTTCTTCAAACTACAAGAGACAGAAGCAATTACTGCAGCTCTGCTGAACAAAGGTATTCTCAATGTACCTCTGATACTGCCTTGCCAATCCCAAAACAAAACAAAAAATTAAAAACCATTTAAAGTATTAATGGAACCTTTAAAACTCACATTCAAAGTAACACAGGTTACTCAAGATTAGAGAAGGCCAGGGAGAACTTCAGAGAAGCTGAACAAAGTTATGCATTTAAGAAACTCAACAGATAAAATTCAGAGTAGACAAAAGGCAATACACAGTGGATGAAATAATGTGAATTGCCCCTATGTACAAATGGGTTCCAAATTAAGTGCACCTATTCAGAGAAAAAGATGTGGAAAGTATTTTGGACAGTTCAATAAAACCATTTGTTCCATGTACAAGAGTAGTCAAAAAGCCCAACAATATTATTAAGGCCTGAAGAATTTGAAGTACTACAAGAGAGAACAATAATGAAAATAAAGCCTTTAAATAAAGTGACCTTAAATAGTCTATGTTCTTGCCTTGTCTAAAAGCAGAATTAAAAAAAAAAAAAAGGAAAAAAAAAAGGGTCTGTTCCTAAGAAAGTAGCAAAATAATGAAGATGGTTTAAAATATGACAGCACCTGAGCTGGGAGAAAGGACAGAGCAGAGGTATGAACAGCCTCTGAGTCACTCACAGCCATTTCAGCATCCTTTCAACTTCTGAATAGTACCTCTGAGAAGTGTCCTCACAACCCATTGCTCTGAGAGCCCTGACTCACTGCCGCCCCAGTACAGAGCCCACCCTAAGCCCCAGTCCTGGAGTGGTTTATAACCCTGCATCACCCGTGGCCACATCCTCCCCATGCTGTGCCTGCAGCCTGAGGCAAACTGCCCCTCACCAAGAAGAGACAAAGTGCTGAGGGGCACCCACTTTCACCCCCTGAAACACCGGATGGACACGGTGCAGCATGGCAGGCTCAAGCCCAGGTGCTAAAAGTATGTAAGTTTTAGTATGTGCTACTAAAAGTAATACAAATAATTAAATCATCACTGTAGGCCTTAGATACTGCTGGGTGGAAAATGTCTAAAAGCAAACTTCTACCTTTCTCCTTTAGCAACAGATGATACCCTCTCTCCCTTGTGCCATCCTTCCTCCACTTCATCGTCTCCTAGTCATTTTCTCCTGTCTCTCCTTTTGACTCAGTTATCCTTCCTTTCCCATTTTTCTTTGTTCACTCCTTACTTTCATAACTGAACTTAAATTAAACATTGGTTTAGTTAAAATTTGCATGGAAAACCTTGACCATGGGACCTGCTCTGGTTCACATCAAAATTAGTGAGGAATGTTACATAGCTTTATTAGGAAGATACTAGTTGCTGCATTTAGCTTTTAATTTCTCAGTTTGATTTAAACCAGAATGTTCATGTCACTGTTCTATTCTGACATCCTCCCTCTTATTATCCAAATAATGCTGTGGTGTTGGTGTACTTCCCCTCTCTGCGACCACTTAAACTTTGGACTTCTCCCTTCACGCTCCCAGAGGTCTACTCACACTCTTCCAGATTTTCTGGCGATTGTTCTTTGTCCTTATCAATTACTGACAATTTTCTGCCTTCTTCCATTCTCTGGTTTTTTTTGCTCTTTCAATGGTTAACAAAGTAAGAACAAGAGACAAAGCTTGTGACTCAAGTATCTTTGCCATGAACCCCACTAATTTCTAGACCCTTTGCATTCGGTTTAGTGTTGCTGGTGTTAACATTATGCACCTATTACGAACTGTGATGCCTGTGTGTCAATGTCAAAGGACACAAACCTCTGTAAATACACACCACTAATAATAGTCCATCCAGAATAGGCACTGAGACAACTTTCATTTTATATTATCGCCTGTAAGTGGGACCTAGCATAGCTGGCCCTGACAGGCAGCCTCCAGGCCTGAATTTCTAATCGTAACTTTGCTATTGGTTTGTTCAGCAAAGTTAGGAGAGCTGCGTCCTTCTCCTCCCATCTGTAAAACATGATTAGTCAAGGTTACCTCCTCTAAAAAGCTTTTAAATCTACCAAAACAAATGCTAAAGTAAGAGCTAGGTATTTATTATTTTTTAATCACTAAGCAGTTTTAAACAAGCCATTCTTACAGGGCCAACTCCAAGGTTATACTTGAGCTCTACTGATTTACTGCTATTTTATAGGTACGTATAGTCAGTGTTTTGTGCAAATATATTGGTTTCTGTGTTTCTCAGGTGTTCTGGCTAAGAAGCTACGTGTTTGGTTGAGACCCAAGAGAAGATTTGTGACTGCAAAGCCCCCTAACTTTTCCTGAAAAAAAAGGACATCATTGTAGAGAGGCTAACTCAGTATGAAATTTAGAAAATGGAGTTGTCTGGCAAGGAACTTATTATTACAGAAATCTTGACATAAAATAAAGCTTTCCGATCCAAATCAGATATGTGGGCAATAAACCAAGGATCAGAAACAGGCAAGAAGTTGGCCTCCCTTCTAATGAAAGTCCATTAGGGACGCCGATAGACTGCAACTGCATTTCTTACTAACTTTATTAATTAGGACCCTCAGGAAATTCAAAAGTAAAAAAGAGGGTGAGAGGGAATGCTTGCCAGAATTGCTGCAGCATGTGTCAAATCCCCTCACTTTTAAGACATGTATACAAACCAGTAACTTTTTATCTATTCCAGCACAACTGAGCTCAGTGGGAAAATTCCACTGAGTGGAAAATTCCACTCAGTGGAAAATTCCACTGAGTTCAGTTCACATATCAATTTACACTTAAGGGTAAAGTGGTTAAGTGTCTTCTCTAATTGAATTCTTTTTATTAGAGGTTCTGGTTTGTCTAAACAGCATGGCATTCTGTACACTAAGGATGCTGTACATGGGTAGCTCAAACAAGTTAATTCTGCTGAAACTTATGAAAAGGAGAAAATAATACTTTTTTTTCTTATTACTGCTTATTTTTACAGTTTGCAGAAGCAGATTAAGATCTTCAAGATGCTACTTCTAGTAGGCATAAAAAGCAAAACCTTGCAAGCTAACTAGTTTTTGTTTTGCTTTGTTTTGTAAAAAGTCTAAATAGTTAAAAGCAAAAGAGGCTAGAGGAAGAGGGAGAAAAGGAAAAAAAAACATCTAGGACAGAGGCTATGCCATTCTTGATTTACAACTTCCCAATCTTGATAGCTCAGTGATTACAGAATCCATTTTTTAGAGCAAGTAATTCAGGGAGGTTGTTTAAAAAAATAAATATGCATTTCTGATCTGAAATATTCAATCTGTTGTGACAAGAGCCAAAGGCATCCAGACCTTTCAAGTACTCCTGGTACTTGCATTGAAATGGTACTCCCCTTCAGTATAGGGAGTACCCAAAAAACTCCAACAGGTTCTTAGGCATTTAAGCAAGTTTTTATTTGAACTAACGCTAGAACAAATATTTTTAAATGGAGAAAACTCAGAATTAGCTAAGTAAAACAACATAAATAAATCAGGATTATAAAGAAAGTTCCCTTCAGTGCATCCCAAATCACATTTTTGAAAGCAATTCCTTCTCTCTAGGCTTGGTTTCAGATCAAAATACTCGATCTAGGTTGCAGTGCACTCTGCCCCTCAAAAGTTTTCTTTACATCACCTCCGCACTCCTGCAGCACATCTGCTCCCTGCACTTTTCACCAGGTCCCTCCCCTCTGCCCATGCTACAGCCTCCTGCTTAGCTGCCACAAAGTCTCTACCCTCTGCTCTAGTATCTCCCCTACACATACACACAAAAAATAAAGCTACCTCCCTCCTTCTCAGTCACTCCCTTTTAGAGGAACAAAGAAACAGAAATAAATGCCATCCATCACACACGTACATTCAGGAACCAGTGCTGTTCTCTGTTCTTCTCACAAAACATCAATGCAGGCAAGAGAGCTTCATGACGATAATTGGGAAAACCACACTGGAACATACATCACTGTCTGTATCTGGTGGTATTTCATGTGTTCCATGCAAGGATCTGAAGGGGTGACATTCCAGTGCATTTCAAAATAATACTAATTTATTCTGCAGCCTTGCACAATCTGCACTGAGAGCTAGTGGCAACAGATTGAACAGTACTACAGATCTCTCCAGCACAGACTCTTCTCCTACAAATGCAGAATTAAGTATTCATGAAGATATTTCAAAGGTCTAAAATGACTGTAGAGCTTTCAAGATGTGGCACTCTGAACTAAGACACTGTCAAATAACAAGTCATAACTGGAAAGGTAAAATTTGTCTCCTGAATAAAAGATATTTATAATTATTTTTTCCCCCCCTATCTTTAGTTTCACAAATTAACAGAACTAAATTTCCAATAAAGAAGTAATTGACAAAAAAGGAATAACCAAAAGGAAACATAAGAATGAATTATTGCATTAAACAGAACAGTTGAACAGTTCTCTCTCCTTCCAGCCTTTTTTTTTTTTTTTTTTCAATCTAAGCATGCAACAACATGGTTGCTAGTTATACTTTTCTGATCAAGTGAATACAAGATTGTCTTAAAAAAAAAAAAAAAAAAAAGCTTTTGAAGGTGTTTGAGCTCAGATTGGTCCTTCATAGCAAATGTTTTATAGAGAATACAATTTTTGAGATCAATTTTTATTTCATACTTTGTTTAGCACTGTCAATGACTGCAAAACCCCATAAAAAATAATAAAAAAAAATACGGTGTTTTACTCAATTTGCATGCACCAAATTCCAACAAAAGTTTCCTTAAACAGAGCAGTATTGAAATGATCTAACTGAGGTAACCTAAAGTACTCCACCACAGCTGGACACTTCCCATAAAGTAACACCTGAAGAACCAGGCTGAATTCACAGCTATGTATATTTATTGGAGTAGCACTAATATGTGTTCTTTTACAGGAATGAAACAGATGGAAACTCAATGTGGCAACACTGAGAAAGTCACAAACCATCTTTGCTTTAATTCCTCCATGCCAGGGATAATAAAGTCCAAGAGACAGATGGCCTAGACCAAGCAAAGGGTGCTGTGAGTCCAGTTCTCCACTGCAGAGGGCCATGTTGGAATATAACGCTGAATTTGTCGCTTTACTGGACACTTGAGGAGTACTGTCTGCAGTGAGTACTCAACAAATACATTGTTTGCTAGTGTATGGATGCACCCTGTTTTATGGGCTCCACACAATGTGCAGAGGTAGAAACCCACATAGGCAGGGCACACTGACCCAGATTGCTGTGCCTGATTTGTCATTATATTGGACGTAAAACCAAACTAGACCATACCCACTTAAAAAAACCCCAACACAACAACAACAAAAAACCCCCAAACCAAACAAACAAACAAAAAAAAACCAA
Organism: Caprimulgus europaeus; assembly: GCA_907165065.1. Next base: position 85,603,816 of record OU015523.1, on the reverse strand, counting down.
CCTTGCTCAAAATCCTTCTCCCATAAGCTTAGATTTGACATTTCTGAATAAAAGAATGGAGGGTAGTTTTTAACTAAATCAAATTACAGGACTGCTGCTTATTTGAGAGATTGCTGGGAGACGAAAAGTGAGTTTGACTTCAATTTTGCTTATTATCTGGAAAAGGAAGGAGAAGGATAGCATTTATTTTTTTATTTGGCTGGAAGGGTATTTTATTACACATAAGGCGGCAAATGCATTGACATATTTATTTCCCAAGGGAAGTGACAAATCAGTATATACCAGGAGAAACTTTGTCACTTCTCCTAAAACCATCCCCTCTGTTGCTCTGGGTGACTGCATGTGCCTTGCAAACAATTTTGTTTTTATTTTCTTGGTACAACTTTCATGATGTTTGCCATTAGGTTACCAACATCACAGATAAAACATCCCACACACAGAGCCAACACATACAGACACACTCAGGAACTTGAGAGGGTTCTGGTTTCTTAGTTCAACTTAAAGAAAAATCAAAGCTGCTTTATTTTTCTCTTCCTGGCATCTTCAGCATCTCTTTTTCACTCACAGTAATATGAAGTATAAAATGTTTTTCAACCTCAAGTTTACAAATAAATGTTGGAAACAAAGCAGTCTTAGTGTATTAGTTTCTCAAATCTTTTTCATTTATAACTTCTTACATATCCCCTGTTATTGTGCCACATGTGACTAATACAGTGGCTATGAATGCACCACTTTGATACTATAAATAAAAAAAAATAATTCTGAAGTAGGAACTCAAAGTTGTTCTACAAAGCCAAAGATTCCAAAGAAACTTTTAAACAGAGGAGATTATTATTTATGTTTGTGTATTTAGACAACTACACTTATTTTTCATTACCTGCAAATTCACATTGTTATAATTCTCCAATTTGATACCTGTAAATATTCTTTTGTTTATTTTTCAGTTCAGTTTTATTTAAAGCACATAATACCTTAACTGTATACAATGCTTTAAATACCACATTAAGAGCCACAAGCTCTGCCCTGAGAATGTGTCCTTTCCACTCTGAGGCAAAACAGAAATGTGTCATGTCAGTCTCCTTAACTGTTTTACTGTTTGCATCTTGTGTTTTCTCAAAGGTAAAATTCTGTATTCTGTAGGGTTTGTGGTGGTGGTTGTTTTGGTTTTTTGGTTGGTTTGTTTTGGTTTTGTTTGGGTTTTTTTGAGTTAAGTTTCCATAATATGCATGTGGGCACCTCTGTGGAAATGTTTTGCCTCAGAAAGTTGGTACATGAAGTGGCTGATGAAACAGATTAGGTCAAATTCATATTGAAAGTAAAAGAGCACAATACTATCACTTTAAATTAAATTCAGGATTACAGCAAAGCACCAATATAAAGAGATCTTATGTGATATACTATATCTAGCAACTATGGAACTGACAGAATAAATGACAAAATCAGTCTACAAAATATGCCTTCTTCAGTGAGCTGCTGCATCGATTATAAAAGCTGCTGGAAATTGTAACTTGTTCCATCTAAGTAACATACATGGAAGCAGCTGATGCATGAGTAATTTACTTGAATCAGGTCTTTTCATTGCTACACTTCAGTTAATAATGAAAATGCAAAAGTTGTTTGGCACAACAACTTTTTGGTTTTTTGTTTTTTTCTCCAGCTAAGGGAGTTGTTTCTCCCTTAGCTGGAGAAAAGCTGTTGGGTCCCACTATTCACAGCATTTCAGCTTAAAACACTAGAGGGCTGCACACCTTGAAATGTCTATAGATTTCCATCCTGTTATGCAAGCTGGCTTTCATAGCATCTGCTGGCTAAAGAGACTCTAATTTTGCTTTTCTGCAGTGTCGTCCCCTCCTGCTCCCATTCTGCAATGACAGAGGTCGCCTCTCAGCTTCAGTTGTACTGCAATGGGACAGTAAATAGTCTCTTTTTTTCTAGAAATTTTCTTCCACTGAAAATAAGCATATTGTGGTCCTATGTAACACTATCCCAACTCACACTGACTTTAGGTATTTCAGGCTCAATTCTGAAGTCATATAATTCTCCAGTGGCGGGATGGGGGCGTGGAGCAGAAAGATTCATACAATGAGGATAAGCAATATCTGCACATGAACTTCAATTTCTGGTTTGTGTGGTTTGTGTATGAGACTGATTGAACTAAGTGAAAATTCCTGTAGTAGCAACAGATTATTTGTTGTGATAAACTCTCCTTTGTCTCACCTTTGCTGGAGTAGAAGCGAGAATAAAATGACTGAGTAAAGGACTGCAAATATGCCCCCCTCTTTTTTTTTTTTTTTTGCTCCTCCCCCTTCAATAAACAGAAGGAATAGTTAAGCTAAGGGAAGTTGCACATTTCAAATTTTCTTTGCATCAGCTTTCAGGATTTGTCATATATTTAGTCATAAGAATGCATGAGTATTCCAAGGGAAGAAGGCCATGTGGCTTGTAAATAAAATATACATGCAGCTTCTTAGTTGCAGGAAAGAATTTGAAAATATAACCCAGGTGGACTCAAAATGTTATAAAACAAAAAAGCAAACAAAATAAATATGAACTTGGTTATTTTTATACATCAAATGCTTTCTGAGAAGTCTGGAGTGCTTGAGGTTGTCACAGTTAGTTTTTCTTGCCAGCAGACTACTGAATTGTGATCTCTGCTTTGCCCGAGGAAGGTAAAGACAAATTAAAGTGGCTGAGTCTGTCTGCAGTGGGTCACCTTGAAAGGGGCAACCCTTAAAGAAAGTAGGAGATGGTTTCTGAGAAAGAAAAAAAATATATATGGCTTAAGACTCAGGAAGACAAAAATATATTTGAGAAGATAAACTTAAGAAGCAGGTATTTTCTGGGTAAAGCAATATGTACAATCACATAAATATGAGGAGAAGGCATACAGTAACACAGCTATCAAATTGGAGGAAGAAAGGCTCCAGTAGTTTATTTTTATTTGCACCAAAGTGAAGGAAGTTAGTTATGCACACTCTAAAACTGGCCCAAGAGCACAGTTTAGAGAGGGGAGAGGTGGGGAAAAAAAAAACAGCTTTACAGCAATGAAACATTCAGTAACCCATGAAAGAGAGGTGCAAATGAATGCAAGAAAATGAAAAATTCCTTATAAAGTCAAGGGACTGGCCAACTACTTGTAGTTCTAGTGTTATCTAAATGATGTGCATTTACAATATAATATCAAAAATTAATTTTAACATTCATAATTATTAAAAACCTATGAAGAAGCTCATAATCAAAACTAACATTTATCAAAATTTAAAAATTCTGTTGATCTAAAAAGGTTTTCTTACATTTTTCTTTAAAAAATCTTTTAAATTGGTATTCAAAAATAAAAGAAACATTTAGTGCAAGTTCTATGTGTTTTAGGTCCATGGGAGTTCCTAAATAGTTTATAAAGTAACTCTGAGAAACTTCTGTCTTTGTCTCTCAATTTCACTGCCAGCCAGCACTCATCTGCCTGTGATAAAAAAGAAGTGAATTTCTTTTAAGGATTTAACTTCTGAAATAGGACTTAAACTATGTGCTATCATCAAGGCTCCCGAACCTTGCAGGCACCTACAGTTAAATAATAAAAAATACAAGTGTCAGTCTCCTTCATTTAATGAGCATGAGATGTTCATCTGGTTATTCTGACTAATTCATAAACAATTAATGTAATAAGCCTAGTTCCTTTCCTACAGCACATACATCTATCCTCTAGTGATTTACTTGATGTGGAGATGAGGTCTTGGGAAGTGAAGTTATTATGCTCTTATTAACTAAAACCTGTTCTCAGCAGTTAAAAATGTGTCACAAATAAATAATAATTAACCTTAAAACCATCCACAATGTTTCTGACAGGCAGGACTGAGTTAATTTAATCTTCTGGGTTTTAGACAATGCAGATGGATTTTGATGACAAGTATTTCTGTTTCTTTTAGGAGCCCCTAATTTGATCTCCCTTGCCTTTCAGCTATGGACCACAATAACCTCACCTGTTCCAAAGCTCATATTTCAAGCAGGGATGTTTAATGCAGCACTAAATATCTAGATTTGGAGAACTACTTTATGCTTATTATTTTTTCACAGCAGATTTCTAACTCACTCTCCTTCCCTTTCCTCTTTTGTCTCAGCACAACAGTGGACAAAGTACAGATGAGTTTACAGTGGAAGAGCTGCAATACTGAATATTCAAAACCTAATCTTCCACCTTTTAATTCACAGATTCCAACAGAAAAAGTGAGTGAAGTAATTATATGTCCCCAAATATACCTGAACCTTTTTTCAAGTCTGTCCTCATTTTTGTCATCATTTTTATAAATGTAGGCCACATGGGGCCTCCAGACAATCCCTCTTTCCTTTGCTAGCTTGCATTCATCCTCAAATAATGTCTGCCCTGCACACAAAGACATACACATAAAGTCACATGAAGAGGTACATGTACTGCTTCGAAGAAAAGATGCAAGAGACCTTTCACTCTTCCTTTACTCTAGCTACACAGAGGCTTGGCTGATCATAGTAAAATCTTAGGACAATCCTGAAAACAGAGTAACTTAAGTATTTTTTAAGGAGATAAAGTTGCTAGGATCACTGCTCATGTGGGAATTCTGTGAATGGAAAAGGTGCAGATTCCTGTGAAAGGAGTCCAAATCTATTCAAATACAACTCTGAAAAATTTTGTCATCCATTTAGTAATTTACACGTAAGACAATTAAAGCAATCAGGCCCTCAGATCCTTTATTGAAAGAACAAAATGTACTGGATAAAGAATCTATTGCACCAGTAATCACTGTACTGCCTGAAAGAATGTCTTAGTAACAGTACTCAAGTACCTTCAGAACCAGGAGTCATAACAATTTCATTATGAGTTCTGCTAATTTACTTACATTCTGACAGAATTAAAGATTCTGGGGTTTTAAGTTGTTTTTTTTTTTTTTAATGGATTTTCCAAAACAGGATGAAAACAATAAACAACATAAATGGCAAATCACAGAGAGCTTCATCTTCTGATGTATAATGTAATGGGAAAACTGACAACTAACAGCTGACCTCTGTTTTCTCGCTTTCTGTACTGTGATCACTGAGGTGAAACTCTCAGACATATTCCTTTAATTTTTCATAAACAAGAAAATGAATAAAATATCCTTTCAGTGATCCTGGTATTTAAATAAATGACATTTATAAGAGGAATGCACTTTTGCCTCTGCTTTAGAAGCCATTTTTCTCCTTTCTGAATAACAGTTGCCTATGACAAGGAATGACAGACCATTTCCATTTCTATCTCTGATTCCTGCAGCCAGGTCATGCTATCACATGCAGAGGGAGAGGAAAAGGGCAGCTCATTCTAGCACTGAGGTCTTATCTGTGCTAGGCAGTGAGCTGACGGACTGGCACCGGAGACCAAGCATCCAGGCCCACCATGCCTGCATGCAAGCAACCTACAGCAAAGCAATTCCATTAATAGCAGAACCTTTTTTTTTTTTCTTTTTTTTTTCTTTTTTTTTTTTTCCCCACACTCATTTGTATTTGATGAGGACTGAACCCATGATTCTTTGTGCTAAGATGTTCCAGCATTTGCTCCTAATCAATTATGAGCAAATTTGGCTGATATTCAGGGAGAATGTCAGAAGGCACTGGAGGACCATGAGCATTTGGGTGGCTTTGCCTATGCTGTTGCCAGTGTATGGGCAAGTTCTGAGCCAGGAGAAGGGAACCCTCAGCAGACTCCATCTCACACCTTCAAAATAGACCTACCAACCTAAAAGTCTTTATTTGAAGACAAATGCTAGGCAGATAAGGCTAACTTTTAAATTAATTATGCAATTTATGCATAATTGTGAACTTATTATGCAACTCTCTCTACCATTTCAATGGGCTATTGGTACTAGCTTAGATGAAGTTTAATAAATGAATACAGTCTTTGGACTAGTTTGCAGTTTGAGGCTGCTGGCAACTCTATAAAAAAATCCTTACAATAAACCATACAATTCCTCAACATTATGATCCTATACATCTAGGAACAGCTATTGTGAATGGCAGTGGCTGTCTAAGAATATCTGCATGTTTATTGTTCCCCCCTGAGGCAACAAGCATTGTCTGAAAGGAAAGCTCTGTGTCTTGACTGTCCCTTGAGAACTATAATTACAGCTATAGAGAAATATACCATACTGCCTCTCAAGTAATTGAAAAAGACTGACAGGCAAATGCTTTCTATGTCCATTGCTCTGGAATCAGATCCTCTGAAAGTTAAAATGCATAGGCAATGGGCCAATTTAGCCTCAGAGTTAGAGCATTGAATATACCAACATCAAGAATTATAGCTTTTCTTATTGTTCCTGATTTTGGCCCAGTGCCTTCAAACAGAACCAAAATAAAAACTGAGAAAAACAAGCACTGCATTTCCAACACTGTTAATACTAGATAATAACCACAGCTTTTGGCATAGAGCTGAATGCTTTTTCTAACTAAACAGACCATACCTCCTGTTCATAGACTTAACAGAGAAACCAAAGTCTGTAGACTGACATAACTGACTGAAATGCACAGGCAAAGGTAAATTGAAGAATTAAAGAAGCTAAATCATGCATGAAATTTTGTAGGAAGTTCATAATAAAACTCCTTGAGATTGTTAGGAAGATTTCTCAAGCCACAAAGATCCACTCCTAAAAAAAAAAAAATACAAAATTCAGGGAAATGTCAAAGTACAAAATATGGTTTTAAAAAAAAAAATATGGACTACAAGATTAATTCAGATTAGGTTGTAATCACAATGTAAATTAATTAGATGCATTTACACTCATGGTTCTCTGAAATTCTTTCTGTAGGCAGCCAGGGTATATTAGTGGTCACCTCTAAAGCCAAAGCAGCCTTACAATTTATTGCAATGGATTTTTTCCTTGGTTCAAGCTAAATTATTTTTAAGTTAATTCCATGAGAGACAAAAGATTTTTGACAAATCCAGTTTCATCTTCCAAGTCAACCTTCTCAAAGACAAATGCAAATAGAATCAAACTTTACATCATCTCACTTTTCCCATTTTTGTATTTAAAATACAAGCCATGAATTGTTGGTTTGTCATTTGTTGGTTACATAGATAATAGAGTTGATTAAAAAATTACTAATTATCAGTTAAAGTTAGGTTAAGAATTTTAATTAAGACAAAATGGTTTAGGTATTTTAATAGCTAGAAATGGACTGTCATCCCTAGTAAGAACACTCCCTAGTATTTTGTAATGCAAATTGATCTTATGTATGGGTAGCATCAGGAATCTCATCATCAACCTTATGAATGACTTCAACATAAAACCAAGAGATTTCTTCAACATGCTAGTAAGAAAATTCCCTAGCACAGTATACAGATATTAATCTGATTGTGAACCATAAGGCTGCATTTTCTAATCAGAAGTAAATGACATCTACTTGGGATGACCTCCTTTGTAATTTATCAGTAACTAAACATGAAGCAACAAAGCCTAAAATATGCATGTATATAGCATAACTGTATTAGTAGCTAAATTTATATGCTTCTAAAAATATCAAAATTGAGGGTGAAATGTAAATCAGTGTAAAACTGAAATGTAAAAATGGTGTCAATGTAAAATTCTTGAAGATTTCAAAGGATTTAGTATTTTACTTTTACTAGGATTTGCAGAATGATGCAGACGTGGATGCCCTTCTGTCTCTACTGTTCTAGTTTTGAAGTTCTTCATAGGAGGTCTCATTCCATTTTGAAACAAGAAATAAAATAGGAGTAGCCAGAAGTAATGTCATTTAAGGTGTTATCAGTCATATTGTCAGGATTTTTAGAGCTGTTTAACGCATCATCTGATATTGACCAAATGGAGAAAAAAAAATCTACCTTGCTTTGAGATGCTCCATTAGCTTTTGCTCTGCTAAAAAAGTGTGGCAGTCCTTATGAAAGAGAAGACAAATCTAAAAAATTAAAACTGTGAGCACAAGAGCTAAATAATGAACCAGGTCCACATGAGAAACAGCTATTTGAATTTAACCAGGCGACAATAAACCAAGAAAACTAATCTAAGCATCTTGAGGAATTTCACTGAGAACAAGGATTAAGAATAGGAGGCTGGCAAAGGATATCAGCAGATATGAGTGATAAGAATTCAGAAAGAGTATCACACAGGAAACTTGTTTGCTTAGTTGGAACCCCCAAGCCCTTCTAATTTTTTTTTCCTGTACCACAAGGTGTCCAAGCTACCTCACATACTCTATTTTCTCTGTTCCCTGACTTAACTCAATGTTTAGGTTACTCACAATGTCTGACTGATTAATAGCCATACTTTTCAGACAGGCATGAGAAGAAATTATCTTTTAAAAGGCAGCCTAATGTATCTTTCTTTGTTAAATCGCCAATCATTAAGCTCTGTTCATGCTAAAAATTGTTTAGCATTGTGCTTATGTATGACAATAAACACAGGGTTACATTTTGTAAATGACTAGAGATTCTTTATTTGTAATTTTGTTAAAGATTTAGTATTATTTACTGGGTTTCAGTGTTTTCAACATTTTTTGTACTAATCACAGCTGCATTATATTTTGACAATGATAAACCGCAAGCTGTATTCTGATACATTTATAATGCTCTGTAGGCATACAATAGATTGAAGACTGGCAGAATAGAATATAATAGAACTGAAAAGACAAATACTTGAGTGTCATTTTATCATACTAACAAACCTTCACTGCTCTCATAAAGACAGGAAGAGCAAGCAAAGGTTTTATAATGAAAACCTGAATTGCTTAATGACAGCACTTCTCAACTCCTCGTCCCTTCATATGATGTTCTAAAAGCAGACTGACCAACTTGCTCTTTGGAAAAAATCCTTTTGAGGACTGATCCTTTCAAGAAAAAAAATGTTTCATACTGTTCCAAAATGAGTCAGACCCAATTTTAGTAAAACTGTGTCTGGTATTCTATTCGTTGGTGACCTTATTTCAGATTAACACCTGTTCTTCCCTTCCATAATCAGTCTCTTCAAGAGATACCTGAAAAAGCTGTGATGTCAGCATCTCATACAGGCTTTTTTCTTTCTGATTGCTCTTTCTATCCCACTCGTAACACTTTGTAATTTAAGGTACTTCATGGGTAGAAGTATTTGGTGGAAAAAAAAATAAATCTCACACACACGACCAATATTTCCCAGAACACAATGTTTTTTATATCTTCTTATTACCACAGAATGGTCTCAATGGCATAAGCCTACTGGAAATAAACCTCTTAATTAAGAGGAATGATAAGGTTCAAATTCAAGCAAGGGCTAGCTTCAGTTTCAGTTCTGTCTATTTCACATCCCTCTTAGAAACACTGGCTCCCCTCAGTCTTGCAATGTTTTCCATCCATGTAAAGTTTCTAAATTTAGCTTTCATTTTCACCTGGTTTCTTTCTTCTACCGTAAAAAGAATTAGCATGTTAGTTAGCATGGCTATATCCTTTACATTTCTATTTGCATATAAAGTGTTACAAAACTAGTTCTCACATTAGCATACAGCAATCATTTATTTTCCTTGAGTTTGAAAAAGTCTTCTAGTAGATAAATGCAGATGGATACCTAACATAGCCCTTAACTTTTCATACTGTTGCAAGAGTTCAGCACCATAAAGCAAGCTCTGAACCTTCAAAAATTCATCAGTTAGTAGCCCTGTTTCACAGAATCATAGAATGTTAGAGGCTGGATGGGATTACCACTTCCTCTTCCCCTCCACTAATATAAATATCTTAGCATAAAGATATATGTATATATTATGTATACATATATATAATATACATGTGTGTGTATGTGTGTGTTTTCTAGAAGATGGTATTTTGCAGCCAGTAGCTTAATTGATGGCAGTGCAGCCATGATAACTCACAACAATTAAGAATTTGGTCCTCTTTTCCCAGACATGCTTTTGTTCATTCAGCAATGCTTTTGAACGTGCTAGGATTGAATTCCCCAAAACCAGACAAATTTAGAACAGGCACAACATATGAGCAACAAGCAAGCTCCCTTGTTTGTCCCTGCTTGCTCTCTCCTTCACAATATCCTTCACCCAAAATAACCACTTCTAGGCATGAGATTGTAAAATAGTCTCAGTGTTCATTCAGCTTTCCTTTTATTGTTGTCTGTAAGCTAATTAATGCACACAAATTTTTACCTGTACAGCAGAAATTTAATTGATACAATATTATATTGATAATATATGTATAGCAGAGACAGTTAAACAAATACGTGTTTTTAAAAATCTTTAAAAAACAGTTTTCTTTACTAATTTATTCTCATGTATTTGGTTACACACTCTTTATACTCAGGAATACTCACATTGAAATTCTAATCTAATTTAAGATTCAATAGGTTGTCTTCCAGCCATCTGTAGAAACTTAGAGAAGGAAACCACAGATAGACTGAAGTAGTTGGTTTCCATGCCACACCTTTATTGATTTTTGTATATATTACCCATCAGCATGAGGAGCACAGGGATCAACTATTAAAGGCCTTTCTTTTTTTTCATGGTAGTGGTAATGATGATAGGGAGATCATGATCTCAGTGATGTCCAGTGGTAGGACAAGGGGCAATGGGTGCAAGCTGGAGCATAGGAGGTTCCATGTAAACATAAGAAAAAACTTTTCCACTGTGACAGTGACGGAGCACTGGAACAGGCTGCCCAGAGAGGTTGTGGAGTCTCCTTCCCTGGAGACATTTAAAACCCGCTTGGATGCGTTCCTGTGTGACCTACTGTAGGTGATCCTGCTCTGATAGGGGGGTTGAACTAGATGATCTTTCGAGGTCCCTTCCAATCCCTAACTTTCTGTGATTCCGTGATCATTAAAAGAGAGAAAAAAAAGCAGTCACATACAAGTGAGACATACGCAGCCCAAAGGAAATAACAAATTATCACTTTTCAAACTACTGAAAGGTGTTTGCTAATATGGTAGCAATCTGCTGTGAAGTCAAGCTGTAAATAGATTCTTTTGTGTAAGATTTGCATGCACAAGATGTTAATCAGTTCAGAGGCTCAGACATTCATGTTCCTCAGAATTATAACAAAAAAGCTCTCTGACATCTCTATGAATGGAAATACTCTGAAAGAATTGTAGAGAGCACTTTGTCTCATTTTTATATACAGAACATTACCTATCACATGTAAAAGATCAAAAATAAAAAAGGAAAGCTTAAGTACCTGGCTAATTATACACTAGTGCACAAAAAATGCGGACATTGTTTTGTTACATTCCACCTACACATAAAATTCAGTAGCTCAGGTGGTGTGATCTACCTCTATGTATTTGGATTACCAAGCAGTGCACTCTCTGTCAAAATGTTCCTGTTCAGCATTCATCAGGTATATGAAGACTTCAGTGGACTCAGTTATTGTAAAAAAGAGGAAGAGAATAAGGAAAGGTGGTTTCCTTGACCACCTTTCATTTCTAGGAAAAGACACTTCTTATGCCATTTATCATTGGATTATAAACAAATCTTCTAGTGACAAGAGCTTCTATATCCCAGATGTCAAATTATAGATTCAGATATGTGGCATGCATCAATGAGTAGCTTAAACAATCAACATTTATGCTGCTATTTTTAATACATGCAGATATTAAACAGGCAACTGAACTTAAGTTCAGCTCTGATCCTATCAACATGTTGAATTCCTAGTCTTTTTTTGTATTTGTATATGAACAAATATTTGTCTTTGTATATGAACAAATCAAAGACCTGGTGTATGGCTATTATGAGATAACTGATTCTTTCTTTGAGGTCTGTGCTTTTTTTTAGCACCCCTTTAAGTGTATCTGTTATTCATACCCACATTTTTTATTCAATAGATGGGAGGAAGAATCAGATTGCTTATGAAGTCATGGTAGTTGCATTTTTTTACTTACATTTTTTGAGGATTGGATGGGTAAATTTGGTAAGCTACCCAGAGAAAATCCTTGTTTTAAAGAACTTAATACCTAAGGCAAACAGTAGCATAACAAGATGCAGAAGGGATGTATAAAAAAAAGTGACTTGGAATGTGCTACCTCTTCAACAATCAAGAAGAAGTGAGAAAAGAACAAGGAGTTATCTCTCACTAGGTGAAAGGTATCCGCAGCAAGAAGTGAGGACAAAGGGTTTCTTTAACTCCACAAATACATGCTGGGGAAGAAGAAGAAGAAAAAAAAAAGGTTACTCTAAACGGTGTTCATTTTTCATAGTATAGCTTTTGTGAATGTTTTCTATCTCTACAAATCACCTTATCAACTATCTCCTCATAGCACTGTCTCTGTCTTCTGTAGTTATAGACTGTAGGGAACACCCAGGTCTGCAAATCATCTCAATGACTTGAGTGCAGCTGGAGGATAAATCAACTCACAGGTAAAGCCCAGATGATCTACAATTCTTCATTCAAATTTCCACAGGATTATATTGTTATGGGATCCCTTTTGTGTTCCCATGTAATTCCTCAGTGGCACTTCAGACTGTGCAAATAATAATAATAATAATAATAATAATAATAATAATAATAATAATAATAATAATAATAATAATACTTTATTTTTTCTTATAACTGAATTTAGGGTATGTAGATGTTCCTTTCTCACTGTAGTTACTTACTCAGATATTTAATAGCAGGTCACACTGGTGCTGCATGTGACTTCATGCTAGCCCCTCACTCCACTGCCACAATGAAATGACAACACCATTGTATGACCAAATTTATGATGGAATTCAAAAAAACCCTAACAAGCTGAAAAAATCCTACTCACTCCATGAAAGTGGAAGTATTACCTTCACTTTGCTTGTAGTAAAGGAAGTGAAGAAGGAAAAAACTGGCATATCCCCTAAGGCACTCACTCAGGTAAATTCTCACCTGGCTGCCTCCTCACCCGTGTTATATCCTGTGTCCATATTATATCTTAAGTCAGGTCTGTTTTGACGAATGGTGATGCAAACAATGATAGAATCAAGACAGAGACTTCAAGGTTTTGTAGTGTAGGCATCTTTTAAGAGTCAGATTGCAGCAGGACATGTTGGGTGTCAGTTTGGAGGGAGTGGACAGGTGTACGCCTCAGTCCTTGTTCAGTGACCTTGCTGTGAGAACACAGGGCTTTTGCCATAGCAGAAGATTAAGCATTCGAGGCAGGATAAAACTATCTTATCCTTAAACAAATGTCCCTTTCAAAAGCTTAATACAAAGCAGGTCTAGAAAGTCTGCAGCTATAATGATTTCATGTTTTGCTGATCCCAGCCTTTTCTACTGAAAGACTTTTTAGTGGTCCCTAGTGGAAAGTTGAGATCAGCATTTAAATGCAAGTCTGTCTTTTTAACATAAGTCCTCAGCAGCCCAGTAGCTCTCAGTGATACTAAGAATTTATAAATAGCTATACATGGATATATATACATATATATATATATATATATGAAATGCATATCACACTTCTTTATGGCTGATGACTGTACATTCAAACTATTTTTTTTTGGCAAAAGAATTGTCATTTCTGTTGATTGTTTTTTTTTTTCTCCTTTTTTCTATTAATGAAGATGTAAAACCACTGCCTAACAATTTTTCTTGTTTGAAACACCTCTTTTCACAGACGGTTAGGGACCAATTATACACATTTCCTACCTCCTCCTAATATCTATACCTAACATACATGCCTTCCTCTCCTAGGAAACAGGGATGCTACATGTGTCATGAGAAATATGAGGCAAACACACTATGTTCTTTCTAGTTCTGTGTAAGTAATCCTTACCACCTATTTTAATGGGATAGATGTTTTTTACTGTAAAGTAAACCAGAACCCTCATAAAAGAAAAGCAGAATTTGAGCCTGTGCAACTTTTATCTCCTACAGCTGTTATTTTCTTCCTCTTTTTCCTTCTGCAGAAACTCCAGACAGCAAAAGTCTTCTAGGCAAAAGACTAACAAAATCCTCTTTCTTGTGCTGTGCATCCTGCTGGTTACATAATTTAATACTAAATAAATTTTCTTTTTTTTGGGGGAGGCATTCTGGAAAAGCTGAACAATGCAAAAGTTTTCATGTTCTAAGGTTAAAAGGGCTGCTAGTCTGCTCTTTCAGCTTCTTCTCTTACTTTGTCATTTAGAGAAACTTGGCTAAATCAATCTCAGCCTCCCTAAGCATAGTATATCAGACAGGCAGGCTCACTTGGTGCTTCTCTATCGGCAAACCGCAATTTTACTTCCCACTGTGTCAAGGAAGCAATACATGACTTTGTCAGATCTCACCAAGGAGTGAACGTGAAGATCAGGATCCCCAGCCAGGGTCCCACACCCTTAAACTCCTGACTTTGAAGGGGCTCCTCCACGCCTCCATTAGAACAACATATACTACAGTTTCATGCATGGAAATTTTTCTTGGTCTTTTTTTAGCCCATGCTTCACTTGATCCACTGAGAATCTCTGCATTTCCCTGGCCCTTCAGTCAGTATATGTCTCCTTTCTCATTTGCTGCCTGCTGTATCTGCCAAATTTCTGGAAGATTCATTTAAGGTCTGAGCATCAAGAGCTCCTTGAGCCTCCTAGTTCTTCCATGTTCTTTATCTGTGGCTGAACACAAGATATTTAACCTCTCAGCTTTGATTTTTGCCACTTGCAAAATGGGGAAAATAATCTTTAGTACCTTTATGAAAGAAGTCAATTTTTATCATTGATAACCAGAATGTACAATCCAAGATATTGCACTTGAGCCTTCATCATGCTTCCCTCAAAAATCAATGCAAAGTTCTCATTGACTCAAGGAGAGCAGCATGTAGCCTTTGCTTCTTTATGAACCTACAAATTCTATGATAACTGAGATATTAAAGTAGTTGTAGTCACTGGGTTTAAATAGACATCCAGTAACAGTCATGACTTATTGCCACTACTGTCTCAGAAAAGAACCAAGAGAATTAATTCAATTTTGGTTTTATCAGAGAGGTAAACTTTTTTCTTTTTTTTTTTTTTTTAAAGCACTGTAGAAGTTGTGCCTTATTGCATCTGTAAAAGCTGATCCTGATCACACAGCAGTCACTGAGAGTGTGAACTGGCTTCAATGCAATAAGGATAAGACTTTCATTAAAGCTTGGATTATCCCACAAATTAAATGATTGGAAGGATTTCAATCTAGCGTAACACCAGTCTTCCCAAATCTGGAATCATAGCAGGCTTTTTTTTTTTTTTTTTTTTTTTTCCCAAAATCAGTGGATAGTGTTACTTATCATTGCTCACCATAAGCTACCTTTTTAAAAAAAAAAAAAAAAAAATCCCCAGACATCAAAAGCGAGAACAAAAACAGCTTTTTCACCCCAGGAGTTTCTACTCTGGAAACACAACAGGGATAGAACAAGAAGTCAATAATGTACAATAGCAGTGGGGAAAACACTACTTAGTTGCACAGGTTCCTATTTTGACTTCATTGTAAAGTATTTTTCTGAGGGACTCTATGCTAGTTTGGAAAAGTATCTCACTTCAGGAAGATTTCAGTCAGAAAAGAAGAAAGGTATGTAGAGGTCAATAATGGAAGTATTTCTAGGAACTACAAATTAGGATTGAGTTATGTGACTTAGGGTACAGTGAGAGTGTCATGTCACCTCTACAGAAGCAGTTAGACCCTCTGTCTTTTCAATAAGGATATGAATGTAAAATGTTTGCTGGATAAAATCAAGCATACTGATGTAAATATGAACTTAAATAAGTTTAAGAGCCACACAATGTCACAGAGTTTATAGTGCTCCTGAGTCTGCCTCATTAGACTCTATAGCATTCAGAAGAAAAGTGAGCACACCAAACATAAAAATGTGTTTCCTTTGGGCTGAGACTATCATCCTTCAATTAGCTTCAAAGCTTTAAAGATTAAGTTCTGAGTGTTTTTGGGGCGCTCCAAGTAGACGCAGAGGCCAACTCTAGCCAAATTCTCTGCTCCAGTACCAAAACATAATAATGAATTCCATGCCTGGTTCTCTCTGAGATGAGATTATAAAATTAACAATATACTTCTCATGGCTGTGTATCCTCAGTATCTGAAGCCATGCTGTGCCATTCAAGTGGCTTTATTGATAAAAAGAAAGAACTGAAGGAATGTCTTTTTCATAAACATACATATTTTTACTTTTATTTTACAGTGACAGCATAAGGCAAATCAAATTCATAGACTCCATGGACAGGTAAAACAAGTTTTCAAATCTCTAATTAAATCAAGCTTCTTTCAGTATGAAAAGACCTGAGCATTTTCCTGAAAATATCTTCAGCTTCAAAATGATTGATGTCCTTGATGAATGGTAAGACAGGAAAGCAATCTGCAAGCAGTTATGTCTGAAGGAAAAAAGGCAGGAAGGAAGGAGGAAGATATATGGTGTGTTTCTATATCAACATGCATGTGCACTTATGTACAAAAAATAACTTTTTAAATAAGGATTTTAGAGGACATTAATGTTTTAGAAGTAGACATGAGTACACAGGAATATTCAGCAATATATGATGCTAAAGTTAGTGTTTTTTATAACATAAGATAGGAAAACTGAGAAATAGGCAATACCTCTGAAAAAGAAACAGCACTCCACAAAGAATACAATTAGATTAGAAAAAACATCTCAGTGTCTGAAATTGAATAGTACTTTCCCCTTTCAAAACTAAAAAAGCATATACAGAAAATAGATAGCTATCTGATTGTTCTTCCCTATTTTTCACTTGCTGAAGCTTCCTACCAGGTTAATGCACCCAGTTGCATGCATATGCGTTGCTAAAGAAAAAAAGCTGGTTTTTAACAGTGACTATTGTAATTAGACCTGCCAATACATGCAGAATGACCAGACAGTTCGTATTAAGCATGTTAGCTTTAATTCTTCAGGTATGACCAATTTTCTCATGACAACTTTTTACACACACACGGTGTCCTAGAGTCAGTTATGCTTGTTTTACCCCATAACCAAGTGTTCCTTTTGGGCCTGGACCCCCGTCATGTTAGCATCCACAGACTTTTATTTCTGGATATCCATGATTAATCTCAGGGGTTCATAACTGCCTGGGATTTTTAATCCCTGGGGTTTATCATCCTCTGGGTTTATAATCCCAAAATATCAACCACTGTGAAAGAAGGGTACTGATGAGATTCAGTGTAGCAGGCAGAAAACTATAATAATACATGTAGCTCATTTCTCAGTATGCAGTTTGTATTCTCACTCTGTTGTTTTAATTTTATTTATTTTTATTTTATTGCTCTCTACAACTACCTGAAAGGAGATTGTAGCAAGGTGAGTGTCAGTCTCTTTTCCCAAGTAACAAGTAATAGGACAAGAGGAAACGGCCTCAAGCTGCACCAGGGAAGGTTTAGATTGGATATTAGGAAAAAAATTATTCATGGAAAGGGTTACCAAGCATGGGAACAGGCTGTCCAGGGAAGTGGTTGAGTCACCATCCCTGGAGGTATTTAAAAGATGTGTAGATGTGGTGCTTAGAGACATGGTTTAGTGGTTCAGTGTTAGGTCTATAGTTGGACTCATGATCTTAAGGAACTTTTCCAACCTAAATGATTCTGTGATTCTATTTACTAGTCCTGAAACGGACATGGAGCAATTTTTTGCATCCTGTGTGGCTCGTTAAAGTTACAGACGTAGGCACATCTACTCAAGTCATTGCTTAAATCCTCACTGTGTAGTCAAAATGACACTGTCTCTTGTCCAAATCTATAAAATCCATGATATTATATTATTAATTAAATCTTTGAAAACAGGGCCATTCTCCAAAAAGTAGCATTTTTTCCCAGTGAAAACAGAGAACTGCATATTGCTGAAGGAAGAATGAAGAAAGAAAAGGCATTTACCATATTTGAGAGCAAGATGACTGACATTATCCTACCCCTAAGTGGAGGAAGAGGTTGAAGTGTAGCAGGCTTATCAGTACTCTGACTGCATACCACACCATGTTCTTCCTATTTATTCTGAGCATGCCTGCAACCCCTCATTTAAGCATTCTTAGGTATATACTTTCCACAGGAATAATACAGAATAAAATAAACCTTACATTTATTCCTAAAATTCTACTTGAGCATATTTCAGGGGGATAGGGGAGAATTAATTTCCATTATTCTTCCTTTCTTTTTCTTTACCTAACACTCTCTAATATAAAATGCCTGAATAGAGCAATAAGCAGATCTCTAGGACTCCTGTATCCCCAGAGAGTTGTTCAGTTGTATCACTAGGATATAAAGCCAAGCACCTTCATGTTTGCTGTCCTAAATCCATGAATCTTGAATCCCTGGGTGCATAAATGGCCCAGTTTCAATAGAATAAGGTTGGGTTTGGGTTTTTTTAATATTTTTTTAGGTTAATTCTTTCCCTCTGTTTCTTGTTCAACATAAAGATTGATATACCATAGGCATTTTACCCTTCTTTACTTTTTGGTCTTTGATTACTAGGGAGATGTCAGAGAGTAGCAACTGTTTGAGTGCTAAAGCAGTGACTCACAAGATTGAAATTCAAGTCCTTGCTCTGAAACAGACTTCTGCATGTTACCCTGAGCAAGCCACAGAAGCAGTGCGTGCCTCAGTTCTTAACTCTAAGATGGAAAACAGGAAAATCTTTAAAACCATGCTACATAATATAGTATAGTACATGACATAGTACATTGCAGAATATGAAAGGTAATCATATCCTATGGCAACAGCAGCTATATTCACACTGTAAATATAAATTAAAGTTAGTTAATCCCAGAGAGAGGGATATATTTTTCACTGAAGTGTCACAGAGTCCAATCAGCTCTAATACCAATTGACTATAAGTCACTTGTGATCCTACTATTGGCATCAGTCTGCTTTAGGCTAAGCTCTTTCACAACCTTGTGATATTTGGGCTTCCAGTACTGAAGGCATTTCAATTAATTTTAAAAGATCACTGACATTTTTTCAACAATAAATAATTCTATCTGCTTCTGTAAAACCCTTTGTTTCCAACCCTTTAATTTTTGACATAAAAAACCTGCCAATATCGCTTCTCAGTACTGAATGAAATATAGAATGGAAAGTAAAATGGAATAGGAAAAAAGATGGTGATGTCAGTGAGAGTTGCAAAAATGCAACATTGATAAAAACTCCTGGGATAAAAAGCCAGTGTGAAAGATGCAAAAAAAAAAAAAAAAAAAAAAAAGGAAAAAAGACTTGCTACCTGGAGTGGAAGTTGGATAGTACTTGAGTAGCTGTTAATCAAATATTCACTGTTAAGAAGAAGAAACTCACTGTAAAAAGAAAACTGAAGGCACATGGGAGAGAGAAGGGAAGCATGTTTGAAATAAGAAAAGGAGCCAAAGGAGAAGAACACTACACATGCTAAAAGTCTCAGGGATTTGCCACATGACACATGGACACATGGTGAGTGAGATGTTCCTTTAATGCTTAGCTCCACCAGTTTTCACTGACTTCAACAAAACCTCACATCATACCATGTCTCAGCCTGTCATAAGATCCTTAGTTGTATTTCTCATTATTTTTGCCCTCTCTCAACTCAGCAAAGACCTTCAAAGTTTTCTACCTGCCTTGCCTTTTTGTCCATAGGTGCTTCCATACGATCATGACAGTTATTGTTCACTGTGAAGCTTCAAGTTTGTCAGTGTATCACAGAGTACAGTTTTGAGCCCCACTAAGGCCTCTAATCTTTTTCAAACCAGTCCTGTTTCTCATAGGCAGAATAATACCTTGATCTTCTTGAGCCAGGTTGTTCAGTGTAGCTGAACGGCATTAGTTTTTAGGGCACAGATGGCATTATCATGTCAGGAAGCAATGTATGTTACAGAAAAATACCACCATTCACCATGTCACTAGGTCACAAGTGCTACTCTTTCTGAAAAACCTAATGAATTTAGGTGTATTACTCAAATCCTTCCCACACTCCTTCCACTCCATCAGTCCTGAGAGGTTCCAGCGCTGCCTTGCAGCAGAAACACATTCCTGCTCTTTCTTCACCTGCTATAAAAGCAGATAAAAAATGTACAAGGCAGCCCCTGGAGACAGCCAGGGCTGGTGGGACACAATGGTGTCTGTCCAGCAGGACACGTGGGTCCAGGCTCATTTCATCAGCATTCTGCTGCAGAGGATGTGCTGGGAAGGGAGCGTACGCAGATTTTCAGAATGGTCCACAATGCTCCCTACCTAGCGGGGGCCCCCTTTGTGGAATACACGTACAGGAATGCATTTCACAATGAGTACATTTTTATGTGTAATTTTTTATGAAATATTTTTCATTTCTAGAGCAAGAAAAGATACATTCAGCTGGGTGCAAAATGCATTCTGTTCTCACATTTTTCTACCTTAATGACCAAGACCAAGGTTAGAGGTGTAAATATATGTATAATTTGGCAGCAAAAAATAATTAAAATAACAGAATATTATTTATATTTCAATTTTATATATGAATTTATATTTTACTTTATATGTGAATAATCATACAGTTACTTTTACTGAAAATAAAAATCAGTGTTGGCAACTTTGCTCTTTATCTGTGTATTTCCAAAAGCCTCTACAACACCACCAGGACAAGATTCTCTTCTCACACAGCCTAATTCCTCTTACAGCTCTGAATATTGCCATCTCAAGATCTAGAAGGTTGAGAGACATGTTTTTCTGCAGATGGCATGAGAGAAAAAATAAGATGTGATGTAGAGAAAGATGTTAAGTAGCAACAGACTAATGGAGAACATTTTGTCCTACTTCTGAGGAGCACATCAGGAATAGCTTGTTTTTATAGTGGATCTGAAGTATAATCACTGGCACTATATGACTGCTGTAAGGATTGCTCTGCACTAATCACTACCATATTATTGCGAGTTTTGCTGAGCATTTCGTAAAAGATACATTGCATTCCTTTATTTTGGCACTTATCTTGAAAATGAATCAGACATACCAAAAGCTCTAGACAATAAATAACAATTAAGTTTTACCTTTTAACATCCTTGATATGTTTCAGAGGTTTATTGCTTTGCATTTTAACTACTTACCAAGAATCAAAACACTGACTAAATATATTTATTAATTTCTTCTAGGGAAATCACAATAACTAAATAATGTAGATAAGAGATATCTGATGCAAAAGCATCAAAACCTTGAAGAACCTATTTCTAAATCTGGAGCATTCATTCATTTTTGCCATAGTAAAGGCCAAGCATTTTGAAAAATGGTTTTGTAAAATTATATTCACAAATTTCTATTCAGATATTGATCCAATGTCTGTACAGAGTAACTGCAAACACAAGCCACAAGAAATGTATTTAAAATCTTCTCCAAGCATAGTGCTGTCCTTCAGTCTTGCTATGCCAGTTTTAAGGAGTAAAATAAAAAATCTACAAAACCAAATATTAACTGTCCATCTAATTCTCCTTCTGGCAAAGAGGGAAAGAGAGAGAGGAAAAATAAAACAAAACAACAACAAAAACCCAAAACCAACAACAAACCTGCAAGTAACATCTGCTGACTGTATTACTGAATATTCTACTAAGAAGTCCTCATTTAGTATTTAGAGAGTTAAAAACATCCAAACTACGCAAAATCAGTTTGCATATATCAGACAGGGTTATGCTGTGTACATATGACTGATGGGTTGGGGGGTCATGTAATCTGCTAAACTTCTGGACCTAATAAATGTGAACTGAAGCAAATATTTATGAAACAAATATTTATGAATCTAATCACTGTTTGCCACCTGAGAAAACTGGCCATTAGAAGTGAGTCCTGACTCTTGAAACCATTAAGAGGGCAGCCATTTGCTTCAGTGGATCAGTATTTTACTGTGGACTAATCCTGGTATGAAATGAATGTTATTTCCACCAAGTTGATTTTCAAAATGGGGAAAGAAATCTCATTATTCTTTTAGTAAATCATTCAGGTTCCCTTGTGTTCCGCTTATAGTCTTTCTTTGCTTTTCATGGATTTGAACACGCAAAAAGAGGTAAGGAAAGGGTTTCCTCCAGGATACAAGCAGCTTATTCCGTCAACCTCCAGTGCTGTTCAGAATTTGGCACAGGATCCCCTACAAGCTCAACAGTTGAGAGAAAGCTCACCACAGCCACTTGAGAACTTCTCAACACTGCTTCTAGACATTCTAGATTTTGTCACAATGTGTTTTTTCATCTATACCAGATTTCCCTTAAACCAAAGAAAAAAATCAGAAAAAATATTTCTGGTTTGTTTCTTCCCTTCCCTTCTCCTTAACTGAGGAAAATACCCTTCACTGTTTCAGAATTCTAAAAGTGAAACATCTCACAATGCTCCAGTATAAATCTGAAAGCATAAATAATGTCATATTACTATATCTGTATACACTTCTATCTATATTCTATGTAGATATTCAATTCTCTCTATATAGACATGCATGCATATATATAATCTATCTTTGTTTTCAAGTATATAAGGAACACAATTTCATTTCGTTGTTCAAATAACATATACTAACTGCAACAGCCATCAAGTTCCTCTGGCCTTTAGCCAACTACAGGCAAAAGTTTATTTGTATCAGCAACCGCAGCAGCCAAAGTAAAGGGCACTCTTGGGGTTTGGCTTGTGTAAGTGGGGGCTGTCTGTGATTGCAGCACAGC
This sequence comes from Caprimulgus europaeus, assembly GCA_907165065.1. Next base: position 85,581,277 of record OU015523.1, on the reverse strand, counting down.
GGGGCCGGCTCTCGTGGCAGAGGATGCTTCTGGGTCCTTTCCCACGCACGCCTGCGGCACAGTGGGATGGCTGGGTGGTGTAACAAAGGAGTCCCTTTCCCAGCGGTGTTACGGTAAAGGCAAAGCCGCTTGTACTCCCTTAAGAGATGTTTTTCATCACTTGGAAAACACTATCTGTGGGAAAATTGTTCCTCTGACACATGAAGCAAGCTCTCCCTCCCCAGACTAGAAGTGTTAGGGATAAATGCTGAGTATATGCGTGTGTGTGTATAAAAACCAGCCTCTTCAATTTTAATCGAGCTCGTACATAAGTTTGTCTGGTGATGGTGTGTCGGAAATACAAAGCACGCACACACACCTTCCAGCAAATGAAACGTGTCAGCAAGTGCTGTAATCAATAACAATATAATATTCTTTCCTAACTAATGGTACAGCAGCAGAACTGTGTAAGACGGTGATGAATTATTCAGCAGGTCTGCTTTGCTGCTACATTGCTCCTTCTATGCTTTAAGCTTTCCTACAGCTGAAACACCTGGCACAGTACTCTCTGACTTCATCTTCTTCTGAATACCTAAATCTCTTTCTTCCCTCGTATAAAAATTAAGTTACCTCAGTGCTTAAGGCTTTAAACAGTCTTCAATGGCAAAATTGTGTGATGTCTTGAAGATTTTAAGTGCTTTATTTCTAATTGATAGCTTTACATGGAGATCTGCTATGTATGTTAGTAGGCAGCTGCTATTTTTAAAAGTAAATGCTTCAGACTGTGGAGAACTTAATTCACTAGAGGGTGTATGACATTCTGGACAAAGTATTCATTAAAAGACACAAGGCAGATGCATTTAACTGGTTAAAATGAAAGCCCAGGTTATGAAATGCATATTTATATTGAACAGTATGTTACTCCCATGGAGCCAAGAGTAGAGGGTGTAACACTGTTTGGCATTAGCTAGAACACAATACACACTAATTTAGTTTTGTAAAATAAAATTATGTAAGATATTTTCAGTCACCTAATGTTTTACAAATGCATATATGTTTTAAGTATATGTCTTGCAGCATGCAATCGAATACAGATCATTATATGATGTTCATACACTGAACACGTGTCATAAAAGTTAAAGTACACATGCAAAACTATGGTTCACAGAAGGAAGGTAATTTCTGCAATATGAACAGGAAATAAAAAGCTGAATCTTTTTTTTATAATCTCAAAGAAAAGTTAATACATTTTGTTTCTGCTGTGTTTATTTAAGCTATTGTGGTGATTATTTAAATCTTTTTCTGGGTAAGGACACATTTGTATCTAGAGATGTTCATCTAATCTGTCATTCTGATAGAGATGTTGATTTACCTCTTAACGTATTTCATGTGCTGTGCACAGCTCACTTTTAAACGCCACAAGCAATACAAATCCGTCATCTCTCCTTGGGAAGCTGCCTGATTCTGTAATACCGCTTACCACTAAGTAGTTTCTCTGATACTCAAGCTATATTTCTCCTGCTTGATTCATGTTCTACTTCCCATTACTTCACGTTAACTCCCTCTGCCCTTGCTATCAAATGAAGGAGGTCTGATTCCTACCATTACTAACTGCTAACTGCTCTGAATGGAGCAGCAAGAAATAAATAACCCTCCACCTCAGAAGGTCACCTCTGTGATCTCCTCCTGATTCCTTCGACACTCGTTGTTGTCTGCTGTCAGAAACAGGGCCTTTGCTGTGACCCCAGAAAGCTATTTTCCTCTTCTAGGAGACACTGCTGGATCACTACTGAAATACCTCAGCCCTCATGGAGAAATATGATGTTTTTAAACAGATAGTGCATTAACTCTTAAGCTCTTGCATAAGAAATGTTTGTAACAACACTTTCAAGCACAGCCAAAACTGCCTGGTGCCACATGCCTCTTGGTGGCTGATCTTGAGCTCATGATGCCACCATCAAACTGCACTGCTGCCAAGGAGCAGATAGAATGCAGGTGGAGTAAGGTCACAAGGTTTTGACATAGATTTCAGTCAGCAGGAGACTGGATCAGAAAATAAAAATTGGACACACTTCAGTGCCCTTGGTGAGAAGGCTACAGGGCTGAGTGAATGAGGAAAACAAGGTGCAACCCTGCCTTTGCGCTGTTCGACGCATAACAGGAGGATGGAAACCATGTATTTGTCTGTCTGCAGTGCTTTCTGCGATAATGCGCTCAGAAAAATCATCTCCTATGTCAAACACATTGCTGCTTGGAGCAGAGAAAATAACTATCATCTGATGCATGACCACTGAAACAGAAAATCTTTGTTAAATAAGCCATCAAATTTTAATAGCAAAGTTTGGAAGAGTTGGCTGGGAAATATGCAAAAATACTTATGCAAAAATACTTACAGACAAACTATACTTGCCTGCCAGAACCCTTTATTTTTTCCCTTTGATTCCAGACGTTAAGACACATGACCTATCTAGTCACCATAATCATTAGAAGAGGCTGACAAAGAAGCAATTTTCTTAGAGTAGTTTTATTAACTTTGGCAAAAGGAAATTAAATTAACTGCAAGTTTTCACAAATGCAGTTACTCTAGCAACTCAAGATCATGAAGAAGAAACAAAATGCATTAAATACAAATAAATATATAAAGATCATAATTGTCCCTCCCTGTATCAAAGTGAATGAGTAAATAATATTGGTTCATTTTCCGTAAGTCTTACATGTCCTCAGGACAAAATAAAACTCTTTCTTCCGTTATATAGAAGAGCATAATTTACTAACAGAAACAATGACAAGACCACATATGAAAATATATCGTAAATTGTTATCTGCAATTCTGCAGTGAAATGATAAATCAAGTTATATAATCTCAGGTGACAGTTCAGATCTAGTACAACTATTATCTCTGTGTATATAAACTCTTCTAACCTTAAATCATTACAGCTATTACTGCACTCCTTCAATTTCCAGTGGAATTTGTATATTAAATAGGCCTCATAAAACAAAGTTATAATCCACCAACTGAAAAAGGTTCAACAATGAAATGATCTAATCTTCTATTAAAGGGCTTTTGACAATGTCTGCAATAGTTCATTGTAACTATTCTATTTGGACAACAGCATCTTCACACAGAAGACCTGATTTCTTTTAATTTGTTATACTATTGAACTTAGAAGCACTGAAATGAAAGCTTCCCTATCTCAAATTTACCAGTGATATTTTTTCCTGTGAAATTTTTACAGTTTTCATTAGTACAAATGTAACTAAAGCAACAGAGGTTTAACATCCAAAATATTTCCAGAATACTTAAAGTTGTCTGGTACTGCTGATGAACAGAAGACAAACTTCAAGTTACCTACTTCAGTTGGATATCCAGAGTCAAATCTAGTTCTCATTCCCACTCTCGACACAGGCAGATCCTGTTCACACCAACAAAAATTTGCTGAAAAAACAAAAAGCATTTGCAAGGAAAAAAAGCCGTTGTGTACATGGAAAGATGAGGGAAGAGATTATTTGTAATACATCCTTCCACATGAAGGAGACCTTATAATAGGTGTCCGGGCAAAGAACATGTTGAGATGGCAATATGTTGGGTGGGAAGCTTTGTTAGGAACAGAGAAGTCAACCAGGATTTGAAATCATGCTTTTAAAACTGACATACAAAAACAGCTGATAACTAACCAACCAACCAAACAAAACCAACAAAAAAACCCAAACATGACAAAAAATGATGATGTTTGCTTCCTCCTAGATTAACTGTAAGGGTTTCCAGTGTGGAGGCCCTGTACTTCATGCTCCTCTTTCCAGTTCCTTGGTAGTTAGGCAAGACTTCCTTCGCACAGATGTCACACCAAGTAGAAATATTCCTCCTAAATTAACCAATCTCATAAAATTTTAGCTTTACTACTGGTTCTAGGAATCACATGAGATATAACCCCAACTTCATCACAGTTCAGAGCTTTTCTCTATGGACACTACTGAGACACCTGTCCTAATGAAAAAAACAAACAAACAAACAAAACAAATAAACAAATAAAATGTGTCTGGAGGGTGCCTGTTGTTTGGTTTATTTTTTTTCTTTATTGATCTTATTTGATAAGTAACTAAATAGGTTTAAGGAGGCATGTGTTTATTTTTTACTATAGCTACAAATTTCTTACGTCATCTTGGAGAAATCACTTAATCTAGCATGTTTGCCAGCTCAGAGGAAAGGACAACAACTTCCTGTTTCAGAGAAGATACTGATGATAGCTAAATTCAAATTGCTGTGCTGTGATAGTACAGTGATAGGGGCAACAAAGACTTCTAACAGCATTTCTGATGCCACCAAGATGGCACATCCATTCCTCACCAGGATGTAGTAGCTCAGCCTCTGAAGAGTCCGTTCTTGAGATACAGATCTAGGTGATATAGTCTCTTTCTCACACAGTAGTAAGTGAACCGAGAAGTCCAGTGCTGCATAGGAAACTACTTTGTCCTGAGGTTAATTTTTTTTAAAAATAGAAAAATTAAATATGAAAATTCTTATTTCCCTGAGTAAATATTTTTGTCTTGAGTCAGGAAAGAATAAAATCTGAAAATCTATGTAAAAATAGGGATTTGTCCTTGTACATAATTTGAAATTTGTTCTTTCCACATGCATTAATTATTCTTTAGCTACAAGTACTCATTCATAGACATTCTCAGAATGTTTAGAACATATTTTAGAAACAACTCTAGATATTAAGTCTGTGTATACTGATTCTAATCTGACACTACTCATTAAAAATAAACAATCAGTTAAATTAGTTTTAAAAATACTTTTATTTTTCATTATCATTTTTTCATGGTAAATACATAATTTTAATTGTGTATTTCTTCTGATATGGTATACAAATATATTTAACACAATTTCTTTTGCAGCAGTTCACATTACCTACATTCCAAAACAGAAAAGCAGGTCCTGAAATTTATACTATTAAATGGAGAAGAAACAAGGTCTATGAACACCTTTGGACATAATTCACCCCATTAGAAACATTTCAAAAGATCTTTGTGGTTCACCTCACAAAGTTTCTGCCTCTGGTCCACAAGACTCCTGCTTCAGAAGTCTCCGTGATGCATGATGCATGCACAGAAAGAGACATGACTCTGTATAAAAGGGCTGTATTTTACAGCACCTGCACAACAAGATTTTAACATAGTGTGGAGCATTTTGGCAGCACTGCAGTAAAAACCTACATTCACCATCCAGCTACGGGTAAGATTCATCTTGCATAATGTTATGAGAAGATGTTTATGTTATAAGCTGGGGTAGTCACTAAACTTCCCTGTATAGCAAAAAAACCCAGGAACCCCTGGAAAATTATTCACCTTATTTACTTTGCCTGCCTGGTTTAGGATGGATGATGCTTTGGAAATGCCTCTGTCCATTGACTGCATAGTTGAATAGTCAACTCCATGAATTAGGATAGTTCTCGGCCAGCATCTGTACATCGTATCTCCCAAAGCAGACAGGAAAAATTATCATATAGCTTCTCTCCATCTCATATTTTCATTATTGAAACATCATCCCCCCTTGTCTCAACAACTGCACTCTTGACATACTAGCAGTCACAAAAAATACATATACAAAAGGTAATTGTCTTGATCAGTTGCTTTCACCATATTCCTTGGTTTATGCTCCTTTTAAAGGTTGTCTCATCTGTATTATTTACTTTGCCATACGAATTATTATTTTTTTTAATGTTCAAGAACTTTCACAGCTGACCATCCAGTTTTCCACCAATTTTTCTTCCATACTGAGAGGCTGACCTCTGTCTCCGAGGAGTCCATGACCTCAACTTCTATCTTCTATTCACTTTCAAACAAATACCTCACTGTATGTGTCTCAGTCTTGGTGAAATGCCTCCTGGCTACCCACTTAAAAAGCTAATCTTTTTAAAAATTTTCACTACAATTGCCTTTTATCTTAAAATAACTCCTCATTTTTCTGCATTGCACTGTCCCTTTGATTTTATCCGTATTTTAATTCTGTGTTATATGTAAGTGTTGGGGGCTGGACACATCTTTTTATCTCTGTACAGAACCCACACAATGAATTCTTGTTTCTAGGTGTTAATACTGAAAAAATCCAGACAATAAAAACACCAACTTGAAAAATTAGCATTCTTTCCTAAGAGTCTCATGTCTTCCTTTGCAAATGGAAAGCATACTGCATTTTTTTTTTTTTTTTTAAATTTGTCTAGCCTTCCCTTTTTACCACAATTTAACACTGGAGAGCTATATGAATTGTTTTTGATAGGTACATAAATTTGCTACATTACAGATTGAAAAAAAGGTGTCTCGCTTTGTCAAATATAATTGAATAAAAGCATCCTAATTTTGGTACTTGCACTGGTGTCTCAGCAGAATGTTCTTCTTGTCTCCTGTTAGAACAATAAATATAGAACAAGGAGTTTAATGGTATCCTCTTTTAGACCAAACTGATGGGGTGAAGTAATTGCTTTTGGTGCTCACAATATCTGTAGCCAGATGAATTTACAAGGAAAGCACTTTAGCCTTAGAGCAAAATTATGAATATGTATCAGGCTCCTGCATTACATTTATTGTCTCTTAGTACACAAAAATCAACTTTGGCATAACATGAAGAGAGAATAAGTAACAAACTATCTCCTGAAGAAGAAAACTATTATTTAAAGTGACAGTCTCATCCCTCTTTTCCTCTACATAAAGGACAAGGGTCTAAACAAATAATCTATCCTTTTTCACTTCTCTCTCTAGTCTGTTCACAAGGAGACTGCCATTAGGCATAACACTGCTGACACCAACATTTTTATATGATACTTCTGATGACAGCTATTAATGTGCCGTCAATAGGAGACTTACAATACTAAACATGCATTAAGGAGCTACAGCTTTCTAGCTGTCTGGAACTTCTCTAAAACAATCAAGGGAACTGGCAGAATTCCTAGTTTGCCATCACGTACAAACCAAAACAATTTGCATTCATCTAAAGCAGCAAGGAATAAGGCTTTCTTGATACTTATCAGAGGGAAAAATACTTCTTAAAAGCAGATTAATCTTCATATTAATAAATGAATTAAGATCATACATTCAGAAAGAAGATGACTGAAACCTAAATATGTGGATGAATGTACAGTAATGATAATAAACCTTCAAAATAAAACAAACAAACAAACAAAACCTGAAAGGACTGAAAACTGATAAAGTAAATATGATGGACTCTCACTGTGGATATCACTTACTGTCTGGCAAGTCTTTTGCACAGTAGTTATAAACCATGACAGAAATCTTATTCCCCCAGATTTTTCTTAATGTAGAATATATGATTCAGGAATCATTTCAATACCTAATGCCTCTACTTAACCTCCAGATGATATCACTTTATGGCACTGCTCTAGTATAGAAACATAGATTCAGAAGGCTGATATAAAATGCTTACAACCAAAGGGAAGAAAACAAAGAACAGGAAGAACCACAGACAGATGAAAAGAGTTGCATGTATACATGACAACTAAGGCAAAACCAAGAAATATACAGAGAACCACAGAACAGACATCCTAAGCCATATCACAGCTATGATTTTATGCAGCATACTCAGAAAGAGTACTATATTCAAACTGCTTGCCAAAAAATAACAAGCGTAATGAGACAACTCTTGTCAAAGTCTATTCCTAAAAACACAAGCTTGACATATTCTAACAAATATTATTTTCTGGGTGGGTTTCTTCATTATTTTGCTTTGTATTTTCTACGTTTGGGAAAGGATTGTTTCCACATGTAAGACACTTTATGTTCCTATCTGGAAGCAGAGCCTTACTAGGAATACTGAAAGACTGATATTTTCATGTGCATCTAAATACGTCACATAAAATCCTGTCTGAGTTTTATTTTAATTATTAGATTGTTGCTGGGAAATTAATCCCTGCTTTCACTCCTTGTTTTGGCCCCTCAAACATAAACTTAACTTTTGAAAGGTTAATTTTTACTATAATTGCTATAAAGAGGCTGCCCTGTAAAAGAGGCTTGTTTCCTAGTCAGACAATGGCTTTATCAGAGAGCTTACTGTCCAGCCATTGAAATGTTCATGTCAATGTCAAGTTGAAATACCATCATACTCATGCCAAGTTAATGAGAAAGAGTGTTCAGGCACTTACTGGAGCTGAGAGTCTTACTTCTCTCTCTTTTACAAGCTGTTTCTGAGCCAGCTTCACATTTGATACAAGCCAAAATTGTTGGGAAACAAAATGTATGATGGCTTTGCTGCCGTATAAGGAAAAGCTTTGTGAGCAATCATCTCAAACTTCTGCTGGATAGCAGGAAAATCTGTCGATAAGGATCTTTTAGGTCTTTCATAACTACTGTTAGTCACATAACAGTGTGCATTCTCTTCCCTTTACCAACCAGTGAGGATGATAGATCTCGTTAGACTTAAGAGTCAGCTTTGTTGCCATCAGGGACCCTCCTTTCTAAGATAAACAAGGGACAGAGAAAACCTGGGTGTTTTGTTGGATAGTCTTTCCCTCTTAGGAACTGGAGACCTCACAGTTACAGTCCAGAGCAGTAGATTTGACCTCTTATTCATCAAGATGCAATGGCATGATGCCACCAGGTTCATTTTGGAAACTCAGCTATTGTCTTGGTGGCAGGATACTGTCTGGAGGCTCAGGTTTTTGGGTAGAGGACTGGAAGATGAGTGTGCCTTGGAGAGTTCTAGAATGGGAAAAATCCTAATTCACTAGGCATGAGATCATTGCAAGGCCATCACTCCCAGGTGCTAGTATTTGCAGACACTGCAGTAATTCTGACTTTGCAGGAGCCAACCCATGCCATCTTATGAAATCAGTCTACAGAATGATAAATTACTTTCCTCCCTACTGAACTGGATCCAGGATGGAGCAGACTGTACAGGAAACTATCACTTTATATTAAAAAAAAATCCATCCAAGATACATTTTTAGTATGATGTCAACTAAGAGATACTACATTATCTGGAGAACATCTGAGAGAGACAGTAGGAGTCAAATAGCTACTGCTTTTCGTCCAAGAGTTCTGGTCATTAAATTTTCATGTCAAATAGTTATGTGGATGATCGGCTAGACACAGGTATGAGAGTAGGAATGACACTATGAGCTGTTTCTTCTACATGTTGTACAAGATAAACAAAGAACTGGCTGGAGTTTTTTAAATCGATTGATATCAGAAAGTTTTAGAGTTCCAGTGAGACTCCTTTGAAAAATATTGTATATTTTTCTGGTCATCATGAACCAAAAAACTGTTTTTTAAACAATTTTAAAGAAAAAAACAAAGAGGATGAAAGTTCCCTTTTTCATAAGTAATCAAGAGTCTGTTACACTGATGGTCAGTTAGGCCTATAGAGAGAGGAAAAATAAAACCAAACAAAAACCAAAACAAACCAACCAACCAAACAAAACCCCCCAATTTTGTTAACAGGAATTTATGGTATTTATTACACAGAGAAGAAAGAATCTTTTTCAGTCATGTTCATCTCAAAGTTTGCAAACATCTGTTTACAAGGACTATGATGCCCAGGAGCAAAGTAGTCTGAGTGGAGAGGCTAACAGTTCATGTTTCAGATAGGATGCTTAGCCCTGTCATCCTTTTCACTGAGAGATCCCTGAAGATATCTGGAAAAAAGGACTTGTGTAAGTCACTTGCCCTGGACAAAACGTGAGACATTTAACCTACATATTTCTAACATACTAGCCATTAAACTATAAGGAATTTCATCCACACTTGAAGGAAAGCAACTCTGCAATGTTTAGATGGATGTAGACTGAGTTGTAAAACTGTTTTTCACATTATATATTTTAAAAATTGAAATGGCTTTCTTAAATGAAGGAAGGTTTACTTTTTAAACCTGAACTGAAAGCTCAACTCAAGAGAAACGACTCTACTAGGGTGGAACAGATTAAATGAAGAATGATTTTTCTTATTGCTTTTTTTCTTTAGAAAAATTCTTTTCTGGTAAAAACAAAACAAACCAAAAAACCCCCCAAAACAAACAAACAAAACCCAAGATAAATCTTTGTGAAATAAAAAGAAGGGCAGAACAAACAACTTGCATGCAATTTGCACAACAAAGACTTGCTCTACTAAACTGCATAAATAAAGCAGTTTTAAGAAAGAACTCTTTCTTATTAGACAGATAATTTTCAACCCCACTGAATTAATTTGCCCCAAACTGTATTGTATGCCTGTTGTCAGCCAGTACCACTTTTCACTAAACTGAGAGAAGTTTCCACATATTTAAAATATACATACAATTGTATTCTTCTGAAGATGTGTCAGGTATTTCTAAGTCTGCAGTTTATATAACGTGATGATTTTTTCATTTCACATAGCTGACTTCCACTCATTCTTAAAGCATAGTTACATTGTTGAATTTTATCAGAAATATATGTAGACATACAATATACATGAAATGCATACATTGACACAAATTACATTTCTTTGTGGTTTACTATGTATCCTGAGCATCAGAAGAAGTAAGAGATGCCCCAGTGTCAAATGACACAACTGGAAGCACACACAGTGCATTGTACTGTGGCTAGTACATACCCAGTTCAGACTCCCAGATCACTCCTTCATATATGTCTCTGTGTATGAAGGATAGCGCAGAGTTGGTGGTCTGTTGGCAGAAGAACTCATTCTAACACAATTTAAGAAAAGAGCAGCTATTTCATAGGAATCTGACTCTTCAAGGATCTATGATTCACTTAGATTGCTGTGTACATGGTACACAGTACTGGAAGTAGTGGGGAAAGAAGAGAGATGCTGTGGTCGTGACACTTTATGTAGTAAATGTGACCTGTATGTCCTTTAGTTTAAAGTTCAGATTTCAGGTGAACTGTGAATGTCAGATTACTATGTGAATTTATGATCATCACTCCTTTTGTTCCAGGGATCCTACTTCCCCAGAGGACAACATAAAAATATTTGCCGTGTCTGAACCTTTTATTTTGTTCAGCAAAGATCCATTGAAAGGTAGCTGTATCACAGCTGCAGTCCAATGTCAGCCAAAAAAAAAAAAAAAGGTACAAAAAGTTCTGCTGAGCTGCAACTCACTGCACTGAGCTGAACAAAAGCTTCCTTCCTGAAGAACTGCAAAGGCTCTACTTCTGACAAAAGCTTTCTTTCTTTCCTAGCTCTTTAGGATTCAGCATCATGACTTCAGGGAGAGCTGTAGACATGCAGAGGTTATGTGGAGATTTCTGAGATCTGAGATTTAGTTTCTGCTATATTTCATAAATGACTGCACTGCCTTTCTATGATACTTTTATTTTCAAGTAGATAAGTCAGCCTGCTGAGATAAACCTTTCTGGAGACAGTCATCTTTAGAACCATCACATTGCTCTGGAGTTGTGTTCATCAAGTGCACTATCACTTAATTCATAAATTAATTTCAAGTATTATACAGATGTAATTTTAAACATGGGCTTGACAACGACTATCATTTGATCCGGCCTCTGCAAACACTATGGGTCCATTCCTGACAAACACTGGTGATGAATTTCTAGCCAAAATTTAAGCAAGGTTTAAATGTCTTGCAAGCTCTTTCCTTGATCTCTTCATGGTAAACATAGCAGGAAGAATCTCCTATGATTTTCAAGACCAGTAAGTGCTACTGTTCAGAAGGATTTTTATTTTTTTTTTTTTTTTTTGCTCCAGCTTAAATGCTGGGGCTATCCCTCACCTTAATGTTGAGTCATGCAAAAGAATAAATTGAGCACGTTTACTTGTTCTTTTTTGCAGCACCTTAAGTAATGGAAAGCAAAATGATTTTAAAAACATTCATTTTAAACTTGTGTCAAGAGGCTAAACTATACTAGCTGCAATTTTAATCACAGAATATATGCACATTTGTCTGACTTTATGAGGCACATGAAGTATAGTGCCTGTTCAAAAAAAAAAAAGGTCATAAAAATAGGTCATAAGAAACTGAATGTTGTCCAAACGTAGCAAGTTGGCTCAGGTTTTCACAGAATTATTTGGAGGAAACAATATTAAGCGCTCATACTAGAAAAGAAATGCACAAGGCAGAAACAGAGTTCTGGTGTAAAGATTAATGCGGTGCAAATAAAAGATTATTGTTTAAGTTAAGCAGATCTATCTTAGCCTCATCTCATAAATAGCTTCACATTTACTCTATCTAATATCCAATTTTCATTCCCATTATAACAATTTCAAAGTTAAAAAATGCAGTTCAACATTTACAGCACAAAAGACAGAGGAGTTACTCTTCAAACCTATTAGCATGAAATCAGACTTAAAGCAGCTCATATTTAGCACGTATTGCATTTTTCCCCATTGAGTTTATAACATTAGGTCAATTTATTTTCTTAAGTGCACACGATCTGTTGAAGTGTCCTGCAAGTACTTCCACCACATTAAAAAAAATCCACAAAAAGCATTTATGTATGGAACTGAAAACTCTCATATTTTACTTCCTTTTTTGTACCTGAACAACTACCAGGAGAAAGCATTATCCATTCCTTGTCTCATGAGGAGGCCATCAAAGTGTAATTACAGCTGGTGGATCGCTAGTAACAATCCTGACACTGAACCTCCGGAGGAAGGATACGCATGTAGACGTAGCTCAAGTGGTGAGATCAAGGGTAAGGCCGCCATGCCCTGACAGCATTATGCTGCCTGTAGCTCAGACGGTCCCTGGGTGGCAAAAGGTGCATCCAAGCTCTAACTGCTGTAGAAGTGCAAAGGAAGTTTGACCCTCCAGTGAAGTAAGGACAGCTTCTGTTAGTTCCCAGTGATAGCCTAGCTTTCAATAAACAGTAAGATATTTTCTGAGATGTTTAAAGTATTTAAATTCTTCCTTATCAGGCTTTGTGCTAGGAACGCTGATACAATACCAGATGCATGAAATGATTTGTCATACTCACATAAAAGGTTGGACATTGTATTTACCATTCCATTATTGAGCTCTCAGCTTGAGAATTACAGGACTTGTACAAGTACAGACGTGCTGTTTTGAAGAAGGAAATGTTGTTTAAAATATTCTGGGCAAGTTATTTCTATGAGATAAAAAAGATAAACAAACAAACAAGCAAACCCTTTAAACCATACCAAACATGAAAGGAAACAAAATGTTAGAATTAAACTGTCATTGGATGACTGCTTTTAAAGTTCACTGTTGTCATCAAATTCCCCATAAAGGGGTCTGAAGGCAGAACTTACCTAAGTATACATAATTGGCAATGTAGAAATTTAAGATTTATGTTTGCTTTCTACAAAAAAAGCATAATCTAAGTATGTCATATCTAATGTATACACATTAAAGACTGAAAAAAGCACATACAATGGTTTTCTCCAATCTCCAAATTATTAAGTTAGCTAAAATGTTCTCTGTGTGAAAAAGTTATAAAGAATTTATGGAAGGGCAATGTCTAATTAGTACCTGAAGTTGTACTGGGCTGCTGATTCTAATTAATAACACTTCCTAAGTGTGTTCAAAGGCATTTAAGTAAAATGAAAGCCTTCAGAAATGCACTGAAGCATTTAATGCCTAGATACTGTAGTGATAAGCCTGCTATAAAAGCCTAAAATAGGTTAGACAGATTAGACTGGCAGATAAAACAGAGAGAAAGAAATCATAGGCAAATAAAATACACAGTCAGGTATGAAAGAGACAAATACGCTTGAAAAGAAATGAAAAGAGAGACAAAAGAGTGATTCAATTTGAGGGAAATTTTGTGCTTGGTTATAAAAACACTGTAGTAGCATAATTTAAAATATCATGTGTGCTATAAAGGAAAATGTACCCATATAATATAGCTGTTTTAGATTACAAACACTTTTTTTTTTTTTTTTTAGTAAAAGCAATTAACATTTCTTGGGGGAATGTGTTTTGGCATACATGTGTTACACTGAACCAGCTCCTTCTCTGAGCAAACATATAAAATCAAAATAATCTGATTCTGCAAGAAATATTAGTATGCTTTAGCATTAGTATACTTAGTGGAGCAAAATAAGGAATTGTAGGTCATCTCATGCTGTTAAAAATGCCAAATGACTTGTGACACCCTATTCCATGTTTCTTTACAACTATATATGGACCTCAGATATAATATCTAAGTTATAGACAACTAGGGTTAAGTGAGATGAACCCCACCCTGAATATGGTTCTTGCCTTTCAGGGGATACAATCTCTGAGCAGAATTTCACATGTTTAAAGTAGCATATTAGAGAAAAATACAAATATATGTTTGGTAATCCATAATGTTTGGTAATCCGAAGAAGCAAAAGTCCAAGCTGCCGCTTAAGTAACCATGAGATCACAAGTGAGATTTTCCCTCTTTCTTGCACATTCACAACAGTAATAAGGGTGTTGCAGGGGAGCAAAGTGATTGTTATTTATTTACACTCCTGAGTGTCCAGGGAGGATGGTATAAGAGCCCACTGAAGTTGGTGAGTGACTAGGGAGAAGTGAATTATACCTTTCTGAAGAGTGACACAGCATGTGCCACTCAGCCTCCTGGGATGTGTATTCAAAGGAGTGCCACTCCCAAGAAACCAAAGTGTGTGGTCCCAAGGCTGCACACTAGCACTTGCTGCAAAACCTGCAGCGATCACCAGGGACAGAGGAAGGGGAGCTCCAGAAGGGCTCATGGGCTTTTTTTGTATGTCTTTGGAGCAGTCTGAACAGTGAGGGAGAAACAGCTCTGAGGTGACACTGCTGAATGGCAGAGTGACCACAACGGAGCAGCAACGAACCTCCACTGCCCACCCTGAACAGAAAGCTCATCAGCTGCCTGCTGCGCCACAAACCTGGCTTATTGTAACACTTAACCAGATTCCCCAGGGACAGCCACCTGACCAGCTCAGCTTCAGCTAAAGAAAATTCAACGGAGCTGGAGGGAGGTGGAGAATACCTTGCTCTCCAAGGCAGAGAGACAGCAAAGTGGAGTTTAAGAAAGTTCTGTTAGATGACAAGCAATCCTCCCTTTTAACATTTTTATACATCTCTAATAGCAGTTCCTCCTGCATAAACTTCAAGCAGGCTGGGTCTGTGTAAACATCTCCTCTCTGCTGCACTGGGCCTCTCGCTTATCCCCCGCTGGCAGCTGTGGCTCAGGAGGCAAACAGTGGTCATGCTGTTCTGTGCACAATGACAGACAAATAAAAGAACAAACAAGCTTGGGAGATTTAAAATCTAGAGCTGAGGGACTTCTCTGAGTTTCACTGCGCCTGTGTGATCCTCCCCCTAAATGTGAGAGCTGTTTTCTTCAATAAATGAAACCCATAATAAACATTTCTCCTCATGTCTCTCCAGAGCCCTTAGGGAGCTCAGCGACGGCAAAGCGTAGAAATTTGCGGAACGGTGTCCTCTGATGGATTTGACTTACATGGCAACAGTTGTTATAAACTGCCAAGAAATGGGAAATGGGACGTCTCATGACACCCATGGACTTCAGCCATTAAAAATCATTGTATCAAATGCATATTTCAGCTTTATTTCAAAGAAGTGTTTGATTCCATCAAACTATTTTTGAAGCATAAAGGTTTATTTATAAAGACTTTTTGCCTTTCATACCTCCCTTGTATTCTCAGTTCAAAGTTCTCCTTCAGAGCATGAAAAAAATCGTGCGTTAATTAGCAAATTTAGATTTCAAAAAGTATTTTCTCTCAGAATAATGTAATTGGAATATATTAAGTTGAAAATATGATGAAGATATTTCTAAAGTTGAAAAAGGCAAGGCCAGGTGGTGACTGGACCTCACAGCTGCATAGTCAGAAAAAGTATGATGGAGGACAGATTTGAAGTGTCTGGTCTCAGCAGGGCATTATCATTATATGTATTGTACATGCAGAACCTTACAAACTCTCACAAATGTACTTACAAGAACCGAGAAGTGCTTTATAATCTGTAATCAGACCAACATTCAAAGTCTGCTGAAATTAGAGAGCATCATCTTCTTTTCAGTAGGCTTAAGGTCAGATCTTTTACATTCAGTATTTAAAAGTAAACTCGGGAGAATCACTATTTGACCAATCCTTCCAATTTCCCCTCATAAGGGTCTCTCTGCCCAGCCATTATAAAAATCATGCAAGTCTCCTTTAACAATAAATACCAAGTTTGTACTACTGTTAGAATTACACGTCATTTAAAAGTGAGCTGAATTTCTGTTCTATCTTATGCATCATCATCAAAATAATTTCTATAAATCTGAACTGCAGAATTTTTATTAGCAAGCTAAATGTGAAAGTAAAAAAGGATTTTCAGATATTGTATCCACAGAGCTGGCAATTAGAAAAGCCATCTTTGACTTCCTGCCTGCACTGATGGGAAAGTCACTGGGAGTAGGTACAGAACTTTATAGGCTTTTCAGAGTCGTTTTTCCAGCATTCTCATCTTTCTAAAATATCTGCGTGCAACTTGTAGTAATGGAAATGAAAACCAATATCAAGAAAGATGTAAAATATTCCCAACACACTAATGTTAATGCTTATGTACAAGTATATAAAGCTCTCCAAAGTTAAGTGATTTCATTGTATTTAGCTATAACTATCTGATCACACTGTGTAATTTGGATTGGACATGGATCCAACAAACTCTGGGAGGGTTCTGAGTGCCATTTGGATGATCTAGATAGTTGCGTATTACATTAATATGCCAGCTCCCAGAGCAATCATTCACAAAATCTCTATCATTATCAATGGGAACATGATAGTTGTTGTTTCATTTTGAAAATAAAAATGACAATCAAAAAAAAGTGTTTTTAAAATTTTCAGTATTTATATGACAGAGATAATGCCTGCACAACAAAAAATGTGATGTCATTGAGATGAGCTGGAACCTTATGGGAGGAAGTCACACAAAACTGTGTAACAATTTTTTGAAACAAAAAGCTAGGTAAATTACTTCCCTGGACAGGGAAAATATAAGCCACACCAAATATATCATCTTACTTAAATTGTAAGATACGTGCACACACACCCCCAACACAGATTTTAAAAGAGTGCTCCATACTAGGTTATTATACATAAGGACATATGATATAAAAAAAATCTTTGGGCAGTACAATATATCAGAGGAGAATTAGGTAGAGGTAAATGTTTGTCTGTCTAGTGTCAGTAACTGCATGTACTAATAAACCAGGCTTTGATCCTTCTCTGTGCCCTGGGAGTATATGGGAGGTGATGAGATACAAGTTCCTGGTCCTTTCTTCTTGACTTCAGCCACCTACCCAGCGCTTACCAGGCAGCTTGAATTTGTGTCACTGACAGAGGGTTTTTCATAAGCCCAGGATGAATGGGTGCCTCTAATGTTTGGTTCTCTTCCACTATTGGTTTTGCCTTTCTCCCACACTCAGCAGAACCCCTTAGGAGACCAGGGCCACATTTTGAGTTGGAGGGAATTGCTTGCGATTTTTTAGGTCTTTGTGAATAGCGTATCAGCTATCACACCTGTTAATCTTCAGACACACCCTATATATACATATTTATTATTACTATCATAAAAAAATATTATGAACAATTGGTAATTTATATTAAATTAGAGTGGTTGAGGCTAGCTTTAATTTCTGTTGGCATGGCCATCACTTTTGTTTGTTTGTTTTCATTATGCCTTCTACTAAAAAATATCAATAAACTCTCAAACCCAATCTTCTCTGATCTCCACTTCAATTATAGCACTTTTGATGTTCATATGATACAATACAAACTGAGGACAGCTTTTAATTTAAAATTTTCTGCCAGCTGCATCTTCCTACAGTTTTGTTTACCACCTGATGTACTCAAAATTCTGTCTCTGGTTTCCTGAGTTACTTCTCAACTGGGGACTTGATCTTGAAACACATATATGCACAACTTACTTTAATTTGCTAAAAGTGATTGTCTGTAGAATTGGCACCAATGCTGTAAGATGTTCTGCAAATGCAGAGTGCAAGGCACATGGGATTTGGCTGTGACAGTATGCTTTTGAAGTTATTGTCTATATAAACAGTCTCTGTAATCAGAATACTAAATCAGACAATAACAATAATGGATGATAGTGTATTTAATCTCTTTTACTGATAAACTGATAATTAAAATGAATATTCTTCTTCTAACATTTTAGCATATATTCTAAAAGATTGAAATTGTGGATAATTTCTCTTTTGATGCTTTTTATAAAGCTTCTTCACTCCTTGTATCTCTTTCTACAAACTTTATCATCCCCTTTTTTCATATAATACTCAAAAATGTCATCTCAAGATAACCTTTTGTTTGACCTTTCAGCAAACAGATATCCTCTAAAGAAATCAAACTTATATTTTCCAATTTCCCACTTTCAGATCATCAAGAGTAGGAAATATACAAAGAAATACTTTTCTAGTTCCTGTTCTTGAGCTCAAAACACCAAATTACCCTGTGACCCATTTTAATAATTTAAAACTATTTTTCTTTGCTTTTAATCTCAAAAAATATCAATTAAACGCTGTCAGTTATAATGATATCAAATGACGTATCCTACTTCCTTTGATGAAAATTATTAGTTCAGAAATGCAGACCCATTTTTATGCATTTATGAATCATATCCTTTAAAAAAATGAATAAACAAAGGAACAGATCTAGTACTTCCAAATACCAAAGGTGAAAAGTACACTATCATATCAGTATTGTCACTGACAAAATCTGCAGAAGATCTGGACTGGGCCCATAATGTTAGGCCAAATGGGTCTGGTCCTGCTTCATTCCTTATTTCAATGGCTAGAATATATGGAAGAAAGCTACATAAAGTACTAGCATTATACTAGTGAAAATGGTAAAAGTCAGGGGAGGCTTGGGTCAACTGACCATTACTAGCTGGTGACTCACTGTACTAAATTTAGTCTTCTAAAAACCTAGCTGAAAAAAAAAAAGAAAAAAAAAGAGGGGGGGGGGAGGGAGCAGGGAAGGTTGAAAAGAGACAAATTGTTATTTAGAAATAGTTAGAATTTACACAAAATAAGGAAATCATCTAAATAGTTAAAAGCTGTCTCATGGGAGGACATAAAGGGAATCCTGTTTGAATGCTCACTGATGTTTCTCTTCTCATCTCCTCCATCCCAATTCATATGCAACACCTATGAACTGAAATTTTGTAACTGCAATATTTGCCTTAGGATTGATTCATGTCATTGGAAGCCCCTACAAATACTACTTCCTGATATTTTCTGGTTGTATACAAATGAAATAAGTTTCTTCCAAAGCCCATTTACACTTCCCCGAGTCTTCCCTTGACTTCTCTCTGAATCTGGCCAAATGTGAAGAAAACATGCTAGACAACTAGAGTTCCTTAGCAAAAGTAGATGGTTAAGCAAAATAAACAAATTTAAAAGAATAGATATACTTTCTGATGAATGTAGTTAAGAACTTTCCTGCCAAAAAAATTCCAACTTTGAACATAACTTCACAGTGGGGAAGACTGGAGAAGCAAGACTTAAGACAAAAGATATGGGATATAAAAGATACACTGATTTTTATTTGCTGTTGACTTAATTCTTAAAATATTCTGGTTTGATTTCCAGAAAATACGTAGAGCAGGAAAATTTATGATGAATGTCGTAGGATTTTAGTGGCACCTCAAATAATTAAAAAATGAAAGGAGACTTCTGTATCACACATGAAACTAAGACAAACAAATAAAGATGGGATGTGAGTAGGACTTTCTGAAAGTTCCTAGCCTAACTGTCACTCAACAGAGAGATCATGGAGGTCTCATGTCAAAAGAATCTTCTGCTATCAAGATTTGTGTCTTTGCTCAGCAGAGAAGATTAGCAGAAGTGAGGAAGAATAAAAAAAACCCCCACTGTTCCAATGTTTAGCAACCTCCTTCAGTCAATCAAGGAGCAAAATGGACTTTCTGCATAACAACATCCACACCTCTTCATCTGGTCAATCTGAGACTGGTCAAAAAAAAAAAAAAGTATATCCTGGAGACTATCACTGAACTAGATTAATATAAACTAAATACATGCTCTGAGTGAGTTCAAGTATTTGCTCTCCTAGATGGAGAGAACTGCATGCATGCATACAATGACAAAAAAAAAAAAATTAAGTGTTCTATGCATTTATAGTATTTAATGACACCAGCTGGTTCTTGGCAAGACCTTGCATTGCAATTACCTCACTGAATATTACTTTAAAAACCCAAAAAGGTTTTGATTGAAAAATCCCCGATTTCAAATTCTGAAGTGCATGGCTGCACTATAGTTTGTGACAAACTGTATGATGACTCCAACCAAGGCCGTTCCTTTGACATGACAAATAATGCAGGAAACTCATGTTTTCATTTATCTCTTTCTGTTTAACTCCATCTTGAAAGTCAGGATATAAAATCAGGAAAATCTTACAGTGACCTGTGCATCAGAGCACTACATCACTTCTTCCTTCCCGCTTGTAAATTGTAAAAACCTGATAAACATCTTAAATTGATTTTCAGTTAATGCAGATGTTAGCAGATACTATTTTCAGCAAGAACTCCCTGTCCTAGACTCCCAGACTCTTAGACTGAAGTCAGGCCCAAGCTTTTTCAAAATGAGTACTGATAAACCTTCATCAAATTAGTGGAAACTTAGAAATGCTTGCCTTAACACTTTTGATCCTTAACTCCCTCAAACTTAGAATGATAAAAGGTTTAATGCTTGGAAAGCATTTTGAAATCCTGACAGAAAAGCAAGTATGGACAGTATCCAGAGCCTCTCCCAGAAAAGTGCAGCTGCAGCCCTATAACCACTGCTATTTCTAAGATAAAGGGTGATTCAGATGGCCCTTCCAGGCTGTAACAGTGGGCTTACACTGTGATCAAGCAACTGCATAGTCAGACTTGTGAAGACATTTAAGTGACTCCACTCCAATGATTTTAATGGGGCATAGACTCCTAAATACTTCTGTGGGCAGGATCTGTAGTGCAGAGTCTGCCTAACCTTAGATATCACTAACTCTTCCCATTGACTTCATAGGCTACCCTGGGGAGCAGGATGTCTGAAAGCTTACTGCTGTTTCAAATCTAAAGCAGGTATGTAAAAGTAGATGTCCTGACTTTTGCTTCAGTGATTCTGATGAGATAAGAAAAAATAAAGTAGTCTGTCTCCAGCCTTCATTATGATTTTATGTAAATTATTTTAAGTAAGGTTTCTTACCCTCCAGCGCTCGAGGATACTGAAGTTGAATTACTTTTTTAAAGCTAGTTTAGCAAACTTTCAAAGATTTTACAAGAAAACTTCATATTTGCTTGGAAATCCACACTG
Organism: Caprimulgus europaeus; assembly: GCA_907165065.1. Next base: position 85,560,050 of record OU015523.1, on the reverse strand, counting down.
AAGGCAGTAATTATCACAAAAAAACACCCTTAAATATCTCTTATTTTTGCATCTACCTATCCTTACTTGCATTACAGAAATAGTAAACTCTCTCTCAGTATGAAAAAAATCACACTGGAGAATTATATTTTCAGACAAGATTTTTTACACCTATAGTCTGATTGTCTATTTAGTTGTTATGAAAAGTTATTCAAAAGTCTCCAAAAAAGACTACCTACAGGACTGTCTAAAGAAAAATCTAAAGTTTGTGGTAGTGGGTGATAAGGAACAACAAAAAAAATAGGGTAAATTAGCTTGCACAGAATTTCACAGACATTTCTACAGAGCCCTGCTCTTTGTACTAATTTTATAGAATTTCTTCATAAATGTAGATCCTTGCAAATTCTCTCATCACTGTGCCTGAATGAGCTTTCAGATTACAAATATATATATGTATATATATATACATACTAGAAAGCATTGCCCTGAGGCTGAAGTTCTGACATCAAGCTTAGACAGGAAAGCAAGCCATGGAAAACAGAAACCTAAGTCCCAAATCCTAAAAGGTTACTGTTCTCAGTAAAAAAAGCTCAGCTATTTACAACATGAGGCACAAAAAGATACCAAACAGCTTCCCCGTAGCCCAAATGAATGACACATCTGACTTTGATATTCATTCCCTTTGCAGCAAGTCACTGTACTGAGCTAGAATTTTCGAAATGTCTATCACTTTACAGATATAGATTTAATTTAATTTAAAACAAGGCTCATTTTATAAATGCGTTGTAGCTTCAAAGACAGGCATCTTCAAAATTATAGTATGAGAGCTTCCCATGGTTTCCATGGAAATGACCTTTCACTATTTCCATGGTAATGGATCTAGTTTTATATATTTCTCTTTTATGAGACTTTATCATACCAACAAAGCTAACATCCAGAATAGTCTTTAACTTACAGATGTGAACTCACTGAGAGAACTAATCTGACTCCCAAGCCCCATGGGCACACTAAGCTTTTGAACGTCTTTTTAATACTGTGTGAGTAACAGAGTTTTGGAAAAGATCACCTACTGCATATTGTCAGTAGAGAAATGCTGATATATTTTGCTCAATGCTCTCTTACTAAAGAAGTCTCTGGATTCATCTGCTGCAGTCTTCTCCAGGCTGCTCCACTATACCCAAAGGCAGAGCAGCTGGACAAAAAGAATGGATTGAGAGCTCAGAGCCTTTTGTATATTCCAGGCTGTTGATCATATCCTGCTGTGAAATAAATATTTTGCTAGTGCAATTATTGAAAATCTATAGGTCTTTGAAATTACATATCCATAGGCTTGTTGATCTCTCTTTCAGCATTTATGCTTGAAATAGTTTTTCTCTTCCCTTTTTCATTTTTTTATCATTATGGTTATTGTTGCTGTCATTGAACGCTAAAATCCTCTTTATCACCCTGAGAGCCAAAAAGAGTGGAAGCAATGGATTCAAAACTGTAATACTGAGAGCAACAGAGCAACCGAGGCAGCCCTGTCCCCAGCATCCTTGCCATGTAAGGAAACCCAGCAAGACCTAAGGTGCTAAATGCCTTAAGATGTTATGGAGATGGGGCTTGGACAGCACTGAGGTTCACAGACAAAAATCCATATTCTCCGGAGTGATGTTCCAATAAGGTGAAATTTGGAAGAAAACTCCAGAAACATTTCAATAAAACTTCTTCTATCCCAGTCAGAGTATCTAGGGTTTCATAATGAAGCAAATCATGCTCATTCAGAGAAAATAAACAAAAGAAATCCTGTGAGGAAATCCTTACAGAGACACAAATTCCTCAGAGAAAGAGAAAAAACACTAAGACAGATTCTCATAAACCTAATTGAGTAATTTAGTCTGACTCACATATAATTGTTGATGACGTATAAGAAAAAAAAAATTCTAGCCTGTCATTCAGATTTGAGTTTTCTGGTCTAGCTGTTAGAAAAACACCAATTTATAAAGTAAGCCAGACACAAGTCAGACCCAGGTGGCTGCAAGACAATGATTGCTGGAGACAAAGGAAAAAGAGGCACTTTTCAGCATAAAATTTAATTTTAATGTTTTTTTTAAAAAAAAACAAAAACCAAAAACCGAAACAAACCTGAAAAATAGGTCAAAGTAGGTGGCTAGAGGGCTTGCTCTTAGAAATGTCCTAAGAATTAACTCCTTCACCTGATTCAAAGGAGATAATGACCAACATATAAATCCCTTGCCATTAAGTTTACAACTGGTGTAAAAACACGTAGATCATTTTACATTACTGTTAAAGAATAACTGAAAGGCTAGGATCATCACTTATGCTTTTTTTAAGGCATTGCAATCACAATGACTATGAAGGCTTCAGCCTGCCATCACTGAAAACATTCAGCTCCATCATATACATTTCTTAATGAAGCACCCTGCAAATAATGAATTTTATGCTATATATTGAACTCACAGCCTTGGACAGGAAAATATTGAGGCTGGAAATACTTAGATAGAGCACTGACAAAATAGGAGGGCTGAAAAAACTGACCTCATGTAGCTTTAAATCTCTACAGGGATGTCACAGCTCATGTCTACACATGAGCTACTTAACCTTTAGGTTTAAATTCATAAGACTGATTTTAGGCACCTACTTTAAAATGAAATGAGATAAATCAAACCCCCAAATTGTTTCTTTCTCTCCACTAACTATAACCAGGTGATTAGATCATTCAGTCAAATTAATTTAATCTAAGATAACGGCAGAAGCAGGCATCTGATAATACTAGAGGACAGCATTTACTTCTCAGAAACTATTCTATTTACATAGCATTTTGCATCACCAGTTCTTTAGAGAAAATATTTTAAAGGGTTTTAAAACTTATTCTTCTTAATGAAGTTTGTATTTTCATTGATAATTCTAAAATTTTTAAATGGCTATTCCTGCAAATCTTTTTTTGGGAGGAACTTAAAATCCTTAAAATAATTCTGTTTAAAGAAGACTCAAAGCCTTTACTTAAGTGAAATATTTGCTTTTGGCAACCAGCTGTTTTTGGATATGAGAGTGAATTATTTTTTCCCTTAAATAATGCTGATTTCCCATTTATTTCTACTGTAGCTTGACATTCTTGTCACACTTACAAAGACAGACTACCTAATTTCTTGTCATTGTCTATAGCAAAGGTGTTTACAATGGTATTTGTATAGTGATTTGGATCAGAACAGTAATATACTCTTTCCTTTTTTAAAGGTATAACTCTGGGTGATGTCAATATTTACTTCTAACAAGACAATACTGTGTCATCCTGAAAAAGAACTATATCAGCAAAAGAGACTAGCTAAGAAATAATATTTATTAGGGAAAAAAAACCCCAACAACAACAAAACCACAATATTTTTGCAAGCCTGGAGAGACTGGGCCAGAATAAGAGAAGAGAAAAAAACAACAATAACAAACCCAACCCACAGAAAAGCCATGTCAAAAATACTTTTTAAAAATAAAGCATAAAATCACAAAGCAGCATGGAAACTTAACACTGTTGAAGCTTTCTTACTGTACTCCTGTTGTATGCAGGTATATCACCAGAGCCGTAAGTCTCCTGTCAGAGACTTCTATAAAAAGAAGCATAACAATTTGGGTAGGGCTGGGAGGGGGGAAGGGGGGTGTTTTTTTGGTAGTAAGGGAAGGGCCACCTTGTGAAAGCAAAAAGCTCCCCTGGCTCCAAGGCAGAGACCCCCCAGCCCAGGCTGGGCCAATGAGCACAAGAGAAATGCCTCTGCGAATTCATATTTGTGAGGGGAAGGACTGTCCTGAAAAGAAGGTGCGGTACCTGGAGGAGAGACCATTGACCTGAACAAAAGATGACCATCAGCCTAAACAAAGGACAGACAGAGAGCGAGCTTCATTGCCAGAGGAAAGAGGAGGAGGGGGAAAGACAGAGACCCATACCCAGTTCTACTGTATGTAGTAGGAGAAGATAAAGTCCCCTGCAGCCCATGGAGATGGTCCACCATTGAATGGTGGAGCAGACACTCACATGTAGGCCATGTAGGACTCCACTCTGGAGCAGAGAGGGTGAGCCTGAGGGCAAGTGTGACTGGAATTGGGACCCCGAGAGTCACTTGGTGCCAGAGTGGGGGTTTGCAGCCCGTGGATGTCCCCAGGCTGGAGCTGGGATCAGAGCCCATGGGAAGCTTGCTTTAGAACATCTTGTTCCTGGACTTTCATGCTGGCAATGATGAACTGCCTGAACCTCCATTCCCTGTCCCCTGTGCTGATGTGGGGGAAGGTAGAGAAATCGGGAGCAAAGTGATTTGAGCCTGGGAAGAAGGGAGGGGTGGGGGGAAGGTGTTGTAAGATGTGGTTGTTATGTCTACATAGATGATTTGTAATGAATTAAATTAACTTTTCTTCCACAAGTTTGAGTCTGTTTTCCCCGTGACCATAACTGGTGAGAGAGCCGTCTGTCCTTCATTCCTAATCCCATGTCCCCTTTGTTGTGACTCCCATCCCATCTCACCGGGTGTGGGGAGTGAGTGCAGGACTGCATGGTCCCACTGTGGGTCAAACTACCACACAATTGCCAAAATAATTGTTTTACAGCCATGGTTTAAAAGTACACATGAAGATACCAAGTGTACTGGTTGCAAAATGATGTCTCCTAGTCCTATCAGTGAAGCATACACAACTTCATCTCCTTCCACTCCTAATTTACATGAAGGCTAGAGTAGCGACATTCTTATCTGCAAATTAAAAAATATCCTAGGATAGGTTCTGCAACTAGCCTCTGTGGTCACCCTCTCTTACCGAGGAATGTAGGATTTTTCCGGCATGAATCGAGACCTGTCTCTGATCTCTGGACGTGCCTTTGCAAGTGCTAGTTTGAAGAAGCTGGAGCAAAAAAAGCTTCATAAACCACTGATATTGCTATTGTCAGGCATATTGCTGTGTACTATCAGACCAAAAAAGTAATGCTCTTGACAGCAAAATGAGCTCTTACGTTATTTTGTAATTAACATATGTTCCAAATGATAGATTTGTTTCAAGTATTTAATATTAAAATAAGAAACTAAAAGCTAAAGGAGGGATGATGTGACACTTCTGGAATTGGATTCAGTGGTATAATCTTTCTACACTATATTTTCTGATCCATCTAAATAGCTTTGTAACTGGTTAAAGAATGCCCCATGCCTCCTAACTGTACAAACTGTCATACCCATTTGGATACAGAAAAGGATTATGTTTCTGCTGTTTTTAATTAACATATGGCCATAGTCAAAGTAGTACAGAGCAATTTCCATTTAACATTTCTCATGTATCTGAATTCTAATCCACCCACTCCTTTTGATAAGACATTGAATAGTGACCTGAAAAAAGTGCTGCAAAGTAGTTTCAGAAACAACTTGGGGGGGGGAGAAAAACTGCAACGTTAAAATTCTGTTCACTATTGGTTACTAACTTAACCTGTTGATGATCTAACATAGCTGGAGCTAAGACTGCTATTGATTAGCTAAGGTTGGCAAAACATAACACTCCAGAAAGTAACTCTCCGTATATAGTTATATTTATAAGGGAAACAAGCTATAAAAAGAAGAAACAACTCTGCCACATACTAGTGACAATAAATGCAATAGCTGTGAAACTCTGCGATGGGATATGACATGCGTTTCTCCATACATTTACATTTTAAAGTTTTAATGAAAGCACATTGTCAGGAAATGCCAAGCCCACTATGTGTTTTCCCTTTGCAGTGCTGCGACAAGATCCTGCTTCATGTTGCAAGCAGGAAAACATTTTGTATGAAATGCAAAGTGAGTATGCAAGAATGAAATGGAACAAGTTCCTCCAGCAAACCTGCTCCCCATCAAAAATCTAGGGGAAGCCTTTTTCAAAGACAAGACTGTTTTACTATGTTTCTTATGAAGCAGGCTCTTTTAGACATTGGCTGTTGGAAAATTCTCTTTCTTGAAGACAGCTGCTAAGACAAGACAATGGAGTGCTTCCTGAAACTTCATCAGGAAAATAATTTCTTCTATTGAGAAAATAAGATTGACACAAATACATACATATAGAAATAACAGCCTGAGTCTGACTATTAAATGCTTTTTAACATCTAACTTCATGTATTGATCATATCACTTGATATACAAAACTTGACAGAACTAAAAAAATGTAACGTTCATAAGATCAAAATAAGATTTAATTTAGAGCTCCTCCTGTAGGGTATTGTTTTTGAGTTTATCTGTGTTCAAAACCTAAATTAAATTGTTCCCCTGGGTTCATAATAGACCATGTTTTTCGTTTTTCCTTTGATGAAGGCTGTCAGTGAAGAGGTTTTAGTTCACGCTACCCCACCTCCTGCTATGCCTGGCTCCGGTCTTTTTTTTCTTTTTTTTCTTTTTTTTTCCCTTTTTTTTTTCTTTTTTTTTTTTTCCCCCCCGAGAATCTGGCTTTAATTAAGCTAGACAAGATTTACGTAAGTGTATGGCTTTCAGTATGAATAAATGGCATAGAAACTGATGTTCATCAGTCTCATGTGTAGCTATTAAAAAAAAAAAAAAAATCCAATAGAAGAAGCCTATCCTACTGGAGGCAAGTTACCATACCCTCATTTGACTCCAACTTTGTTTTTACTGACATTTTACCAAGATATTGCAGTATTATAAAATTTTATAAAATGAAACTCAGGATGGGACTTCTGTTTATGGACACCAGAGATCATTTTCCTGTCATTGAGATAAAATTATTTTTAAATGAATGCAGATGCCCTTGTCCTTGGCTAAATTCAGATTCTGCACAGGGGGATCAACCTATTCAGCACTGGATCACACAATGCCCAGCACACCAATGAGCATTTACAAGTGTGATATTCAAACTATCAGGGCCCCTCACAGATTTAGCTGCCAGCTAACATGAGCCTGGGTTACACAGTTAGGTTCTAAATTAGGCTAATCACTTAACTTTGGCAGTAGTATTGCAATAAAAAAGATTCATAATTCATATTGGAGAAGGTGAAGATGTGAACCGTAGCAAAAAGACACAAAGTCATACATCAAAAGACAATTATAAGTCTCAAATACCAGCAAGTTGAGCAGGAGATGCCTAGTGTCAAACCTGGCAACAAGAAAATGTGCCGACTTTTGTTCCTGATGATAGTGAATGTTTTGATTTTTCTGTTGTACAATAATGCTGGTGTATTTTTTCTGGTCTCTGGCTATATTTGCAAGAAAAGTACATGGTCCTACCTCCGTTTGGTCATCAGTGTTTCCTTACATGAGAATACTTGAACATCCATTTCCAGAATTAAAAGTGAAAATGGTTCTCTTGTTTGGAGTATCTGTGCTTCACTGTAATTGAGTGTCAAGTTAACCCTATAGCAGATTTTTAATGAGATAAATGTTATTAAAGACTGAAAAAAATAGCTGAGTATGGTGAAACTATCTATCTGTTTAGAGATATGAGGGCTCTCTTTAGAGCCTGAATTTCAGATTCTTTTTCAAAGGCAATTCAAAACTGTTCTTCAGTCTTTTATGAAGGAGTCACTTGAAAAGAAAAGATCTGATTTTCTGTAGGAATAGCACCATTAAATCTAAGGCATTTCTTAAGTATTCAGCTGAGTATTACCTGCCATTAAGATAATTAGGTCTAATTTTGCCTTGGACCTTAGCTGAAGCTTTGCAGTGGGAAATAATTTCTAGAAGAGTTTTACCTATTTAAACAGACAAGTTAAATAGGGGATTTTGAAAGACACAGATTTCTACCTCATTCTCAAATCAGATTTACTTGATAACAGAATTACATTTTTAATGTGCAAAGATCTAGCTAACCATAGTTAAGGAGCTATACTAGGATTTCTGAATGGGAACTATCAAGCTGTGTGTGTTTGCAGACATGAAGATTTACAGTGCCAATGAAAGCATCTTGAAAAATTACAATCTCATGACAATACAGGTGTGCCATATGGGGTTGTCAAACATGTACACCAATGACCTAAAACTGTGCCACTAGCAATTTTCATAGTGACATCAGTGGGACAATGCTAAATGTGTGGGGGGGTTAAATTTTATCCATAAAATTAAAAGCCTAATCCTCTCTTGGTTAAGTAAACAGCTAAATAGTAGTAGATTTAATGGGGAATAAACTATTTTATCCTCAAAAGAAAAAATATTCTATCCTCTTGCTTAACCTTTTCAGTCACTGCTAAACATACAGCTAAATAGAAACTTCTGTTTCTGAGCAAAACAATTGTAACTTTTTTTTCCAGATGGGGAGGGGCAGATACAAAAATAATTGTTATTTCAAGCTCTGCAGAGCTTAATTACTTCTTTTCTCAGGAAAATTCCTCATTGAGGCCACTAACATTTTTACCTCAATAATTAATCTAATTAGTTATTAGTGAATCATCTAATAATAAAATAGTATTAAAACCAAAAGACATAAAGAATAAAAATGAAAGCTTGCAATAGATTTGACTGTATACTGTACCATTGCAAGGCTCTCCAATATTCTATATTTACTTTTTGCTTCCATTGGGAGCTATAAACTAGATTTTTAGATATTCTAAAACAAACACATGCTTTTCTCTATGTTTACCCCATTATTTCATCCAACTCATTCTGTATTGTCTCCTAGACTGAGCTGATACACAAAATACAGTATACATTTTATCTCACCCTTCAAGTCCAATACAGAGAGTTTCTTGAACACAGACTGAATCTCCAGCAGAAATTACAGAAGTGCCAGGAGATGCTGTGTTCAACAGAGCAGCAATCCCTAATTTAATGAAGACAGCTCTTAAGTAAATGGAGATACTGTTTTTTGTAATATGGCACACCTGTTTTAAATCATGATGATGTTAAACACACTCACACATACTCGAGGAACGTGAAACTTAGTCAAGGTATCAATTTAAAAAGATTTCAACAAGAAAATTCAACACAAAGCCTCAACATTGTACAAAACAACTTCTGAAACTTTATTGTGAATTTTAAGGTACATTTAGAAAGGATTGTATCCTTAATATCATTAATTAAAAATAAATTTGAAAGAAATCCACATACTAGTAGTTTAAGCAAAGTTCAGTACAGACTTTTTGAAGTCACAATATATACATTGCATGAGAGTGCAATAAGCTTCTAATTACATTAGGTATATATTTTTAAAATAAAGTGTTTAATTTGACATGTGTGAGAAGCATACTGTTTACAATAGAAATGTTTTACAAAATATAGCAAAGGAAAAATGGAATTTAATACATTTTGAATGTACAACTACTTTATATCCTTTTTAGGTAGTTCTTTACTCAAAGTGTACAAAGGTCCATTTTTTAAAAGGACACCTGTTTGTTTGCACTGTCCAACACTGATTAGAAATAATAACTTTAAAGATTCATTACTATACATATCAGTGAATTCTTATTCAACTCAATGGCCACTACAATGAAGAAAATATTACAGAATCATTGACAGCATCTTCTTCTCTCCTAAACTATGCATAGATAAATACATAGCAATGGTGCCTATTACTACAATAAAAGTGAAATGCTTCACCTGATTTTTGCAGCTATTATTTGCATAAATATAATGCATTATATATAAAGTAGTTTATTTAACAATCGATTGCTTATTTTAACACTCAGTAACATATAGAAGTACATACAATGCTATCCTTAAATATTTTCCACTCTGTAGTGGCTCATAAGATTCAAAAAATCAACACTGTAAATTCATAATTCTCAACCTGGGGGAAGAGCGTCCCTCAGACGGACTGATACTACTTATACAAGCTAAACCATATTATGAATCCATAGCATCCACCTCCAAAATACATAACAGGAGCAATATAGTATACTGTGGCTACTAACTACTGCATAATCATTATATAGGAAATCGTCACACAAAGTGTTTTACATTTATGATTACTCATTACATTATATTACACACAGAGCGAAACTTTTCCAACAGATGGACCTCCTTTTCCACAGTTTTTCACGTTTTAGAGAAAAAAATCATTACACAGTGACAAAATTATGTCTTGAGAAATATGCAAAATGTGTTTCCTTTTTCAGGATCGAAGACTGAGCAGCAAATTATTAATTATTTTACAAACAGGATGTAAAATTACATCTTTAAAGAGAAAGTCAAGTTTTCAGCACCACAATTACACAAATCAGGTATTGGGGGTGTGGAACTGTCACTCAAATCTGTGGGAAAAGCATACTAGAAAAGTAGGTAGCCAATAATGAACTAAAAGTTGTACTTTCCTTTCAAACACAGCACAGTAGGGTTACGTGATTTGTTTCCAGCCGCTCTGCAATGCGTTATCTGAACAGCTCAAAGCATTGCAGAGGAAAAGACAGCTTTGCATTCATTATTGCTAAAATAAAGCGAATATGCTGAAATGTGTAATAATCGACCATGGATTTTTAACTACCACCAAGGATATCTGAGACATTAAGATCTGCAGAAGAGAGCATGATATTTTTTTTCAGTACACAGGTACGGTGGACAAAAATCCACCCTATATGGATTTGTTTACCTACTTTTCCTGGACTTCTTCACCATAGTAAAATGAAGCCTCTTGTACCCAAGAGCCTCACCGTCTTTTGAATATATCTGTCTCTTCTACGGACAAAACATTTACTCTCTCTCTCCCAAACATTACCTAACAGCAGTGATCAGTTAGAGGGCAGACACTCCAATTCAGATGTAATCCACTTTTGGCTGGGTTACTAATCCTGGAACCTCTCTTTGCTTTTTCATGCTAAACATAGTAGACTAGACTTTCATCAGTCATCCCTGTTAACAGCAGGAAGAAATGCTGATAATTTTGCAGATCCATCTGATGTTTTTCACTTTTGCTGTCCACTAACCCACCAGAAATGTCATGGTGAAAAACTATTAAAAAATGCACCCCAATTTTGCCAAATACCGGTGCAAGAAGAGTGCAGCATGCCCACCTTCAGTCATGCTACACTCGCCTGTCCACCACATGCAGCAGCACGCAGGGTGAGACCTACGGATTGCCTTGGGGACCCAAAGGGAAGGGAAACAAGAAGTCCCTGCCACTGCTCCTTGAGACAAGACAGGTTTAAAGACAACACTAATGGCATGCTAACAGGCTGTACTTTAAGATTTCTTTTTAAAAAATAAATAAATAAAAAAACCCCCAGAAGCTTTACCAGTCAGAAACTGTCCACTGTTTCTGTATTAGAGTGTTATTTTAGGTTAAAAGTAAATGTTTTAGCTTACATTATGTGGCACAATTTTCCCTATTTCTGTTTTAAAGACACAAAATAGCCCACCCCTTCCTTTGATATCTTCAAAGAGGATAACTGAAGCCTTCCAGGATCCTTGACAGCTTAAGTATACAGTAGGAATAGTTGACAATTACATTTGCTTTTCGCAGCATGCAGAAAGGATGGCTAATGGAATTAATGAATCGTTTGCTGTTCCACTGGTAAAAAGTCTAAATAACAACATGACCTTCAGTCAACACTGCCAAAGAAGTGTTTCCTTAAACAAGTCACAATACATGGAGATTACCTCAGACAGCAACTTACTGTGTTTGTGTTTTTTCTTCTTTAATTTTCTCTCTTGTGCAGATCTACATAGATACAAGTTTAATTGTTTGCACCAGTTGCTATTTCCCTAATGACTAAGTCTTTATACCAAACTAGGAAGAAAGGAAAGGTATCTTGCTTTAAAGGCTAAGTTCAGCTATCATGAACACAACATAAATCTAAAACTTCCACTTATGTCAAAAAAACACTCCCAAGTTTAGATTTTCTTTGACAGAAAAATCTTTTTCTCCTTTCAAAGAAAAGTGAGAATTTTAAAAATAAAGCTGAATAGCTGTGTTCTGGCTGCACCTTGTTTCTGTTTCATGTAAATCCACTGCCATCAGTGGGATTCTTGGTTTAAGCCAGTGTCAAAAGAAACCAATTATCTGTTAACAAACTTTTGATGTTTCATAGTGCTAAACAGTTTATTAAAAATACATTAATAACCCATAAGAACCTGGGGCTTTGATAGTTATTATTGTTTTGAAACGGATATTTATCAAAGGGGTAGAGGGGGTTAATATTACATCAGGTCAGCACATTAATTCAGATTGCAAACTAATTTTTATATCTCTCTCTATATATATAGTTAAGTTCTAAAGATGGAAACACTCTTCCTAAACAGGAACTGTATTCCTAAATTATCTTTGAAGAGAAGGGGTAGACTAACACGACGTTTTTAATCTTTTTTAGGATTTAGTTTAGCAGGATAAGAGGTTATAGCAGAGTAAATAATGATTCAGTACAGTGCCTACAATCCACTGATGCTTAATATAGTTGAGCATCAAAATACTTACGATAGTATTAAGTGATCTATGCAGTTGATGACATAAATGTTTATGATAGCCTTAGCCATGTAGTTGCATCTGCTTGACTTTCACACACTCTATTTGAAGACATGCACGTGTAAAGATCAGTAGCAATTGCCAATTTGCCTGATCTACCACATCACCATACAAAAACTGCTACAGATTTTCCCCCTCAGGTGTAATTTTGTCATACTCCATTAATCCTTCAATCCTTCCCAGTCCTGTGGACTTGTTATTTAGTAATCCCTGATTGTTGTGGTGAAGGAACATTGGAAAGTCTCTGCTGCCTGCAAGGCAGAAAATTACAATGGTCATCTATTAAATTTGGCTCTTACAGTGCCCGCTTGGATCAAGCCCGCTTGGCACAATCACAACCAATAGTCATAACGTCAGGACAAATTATCACTGACATCCAAAACGTCAATTTTAAACTAATTTTGTGTCTCACAAAGTGTCGCCTCATCAGTACCCAGAAAAAGGTGGAAGCCCAGCTGTATTTTTGAGGAGGGAGAAAAAAATCTTAAATCAACACATCACATAGGGTAGCTTCATTCACTTATGCATGTCAGGTTTTCAGTTTTCAACTCCCAACTGGGAACTCTCCCACATGATTGCAACCTATTGTGCAACTGAACAATTTGGCTTACTTCCACTTGAGTCTGTTAAAGAGAGATTACTAGGAGTGTTCCTTTCCAGGGCTGCTCTCATTAAATATGAGGTTCTCTATGAACACCAGCATTTTTCTTTTTAATTTAAAATTTTTACACTGCAAAGCAATCTGTCTGGGTGTTCTCTCTCTCTCATATGCACATACACACACGTGCACACACACACAGACACATGGGCACAAAGCCACAGGGTTTCTACCCCAAATCAACTATGTGTATCCCTATCTTTTTTCACCATATAGACAAAAGTCAAATTAATCTATTTTTTAGGAAAACAAACAAACAAACAACAGCTTTTCATCAGCTCAATTAATTTAAACCTGTAAACTTGGGTTTAATTCTACTGACATGAAAAAGCAACAGCTACAAGCTCCTAGCCAGAATTTGTGATTGATTATCTAGTGAAGTATTTACAGAAAAGCTTGTTTGCCTATTAGTTGTACTAAGGTCTATATTCAGTGACATATCCAACCATAGTCTTTAACAAAGAAAAAACTGACTAGATATTTAGATATTTAGAAATAAAATAAATAGGGAAATAAACAAGCAATTAAAAAAAAAATAATGAAACAGTCAAAGCTCCACAACCAATCACAAAATAGAGGAAATCTTAAAATAAAATTCCTCTTAGTTATCTCAGATATTTAAAGTTGTAAAATCTTATTTCTAAGAGCTGACTTGTCTTTTGGAAGTGTACTTTCATGACTATCTCATCATTCAGAAGTCCAGCTAGATCTTATCCCTTCTGCTAGAATAGCAGTCATGAGTGTGATTACATGAGCTACATGCTTGCCACACACCACTTAACGTTTCTTAGCATACTGTTGCATGAATCAGTTTCACTCACTCATGGGTGCAGTGTGTACTACCTCCAGATCACTGAGCTAGTTTTTTTCTTTTAATGTACACAGTGCATAACGTGGAAAATTCTGTGCTGAAGAATCATATTCAAGCTTGATGTGACTACTGAAGCCTAATCCAAATTTAACACATTCTTTACTGAACGGCAAACTGGAATTATTTTCTATGACTACTTTTAAAAATAGCTGAGATTTCACTGTCAAATTTCAACATTTATAATTCTAAATATAATCAGAAATGATCTACCACTAATAGCAGCCATATGTCCTTGCAACACTATTTAGAACAGCAGGATGCTCTTACGGTAAAACACTTAGCAAAATGCAATTTCTTATATGAAAATAAAAGGCTCAAATGCAATTAGTTTAAGAGGTCTTAATGCATACTGAACAATAATACACATTCAATATCTGATAGAGAAATTTGACTGGAAAAGAAGGTTTGGTGTCTAATTCTGACCCTAGAAGCTCTTTAAAAGTCATACTAGTAGTAGCAGATACTGTATACTTTAAACAAGTCACACCAGGGTGCACTGCTGCTTACATTAGCCCAAACTACATTTACACATGGACTTTTCCTAAGGAGATGTGCAGGACAAGCCTCCTCATCAGCATGTGCAGGGCCCAATGACGCCACAACCAACGGCACAAGCTATGCTGATGACAAGGAGTTTTATCTTCTAGCACAATGCAATGGTGCTACACACTGGCATGGAAATGACAGTACCTGACAGCTCACTTTCAGTACCAGCACAGTGTTTCTCAGAATGAAAGTCTGAAAAAAAAATCTGCCAAGCTCCTACAAGAGCAAAGATTCATGTGACTCCAGTCGTGAAGAATTTCACTTAAAAAGAACAAATACTAACATGCAAGTAAACCCAAATGGAATAAGAAATATTCATGTGGAGGTACCTTGTGATCTCTTCCAGTTAGGAACTTTCTCCTGTCACATGCTAGCCAATGCCTTAATGACATCCCTAGCTGTTTTAATTCTCATTTAGACTGTAAACAGCAGGGATACAATCAGGGAACTACCTGCTAAGGAGCCTAGCATTTCATCCCTTCTGCCTTCTATAGTGCTTTTGTCTAAAGGTATTCCTACAGCATATATTCACCTCTGATGTATATATGCCATAGGTCTCTGTGGAATAAGCTTCACATTGATTAGGACTGCAATTGCACCACATTTTCAGATGGCTCACTGAAGAGTCTGGCACCTGATTTTACTCTGTAAAATAAATCTTCAAATGTCATTAAATTAGATCCTCAGCTGTTTTCATAAGCAAAGATTGTCCAGCACTGAGGACTTGGTACACTTCCCAGCTTGAAAATGTAAAGCAGTTTTGGGTTACTCATAAGAGAAGTAATATTGGTCTTTTTGTAAGTGTTGAAAATAACTTTGAACTTCCTTCCTATGACTCTTTATCTATTAACTATATGCTAGTGCACATTCTTTAGGCAACATGAATAACGTACCTTTGGACTGCATTATGTCTTTCCTTTAAGGTAGAATGCTCAGTATATTTCCGTAAGTATATATAATCCTGAACATACATGCATATGTATATATCTGTACACATATCTACACATGCACATGCACAGTGACAAAGTGACATGATGAGTGGCATCATATTATCCTTGCTTAAATAATTTTAGGCCTAACTAAACTAATGCACCTATATAACTAAAAAATAGAACAAACAAAATTAACAGAACTGAACTAAGCAGCTAAAAAAATATGAGTCACTATTACATACTAAAAGAATCACGACTTTGAAATGATGATGTACTATAAAGCTTGATAAAAGTGCATTGAGTTTCTCCTTACACAAAACAGCATCTACCTGTTACAGTTTTAAGACAGTGTGGCTGATAACTTGCTACTGGGTTGTTTGGGTTTTTTTTTTCAGATTAACTATTGTCATCACTAATGCTCCCATTTAAAATGTCCTAACCTCTAAATTAGATCAGCTTTCAGGTGAAGTAGCAGATGACACCCTTAGGATTTTGTTCTGTAATCCTCATGAGTCTAACATGAGGCAAAAGGGTAGGCTTTTCAAAAGCACTTAGTATCAATTGTAAAATTCCCACAGATTTTAATGGAACACTTTTGCTAACCCTGGACTGTTCAGATAAAAATTTCATCCCCCTATGAACTTAGGATTCAGTTACCTTGTGCACAGAAGCCAGTGTGGCTACTTTTAGATCAAATGTTACACATAGTCAAGTTTTCAAAAAACAAGCCAAGAAGGTAATGGTATCACTATTACCTTAGCAAATAAGAGCGTCGTTACAAAATGATGATCATCTTAAAACAAATAAAGGGAAAGTCAAATCAGGGAGTAGTTTAATAATCACCTTGACAAGAGGAAGATGTTCATTTCCAGCTGTTTCCATTTTCAGTTGATTTTTTATGCAGTGAGTGAAAACCAGACAATTTTCTTCAGAGAAGTGCTCCTATTCTCTTAACTCGGTAAGAACTACATGCTTCTTATTGGTCTACTGCACCATGGGGATGGGATAAAATATGAAAGCAAGGATTTCTTTATTCTAGCCTGGAAAATTAACTGTTAAGCTCAGTGGGGGCAGAAACGAAGGTGGCATTTAGATATAACTAATTTAGTATCAAACCAAAGCAGAGAGCCTCCTCAGAGAAGAAAGAGACCAAAGGGAACACAAAATTGTACCTGAATTATTTCTGAGTCAATTCCTATAAAAGCAGAACTTTCTTTTATGCTCAAATGGATTACATATTTCCTTTTGTAATATGCACGCTGTTCACAATTTTTAAAGATAATATAATGAACAACAACTGCTAAGAAAGAAAGAATGATTTTTAATTTTTTTTTCTTTAATACATTAAAGTGCAAGGGTCATCTGAAGATGAGGCCTGGACTGCTTTTTAAAAAGCAGATTGTGGGATAGATCCTCAGTTGATATAAAATGGCACGGCTCTGTTAAGTTTATTGCTCGATTAGAATGCAATGTAACTATGATTACATTTTGCTTACATTACCATATGTTAAGAAAATAACAAACACAACTTGTAAATTTTGTTCTTTGCTTTATTTTGTCTGCTTTTAATTGCTTGGATTTTCTTTAATTGTAAGGAGTGTATGTTTGAGGGGATAAATTCTCGCTTGTGCTGTCAGACCCGGCTAATCATTCCCTACTTATCCACATTTCTAAAGACTTAAGATTTTGCTTGAAAAGAAGCTTAGAAGCAATTGTCTTGTGTTCATTAATCCATAAACATTTGATTTCAAATCAGATTGCCAGCAGACATAACCTCTTTGCATTGCTACAACAGAGACTTGATTTGATTAATCAAACAGCTCTGATTCACTGAATTGTCTCCAGAATAGTTGTTTCTGACAATACTATGCAAATAAATGTTGATGTTGTGCTGGCGTTCTCAGCTTTCTAAAACTGTTAAGTTTTCCTTCATGAAAACATCAAAATTTTATATCTAATTCAACAACTATTCTACACAAGGGCCACTGCATCTAATGTACATAGTCTTGGATGCATGTTCTGTTCTCGGCTTTGAAAACATTTTTCACCTTAAAGATGTTGTTTCTATATACTTCAGTTTACCCTTCTGAAATTGCAATTAAAATATTTCTCTATTGTAAAACACTTTAAAACTTATACATTTAAATTACATATTAATATATATATATTTAACTTGTTTTAAATTACTATCTTTAGGAGCTATACAACATTGTATCCTATATTATTATTTTTGCTTGTTCTATTTGAAATAGCTCTCATTTATACAGAACTAAATGGACTGTTTTAGGAAACAGGAAGGCTGTATAGATTAAAATTCCAAAACCATGTATGCTAATTAAGTCTACATAGTTAATAGTAACTGTTGCTAAAAAAGCACAAACCAGTGACATGCAACAGACCTATGAACCACTTCATAATAAATAATAGTTACTCTGTGGGGGTATTTGCTCATTCTGTGAAATAAATCAAAGGTGAAAAACAGTAAGTCTACAGTCAGGACAAGAGAGAGGAAAACTGTAAGAATAGTCCTGATACTTTTGGTTAGACAATAGGAGGAGAAGCCAAAGCACCTTAAAGAGAAGGAAAAAAACGATCAGCAGCCTCAGAAAGAAAGAGCAGGAGTCACATAAGTTTCATCAACAGATTTCTAAAAAGTGACAATTCCTAAGCCCCAGAAAAAAACTTCATGGATCTCAAAGATAATCAGGAATCATAGACAGAAGGCTTCAGGGGAAGCAAGGAAAACTGTGAAAGAAGCAAGTATCTATTTTTTCCTGGGCTCTCTTCAATACTTCAGTTCCCAAATGTGCAAATACTGCTGCAATCAGCTGGTCCACTCTGCTGGCTGACCCTGAGGAGCACTGTATGAGTAGCCCACCCAAAGAGACTCTTTTGAACCTACAGAGACTTTTGCTTTCCAGGGAAACGTACTGACTACTCAAATGGTCAGTTCTTCAGTATTCGGTCAAGTACCTACATTAACTGAGAATAGGCAAGAAATCTCAGCCAGCCTACGACTCTGCCAAAGCGCAGATTGGTTAGATTATGTTATTTCTCACTTTCCATTTGACACAATCTGTTCCTTCTTATGATTCAGAGAACTGAAGGATGGACCTTCTGGTATGATCTTAGTCTAAGCCCACCATATTGTTTTGGTAAGCTTCTTAACAAATACTTCTGTATATTAAACTGAGATTTTTTAGTATTCCTGGGAGATAACTAGGTTACAAGCATTCAGTGTACATGCAGCCTCACCTCATACATCATGTGATAAAACAATACACTAAATCATTCATGGGATTACTAACAATGTACTTGTATTTCATAATTTATATGTATTAACATCAAAAATATGTATGTTAGTACTCGCATCAGTTACTTGGTTATGATTTGTGCTAGATTTTCCTTGCTGAATTTCATGTATTTATTGCTTTTTGAACCATAGTGTGTGTATTCAATGGTAATTGCTTAAAGAGCTACAGAACAGTTGGTGATTTCTTTTCAGAATTTTGGCAGAGATTTAAGTCTTAGTACCAGTGGAAAAAAATGCACATTTGTTTTAGAAATAAAAAGTTCAACTTTTTTGGTTATTACACTGGTATAAAATAGGAGTAATTTCCCCAGACAAAAAGCAAAATCAGAGGAAAAAATGATGCCAGTTTTAAGAGGTGCAAGACCCTCTGCACACCCCTAGAGGTAGTAAGCCTTTCTACATGAGCCATTTTGGTTCAAAACAGGGATGTGGTCAAAAGTGAAACTTCTTTTAGACTTTCAGCTACTTTCAACTGGTCTTTTGCCCAGCATGCAGATTAGCATAATATGCTGTCTATGTTAAAAGAAAGGTCCACAACTCGAAGCAGCAGGAGTGCTGAAGTCAGAACCGAGTTGCTTGAAAGAACTGAATAAGGAAGTCTGAACATCACATTTATTTATTTTTGGTTTTATTAACAGGAAAGATGTGTCTCATCATACACTTGTATTCAGTCCAAGTATCTATCACCTGACTTTGTAAATAATGTTACATTGGCTGGAGATGATTCTCACAGCCTAAGCTTAAAATAATAAGTTTCAACTCAATTGAAATGCAAAGACAAAATACTGCATTCCTTTCCCAGCTGAGCTTTTATTTAATGTGCCAGATTAAGAAGCTTGCTCTACTTTACTGGATCAAAGTCAACACAGTTTGTCCAAGAAACTCAGAGATAAGGGGAAAACAGGTCTTAATCAGGCAAAATTCTCAATAGAATAAATGGGCATGTTGCCTAAATATGTTCTGCAGAATTTTTCACAATACTTTTGCCTCAGCTAAATTCACAAAAGAACACTGCTGCTTTCATACCCATATTTTGGGGTAGTTATGCCAACCCAGAAGAGAGTAAACCCAAACTTCTTCCTTTCTGAGGTTTTTTGGGTTTGGTGTTTTGTTTTGTTGGGTTTTTTTGGATTTTTTTTTTTTTTTTTAATCAAGCTTCAATCAACTAGGAATCCCCTAAAGAAAATTCACACAACAAATTGGAACAGCATAATCTGAAGCTCTAATGGGTTTGGATTAAGTATAATGCATCTCACCATTGTGTTATATCGACCTCAAAATATCACAGATCCATGGACCAGAAATGTGATTCTTTTGTTCTCTGTGCTTGGAAAATAATGACATCTATTTTATAATTGTACAAGTTCCTGTTAAGAATACAGACAATCGTAACAACTCTACACTCAGAAGTACTTTACTCCTTAAAACAGTGGATTTAGCCTGTTTTGCATATTCAACTATTTACATCAGTATACTCCTCAGTTTGTTTTGTTTTGTTTTCTATAGATTTCATGCTCTCCTGCTGTTCTTAAGATGCTAAAGTATCAAAAATATTAAAAACTGAAACTCAATGTATGTACCTTGGAAACTGCATTCCAGAAATGTTTATCTTTAGACAGTACCTAAAAAATGCTGTCTATATGTATAAGTAGCTCAAAGGTGGGCCATGACAGAAAGCATCCATGTAGTATCAGAAATTATTTCAATGTACTTAAAAACTACTCGCTGCAGGTCACACCGTGATCAAACTAAACTGAGAAGCCAGAGCTACAAATTTTAGGTACACAGCTACAGTAGAGCTATGCTTAAAAAAGCATCAGATGGGCAACCTGATGGTTCAACTGGTAACTGTGGAGAGAGACTGAGCCCCAGTTTCCCTGATTCTTGCTATTTAAAGTGAATTAATGTTTCATATTAAAAACCAGAGATTACTCAAGAAGCTGCAAGAGAAGGATGGGTGCCGCAGGAAAGACAAAAAAGTCTTAGAGATATCTGAATCTCCTGCAGACTGTTAGTTGTGGGAGGAAGAAAGAGAGATTATCACACAGACATGAGGAGACAGATTCAACTCTTGATTACACGCAAAAACATCAGTGAAATAGCTGTAATTTCACAAATATAAAATGAAAGGCTGTGAAATCAGAATTGGGCTCAGATAGCCCTTACACAGAGATTACTACATGCAGCTCTAACCTCAACAACAACAACAAAAAAATTAACTTGGGAGTAAATGGTATTAGCATTTTCTTGGCCTTTTTCCATGACTATAAAATGTCATTAGTGTAAATGTGACTCAGATTTGGGATCTCTGGTCACTGTCGCAGCCAAGAGCCTAAGTATATGAAATCTCCTTGGCTCTGCTAAAACACTAGTGCTAAATTCTGGGAAATGATAACACTGATTCATCTCAAAACAGTCTATATATAACAGCACGAATAGGCACACATAAAATTATGCACTATCTTGCCTCAAGGTTAGCAACATATTCCTAGTAGAAGGAAAAAATGTTATTTTCATTCCCTGCAATCATGTGATAAATAGCTGTAGGGCAGATTCAGCAAGATCTCGAAGGTTGTGATTTTACAATATAATGAATATATGTCTAGCTTTTTGCCACCTGAAAAAGCAGCAAAACAAAGCAGGACTTGTCAGTATTTTGCTTATGGCAGAAATCAGACAATGTCCAGAACCCTTTATGAGACACACTGCTACCTTCTTAACTAGTTTGATTATAACATTGACTCCAATACTTGAACACCTCAGGTTTCCAGTATATGGCATAATTGGAAGCAGCAGCCAGCAGGCATCACATGTGAACGGAAAATGTCTCCTGCTGAGTAACTAATGACTATGAACCAAATACATGGTCTTCTAGGTAGGTTTGTAGGGGAAAAGAAAGAAGAAGAAAAACGTATACTGAAAAGGGGAGGATCCTTAGATGGGTGGAGGATGCTTGCAGGACATGAGGCAAGCAAATTACCTAGAAAGTTCAGAAGTAGAAACTACAGAAAGAAGTCACTGAGTTTAGATCAAAAATGAACATATGAGACAACAGTAAAGGAACATTTTAAGAGGTATAAAAAACATTTTATCCAGATTGCTTACCTAAAATAAACAGCAAATCTTAAAGGTGGTTTTAAAGGAATAGTAACCCTTCAGGTGACAGCAAACCAAACCTATGGGGAATTTCAGGACACACTTTAACAAAGATGGGAGATGTACACTGAGAAGTGCATTCTTAGGAGCAGGTAGAGTCAAACAACAGCACAAAAAAAAACTGGAGAAGGCAACTCATGCTTAGGACTGTTAACCTCACTTGCAAAGGAACTGGCATTTGTTCCTGTTCTATTCATTTACTGTCAAAATAGAGTAGACCATGGATGAAACATTTTATTCTGATCATGCTTCCTATAAAGCACTGAGTTTTACTGAAGTAAAAATTGAATATAGGCACATCTATACCATCACCATCACGACTTAATGGTCTGTGTTAAATTAATGTTTGATTTTGATGCTTCATATTACTCCACTTAGGGGGTATGACTGAGTTATAACTATTGTATGCAGCTGCAATCATTGATGCAGTCGTGCATAGTTTGCAAAATGGTAGCATCAACATTGAAGAAAGTGTGAAAGTGCATTGGAATTATACCAGATGGTAATGCAAGCCTGGAAGGAAGTGTTAGGAGTACTGCTTCTAATATAACCAGGGACAAATATAAGAGTCCAACAAGGACTTTACTTTAGCCACAGGACCAAATTGCATGGTTTTGCCAGACAGTAGGGCAAAGATTCACTTTGCATCACTTTAGAAGTGTAAAAGGACCTAGAATAAGTACACATGTAATTCATATCCTCAAAGGCACCTTTACATTGCAAGATAGTGTAAGATGATTTTACACTGAAGTAGGTAATGCAGTATAAAATCCTGCCAAATGATAAGGTATTGTAGTTTCACCTGTACACAGCCAGTTGAGATCAACCCCAGGTGTATTGTTCAGGACTGACCTTGACCAGCTACATCAAGGTATGAAATACCTGCAGCTTGTCTCCACAAGGATTTTACATTTAAACAGATACCTCACAATAGCAATTTAGATATAAAACACATCTTTTTTTATTTGTTTTTTCTTCCAGTGAAGATAAAGCCTTAATAAAATGAGAAAAAGGCACATCATGTTTAAAGAGTAATGAGCATACAGCACAGTCCAAACGTAAATGAGATCAAGTCTATCTCAGACAATTGAGTTGAACAGAATAACACAAAAACTGAATTTCTCCCTTTGCATTTTAAAGATTTATAAAAGCAGTAAAATTTACAGAAGAAAATGTCAAACACTGACTTCACAGATATAAAGTCATATGAATTTTTTGTGTTTATAAGATTGCATCTTCTGCTGCAAGAGTTAATGGACTTTGTGAAAGTTATTATGCTGTGGCTTATAAGCTTCAGCTGGATGTGGTGGCACTTCAAATTTCATGACAGAATGCTAACTTATCTTTGCTATTGAAAAAAACTAATGAGGTGGCAAATAGTTGCAGAGCAATGTTACATGCAGGGATATACAAGTTCTGCGGGTTTCTCATTATCTGTGTAACCGTATACACGTGAAAGTAATAAAAACCCAAAACAGGCAGCAAAAGCTTAAGGCTTTGAAACTGGAATAGAATTGTGTTAGTGTTTTCTAATGGAAATATGATAAATTTAAACAATCTCAAAAAAAAAACAAACCTCGATATTTCAGCCAGGGTTTCTGCTAGGTCTAAGGTCTCGTGTGCAGCGCTTAGGTGATGATCACAATTACGCTAACTTAGCCAATTTATTCTCATGCTGGTTTTATTCTAGTTGAAGCAATGGCATAATGTTAAGCAGTCTTAAGGCTTCTCTTTGTTATGCTTGTTGCTTATGACTTTTAATTGAAGGGGCTATCACAGCATTCATATCAGATTCCAAATGTAAAGAGCAGTAGCAAGAAGCAGCATACAGTGCAGAAGGATCTCCTGACCCCAAACTATCTTTACTGAGGACAGCAAGAAGTAAAATATAACAATCTTCAGTAGCTAGAGGCAACCTGAAATTAACTTCAATGATACTGAATACAAGCTAGGCTTGCATTTAGCACTAGGACATTAAAATGTTAAACAATACAAAGCGTGAGACAGTGAAGGCAGAATGTTTTTTAATGTGGTCACCACTGATGCAAAGAATGGAAGTTCTGAAATAAGGAATTACTTCTGTGACAGATTTATGACAGATAAATAGCATAAATGGCAACAAGAAGCACTTTGTCTGGAGCTGATCTGCGCCATCTATAAAGCATCTTAGTAGGCATTGCATGAAATCGCTCTGCCGAAAAGTGCTCAGCGTGCTGCTTTAAAGAAGCAGACTCAAGGATCACTGACATTCTGTATAACACAGCAGCTGACTAAACTGCCAGCTTTCTTAATAAAAGACTAAGTTTTCCTACAAGTTCTGACATCCACAATGATCTTTTAACCATTCTGAAATGTAAAGATACATAAATATTTTCTTCCCTCATCCAAATCTCCCTTTCAAATTGCTGAATTCAAGAAGCACTACCTAGTTACTGAGTTGCAATCTCTACTGTTCCACTTTGTGATTTACATTTCTTGCTGGTGTTTTCAGAATCAATTTTCTATCATAAGTTTCAGTGAGATACCATACCTATTACAAATTGTGAATGCCTTATGCCATCTGTGAGAAAAGTATCAACAATCTTATAAAAAAAAAGGCAAGCAAGTAAAACGTATATTAAAGAATTATTTTGGCTGCTTGTTTTAACTATGACAGATACAGGATGGCTACAAAAATAGCTGGTGACATCCAACAGTACTACAGTATTGCACAGTTCTCCAGCAGCTGTAGGTGAAGATAGACAGAGAGGATTTTGGTTCTGTATGTCTATAATATAGAAGTTAACTGCTTTGAAGGAAAATGATCCATACAAGCCATTATTCCATATGAAACTAGTTTCAATCCTCCATAATGCACATCTAGGATGCCTATATAATATCAATTAGAAGTGAATCAGTACTGCATCAGTATTAAAATGCAGGTGCATAACACTACAAAACCAGACATCTCTGTTCATCCTGTACCTGCTTTCAGTATTTATAAGTCCACTAAATTAATTATACTTCAGATTTTGACATGCAAATTAGGGCCACATACATTTACTCCCTCGGTTCCAACTACCACCAGAAGGAGCTGTCCCAGCTAACATCTCTGCAAACCATGGTTATGAAGTTAGGCTCTAGCTTCTCCTCTGCCAAACCTTCAGCTCAATTTTGCAATCCAAATGTAGTATGCCACTGAGCTACAGGGTGAAAATGTGTGATACATATTGCAGGAATGGATTTTCTTTTAGGATTTGTATTAGCAGATGTAATTCATTCTAATTTGATTTTTTTTAAATCTACTGGAACAAGTCAAAGCAAGTCTCTATCTACCTTAGAAAATGTTTTACTTCCCATATTATGCTACTATCCAGATACGCTTCCAAATGCTTCAAACCTTTGAATCTTAATGAAGCCAGTTGATTCATTAAGAGTCCTTACCTACAGCAACATGTGGTTGTTAGCTGGGTGTGCTGCAACAGATCGTACACAAAATGTGCCACTTCTCTACTATGATAGTACTCATTAAAGGGGAAATCTCATATTTCTAGTATGTGCATACATATGTTTTACAAAAATAAGTGTGCTCAGAGAATGAAAGAGGAGATTAAAAAGAGAAACAAGAAAGGACAGTAACAATATCTCATAAAATAAAAAGATGTATTTAGGCATCACCCAAATGACACTATTTTTCATATTATGGAAGCTTGATGACTAAAACACTACACAAGCCATTAGCTTCTTGGTACTCTGTGATGGATAAGAATATTTCTTAAGCAACTGCTGAAGCAAAGAAGAAGGCCAAAGCCTAGATATGAGCAAAGCTGAGCAATAGTGAAATCGAGGGATGTTCAGCAGTGATACTATATCAATAGACACATCACAGAACCACAGGAGTGCATCGTTTTCTTAAAACTCTTGAAAAGCACCTACCGTTTTGACAATTTCTTAGTCCAGAATTTGAAAAATCACATTAAGAAACAGAAGTTCTGATTTTTAATCAGGGAAGCAGATTAACAAACCAAAAAATATTACCAGATTCAAATTACTTGCTGAAAGTTCTGGAACAGCCTTTTCTCTGGAGGCACTTTAAAAGCCTACATAGCGCACCCAGAAGTGGCCCTGTTTACCGTTTATTATTATGGACTGCATGAGGTTTGTTGCAATGTATTAATTTCACAGCCAAAATGAAAAAAAAAGCAAAAGTATATTTAAATCTCATTCATAAAATATGTTTTCATCTCATTCACACGAGACTGACATCCACACAATTCATAGCGATAGTCACCTGTAGCTTCATTGGCTACCTGGACTGTACCAGTACTCTCAAAAGGATGGCCATCAGAAGTCAAGACAGACAGGATCGGGACAAATCAAGGGTGGCTTCCCTTTGCTATAGCCATGTTTCTCATCTGTTTCCACAGTATAGAGAAGCATTGCCATTTTTAAGTCATCGCAGTTTGAGGAAGAAAAAATGGGTTATAAAATAAAAATAAAATTACAATCATAGCAGCAGACCACCTATCTTGTCTTATTTTGTATTTCTGCTGATTGACAACCTCCTCTTCTGGCATACAAAGGCAAAAAAAAAATAGCAGGCGTTCATTTCAAACTGAAATATTTGACAGATGTAACAGCTTTCTGAATTGAAACTGATGAAATCTCAAATAGGAAAGTCCATCTCCTGTACAGGGGAGAGATTATTTTTTTTATTTTTTATTTACCTGGCAGTTGTTAAAAATATGGGAGATGACTACAGCTTTCCTGTTGGTGCATAGTCTACCTCCTGCTGCTCTGGATGTCACAGACTTTAGTACAATCCATGTTTCAGGGTACTGTTGTCACAAACTGAAAGCAATCTCAAATTCTCTTTCTGGTAACACTAGCACTTCACTGATATTTTGACCTGTATTTTTGAAACGGCGAAAGTGAAACAATCTGACAAGTGACTGAAAATTCATATCGCTATAGACACTAGGGAAACCAGAGAGGTAAAAGAAGCATTTTTACACTCTAATGCGAATAGCCAGATATAACAGAGGGCAGAGATCAAAAGTTTACAACTTCCTTTTTCTCTACTCACATTCATGGAATGAAGTATCAAGGAACATGCAGCACTGAGGCAAAACAGAAATACTCAGTATAGCACCAAAACAAAATAACTGGTGTTTCATTGCACTGTTTTCCTGAAATAGCTGCGTGAATGGCCAGATAACAATTTAATAAAAAGCCATTAGAGTCTTTCTGTTGATTCAGGATCATTTGAATTTGAGCCATAATCTAAAGAAGGCTTTCCAAAGGCAACTGTGTACATTATACATTTTTGTGCACATAGACACTATTCAAATAATACCTTTACTTAAAGAAATACATACCCTTAAAACCCTCCTCTTTACTTCATTGAGAAAACTGGACTGGATCACACTCTTCACTAATAAAGTGAAGAAAACAGATCATACTCTTCACTGTATCACACTCTTCACTGGTGTGGGATGCATCTCACCCAACTGTATCTGTCAGCTTCAGCAACCAGTTTAAACCAGCATATTTTCTTTAGGGTGGAGTAATTCACGAACACAGTGAAGTAGATTAGATTTTATATACAATTAGAAGTTAGACAAGATGAATCCCACCATAATCGGAGAGATATGTATTTGAAGGCTGGACTATTCAATAGATAAATAATTGTTTGGATGGTCTCAGCCAGAGAGTTGTGGCAAACAGCTCTATGTTCAGGTGGAGGTTGGTGACAAGTGGTATCCCTCACAGGGGTCAGTCTTGGGACCAGTGTTCTCCAATGTCTTTATGATCTGGATAGTGGGATTGAGTGCCCCCTCAGCAAATTTGCTGATACCACCAAGCTGAGTGTGCAGTTGACACAAGAGATGAAAAGAATGCTATTCTGAGGGACCTGAACAGGCTTGAAAAGTGGGCCCACAAGAACCTAATGAGTTTCAAGGGCAAGTGCAATGCTGTGCACTTGGGTCAGGGCAATCCCAGGTATGTGTACTGACTGGGAGAAGAAATTGAGAGCAGACCTGCTGAGAAGGACTTGGGAGTCCTGGTGGACAAGAAGCTTGACATGAGCCAGCAGTGTGTGATTGCAGCCTGGAAGGCCAACCGCATCCTGGGCTGCATCAAAAGAGGGGTGGCTGGCAGGGCAAGGGAGGGGATTGTCCCCCTCTACTCTGCCCTTGTGAGGCCCCATTCAGAGTATTGCATCCAGGCCTGGAGTCCTCAGCACAAGAAAGATACAGAGCTGTTGGAGTCAGTCCAGAGGAGAGCCATTAAGATGATCAGAGGGCTGGAGCACCTCTCTTATGAAGAAAGGTTGAGGGAGCTGGACTTGTTTAGCTTGGAGAGGAGAAGTCTCCAGGGTGACCTCATTGCAGCCTTCCATTACTTGAAGAGAGCTTATAAACAGAAGGGAGAGCGACTTTTTACATGGGCAGGTAGTGATAGGACAAGGGGAAATGGTTTTAAACTAAGAGAGAGGAGATTTAGGATAGATATTAAGAGGAAATTTTGCACCCAGGAGGTGGTGAGGCACCAACCTGGAACAGGTTGCCCAGAGAAGTTGTGGATGCCCCATCCCTGTACACATTCAAGGCCAGGTTGGATGGGACCCTAGGCAGCCTGATCTAGTGACTGGCAGCCCTGTTCACAGCACGGGGGTTGGAACTAGACTTTAATGTTCTTTCCAACCCAGGCCATTCTATGGTAAGTCAATAGAAGCAAAATCAGGTACTGTGTGCACAGGCACTACTAGCTAAGTATACTGTTGAAAATTACACAAATTATACTTTTGGTGAACATCATTTGCAGAAATTAGGCTAAATGCACAATCAGAAGTTGGGCACCTGAAGCAACCATAATGTTCAGATACATTCATTAAATGCTGCAAGGAGAGGGACTGGCATAACAACAGTATTCCCGAAACCTACCCCACTGAATGGAAAGCTACTAAAAACAGGGGTTAAATATCACTCCCCTTCAGTCTCTGCATCTCATTCTGCAAAGGAAGGAGGTGTTCTCTTAGAACAAAATTAATGGGTCTGCACCCTCTTCTGGAGCTCCAGGACCCTCTCCTGTAAAACCAAAGTTTTATTAAAACTTTATTCCAAAAAATAGTGGTAGGAGAAGATAGACCACATAAATGTCAGTGGTGAATGTATTTCACCATGAAGTTCAGTAGTTTAGTAGAAAATCCTTTATTTCTCTTAAAGAATCTGAGTATAAGGAAACACTCCCTATAATAACCTGATATAAAGGTCATATATAGAAATATATGTATCCTACAGATGCCTTTACATCAGAAACCAAATTGCCTCCATAACTTTATGAGTTTTGAAGGAGCATAGATTATGAGACAGAAATTTGCAGCTATCAGGTTTAGCCATTTAAGAGATATTACTGCTAGGCATCAATCAACAAGAGGTTATAAGAA
The DNA here is from genome assembly GCA_907165065.1 of Caprimulgus europaeus. The sequence goes on along the minus strand of OU015523.1, from coordinate 85,530,773 downwards.
TGGCAAATACCATTCACAACTGAAACATGGACTTTGTCTTACTTTTTTGTGTGTTTTAAAGGCTATATAAACATATAAGGCATAGGCTTAAGAGTAGCTCATTCGATCAAAAACATTGTACAGGTAGTTATTTAACAATTTTTAACAATTAAGAAAATCCATCACAAAATTTTCATACTAGTAACACATGAAAGCCTAGGAGGTACTAGGAATGTCCTGCAAAAATTACATATAAAAGTAGTTGTATCTAACACTTAATTCACCTGGAAGTAATAAGAGAGAAAGGATGAATATCGTTTTGAGGCTACTGAGTGTTTTACAAATCAATACCAATAGCTATCCTCTTTCAGCCAGGGAGAATATCCGATTTAATTTTCTGAAGTGGGAAGAGGCTGCTATTTTAAAATGCTACCTAGAGCTTGTTTCTGCCAACCTAGTAGAGGGAACAAAGGAAGCAAGAAAAATCTGACAGCTGATCCTCCGCATTGTATCAAATTCAGCTCAAAATAAAATTATTTTTTATTCACTTGACTCCCGATTAATTTTACAGATTTTGGAAATATTATCTCAACATCATCCAATTGCTTTTATAAAGAAGTTAACATCAGGAAGAGCTGCAGATGGCGTCAATCAGCAGATTTACCCCAGTTTGGACTTAGCTTCAAATGTTGAAATGTTACTCTAGGAAAGGGCTCCTTACATTCCTCTTGTAGCAAGAAATGTGCATATTCCAGAACAACTTTCAACTAATAATATTAATATTTGTGTACAAAAAAGTTAGTGTGGCATTTCACAAAAGAAATTGCAAAACTACAACATCATCTCATAGGAAATTACAGAAACTACACACCAACAAATCCTGACAAATGCTGAATTACTCAGTTTTCCCTCTGTGTAACAGAAGATGCAGGACAACCCGTGCCAAGACTTTAAAACAAATCTGCCCCGCAACTCACTAGCTGCAAAAGAAACAAGAAGAAACAAAGAATGGGCAGCTTTTGAGAGTGGTACCATTTGAACACCTTAGTATGACTACAAATCATATTTTTAACCACCTTCCTCTGTATTATCACACATAATTCATGATACTCACAAAACTGAAAACTAAATGGAGAATGCAGACCAAATCTTTCTGAGATTTGAAATTCCAGATTTTTTTAGTAAGATCAATAGCAATTTAATGTCAAAATTCTAGTGGCCCAAATGCTTCCCTGAATCCTTAGGTCCTAGGAGTCATCTACACATGATTTTGTATGGCTACAACAATGTTGCTATATAAAATGTATTTATTTATTTATTTATTTATATGAAGTTTTCATAATTGCACGACCAATGCAATAGAGCAGTAATACCAATTTAAGGTGTCTTCTGCCAGGAATAGCTATTTCTGTTTCCAGAGAGAGTTTATAGCTCACTAGAACACAATCCATTACAGCAAAATTATTGCAGCTATATCAGAAGGAACTCTTTTATATTATATTTTAATTATAAAAGAACAGTAAAGATGATACGCATTTTGCGCCTAGATAAGCACTTAAAATCTTAGTTAGGTAAGATGCTAAAGCCCTTTATGTTGCAAATGTCTTGCTAAAAGACACCAAGGAATATGAACAAAAGATACCCCCCTCCCCCTATACTTCAGTAAAATATGATAGCATCCATTCATTTCTTATCTACAGCCTGGGAAATCTTTTTCCAGTCAATGGAATGTTATCTCATGTAAACCAGAAATGAACTGATTAAATGCAAACATCAGTCTTTTGGGAAAATTCACTTGACATACATTCCATCACAGGCTGGAAAGTCAAAGCAGTAATAAAAGGAGTAAAAAGTAACACATGATTTTTGTGTGTGTGTGTGTGTGTCTTTCAGCAAAGACATGGACATTACAGAATATATGTGAGATGGCTGTACTTGAGTAGCAACTAAAGAAACCTCTGAGCATAGATTTTGCAGACCATGACATTTTGTAAGAGAAATAATACCAAAAATTCAGGCAGCAGCTATAATTTCTGTTAGATCTTTCAGAACATGGTATGCCCATTTTGTTGGTTATATTCCATATGTTCAGTGCAATTAAATGCTAGAGTAAGAAGACACAGCGTCTCCTGAAATAAATTAAACTTAAATTCTGCCATTCTGTTCTCAAACTGAATTTGCCCGGATGAGGATTGGTCCATTAGTTATTATGTATATGCCCTTGTATAGAATATGTATAGATAAATGGTTCTACTGCAAACATAAGAATCCTAGAACTGATGAAACAATCTTACTTAGGACTTGAAACCTGCACTTCAGACAGGTAGATTGTGCCCACAAAGATCTGCTGAATGTAAATGGGTCACAGTTTTCATATCTTTAACATCTGTTGTTTATACCCAAGAAAACACATCAGGGGCAAGAAAATTAATTCCCCAATTGCTGTCAACCGAGTTAGGGAATAGCAATAAACAGCTTACTGTAAGCCTCTAGCTACAATAAAATTGCTGTCAATAAAGTGTGGCTGATATTGTTTGCTGTGCTAGAAGAATAGATTTTCTTTCTTTGACAGTGAAAAACTGAAATGGAAACTACAAAGATCTCTTCTTGTTCCTATATGCAAAAGAACGATATCTCAAAATTCCAATAGCATTAAACTCTCAGGATCTGGTTTTCTCTCCAGTGTGAGGCACACATTTATTAGCGTTTGTGAAACTTTAGCTTTGCACATTCAGGACAGATGAGACCTCAGTGATTCCGATAAAAATCTTTTGCATGGGAAACATTTAAAGAGAAATAAAGCTTGCTAAGCTTTTACTGTGTGTATCTTTAAACCCAAAATGTTCCCTACTCTAATTTAGCATTTATACTGTCACTATTGAAAATGGTATTATAGCTCAGGGTTATGTTCAGATTTCCATTATAACCCCCAGTTTTCACATGCGCTTAACTTTCTGAAAAAGTCTTCTTTTCAGCTGAAATTTTCCATGCTTGGTCTCAGCTCAAAGATGAATTTCTTTAGACAGTTGAGCAAAAATCTGTTAACCTATTTTTCAGCTATACCAGGACAGAAAAAATACCCTGTACATTTTAACAATTTCAAACATTTTAGTATCGATATAGATATATAAATATATAGAACTAAGAAACAATTGAATTTTACATGCAGACATTTTTCCAGGTGACTAGTCCTTACCCACGACTAATATGCATGCTAACACATAAACCAAATTAAACATAAAAAAGAAACAACAGAGCTGCATTTTTCTAATACTAAGCAGTAAAACAAGGCCACTAAAAATGATACCACACACAGAATTATGGAACGCTATGGTTACGGAATTTTAATATTTGCAGGTGACGTAGACTCTGCACTGCTGTTCCAATGCAGATTTCCATCAACTTATGCACCTTGAAATTGCCACTCTCAGCATATCAAATTAACAGTCATTAACGTTTTCAGCGTTTCTTTTCTCTTACATAAACCCTTAAGTTATAAATTTAAACACTCCAGAACATGATAACATCAATTACATTTGCCACAGAAAGCTTAAATGATGTGCATTGATCAGCGGGAGCCTGGCTACTCATTCCTTGATCAGGCAAAAAGTCCACTGTCTGAAAAAGGAGTAAAGCAAGCTCCACAGGGCTTATGCTATTGACTATATGATTAAAAATATACCTTAGTATGGAATGCATTTAATGTGTCAATCAAGCCCCAAATCTTTCATTTCTGCCACCAGAGAACAGAAATAAAAGGACAGTGTTAACATATATTTAGCTTTCCTGAATGTTCAAGAACTGCACATTTCCAAAATTTATAAATTATCAACTTGATTCAGAAAAGCATTTAAGAGTGTGCTTACGTCTGTCTTTCTTGAACAACATCTGAAGTCATCTGGGCTTTAAGAATCTGCCTTAGTCCCACCACTTTAAATGAACGTTAAGCACATGCCTAAATGCTATTTGATTAGGAATGAAGACTGAAGGTTTTGCTCATAACTCATACTGATACATATTTTTAAACCAGTATTATTTGTCACTGCTGTACTTCAAATCTGATTAAATGAAGTTGTTATAATTTAAAACTGGGATAACCACGGTAAATTGGCCCTAATTTCTTTTATCATTTAATCTATTGTTAATCTAATGACACTGAGTAGGAGTTTTTTGTCTGTTTATTCGCTTTTATAAGAGGTCTTTCACACAGAAGAATACAACATGTCGTCTTCTAATGTATTTCTATGTAGCTGTTTGGTGTAGTGACTTACTAATTTGAAGTGCATTTTAAAGTTCAATCAAATACTGAAAAGAACACTGATTGAGAAGCCTGCATAGATTTCAGTATTCTTTATGAGTCATAACACTGATTTTGGAAGCTGAGCCATACAAGCTGATGGTGTGCAACATCCTTTCCATACTCCTAATTATGTGAATTAGCATTTAGAACAATCCCAAGTTCAAGTATTCAAAAATGCTCTTTTCAGAGCATCCACCAGGTTTACTGCAAGATAGGCACTTGAAGAAGGCTTTGGTTTTTATACTGGGTACTTTTGAAACATCAGCCTGTGCAATTCAAAGTGACATCTGAAGACTTAGCCACAGAATTTCCACTAAATCTATTGATTGCACAGAAAATACCCAGAAAAAAAATACTAAGAAATTTGTATTGAACAATCTATTTTTGAATGTTAAAAGCTTTCTGACTTAGGACCCAGTTCTAACAGATTTCTAGGGCCAAGCTCCCATTTAAAAGTAAAGGGCTTTTGCTTGAATGAAGTCCAAGTGTGGACTTCGGTTTCAGCTCTCTGTTAATATTAATGTATCTGCAAGATACATTGCATGTGTATTTACCTTCATCTGAAAGAAACTGTAAGTAAAAATGGAAGATGCGAGTATTTCTTAGATATATATTGATCTTGTATTTCTTCTTTCTTAACATCCTCCACAACAATTCCCACACTCTTTGCAAACTACATAAAGAAAACTTGCTGAATATATAGGTAACTTAATACAAATTCTACCATTAGATATAGAGAAATTAATTATGTTAAACTTAAAGAAAACAGCACAGTGCCACAGAACTAGGTATCTCTTCCTAAAGGAATTTTATAAACTGTTTCTCAGGTACTGTGGCATTATCACACACTACTATTCAGTAAGATTTTAAAGTCTGAATACTTTGCTTAAAAGTCACACTCTATTACAAATCTAAAAAAACCCAGACCTATGAAAGTGTATTTACCTCCTGTGCCAATGAATATTAGCTAAAATGTATCCTAATTTCAGGAATTACAGACAGAATAATAGGAAGGCTGATAATGATTACTACCATTGCTGGCTACACTCCTCCATCCAGAAGTGACAAGGAGGCATAAAAAGGTTACATGCTGTAACACTCATCATAAAGGGGGTTAAAAAAAAAAAAAGACACTATCTCCTTCCCCACAGAATAAAACTACACAAGCTCAGTTTAGATAACTGTCTACCTAAGAAAGAGTTATCTTTTCAGTTACATATAATATAACAGCTTTTACAGGGAGTGTTCCAAATCATATGATATGAGTATCTGTTGACAACAAAGAGGATTCAGTTAGATGTCAGTGGAATTTGAATCAGGTCCATATACATGTATAATGACTGATATTATTATTGAACTGAAAGCCGTATATTTAATAAAATGAACATAGGTAGCTCTGAAAATTTGGCCAGTCGTTTTTGTTGTTTTTTTTTCTTTTTTTCCCCTCATATTCCATTTCACCATGCAGAGCTTATACATTCTGATAGGTAAATAATTTTGGGGGGTTTTAACTGCCTTTTGATGCTGTGGGGGATTAAGTCTGAGTTTCCTAATAGAGTCTGGAAAGTTAATTTAAGCTAAATTAACAACATCTCAGAACAGAAAAGGAACGTGTGGGTTGGGGGTGTTACATTTTGTAACTAAAACTGGGGAGAGAACTTCAGACGAGTAACCACAGATTATTCAGAGCTTTTATATAAATTCTTTGGGCTTTTTAAAGATTTGTTCTTTTTTTAACTTACACTGACAGTATGTATATGGTGCTGTGTAACAGCCTGAAGACGACTCTGGGAATATACCCTTCTTTAAAGTCCTCAGAAAGGTTAAGGTTTTATGAGAATCTTCTGCAATGTTTTCAGTGTCTCATTATAAGTACGAGTTGTTTTAGAGCACTTACTTTAGCAGAGCTGCCTCAAAAGTGCTTGTTTTATTCTTAGCATCTTGTTAGTGTGACACCTTACAGACACCCAAAGTCAAGACACAGTTCTGGGAACATCACATTGATCTCAGATAAGGCTAATGCAACAGCAAGAGGATGACTTTATCCTAAACTTGGCTCCTGTCAAAATCTTTTTGCAAAGACAAGTCTAAATGTGTCTTACTTGATTCTCTAAGATTCATATCTCTAATAAATTCAGACAAATCACCATCACTTGGAGGGTACAGCACCAGCAGGAACGTGAGTGCGATTCCCAACGCCTACAAAGTCAGCGCAGCGAGAGTGAAGCGTTAAGGAAGCCGCCTTGCAAACGCGCAAACTTCGCTACTGACCAACTATCATTAAATAAAAGGTTCTTTGGCTGTAATATCAGCTTGATCCTTCCCTCCCCCGCCTTCTCCCGGCTACCGCAGGGCTGGCAGCGGGCCAGCCGCAGGGACGCGGTACCTCAGCGCCATCTACAGCCCACACCGGCGCGAGCGCGCGGCGGCGAGCGACAAGGGCCCATAAAATACATTAGGCAGCGCCTCATTTAAATCTTTATTAACAGGGAATTATTAGACTTAAGAAAAAGCAAAAACAAAACCAAAACAACCTAATGCTGGATTTGGTTGAAATATGAGTTTCACAGACTCCTAATCCCTCTTCATATGATGTATTCCACAGTTTAAAATGAGTTATGACAGATCACTTAAGCATTACTAAAAGGAGAAAATATTTACAATGGACTGACCTTTTTTTTTTTTTTTTTTTTCTGCATAATTCAGACGTATTCATAGAACGCATTCCTTTCAAAAGTATGCTTTGGACATTTTTTTGAAATATGCAACAAACTGTCTATTAGATACCAACTTTAACCTATTACACCAAAATCATTTTGAACTTAAAACAGAGGAAGACTTCCATATGGCTTAGTTATATCCTACCAACAAACCACGTGTTTCACAGATGAAGTAGCTTGGAAATTTGACTGCCTTTCTTAGGAAAAAAAAAAAAATTAAAAAAAATACACCCTTTAGTAACACTAACTTAACAAGGTTCCGAATCAGCTTGAACTGTAAAAGAAACTCAAGCCAGCTCACTTTGTAAATTTGAAACTGAATGCACACATCCCTTCAATCTTCAAAGAGTAAAATTCTCTGACTGAAATTTGGCATATAAGGAAACAGTTTTTCTTCTTCAATAACTTTTACATTTGGACAGTTAAATACTGGGGAGAAAAAAAAAAAGTCATTTTTTTCAGTTTTGTTTATGCACCTGTATGTGCACATGCACGGATGCTTAACAGTCCTGTAACAATCAGTATCCTTCAAAATCCAAAGTATCAGAGGCATTTTGCAAATGCATGGTTAATCCCCAGGTAAATGATAAAGGGGATAAGTGTTTTTTGTTCAGTTTTGTCATTGGTTTTTTTTTGTTTGTTTGTTTGTTTTGTTTTGGGGTTTTTTTTTTGTTCCCCCCATAATGTAACCAAATTCAATTAGACTGAAACAAAGAAACCCCACAACATAGTGGCACTTTTAATACTGGTTGATCGGGCACTTGTATGCAGTACTTATAGACCAGTAAAAGTGCTCGGTTACCTGTCTGGTGTGTAAGGGGCCCTTTGTCTTGAAGCCTCCTTGGGAACTGCACTCTGAGGCACTGAAGTGATCTGAACTAGTGGAAGAGCGTTTGGAAAGGGTGTCACAACCACCAACAAAGGTGTTGTCCAGCGGGAGTTCCTGAATCACATGGTGCTTTTTCACTGAAACTGGAGTGTCAGGTTTGAGATGAAAAGCAGACTGTGGAGAGGCAGATTTGTAATGCTTGGCAAGATCAGGACTGTTAGGCTTAAAGGTTGTTGGTGGTGCTGTGCCCCAATCAAATCTTCCTATACTTTGCTCCTCCAGCTCCGCTGGAAGGCTTATTGTCCCGTTGATAGGTTCATGAACTGCATCCTCAGGTTTGGACTCCTCAATGGTCACAAAGTTCAAAAGAGAGCTCTTTGGCGATTTCCTTTTCTTCCTTTTCTTTTTCTTGTTTTGCTTGTTCTCCTGGTTGGGAGACATCCACTCAGCACCTTGCTTGCTCCTCTGTGCGGCTTTGAATCTGGATGCATGTCGACAGCGAACGAGAACTGTGACAAATATCACCACTATGACAACCATGGCACCTGCCACAATGGCAATCATGATCGTGAGATAGTCCTCGTTTTGGTAGGGTTGGCTACTGTCCCCTATGTTCCGGTCCAAAGGTGTTTCCATAGTCCTGCGTATCAAGTCATAAATATAAGACGCATTTCCAGCAGTATCATTTACATACAAAAACACAAGCACAAGAGTATGCAGGGATTTGGGATAACCCAAATCACTTATGTTGACGACTAAGCGATGCAGCCCCACATCATTGGGAGTTGGTTTTTCTTCCAGAGTGATATTACCTGTCACTGGATCAATCCGAAACAAACCTTTGTTATTTCCACTTACAATTGTGTACTTAAGCTCAGCATTCATTCCAGTGTCTATATCTACAGCAAAGACTTCGGCTACCACCGATCCTGGAATTGCTGAGAGTGGCACTAGCTTAAAAGAAGTATTAGAAGGTGGATAGATGACAACAGGGCTGTTATCGTTAACATCCATGACGTTTATGGTTACTTTTGCTGTAGAAGAGCGAGGAGGTTGTCCTCCATCCACTGCCTTAACATCAAAGGTGTAGGAGCTCTGCTGTTCTCGATCAAAAGAAACATTGGACTTTATAACTCCAGAATATGGATCCAGCACAAAGTTTTCATTGTCATTCAGGATGGAAAGGGTCACCGCTTTATTTTCCCCAGCATCCGCATCGGTCACTGTGATCACCCCCACCGTACTATATTTTGGTAAGTTCTCTGATACGAAAAACTGGAAGTGATTATGAGTAAATTTGGGACTGTTGTCATTTTCGTCCAACACAGTAACAATTACAGCTGCTTGACTCTGCAAAGGAGGGGTGCCATTGTCTCGGGCTGTAACAGTGAAAATGAAACGCTCCTGCTCTTCTCTGTCAAAAACTCTGGAGGCTGTCAAAACTCCTGTCTTTCGATCCAGATCGAAAAAGGAGGCATTAGGGCCAAGCTGATAAACAATGTCTGCATTTTTCCCACTGTCTTCATCTGTGGCACTAATAGTTGTTAAGTATAGACCACGCCGGTTGTTTTCAGAAACTGACAGCTCAATTACAGGCTGGCTGAAAATCGGAGGGTTGTCATTTTCATCCTCCAGTTTAACTCTTACCAGGGCAGTCTGGTTCAAACTGGGCTTGCCAGAATCAGAAGCAACAATCTTAAAGCTGAATTCTTTGGTGCCCTCATAGTCCAACAAGGAAGAGGTCTCTAACAAATACTGGTTGTCGTAAACTGCCTTCAAGTGGAAGGGGACCTCTCTCTCAATGAAACAGATCACTTTGCCGTTCACATCAGTGTCCTTATCTGAAACTGTAATTAGGGCAATCTTTGTATTGATGGGATCTTTCTCAGATAAGTACACTGTACCATTGATGGGACTTATTATGTACCTGAGGTCTATGTTAGGAGGATTATCATTTACATCAGTGACATTGATGGTAACAGTTGCCCGAGCCGGCGTAGAGCTACCATCACTAGCCAGCACTGTCACTTTGTGAATAGCAGTCTCTTCTCGATCTAAGGACCTCTGAACTGTAATCAGCCCTGTAGTGTTGTTTAAAGCAAAAAATCTTTTGGTTGCAGGGGCAACTTGGGCACCAAAAATGTATCTGATTTCTGCATTGCTTCCTATATCTGCATCTGTAGCATGAAGCTGAATTACAGAAGTGCCTACAGGGGCATTCTCTGGTATATGAACCTCTACTTGACTCTCTTTAAAGACTGGCCTGTTATCATTGACATCACTTACTGTGACTTGCAGGATGGCTGTGCTGGATTTCTGGGGGGTACCTCCATCCTCCACTTTGATTTTCATCACGTAAGTGTCCTTTTGCTCTCTGTCCAAGTTCTGCTGCACAATCAGCTGAGGCCATTTCTCTCCTTCTGGAGTTTCTACAATATCCAGTCCAAAGACACTCTGCCCATTTAACAACTCGTAGTGCTGCACACCATTGAAACCTGTGTCAGGATCTGTTGCTGATGGAATTGGAAAGCGGCTGTTGATCAGAGTGTTTTCTGGGATGGAGATATTGATGACAGGGGATGGAAACATAGGTGCATTGTCATTAGTATCCTTTACAATGATTTTTATTTTGATTAGCCTAAAAAAGTCATTGGGGAGAATCACCACTTCAAGTTCAAAGAAACACTCGTTTTCTTCTGCATAGGAAGCTCCAGCACAGAGTTTTTCTCTGTCTATTCTGTTCGATGTCGTAAAGATCTCCCCAGTGGTACTGGACACTTTGACCAGAGGGGCATCCCCTGCTTTAGACACTAGTCTGTAGACAAGGCTGGCACTGGTCCCCGTGGCAGCATTGATGTGAGAAATGTTCAGGTCCTTTGGTATGTTCCCTATGGGTATGTTTTCAGGCAGCTCCTCTCTAATAGTGTAAATAAGTTCTTGAGCTATAGCAGAATCCAGCCTTAAACAGGCAATCAAAGCAGCCAACAAGTAAAAATCCCTCAGGTCCATGATAATGTTTTTATTCTCTTCTCCTGGATTTTAGGACTTAAAGATTTCCAGAGAGGAATGATGCGCGATTTGCAAGAGGAGGCATGCATGGACTGCAGGATGCATTATATCTCATTTCTTATTTGGAGACAGCACTGTCAACAAACACAACCACACAGAACAGTATTATTGGTTTTTTTTAGGCAAGACACATTCACAATCTCCAAGTACTACTTGTTTTTGCAATGCACACTTCCAGCAGTACATTTTCCTACTGCTCCCTTTTACAAGCAATCCCTCTGGACAAATGCACCAATATCCCATCGGCTGCATTTGCACAGGGCCAGAATGGAAATAACTACTTGCAGGATTAAGGGTAGCTGCTGTTTCGGCACATACTTTCTGAATGATTTCTTGGTACACCGTGTAATCCATAACGTGCATTCCCCCTCTACCCTCCTCCACCCAGACCTTTGGTGCAAGTAAAAAATCTTTCTGGACTACTTCTGGATTCTAACTGCTATGTCAGCTTCCAGATGTAATTTGTTGTTTGCTTCCATACATATTTTTTTTAGCTCTTGCTAATCAGATTTTCCTCTGCTCCTTGTGCCTTGTATCCCCCTCTATAGCTATCGTACTGGGAAATAACCACCCGGACATGCTGCTGCTGCAGCAGTCGTCACTGGCTACTTCACATCCCTGTTAACTCATGAGACAATAACAGGACTTACAGTTTCTTACACTCTCTGCTCAATGTTCCCTCTCCAGATGTTGGATACTTCTCCTTCTGTTTAAAAACCTTAAACTTTGGTTGTTTTTAAACACAGTCTAAATCTGGAGGCTGAAAATTCCAAATGCAACTTAGAACCAGCAAGCATGTTTATTGGGGGGAGGGGGCGAGGGGAGCGGCGGATATATTTTCTGATGAGGAGAAAAAAAGGTGCAGTCTTCCCCATTCACACTGATCTCCCTTCAGGATGTTATTAGCAGCTGCCACACATAAATACTGCAGACTAATAATGCAGGTGGAAAAAAAAAAAAAAAAGGAAAAAAGGAAGAAAAAAAAGCGACAGACAGACTTCTGTTTGGTTTGCATGCTCTGCTAACCGCGAATTACCCGGGTGCAATGCTAACAGCACCAGCAGTTCGGCAGAACCGGGCAGCCCCCAAGCACCGATCTTATCTGCATTAAGCTGCACGGTAGCTGGTGCCCGTGATTACTTCCAGCAGAGTGATGCAGGTAGGGATGCAGAGACAGCGAGTAGGTGAGCCTCTGCCACCAACATCAGCTGAATCCCAAACACTGATTCTTTCCCTAGATAAATATACTGCGTGTTGGCTTTTTTTTTCCCCCTTTAAATGCAATGCATCACAGTGTAGGGGTAACTTTGCACTTACGTTGGTTGTCTACCTTTGACGATCTGCTGCAGCTAAGCAGTGATCTGTTCCAGCAGATACAGCACGATGCATCTGGTAAACCACCAGTTTTGGAGAAATCAGCAGCAGCCAAACGCTCCCTCCTTGAGATATGTGTTGCTTCGGGGTAGCAAATTAGCAACTCCAGGGAACAAATTCACAGTTCTGTCGTTAGTCATCCTCTCCACGTTTCATTTCTATTAAGCGGCGATCCTTCGGGGGTTTAACGTGCACGCAACAACCCAAACAAACAGGAAGCAAAAATCCGGTGCACTTCTTTAAAGCGGGGGTATTTTCCACTGTGCACTGCACACGATTTCCATCCCTCTCTCAGCAGAGCACAGGCAGCTACATGAAGTCTGCAACTTCTTACTGGAAATGGCAAGAGTTGGTCTGGCGGTGCTGCTCTCTCCCTCTTTATCTCTGGGGTGATAGTTGCCCATTTAAAAAAAAAAAAAAGAATCCTAATAGGTTATTGCTTTAGTGACGGGAGGAAGCGACGGCGCTCTCTCTCTCTCTCTCTCTCTCTCTCGCACTCTCCCCCTCCCTCCCTCCTCCCGCCCTCCCAGCCTCTCTCCCTCACACACACTCTCTCCTTCTCTCCCTCTCTCTCTCTCTCTCTCTGAACTGAAATTCTTGATATAACTCTCAATAAGCCCAGAGGGAGGGTGTGAGCGGCGCGAGGCCACCCCTCCCGCCGCTCCGCATTGGCCCGCGCCGGAGGGGGCGGGGGCTGCCGCAGCGCGTCCCTGGCATTGGCCGCCGGGCACGTCGCTCCCCGGGCCGGTCGGGCGGCGGGGGCGGCCGGGTGGCGCAGCGGTTCTGCGCCGCGCGGAAGGGTCGGGCGGGGGACGCGGCAGCGGCGTGGGTAGGGAGGGAGGCAAGCGCGGGAGGCAGGCCTGGGAGTAGGCGCGGGGCGGCGCGGAGGTCCCGGCGACCCGGCGTGCGGGGGCTGCGCGGTCGGGGCCACAGCGCCCCGGGGGTGGGGGAGGCAACGCAGCGGGGCTCGGAACCGCGCCGGCGGGGGCAGAAAGGTTCATCGGGGTAATCTGGATAAACACGGATTTGGTGTGGGGTTGGGTTGTTTGGTGGGGTTTGGGTTTTTTTTGGGGTGAGGGGCTTAGAGCGCGCGCGGTCTCACTCGCCCGGGGTGCAGTTGCGGGTCCGGCGCGGAGCGCTGGTGGCCGCGCAGCCTCCGCACCTGCGGTGGGACTGGCCCCCGGCCGCGCAGCCCCGCGCCGCGCCGCAGGAAACGCTCTGCCCCGGCCCTCCGCCGCGGCGTTCGGCTTTATGTTTAATACATGCCCTTTCATCTATAATTCACGTTGCTCAGACTCCAGCCCTGTCTCGGCACCCGTTTACGGCTGCGCACCTTTCTGCTTCCCCTTCCCCAAGGGTCAACCGAGATACCCGCCGAAGGGAGGAGAGAGCTGCTCTGCTGGTTTGGGTTTTGTCTGCTTAAACATTGAACTGGAAAACATTCTGCTCTGTGGTTTGATAAATAATAAAAGTGATCATTTTGCCTTCCCTGTAAATGACACAGGTAAATTATCGAGCTAGCCACAAAGAAGCATCACATCCCTGCAAGACACTGTAATGAAATGCCAGTGTATTGCGAAATGAGTGACCTCAAAAGTGTGACAAGAAGATGATTATAGTGCATTATATATGGTGCATTATATGTAGTGCCTTTTTCAACGTTTTCTGAAGCATGAATGAACCTTCATTTGACTGTGCTTTTATTGCTAGGTTTTCTCGGCTTGAACTTCCAAGCCATATGACACAGTACCTATCCAATTTAGTACGCCCAGGTACGTGGCCATGCTGACTGCTGTTTCTGGTTAAGCCTTTCAAATACATGCACAAACAAAAAAACCCCAAAGATAACATCAGCATTTGACTTTTTCTTTATGCAATACTGTATATAGTTTACATATTTTCAGTTGATCGCACTGGCCAGCTAAAGATTCAAGTTCCTATCTCAAAGATTGTACATTTTCAGATGCAGTCTCATACCTTCAGGTTCCCATATGCATGTGCACGTACAATGCACCGTTAACTAATGGTGGAAGCTGCTTGTATCTGTCAGAGGTCAGTGATTTGCATGGCTTGGTTTTGTGTGGTACATACTGATAAATGTACATATCCCTGCTAGTCACAGGGATGCAGACACTTGTGTTTGTGAACATTGCACATCCTGTAATCCCATGATGTGCAAAGATAAACACTCTTTGCTGTGCTTTGTGTTCAAGAGACTTTTGTTAGAGATACACACAGAAAAAAAAAAAAATCGATCCTGGTTTTGATGACATCAAGTAATGGTAGCAAACACAACTGAATCTAATAATAGTTTAAGAAAAATGTTCATTATGTAATACAGGAAGGATTGCTAGAGCCTCAGCATTGAAAGTCAAGCAAGTGATATGAAGGAGCAACCTTACTGCCAAACCACTTAGAAAAAGAATTCTGTGAATGAATTAAGTGTGCAGTTCTTTCATCTTTTAAAATACAAAGCAGAACAGCCATTAATAAAGAAGATAATTAGAACTACTAGCATTCTGTGTAATGCAGTCTGCTTCTGAAATACGGCGTGTTTATGTATGCGTTAATAATGCACACATTTTTCCTGACACTAGTCATATCACAGCAGTATGGCATCACAGACGTTTTATAGCCTCGTTCTAGTAACTTCACAGACATACAACATTCTTATTCTAATCACACCATAGTCATTTCAATGTCACATTGTAGTCACATCACATAGCCTGGTAATAATTATTTAACTTTTATTGCTAAGCTGAATAGTTTTCTGTTTGCTCAGGGATGACTTTAACTTGTAGTCAGAACTGATTAGCACATGCTCATAAATGAACTCTTCTCATGTACACAGGGTTAGCCTCATGAAAAGTTAGTAAGAGAAAAAAAAAATTCCAATGAACTAGTGGCTGTTGGATTTAAACCCAGCATGGTCACAAGAACATAATATTTTTGCTGGTTTTGGAAGTTGGTTTAGAAAGCTGAAGATGTTTATGTGCAGTTCTGTCATGTTAATGTTTGTGGGCTTGCTTTAAAAATGCTGTAGCTCTTTGACTATTCATACATTATTAACCCCACTGAAGAGGCAGGTGTTCAGACCGTAGTGTTTGCACAACAGATTGTAAAATTGAGGTCCAGAGTACAAAAGGGGCTAGAACTGTTACACTGCTTCTAATAACGGGAGAAAATGAGTAGAAAGGATTGAGTTCCTGAGCAGGAGTTGCAATTGCCCTGTGCAGCATTATGCCACCTCTGAAACATGAGGCACTGCTCTGAAACATTTCCCATGTTCACTTGAGTAGCCATGTTTTATCCTCCAGTAAATGTTTATTTGCTCACTCTTATATTTGAGAAAACTACAGTATTTGATGTTATACTCTCCTCAAATGCAGCTATGTACTATTATTTATACTGTTCCTTAATAGTCGCCTTTCTTTACCGTGATGTATTAGGCTTTTGTCTGCATAGAAGAACACTGGACTCCTAATCACATCACAACCTATTAAAATGACTTCTGTATTATAGCACATTAACTATTCATCCACATCATTGCTTGTTATCTTCGCCTCCATATTATTATGTATCAAATTCTTTTCCATCTCATATTTGACTCAAATTCTAGCATGCTAGAAACTGACTCCAATTATTCTGTACTAGCTATATTCAAATTGCACTAAATGGAATTGCTTACATTGTATCATACTGGCTACAGGCTCACACAATACATTATACATGAAACTGATTCACATTATGCTTAGCTAACTAAAGACTTTAATCTTGAAGTGTTGAGCATAAAATGCTATCATTCTTCACTGAACTGGCTCTGGTCACTTGATCATTTTGTACCTGGGATTACCTCTTACAGGCTGTTATTATTGAAGCAAAATGGCTTTTCCTCTCCTGCAGTTCTACCACTTTCTATGGAGAGCTGATTCATATGCTAATGAACGAGCTCTTTTACTTCATGCCATCACATTGCAACACTGGAACCTGACCTATGCTGCACCTATAGCACATCCTCTTCAGTCCAGCATAGCAAAAAAAAAAAAAAGCATTATAAACATTTGCTTGTGTGTTCAAATAGCAGGTTATGTGCTAGCTATTTAGCAATCCTTAATGTTATCCCTGGAGGCCTTGTTTCTCAAATGTTGCTTAAATCATTAGCAAATACAGCCTTGGTCCCATCTCCAACAGGAATTATTCAAGGCCAAGTTGCCAGCTCTGCTGAGATCTTTCCCAGACATTTGCTCTGCTCAAACTAGCGCTGGCATTGCGCTGTCCTTGACTCGGCCTTCTGCCACAATTCGATCTCAGGGTAACCTCAGGACATCCAGTTGTTGCAAGAAGTACCGGTGCCAAAAAGTGATGCTTATCTTCCTAACCCCCCAAAACTTCAGGGAATCTATGAAAACAAGAGAGGAGAATGCCACAAAGGTGAGAGCAGAATACAGAGAGGATGTGTTCTCTGCATATCTTTACAGGCATGTTTCTCCCTACAAGCGTGCTGCTGTTGTCCAGACTTGATCCACCTGATGGTTTGGATTTCAGGAGCTTATTCCTTCTCTTCTTGGGTGTAGGGATTGAACCTAGAGTCTTTATTTACATGAGTAGTTCAGATGAAGTTAATAAAAATATTTTATGTAATGTAAACCATACATAACTACGCATTTCAAAAAGCCAGATAATTGAATTATAAATTATATTTATTTAATATACTAATTTTTATAATTTCAAAATGTATTTAATTGTTTTTCAGAATGGTTGTGAGAGCTCTAGGAAAGGAAAAACACTTAAGCAAACAATTCAGGACTATTTATTAATCTGTATTCTTAAATAAACAGCAGTAGTTAAGTCAGTTAATGATGAATAATTTTAGCCAACTGAGCTGCTGAGATGGGGCAATAGTTGCAGCATTGGGCTCTTTTAATGTGTCTTTCTTCAGGAAAATAAACTCAGTCCCTGGATAATCAAATCACAAAAGGGGCAGGTGACGACCTTTATTCCATTTGAATGGCAGAACTAAATTTAACTGAATTTGCCATTTTTTTTTTTGACTGACAAAGATTGCAAATGTCAGTTCATGGCTCTGAAGGGTCTACAAATGCACAAGCTGAAAACTGGCATTTTGCAGTGCCAGTGTTTAATCCCTGTCACTGTACAATACAGGAAGGTGCTGAACTCCCGTTAATTATTGCTGTTTATTTAAAGGTACAGATTAACATACAAACTTGTATTATTTGTGTGTGGGGGTTTTTTCTCCCTCACAGGGCTTTAGTAACTATTTAGTAAGACAATAAAAATCAGTTTGGATATGGCAAAAAAAGAATAATAAACAAGTGCAGTTTAAAATGCAATTATCGGACTGCTTAAAAGGAGATGTAATTGCATGTGGCACTAAAAGAAAACAAAATGTTTTATTCTTTGCTACCCTCATGTTATTTATTATGATGGAAGTAGCTGGTGAATCAGAATACAGAAGCAGATTCTAACCAGAGTGCTTTAGTGTAAAATGAAAATATTCCAAGACCTGCAAATAACCTGATGTCTTATTGATGCTTTATTGTTTAAAAATGGGAGAATGAAAAAGACAGGAAAAGAAAGGGAGTCTAAAGATTCTCAGACAAAGCAATGTCTGAAGAAAGCTTTAGTGAAGCATTTCAATTTCCATCAAAACGGTAATGTAAATCTGATTGATGGAGTTATGCTGATCCAATGTTGACAAGACCAGAATGGGACCCAAAGTGTGGAATGAGACCTTCTTCAGGCATTTGCTTTGGTTTTGTGCTTTCAACTTATGACCTGCTCCTTGCTTGCAGAGAAAATAGAAAATGCTCAATTTAAATCAATATATATACTCACACTAACTTGCATTAGTGAGATTGACATCTTCACATCCAGATTTGAACCGAAATATCTTCTGTTTTTCAGTCCTACTCTGATGTCAGTCGTGCCTCACCATTTACAAAAGGTTACTAAGGTAGTGAAGCTTGATTAAACTCTATGTCCTCTGGGGAAAAAAAATACTCGTTTGACATAGACATAGCTTCATTCTTTAAATTACAGATAGGCAGGCAGACAGATGAGTAATTTCTGTTTAAAAGCATTGTGCTGTTATGATCGCTTCTTATTTCTAACACTTCTGCTTTTCTTAACATTATGGTTAAACCAGGGGATCTAAGGTTTCAAGGTTTTATCTTTTGGGGATGGTATTTTGCAATATGGTGGTAGAAATATTGCAACAGCAACAACCTTTCATTGAGCAGATTAATCCCATCTATTTACTGTGCATCTGCACTGAAGGGAAGAGCGTAGATTCCTGAACCGCATCCCTTTTCTGTGTCCCAGTGTCATGGCTGTGACTCTCAAAGAGCCTTTGTTCTTTAGGGCTCGAGAGCTGAAAAAGAAAAGATATATGTCTTCCTCCTATGGGCAGCAGTACCCCAACTTTGTACATGCCACCATGTTCTGGGGAAGTACTTTGTTGTAATTATGGCTTTCTGGAGGCTAATTCCTCTTCGAGCTCCTCTTGATGTGGCAGCCAGAATTCTGCAGAGTGTCCATGCAGAGCTGAGCCCGAAAGAAAGGAATAATCCAAATGAAATTGCTCTCATTAAAACAATGGGGGAAAATTACAGGTCTGTGTTTGGTATGTACTCAGGGAATAGGGAATATCACCAAATATCTTTGTATTCATTTACATTATATTCAGTATCCTAAAGATATTTAGATTGTGGACAGGAGAAAAAAAAATCCAAAAGACCCTGAATTCACAATTTGACTTCTCCATAGATTTTCAGTGTTCCATTCCATGACTTAATGTCCACATTCCTTAAGATGCAGAAGTTACTCAGAGTCTTAAAGTAATAATGGTTGCCATGTATGTGGTAAGTTATAATGTAAGCAATGTAAAAAATATACAGATAATGGGGCATTACTTACTTTTCAAGGGAATTTACTGAGCAGTCATAGAAAATAGTTTAGGTGAAGAATAGGACAGTTTCATTGGTTTTCCTTTTTTAGTACTAATAAATCACTATTTCTGCCTCCCATGTTGACAAGCAGCAGATGTTTCAACAGAAACTCCATCAAAGTTAGTAATTTTGTCCTCTTTCTTATCAATGTTTCTGTCGCTCTGAGGACGACATGCCTCAGGAAATAAGTGAGCACCTATCTATAGGGGCATCACTCAGTCATGCTTAGACAATTATCACAGCAAAACACACCTCAGACTGATCAATAATTGCTTTCCTTGTCAAATTTCTGGATGTCACAAGCAACACCAAAGAGAGGGATCAGACCAGAGCAAAGCCTTGTCTAGACAGGCAGATTAGATTGCTTTCAGTCCTAACAGAGGCAGGAGGGTGCCACAGAGGTCCACAGCAAAGCCTCATAATGGGTCACCAGTCTCCCTCTGCTCAGCAACTGGGTTTGAGCAGACCCAGGTCTCACGAGCAACGAAAATCCTCTCTCCCAGGGAGAACACCTTAGAATCAGAAAAAAAAGCAATATTAGGATCACTTGAAAGCATCATAGTTGTTTGTTCTCACATATGCCAGAAAGTTATTTTCAGTTGTATTTTCAGATGTATTTACAGGGATCAGTGCTTAGCTTCCCTTTCATATCTCTGTTGTTCCCCTTTATCTTTCTAAAGCTTGGACAGACTGAAGACCTTCTGGTTGATTAGCTCATATCCGTGCTTGCAAACCTCATGCCTTCAATGAGGAGGGGATACTTGTTCCCAAGATACGACATTTTGAAAAACAGTAACTCAAGTTTATTCAGAGTCCTTTTTAGGCATTATTTTTCTGTATAGGATGTGTCTGTGTAACTGTTTGTTACTGAAGACAGTAAATTTGCCCAACAAAAAAAGAAACCTACAGATTTTCTTGGATTGAAAGCTCACATGAAATGTGTGTGCTGCCAGAAGAAGACACATGAAGGTGTAGTACAAAAATGGTAAGTTTATCTCATTTCTGTAATTGGGAGGTCTTTTACTTTCAGGCATTGCAAAGTATGTCAGTCACTGTAAAACCAGATCTACCCTGCCTGTGCTTTTATCATACCAGTGAGGAGTAGTAATTACAAAGCTTTTTTTTTTTTTTTTTTCCCCCACTGCTGTCAATCCCCCAAAACACCTGCTCAATTTAATAAGCTGCATATACTAAACACCAATCATTTCAAAGGTGAACTTCCGCTATTGCTTGTCTTACATTACTGTTCAATTGATTCTTGACTAAGAAATGCAGGGAAACTTATTGAAGAGGATTTTTTTCTCACAACATGAGTGCCAGAGGACTTCAGGATAGAGAATGAGAGTAGCCGTTGTATTCAGCATAATAATATGCTGTTCATTACTGACAGAAATAAGAATTTTTTTTAATCCAGAAACTATGAAATTCTTATTAACATGATTACATTTAAGTGAATGAAGAGACTGTCTCTGCTAGCCCTGGAGATTTGTATTTTTTACAGATGGTATAGCAGGAATCTTTCTCTGTACACATACCTGTGCTACTACAGGAGAACCAGTGGAGTTGTGAGCCTTCCGTTTTCTTAAGTATTCGGTTTTGAATCAAAGTTTTTGAACAGGAGTGAAAATCTCCATTCCATTGATAAAAGTGTTTGTTATCGCACTTTGTTCTGTGATGGGTCATAGACTTTCTCTGTGGAACAACTACCCAGGTTTTCCTCAGCTAGCCCTATCCCTCGCTTGGAAGCATTTAATCTAAAATGTCATAATGTAAAAGCCAAAGCTTTTGCCTGTTCGGCATTCTTTGGCAGTGACACATCTATGGCTAGAGTTTTATTTTATTTTTTTAAATTATATTATTAAATGGATATAAGCTTCCAATCAGGCTACAGAAGTTGAACGTGATTGGTTCACTTTCAGAAGCTTGTATGTTTCTTTATTCCAAAAACTGGGGGAAAAAAAAAAATTGTTCTTGAATCTGAAATGTGCTCTGACTGAACATGGACTTTAAGACACTTGGAAATAATTTCAAGATCAGGAGCTGTGTACCTTAGTAGTAATAAGAGGGAGGCATGCTGAAAACCCAGATCATCCCCACAAAATACAGACATGAGTCTAATTTTCATAATTCTTTCTTTAATTGTATAAAGTTAGCATTACAAATGATTATGTCAGTATTCCTACATAGCCTAAGGCAGCTCTGATTTAAAGTATACTGTCACAAACTCTGTTCTCATTAACACTGATACCGCTTGTTACTTGATACTATAAGACCACTGAGAAGATATGTGGTTAAAAAAAAAATGAAGCTTCAAAACATAGCTCTAAAAAAGGTCTTAGTTGTCTAAAGTAAGATAGTAACAGAATACAGGCATCTGCCTTGTAATGCAGGCCTGAAAACCTGAACTTAAATGTCTTCAAACTGGAGGAAGTTTCTCCACAACTTGCTTCAATTTACATAGGTAAAAACTCTGAGAATCTGAAGTTGTATTTTTGTGGCTGTTCAAAAGCCTCTTGGTCTTGACATGTCTGATCAACACATATCTCAAGCCCTATCAGGATCTTCAAATAAGATACTTTTCCTTTTCTCACTGGATATAACAGTGAATGACTACAAAAATCAAGCTTTATGTAAAACACAGTGTGTTTTGGTTTACGTTATTTATATAATTACAACCATGCAATTTGTGTTTAAATGGTTTTAATGTTCCTTTATCCCAGAAGATACTTAGTTTTCGTCTTTATGGATTCAAAATCACAACTCCTAATTTCTGGAAGAGCAGATTAACTCTGTCTCCTGATGATGCCATTCACTTTAATAACATGGTTAAAGTCCTGCTGGGACGAGGAGGGTGTGTCTGTGCTGACAGACATAGTGGATAAAACTAGAGAGAGTCTTGGCTTACGTTCCCTACTCCATGAACTGTGTGCGTTCCTTGCATGAGACTGTCATTGAAGAAAATCCTATGTAGTGTCAATAAGCCTGACTCTCCACAAATAATCCATGAGTTGCAGGTTAAAGTACTCTGCTAATGGAAGAGTGGTTCATGCTCAAATCACACAGGACAGAGAGAAAAACTCTTGGCTCTCCTGCTTCCTTGGAGAACTGTCAGGAATTTCCAGCCTCTGATTCAGGTGCTTTTGGTGTTTCATTTACCACTTCTAAGTGGTCTATAACAGGTAATTCAAAAGCATTCCTAGTAATAGTTACTTTAAATTTCCTAAACAGGGCTCTCTTGTTCCTTAAGTGAATCTGTAAGGAGCTGCAAATTGGAAAGTTGTTCAAAATATTGTTGCAACAGGTACAGCTACATGCTGTACATGTGCTTGTGAAAAAAACACCATGGCAGTCACAGTTCCTTCTTCTCTGACTGGTTTATAGGAAAAACTGACCTTTTGTTAATTTTTGAAGGAGAATGGAATTTTTCACTCTTCCCATGTGTTCCAGGGCAACCAAGGTGCCTATGGGGTAGAGACAACTTGAGCATAGACATTTCAACCAGTATATGACTTCCTGGAGCTCAACCTAACCTATTTTAATAGTTCAAGTCCCATAAAAATTACCCAAAGACTTTACAAAAATTTATGTACAGAAAACTGCCTTATATGGAGGCACAAGGGAGTTTCTTGGTTTTTTTTTTTTTATCAGAAAGTGTCAGAAAATGTCTTCATTATCCTGACTTAAAAAAAAAAAAAAAAAAAAAAGAGAGAGTAATTAATCCTTCTTGAAGACATTTACATCTAAATAGCAGTAACTGATCTAATGAACTCAAATTTACTGCACTATAATGAATTGTAGATCATGGAACAAAGAATAGTTGTGATAAAAGATTAATATTTATACAGTGTCATTATTAAACAAAGCCACCCAGAATAATTAAGTATATGTGTATGTAAGAAGGAGTTTCAGTAATTAGTAAGCATTCCTATAGTACATTTTATAGCTTAGGAAGCAAGGAAAACTATTTTAATTGTATTTTAAGGATCAATCCTTTCTGTTGAAAGAAAAGTCCAAGATTTTTGTTTAGTTTTATAGCTAAATATAGAAGCTCTTCTTGTTTTCACTGAAACTGCTGAAAGCTTGGCCACTGACGTCAAGAGAGCAGGCTTAGGCTCAAACAATACTTGTCAAATGTATTTCATCCAATTTACAGCTACTTCTTTTAAATGCCTGCACGTCTTCTAAATGCAGTAAACAGTGTCATCTAGAGGATATTTTTAAGTACTGCATGTCAACCACAAACCGTCTCTTCTACAAAGATTTTGACAAGCAAAGTGAAAGTATGAAGCTAGACAGCTGCCATAGTAATTATCCTTAAAAAAAAAAAAAACAAAAAAAAAAAAAAAATACACTCTGCTTTCAGGACACCAGAAAGCCTAATACACTGTCACAACAAAATACTTGGATGCCTTAAGGCTGTTCATTTAATCACAAGCATTTAAAGAAATTCATTAGCATCCACTACTACTATGAATCATTGATTTAGTTCAATTAATGTGACAAAATATTATATTAAATTGCAATAACTGAAAATAAAGGAATAATTTGTAATATCATGTGGTTTTGACCAGTGCATATTTAAATAATTGCCTTTAGTTATTTGTGCTTAATATAATGTAATGCAAATTGCACTAAGAAATTTCTAAAAAAAATTTTTCAAGCCTAACTAAAGCCAGAAAATAATAATTGTTAACTCATCAAACAATACTATGTGACCTATGGTAGGAAACAATCTCTTTGAAAGGACTTAAAAGAGAGGCATATCTTGAGTGTCATCTTACATTGACACCTTGACATTACTAAGAGGTTTCTATTTCCAACCTTAGATGCAGAGAGTGGCAACAATTAACAAAATCTCATTCCATAAACAGTTGATGAGTTATACAGGTCCTCCTTCCCCTTATTTTATAATTAATTTCTGCCATTTTCTGGGCTAAAATCTTTATCAGACCATTTTTTATTTAAAAACAAAGCCAAAAAACAATCAACCAAAGAAGCAAAATCCTACATGTAAATAACAAGTTGCTAGGAAAGGTGTTATTATTTGCTTTAACTGAAGCTGTGGGGTTTTTTTCTGTCTAGACCACAAACATCTTCACATCTTGCAACTCTCTGCTATCCCTGCTTTGCCAAAGAAGGACATATAAATTTCATGTGTTATCCCTGCTTATCACAGTTTCATATTATTTTGCAAGAATTTAAATATCCAAGGCTGTTTCTAATTTCAGTCATGGGTCAGGCAAGAGTGTAATCTGTATAGAACTTGAGTGCAATAGGTCCATTAGGATGTAACTTAATATCTGTTTTACAAATGAGCTGCACTAAAAACATATCATTGCTTAATGAGGCTATAATGTTAATTAAAAGAATTAAAAAAGTGTAGTATGAAATAAAATCAAACACGACAGTTACATGATACAGGAATTTAATTATAACAAAGTTTCAGTAAAGCTGTCAAGTTAACTAGTTACAGATAAAATCTTCCACAGGTTAATACTGGCTAAAAAGCAATTTTCCATTTATAATTCTGTTATAATTAAAGTCACCATCCATTCTGAAAGTTCACATCACTTGCATTCAACTATAAGCTTACCTTTATATGGGTACATATTATGGGAGTAATGATAGTATTAGAAGGATGACTGAGATAATTAAAAATACTACTGCATCTAGTGCATTATTGCCTGACAATAAAAGTTGCAAACACTTGCATGAATGAAGCTAAAGGAAAGAGGATGCCTGTCAGATTGTGTTTTTCCTATTCTAGTGACTCTCATAAAGCTTGGTGACAAGAATGATAGGACTGTAATCTTCTTTGTGATCGAGTAACAGCAGCAACAGAAATTAAAATAATAAAAAATGCTGTTTCAAATCCATTCATGTAATCAAAAGACCTCACTTTTTCAGGTAAGGAAGAGACCACAGAGGTGATAACATACCCAGTTATGAGGGGCAATGGAGAGGAGGACAGTGGAAGTGCACAGCGTCCAGAGCTTCTTCCTGAAGAGACAGCAATCATGGCCCCGCAGGGACAGGTGCTTTGTCAGGCAGAGCTCTGCTGGATTTGAATGTTTGCCTGGTAAATGCCTTTATAAGGAGAAAACAAACGTTCCTGCACAGAACCTTTCTTATTTT
Organism: Caprimulgus europaeus; assembly: GCA_907165065.1. The sequence continues at coordinate 85,505,399 of OU015523.1, read as the reverse complement.
ATCCACTCTCTTTTATTTTCAGACAGAAGAGCACTGTGAGACTGACTACTCCCTGTGCAGAACTCAAGAGGCAGCAAACACAATACTGGGTAAGTTTCTGCACATTAGTACTTCTAACACGATCACTAATGTTCTACATCTCCAGAGGGTTTTGGTGTGTGAAGACAGTTGCTCTAGCAGGATATATGGAAGTAAAGCGCGAACTCTAATGAAAGAAGTGAAAAAAGCAAACAGTTTGGCTTCCTATCTCAAGATAGCTGGGGAAATCGAAACGGTCCATAGGAGCATCAAATAGGAAAATGTGATCTCTTGCAGTAGATTTTTTTTTTTTTTTAATGGTTGCAAAGTAATGCTTTATGCAATTTAACTGTAGAGGTGATAGACATTTAGGAAGCACTAGGTAGCAAAAGATGTGGGAGTATTCTGACAAAAAGGGCTGTAGCAGGGAAGGCCAAGAGCAAAGCAGAAACAAAGAGAACACCAGGAGAGAGGATATAAATTAGGAAACAAAAGGAGAAGGAGAGCAGCATCTATCTAAGTTTGGTATAATTAAAACAAGATTTTTGATTGCTGGTTATACAACCATACTTCCAAGCTTAATTGTTAGTTCGATATGAATATTTACATTTAATATGTGCTGATATTTGATAGTATCAGAGTGAAGTTGTTCTGTTGTTAAATTATCAGTGGCCTAATGCTTTGACCTCCAGTGTCCTTAGAGGAGAGTATAGATCTGGGTTAAAGGCACTGCCACACTGTCTCAAATTGTCCCCACCAAATAGTCACAGTGCTTGCAGAAATGCTTTCTGTGCTCCATGGAAAAGATCGCATAGATACAATTGCCCCAAGTATGAATCCTCAAAGTAAAATTCTTGATGTAACTACTTCCCAGAAGGTAACTTTTGTCCAAAATTAGTTTTGTTAGCTTATTACAAATGAATAATTGTATGAAAATGAGTAGGAATGTCCATGAATTATCTATGAGTCGCCATGCCTAAGTGTCCTATAATCATCTGCAGGGCTGCCCTGTTATATGCAGTGTTGGGGATTGTTTCTGTTCATAGAGGGTTTATTCTTCTGGAGCACAGCCAGACATTTCCATTTCCACAAGTAGAGATCGCTGGTAAAATTACCATAGTCTTTCATAAATTCATTTTTGTGAGAGACATGGTGCAATTTAAAAACTGTAGGAAGGAATAACCCTGACAAATCATATTTTTCTCTGCTACACTTCAACAACAAACAGTTCTCTCTCCTGTTTTCACTTGCTCAGTAATAGTTAATTACATGCCATATTGAAAATCCTCCGTTGCACTGAAAAACAGTTGAGAAACAGCAGGAGTTTATGAAACAAATACCCGCCCTTACATACCATTTTATGGAACTGGCAAGCTCTCTTGCAGACAGCAATAAAGATGAGGGTAAAGAAGATAGTGAGAACAAGCTTTAGCTGATGGTGTCAGAGGATTGCTGCTGGAACCATCTATTAAATGTGGATTCCTGGTATTGGACCAGATAATCACACTGAATTGATAGGATAGCACAGCCAGCAATGGCAGGAATATGTTTGCTGAAAATTTATGTCAAGGTTGCCTTGGAGCTGCTGGTATCATACCAATATAAGATTTTCTTGTTTGTAGGGATGTGTTTTGTCATAAACATCTGGAAACTTAACATTTCTGACTGCTACTGGTCAGTTGTAAACTTGTTTGAAACTACTGCTGTGTCCTACCTAACACTGGCATCAACAAAAATACCGATCTCAACAGAAGAACAAGGCAGGAAGACACACTATAATTTGAGGAGCTGAAAAGCTTCATATTCTCAAATGGCAGTTTCAGAAGCAGCTTGTATGTTTCTTCTTTTTTTCTTTTTCTTTTTCTTTTTCTTTTTCTTTTTCTTTTTCTTTTTCTTTTTCTTTTTCTTTTTCTTTTTCTTTTTCTTTTTCTTTTTCTTTTTCTTTTTCTTTTTCTTTTTCTTTTTCTTTTTCTTTTTCTTTTTCTTTTTCTTTTTCTTTTTCTTTTTCTTTTTCTTTTTCTTTTTCTTTTTCTTTTTCTTTTTCTTTTTCTTTTTCTTTTCTTTTTCTTTTTCTTTTTCTTTTTCTTTTCTTTTTCTTTTTCTTTTTCTTTTTCTTTTTCTTTTTCTTTTTCTTTTTCTTTTTCCAAAAAGGCCAAAAAAAAAAAAAAGAGAGAAATTTCATCATATTCTGCTATATTTCTCAATCTTCTGGAGTTAAGCCTGCACCAGACCCATGCAGTCAGAAAGCAATGCTAATTTAGAGTGGAAATAATCTAGATTTATGTTCCCACATTCTGGTGGGTTTCTGCTTCTCAACATCAGATTCAAAGTTATTTAATAAATGTCATTATCTTCTGGATGGGCTGTCTGAAATCCAAAGACTTCACCTAACTGCCTACATATTATTTGCAGAAAGAGGCTCTTGTGGAACTTCCCTTTGCATTCATACAGTAGGAAAACAAGTGACAAAAAGAACTCCAAGACAGAAAAAAAGAACAAAACCAAAGCAAATTAAAAAAAAGTTGCTTAGCAATACACCCTATAGCGCTCCAGGGGGATGGTCTTTGACACAGATATTTACATGTTATAAGTAGAGTTTATTGAAAAGCAGAGAAACATTTGTGCAAAAATAAAACCATAAATAAATGGTATATTGCAGGTTTTTTTCAGTGCTGCAAAGATCAAACTAAAGAAAAGACACAAACAAGAAGTACATGTATACATATATTTTTAAAGGCAACTAATTTGGAAAAGGTATTTTATTATTATTATTATTGTTTTTTATTTCACTTGCCCTTTTTTCTCTTCTTACCCTATTTTTGCCATTTGGTTCAATGCACTGAGTGATAGTTCTGTTAGGGTTTATTTTTATATTCATAATTTTGCACCTATGAAAGCTTCTGTGAAAGAATTCTGTGAATTTAAAAAATTGAGTGGTGGAAGAGTGGCAGACTAGAAAAATTACAGTGCTTAATATTTCTTTTTGTGCTTTCATGAATGTTTAAGGTACTGAGAGTCTGAAAGAATGGAAAAGGTGGAAAAAAATCTTCAACATTGCTCATATTATTGTATTAAATTGCAAGGAGCAGGAAAACAAAAAGAAGGTAAATTGAGAACATTTCAACATTTACATTAATTACCATCTCCAAATCTTTTGTGGATTATAATTGAGAAAAATCTGTAGGGGGGAAAAAATCTATAGCAATTGTCTTCATTCTTTCAGGGTTGGGTTTTTTGTTTTTTTTAATTTTTTACAAGCCCTTGACTATTTAGACATCTTCCTTTCTCCCATTTATGGTCCGCTTCCTTTCCAGCACACTGCTACAGACCTAATTTCAAATTGGTAACGGTGTACTCTTTATCCTTTCCCTTCTCGTACACCACATTCAGATGATAAAAAGCCTTATCATGCGAATATGTTCACTGAGCACACAAAATCTAGGCATTGCATGTATTAGTTTTCCTCCCAGATTGATTGGTGCCATGCTTTAGTTACAGGTTTTGTAGTTTCCTATGAGGTACATTTTCCAGCGCAGCATCATATGCTGTCCGGGGTGTATTTCACAGCTTTTTGTAATTCCATTTTATCTCACATTTAATCAGGTATAATGCATAGCATTTTTTGCAGCAAACTCTTGCTAGGAACATTTTACAACATAAACTTGCATATGTATGAAAATACATAGAGATGGCAGGGTATAGAGATGAGGCAGGAGGTAGAGAATATTTTTAACCTCTAACATTCTCAACACTCAGTACAAAACTGTATTTATTTTTATAGTGGAATTTGTATATGTCTTCTGAGGATTAAAAAAAAATGGAATTTAAGGCACAGAAAGTGTCATATTTTGGCTCTGATATTACAAGGCAGATACACCTTGCTGTTTGTGCCAGTACAGATAACTATGTTCTTTTATCACCTGAGAAGGAATCCTTCTGAGTAATAAAAATCCTCAGTACCTTCCTCATCTGTTCTTCTTAAACAAGCAAGTTCACTGCTTCCTGGCTACACAAGTGAATGACATTTTACGATGTAAGAAATGTAGGAGAAATACACATAGGATTAGTTGCTTGTCCTTCAAAAATCTGTTAAATTCTTTTAGCCTTTCCTACCGTTCACCACCCTGTCACTGTGACATGTTAAACAGCCTGAGTTATTCGCTGGTTCACAGTTTCCGTGCACAGTGTGTTTTGCTGAAAGGCTGTGCAGAACAGCAAGGTCAAAAGCTGCTGCTTTGTTTTGTCCTGGATTTTTCCCCATCTGAAGGGAGAGGGAGATGGTGTTTTCTCTGAGAGTGAGCTTAGAGGCTTTACTGGAAAACCTTTGGCAAGTGCAGGGTGGAGCGGGCAGGGAGCCTGCAGCTGGCATGTGAGCCAGCGAGGAAGGAGGGAACACAGACACAGAGGTGGCGGAAAGGAAACTTTTTGAGACAGTCAGGGTAGGTGCAATCCACGGTGAAAACTGCTGGATGGAGAGCAAGGTCAGAAGGAAGGATGGACACAGTGGATAGGGAGAGGAGATATTTATTTTCAAAGGGGTTAAGCTGTTTCCCCCACAAAATCTTGTTTTTCTCTATTGTAATAGTTACCTTGTCCTACCCTGTGATCTAATGAATGATTATTTTTAACACTCAAAGGTCTATTTTGTGGTTTGACGTAAGGAATAATGTTGATACACCTACCTTATGGCTCTGGCTGACTCAGTGTAACATCACACTGACAAGCAATTTGCACAACGAACAGCCTCTCAGCTACAGGACAAGAGGAAAAACGTACTGCATTGCCAGTCTACATCCAGAAGAATTGAGGTGAAAAAAGACTTAGTGTCAGTATGCTTTCCCAAAACAAGGAAGGGGATATGAAGGTAACATTTCTGAACTGGATGTAGGGGAAAGTATTTCTGCTCTAGTGCAATGTCAGCTGCTGCTGGGAGCTTATTAACCTCTGTGTATGACCATTGAGGAATGAATCCCTATCAGTTTACAAGGCATAGAAAATGTTATAAGGCAGAAGATGGAAAAAAGACGTGATAGGACAAACTGAGAGCTGTGTGAAGGGCACATCTTTTTTATGAAGCCTGCTGAACACTGCCTTCTGTAATAGCCAGCTGCAGAACTTACCAGGTTTTGTAACTAACTCAGTGTTTCCTCCGTTCCAGTAAACATGCAGCATATGTTTAAGACTGGGCCTTAGACTTTAGGAACCGTACCCCCCATTCCCTGGCTTCTCACAGGTGTGTGCTCTCAAGCACAAACACCTTTACTAATTATATACTAATAGCCTCACATTGACGTAAATCTTATCCAACCGTTCCTAATTGCCATTGGAAAGTTAGAAATGTGAATAAAAGTGCAAATACTCTTGTAAAAGTAAAAGGAAGTCAGTCAGTTGCTCGTCACAAAAATGAGGCTGATAGAAAAGAAAAATACTAAAAAATACTGCCTTTCAGTAACTTTGCTGCTCCCGAAGTTAAGTACAGCCAGTTAAATAATGACTATGCTAACATTACTCTGTGATTTTTGTAGATGTGTTAAGAAACCACATGGGAAATGACTGCAGAAGCTTAGACAGAAGAGAATCGGGTCCATGGTGATACATTCTTCTGAAAAGTCCACAATAGATTGAAACAATAATCTATTCCTTTGCAATTCTGCCCCAAGATAAAGCGTCTATACATCTTACCGTGTATATCTAGTAATGGTGTCTTCTCTCCTGACTTCAACTTCTTTTTTCTGAAGCCCCCTCTTTACTACTCTTTTTGTGAAGATGTGTGAGTTTGTAAGGGATTCCTCAAGGAAACAAGTTAGATTATTACTCAAAGCTTGAAGGATTTCTTCCACTTGAGTATGATAAGCGATGGTCTCAAAAGGACTTTTCTACTGCCTACCAGAGGACTGAACAGATCCTTGCCGTGATCTCAGCAGCTGCAGAGAAGAACAGGTAGATGCAGCCTGCACGGGTTTTTCCTTCCACTGAGTATAACAAAAAATAATAGCTTTTTGTAGCCAAGCTTTGGACCTTGAATTCAAGAGGGAACATACTGCAAATTCTTACAGATCAGAGGTTTCTAGGAAAGGAGTCAGGCAGAAAGTCCATAGGTTGACTAGACTGTAAACTGAATTGATGTGCTTGTATGTACCTTGATGACTTGGTGTGCACCCCATTTGTCATCACTTTAGTTCTTTTTTGCACAGGTTTAACTTTTTAAATGTATTGTTACTTCAGACAATTTTAATTTTTAATAAAATTATTATACATTTCCATTTTTTGTACTTTAAAATGACCACCTTTGGGAAATATTTTGCTGATACATTAAAAATAAATCACTTTTCAAAAAGTATTGTTACATAAAACTTAAGTAAAATAGTGGAAGTTCAGTTTGATAAAAATGGAGATAAAAACAAGAGAAAGAAACTCTTTTCTTCAGTATTAAAAAAAAAAAAAAGATAGCCTATGTTATTGTTTCTCTGTTTTGTAGAAGTCTCTCACCTCTGTCAACTGAACCATGGTGATGCTTTCACAGATAACATGAAAACATGTTATCACTGAGTAATTTCTGACCTTATTCAAAGATATCTCTTTCTTTACTTTAGTCATCAAAAAGCTATGTGCACTGTTGTGCAACACCCTTGGTGCCGACAGTACTTTGTTGCTGGTGAGCTGAATCTCCAGCTCAACAGTCAGTAGCTGCCGATCAATAGCAACTGAAGGTGACACGTTTCCAGAAGATGCTGGCTGTGAGCTTCTGAACTCTCTGGAGAACGCAGTTTGGCATGAGAGACACCCAGAATCTTAAACAGCCTTTTTTATCCCCTGATCCTGTAGTTATTACTGATCTATGCAGCTCTGAAAGCACTTTTTTTCACCAAGCAGTGCTTGCTTTATGAACATCAAAATGGCACTTTAAAAGGTGAATATGATCCAAGCAGCAATTACATTCTCCTCTAAAGTTCCCAGCTCTTGTTGCCAAAACTATTGTTTCTATCATTAGCTTTATTAGCAGTCTAACTTAATTAGCTAAATGACATTATTTAGTGGCAAGTCCTCCAGTACATCTCCACTAACCATTGCATATTTAATGTGGAATTTATTCGTGTAAGTAGGCTGGCCAGTGGGCAAAAAAGAGATAGACAAAGGACAGAAAAGAAAGTCCAACAGAGGGGCCCTTCCTTCTCAAAATGTTTAACCAATGAAGATGCAAAATGAAAGGACAAGGACTGTCTCCTGTGGTGGATTTCATTATAGTCTTTCTTCTTGAGGCACAAGAGTTAATTGCTGTCAAGAAAAACATGCTAAAATGGATGGCAGGCAACAGGCAATGTATTGAGTGAAATCTGTTTTCCAGGTGCTCTTGCCCAGGCATAGAGAGGGCATCTGCCAGCTGCCTCTTTCCTTTCCCTTGCTTATTCCTTTCAGCAGCAGCAGTTACTGTCCAGACAGTTGTAGGGGAGGCTTCTAGCATGCGCTCCTCCTGAACATCTTTTTCATAGGGGAAATAAGAACAAGGCTCCAGAGAGAGAGATAATTGATTCTCCTAAGTATAACACAGCATGCACAGTACCATTTAGTATAAGATGGCCCAACATATGGCAGTGGCTGACCACTACAGGATTTCATCATATTTAGTGCCAGTGCCATTGCAGTGGCATCCAATGCTTGATAGCTATCAAAGGACTGTTTATATACTTTACTACTCTACTTTGATAGATATTGTGCCCTGGCTTTCACTTCCCTGTACTGCTTTTTAATATAATTTGTAATCCTGTGAGATTGACTCAGATCAGCTTTATGTAATAGTGTCTTCAAGTTCCTTCACTGTGTATTTAACTGTTGCTTCCTTCTGCAGAGGGTAATTTTCCTAGATTTTTATATCTGGATATGTCTCAAAAAACAGAGTAATGACCCTTTTATAGTTTCCTCAGAAAGAAATCTAACCCCATTGCTGCCAAAAAATACAGGGAATTTTTCAAAGTCCTGTTTAGCATAAACTCTGTGCAGATCATCCCTGGCGTATTTGTAGGGGCACGACCAGATGCATATATCCCACCACAGAACCAGCTGTTTATCTGCTACGTTATGTAGTGTAATATATTCTGACTGAAAACAGATTCACATCTGTAGAAGAAATGGAAAAGAAATAGTGAATTTCAGAAAAGGAAGTAGGAGGAAATAGACCGGGTATGGACCACCAGGAACTGTCGCATACATCACAGCCCACTTTCTTACGGTTATGATATCTGCAGAAAATAAGAGGTCAGATGCCACAACTTGGACAAATTGATCTGTGATTTATGGCCTGGTCATCCCATGAAAGGACTTGCTATTTCATTGAATCAAACTTTCTGCAGGCATATAAGAATTCAATTCACAATATCCAGTCGAGGCCTCTCACATGTTGAACACCTGGCCAATGTGCTAAAACAATCAATTGAAGGACCAGCAGCATCTAAAACTGTAATGTAGCATAGGTATTGAGCAGGAAAGACTGAGAATACTCCTAAAGCCCCTTTGGTGGGACTCTGCCAGACTCAGATCAGACTGTTTTAACAGAAAACCCTTAATGGTCAGATCTCAGATGTTCTAATGTTTTGTCTCCACACTTTATCTTCACACCTCATAAATAGTTGAAGAATTTTTCAGTTTTGCAGCTGTTATTGAAATTAGCAAGCTGAATGACTTCTGCTTTTAAAACCATGAATCACAGTTAACTGCTTAATGTTACTACCATAGATGTGCTTTATTGACATCTTAAACCCTTTCATTGTGAGACTGCCTTTTCTTCCTTTGCATATACCTCTGTCAATAACAGTTCCTTGTCCCTACCCAAGTGGCTCACCAAGCAGCTCTTAACCTAGCTGACAGTTAATGATCAGTGGTTTTGTAAGTAATTTTTCTCATACGTTTGTTTATGTGTTAAGGGTCTAATTTATCCTTCCTCTTTGTAAAACTGTGGCTGTAGTTTACCCTGAAACTTCACAACATGTTTTGCTGTCTTCAGAGGAGAGAAAAAAAAAAAAAAATCAATTGCAGACAATTTCTCTCATCTCAGAGATTCTTTACCACTACCAATGCTGAACAGTTATGTAGTTTTTAAAATTTTATTTTATTTTTTAAAGAGGAACTATACTGTATTTCACCTATGGGTGATTGCATTTCATTAGTATCTGAACTCGTTCCTTTGTTTATAAAGGAGTTTGGATTCTTTGATATGAATGAAACATAGATAAAAGTTGTTGTTGTTACCAAATCAAATACATTCCTTGTGAAATGCCACTGTTTTTATCTCATTTCAACAGGGTGAATTTAATCTAATAAATTGAAAACCATTATTACCTAGAGAAAGACTAGGTTATAACGGGTTTTAATTTTTACAAATACCATGTATTGGTCATTGATAAAGACGAAGCATATTCTGCACAACTATGACATTTTACTTACCTCTGTGTGGATGTGAGGCCATCAGAAATGAATACCTTGAATCTGCATCTTTGGGTACCTAAATGTAGTTATAGTAATGTGTTGAAATTCAGATGTTGTGCTGGATATAAATGCAGCATGATTTCCTTCTTTTCCAGGTCATCAGGGAGATTGATAGAGATCCAGAAAGAATTTAAGAAGTACTGCAATACCTAGCTTCTAAGAGCTTTGCAGACAAACTGTATTTTCTCCTTTTTCAATGCATGGGGAAAATGAGGTGCCACAAAAACTTCTACGGTGAGAAGGAATTCACATGAAATAGTCAAGCTCTTTGAAAATACTGAGGATAGAGAAGGGTAGGACCTCAACCCCTTCCTCAAGAAGACATAATTATTTCTCTGACACATGAATTCTCTTATATAAGTGTCTGAGACATCTCTTTTACACACTGCTACCCAAATCCTGACAAATAAAAACTGAACAACAAGAAAGCCTAGAGAAAAGTCACAGTCACTCTCAATATAGTAATAAAGTACTCATCTTAAAGGAGTCTGAGGTTAAAAGTGAGGATTCAGTTCTCAGAGTCTCTGTCCTAGGAGACTACTAAGAAGCTGGATAAAAGTGTTTTGTGTGATGCTGTTCAACCATAAATGAGAGCTGACCATCCTGGAAGTCCCTTGGTGAGACTAGCCATTTAACAGCGTTACTGGGCATAGGCACAAAGCAGTGTGGCAGCATCAGCACCTCTACTATGAAGATGATTGAACAGGGAATAAAGGGTCTTCATTTGCATATAGATGTAGATGGCAGTCCAGCAAGGCTTGTGTGCAATGCAGTAAAGCCACAATGTCAGTGCTCGTTGTGCAAGTCCATTTATAGATGTAGCCTACTATGACAGTAACACAGTCACAGTACTTCCAGCACCAAAATGTGTTTATGGCAGATCACTAGCACACAGTCTAAATTTATCTTGAATTCTTCAGCACTGCAGGCTACATTTTTTCTTAGTTTCCAGATTCCACAAGCCTGCAATGTAAACTGTGTCCTGTAATTAACATTACACATCAGGGTATGGACAGCCTCAATTTAAGACTTCTTGTTTACTAAAAAGATGAAAAGGTGCTTGTCATAACTGTAAGTGGCTGACTGTGATCCAAACAGCATTAACAATAATGATTTCTTATTTGCTTCCTATTTTATCTCTATTTAAGCAGACTGAAGAAGAAATTTGAAGAGTGTATGAGACTCTCAAAATTCCATGTAACTTGTTGAAAGATCATGAAGAAATATGTAGCAATATTTAGGAAATGACTAATACCTTCTGAAACAAAGCTTTCCCTTTTGCTAAAAACCTTTTCTGTTTTCCTGTTGGATTCTTTAGCTTACAGAAACATGAGTTAAAAATATAGAAATATTTTAGTATAAAAAGCGTATTCTTAGTAAGGCTTATGCTACTCTTAGATCAATCGGTCTTCTCAAAGAGATTTAGTTTCTTTCTTCACCTGAAAAATATCAGAATGAACAACAAATAATGATAACAATAAAGAAATACTTTTAAAAATACAAGGAAGAGAGAGTTGCAATGCCTCTGCATGACAAGACTTTCAATTAATTTTTGAAGTGTTTTGAGATGCCTGTAAGATTCAGCATTTTCTGAAATAAAGAATTATCATTGCTGTAAGTTGTAACATTATTTCTAAAAGCATAAAGAATAAAACAAGATGAAAATTTCATTAAGGAATAAAAATGTTAAAATGTTCAATCCCGACAAGTTGTTCCAACTCATAGTTTTATTGATCAAGCTCTGTGTAGAGGAAATGTCAATGCTGAAGGTGTCAAAGAATCTACACTTATGCTGATTTTCTATTTATTACTACAGGAATATTCAGACATTTCAATGGCAGAGAACTATAGGAAACAATGTACCAAATTTGTATGTCATAAAATGGTGTGGTTGAGCTCAGTGAAACTTCTAGGTGTAGTGTCAGAATTTCATTCCATACCTTTGTCTTTGGATGTTGCCAGCAAGGAAATTGATTTATTTTTTAATTCTTGGGGGACACTTACAGCCATTAGACAGAACTACTAGACAGATCAACAGGAAGCTGCAAATGGGATTTTTCTGTAGCTTTGGTGCTATGAAAATGGGACATAACTGCCAAAGCTATTGCTTGTGTTGTAGAACAAATTCTCCCCTGATGTAAAATGACACAATTCCATTGACTCCAATGACGTTACACCCAATTTATGCCAGGAGAATATGTAGCTCTTTATCCATTTATCTATAAGCTGGTTGCTGTGACTTAATTTCAAATGAATTATGTTACTGTTCTTGGTCTGTGCCCTTGCAGCACTTTATTACTTAGAAGGCTAGTTCAGCAGAAATAAATAAATATGTGGTTTGCAGTCTCAGCAAACATCCTAGCCAGGAACAATGGCCTCTCCACAGTGTTCCAGACTAATTGCCCCCAATTTTCTGCTCTAACCTTCATACCCAATGCATTCCCGTCTTGCTCTATTCTCCTTACTCTTTTTCCACCCAATCCTCATGTTCAGATTTTCTCTAGTGTCAGCAGATCTTTAACCAACAGCTCTTACATATTCAAATTCCTTTAGAAAATAGCTTCCTCTACACTGATCATAAGAAATATGTATTACATTTAAGAAAGTACATTTTTAAAGAAAATTATATACTTTAAATCTTTCCTTCTTAATCTCTAGTCCTGCTAAATGCTAGCATACTCTAGCATTTATGGAAACAAATACTGTCATTATAATGGTGTCCTGTTCTTATTAGTACATCATCATCCAATTTTTTAAAAATTTTGTATTCAAAACCTGCCATCGAATATTATAAGCAGTTTAACTGACATTCATGCAAGTAGGAAGATTTTTAGGCTTATTTTAAGGCTGATTGGCAGCAACTTTCTGTTCAAAATCTGAATGCAGTAGCAATAAGTTAATGATAAGCATTAATAAAATCGTGCTTGAGGTCATTGCTTAGATACTAAGGACCTTTTGATGATTAGAGAATGTGTCTGAAAATTGTTCTGGGCACCTACTTAACAGCCTGTGACTTTGGAAGGCATTAATCCAGAACATTGGCTCCATTTTCTCATTAAGTCTTCTCTGTTATAGGAGGTTGTTTGTGAGGCTTGTTGGAATCAGTGGTGCAAGGGAAGGATGAAATTAAAGAAACTGGTCTGAGTGAAATAAGTAGTTCCTAGCTACTTACTTTGTGGGACACATGCTGAATTTAACAGAATTGGTTTCCACAGTCCAGCTGCATTTCTGCTGAGTAGTTCAGCCAGGTGTGGAGCCTGAGTCTATCACCTTTGTGTGCTTATCCACTATGAAAGACCGTGGATCGTTCTGTTGAACACAGTGTGAAGGTAAAAAGTGAAAGGAAGATTCATGAAAGCCCTGTTATCTTTAAAATGGAAATGTTATGTTGTCATTGAATTCTTTTACTAAATCTAGTGTGAGGAAAAAGCACATTTTACATGCAAGTACACGTTTTCAGTTAGGTAAATATTCCTGACTGGACTTTTTCCTATCTGTGCTATGTTAAAACTTAAATGCTAAGCTATCTAATGTTGATATGTTTTCCAAATATAACCTTTATCCTTCCTTCCCTTCAGGTTTCTTGTTCTCACTCTGTTCAGTTCCTGCACCAGTCCGGACTGAGGGGATTCTATGCTCAGTTCCTACCTTTTGCATCATATCTCTCTCTGTCTTCCTTACCGCACCATTAAGATAACCATACTGTACCCAACTTGTGCCTTATCTGACCTGGTGTTCTCCTTCTAGTGTCCCCTGAGGACACTTAAAAAGAACCATTATGAAACATGATTATTGCTATGGAAAACTTAACTCCTAGACTCATTTAGTTAGCAATGATATAACTTTTGATAAACTCCAGAGTAAAAAAAAAATAGAATCTTACATCATCTCTTTCATACTGTACATAGTTCCAGTGTCCCTGTGGTGCTCCCAAATACGGAATCATGGTATAATGCTGTCTTTTCTTTAGTCTATGTATTCAAGTTTTTGATAAAGTCTTTTCCTTCTGTCATTTGTCAATGCATCAGACCATATACTCTGGGTAACTTTTTGCAAGCATAGTAATGTTCACTAGGGTTTAAATGCAAATTCTTAGATAACTTGACTTTACTGGGGGGAGAAAATGTGTAGATGTTGTTCCAATCTGATATTCTAATATGGTTTAAAAAAAGATGATTTAATGAAATTTCCAAGAACTTAAAGTATTAACTTTCCACCAGATAAATGTGTTTGTAAAATCAGACTAAAAAAAATCTTTTTCAGTGTAGATTGTTGATACTGTATTTATATCGTGACCCTAAATGCAGTCAAATGTACTTTAAAAACAAATGATATTGAGATTTTTGAGAGGTATTCACGACACTAGTCTTTTACTTCAGTTGGTATTACTTCGCACAGCCTGGTCTGTCTTTGTCTTTATCCCAATGCTCCCCCACTCCCCAGTGCTCATGCATTGGTCTGTTCTTTCCTGTCCCACACCTGACCAAAGCAAGTCCTGTCTCTTTTCAGTAAAATATCAGATACACTATTTGTGTTGTGTAAATAAGAGTTAGTATAATTAACACGAGTCATTGAAGAGAGCACTTATAGTGCAGTAGCCTGGATAGAAAACTCAATTCACCCAGAATGATTTGAGCCTAAGCCTATCCAATTTTTTTGAAGTATTCCTACTGACTTCATGACAGCTGATCTATATGTTTGCTCTACAGAAAGTTATGCACATTTATGAAAATTTTTACTTATAAAATCATAGAATATTTTGTGTTGGAAGGGACGATTAAAGATCATCTAGTCCAGCTCCCACTGCTGTGAGTAGGGACATCTTCAATTAGATCAGGTTGCTCATAGCTCCGTCCAAACTGACCTTTTGCAATATCTAGCTGAAGAATGTAAAGAATAGTCCTTCTTTTTCCTCCATACTTTATTCTTTATTATAGATTTTTAAATACTGCCATATGAGGAGTTTTTTGTTTGTTTTTACAAGGGGAAAAAAATAGAATGCTTTTGTTCCATATGCACTTTGTAGGAAGGTGTGATGTTCATATATTAAGCTAGTATTAAAAAAAAACCCAACCCAACAAATCAAACCAAACCAATCCAAGAAAAAAACAACTGCAAAACCCTGGCAAAAAAAAAAAAATTAAATCATTTAATGTCAAATTTCACAAGTCAGAGCAATGGAATTTCAAGATAGGACAAAAGAAATTTCCCTACTTTACAAGCCATTTCTATATTTTAGGAACAACTTCAATTACAAGTTTTAAATATACATTTAATTTATATAAGATAGGTCTTGTAAATTAATTGTGCAAGAAACTGTTATTTCTCTTATATTCCAGGCAGTTTCTCCAAAACCTACTATTTATCTCCACCCAACCATGACTAGCTTCCAAACATGAATTCACTGTAGGTCAGGTTCTGCTTTTGGCTTTAAGCCTATGCCTCTTTATTTAAAGTCTCCTACATATACAGAGGGTGTTGACTTTAATCTTTTCTGTGCCAGTATCATTTCACCACAAGTATCAGAAGGATTAATTTATCACTCTAAAAGTGCAAGTAAATTTAGTCTATTTAAAAAAAAAAAAAAAATTAAGTCTGAACTTCTGAAAAGATTCTTAGAATTAAATATGAAATATGAGACTGCTTTGGAACAGACACTTTCTTTCTGTGTTTGATCAGAAAGTCTTTTTTGTTTACAGTTTTCCTGAGTTTTCTTTATTGGCCAATTATACTGAGTATCTATTCAGCCTAGTACACATTAAGAAATTCACCAAATTGTGTGCTGTTGCCCTGTTTTGAACAGAGTTCAGTATGGCACTTATTATATTCTTACCAGCTTTCCGAACAAAGCAACTTAACGTTTTTCCTCCTAGAGTAAGATTATTCTGCCCTAGTTTAGGCATTAAAAAAAAAAAAATATTAAAAACTATATGTCTAACTCACCCTTTTCTTTCTTTATAGTTAACAATGAGAAATGGGCATCTCAAGGGAATGATTTGTCTCATCCTAAGATTGGTATCTAGGATAGGTCAGATGGATTGCCCTTTGGAGGTGCCAATTTCTTTCCAGTGACTATCAAGGGAACTTAGGGTGACTAGCTCAGCCTTATATCTGTAACTTTTAGGTGTATGAAGTGACATAAGCTGTTCTTCCTTATCATAACATTTTCTAAGGATATGAATAATTAATTTCCTTAAGAAAATATTACCTTGAAGACAATAGTGTTTTGATTGAGACCCAAAATGTTGAAGACAATTCAGTATATATATATTTGCAATATTATATGCTGCTTTGGCAGACTCTTGCGAGATTTGATGAAGCAAGCAGAGTGAGCACTGGTGCTCAAAGGAGCATTACCTGTACTTTTGGACAGGATTTTATGCAGAAAAATAAAATGTATTAGTGGAATTAATCTCACTTAACTTTACAAAACTACAGTAGAGACATCTACATGTGTTGTAGCCTTTGTAGGCCCCTTTTCTAGCCAAGAGGCAGAAATAAGACGTTTCAAGGTGCAATACTTCTGATCTATTTTAGATGCTTACTTTAAAATGCAATGAATAACAATACGAAAGTTCCTGGTTTTCTCCACTGATTTCTCCACTGAAAGCAAGACTAGTGAGTGTGATTAACTCAGGTGTAGGTACCAGATGTATTTCTCTGTTACTCATGGACGGAGGAGGAGAAAATAGTATCAAATGGCTCCAAGTAGCCAAAATGTTGTGCTGTAAATGTAAAGTCTCAAAACTGTGTGATGAACCTCAGCTCTTTAGTGTTGCATAATGCTAATGTGTTGCTGTGATATCATTTAACAGCTGTGACATCGTACAAATATTTATGGCTCAAATGTGACATTGATTGATGATAAAATCAATTTCAGCTGTGTAGAGACAATTATTCCACACACTGTTACCTATGATATCCTTTTTTTTTAAAAGAGCTTAGAACTAATTTACAGTGATGGTAGAAAATTAACAACACTGAGATGCTGAGAACATTTTGTTAACATCTCAAGATTTTTGATATAGCCACACATCATCATGAATACTTTTATTTATAAACTTATTTTTACAGTCTGCTCTGCCATTTTGCAGACTGGAAATACTTTAACTCTGAAAGCTTTTTTTCAGTGCTATATGCTTCTACTTATTCTGCCTGGGTTGTTATGTTATATTTCTTCATCCTAAATTTCAGAAACATATTACTTTTATTGTTCTAAAATCCTTCGTCAGCCTGAAATTGGCACAGTATTAATTTTTGTTGTTTATGTGGAGCTTGTGTAAATATGTATTTGTAGATGTATTTGTGAGAAAAAAAGTTTTCTTTTTTTTTTTTATCTCTCACAAGAATATTGCCTTGTAAGCTTTGAAATAATTTTACCTTCCATTTCCAGATAACTTTCCTTTTACTTCTGTATACCTTTCCCACCACCAATTTCCTGATCTCTTCAGGTCACCTTAGAGTCTTCTACTTCACAGTGCCTTTACTCCTACACTTTTTTAGTCATCAACGGTTTTAATCATGTCTGTATTTATATGCGTGCTAAGAAAACTCTACCAGGACAGAAAAATATTATGGGAAAAACAATAAATAAATAAAGCAGCAATTCTATTTCTCCTTTTTACACTGTGACTTATATATGCATATATATATATATATATATATATATAGTGTTTGAACATTAATTTATAAATATATTATTTTTGTTTTGCTAGGCTGAAGAGTGCCAAGCAACCTTGGCTTTCATACTCTACAAATTGCTGC
Source organism: Caprimulgus europaeus (assembly GCA_907165065.1). The sequence goes on along the minus strand of OU015523.1, from coordinate 85,488,137 downwards.
ATACAGGCTCTACTGACACAATAAATAACTATAAAGTGACAGTAAGAGAGACTATGGTCTGGGATCACTTGTGAGGTCTAATGTCATTCACTAAATGAAAGAGAAAGAGTCTGTTAAAGAGGTTGACATATGACAGCCCAACCTTTCTCCACTTTACTAATTTTTTTGAAAAAAATACCAAGAGAGAAGAAAATATTTTAAATTATTAAAAAACCTGAAAAAAACCCCCATAAAAGACCCCCCAAACCACTCAAACAAACCATGGGGGGGATTATATCAACCACTGAGTGATTTTTATTTTTACTTTCTCCGTGTTATTTATATTGCTCCAGTGGTGCTTTACAGAGAAGTTACAAAAAATTGCATGACCACTGATCTGTGGATAATATAATCACATCTTTTCTTATTTATGCTAATAAGAGCATTAAACCACTGGGTAGAACGAGACTGAAGGATGGGAGAGCCATTTTTTTTTTATTTTTTTTTTTTTGTATGCCTGGAGATTAAGAAACTACTGATGTGGTGCAAACCAGGAAGAGTGAGCACCAAAACAAAGCCCACCATATGTGGAAATTTATCCCAAAAACACACAATTCATCACTTCTTTGCTGTAGTTTGATGCCTTACTTCTGAGTTGTAAAGTTTCATAGGTGGCCACATGTGCACAGGAGGAGTGACCCCTGGGGAGTGAGGTGACCAGCACTCAGCTGTGCTCCATCATGACCTGTGCTGGTGGCAGATGGACACCTTGGGTAAACCTGGACCTGCAGCCATGCTCACAGCATTCCTGAAGCACACCTAGGTTATGAGCCTTCTCTGGAGATCAGCAGCTGTGGATGTTTCCACTGAAATGCAGGGCTAGAGGAAAGGTGTCCCTTTTGCAGTACTCAGCCAAGTAGCTCCTAGTTCAAACAACTTGCAGTTTAGGGTGGAAATGAGAAACCTAGTGACAATTTTTTTCTCTGCTTAGTATTTAAACCCATACCTTCCTTCTGAGTGGCTTCTCTAATTTTCAAGTGAGGGAAAGCCATGACAACCATGACTTGTTTCCCACTGCTGCACCTGCACCAATGTGCAAAAGCACATGTGAGATTCCTGGGACAAGGTGGAGAGAATTTAGGAAACTGCACTTTTCAGACAAGTGGATGGTACGTGTTGCTGATAAAGAGAGACTTGCACTCAAATCCTTGTGGCCTGAACTGTTTATGTGTTTTTACACTGCATGGTAACTGGATTAGAAAATCAGAAGTGGACTGACAATGTCCAGAACCCCATTTCCTCCACAACCAAGCAGTGCCCTCTTAAAAGCAGACTGCTGAGTTATCCTTCTCTCCTGTTCTCCACGTGCCATCACAAGTCTTACATTCCTTTTCATACAGTCATCTGGCTACAAATACAAGTGCTGCACTTGCTCAGACTTCAATGTGGATGTGAATTTCCTCAGGGTGAATTGCAAACTCAGCACAGGTCCCTCTCTCTTTGAGCAAGTGTACTTAACCACTGCAGTAGTATGTACAGTCAGAGAACACTACTGACATCTACTCTTTAATGAGTATAAGCCTGCTCAGTTAAGCCTCCATACTTTCAGGAAAGGGCCTAGCTTCTGATCCTACATTGATAGTGGCTTCTTGTCTCTGAGAAGGGAGGTCTGCATCTGGAAATACATACATTTTCTGTTGACTAGCATTATACAACTTCTCAATAACTTGCTCTAGGCGAATGTGCTTTGGCAGAGGGATTGGACTAGATGATCTCCAGAGGTCCCTTCCAACTCCTACCATTCTGTGATTCTGTGAAATGCAAAATGGTTTTCTAGATCATCTTTATCAGGCTGTCTTTAGCCATTGCAAAGCAATCTGTGAGGGTGCTTAAGTCAGGATCTGTGAGCCACTGTTAGGTCCAGGTGTCTATATCTGGGATGAGGTGAGACCAGTAGGGTTACGTCACCGTGTTATATAGGCACTAACTAGCACTGCGTTCTAAGTGCTTTAAATTGCTCTAAGCAACTGTAGTGTTCTTTCTCTCTTTGCATCCCAGAGAACTGAAAGGATACAAACACAATTCCCCTGAAGGGACTAAACACTCAAATCATACTGTGATTCATTCTAATTATAATTATTTTGTTTATATATATGTGTGTGTGTATATGTTTCATAGAACTATGGACATATGTTCAGTGAATTCTGAATCTCCCAGTTGTGATTGTAGTACAGTTCTAGTACTCATTATACTCTACTTGCGTTGTCCATAAATGAGGAAAAGGAATTTTATTTTTTTTTTTTCCTTTATCAGCTTGGTAATAATGCAGGGTTTAATTGACCTCTCTACAAGCAGAAATTCTAATTCTGAAAGAAAAAGTGAAATGACAGGAATCTTAAATTTTGTGCTAATAAATCTTGATGAATCACCCTGAAATAGCTGGCTCAAACAAGTCAGAACACTGTCAGCCAGCTCCGTTTGCCAAGAATCCATTTCTATTCTAAAAGATAGATGAGGTTCCTCATTGTAGAGAATGCAGAGTGCTAGTGTTATGCCCTTTTATTTTAGAGTTGATTTATTCCAGTTGTGATGAAAGGTCACAAATTTCAGTGTTCCTCTTGATTCCTCCAATTCTTATAAATGAAACTTTCAACAGTAAGGCTAATAAGATGTCTGAGAGTACCCTTTGTGTCAGTCAGTTCTCCTACCACCTCCTTGTGATTCAAATGACCATTATTAAGATATATTTTAATTTTGGGCATTTATATTATCTATATTGTAAAGTCCAATCTAGTGTTTAGTGAGTTAATATAAAGCTTTTGGATCACTACACTGGATTCTGAATCAATTGCTTTATTACCTACCATCCTTAATCTTCTTCAATATGTCCCTTGTATGTTGACCTTGGCATGGCAATTAACTCCTAGGGAAAAACTGTAGTAGTTCAGTAAGTGTCTGACACTTACTGCTAAGTGACATGACATTGGCTAATATGGTACTGTATTCTGCAAATGACCATTGGTCTTAATTCTGGAACAAAATTAAATTAACATGCTCCTTGTTGATCACCATACTTATGTTTTGACGACAAGGAGAAGCTATTTGAAATACTGGATCCAATTGTATTCTTTATTCTGAAGAACAGAATTATAAATGATGATAATGAAGCTGATAGGAGGTAGGTTATAAAACCAGTTTCAAAGCTATCCAAAGCAGATCAAAAGGATAGTGTAAAATTATTCCACATTATATTCTTATTTAATTCAATAGTGATGGGCAGAGGAAAGGGCAGGAGGAAGGAAAACCTGGAAGATTCTTACTGGATTTTATTAGGGGTTGTCAGGATTTAAAAAAGACTGTTTATTATAATATAAAATTCTGGATTGAGGCTTAGCATGAGATCAAATGTGAAAAATGGTCCTTAAAACTATTGGACAAAATAAGATGCTATAGGAAACAAAGTAAGGTTGAAAATTTCCATTTCCATTTTTAACCTTTCAGAAAGGGTTATGTAAAGAACAGAATCCCATGATACGGCATTGTATTCGGGATACCTAGATTCATTCCTATTTGTGCTTCTAAATATTCTGAGATGAATTATTTCCTGAGCTTTTATTCCAAGCTCTGTAGAACAAGGATAATGGAAATTACAACTGGAATGTTTTTAAGCATTCTATGGTCAAAAAATGAGAAGAATACCACGAAAAGTTAGCAGCCACAGAGGTGAAAATGCAGCTTTTGCTGAAGAGATTGTAGTTCTAATCAACAGTGAGAGAGAGAATCGAATGGCACAGATTTCTTAAGTGCAGTGATAGTACTTCAGAGAACAATTGGCCAAATTAATCCAAACAATCTGTTCATAGGCCACTATTTAACATTTTCAATATTTGAAATAATAGTCAGTCCTATTATGCTGCTCTGGAGAAAAGACTACCAAAGAGTCCTAGGGCTGGGAGAGTCTCCAGGAGTTGACTTGATCCATCCTGTTGCATTAGGGACAGCTTAGCCTGTGTAATTCCTGACAGCAGCTTAACTAGCATCAAGGCCTCCAATGATGGAGCCTTTACAGTTTTCCCAGATAAAACTATTGCATGGATTTGCTATGTTTATGATTAAAAATACACTATAATGCCTCACCTAAACCTTTCCTTTCTTCAGTTAAAGTTGATTCTTCATATTCAGTTCACTAACTCTACTCAATGCAATTCTTGCTCAATTCTACTTAACTTCTGACTTGAAGAATGTGATATTCCTCCTCAGTTTTTTTTTTCTTTTTTAGGCCAAACAAATTAATTTCTGTCATAGGTTATACTGTTTTCACCAATTAGTACACCTTTTGGAGGTATGACATTGAAATTTTATTGCTCCTAGCCCAGACTTTGCCAGGGCTGTATTTATCCATGCGTTTGCTCAATATAAAGACAATTCTTATTGCTAGATCAAAAAAAAGAAAAATAATAATGAAATTTACTAAGATCATAATTGGTAAAACTTGTGAAACTTTTGCTAAAATAATTTTTATCTTTCTAAACTATTTCTAATAACCCTATAAAGTATACATCATTTTATTAATTTCTTCATATTTTATCTATTCATAGTTCATTCATGCATTTCCTGAAATAATCCCCAAATTTTAACATCGATGCATTTCCTATTAGAACAAGGAAGGCCTTACAGCCTTTTTTGTTCACTGTATGCAGAAATCCAGAATCTGTTTCATGTAAGCAAAGTCAAAATCCAGCACTTTAAACTGTAACTGTGCCTTTACTATGATATTCATATTATTTTTAATAGAACTCTTTTTGCTAGAATCTGGCTCCGAAACATAAGTTGTTTAACAGATATAATTTGGTTGCTAAGCATTAACAGTTAATTATCATATTAATAAACAGTTATTACTCTCACTCTATACTGAACCATACCAAAGCAGCATTATTATGCATGCATTGCTCTTAGGCAATGTAATTGTCCTTAAAGGAAATCATTACAATTTAAATGAAATTGGGAGCTACAGGTTAGGGAAGGCTGTAGGGCATGCACAATACATACTAAGCAAGGAACTGTAATTTCCTCAAATCACATCTTTTCAGTAATTTCACATCACAGGGCTATCTCTGTTTAGTTAAGAGAAAAACAGTTTATTTTTGCCTTGCAATTTTACAGGGGCATTATTTAACCAAGGACAATCTAGTCCCCAAAATGGATCATATTATTTAATATAGGTTAGTAAACTATGACCATAATTTCAAATTTGTTTTATTTCAGACTATAATCTAAGGAATTAATTTGCTTTGGCACTGGCACATGCTGCCCAAGCAGTGTGAATCATAGACTGAAGGCTACAAGTACCCTGAATGACATTCAATGTAAAATATATTTCTGTATGGAAATAACTGCATCTCTTTTTGCTGACTGAAATTTTACTTGCTTTTGTATGCCCTTTCTCTGTGTTTAACAGATACACTAAAGACTTGTTCTGCTCTATGCCTCTTTTTCATTGTGAAGAGGTTAGTTATTTGACTTAAACTCTTTGTCATCTGCTAAAATACAAGGAGTTTGAACATTAATTCTTGGAATCTTCTTAGACTAGTAACTAATTAATGTTTTACACTGCCATAAACTTTTCCTTAGTTTAAGTGAATGAGTCACATTTATGAAAAGGTTATATCATGTGTGGTTGCTAAGGAATTTTCAGATGAATTAGCCAATAGATCAAGATTATCTTTATTAGTAAGAATTATTTGACAAATAACACACATGGCAAATTTTATGTCACATAGAATACTGTAACAGAAAACAATCTGTAGCCTGTCCTTCCTCTTTTCAGCAGCAAAACATATTAAAACATTTTTCTTGGCAAAAAGAGTGCCAAAATCATTAAGAAAATTCCTCTAACACATACTAGCAATGTAAGTCTGCCTTACATTTTCTTTTTCATACTCTTTGAATCTTTTTTCTTTCATATATGAACTGTATACTCATCAGTATACAGTTCAATTGTGTCAATAAAAAAAACAAAACAGTGATAGAAATCAAGGCCAATACAGAGTAGATACATCAAAAATCTATGTACGTCTCTTTTTCCATACTGGTAAAAAAACATAAATTACATATGGTTTGTAATAAAACTAAAATAAATCATAGTGGAGTTCAGAAGAGTGATATTTTTATGTCTGCTATCCAGAACTATGATAAGAATATAGGCTAAATGACACAGAAATTGAAACCAAGTGTCTTTGACAAGAAATTCACTCTCCTGTCTTTAATACAAGCTTTTAAGGGTCAGATTCTCCCTTTTTTGTCCCAAGTGTCAATCTGGAACACTATTCTGAGTCCTTGACATAAACCAGAATAGAATCTATTTCCACATTTGCATCATTTTCTTATAAAATATCATAATGATATTGATAATATTTCTTTAATACTAATTGAATTTTTAAAAGCTTCTATTCTGCAAAGGAATACTTTCTTTTGCATTTAAGATTTTTATTTTACAAAGCTACAGTCCTTTGCAGTTTATGCTGCAACAAAAATTCCATATAAAGCCTGACTTTTCCATATATTTAATTTTAACATAATAAAAACTATACTTCTTTTTAGGTAGTTGGATTTCTACCATATTTGAAATAGTGGAGCTAAATAGTGGATTGCTGTTCCAATCCTAAATATCAAAACACTTAGTAGATGTCTAAAAAAAGTATTTCAATTTTTCCTTTTAAGAGGTGAGAAAGGAGGAAAAGAGGAGAGAAAAAACTTTGTATACCAAGGCAGTTGAGACCCTTTCACAGGATCAGAGAGTTGATGATAGAAATCTATTTTCAAACTCCACTAGGGTTTAATTGTGAGAGACAGAACGATGCACCTGCTGAGGGCAAGGATGAATTTTGGGAGGCTTGCTCCTATTACCTGGTAGAAACAGTCCTCAGACAAACACTGCCAAAGAGGCTTTTCTATGGAGAACTGATTATATGCAATAGAGCAACACATTAATTGTCCTAATTAAAATACATCATACTCTAGATGTAAACAGTGGAGTATTTTGAATTGGAAAATTTAATGCACTGGTTTAGTTAATCATTACAGATTTTTTTGTTTGTTGATGAGTAACATGTGCTTTATAACTCCTATATAGTTCCTAATGTCTTACCAGGCTTGGAGGATGTGGGGTGATGATCTGGTAAAAGCATAGGCCATGAAAGCAGTGGAGAAAAGGCAAGGAGAATGCAGTAAAGGGAAGGAGACAGGATGAAGAAAACAAGTGGAACAGTGGAGCAGTGGGAAACTAAGAAGGGAACCTGAGAAACAAGAAAGTGAAGAGGTATTCCAACACCTCTGTGCTATAAGAAATGCAAGTAAAAGCTTCAAAGTGAAATTTTGGGTTTCACAAGCTTGCTTTCTTCCTTTCCTTCCTTCCTTCTCTGCTTAGGTTATAAACTTTTCAGAGCAGCTGGAGGAAATCAACCCTCTGTATGCTTGAATGACTCTGGGCAGTACAAATGAGTCATCAATGAATTTAGTGTGCAGCAGGAAAGAGATGATACTGGAACAAAATGTTATGGTGTAGTATTTGTGTAGTGTCTAGCATAATGGGCCTCCGCTCCTGACTGAGGCCTCTGGGCATTCCAGTGATGTAAATATTAACTAATAATAATAAAAGGACAAGCACTTTATTTGCATCAGTGTTGCCATCTGTTGTGTAGACTGAATCAATATCAAGTATATGTTTAGCTTCGTGTGCTTTTCTCTAAGCAGTACACTTCATTTGCTGCAAAGAACCTGGCAGTTTTCAAAGCTTCCGGTACATTTTTAGCACTGAAAGACATTATCAATGATTTTTAAATCTCCTTGCTAATAAGCAGTAGTTGTAGAATGATATTAGAAATAGCATATGGATACAGTTTCTGATTTCACTACAATTAAAAATATATATAATGATAATCTTGATCTTAATAGATATTATTTGGAAAGGAAGTGCCAGGCTACTTACATAGCCTGGGATGTGGGAAGGGAAATTTGTGCACAAATATGTTGAGTGATTTAACATGAGCATATGTCAAAGACACCAATGAGATTATGAATAAGAGCATCAGCACATTATTTAGAATTTTTCTTTACACACAGATACACAAGTAAACAAGATTTGTTCTAAGTGATAAATTAATAAATAAGGTGGAATTTTGCCTGAAGTAAAAAAAAAAAAAAAAAGACACAGAATAAAACACTGGCACAAATAAGACATAATAAATAAACTGTGATTTTATATTTGACACTTGTACCTTATCAGAGTTTATATATTTGACACTTGTACCTTATTTTTAATCACTCATGGTAATACTTCAAACAGCACTAGCAGGCAGAGTGGCAATGTTTAAAAACCATAATGACCTGCAAAACTCTAGGTCTGCTGGCCTAACATTTATCCTGAGAAAAATAATTGCTGAACTGCTAATATGGGATGCTAATATTAAAACAAAACCAAAAACAAAAACAAAACCAAAAACAAACTAAACCAAAACCATCAACAACTTAAATAAAGTGATACAATTAACACCATTCAACATAGATTTAGAGTTAATAGAGTCTGCCAAGCTAGCCTGTTACCTGCATTTGATGATTCTGGATGTTCAGTTGAAAAGGTAAATCTTACATAATTTTTAAATGTTTTTTTTTGGTGAAACATCTGTTTTATTAGCACATGGGATTTTTTAGTTAAGAGATTATAAAGAGTAATTGTACTGGTCTGGCTGCAAAGGAATTAATTTTCTTCATAGCAACCCATGTGGTGCTGTGTTTTGGATTTATGACCAAAACAGTGTTGATAATTTTTTTTAGTGATAGGACAAGGGGCAATGGGAGCAAGCTGGAACACAGGAGGTTCCACAAAAACATGAGGAAAAGCTTCTTTACTGTGAGGGTGCCAGAGCACTGGAACAGGCTGCCCAGAGAGGTTGTAGAGTCTCCTTCCCTGGAGATGTTAAAAACCCTGCTGGATGCATGCAACCCTGTGCAACTTGCTCTAGGTGAACCTGCTTTGGTAGGGGGGTTGGACTAGATCATCTCCTGAGGTCCCTTCCAACCCCTACCATTCTGTTATTCTGTGATAACATGGGGATGTTTTAGCTAATGCTGAGCAGTGCTTACACAGAGTCAAGGCCATTTCTTTTTCTCACACCATCACACCAGCAAGTAGGCTGGGGGTGCACAAAAATTTGGGAGAGGCCACAGCTGGGACAGTTGACCCCAGCTCCCCAGCCAAAGGGGTATTCCATAGTATATGATATGCTCATCAGTAAAAGCTGGGGGAAGAAGGAAGGGAATATGAAGTTATACATTTGGAGTTATAACATTTGTCTTTCCAAGTGACCGTTATGTGTCCAGAGATGGCTGAACATATGCCTGCTGGTGGGAAGTAGTGAATGAATTCCTTATGTTGCTTTGCTAGTGCATTCTGCTTTTTTTCATGTGTTAAACCAACTTTATCTTATCATAGAATCATAGAATGGTTAGGGTTGGAAGGAACTTTAAAGGTCATCTAGCTCCAACCCCTCTGCCATGAGCAGGGACACCTTCCACTAGACCAGGTTGCTCAAAGCCTCATCCAACCTGGCCTTAAACACTTCCAGGGAGGGGGCATCCACAGCTTCTCTGGGCAACCTGAGAGAGTGTCTGACCACCCTCACAGTGAAGAATTTCTTCCTAATATCTAATCTAAACCTACCCTCTTCCAGTTTAAAGCTATTACCTCTTGTTCTGTCATGATGGGCCCTTGAAAAAAGTCCCTCCTCAGCCTTCCTATAGGCCCCCATTGGGTACTGGAAGGCTGCTATAAGGTCTCCGGCAGAGCCTTCTCTTCTCCAGGCTGAACTGCCCTAACTCTCAGCCTATTCTCATAGGAGAGGTGCTCCAGCCCTTGGATCATCCTTGTGGCCCTCCTCTGGACTCATTCCAGTAGATCCATGTCCTTCTTATGTAGAGGGCCCCAGAAACGAATGCAGTACTCCAGGTGGGATCTCGTGAGAGTGGAGTAGAGAGGAAGAATCACCTCCCTCGACCTGCTGGCCGCACTTCTCTTGATGCAGCCCAGGATACGGTTAGCTTTCTGGGCTGTAAGCACACATTGCCGGCTCATGTCGAGCTTCTCATCCACTAGCACCCTCAAATCCTTCTCCTCAGGGCTCCTCTCAATACATTCTCTGCCCAGCCTGAATTTGTGCTTGGGGCTTCCTGCACCCAGATGCAGGACCTTGCACTTGGCCTTGTTGAACCTCATGAGGTTAGCACAGGCCCATCTCTCAAGCCTGTCAAGCTCCCTCTGGATGGCATCCCGTCCCTCCAATGTTGACTGAACCACACAGCTTGGTGTCATTGGCAAACATGCTGAGCGTGAACTCAATCCCACTGTCCATGTCACTGACAAAGATATTAAACAGTGCCAGTTCCAATACTGACCCCTGAGAAATGCCACTTGTTACTGGTCTCCACTTAGACATTGAAGTTTTGACAGCAACTCTTTGAGTGTAACCATACAGCCACTTCCTTATCCCCTGAAGAGTCCATCTGCCTAGTCCATGACTCTCCAACTTAGAGACAAGGACGTTGTGCGGGACAGTGTCAAATGCCATGCACAAGTCCAGGTATGTGACATCAGTTGCTCTTCCCTTATCCACCAGTGCTTAATTCCATCATAGAAAGCCACCAGGTTGGTCAGGCACAATTTGCCCTTGGTGAAGCCATGTTGGCAATTACTTCCTCACTTCCCATGTGCCTTAGCATAGTTTCCAGGACGATCTACTCCATGATCTTGCCAAGCACAGAGGTGAGTACTGACCAGCCTGTAGTTCCCTGGATCTTTCTTGTTCCCCTTTTTAAAAATGGGGGTATTGTTTCCCCTTTTCCAGTCCGTAGGAACTTCATCAGACTGCTAGGAGTTGTCAAATATAATGGGTAGTGGTTTACCAACTTCATTCACCAGTTGTCTTAGGACCTGTGGATGCACCTCATCAGGTCCCTTGGACTTGTGCATCTTCAGGTTCCTCAGATAGTCTTGAACTTGATCTTCTCTTACAGTGGGTGGCTTTTCATTCTCCCAGTCCCTGCTTCTGCCTTTTGTTGCTTGAGGGATGTGGCTTGAGCACTTGTTGGTGAAGAATGAGGCAAACAAGTTGTTGAATACCTCAACCTTCTCCATATCTCAGGTGACCAGCTCTCTCGTTTCCTTCTGGAGTGGGCCCACATTTTCCCTAGTCTTCCTTTTATCCCCAACATCCCTATGAAAGTTTTTTCTCTCCAGACAGATTTAATGGTGCCAGGGCTTTAGCTTTTCTGACCTGATCCCTGGCTGCTTGGACAATTTCCCTGTATTCCTCCCAGGCTACCTGTCCTTGTTTCCACCCTCTGTAGGCTTCCTTTTTATCTTTGGGTTTGTCCAGGAGCAGCTTGTTCATCCATGCAGGCCTCCTGGTGGTTTTGCCTGACTTCCTCTTTGTTAGGGTGCATCACTCCTGGCCTTGGAGGAGGTGATCCTTGAATATTAACCACCTTTTTTGGGCCCCTCTTTGCTCCAGGGCTTTATCTCATGGAACACTATGCAGCAGGTCCCTGAAAAGGTCAAAGTCTGCTCCCCCAAAATCCAGGGTAGTGAGCCTGCTATGCACCCTCCTTGCTGTCCTAAGGATCTTGAACTCCACTATTTCACAGTCACTGCAGCCAAGACTGTCCTTGAGCTTCACATTCCTTACCAGCATCTCCTTGTTGGCAAGAATAAGGTCCAGCAGAGCACCTTGTTGGTATCTGCTGTACAAGGGGCTAGATTTAAACAAACTTGGCATTAGTCAGTCTATGAAACTTGGGAAACAGAGTTCTGCCCTTGGCTGCCTTATGTGTATATATGGTATTGCATTTTTGCTTCCATGTATTTCACATTACTATTATGATATGGAATAAAACATCACTGATAAAGACTGGAAAATATTAAATAATGGAAAGAATGATAAGTTTCTAGAAAGTTATATGGATATTTCTAAACTAGAAATAAACAAACTTGTGTTTTAGTATGTCCAAATCTGCAGTCACACAGTCACAGTCACAATTTGAATAAATTGGAAGATAAGAAATTCTATTCCAGGGCTATGTGACTGGGGAAAAATAAATTCATTTATCAGAGACTTCATCAGCTGTATGGAAACTCCCACTAAGACACTTGAACTGAAAGAACTGATGTGAATATTGCATATACAAGCAGGACAACACTGAGTTGGTGTTGGGACTGCACTCTGCATTCAGCAATGGTGGAGTAGGTAGTACAGTGCAGTGTCTTCCTAGTGTCCACATTTCAGAGGACAGGTGATCATGGTGGCCACTTCCTGCTTTATAAAATAACATGTTCTAAAATATTGTAAAAGTAAAAAAGAACTTAGTAGTATTCTCTAAGTGAAATCACTGTGGCACCTAGTTGTTAGAAAATCAGAAATGGTTGGAAATAGCTGAATTTTGTGTGCAATCTGTTATGAATGGTACAGCAAAATTAGACACATTAGAAAGTTTTCTATTGCTATGCATATTTTATTCCAGAATGGCAAATTTCTTTTGAGTCATATGTCTAAATTAATCGGTTATATATTTACCCTCCTCCATGGTCAGAATTTTTTCCTAAATCGTTGGCCAAGTAGGTGCTTTCTAAGACAGCTTCTTATTACTTTCTCATCTAAGATAGACCCATGTAAGGCCTGAGTAGATTTATTGTGCTGTAGGAGGTGGAATAGGTGAATTAATAGATATTCCACACCATTAATTTCTATGGTGAAACTCCAAAAATTATTCATAAGATTGTCTAAATTAGAGCCCTTCCTGTTAAACTCACTTTGAATCTTTTTTACTTGCTTTCATTATGCTGATATATAAAGGACTGTAAATTGGTGCGATCATTATGCTAGGAGGTTAGAGGAAGGTGTAAGTTAAATAAGTTGGGAGCCTGTTTGACCTGTATTGTCTTCAGAGTCCTTGGTGTGCAAACTCATGTAAATCAGCTTTCTCCTGTTTGTTTTAAAAGAAATTCACAACTATATATCAGTATTCAAAAATGTTCATATATAAAATGAACTCAGCTTGTTGGCAAAAGGCTTAAATGAACATAACTTTCCAACATATTACATATAAGTAATTTCATAGGTGCATACCTTCTAAGACTAGAAAAGACCATCTTAATCATCTTGCCAGGCTTTAACACTGGCCATGGGACATTTTGAACTAATTTTTGATTCAGTTCCAATAGCTATAACTGGAGGAATAAAGTTACAGTATTTTTTTTTATTTTCATCCTCTTGCACACTTTCACAATAAAAATGCAAAGTCCAGAATTAAACTCTCTGACAATACAACTTCCTTCTAGCTAGCTTTCCTAAATTTACAAGTGTCTGTAAACTATGTACTGAAAAGTACGTAATTAGAACATAGATTTTAAGAGAAAAATACATAATTATATTTTAAAATTTCCACTAAAGAAATAAAACATCAAACTTAAAGCCCAGGAAAAATTATTAATTAAAACAGTACTGATTTCCACAGTACCAGTAGAACCTAAGGAAAAGAAAGTAAGACTAGGTGTTAGAGAATATGATGTATCTTCACATGACTTTTTAATGCTTGACCTATAATTTCCAAATACAGCCTTTTGAATTTCTCTCATGAAACACAGAAAATGACTATTCTTATGCTGCAGGATTTTTACTTTTTTGTTTGTTTGGTTTTTTGTGGGTTTTTTGGTTTGTTTGTTTTTTTTTTTTAATTCATGGCCAAAACAATTCTGAGATGAATGAATGAAGGAGTTAGCTCAATAGTGAAAGGATATACTTTACTTTCTACTGTTCTTTTGCATATTTATGGGTATGAATCTTACCCACTGACTATATGTATGATTGTGTTTAGTTGGAGCCTAGTTCGTTAAATGAATTATTTTTGCAAAATTACAAGTGTTACATGACCTGTATTCCAGACTTTGAAATGGGGGATTTTATTTTTGTTTGTTGCGAAGGTGGCCTATTCTGATGCTACATCTTGACAGCAATTGTTTAAAATGGACAAGGGGCATGGAGCATCTGTTGTTTATAAAACACAGTAGCTGCAATAGAGAATGACTTTGGGGACAGCATGAGAAACACAGTAGTATCCCTTCAATAAAGAGATAGTGGAAGATGGGACCTTGCTTCAGAACAGGTATTCAACAGGATAATACTGAAGATAATTATGGAAAAGAGTACAGAACATGGCTATGAATCAGGCAAAACACATACCCAAAACAAATTCAATGCCATGCTGTTAGCAGGGAAACAGACCTGCAGTGTTTGGCTTGTGCATAAGTATATATTATGAAAAAGATGTGTTCTTGAGAATGATCACACATTTCTTTCTCATTGTAGCTACCACAACATATGGCTAGATATATGACAAGAAAAACTTATCGGGTCAAACTATTTGTTTGGATTTCCTACTTAATTAGTATAGATGCTAATGATCGTAATTTGAGTAAATCTCAAATGAACAAAAGTTTTAGTGCAACAGGGGCAAATACAGTACATTGCAGACTTGACTTTCTGGCTCAGCTCAAATTTAAATTGGCCAGAGAAGTCAAAGATTAGAAGAAAAGGTTCTTTAGGCACGTAAACAAGCAGAAACAGAAGGAAAATATTGGCCCGCTGTTAAACGGGAGAGATGAATTAGTCACCAAAAATGCTGAAGAGGCAGAGGTTCTCAACACTTTCTTCACCTCTGTCTTTACTAGAACTGTTGAGCCCCAAGCCTTGGGAACAAAAATCCAGGTCAATGCAAACATAGACCTGCCGTCAGTGAAGGAAGAGTTCGTATGCAAACTGCTGCAGGAGCTTGACCCCTGTAAATCAATGGGCCCAGACATTATCCACCCGAGGGTGTTAAGAGAGCTGGCTGACATTGTTGTGAGGCTGTTCTCCATAATCTTTAAGAAGTTGTGGAGATTGGAGGATGTCCCAGAAAACTGGAAGAAGGCTAATGTCACCCACATCTACAAGAAGGGCTTAAAGGAGGATCCAGAAAATTATGGGCCCATCAGTCTTACTTCAACCCCTGGAAAAGTTACAGAAAAAATCCTCCTGGGGGCTACCACAAGTCAAATGAAGCATTTGGTTGGGAAAAGCCAGCACGGATTTGCCAAGGGTAAATCATGCTGACAAACCTGATTGCCTTCTATGACAACATAACATGCTTGGTTGATGTGGAGCGAGTGGTGGATATTGTCTGCCTGGATTTCTCCAAGGCTTTTGATACAGTTTCCCACAGCCTCTCCTAAGGAAACTGATGCATTACAGTCAAGATAAGTGGTCCATGTGGTGGATAGGGAACTGGCTGACAGGCAGCACCTAGAAGGTGGTGGTAAACAGCTCCTTTTCAAACTGGCAACCTGCCACAATTCAGGTCCCTCAGGGCCCAACACTGTTTAATATCTTCATAAGTGATTTGGATGACAGGATCAAGTGCTGATCATACCAAACTGAGTGCGGAAGTAGACACTTTGGAAGAGAGAGCCACCCTGCAGGAAGATCTGGATAGGCTGGAAGAGTAGACTAACAAGAATCTTATGAAGTTCAACAAGGATAAATGAAAGTTCTTGCACCTGGAAAAACGTAATCCAGGGGTGCCGCAGGAAAAAAAGACAAGAAAATACTGGTTTGCATCTACAAGGGCATCACTAGGAGGGATAAAGAAGTCATTATCCCACTCTACTCGGCCCTTCTCAGGCCAAACCTAGAATACTGTGTTCAAGTTTGGTCCCTGCTATACAAAAAAGATGTGGACAAGCTGCAGAGGCTGCAAAGAAGGGCCACAAAGATGATCAAAATTCTGGGAAGCCTGCCATTTGAGGAAAGGCTGAAAGAACTGGATTTATTCAGCCTTGAGAAAAGAAGGCTTAGGGAGACCTCATCACCAAGTTCCAGTACTTAAAAGATGGCTACAAAGAAGATGGAGACTCCCTTTTCACAAAGAGTCACATAGAAAAGACAAGAGGTAACGGGTACAAGTTACCTGGGGATATTCCAATTGGACAAAAAAGGATAATTTTTCACCATAAGGACAATCAGCCATTGGAATAATCTCCCCAGAAAAGAGGTGGATTCCCCAAGATTAGACACTATTAAATTTCAGCTGGACAGCGTACTGAGTCATCTTTTCTAGACGATGCTTTTGCTGTACTTTTGCGAAGAAGTGTTGGACCAGGTGATCCTTGAGATCCCTTCCATGATTCTATGATCTCAATAGTATTTTATGGAAAGCCTCCATAGAAGTAAATTACCATAATGAAGTATTTTAAGGAGCACAGAACAAGTAAATGGCTTTAATATCTGTTTTGAGCATTCCTGCTGAACTAGCTTTTGGAGAAAGAATACGAAATATGTAGAAAAGCACTTTGACATGAGAGCGGGGAGAGCTTATGAGAGCTATGTCAAAGGGATGTCATATCTTCTAGTAAAAAAAAGGTCTAGATGACACTTCTAAAACTATTGTTCCAAGGACTCCCTGGAAGTGTTCAAGGCCAGGTTGGATGAGGCTTTGAGCAACCTGATTTAGTGGAAGGTGTCCCTGCTCATGGCAGGGGGGTTGGAGCTAGATGATCTTTAAGGTCCCTCCAACCCAAACCATTCTATGATTCTATGACTCCTGACAAGGGGTGAGGCTGACCTCTGTGTCTCTGTGTTGCTATATATAGCTCTTCACAGATAAGGTTGTGAAGTGTATATCAGAGTGCTTTAGAGAAAAAGGGAGGAAATAAAGAAACATCAGAACCTATCCCAAAACGTTAAAGACTACCCAGAAGAAACAAGAGATAAATTAATAACATACCAGTTTCTATTAATAATGGCATGATTTTTCTTTGGGGTGTTTTTCTGGGGGGCCGGGGGAGAATTGGGTTAATCTTTTTTGTGGATTTGGTTTCCCATTCTAGAAGACTACCTTAACAAATGGAATATAGCTATTGACTGTCTTCTAGCTGTATTCATAGTTTTTGTAGACATTCTAGTGAAGACTTGCTACTAGAAATATGTTTACTGCTCACATAACAAATATTTGAGAGAGTAAATTATGAATTTTTAGTCTAAGATATTTTCATCAGATACTTGATTTCATTTGCATTTTCCATTCATTGAACAAAATTTGTATGTCAAGAAAAATAATATTGGATTTGAATAAATGGTTCAAATGAACAATTTAAAATCTATATTATTGAGAGAAAATATGTGGTGAATAGTCGCAGGTAATGAATAGAGTTGAGAAAGTATTAAGCTACTTGTGGGCACTTGACACATGGAATAGAGGCTAAATGTTATTCAATTACTCACTGTGAATAATTTACTCTTCCACACTCCCTCAAGTCACTGTTATTTTGATCTGATCATATGGTGCCAACAGAGGCTACAGGAGCATGACAAGAGGAGCATGTCATCCTCAAAAGAAGAAGGATTTTTATTATTATTATCTCATTTTAGTGATGCATTGAAGTAGCAGGGATGTTTACTGACAAACAGGAATTTTGTATTACTCAGGGCACTGTCAGTAAGAAAAGGCTGTCTCTATTTAGCACTAAAATGTAGAGACTGTATGTCCTTTAAAAAAAAAGGAAAAGATTTTTTAATTGTGAAGGTCATCTTCTACCTAAATGCTTCATGAATGTATGGAGAGAGGTTTCAATATATGTCAGCAAGGCAAGGAGAGAAAATACAGTTACTATGTCATGAAACTTTAAAAGGTATAAATAAATAAATAAATAAATCTAGAAAGGTCTTGTACATTGGTATAAAACGTAAGTGATACTAATCACTATTTCCTTGCATTCTTATTTCCCTGTAAAGCTTGATACTTGCTCTGGTAGGATTAAACTTTGCCTCATATCATCATAGAAAAGAAATAATTTAGTATTAAGTAAGACTGAATTCGAAAGGAAAGGGTACATGTTGAAAGGATAATTAGCTGTTACATTTTCCCCAGAAACACAGGGGAATATATACTCCTAAACTTCTCTTAGCTTAAGTATATTTCCTCACTGCTGTCTGTGAGTACATCTCTGGTGTTAATCAGTTTCAGTTCCAAATTCCCTCTGGCATGCAGGTCCCCTGCCCTTCCAGATTGCATGAATGGTAATTTATGCTGAAACTCACAATGCATCGAGCAAACATATACAGAACATATTTTAAAAGTGTGGTAGGAAGGACTGAAGCCAAATTTGTTTCCTCCTTTCAATATTACCCCAACCTCATATATGCCCTAACTACACACCCTGGGCATGCAATACCTGGCCTCACTTTCATGCTGTAAAAAGATCATTTTGGTGAACTGCAGCAGAGCCCTCACATCATTCACTTTGTCCAGGGGAGAAAAAAAAATACATTTAAGAAAAAAATCATGACACCTTGCCTACATGAGTCTCAGAAAAGACCCAGCACTGATTTCTATGTATTGTGGATATAGCCAGACTGCTTTAGTGAACTAGTGCTCAGAAGTGTGGAGCACTATTCCCTACCTCTTGGTCTGTAGGCAGGGAGCACTCCCTGGAGTGGATAAGTTTAACAGTGTAGATATAAGCTCTGGCATCCTTTCAGGGCACAAGTCTCTCTGTCTCTCCGTCTGTTACTACTTCTCATAAGCAGGATGCAACATTGTTTTGCTGTCATTGCTCCTGTTCAGATTCTACTGTCATTTAAATACCTCTTCTCCCAAAGACATGACAGTACATCCTTGGTTTACAGGCAGTCATCAGAGACACATATAAACATGTGTTGCTCTGGAAGATCAGATCACATAAAACAATAAATACCTGCACATGTTTCTCTGCCTCAGTTTTATCATGACCAGTGAGCATCCTTAGGTTGTGGGAAAAAGCTTGTAAAAGAGCCCAAGGGCCACCTTTGCATTTCTTCTGGAACAAATACTTCCTCTGGGCCATGAAGTATCCTTGCATTTCTGCAGTTGTCTTTCTCCTTTCAGTCTCTCTCACTCCAGTCATACAAGACTATACGTGAACTGACTAACCCAGCAGAGATTCTCATGTACATAATGGAAAGAGACCTGCATGTCCTTGTTTCACTGATGCATCGGTTGTTGTGTGTGAAAGTTAAGTTGATGGTGAGAGAAAGCTCCTGTGCTCTTCAGCAGGTCCCCTCCCATGGATAACTGGTGGATAAGGACTATGAGGTTTATTATAGAGCACATACATACAGAAGAGTCTCAGCAAACCTTTCTGTTATGACTGTCAATCAACTTTTTCAGATTATGCCCAGACAAGTTACTGAAGCCTTTACAGGGTAATCTGTTACCAAGTAATGACATCTTTCACATTCAAAAGAAAAATACTCTCCACTGAATGTGTCGCTTTGTTGAACATTACTCCATTTAAGTCATCAAAGTTTAATGACTCTTGTTGTCTGCTCTGTGATAAAAGCAAATATTTCTCATAACACCACCTGTGGGATTTAGCTCAAAGCTGAGCTGAAAGTCAGCAGAAAAAACAGGCAAGGCCCAGGTTCAAAGTGATGTTTGAGACCTGACATTTAGCACTAGCATTAGATACCAGCATTGAATACGAAACATAGTCCATAAACTGTAAATAGATTAATTTCTTAACTTCCTCATAAATTCACTTGTAAAGCTATTTAATATGCATGTAATGCTTTATATTGGAGCATATGCTTTTATTTTGAAAGCCAGTTGTATAAAATTAACATTTAAAACTTGGGAATGGGTCACTCACTCCTGAACATTTTGAATTCTCTGAACACTTGTGGGTGGGTTTTTTTCCCTTATGATCCCTATTAAAAAGTCTGTAACTAGCTATTATCTTCTAATAGTTGAAGACTGGGGTTCAATCTGTCACCTGTTGAAGTAGGCAAGTATGTCTAAAATAACAACAGGTGTCTCATTAAAGAGATTAAATGAAAAATTAGAAATAACCTTTAAAGCAAGAAAGACAAGTTTAACATCTTTCTTTCCCTCTGCTCCCCATGACCATAATTCACACTAATTTCCTTAAGGTACTAGTCAGTATTTCGTGAGAATTGCCTTGACAAAAAGAAGTTATCATGTATGAGGTAGCCTTTGTATTTTTGCAGTGACATTTCCTTTTCACCCGCTCTCTGCTATATATGGCTCAATTAAAATTTCTGAGACTAAACTGTATCAGAAGGCAAACTAGAAACAACTTTCATTTGTAATTTCCACGAGACATAATGTCTTCTGAAAACTGTAAGTGGAAGTGTGTGCTACTGAAAAGGTTTGACTTGTATTTAAAGAGCATGACAAGTGTCCTCTCAGGAGCTTAGTCTGACAATCACTGTAATAAATGGGAATGTTATTTTTTATTTAACCAAGTGCATATTCAGACTTCAGCAATGAAATGTAGAGCAGCACGGTCCTACGTCTGATTGTAAGAATGCTTTTTAATCAGCACTAATAGCCAGCTATCTCCTCATCCTTATTCAGACATGGGATTTCACATTCCTCAGAATCAGTGGCAGATTCCCTCCTCAGGTTCACTTCTAGTTCAAGCACTTCATCAAAGCTTCAATCCTTGCCTTCAGAAGCATGGTGCAGGTGCAATAATAAGACTGAAAGACAAAGCTATTTTCTGGGTATTAGGGAGGAAACATATAACTTTAGAAATGATCTTGCATGCTGTCATCTGGAGGTCAAGTAGTAGGGTCATAGGAAGGAAAAAGACCTGGAAATAAATAATTTCAAACCCTATGAATTGTAGGTAAGGGTCCTGTACAGAGTCTACAGAACATCTACTTTATATGACCTTGCATATCACAGACCACGTAGCACTTTCTAGCATCCTGTTATGAAGTAAAGATTTACGGTACAAGATCAAGACTGTCAACCATATAGTACTTCATAAAGAAAGCAGGATCTCTATCCATGTCCAGGATTCCTATAGTCAGAAGAAATGTAAGAGGTAGAAGTTTCACCATGGGCTTTTACTCACATGTAACCTGCATGTAGCACTTCAATTAGACAAGATCCTCAGCTTATACTTTTCTTAAAGTGGCTTGTTATTTAGATGCTGTACAAGGAAAGTATTTCCTTTGGACAGGGAAAGAAGTTTCTTTCATAGGAAAAATTGCTTAATGCCTCCCAGATGTGTAAGAAAAGTGAAAAACGATAGCTCATTTGAGTCAGGGCTTATGGCTTAGTGAGATTATCAGTTCTCTGAATGAAGAGTTGTCTGCCCTGCATTTCTTTGGTTTCATTTAGTGTACAGACGGAAAAAAAAAAAAAAAAAAGTATTAAGCTGCTTATGCCAAATAGCAAAAGAAGAGGGACTTAATAATCTTTTTAATGTCTATCAAATATATGTTAGAATAGCAAAGAATCTCAGTTTCTCGGACTACATTTACAATTCTCTTATCTGATGTACAGTGCCAGTTAATTTGTTTGTGGGAGAAGATTTTAAAAGAAAAGGGGAGCTATTTTTCTGTGTCAGCTTAACAAATAAAATCTGTGTGCTGTGGATAGAAATCATTAAAACAATCTATCGTCAAAAATTGATTTGAGATGGGTTCATTTTGCTAGTCTTTTTATAGAAGATACTAATTTGAATTTTTTGAAGAAAGATGAGTGATACTGTGGAACAAAATATATCATGTTGATTTAGGAAAACATTAAAGAACATAGAAGGATTATTTTGGTCAGTTTTTCACACTTGCATGCAGGGCATTCCCTTAACTGAAAATATGATTGCCCTCAGCTGATTACCAAGGAAGCATACATATCACTCACTTGGTGTTTATATGACTAAACTACCAGAGTTGAATGGTTTGTTGAATTAGAAGGGTAATTATAAGCAGGACTTCAAATCTCTGCATAAAGGTCTTTCATGGTACAAGAAACTTGTAGACTAAATCAGCTGGTTAGTACTGATTGTTTCAATAGTCCATTAAGTGTAGATACCTATAACTATGGTCAAATATTGTTATGCCATCATTTGCATGTGAAGATGAAGAGTAAGTTGGTGAAATCTGCCCAAAGCATCTCAGACTTTTCAAAAATCTGCAATTACAGGAAAGTCTTTAGACCTCAAGATTTGTATCTTCACAAGAATAATAACATCTTAAATTCTTTTGAGGAGTCCTTCCATATGATGAATAAATTAATATCACCAATATACATACAGGGGAGAACTGCAAAATTATCTGTGTGAAACTGGATTCATGCATTAGAGCTATTAGATTGTTAATGGCTTTTTCAAACATTAGAACCCTCATTAAAGTATCCTTGACTTAATTCTGTTTAAAAAAATAAAAAAGTTGCAATTGACACTCTAATGCTGCTTTACTTAATCTTCATGTATTATTTATTCATCATAGTCTGCCATTGCTAAATGATTTAAGAATAAATTTTCATTGTAAGAGAAGTGTCACTGTAGTTAGATCATTATGTATTTCCAAGAACATGTATTACTCTGGAGAGAAGAAAATATTTTTAGCTTTCTTATCATCATTTTTTTTTGCCAGTCATCTCTTTTTATCTCTCTTGCGCTTATCCTTCATCTTTTAACCTCTAGTTCAGAAAATGCTTGGAAATTACTAAGTTTAAGCATATACTTCAAGTTGATGAGACTGGAAAACTTGGGTTTAGAACATTGTTAATTATTTTGCTAGTGATATTTTAACACTTTAAGGACTCAGAGAACTGTCTGTACTTGTTCTCTTTGGTGTAAAAGTCAGTCATTATAACTTTATTATTTCTTTATGACAGTATAACTGTACTGCAACTGCAACATAGATTGTCAGACCTGTACTAACTGTTCTCCATGTAATGCCTTTTAAAAAGAAAAAAAAGTCACAACTACCAAACTCACCTGTTAGGCTTATGTTTATGTCTGTGAGGGTGGGTGGCAATACTTTTACCTAATTTAAATCACCAAGAAAGTTGTGCATTTAGTTCAAGCTAAGTAGAATTCAGTTCCCAAAACATTTAGTCTAGTGACATTTTAAATATCTTAGTATGCTTTGTGTTGCTTTCAGCAACAGTTCCAAAGTGGTCTCCAAAAGAGTCTCTTTCTGTCATGTTTTCCAACCCCACCTTGATGCTTCATGTATCCTAGAACTCTTGAAACAAAACAGAATTCCTATTTTGAGGCAAATTGACTACATCATTGACTCTTCAGTGGAAATAAATTATCTTCTGAAGGTAATTCTGTTTTTTTCATGGGATTAACAGAGTTTGGGGCAACTGCTTTGCACATGATGATTAAATTTTAGCTGACTGAAGTCAAATGAAATTATTTATTTTCCATGCCTTACCTACTAGCTGAATTAAGTCTCTGCTCTGTGATGTAGTTATGTTCTATGAATAATACAGAAAAGTATATGAAATACAGTACATTAAAACCTACAGAAAGGTATATAAAATATTAATACGAAGAGTAGAGTGTATAATATTATAACCTTTGATCTGTATGCAATTTGGACAGTGATTTTGGTCTTCAACTTGTAATGGCTGTGTTTTGTTGAACAGTTTACAGGCTTATAATATGGGACTTTCTCTAAATGTAAGAAACATAAACCTATGTTTCTTAGCTTCCTCAAAGTAAAGTGTGAAAAATGAAAGCATGAGATTTATATTAGAAAGAATATTAATTACCCGTGATAATAAAGATAAGCCTATGTAACATATATATGTGTTCTAAGAACTTTACAGAGTGTAATTAATAAACTAGGGAAAGGAGGGTAGAACAGCATAAAAGTATGATTTATTTTTGCTTAAATTTGTAACATTTTTTTCAGTATTTTATGGTACCCATATTTTTACATTATGTTTTTGCAGTTGTGCTTTATAACTTAGCAGATGATTGTGACCTGAAAGTCTAGGTCAATACATGGTGTTTGAACTAGGCCTGAAAGCTACATGTTGGTGATCAAGAATAGGAGAAAGAAGTGAGGTGTTGGTACTTTAC
The DNA here is from genome assembly GCA_907165065.1 of Caprimulgus europaeus. Next base: position 85,464,181 of record OU015523.1, on the reverse strand, counting down.
ATAAGAATGTTAGTTTCTGATTTTTAGGTTTCATTAATCTTCCTTTACAATGATACAATTTCCTGGCTTTCAAATTTCTTATTCCTTGCAAAACGTTCTAATATTTTTTTTTCTAAACTAATGGAGAGATGTATCTGCAAATTAGTTATTTTTAAGGAAATTTGGTTATTTTTAGTTATAGAAAATCTAATGTTTCTATTTAGTCCTAATTCTGTTTCTTAAGGTGTTATCAGACAGAAAGATGCTTCAAAGGACTGCTTTTGCTGAGTACCTGATAAACAAAAGCCCTGACAGCAGCCCAGTGCCTGAGAATCTTTTAAGCTCTGCTTCTTCCTTAGCCCTGGTAGTTTGTCTAATCCTATAAAGCTCATAAACTCCTCACTCCTCAGTGAAGACAGGAGAATAAACCACATTTTCCGTTTTTACAACATGCTGTTTTGGGGATATGCTGTTCTGAAATACATTAGGATAATGTAACAAATGCAAATTACTACTGATTTTACAGCCTCTCAAATCTCACAAATGCCTTGTCCAATTACCCTCAAACTTTCTAGGGGGGGGAAAAAAAAAGAAAATCTTCTTTCAGAACACCACACAAGAGAAATTTCCAATAGAACAGTCTGGTGTTAAAATTAGATGGAAGAACCTAATTGAGCTTGTAATGGAAGGCACTTACAACCTTAGCCATGGAATGACTACCAAAGTTCCGTAATACCATCTATTTCAGAAAACAGAAAGCTTTAGACAGACTACCTGTCAGAGTGTTCAGAAATAGTGGGAAAAAATGCTAGCCAGGAGAGATCTTTGTTTATCACTATGCTGATATTGACACTTATTGTATATCAAGAAAAAACCCACTTTTATGTTGACTAATTAAACATCGCCCATATTTGTGTTGAAAACCTATGAAAACCAAGTACTTTGGGGACTGTGTTTACCAAAGCCAGCTAAGTTATTTTGTGTTTTTAATTGTATAACACATGACAAAATATGGTAAGAATCTGTTCTTAATTCACCTATTAAAGCAATTATTTCCAAGCTTTCAGCTAAGGCACCACCACTTTTCTTAGTTGGGCCAGCTCCATATTTATACACACATACATTTGTTTTATAACACATTTGATTGTCTTGGACAAAAACTTTGCCCATGAGAGTAAATAGCTTCCCTCCTACACCTTTCTGCCTGAAGTTTGGCCTTGGGAGACCATTTTTATGCAGGTAATCAGGCCTGCATTAATTTAATTTAAATTTAGACACCTAACCTCAGTGGCTAAATTATGATCAGAGCTGCCATAGGTGATTCAGATCTCCACTGACTGTGTGAGAAGCTGTCAGCAACAGTGCTTGGTTAGGTACCTAAAACTAGTTGGGATAAATGTTATTCAGTGTGCCTAGTGCTCCCAAGTCAGGTGAGGCATGAACAGGAAGAAATCAGAGTGTTGACTCCACTCCTCAATGCAGGGTCCAACACAGCTCTGTTTTGTAAAGGGATTTGCTTTTTGTTGCTGGATTAGATCAAAAGAAATTTTCTATGTCATTGAGCAAGAACATGTGTGTCAAAGCATCTCTTTCTCACAGTGTCTTTCAGAATTACTAATCTATGGACACACTGTTCCTTTCTCAGTTTTAATCTTTTATATATTTTTAGTGCATTTTTTTTTCTTTGGTTTTGTTTTGTTTTTTTTTCTCTTCCTTATTTTAATAAGACAAATGGAACTGAGGAAAGATGCAACCTATGGAAGCTTAGGAACTTCTGGATAGTATAAGATGGAGGACATCTGTTTTACTGTTTAAATATGTACACATTGGTGACTGTGATGGTCTCTCTGTTGTAGCTGAACATTTCTGGTAGGTTCAATGTACTGCTTGTAGCTTGTGAACTACTGAACAAAATGATACTTCCAGTTAGCTAGTTAGTTGTATTTAGGCACTACAATGTTCCTATAACAGAAGAATACAGATGTAATGCTTCTTGGATTTCATTAATTTTCTGGTTTATATTTCAATACTTTATGTTTTTAGGGTAAATCCAAATCAGCTATAGGTAAATAAATAATGTTTTTCACAGTAATACCAACCTACAGGTGTATTCAACAGTAAGATGAACTGTGCCTTGAAGAATACCTGTTTCTCATTGACCGTAAAGGGTGACAAATGTGTTCAGCTAAGGTGTAGATGTCTATATTGTAGAGCTATGAAACTGGTTGAAGTGGGATCGCATCCTTACTGAGAAACAGCTTTTGGTTCAGAAGTCCCATAAGAAGTTTTGTTCTCCCTTCTGTTTCCTTGCGGATGATCTGTGTGTGCTGCACCACACAGTCAGTGTCAGGCAGAGGCTGAATGCAACTTTTAACTCAAGCCATTCTGAAAGGCTGGGTTTTTATGAACCCTTAACTGCACCGAGGTACTGAGTGATAGTTTGCTGACTCCTGCTTATGAACTACCCTATTACTTGGTCTCCTTTTGCAGGACTAAATTTTTTTGTGTTGTATAACAATAGAGAGAATGTCAGTGATACACATCTGGTAGAGTTCAGATGGTGAAAATCCTTTTTCCTGTTTACAGCCTACAGGGTGTAGGTGCTCAGGTGTTGTCACTGGGGGGGCTGCAGGGACAGCCTCTGTGAGGAGAGGCCAGGGCTGCCCTATGCCTGACACAGCTGGTTCCAGCCGGCTCCAACCCACCCACTGCAGGGCACAGCTGAGCCCCTCAGCCAAGGTGGCAGTACCTCAGGGGAAGTGTATTTAAGAAAGGGTAAAAAATGCTGTGTGAAAGTGAGGAGTGGGGAAAAAATATGAGACAAACAGCCCTGCAGACACCAAGGTGAGAAAAAAAAGAGGGGAAGAGGTGCTCCAGGTCCTGGAGCAGAGACTCCCCAGCAGACTCTGGAGAAGACCATGCCAGAGCAGGTTTATCCACACATCAGGAACAAAGGAATGAAGTTGAGCCTGGAAAAAGGGGGAAGGTGTTGCTTTAAATATTTTTTTTGTCTTTGTTTCTCACCACTCAGCTCTGTTTTAGTTGGCAATGAATTAAGTCAAGTCTGTTTTGCCTGTGGCAGTAACTGGCAAGGGATATCCCTGTCTTTATCTCAACTCATGAGGTTTTTCGTCTTATTGTCACCTCCCTCAACAGCATCAATTAATCAACTTTCTGTCTATGAAGTTGCAGATCCTTCTGTTCTCTTCAATGCCAAGAAAGAACCCTCCATTAAAAAATACTGTAGATTCCCAATTAGTGAAAGTCAGCATAGACGTTTATGTCATGGAAATAATTTTTAATGGAAGTTCTGTCCATAAAGACATAACCTCTGGAACTGCATTGAATTTGATGTGGTGACACAGATAGATGTGTAAAATATGTTTTTTTTCCTTAAATATAGTACTTTTTTTTTTTTTTAATAACTTGGTATTTCATCTTCTAGGGATACATAGCACATCTCTCTTGTGGTTAATGGAAACAAAAAGAATGAACTGCCTGCTAACATTTGAGATAATTTTAATAACTGGTGTTTAACTTGTCAGAAAATAGAAAAAGTCTGTAAATTTTAGGAAGAAGCAGTTTTCATTTATATTGTTTGGACTGAAATTTTGGAGTCTTTTCATCTGGAAGTACAGCATTTATTTTTGTTATGCTGATTACGTTGTACATCCCTCTGTGCCATGGCACTCTCAGCGTGGATCTGTTCTCAGCCTTGTTGTTCTGCTCTTAGGTAATTCATTCCTTTAATTTTGCTGACTCCCATCTCTGAACCCACCAGACTAATTTATCCCTGGATATGGCACTATGTGTTTTGTTATGACAAAAAAGGAATTACTGATGGTCACAGCTGGTAGATTTCTGTTGGAGGAAGATTGAGAAACTAATTCAAATCTAGAAAGCAGCAAATAATGCTTTGAAATGTAATGAAGGCTATGGACCTGTACTAAATAAATAACAGTACACACATTACTAATGTCTTTTCCATTTAGAATTTGACAAAAAAAAAAGGATTTAAAATTAAGGTCAATCTATGAAGTGTTTGATAGAGCTTTACTGTATTTTTTGCATATAAAAAATACCTGTGCCTAGAGAATTTTAAAGACATCTTTATTTCTCCTTGGCGTTCTCATATATTTTATTTCAGTTATATTCTGTATTACATAGACCCTTGTCCTCAAGTGGTGCCTTTGAGAATGTCAGGCCTTGGCTATGTGAATAATCTGTGTGATTTTTTTTTTTTTTTTTTTTTTTTCCTGAGACTTTTACAATTTAGAACCACTGACTATCGCTATGTGTTGCAAAAATGTTGATTCTTGGTAATTTTATCATTATTGTAGTGGTTGTAATGCAATATAATTATTATTGTATAATCTATATGATACATAGCTACATGATATGTTTACATGACCATATGATAATTTAAGCTGCATTATAGGAAGTATTCACGCTCAGGGTGCCACTGAATTGTGGATTAGCTACAAGTGTCCTGAATAAGGAACGATGTAAGAATGGATTTTGTCAGTATGTGTAGCATGCACCATCTGTCTCCTTCAGCAAGGTTTAACCAGAATAACTCAGAGAATATAGCCTACTCAGCTAATTTACCTACACCCTGACACACTTATGTAAAACATGGGATTGTCAGTGACTTACCTCCCACAGTAATTAGTTTGCTGTATTAGCCATAAATATGGCTCATACTGTATTCACTGTAGCTCATTCTCTAAGTCTTCCACAGTCAGTTGTTTTTATGGTCTGACCCCTGAAGTTAGCAATACTGCTGATCTTAAACATCTGTTTTATAACAGATGCCTATTTCTGTCTATCAACCAGATATCTGGTTATAATATTAATAATATTTTTTTTAAGTTAGTCTGCCTCACACTGGCTTAAATTTTGCAGTGATTCTTAATGATGTGTTTAAAATAATAAACAAAAAGACACAATATAATTGACAGCAAATGAGCTGTGATAATACTTTTCTTCATCTGTGTCTTACCCAGAGTCTTGTAAGTTACTGGTAAAACTCCTGTCTGCAATAGAATTATGCCTGGAAAGTTTCCACTCCCTCCCTCTAAAAGACCACCATCTTTCTTCCTCCAACTTTTCCCACTGCCAAAACATATAGTGTATATCTCCTTCTAAAGACAGCAACTGAGCAGCACCTGTGAACTAACATACTGCAAACTGCAGAATGATAGAGAGTAACACCTGAAGAAACCTGCCCAGGAATTTTAACTCTGAACATATACTCTGTTGCCTGCAATCACCTGTTCTCTGTGAGGGAGTATATTTATACATGCACATATATATATCAGACCAAGAACAAATGGACTAAGGAGCTCTTATAGTTTTAATAATGTGAACAAATTCAATCTCAGAAATTTTAGTATCAGAAAGAAAGTCATACTGTTTTTTCCTTCTACCCCTCTTATATCAGTGAAAAACCTTTGCAATATCCTAAGGATGACTTTTCAGTGTCCAAAATTTGAAGCTCTGTTAGCACTGCAATTCTTTAATGATTTACACTCAGTATGCATTTAATCACAGATAGGAGAAAGAAAACAGCTTTTAGAAAATTTTGGATACATTACCACGATAATTGTACCATCAAGGACTTCGAAGCACAAACAAAATACTTGAAACAGAGGAACATTCACTATTCACTCAAGAATTGCAAAGGAAAAGACCAATGTTTACTTGATAAGGAAGGTCAAAATAGGCAGAAGGTTGAGGGAATTCAGTGTCAAGACTGGGGTGCAGAAAATGGATATTGTTTTTCTAAAGTGCTAGTTGGCATCTCTAAAAAATCTAGATTTTTTTACGGATGCATTTTGCAGAATGCTAGTGGTTAATAAACAGATGGCTACATAACAGATTTCAGCTGGAGAGTACCCATCAAGGGACAGAAGAGTGGAGGTATGACCTTGTGTTTTGAGGCAGGAGTGGAAGGAAAAAACAGTGTGCATCCGTGCTAAGTACCTCACTGGAAGTCTGCAAAGTCAACTTGATTCAGAGCTTTGGAAAAGCAGGAGGTGGTCCAAGTAGTTACCAGGTGACTAAAAACAGAATTTACCTTAATATCCACCAAAAAATATGGGCTTCAATATATTTTTTACCATTCTTTTTTTTTAAGCATAGAGCTCTTTGCTTCATTAGTATAGCAAAGATGGGTTGTTATATTTCACAGCTGTCCTGAAACTGACAGTAATATTGCAGCAAAATGAATCTAGGTTTGTATTTGGGAAGGCAGATACTGAAATTGCTGTAATTAGACTTCAATAAGGAAAGTAGTTAGTGGTAGCTCTTTGCAAGAGTGCTGTGCCAAGGGTTGTGCCTTTCTGAACCAAAAGGGTCAGATGCAATCATTTTTATTACTTTCAAAATGCTAATTAAGAGTCTATCAGCATCTTGAAATACTGTTTCAGTAATTATGTCATGAGGACAGCATTCAGTGGAAGAATATGAGAAAAGTTTTTTTTTTAATCAATATAAGTAATAGCAATAAAGACTGGCCTATATCATCCTTATAGAATAATACTGTACATCACATTAGCAGAAAATAATTTACTATATAAGACATCCTTCTATATTCTAACAACAAAGAGGAAGCTTTGTTCACCACTCACAGTTTCAGAAAGCTTTGTAATTTAGTCTGATGAGAACATGTAATCAAGGCAGTTTGAAAGGTAAAAATGGTGACACTTGGTCAGATGCAGAAAGAAATAGGGCCTATTTCTCTGCAACAGAAAGAGTTTTCATACTTTCCAAAATTTTCCCTGGGGGACTTAAGAAGATCAGATGTGTACCATAATCAAGTAAAAATTTACAAGATTAAATCTTCAGTGTTTGTCATCTTTCTGAGGGCACACTGGAAAATTTATGGCAAGTTTTTTCCGACTTAATAGTTGCAAGAAAAAAATGGAGTTTTGTAGTGATGGTTTAGTTATTGATGATTAAAAAAAAAAGCTGATTTAAGCTACTAAAGCAGGAGTGTTTGACATCTGGAAGAGCTATACACTATATAACATCTGTTGATTTCACTCTCCAGAACATCACTAAAATACTTACAATTAAGAAAACCAGGGGCTATGTACAAACATAGTTGACCATTACTGGAAAAAAACACCCTATAACAGATGTAATTTTGATACCATGTAATTCAACAATGCTTCATGCATTATTAATGGTCTCTCGTAACATATTCTAATTTTAAAATTCATTACTAAATTATTCAGTAGTCTATAAAACAGATGTATTGCACTGCAGCACCCAAGTTGCTGTATCCATTATAAAATTATATTTTTACAATCTGTGTGCAATTTGTCTTTTAAGTCTCATACAGAATCAACGGATGTTTCCAGGTGCTATGACTCACCTTCAGTTTCCTTGTTCCCCTGAAAGGTTTCACTTGTGTTCCCTTTTTATCTGTTTCAACATCAACTGTCAAGCTTTTATGGTTAGTTTAATTGGTGCTGTTGCTTAGAGCTTGATAGGCATATATTTTAGGAAAACAGAACATGGAGAAAATGTTTTCTTTTTCTTGTAGTATCTATCTGCATTTGTTAGAGTTTGGAAGTAATTTGTCCTAGCATACTTGGTCTTTCACTCAAAAAAGGTATGAACTAGGAACTTTTGAAAGACTAATTCAGATTCCATTCATCTCCCATGAATCACAATCACAGAATCACAGAATGGTAGGGGTTGGAAGGGCCTCAGGAGATCATCTAGTCCAACCCCCCTGACAAAGCAGATTCTCTACAACAGGTTGGGTTTTGAACATCTCCAGAGATGGAGACTCCACAACCTCTCTGGGCAACCTGTTCCAGTGCTCTGCCACCCTCACAGTAAACAAGTTTTTCCTTAAGTTTGTATGGAACTTTCAGTGTTCCAGTTTTTGCCCATTGTCCCTTGTCCTGTCACTGGGTACTCCTGAAAAGAGCCCAGCCCCATCCATTTGGCCCCCACACTTCAGATATTTATAGACATTGATAAGATTCCCTCTCAGTCTTCCCTTCTCCCTCTCAAGAGTCCCAGCTTTCTCAGCCTCTCCTCATAAGGCAGATGCTCCAGGCCCCTCATCATCTTTGTGGTCCTCCACTGGACTCTCTCCAGAAGATCCCTGTCCCTCTTGAACTGAGTATCCCAGAACTGGATGCAGTATTCCAGATGTGGCCTCACCAGGGCAGAGTAGAGGGGGAGGAGAACCTCCCTTGACCTGCTGGTCATGCTATTTTTAATGCACCCCAGGATACTGTTGGCCTTCTTGGCCACAAGGGCACACTGCTGGCTCATGGCCAGCCTGCTGTCCACCAGCACACCCAGGTCCTTTTCCACAGAGCTCCTCTCCAGCAGGTCAGCCCCTAACCTGTACTCATCCATGCAGTTATTCCTCCCCAGGTGAAGGACTGTAACACTTGTTCTTGTTGAACCTCACCAGGTTCCCTTCTGCCCAACTCTCCATTGTGTCCAGGTCTTGTTAAGTGGTAGCACAGCCTTCTGGTGTGTCAGCCACTCCTCCCGACTTTATATCATCGACAAACTTGCTGAGGGTGGATGTTACCCCTACATCCAGGTCACTGATGAAGATGTTAAACAAGACCTGACCCAGTACCAACCCCTGGGAAACACTGCCAGTTACAGGCCTTCAACCAAGTTCTGCACCACTGATCACGACCCTCTGATCTCTGCCAGATAGTCAGTTCTCAATCCACCTCACCGTCCACTCATCTATCCCATACCTTCTAAGCTTTGCTACAAGGACGTTGTGGGAGACAATATCAAAAGCCTTGCTGAAATCAAGGTAGACAACATCCACTGCTTTGCCCTCATCTACCCATCCGGTGATAGCATCATAGAAGGCTACCAGATTGGTCAAACATGATTTTCCCTTAGTGAAACCATGTTGACTACTCCTGATAACCTTCTTTTCTTCCAATGTTGCAGAAAATATTCTGAAGGAAGTAATATGACCTGAGTCTGTATGACAGTTTTGGTAGCAATAGAGAAGGAGAGGTGAATTTTTTTCCTCTATTGTGTTTTAATTTATGACAGGATGACATGAGAGAAAGATTGGTTGATCTGTTTGCCTTATTACATGGAGTAGCAAAAAGTGGAGAAACAGATGTTTGTCTAATCATAGTAAGCTGAAACATGAAAGCTGATGAGGTAAAACACACAAAACCTAAATGCAACAGGTTGTGCAAAGTAGAATATGTTATACCCACAAAGAAGGAAAAAGAGACCTGACTTTAGCATGCTACATCTATATCACTTAAAGTCCAACTGATGCACCACATCCAATTACCCATAAAACGTAATGAAAGTGTACTTAAATGTGTGCAAACCGAGTAGGGTTGCAACTTTGTATCAGTAAACATGTTTTCACATGCATTTGTGGACTATTCTGTTTCAGGTTCTGAGGAAGAGCAAGATCAGAAATTCTAAATAAACCTAGTTCAATCAAAACAGTGATTCAGGTCAAGTTGGGGTTGATGTACCTGACTTAGGTTTGATATCCAGACTGACTACCAAGGTCAAAATTGTATTGGGCTGGTATCGTGTAGTCTGTAAAAGGATCAAGGAAGCAGGATAGTCTGTAACAGCTAGCCTGTTGTGGTTATCATTAGTAGAGACAGTTTCAAGTTAGATACTTTGAATCCACTGTGTCCTGGGGTGCATCAAGCACTGCATTGTGAGCCAGTCGAGGGAGGTGATCGTCCCGCTCTACTCTGCATTGATGCAGCCTCACCTTGTGTATTGTGTGCAGTTTTGGGTGCCACAGTCTAAAAAGGCTATAAAGCTACTAGAGAGTGTCCAGAGGAGGGCCACTAAATTGGTGAAGGGTTTAGAGGGGAAGCCATATGGGGAGAAGCTGAAGTAGCTTGGATTATTCAGCCTGGAGAAGAGGAGACTGAGAGGAGACCTCATCGCAGTCTGTAACTTCCTCGCAAGAGGAAGAGGAAGGGGCTGATCTCTTCTCTCAGACAACCAGTGATAGGACCAGGGTAAAAGGCAGGAAGGTGTGCCAAGGGAGGTTTAGGTTGGCTGTTAGGAAAAGGTTCTTCACCCAGAGGGTGGTGGAGCACTGGAACAGGCTCCCCAAGGAGGTGGTCATGGCACAAAGCCTGACAATATTCAAGAAGCATTTGAACAACACCCTCAGACACATGGTCTGAATCTTGGCATTGTCCTATCAATCAAGACAAGAGTTGGACTTGATGATCCTTGTGGGTCCCTTCCAAATCAAAAAATTCTATTATTTTATGATTCATCTCCCTGTTTTAAACTACTATGAAGGCAGTAAAGGCATAATCCTTTTTTACTTGTTTTAGAATGCTTTTGTATGGCCGTGTAAACATTTACATTGTTATTCTCTAGAATACAAGCAAGGCATCTGCAGCATGGTTGCTAGCTAGGGTACATTGTGTTGCATAGGACCTGTGCACTATGTATGCCACTGAAAAGATTTGACCCACTTGGCAGCCTGCACCTAGAGTAGAAATACGCTTAATGCAGGGTTCATCCCATTTAATGTTGGAGAACTATCAATTCTATATCTAAATTTGAATGAATTTCATTCAAATTGAGGCTTTGAGCAACCTGGTCTAGTGGAAGGTGTCCCTGCTCATGGCAGGGGGGTTGGAGCTAGATGACCTTTAAGGTCCCTTCCAGCCCAAACCATTCTATGATTCTATGATTCTATGTTTCTATGATTCTATGATTCTATGAACCATCCTATCTCCCCCCACAGTCATTAGACAGAAATGGGAAGCAGAAGCTTTTTTTCTTATTTATCTTAGACACCTATCATTGGGTGGGATGAATTCCCCTTTGGGGCTGTTTACAAATGAACCTAGGATGACTAGCACTGACATAGACTGAAGATGCCTAAGCTAGTGCAAATAAATTCTATTCCTGTTGGGAACTCCTTTTCACATCCCCATAATAAGAATTATTTGAATATTTAAACTTCCTCCATGAAGTCTTCATGGAGCTTGGCATACTTCTATTATTAAGCCTTTAATTTTGAAATGTCTTGAGAAATGTTGACTTCCTTTTCTAAATTGTTATTATTCTTATTGGAACCCTGTGATCCCTGTGAGTGGTATGACATTAAAAATAACAATATCAAAGAACTACATTAGCAGTGAGACAGATTCCTCTGGAAAAGAAAACCTGTCCAAAAGGTTGCAGGTGAGAACAAAATAACTGCACAATCTGCTTTTTTTTTTTTTTTTTTTTTTTTTTCCTCTTGAATAGGCAGTATAGGGAAAATTGCTCAGCTATAGAGTTAACTAGGAGCAATCCCAAATGACAGGAAGAAGGGCACTTCGTAGTCACGTAATCAACTCAAACAGCATTTAGAAAGAACAGACAGCTGGTCCAGTCCAAACATCAGCAGCCAAGTGGGAGAGTTTGTCATTCTGTAAATGGCAAAATAACAAACACCTGACCTGAAGATAATAGGTTAATTGCTTTAATATTACATTTTGCATTGATGTTTGTTTTAATGTTGCGATGGATGAAAAGAGGTCATTTTTTTTTTTTTTTTTAATGCAGGCCTTCCAGAACTGCAAATGTCTGCCCAGTGGCCTGATGAAAAACATCTCTTAAGTGATAAAATGAGTTGCATGTAAATGACAAGTAGGCTTGATGTGCCCTGAAAACATTCAGCTTGGAGTGACCTGTGCTCATAAATTACTGGCATGCTGCATCAGATCCTAGACTTGTAATTTCATCAAGATCAACAAGATGCAATCTTGAATACTGTTTGCATGATGTGAGGACGAATTGATGCCCTTGTCCTTCCAGACTGTTGGATCTGATGCTCAGGAGTCTGACTACTTTGTGTCTCTAAGTAGCAGTATAGAGCCGTTGTAAATAATTAAATAGAAATTTGTTACCCTTTCGTCAAATGTATTTCTGATGTTACTCTTCCTTCACCTCCATTAAGAAATCCCTTGATTAAATTTTAAAGTCTTAAACAATTTGAAGGTCTGAGAGCACAGGACACAAACTACGGTCTGAATGTTTTGTACAGGAAAGTAATATTCTCTCTGGGAGCAAAGAAAATAATGACAAGTATTTAATATGCAGTCCTGTGATTCTCTTTCAAGACATGATGCTATAGATTTGATTACCAACTGAGTGGCTGGTACTTGTAGGTCATTTATTTTCTATTTGCTTTTAGAGATCCAGAATTTCTTATTCCATATGTTTACAAATATTTCTATATAAATCACATGTATTGCTGAAAAATAATTCCATGCTGTTATATCAAAAGGATACATACAGAATTGTTCATACACATGTGGACTCTTCAGAATAAATGTTACTTTTCATAACTTGAAAGCCACAATTCTACCAATAAACCTACTCTAAGTTTTCTGAAATATATAGAAGAGGTTAAGAAACAAACACAGTATTTTACAAATAAATAGAAACTGAAAAATGAATTACCTTATCTTGATTTCTGCATCTGGACACATGATTAATGGTCTTTTTTTTTTTTTTTTTTTATTGTATACCTCTTTTTATATATATATATATATATATATATACACACAATTATTAATCTTATTCATTACTATGCATGTCTTCAAGTAGACATGTAATATTTATAGTGGCAAAAGCCATTTACTGTGTATTCAACAAAGTACAAAATCTATACTCAAGGAAGAAAAAAAACCCACTATCAGGGAGGAGCATATATTCCCACAGCACAGAGCTTAATTCTGGAGCTGAGGACTTATCATTAACATTGACCTATTACTGCTAGCAAACGTGTTGTTGTGCAGCCCTAACTGCTCTTATACAAATAGATCATTAACTGGTTTATTTTTATTCTGATTTCCTTAAACATTTGTACACTCAGTTACAAATAGCCTCCATCCCCTAAAGCTATGTATAATTTTTTACCTCACTCCAGTGAAACAGTAGAAAATAAAAGTGTCCTAGTACAGTATAACATTTAAAAAACTCCCATGAGTGACAGCTCCTCGGTCATCATACCATATTTGCACTCCCTGACCAGAATGCTGTGAAAAATGACAACTCCTTGTTACAATTTTATTTACTCCTCCAGTAGTAGCTAGACACCCATTTAGAAGATTATAGTCATTAATGTATATTGCAGTCAGCATATGTGCTCCTTAGACTTTATATTTGAAATATATGCACACTAATTATTTACTTACAGAAAATGATGACTCATCCAGTTTTTACATCAGACAGATCTACTTATGTTTCATAGAATCATTTTCCTAATTAGATGCTCCTATTTAAAAATTTTACAATGTCGGGTTAGATACTTCTCCCAGTTAAACTTCATAAAAAACCCCCTGTAAACCAAATCTCTGTGCTGCTCCTCTGCCAACACTTAATTTTCCCCCAGGGTTCATCCACACTGTCCATCTATCTGAGAGGCGCATATAGTTTCTTCTGAAATAAGAATATGTTGTTTCTGAGAAAACATCAAGAAAACCTGCATATGTACCACTAAGTATAGCTACATCTTTTTCTAACTAAATGAGCTGACTCCACAGACAGCATTTTCAATGTCTGTCTGAAAGCAAGAAAGGCTTAAATACTGAACTTCAAAAACATGTTGAGCAACTGTTAGTGGCTACAGGCTGTGTAATGAATATGACAGAGAACATTATAAACTGCAAGCTGAGGAAAGCTACAGGCATGATGGACTATGTCATATTGTCCAATGCATGGTAGACGTAATACTACAGCAGCAGAAAAAACATCCTGTATATACTTGTCAGAGCTGTGGTCCAGCAGCAGATTTTGTCTTTTAGTTTCTCCACCAGGAAGTCTGCAAATCTTCTGAGCTGCAATTGCCAAAAACTACTATTTTTAAAAAAACCAATTATAACAAATTTTATTCTATTTGAGGTCCAGTTTCTACTCTAGATGCTGCTGATCTAAGTTTGGTGAGCTCAGTTGAAGTCAGTGATTATTTCTAGCAGAAGAGCACAAGTGGCCCTGTGTTATTCCACTAGTTGTCAACTACACTTAAAAAACTCAGGGGAAAGATTCCTCTCGAACAGGTGCTGATATAGGAAAATGAATTATTTTTGCACATTTTGTATGCTCTTTGTTTCGAATCTTTAACTCGCAGTAATTTATATTGTAGTGTTGAATGTACAAATAAACATTTCCCAGAAGAACTTTTAAAATCATCTTTTTTATCCACTTTCATAAAATTTTAATGTACAGATCTTCAAGTTGCTTTGCAATTTCAGCACTGGAATAGTCTATAAACTACCCACAAAAATTATAAGCAGATATCAGTACAGCTCTGTGAATCATAAGACTAAGTTTGCCTGATTGTGGTCACAGAAGATCTATACTACTGGCACATAACTGGGGTGTGGCTGAGCTAAATTCCAAATCAAGTTATTGCTTTCTGTCCCCTAAAGTTCATCTACTCATTTTAAATGAATGAAGAGCTAGTCTTCCTTTTCTGTCCAGATAGCTGGTTTGCTGAGTGCGGTCAAGTATGTCCCAGGATCCTTTTCAGAGGTGGCTGGATCTTGCTTGTTTCAATTTAAGTAAATATTGTTCTACTGTGATTAATTATTTCCTATTGAATATTATCTCTGACTTTGAGCCATTGAAGTTATTTGCTTGCTTATAAAGGAAAGTCTTAGTATTCACCAGTTATTAGCATGTTGTGGAATGTGAACTACTCAAGGACAAGAAGGAAACCTTAATGTCATCAGCACTGATTACTGGCAAATTGTGACATAATTGATAACTATTCTGCCTCTATTGCCTAGTTACTCAAATATAAGTTCTTTTGAGCAGATTGTGTTGTCCAGTGCTCATTTAAAAAAGAAAGGGCAATGTAAAAGAGCTGTGAGAACACGATTTTTTCCAGCATATACCGTTGTGGAATTTCCTGGATGGAATGTATATAACCACAGAAATATATATTTCTATATATAGAGATAGATCTATGAAGTATATATAATCACAAGCACATTGAGCTATGATTGTGTACCAGTTCTTGGTGGCTTCTGTTACCTTCATTGGTGGAACTATACATTGAGGGCGATATTGCAAGTGTTTTTCATAATGTTCCCCCAGTAGCACGACTTCAGCAGACACTATCCTGTGAATTTTTTTTTGCTTGCACTTAGTCCTGAGTATATTTAATAATAATTCAGGAGTAGTTTCTCACACTATGGTATAGGGATTCTGTCCTTATCAGGTATTTACTCCTACGGCATTTCTTCATATGAGTAGGTAAGAGATGCATTTACTTCACTCTTCCTGGCTGGCCACAACACTTGAAAATACATTATCATAAATTTCTGTATGTAAATAATTTCTTAAAAGCAAGGGGAATAAAAAATCTACTGAAGAGACTTAACTCTTAGATTCTGAGGAAGGCTTGGTCTCAGTGCAATCTTACACTGTTTAGATCACTCCATTGTATTTATATATTTTCTGTTTATAACTATGCCTTTGTGAAAACAGTGATGTTTATCAAAATATTGTAAAAAAAAAAAAAAAAAGTTTAAATTATTGACTTGGTTTAATCTCAGAATCATCCCATTAGTTTACATAGCCCAGTTTGGAGCCTTATTTCTCAGATGAATGGAACAGCTTTTTCTCCTTTAAAAAAGCAAAATCAGAAATTAATGTTTTGAAAGGTAGAATACAAAAGGATTGTCATGTTATTTGGTAGGTGATTTAACAGTTGAGCTTCTGTTATTTGCATATCAAAATGAGACATAAAAGCAACTTGAAAACAACAACTGCAAAGCAGTAACAAGGAGCTACCTACCAAAACTCATATATAGGACTGGGATAGACTGGCCTATTGTATATATTGATGTCATTCTTGAAAACATAGAGAAAAAAATAACAGTGTATGGAAACATCTGAGATTGGAGCTCATTGTAACTGCAATTGTTCACTACTGAAATTCTTTTTACATGATTTTTTCTGCTCCTGAGTTTTAGTCCTTCTAGAGTTTCTTATGCTCTCCCCCGCAAGCTCTTTCTTTCTTTTCTTTTCTTTTCTTTCTTTTCTTTTCTTTTCTTTTCTTTTCTTTTCTTTTCTTTTCTTTTCTTTTCTTTTCTTTTCTTTTCTTTTCTTTTCTTTTCTTTTCTTTTCTTTTCTTTTCTTTTCTTTTCTTTTCTTTTCTTTTCTTTTCTTTTCTTTTCTTTTCTTTTCTTTCTTTTTTTCTTTTTTTTTTTTCTTTTTTTCTCTTCACTTGCCTTTTTAATTCAGTTGAAAACTGCTCCTCCTTCTCGTGGGGGAATAACTGTCCCTTTCTGGGTATTGTTTGGAAATCTAGCTCTTTTGACAAATATAAAGGCAACATTAGGGTGTACATTTTATTTTTAAACTAAAACAACATATGCAGCTGACTCTAATTTTCTATCATTAAAGAAGAATCAAGTAAGTGGAACAAAGAACTCTGTATACAAATAACAAAATTTCACTTTCACCTAGACATGTAGTCTCACGGACCAGCTGGTTATAAATTGACATTGCCTTTAATAGAGCTATACTAGGTGACACCAGCTGAGCATCTGGCATCTATTTAGAGGATAAAATATAAAATCCGTTGGCTGTTTCGATATATGTCTGCACCTTCAATGAAGTGAGGTTTGTTTGAGTTGGAATATCAATCTGCATATTATTAGTTAACAGATTAAAACTAGTCTGAGAAGCACTGGTGATTACATGCATATTTGGATTTTAACAAGTCCGTGTTTTCACAGAACTGTGAGTAATTATATGCCTGACTGGGTGAAATGGGATGAAATAAATCAATAATTTATTATGAGAATTTACTCATCGATTTAGTGTGAAAGTCATCTGTAATCATATGCACTGTGCCAAAGTGTGAGTCCAGCTGAGCTCATTAAAAAGTCTTATATAAAACTCGACTCTTTAGGATAGTTCAGTCACACTATTGACAATGCTTAAGATTCTTATAGCCCTTCATTTAGCTCAGCCTTAGTAACAGATTGTCCTTTTTGCTATGAAGTCAGAGCACTATTATCCATCCATTTGCTCAGAGGTGCACTTTTCTGTTCCTTTCTCACACTTGCTGTAGTCTTTCAAACTCTGCTCTTCACTTTTTCTTTGTTAGATTTTCAAGTCTTTTAATTGACAAAAAGAATAATTGACTTTTTTTTTCATTCGCAAGGAAAGTAGTGAGGGTTTGGGGTTATGTCACTGTCCATGTATAATTCCTATTTGTGTTTTGTGAATACCCTGTTATGTTTTGCACTTTTTCGAAGGTTACATTAAATGCAGGTTAGAGCATTCATTTTAAAGCAGGAGGTTGACACATAGTGAAGAGACTATAGCTGGGAAGCTTTAATAGAGCAATCAAGGGCCATCAACACTTAATGGCTCTACACCAGTGGATCAATGGGCTTGCTAGCAGCAGGGCCATTGCCTTCGAACAAATCTCTGCCCCGAAGCTGAAAGGGTGCACCTTCGTGTCAGAGCTGGAAAATTTGCAGCATAAGCACAGGGTGTTGAAAGGAGTCACAAGCTGTTTTGAAAGGGGAAAGTTGTCTGTGCAAACAGGGAAATTTTTTTCTTCAGTAGCCAGGTGAGCAGTTCAACAAGGCCAGAGGGTTGTTTGTCTGGAAGACACAGCCTAAATCCTGAAGCCACTCGATTGCTAAAGGAACAGGAATGGTAAATGCTTTCTGGGATGTCTAGTTTTAGATAGATTTGTGCTTTATATTTTCAATTATGAAAATATGTATACATATTTGAGAAATTGCATAGCTGAGCCAGTGGTTCTTCCTTTTTCTCTGCATTGTCCCTGAATGTTGCCACTGTGAAATTGAACTACTTTTTTGTCAAAAATTTCCAAGTCAAATTTTTGTAGACAGTTGTGTCTGAAGAAGACTGATACACAGGTTTTACAGTGTTAGTAGCAGCGCCATATGGTGATCCATTACATAAAGAGGATCTAGCTTGATTTTGCACTAAAGAAGTCTGTCCAATAAAGTTTTCTGGAATTTATGATCAGCCATTAACTAGGATTAGGAGATGTAGAAACGTATGGGATCCAGTGGTTCAATTCAGACCTAACACAGAGTGCAAGTAAATATCTTGGCATCAGCAAATCTGTGTATCAGTGTAGGGGGTTTAGTTTTGTTTGTTTACCTGCAAAAAAAACCAACCAAACAAAAAACCCCCCACAACAAAAAACCCCACCCAAACATAAAAAAAAGTATAGGAGGTCGTTCATAGGTGCATGTATTTCCTTTTGGCTAGCAAAATTCGGTGGTGTGACAGTTGCTTAGGGTACTGAATGTTTTATTTACGAGCTGAATATATATATATATGGTAAATGGACTTTCAGGATGAAATTCACTACTTTGTGCAAAATGGCTCAGAAATTGGATGTTCACAGGCAGTTAATGGGTAAAAAGTACACTAGATTCAAGGACAGAACAACATGCTTGAGAAATACTGTGGATAATGGAATGTGGTCATTAGAAAGGGAATGTTTCAGGGGATAGATATGTTTTCAACAGTTGTACTCAAAGAAAATGTCATAAAGAAGTACAGAGATTGACATTTTGTTTTTAAAAAGAAGCATTTATATAATACAGACAATCCTACAGCATGTGGGCACTGATATCACGTCAACACATCACAAGCTCTTTATTTAATTGAGTGTGATTTAGGAAAAAGCATTTAGAACACAGTCTGCTCCATCACATCAAATCAATTTAAATTACCTGACCAATGTTTCAGCTGTAAACTGATGCTAATCAAGGACAAGATGCTAGAAGTTACTAAGCACCTCTTGTAAGCTTTAAAGAACTTTGATTTCTGTTTATTACAGGGGGAACAGAGGGTCATGATCCACATATTTCAGAAAAATGGGGACTTTGTAGGATTTTTTTTTTCAGGTCATATGCAGTTACTCTCACTCTTTCATCTGGATTTGTCATACCTGTAAGTAAATGTTTAACTAGCTCTTAGGTAACAGTCTGAATAGGTGATATTAGGCATATGATGAAATCAAATGTGTTCTCAAATGGATGGTGATTTTTGGTGTTATCATATGAATATTCCAGAAAAATTATTTAAAGCAAATCTTTATTTTATTGATTTAAGATTGAGACAATTAAAAATAGCTCCATCAGAAACAGTTATTAATTAAATCCTTTTGTATTATTTCATTCTCCAATGTTACTTGACTAATTAAACAGTAACAAGAAAAATCCCAAATGATGAGCTAATCTCATTTTCTCCCCCCCGCCCCCCCATTTTTGTTTTTTTTTTCCCCCCACCTCAGCTAAAATCTAGAGGGACAAGCAGTTTGCAAGGTCAGCTTTAACAAATGGATGTAACAAATAACAGTTCCTGTTACCAGGGCTACAAATTACAGCCATCTTTTCTCAAAATCATGGAAATAAGACTACAACAAACATAAATTACCTATAATTTTCTTATTCCAATAATTCAAATTCACATTTCCATTGCTGGGGATGAGTAAAGGAAAGTATGATTCATGTTGCAGTGAAAAGCTATTAAGGTCTAAGATTACTTAGGCTTTGAGTGAAAGGTGCCTGTTACCGTAAATGTGAAAAGCTAAAATAAAATCTTCAGTTACACCAGAAGATGTATTTAAGGTCTTTGCACTTATTTGTCTGGAAATGTATGTCAGTCTTTGAAATTTTACTGTCCCTCCAAATTTCCTAGTATATTGTTAGTACATTGAAAACAATATCATTTTCGTCCATGTGGAAGTGCTGTGGGGCCCCCCCAAAAAGAAAAAAAGAAAAAAAAAGTATGAGAAAAGTCTTTGGATTTTTTTTTTTTTTTTAAATCTTCTCCATCCCTTCACTGACTTCATAGCACTGAGCTAGAAATTACCCTAAACATGAGCCAAGCTGTTCACAAATGAGGGTCTTCTCCTTTGAGGATCTGTATTCATTCTATAGTGCCTTAAGAGCTAGACCTTTCTGTCCCGATGCACCTTGCAGCAGGGAAATCCACAGTATAGAAGACGTATTTTCTGCAGCAGTTATACAGCTCTGCACTTTAGTGCATGATGTGCCTGTAGCCAACGCTGTAAGAACCTGGGAGTCTATCCTTACTTCAGTATTTTAGAAAATAGAAATCTGTCCATCTTCAGAGCTTCACTGTATTTACTGCAAGGTATTCACTGCTGCATTGCATCCCTCCATACCTTCATGTGGGTCACTGGTGTGAAGGCTATTGCCCTTTCTAATGAGGCAATGAAGGCCTATGGCACTTGTACAACATTATTCATTTTAATAGCTTGAATAAAGGAAGGTATAGAGGCTAGGATTCATCTTTAAAATCTCCACGTCTACATCTGAAATATCAGTTGACTGTAAGTAGAGAAATTTAAAGTTTGAGTCCTTAGGCAGGAATCGTGTCACTGGTGGTCATTTGAGTCATACCCTAAAATTTTCATTTTTCTTTCTGTTGGCTATGAAGGGAGTCTGGAGCAGCCAACTCAAACCAGGTATCGAAGTTGTGGGTGAGAGAATCAGTTGAAAAGACTTCCCAGTGTGTGATAGCACCCACCACCAAATCAGCGGAAATATACTGGTCTTGGATTGGGCCCAGAATCAAGACTGACTCCTTTCATTATCCTATCTAATATTTTTTTAAAAGACCTGGCTCAAATATTTTAAATTGGACACTCTTAAGTTTAAATATATTTATGAATATAAAATATTTCATAATGGCTTATCATTAGCAATAAAGGAGTAAAACCAATTATTTCAGAGGACATTCTATTTTTTTTCATTTTTATATTTTAAGTAAGAGTATTTATTGACATGTACACTAATAAATGCATAAAATAATAACAACAAATTAAAAAAATCTAATTACTTGAAACATATTTTGATGACTTGTAGTGAATATATTTGGACTCTTTTTTGATTATTAATTTCAAAAGTTTATATTTACATTTAAATTCAGAATTACTTCTTTCCAGTGAAATATTAAATATGCTGAGAAAGTAACAAACAAATTGACTTCCAAACAGTTCTAAATAGTAGTTTTCTAGTAGTATTCAACTATTTCTTCATCAAACAATTCAGATTACTTATTTTAAATGCATTTAAATAGAATTTTTTTTGTGTTGAAATTAGCACCATCAATTAAACACTAAATGTGAAAATTTGTGACTGTTATTATCAAGAATGAAGCAGTGTTTGTGACACTAATCATTAAACATTATTTAAGACACTAAATAAAAGGTAGATACATATTTCAGTGGTGGTTGTAATTTTGTGCATTTACCATATATCCCTTCCACATGTTCACAGTAAGCAAGATCAAGAGTATTTGTAGCTGCATGTCCTCAGCCTGATTTGAAATTTATTGAACATACATTAATACACCCAGAAAAGTCCTAACTGCTTTCCAGTAAGCCAGAGTGTATACAAATAGTAAACATGGAGATTTAATTTTGCAAATAAGTTCCCACAACTGTTTCTTTGCCAAACAAGGGCTTTTAATTAAAGAATTTTTAATCATAAGTAAATTAAAAATAAAAGGTGTAATAAGATCAATCCTTTCAGCTCCTGAATGCCAATGAAAAGAAATGCAATAAGCTAAAGTGTAAGAATTCTGGTTTGCAAGGTGAAATCCAGCTACATTATAATCAATGAAAAGCTTTGTTATTGATTCCCATACAGCCCAGATTTTCCTGACACCATTTACTAAGTACCCATGCTAATAGGGTCTTACATAGCAGGGGGGATGTGTACTGTCATAAACTGAGCAAAGAAAGCTGCACTCTTACCACCGAAGAGAGCATAGGTGAGAGGGAAGTAGCCTGAAGTACAGTTAAAGCAGCACAAGACCCAGAAACAGCAGCTTTGTGTGCACCTCCTGAATGCACTAAGATGCAGCAAAATAACGTTTAGATTTTCATTTTCTTCCACTGACAATCATTATTCAACAATACTTTCTGTGTGCTTTCAAACTCATGAGCAGGAGAAATCAGGAGTTATTGCCACACCATGACAGGCATGTTCCCGATGAAACTCAGCCTCTCTGAAACAGCTGCTGAAAGCTGCACACCTGGTACCCGCCTCAGCTTTTCAAACACTTTCTCTGTTCTTGTACTGTTTTTGTACCATTGTATTGGGTTTGTGTGGCTGGGTTATGGTAGCAGGAGGGCTACATGGGTGGCTTCTGTGAGAAGCAGCCAGAAGCTTCCCCTACATCTGATTGAGCCAAAGCCAGCTGGCTCCAAGATGGACCCATCGCTGACCAAGGCCGAGCCCATCAGCAACGGTGGTAGCACCTCTGGGATAACATATTTAAGAAGGGGAAAAGTTGCTGTGCAACAGCAATTGCAGCAGCCAAAGAGAGGAGTGAGAATGAGAGAAACAGCTCTGCAGACACTTAAGTCATGAAGAAGGAGGGGGAGGAGGTGCTCCAGGTGCTCAAGCAGACATTGCCCTGCAGCCTGTGGTGAAGACCATGGTGAGGCAGGCTGTCCCTCTGCAGCTCATGGGGGTCCATGGTGGAGCTGATGTCTAACTGCAGACCATGGAGGACCCCACACTCAAGCAGGGGGATGCCTGAAGGAGGCTGTGACTCCATGGGAAGCCTACACTGGAATAGGGTTCTAGAAGGACCTGTGACCCTGTGGAGAGAGCAGACAATGCTGGAGCAGGTTTGCTGGCAGGACTTGTGACCCCGTGGGGGACCCATGCTGAAGAAGTTTGTTCCTGAAGAACTGCACTGTGTGAAAAGAACCCACTCTGGAGCAGTTTGTGAATGACTGCAGCCTGTGGGAAGAACTCATGTTGGAGAAGTTCATGGAGGACTGTCTCCTGTGTGAGGGACCCCATGCTGGAGCAGGGGAAGAGTGTGAGGAGTCCTCCTCCTGAAGGAGGAAGGAATGACAGAGACAATGTGTGATGAAGTGATTGCCACTCTCACTGCTCATCCCCTTCCGTTGCTGGAGGGGAGGAGGTAGAGAAAATTGGGAGTGAAGTTGATCCTGGAAAGAAGGGAGGGGTGCCAGGAAGGTGTTTTAAGATTTGATTTTATTTCTCATTACCCTACTCTGATTTGATTTAATAAATTAAACTAATTTTCGTCAAGTCTGCTTTGCCCATGATGATAACTGCTGAATATTCTCTCCCAGTCCTTGTCTTGACCCACGAACTTTTTGTTATGTTTTCTCTCCCCTGTCCAGCTGAGTAGGGGAGTGGCTTTGGTGTACACCTAGTGTCCAACCAGGGTCAACCCATCACAATCATGTACTATAAAGCAGTACCTTGAGCAGATTTACTTGTGGCTTTGTTATTATTCCCTTTCAACTCTTGGCGGAGCAGTTTAAAATCTTTGGTTTTCTTAGCTTCCATCATAGACTTAGAGAATGAATATAAGCAGAACTAGCTCCAGATTCACTTGTGCCTAGCCTACAATTTAAATTACTGCAGCTACGCTCTTTTTTAAAAAAAAAAACAAACCCAAACCCCCAAAAAACAACAACAAAAAACCCCCCCAAAAAACAGCTTATGTTCTCCTCTTTGGGAAAGAAAAGGTTTTCTATAAAGCAATAAGGGAAGAGACATTGTTAATTACTCATTTTCATTTGCAACAAACTTTGGTTCACTCAGGGCAAGGTCAACTCTTGATTACAAAAGAAATAGATATTTTTAGCTTCAATTAACCATAGCATAGAAAACCTTTTAAAAGTCCTGTTTCAGGTAGGAACAAACCTTTTATACTGTCTTACAAAGCAGTGGGAAATTTGAGTTACAGATAAAACTTCATGTGTTTCACCAAAGCCTTCAGGATCAAAGTTTGTTTCTAGTTTTGAAAGCATCTATACAAATATTTAACTTTAGTGGAAGTCTGGATATTCTCAAAGTGCTGGCAGGTTTCCATTTCTAATTTTATCTTTTTGAGGATATAGGAATAATTGTGTTATGACTTTTTCTCTGTTGGTTTTTTATTTTTATTTTCTCTCTCCCCCTTTCCCCCCCATATTATGCTGGCTGAATTCATGAGGAGGTCCGGGTGCAATGTGAGTTATGCCCTAAAGTCCTTCCCTAACTGTCTAGTTGGACCTGATCAAGGTTACATTATTCCCTCTGTGTGTCTGAGCCTCGTCCAATGTAATCTACAGAATGAGAAAGAGGAGAATGAAGAAAAGAGGAATTTGTAACATCTTGACCTCCTCTGGGTATGTGCAAGGAGGCATTGGTTCAGAGAGGTTCTCCCAAGTCCCTCATTTAATACAGCTATTAACATTATTTCAGTAAACTAATAAATGTGATATGGTACTTGGGAGCTTCGGCAGGAAATGACAATTCTGTGCCATATGTTAAAAAGTGTGTGAAAACTTTGGTTGAAACATCATTTAAATATTATTTTTCTAACTAGCTACTCAGGTAGTTGAACTGAAATTATTGAATAACTAAAATAACTGATCTAATTCAGCAACTTTAGAAATCTGCATCCAACCTGGATCTTTGATATAAGCATTGTCTGGTTATCAAATAAATCATCATTGCTGCATTGTTGTTTCACTTCTTAGTTTTTCAAGGAGACACAAAATGATATGATAGTTTTTCTGTTTAGTCAAATGTAGTGATGCACAATCTGCATGTTGGCGATGGTAGGTCCTAAAATTTGCTAAGCACAAGCAAACAGTTGCATTCCAGCCACAGTGATGTTTTCCCAATGTTCCAAAACAACTTCAGGAACACTAAACATACAAGAACTATGTTTTCTTCAATCCAGGTTGTTATCTTTACAAGAAATATCCTGAAACTTGATAAAAAACTATTAGCATTTAAATATTTAAAAAGGTTAAGGAGAAGAATGTCTAAGGTAATAGAGAGCTCCATAAACTCTGATGTACAGGAGATAGATTTATTTTCTTTAGATAGAAGGTTGGAGCAACTATTTACAAGTCATCCACTTTCTAGCTTCATCTTTAATACTAAAACTGAAATTATTATGTGGAGTAAAAGCCTATTTTTTTTTTTTTTAAATTTCAAATAAGAGATTGAAGATTTGTGGAAAGAAAAGTATTATTTTCAAATTTCTAATATATTGAATAGCTAATAATCAGCTTTATAGCACTTGTACAGATTTTGAACGGTATAAGACGTTGAAAGACATCAAAGTTATTTCAGAGTATCACTTTAGAGAATGATATTCTGTTCTCAATAATTGCCAGCTAGTGTATGTTAATAAGAATCTTTAAAACCTATACTTTTCCCCTATGTATTTACAGACTATCTGGGAAAACAAATGAAGTTTAGAGGTTATGAAACTGACTTCTGTCAATAATGTGGACATTTTTGTCTCTTTAGGGATTTCTAATGCTGAAGTAGTGTAAAAGAAAGACAAAAATCTGAAGCTGATACAGGCAAAATTGCAGAGTGTTCATGAAAACTGTCCTAATCAATCTGCAAGTGAAATATCAGGCAATTAACACTGAAAGCCTGTTTAATTAGGGTGAATCATAAAAGGAAATGTTGGATAGTTCTATTTACACAATCATATTTACCCTTTTGCTAGAGCTGTAATTCAAAGTTTCTACACATACATACTAATGTTGTCGCATTTTACACAAAGATTATAAATTGTTCTGCTAATTAGTTCTCAGTGACAATATAAGGAGGATTTGTTTAATTATTAATAGTCTAGATGCAGGACTAATGGTTAGAAATCATTGTATACAATAAGGGACATACACAAAACTTACGTAAATAGATAATATTTAGGGTGTCCTAATGTGAAAAAATAAGTGAAAAAGGAGTTTTTTAGTCACATAATCACATACCAAGCATTTATTAACTGAAATCTGAGAGTGCCATCTTCTATTTTCTTATGACAATAAAATGCTAGCAGTAGTTATTTGTTAGAGAATGAAAAATGCATACACATTTTATTCAATATATATTTAACAAAATGCTTTAAAAAAACAAAAAAAATCCATGCATGATATACAGGTTCTTTATAAAAATGCACTTTCTCCAAAGGTTGTGACACTTTACATGGTATGACTTTGACAAAGGATGACTCTTCAGAGCTGATCAACTGCTGACATGGAAAAGCCCCCTGGAGTCGTCTAATTTTTAACCATTCTACTGTTCCTCACATGAAGGTGAGCAAACATTGACTGACCATTTTCATAATCTGTGGTAATCAGCTGCATACTTGCTACCTGAGGGGAATATTCATAACATTTTGTACATATGAAGGTAAAGTAGCAAGAGATGTATACTTTTAGCTTTGGTTTGTACACTTGCATTTAAAAACTCTATTAAAAAAACCAAACCAAACCAAACCAAAAACCATACAAAGGTTTTAAAAAGAGTGTTTTGAAAGCAAGTAAGTAAATACAGGGTTTGACTATGTAATGCTGCATGCTACCTGCAGCGAACATTTCAGGGCAAGCGGTGAACAGGCTTGTGGCAGACCCACACAGAGTTTGTACTTTGCAGATAGGGACAAGGACTGCCTCTGCTGAAGAGCTATATTATCCACCATAAAGAAAAGTGTGCTGGTGTGAGATGTTCTCATTAGCCTTCTCTGCTTAGCAGGTGTGCTGCTGCCAGCTGTGCCAGCTGCATCTTAGTGGTGGCCCTCAGAGTCAAACCAAGGTACAGTCAAGGTACTGCACATCAGAAATCAGCTCTTTTGTAAAAGGAACATAGTCTTTCAGATAAGCACCCATAAAGGTTACTGTATGTAAACATTTTGAATGTTTTTATTGCTATGCAGCACACAAAAATAATGAAAAAAGTATCTGGAAACAGGGATTCAACAGGAAGTTGTAAGTAGTATTAAAATACCAGGAAAGTTATGCTGGATAATTAACAGCAAAAGATAGGATACAGGATCACTGTCTGCCAAAGATGTAGAAATTGTACTTCAGAAGTTTTTGTAGTGCCAAAGAAGTATAGTTGAGGAAATGAAACTGCAGAAGATATAAAAACACATTTGCAGACCTGGAAAGTGAATCTTCTTAGTGGCTTATTGCCATATGTGTTGTTCCATCAGTCACTTTACATTATTGCTCATGTCAAGCTGTTAGTGTCAAAAATTGCCTTTTACTCATGCATCCCTTTAGTAGGTAAGAAAGCTGATTAACTTACTTAGGAGGTAATTACCTAGATAAGAATTAAGAGTTAGAGTGTCCCTGGATCTTTTGCATATGCTCAAAAGGAAAGGAAGAAAAAAAAAAAAAAGAACAACCACTGTAGTTTTGTTGCTTCAGAGTAACGATTCAGTTTGGGAAAAGACCTTTATACATTCATGATCAAAGTGTTTTATCAAATTATGTTACTACCAAATAAAACAATACATTAAAACTGATATATCTGTTCCAATTGTAGTTTTTGTAGAGAAACACTGACCCAATATAAAGGCAAATTTTCTTTATTTTTCTGTTAAAATAAAATATTTTTTCCACAAACAATGTGCAACCTGAATATCAACATGCATCTTCCATGACCATATTCTAAAAACAACAGATATAAGAGTTCTGCAGGTAGAAGCAGTGCCTGAAGCTGTGCTGTTTTGCACATCAAATTCAAGATTCACTGGACAAGAAAAAGATGGGCAAGTATAAGATTGTTTCAGTCTATTATGCGTGTCAAAATACAGAAACAGCCCTGTGAATGGGAAATACAACTCTTCTCTCTCAGGTGAATCCCTAAGTACCAGACTATACTTTTCTCCCTTATGTGCTTTATGTTTTCTCAAACATAAAACACCATTATGTTATCAACATGTGGCTGATAACACATCAGTTTTTTGGCAATTGCTGAGCAGTACTTGCACAGCATCAAGGCCCCCAGAGCACATAGAATAGGGATGGGCAAGAGCCTGTGAGCAGACACAGCTGTGACAGCTGACCTGAACTGGCTGAAGGGATATCCCATACCATATGATGTTCTTCTCTTCTCTTCTCTTCTCTTCTCTTCTCTTCTCTTCTCTTCTCTTCTCTTCTCTTCTCTTCTCTTCTCTTCTCTTCTCTTCTCTTCTCTTCTCTTCTCTTCTCTTCTCTTCTCTTCTCTTCTCTTCTCTTCTCTTCTCTTCTCTTCTCTTCTCTTCTCTTCTCTTCTCTTCTCTCTCTCTCCTCTCCTCTCTCTCCTCTCTCTCCTCTCCTCTCTCTCCTCTCCTCTCTCTCCTCTCCTCTCCTCTCCTCTCCTCTCCTCTCCTCTCTCTCCTCTCCTCTCCTCTCCTCTCCTCTCTCTCCTCTCCTCTCCTCTCCTCTCCTCTCCTCTCCTCTCCTCTCCTCTCCTCTCCTCTCCTCTCCTCTCCTCTCCTCTCCTCTCCTCTCCTCTCCTCTCCTCTCCTCTCCTCTCCTCTCCTCTCCTCTCCTCTCTCTCCTCTCCTCTCCTCTCCTCTCCTCTCCTCTCCTCTCCTCTTCTCTTCTCTTCTCTTCTCTTCTCTTCTCTTCTCTTCTCTTCTCTTCTCTTCTCTTCTCTTCTCTTCTTTCTTTCTCTCCTCTCCTCTCCTCTCCTCTCCTCTCCTCTCCTCTCCTCTCCTCTCCTCTCCTCTCCTCTCCTCTCCTCTCCTCTCCTCTCCTCTCCTCTCCTCTCCTCTCCTCTCCTCTCCTCTCCTCTCCTCTCCTCTCCTCTCCTCTCCTCTCCTCTCCTCTCCTCTCCTCTCCTCTCCTCTCCTCTCCTCTCCTCTCCTCTCCTCTCCTCTCCTTCCTTTTTTATTTTTGTTTTGTTCCTTTCTCCCTCTTTTTTCCTTCCCCCCTTTCTTTCACTTGTTAAATTAACTTTATTCTGGACCCAAGAGATTTCTCAGTTTTGTTATGCTGGTTCTCTCCCCACTATCCCACTGAGGAAGGACTGAGTCAATGACTAGGTGGGGACTTAGTTGCTGGCCAGGCTCAACCCACCACATTTACTTTTTGCTTTAGGTTATGTTGCCAAGCCCAGTGTAAACGGGCAATGCAAGGTAGTAAGCCTTAGTGGGCCATATACCAAGGAACTGGATACTGACATATCTAAGTCTTAGGTTTCTGAATCAGCTGAAGTTCTGCATTTTCTGTGAGATAAGAAACTCAGAAACTCAAAGATGCAGAAGATGCTAGAAGGCTGCAGGCTGTGAAGTTCAGCTCTATTTGCGATTTCTCAGCAGACAGAGATTCTGAGAACTGATGCACTCATGACTAGATGAAATCACTGCTCTGGAGGGTAGAAGGTACTCATTCCACAATGGCTACAATGAGAGACAATCAGATACAGAAGTTATATTGATTTCCTTAGGCAAGATTGTAGCTCCTATGGAACTTATTAGGATGTGTTGTTTACTTTGTCTCTGCTGATTCTGTACTGAATAATCAGAGTAAAGAATCAAACTGACTTCAATGAGACTTAGATCAGGTCCTGAAAGACTGAATAAGAAACTTCCTTTTACTGAAACTACACAAAAAATCCTTCCTTCTGAATTCATTAGTTATTCTTTACACCACACCTGCTTCTCTAACAAAGATTGTCCTTGGTACATGGTTAAAACCAAAGGAAAACAACAAACATCTTCTTTCTTGGCATTGAAAGATGCTATTTTGTAAAGGTAAAAATAGCACAGAAGAGGACAGTACTGTTTTTCTTATTGCTTGCATTTATGTTTTCAGAAGTACATAAATAAAATTTTCAGTTTACTAGAATCCTTTTTAATGCAATATAATCCACTTTTCATATGAAACATAACATTTATTTGGATATATTGTTGCCAAATTTGGTAAAGAAATTAAACACTTTTTTTTTTTCCTCCCTTGAATCTTTTTGCCAGAATTGTGTGGTTATAACTTTATGTTACCAGCTGTCTTCATTAACACCTTCATCAGGGGAGCATAGTGAAGAAACAACCAATCACAACAATGCCTGTTCATATTTCATCATGGTCTCTTCTTTTTTCTTACAAAGAGATAGTCACCTGTATGCAATTCTCCCATGATGGAATGAAGGCTGCAATGGATAGTTCTATTGCAATCTGTCTTCTGTTTCTTCAGCAGAAACTTGTGTAAATATAAATGGTTAATTTAGTTTTCAAGGATATAAAAATAATTTTGAGGTCAGACTCAATTATTATGACACAAGTTTTGCATATGGAACATCCATGTGCCAACATGCTTTTTTTTTTTTTTTTTTTTTTTTGTAATTATGGGTATGCAGAGCAGGTCAAATCTCAAGAAACACTCAAGTACGTAACTTCCATTAAAATCAGTAGAAATTATGTGCCTAGATGTTAGCAATGATCTAGGTCTCAGTCTTCTTACCTTAGGTATTACTTATACTCAGTGAATCAGTTTTGCATTTGAGATAGAATGGCTGAGGGAACAGTTCTTTACCCCGCAGAGACACAAGTACCTTGCACTCCTTAATAGTTTCTATTTAACTTACTGTTCACTGTTGGGTAAGTAAACAACAGACACCATAGTAAATTCACTACTTTACCAAGAAATATATTCAATAATTAAGACACTTCACTGAAAATGTACATTTCTTTTTAACACAGCGTTAACCATTATGCATTTTTAGTAGAAGGAAAAACAGTATGAGGCATAATCTGTGATAAAGCACAATAAATTTGTTTTTCATCATCTTGACAAGATTGGCAGTTCATTTTTTTTTAAGATAAAAGCCTAAACATTCTTATTTTTTTGGATCACTTAGGAACCCATTAATCATTTATGGACAATGACTGCCTCAGAACAGTCTAAGTATTGTAAGACAAGTTGGACTTATCCCTGGTATGCACTCTCTTCATCACTACCTGGAGCTGCTTAAACCTTTTTACCCCTGGAGATATCTAAATTCACTTTTCTAACTTAAAAGGTGCAAAAGCTCATAAGAACATTGGACCTTTCTTCCTTCATCGTGAACACCAAAAAGACTTCAGGAAACTTCTACTAAAGATGTGATGTGTATTACTTATTTCATTAGAAAGTTATCTGTATTACTAGACACTAAAACTACAACATACTGCCCATATACTTTTTTTTTTGTGTGTGTGTAGTCAATCCAATGAATATCACACATTGTGAAAGTCTCGGAGTGCACTCTAGTCCAGTGGGATCCACATGTAGTGATTGATATTTACTGAATTCTTAAGGTACTTAACAAAGATTTTGCTGCTTGCATAACTGGCTAGGCTGTGCTCAGTCCTTCTTCCAAGCCAAAGGTTTACAACCTTTTCTAGCTTTAACTATGATGGCAGAAAAGGCCACTCTCTCTCCTCTCTTGGAAGCTACTGTCACCTCCTTAGTTTTTGTTTTTTTTTTTTTTTGGTCTCTCTCTCTTGAATACATCTCCTCCTCAGTCAGTAAGGAGCCTGGTGGTGGCAACGGTAAATTCTATAGCTGAGCACAAGGTTGAGGCAGACAGGGGGGTTCCTGAAGCCCAGAAAACCCAAGGAAGAGCAGAGAGACCTGCCAGGAGCCAGCAGATCTTGCAGTTGAGGCTGATGTGGCTTGGGTATTGCCAGGAGCAACTGTGGGAGATTTAAACAGCCCTAGGGAGCACCAGCCACCAGAAGCACCAGCACCATGGTGGGAAAACATCAGAAAGGGCATGGTGAGGCAGTTTGCACAGCAGTTCTCATGGAAGGGCACCAAAGAAGGGTGCTGAAGCACTGCCAGCTCGAACACAGAGCAATGGTATCAATGCAGCAGAAACTGTGGCCTTTTAAGCTGTGCACCCACCACAACTGACTCAACTGCCCAGACAGAGCTCTGGTGGGAACATGCTACCACTTAGGTGCCAGGCTGAAGGGTGTGCCTTACCTTTATGCCAGTATTGGACAGAAGCAGTGAGCATATCTGTGGGAGACATGGCCAGGTAAGGGAACTCCTCTGCTTAGTGGTAAAACTCTGGGAGGAGGTGAGTAGATTGAGCAGTACCAGGGAGTTTGAGAGAGAAATAGAACACTGGAATCACACCCTATTTTCCCTGGGACAGGCCCAACAGGCAAACAGGACACATGACATGGAGAATTCCCTGTCCTCTCTCTGCCTGGCTGAACACTTAAGGGATAGAGGCTAATGGCGTTTCCTCTGCTACCACCCCACCTTCCAAGGTGCCCTTGAGAAATATGTATGAAGCTTTTTAAGAGGAATAAACAATAATGAGGATGATGGTCCATCTAGGCTGGAGATGTTGCCAAGGTTAACTTGGCCTATGCCCAGTATCAAAACTTCTTCTATAAACAAAAAAAAGAAGAGTCATCGTTATAGGAGACTCCTTCCTCAAGGGAACAGAAAGTCCAATATGCAGACCAGACTCACTTCTTAGGGAAGTCTGCTGCCTCCCTGGGGCCCAGGTTAAAGATGTGAAGAGGAAGCTTCCTAACCTGGTACAGCCCTTAGATTACTGTCCATTATTCATTTTTCAGGTGGGCAGCAATGAAGTTGCAACAAGAAGTCCGAGGGCAATCAAAGGAGACTTCAGGACCTTGGAACAACTGGTTAAGAGATCAGGAACACAAGTGGTGTTCTCTATCCCTGCAGTTGCAGGGAATGAAGAGGGGAAAACCAGGAAGAGACAGTATACCTGGCTCTGAGCCTGGTGTGACTGGCAAAATTTTGGGTTTTTCAGTCATGGGTCAGTCTACATGCTGCTCAGGAGGACTGCAAGGATGTTGTGAGGGTCTGCAGGGAGAAAATTGGGCGGAGGCCAATGCCCAACTAGAACTTAATCTGGCTACAGCTGTAAAAGACAATAAAAAACACATTAGCAGCAAAACAAAAGGAGAGCTAAGCCGAATTTCCATCCTTTATTGGTGTGGGGAGAAACACAGTGACAAAGGATGAGGAAATGGCTAAGGTACTTAATGCTTTTTTTGCCCCAGTCTTTAACAGCAAGACCAGTTGTTTTCCAGATGCCTGAGCTGGAAGACAGGAATGGGGAGCAGAATGAAGCTCCCATAATCCAAGGGGAAATGGTTAGTGACCTGCTACACCGCTTAGACACAGAGAAGTCTATAGGGCCAGATGAGATCCACCCAAGGGTACCAATTTGGTGTATATTTCACCAAAAGTAACACCAAACTATATATTCCTTCTTAATTATGTGCAAAGTAACAGCACTAAAACACTTCAGATATTATGGTGTCTAAGCTGTTGGTAGCACAAGCAGGAAAGATGAAATTTCAGGGGAAACTGGATCAAAGGCTTCCATGTCACTCAACTCATACTCATACACACATATAAGTGCACATAACTGTCTGCAGTCATAACTCTTACCTCCTGGTGCCCCATAATAATATGAAGGTCAGTTAAGTTAGGTAGTCATAGTTTATTCTACATTTAAATGCTAACAATACAATAGTTTTTCCTCTTTCCTGCTTCTTATGCTCATGTCATTTTTATACAGAATTACATTTTAGGCCAAATTGTAAAACAATTCTTGCTTCCAGCTGTCACAGGTAAGGTAAAGTCCATCCTTTGATGGATTCTTATTGCTTATTAAATATTTAATAAGCTCTGAGACTAGTTCAAGGCTGTGTTTCACTCTTTTCAAGTAATTTTGGTGTTGCTTGTCAAGGAAATAATACAAGCTGAATGAAGGGCACATAGCACTAGTTAGCAGTTTGCATATATGTCAGTAATAATAACTTATAGATGTATAATCTGAGAATTTTTTTCTTTTTAGCTTACACCAAGTTGCAATTTAAAGTATTGCCCTGAGGGCAAAAAATAAAAGTGCTGAAAACAGATGCAGAAAACAAAAACCCAACAATATCCAACTGCTATGCTGAAAAAATGAATTTAAAAGGACTTTTTTTCTCCTTTTTTTCTGATTGGCACAATTTTTAGCATATTAAGGTCACTAGGCTCAACAAGCAACCTCCTGTTGTTTCCCTTATCTTTAGTGTCTTGCTTTTCCTCTCTTTTCTGTCATCTCTTTGTCTAATAAGCATTGACTTTCTTATTTCAAAGGCTCTATAATATTCTGCACCAAGGACTGTAATCTTGAAGATTTTCTTTATCACCATGGCAAAGTGATAAAAAAAAAAAGTCTCTGAAAATGCATACATTTTTGAAAGCATAGTACAGAGCTGTTGAAATAATATTGCTGTTGATTTGGAAAATATAAAGTCTTATTTTGCTTTATCTTGAAACTTCATAAATTAACTCCTGTTTACACAGTAGTAACCACTTCACAGTGTGACTCCAGTACTCAATATCATTGTCAGACCACAACAGGTAGTGTGACCAACTTCATTAATTCAGTAGGGAAGATCATATTTAGCCAATAACTACTTTTGTCTCTTGAAGAGTAGTCATGATTGATAAAAGGACATTAGCGTAAAGATAGTACAAAACAGAAGTATTGAATAAAACATACCACATTTGCTGTTCACTAGGTGAATTGGAGGTTTTCTAAATAAAAAATATATTTTAAAAGTCACACCTATGTAAATATTTCCAATTAAAGCAGCATTAAAGCTAACTAAAAGGAAGCATAACAAGCCTAATAGATCTTAGAAACTTTAAATAAATACTTTTATGATAGGATTTTTACACTTGTGAGGAACTAAATAAAATGACTAAAATTACTATTGTTATCAGGAAGTAGAATAAACATTCAGTTTTGGGAGGTTTGACAATTATATGGGATATAATTGACGTAAGATCTTTTAATTCCCTATTAACAGATTAAAATTTCTAGTTAAAAAATATTGCACTATCAGAGTCAGCTAGATGAAAAATGTTGAAATTGGAAGTGCTGATATGTTATTTAATCACTGTCAAAATAATTCGTTAATTATTTATCTTTTAGACAAAGCACTATACTATTTTTGTGGACAAGTGCATTCTTACTCAATGTGAAATTGTATCAGAAATTCCTGTATTGCAAATCTGTAGCACTGTAACCCAGGAAACATATTATTGCTATTGTCTGTGACAGGCTGCAGACCTAGACTAGATGGCAGAATAGAGACCTAGGGTGATCACAGAGGCCTGAAAAATACATGCACAAGGTGAAAACAGACTCCAATGTCTTTAAACCACTCATCAGTGTTCATCTCCTGGTCTTCAAAGGAATGCAGCCTTGGAAGCTGGGAAAAAATCAAAACAAAACACAGCTGTAGAGGTGACCAAAAAAAAAAAAAAAAAAAAAGCTAACAGCTCCATTATATATAAAACACACCATCACACCACATACAGTAAATTCAGATGTATGGTGGACTTGCAGGTGAAAGACGAATGAAGAGCAGTAAATATGGAGGGGGAAGGAATCCAATGAAAATCCAAACGAAGGCTGCAAGACAGTTTTCTCATATAAATGCTATATAGGATCAAAAGAAATTATAATATAAAACCTGATCATTTTTATTTTCTGATTGCAATATTACCCTTTTTTACCTGAGACATTAAAGGTTTGAGATGTTGTAAGTTATTACCATTAGGAGAACATGTTGAGAGGATCCAGTGCCAGCTTCAGGTAATGTATTTCCGAAAAAACATAGAAAAGATTGACTTGCTGAATAGTATGAAAAATTAAATTGCAAGAGACAATTTGCTTCCTTACTGAAATGTTTGCTTCACTTATGCCCCCAAAATTTTTAGTCCTTTCTCAGAATTGCATTTAATATGGCATATAGATTGTTGCTTCCTTCCTTCTCCATCCTGTTTTTTTGTCTTTTTTTCTGTTTTATTTTGTTTATTTGTTTGGTTGTTTTTTTAAATACTTCTCAATTGTTTATGACCTCTGCAATTTTAACATTATATCCCAGATGTCTTCTGTCCAGAAGACTCCAGTGGCTAAGTGACCACAATAATTTGTTTCAATTTGGAGGCTTCCCTAATAAGTTTAATAATTTCGGCTATTTTTTATAAGACATGCAATTTATCCTGCTGATTTGGAGAGGTTTAATCAAACCTTTAACAATGTTCCCTCAGTATCTTTTTTGAAGAAGATCCTTCTCCAATTACTGTTTGTGTAAAAATACAACACTATACTGTGCCCTGTGCCATTCAGCATTCTGCAGTTTCATCTCTTTTCTTAAAAGCAGCCATTATATGAATGGTTAAAATGCCTCAGGCTTCTATGAGATAATATAAGCAGAGACTCTGGGCCTAAGTGAGCTAATTTTAATTTTCTGTATACTGCTGTTCCTTTAGTTTTAAGAGCATTGAAGACATTGATCATGTGGAATTTCTGAGGTGAAAGTATCTGCTCTGTGATTAAAAGAAATTCAACAAAATATACTCTAAAACAATTTCTAAGAAAACCTACCTAAAGTAATTAACCTTAGTAGAACTGGGGATAGTTCTCCAAGAGAAATTGTAATATATCCCTTGCATGAAGTGCAAGTATTCTAAGGCAGAGAGAAATTTGCCTAGCGGCATTTCAGAAATGTAGTGGGACAGTGCAGTTTTGGCTCATAATTAATTAACAGGAATACATACAATAGTAGTGATGAAAAAGTAAACTAAATTCTAAATAGTGATTTATTTTTTTTTCCACAGAAAAGGACTAATATTTGACCAGCAATACTGAAAATCAGTAAAATGAAACGCAATGAAAGAAATTTTCACCATAAACAGAGGAAATATTAGTTGGTGAATGAAACTCACTGAGGGGATGTCATTGGATTAAGACAAGGACTATATGAATATTCATGCATAATAGGTAGAATTAAAAAATAAAATGTGTAAATATTCACACTTTAGTGAATGAACAAAATAGTAAACATCTGGAGATAAGAAGAACCATTTATGGTGTTCAAGAAGAGGAACTGAATATGCTTTGACAAGAAAAACTTAGAAGAGAAAGGGTATATTTCAGTGTGCCAAATTTGGACTAGTTATATAGAAATAAGAACTCTACTGCTCAGATCTTTGAGAAGGAAGATGGTTTCTTACACAGTTGGTCTCTTTTCTGCTCCAAATTCTGATCAATGAAGTATCTGAGAATTTTAAACATTCAACAATGTCAACCATATTTACCACACATGTGCAATTCAGTTTTACTTCATGCACACTCATTATATAAATGGTCTGTGCACACATGAGAAGTGAAACTTCACAAATATGTTGGATTACTATGCCTCTGCAGTGAAGGTGATCTTCATGAGTAATGAACATGTGCACTGTATGCACTGTGTGCCCAGGCACTGGCACTTGGGCAGCTGCAGGGGCAGCCTCTGTGAGGAGAGGCCAGGGCTGCCCTGAGACAGACACAGCCGGCTCCAGCCGGCTCCACCCACCCACTGCAGGGCACAGCTGAGCCCCTCAGCCAACGTGGTGGCACCTCAGGGAAAACACATTTATGAAAGGGCAAAATGTCACACAGGCAGTGAGTGGGAGAAACAGCCCTGCAGACAGCAAGATGAGAGAAGAAGGAAGCGGAGGAGGTGCTTCAGGCACCAGAGCAGAAATTCCCCTGCAGGCTCATGAAGATTCGTAGAATCACAGAAACATTAAGGTTAGAAAAGACCTCCAAGATTATTAAGTCCAACCATCAATCCAACATCACCATGCCCACTAAACCATGTCCTGAATTGCCATGTTGACAGGTGTTTTGAACACCTCCAGGGACTGTGAGTCCACCACTGCCCTGGGCAGCCTGTTCCAGTTCTTGACCACTCTTTCAGTAAATAATTTTTTCCTGATATCCAATCTAAACCTCCCCTGGTGCAACTTGAGGCCATTTCCTCTTATCCTATCACTAGTTATTTGAGAGAAGAGACCAAAACACACCTCACTACAACCTCCTTTCAGGCAGTGGTAGAGTGCAATAAGGTCTCCTCTCAGCTTCCTTTTCTCCAGACTAAACATTCCCAGTTCCCTCAGCTGCTCCTCATAAGACTTGTTCTTCAGCACCTTCACCAGCTTTGTTGCCCTTCCTTGGACATTCTCCAGCACCCTTATGTCTTTCTTGTAGTGAGGGGCCCAAAACTGAACAGAGTACTCTAGGTGCAGCCTCACCAGTGCCCAGTACATGGGGACAATCACTTCCCTAGTCCTGCTGGCCACACTGTTCCTGATATAGGCCAGGATGTTATTAGCCTTCTTGGCCACCTGGGCACACTGCTGGCTTATGTTCAGGTATTCCCAGGTCCTTTTCTATCTGACAGCTTTCCAGCCACTCCTCCCCAAGTCAGTAGTGTTGCATGGGGTTGTTGTGACCTGGCACTTGGTCTGGTTAAACCTTATACAATTGGCCTCTGTCCACCAATCCATCCAGTCCAGATCCCTCTGCAGAGCCTTCTTACCCTCAAGCAGTTCAGTGGTCCTGCCCAGCTTGGTGTTATCTGCAAACTTACTGAGGGTGCACTCAATCCCCTTGTCCAGATCATTGATGAAGATATTAAACAAGACTGGCCCCAAAACTGAGCCCTGGGGAGCACCACTGGTGACCAGCCGCCAATTGGATTTAACTCTGTTCATGACAAATCTCTGGATTTGGCCATACAACCAGTTTTTTTACCCAGTGAAGAGTACACTTGTCTAAGCCATGAACTGCCAGCTTCCCTAGGAGTATGCTGTGGGAGACAGTGTGAAAGACCTTATTGAAGTCCAGGTAGATAACATCCACATATATATATTTATATATAGCTATTTATAGCTATATATTTAATATATATAGCTCTATGGAAGTTCTGAATCAAATGTGATTTGGTTAATTCCAGGAGAGTAATGGAGAAAAGTCCTAAGATGGGAAGGAAAATGTGATGTGGGACAACAACAAAAAAAATTACAAAAAATCTGATACTTTAAAAATACTTTTCTTCCTGAAATCAGGAATATAAAAACTCTAATTTTCCCTTCCGATTTTTCCCCAAATCTTTCATCTGGATAAAACTCAAAGGGCAGCACAATATGGTCAGTACATTGTGTAGTCCTAAAGGTACTATGAAGATAGAAAGATAAATAGATAGATATCTATCCCAGCCAAAATGATACAAAAATATGGGTCTTCCCAACTGCTCTGTCTAATCATTGCTGCCATGCTACCTCATCAGCTAATTTTGGTTTCATTTTCAAAGTAGAAAAGAGTTTTTGCCTAAGATTTGGACATGCTTTCCTGGAAGATCTTTAGGCCTTGTCGGAAACCCAAGCATCTTTAAATTATGTTATTTTCCCCAGAATTATAATCTAAAATGATAACCTAAAAATATTTCATCTCTGAAATGTTGAAATATATATGACATACATATTTGCTACCATATACATGTGAGACATAATGCAAAATTTTTAAGGTCAAGTTTCTATATTAGGCTACTTGACTAGTGCTTAAGTACCTAAATATTACAGCAGTATTTTTCTTTTTTTCCTAAGAACTAGGTACCCACATATGAAATCAATGAAAGGTGAAAGAGCTAAAGCGCTTTAAAATTGGTCTATTTTTATTTACATTTCTACATGTGGATTTATGAGCTTAATTTATATTAAAGCAATATACATAAATGAGAAATTCAAACTGGCTTTATTTCTGTAGAACAAATACAAGCATTTTTAAAGGCTTGTAGACTTTGATATAGGAAATGATATTTAATCATATATTATATTTCATTTTTAATTTAATTTTTTGCTATATTTTTTCTGTGCCATAGCTAACAGAATTTATA
Source organism: Caprimulgus europaeus (assembly GCA_907165065.1). The sequence continues at coordinate 85,424,620 of OU015523.1, read as the reverse complement.
AAGCTCACTGAAGGCTATTCACCCAGGAGAGGTGATTCAGAGACATAACATGTCCTTACATCCCTGATTTCCTCATGGCAGAGCATATGGAATTGTACTAGTGGCCATGTCAATGGTCATGAGAAAGTGAGTCAGAAAGCAAAACGATTAAGCACATGTGGAGACAATTGCTTTTCATAGTGATAATCCAGTGTTCAGTCATAAACTGGGGCTTGCTAGCACCCCTGAAGTCTGCAGTGGGCCTGTGCCACCCAAATTACACCTGAGAAAAGGCAGCTGTTATTCTTGAGGAGAAGGTACCTCAGCTCCCCTCACACTACCACTCCTGTGGAAAGCTGCCATCCACTTACTCTGTGTCATCCTTGCATTTATTAGTAGTTAGTTACTTACCTCACACATTCTGCAGATGTTAACACGTCCAGAAATGAACACTGACCCACATAAAACCAGAATGTGTTATTTTTTTTCACCACATAATCACTAGTCTATTTTTTAACTAGTTCTTTATCCCTTTCTGTGTCTTAATCTGGATCTCTGAAGCTTGTAGTTTTAAGCTGAGGCCTGTCATGTAAAACTTGATCAAAGGCTTGCTACAAATCCACATAAAATATATTATACACACAGTCATTATCAACCTTGCCTGTAAAATGAAGATATAGGTACAAAAATCTTAGGCTGTAGCAATGTATTTGCAGGCATTACAATATGATCTGCTACAGAGGGCTATTCTTTTGATGTTTCATTTGTAGTATACATTGTTCCATGAATAAGATAATCCTTAATATTTTTTACTTTGCAAGGTACAAGAAGAATGCCAGAGTGAGTAAAGCATAATGTAAAAAACCTGCAGTTTCTCTTTAAAAGCAGTGGTGGTTTTGGTTTGGGATTTTTTTTTGTTGATATTTTGGGCTTTTTGTTTGTTTGTTTGATCCTGTATATTTGAGATATTATTTTGGAGGGTTTTTTGTTTTGTTTTGTTTTTGTATTTGTGCAGAATACTGCAATTAGAACTCTTATGTAGACTTGCATGTGTTTTAAATTGTCTTGTCACTGGGGATAGTAAACATTTTGGTCAGAGGAACATACAATTCTGTACATCAGGAGGCTCATGTTCTTACTAGTGAGTGGGAGTACTTGGGTACCTAAGTCTGTTGGAGTCTTTGCATGAATTCTCAATTATCTATGTATTTTTAAAATGTACCCATCATGTCACAGAGACATGAAAAGAGTCACAGAACAGCACAAGGAGAAACTCAGTTTCTCACTGTTGTATTTAAGCTTCTTACTGCTGCTGACCTCCTTGGTCCATTGTTCTGCAAACTGGCTCAAGGCAGAGCTTTTTGTCAGTGACTGAAAAGGGCTATTGATTTTGGCAGTTACTATTCAGCACAGCAGAGACAAGTGTACTATTTGAGGTGGTAGTAGTAAGGAAATTACCATTAACATATCCTAGTTCCTGTACAGATACAACTTTAGAGCCATTCAGTTCCTTTAAGGTACAGTTCTTTGGGAAAAGTTTTATATCCCTTCATTCCTCTTTGGGTAGCACTATATAATTCCAAATCTGGGAGGCTGGATCCCTGCCCTGAGCCCCATATTTCCTGATCATACTAACATGGCAAGCATAGCAGAGTTTGGCATCTGTTAGCTCTTTCACACTGATGCTGATAGTTGATTGTGAATGGCAAAAGCTCTCTCCTGCAAAACAAAGTCTGTTTTACTAGTTCACTCAAAGTTCATGGAATATAAAAGAAAAGAAAAAGAAGCTTAATATCTATGAATACTAGCTAAAATTTACCTACTTTTCCTATAATTTGTAAGGTAATTCCCCATATTATTTAACCCCACAGTCATCTAGAAATAAGATAGCTTTCTCTGTGCTTTATATGTCTCTTTCCCAACACGTGCTATGACTTACTGATGTTCTTCTTGGGTCAGCTGCTTCAAGCCCATAGAGACATGGTTTATGGTTAGGAAGAACACCTTTAGCTACTTTGGGAGACTTGTCCCCATCAAATATTACCCATTATTATCCTAATAATAAACCTCTCTCCTTTTTCTGGTTATGATGCATCTTATCATGTCCTACTTACCTTCTATTGTTTCTTTCTAAAAGTCAAATCTGATTAAATCAGTATATGCAGGCAGATGAGATAAATTTATTGTTTTTATCAAGACTAATCCAAACAACTTCCTAAGTTTTCATATAGTGTGAGCAGATACACTATACAGAAAGAAACTTGAAATTTTATTATATACAAAGTACAAGACAAAACATGGTGTAAAAATAAAAAAATGAAAAAATGGAGGAAAAGCTATGATAGTTGTCAATAAAAGGATGTGAAAGAAGGAAAAAAGTTGTTAAATGCTAAACTTGAGAACATTACAGTACAGGATGGATAGCTAGTGAACAATAGATAAGGTATTGCTAAGGTCTTTCTCTTCTGAATCTTCAGGTAAAGCAAAACAGTAGCATTGCAGATACTGAAGTTATTTTCTTACAGGAAAAAGTGAAAGACTAAAATGTTTCATTATTGTACTAGAGCAGATAATTAGAAAATTATAGCTATTACAAGTCGATGAAGTATCAGAACTCTGAATTGCACGTGCCTGTCAACCCTCAGCTTAAAATTTCAGCTAGATTTTTGAAACATTGCTTCTACTTTTTACCCTTTCACATTTCATTCACTCTCCACTTCATATTTAGTTGTTGATTAGGGATGGTTTTTGTTACTAAGGACTTATGAAAAAAAATTATAGTTCATGATAAGGGCAACTAGGGAGTAATGTAGTCAGAAGTCAGGGTGATAATAGTGAAAAATGATACCAGTAAGCATGAGGTGATTTATTAATTAAAGTATCCTATCACATGGTTTTGCTTCCCCCAAGGATATACTTATCTTGAAGAAAACTGATTAAAAGAAATTGCTAGAATTCTAAAGAAAAGCCTACATCATACCTGTTCACCTTTGTATCATCAATTAGTTCCATGAAGAACATGCATAGGTGTTGACAAGCTTCCCATTAGTAACAATAGGACTCAGTTACAATCATGAAAAATATCTTTTATTTGGGAACTGGGAAACACCATTCTACCTCAAAATTGTGTTTGACTATCTCTACAGAGAGTGTCCATGAAGTTGGAGTTTTGATTAGTTATATGGACTTAATTCCATATTGCCTCTTTCTGTATAGGAATATTTCCTGAAGGACACACCATCACATAATAGCATGCCATCACAGGGGAACTTCAGGTGGAGTGGCTACAAGAACAAATCACACCATTCAGCAGCAAAAAAAAATATAAAATTTATTTACTAAGCAGGATAGATGATAGTGAATGTGTAATAATTTATATTCTGAGATTTCTGGGATAATCATACACTGTGCAAAGGTACTCATGCCAGCCAAATCTCCTGCTCTTCTGGTCCAGATGTGCGTGGCACCATAAAACAGGGGAAACAGGACACTCATTCTGACCTTTTGAAGGCACTGGGGGCTGACTGTCAACCTGGCCTCTACATGCAGCTGTTCCCACTTCAGGTTAGCCTTCCATATGGTGTTGGACATCCATGGTTGAGTTTCCCTCCAAGGAGCTAATGCCATAAGTATTTATTGGTTTTGGATAAGCCATGAATGGCCTCTCACATACCCCCAGAGTAATCTCCTTGAGTTTCCCCATATCTTAAGTCAATAAAGCAATTGCTAGATAGGTGACACACTGTCATCTCTCCCTAAGTTACAAGAAAGTAATGTTGTTAACCATTCATCTGTTCTTTTGTGTTTTTCCTGTGCAGACCTAAACTGTTAGAGGAGGGACAACATAATGCAGGTCAGTGTTTTCAGATAGACCTGCCCACAACAATGGTCACCGCTTCTTTGTTTTCCCCAGTGAATGTTGGAGCAATCTTAAGAGCTGGAACCAGACAGATACAGTTCAAGATTCATTTTGTCTGAGTAGTTCTTTTGGGTAGATTTCACTTATAGCATATATCTAAACCAACATACTAGTGTTGCCAGGTTACTACACTGTATAACTTTTAACTGTATCAGAGACATTTTTGAGTGTCAGAAGAATAATATGAAGATGTATGATGGCAATGATGGACACAGGCCAGAGCATGACCTGATTCTGGAAATTGTTGTTTCTTGACCATGGTCCCCAGTTAATATGCAAGTATTTCCCTAACTCAGGAAGTATCAATGGAGATTTTTAATGATCAAGATATCAGAAGATCTTAGATCAACATGGATATCATTAAACTGATACTATAATTTCCTATTTTTGTAAAGAAAAACAATTTAATATTAATTTGGTTCACTTGCTGTTATTGTCTTTTGATATTTATAGATTCATAGATTTTCTGTAGCCAGAAATAACCACTGGAACAACTGGTCAGATGTAATGTATACAGTCTGCAGTTTTATCTGTAATTTTAATATTTAGTGAGCTTATATTCAACAATTTATATCACCGATAATAATAATAATAATTAATAATAATAGTCAGTTTAGAAGTAGCATAGTAACTTAATACGTAAAAGTTAAGTTTGGTTTATGCAGACGAGTTTGAGTTTATAATTAAGGAAATAAAGGCACAGAGTGGTGAAGTGACTTCAACATTTTATGTATGATAACAGCCAGCTTGTGGCATAGTATTTTTCTCCTGACTCAGAGGCCAGTGATTCATGCACTATATCATGTTCCATGAAATACTTAGAATCTTTGTTCCTTACTGTTAAAATTAATTATTTAACCAAATAAATACCTGCCTTATTACATATCTCAGTTATTAACAGAATTATTGTACCAAAATAAGATGATGAGTACATGTTAACATGTAGTCTGTAAATTTAGAGTTCTTGATTTCTGAACTCTGTATTTGTCTTACAGAAATATTGCAGGGACATCTCTTTTAGATTTCTGAAGACATCTATCTCTTCAGAGGTAAGGTGCAGGACAAATCTTAGGAGGCAGAGAAATGAGGTATTTCTAGAATAGTAGTGTATTGAAATCAATAGATTATACATACCTAAGCATTTAATTCTGTACTTCAACAGAAGTTTTGTGTGATGGGATTTGAAAGACGAGGCTCAAAAACTTGTAAACTTGGAGTTTCCAGATGATGAGACTGTATAAGGCATTGCAGAATTTTATAGCTTCTCCTGTGCAGAGACCCCACACAATAAAGTGCCATCTTTTACATGCTGTGTAAGAACTTGCAGTGGACTAACTAGACTGAGCAGAAACAGACCAGGTGAAGCCAGGAATGAAATGGCTTTAGATCTAGTGCTAATAAAAGGTGGTTTTCCATTGTTACTTGGCCTTTTTCATTTTTAAAAATTTCCTCTAAATAAATTAATCTGATGTTTGAGTATAATATGAACATTCTTACTCATGTTATCATACTTTTTTCCCCCTGAGTTAGTTTCTTTACAACTAATTTTCCAATTGTAAGTCGTATTAAAAAAATTGTGTTTAATATTAGTGGCTGCTTAACCTAAATGAGTTCAGAATTCCTTTGGGAATGTAAAATAGTTCATTAGGTCTACAAGTTTTTGGGTTTGTTTTTTTTTTATTTTTTTAAGGAAGAACCTTGCTGATTTATTTATAATATTCAAAACCAATTAAAATATACTCTAATTATTAGGAATATTTAATCTTCTCTAAGGCAATATAAAAATGAAAATAATTAGAATAACAGCAGTGAAATGAAGTCTAAAGAATAACTATACTAATTTTAAGCCGTTATTAAAAAAAAAACCCAAAAACCAAAACCAAAACAACAACAAAACAACCAAAAAACTTCTGGGATATTTACCCACAGTTTTGATAATATCCACTGGTTGTTAAAATTATCTGTATTTTCATTTTGAAAATATATAAGAAAGATATAAAGAAAGTATATGCTTATAAACCTTTCCCAAGTATTACAGGTTAGAGAATTTGGGGGAGGAAAAAAAAAAAAAAAGCCTACTTGCTGCTTTATATTTATATAAACTCCATAATTGCCACCTGCATTGTAGCTCCACTACTGCATAATTTAAAACTATTATGTAAGAAGCTAGTTATTCAAATGAAAAAGAAGTGGTTACAAACTGGTTTTGTAATCTCTACAATGTAATTATCCTGCCTGGTTTATGAAAGTCTAGCAATATTTTCATATGTTCCTTTGGAATCAATTTATTAATTAAAAAATTAGGTCAGCTCCACTGACCTAATTCACTCTAATAAAATCAACTAGATCACAATTAAGATTCTCCTTTCACATAGGTGTTTTCTGCTTCTTTAGTGTCATTTGTAATTTAAGTATGCAGGGCTAGTACAATTATTTATTGCTCTTTGCATTTTACTCTTTTTGTCACCTGATCTGCTTATTTAAAACAACATAAGTCCCAGAGCTAAGAAAAGACAGGGACAAACTACTTGAAATGCCAAATGTAGCATCTGTATTATTAATGTTGTTTGTAGTCTCTGTGAAAATACAAGGGAGCACAAAATCTCTGCTAAAGAATGAGAAGAGTCTTAACGATCCTCACAGCATTGTCACTGCATCTTCCAGGCAACCAGAAAGGTTACTGGTTTACATGGGTTGAGCTTCAATAATTTGTCAACTATCAGGTTAGGAAGTGCTGACTACACGTGTTACTGGATTAGGTTTGTTGCATTGAAGAATCGTGTTGTTAAGCAACTGCTGTTTGCACTACAGAAAATAAATAGTGAGGTACTTCATAATTAAATAAAAGCAATATCTCTATACAAGCATAAAGAGTTTCAGAGCAAGACAAGGTTTATCTTTTGTTTTAGGCTTATACTTAGAAGAAGATAGCTGGAACAAGATGCTGAGGTGTATAAATAGTACTCTATAGAAAGTTCCAAAGTGTGTACTCTTATTTGTCTTCATTTCTTGTATGTATGCAAAAAATCCTTCTTTCAAGTAGTGAGATGACTCAGTTAATTCAAAATAGCAAAATAGTGATCATCTATTCATTATATCTGGCGTGAAAGTAAAAATACAGCTGAAGGATGATCTAATGCCCTATAGCACATTTTACAAAGACCCTAAATGTTGCTGTTTCCAAAAGTTTTACTAGAAGAAAATAAAAAACCATGGGAAATGGTTCCACTCAAAAGCCATTGCTGGTAACAATCAATGTCACAACACTCCTTGCTTGGCCAAAGATGACTGTAGCACTGTGGCATCCGTAATCACTTTTTAATATAATGCACATCATACTGCTAGGATTCACAAAGAGGTTTGTTGTGTAAATGTTATGTTCTATTTCTTCTGAGGGTACTTAATATAATGAAAATATCCAAAGTATGATTTGAATATGATTTTGGCAGACTCTGCTTCAAATTGTTCCACTAATCTTACCTATTTATTTATATTTTCACAGATTTTACTTCAGGAAGAGATATTATAATGAAGTTTAAGCTAATGCATGACTTGACAGCACTAATTCACGAAATGGTAAATAACTATGAACACAATTGCAAAAAAATTAGGAACCTTCCTTTTCAGAAATCCAATAAAGTATCAATAATCAATAATTCCATAATGAATTGTAGTTCTCTGGAGAGTACCTTACACATTTCCCTTACAGGTATTTTTTTGCCTAGTAAAGGTTAGGTAGAAAACGGTCACTATAATTTAGATGGAAATTTCTATTCTATACATGCAATATTACCTAGTGACTGTTTATCCTTCCTCTTATTTACCCGTCAGCACATCAATACATTACCAGTTATCTGGTGAGAAAATTTGGACATTTAAATTGTATATGGTTTTTCATTGTCTAAGAAACAACCTAGTTTTTCAGATAGCAACTGGGATACACTTGCAAACACAAAAATCATTAGGGAAGAAACTTTTGTCTTGTAAAATTCTTTATTTCCCCATGAGAAATGGAAGCAGAGTATTTTCTGAGCCTAATGTTTTCCAAAGGGCAGAAAAGTAGGAAAAATAGTGTAATGATCTTAAGTTATGTTGAAATTAAACAAGTTTTATCAACTATTGTTATCTATATATCTCTGTTTCTAAAAATTTTATTCTTGTTGCTATGGAAATTAAAGGACTTATTTTAACAAATCTGCATGTGAATTTAACTCTGTAAAATAAAGACTTGTTATGCTGGAGCAAGCCTAACATGATTTTACTTAATGTACCTCATAGCAGTTTTAGGAGCAGGATTAGCAAACAAAGGGAAGCAAAACACCAAGAGATATTATAGAACTTAATGGAATTTTAGTCAACAAATAGAACTTTTTACATTTTTCCCCCCTGACATTAGTGTGTGTGTATATATATATATATATATATATATATATATATAAATCATGAGAGAAACTGCTTCTTTCCTATACAATACCAAAAAAAAGAAATTTGTATTTTATTTGCAGAAAGACAAAATTTTTTGTAAAACCAGCCAGTACAGTTACAATTCTCCTGGATTTTAGTTTTTTTTTTTTTTTTAAAATTATTTAACCAAACTATTAGGAATAAAGTCAGCATTCATGCACAAACCACTTAAGAACTAGAAAGAATTTGGAAGAGCCTAGGTTACTTGAGGCTGCTTCTGGGGACAGAGAATACAGTAACCAATTGCTCATCCCAGGGTAAAAACACAGCATGTAAATTTGATAGGTCTATAAATGTTCCTGAAATTTTGCTGTTAATGAGATGGATACACTTGCAAGCCTTTTTATGTTAAAAACTCAATAATTCTGGGCAGTTAACTCTTACAGAAAAACTGCAGAGATGAGTAATTGCATATCCAGATGACTAAGAAGTATCTTAATTAAGCCATAAGGAGCTGGATGTTTCCAGAATTTGTCAGCTGTGTTGATGAAAATTGAATTTGAAACACGCACATTGTTGTGCGTGGGAACACTAGCTGTATAATAGAAATTATGATATCTGTGGCACAGTTATGAAAATATCCTATAAATTTAAAATGTAAGAATGATCTCTGCTCAGGAAGTGTTGTTTAACAAATTTGAATGGGGATCCCTAAATTTGTACCTCACCTAAAGTTGTGTACATGGCATTTTAGCATGGCAGATACTATGCCCAAGGAGAAAATTCACTTAAAAATTGAAAAGAAGTATCAGTTCTTTAGAAAAAAATCTGTTTTATCAGATTAACAGGATAACTAATTATTGAATCGAATATATTCTGCTGGTCCTTCTGTTTCTTTTGATGTACTGGGTCTTAACAGTAACCCCCTTTATTTTTTTTCTAGCCACAAAAATGAACAGAGTAGCTGAATATTGTAACTGAGTGACTTATTGTAGTAAGTCTAAGGAATTAAATCTCACTAGAATCTTTTAGTAGACCTTTTCTGTAGCCATAAACTTACCTGTAGTAGACACTAGTTAGTGACCCGAGTCTAAGGAAGAACATTTGGGATTGATTATTAACTGGGGAAGTTTCTTTGTTTGTTAGCTTTATTCTTAAGTTTGGAGTGTCTGAGGAAGACTTGAGAGCTGGGCCCAAGGAGTTGTGATGAATGGAATTAAATCCAGTTGGTGGCTGGTCACAAGTGGTGTTGCCCAGGGCTCGGTGCTGGGGCTAGCTGTTTAACATCTTTATCAATGGATGAGGGGATTGAGTGCATCCTCAGTGAGTTTGCAAATGACACCAAGCTGGGCGGGAGTAAGAAGGCTCTACAGAGGGATTGATGGACAGAGGCCAATTGTATGAGATCCAACAAGGCCAAGTGCCAGGTCCTGCCCTTGAGTCACAACAATCCCATGCAATGCTATGGGCTTGGGGAAGAGTGGCTGGAAAGCTGCCAGGCAGAAAAAGACCTGGAAAGGTTGGTCAACAGCTGCCTTGAGTATGAGCCAGCAGTGTGCCCAGGTGGCCAAGACAGCCAATAGCATCCTGGCTATTATCAGAAACAGTGTGGCCAGCAGGACAGGAGAAGTAATTGTCCCCCTGTACTCAGCACTGGTAAGGCTGCACCTTGAGTAACGTGTTTAGTTATGGGCATCTCACTACAAGAAAGACATTGGGGTGCTGGAACACATCCAAAGAAGAGCAATGAAGGTGGTGAAGGGTCTAGAGCACAAGTCTTATGAGGAACGGCTGAAGGAACTGGGTTTGTTTAGTGTGGAGAAGAGGAGGCTGAAGGGGGACCTTATCGCTCTCTACAGCTATCTGAAAGGAAGCTGTAGCAAGATTGGTCTCAGTCTCTTCTCCTAAATAACAAGCAATAGGATGAGAGAAAATGGCCTCAAGTTGTGCCAGGGGAGATTTAGATTGGATATTAGGAAAAATGTCTTCACTGAAAGGTTTATCCAGCTTTGGAATAGGCTGTCTAGGGAAGTGGTTGAGTCACCATCCCTGGAGGTATTTAAAAGACATGTAGATGTGGTGTTTAGGGACATAGTTTACTGGTGGACTTGGTAGTATTAGGTTTTCAGTTGGACTCAATGATTTTAAAGCTCTTTTCCAACCAAAACTATTCTGTGAATCTATAACTACAACAGAATACCATTCTTCTTCTAGAGTAGACTTCATTGATTTCAGCCCTCTACATGTCAAAAGAAACGCTTGTATTTCTTCAATTTATACACAGAGAGTTACTATACCTCAGGTAGGAATCACTACCAGACTACATGTAGACAGTCACGGTGAAGACAATTGTGTCTGAGATAGTGATTACATGCTCCTTTTAGAATCATTGAAGAGGAATAGGTACTTGTAGGACATGGACATTCTGAGGTATATCAACATCAGAGACCGTATTGACTGTTTGCTAGAAGGTCTTACCTCTCTTCATTGACTATAAAAAAGTGACATTTTCCAGTCTTTTAAAATAACCAGCCTATGATGTGTAAACTTGATGAGAAGGTTCAAGGGAGAAGGAAGAGCAACAGAAATGTATTGCGCCAGGTAAAATAATTATTTTCCTCTTAACAAGTATAGATTCTAAGGGCTTAGTATTTATTTTCTTTAAAAGACATGATTGGTCCCTAAGAAACTAAAAACCTGAAATAATATCTATAGCACATCAACATGTGTCCATGAAGACAGTGATTCTCAAAGTTTTGAAAATTAAATCCATCTTTGCAGGATCATGTGTCCTTGTGTGCCAATAAATCCAAACTACACAGTTTTTCCTTCAAAACCTTACTTTTTAGTAACCAATCCCTTCAATTTAGAATGACTAATTTTATTTCTAGGAAAGATCTTGCGTTTACTTTCCTGCTTATAGCAAAAACTCAGTAACTACCACCATTTTTCCATTTCTCAGCTGAGGTGGCTGCAGGTCGGTTCCTGGGGGTTAGTGAATGAAGAAGACACTGCAGTTGCATGAGAATGTAAAGTAAGAACCATCAGAACCATTGTATGGTTAAGAATCATACAATGTAGATTAAGGATCATAGTTTCATACTTTGTTTATAGCAAATAGTTGATGCTTTAGATAAAAGTGTTGGACTGCAAAGCTGTAGTGTAGGAAGCACAAAATATCACGTCCATTAACAAAGCTCCCTCTTCATGTGTGTTTTTCTTTTTTGAACTTGTTTGATGACTTTATTTTGTGTAAGTTTTTGCCATCTGCTACATTCTACACGAATCAGTTCCATGGTTAAAAAATGCATGATGTGACAAGAATGTCTCCCTTCTTTATTCTTTTGAAAACTTGTCCACAAATGTTTATGTTAATAGGGGTGGCTGTTAACTACCTTTAATTGCTGCCACTAGCATCTATGCCGGGGCAGAGTGAACCTTGCACTGCTCCTCTGTTTGAAGCTGATGGAAGAAATAAACGTAGTACCTCCACACAACATTCTTGTTATAATTTCAGGTGCATCTCCATAAACAGAAAATATTACTATAGACATTGGAAAGTTAGGTGCATGCATAAGATTCCCATGGAAAAATATATAAAAAAAAAAAGAAATCAGGAAAAAAACCCCAAACAACTCCTCTTTAAAAGTTAAAGAGGTCTTAATAAAATTGGTTTTTTGGACAGATAATAGCAAATTTTATGGGTGGCTGATGAAAGAAAATGCAGAAAAAATAAGAAAGTACAGTACTTTTCTATGAGGAATACATTTAGAAATCATGACTACAGTAATCTGAAATTGCCAATGTAAGTGTGTAGAAGTAAATATTGTTCAAGTTCATGTAAGGGTTTTTAATGTTTGCAATATATAAAGAATACAGCTCACTTATACTGTCACTAATATTTTTTTGAGAAAAAGAAATATCCATTCAAAGAATAATGTAAAAAGATGTATAATTTAATAGTTTTGGTCTTCAGTGGCACAAAAGGAGAAAACATGTTGACTTGGTGTATTGTCAATTTGGCTGAAGAATTGGCAAAAAGCTTTGCTCTAGCAATAGCTTTTAATAAATTACTGGCATTATTATAGTGAAGTGAAAACAATGTTCATGCTTTTGCCCCTGTTCATCCACCTTAAAATACAGAAGCTGTAATTTTTTTCTTCTTGTGTTGGGGTAGTTTTCCCTATAGAGGAGCTCTAAATCTTTACTGTCCCATAAATATGTGAATATAAACAGTGATTTATTGCAATTTAGCTCCTGTTTTGGTGGAGAAGGTTTATGGTGCTGAGAAAGCTCATTAATCTAATTCATAGCTCATAGTATAAACATAACCTTTACAATATATAACAGCAGAAATTATGGGTGGTTATGATTTACTGTTTGTGTTTTGGAAGAAGAAAGAAGTGCGAACTTGTTTTGCCAGTTTTAGTTTTAATATTCATTGATTAAGTTGAAGAATTAATATGAAACTGCTATAAACAACAATGTGTATTTACTTTTTGATACAAGTTTATTTTATAATATAAAATATTAAAATTCAGAAGCTGTGAAAACAGTGAGTCAGACAAGCAACTTTAAAAAGCATATTACCGAGTACTATTAACCAGATTGTTTATTACTACAGTAAATCTACTTAAAAGAAGTTGTCTCTTGAATATTTACATAACATAGAAAAGTAACAGACTAAGTAACTGTCTTAGAGTAGTATTAAATTGCTCTTTAGGCCTCACATACTTAAGGATGCATATTTTATTAGGATTCATATTCTCATTGAAGTGGAAAACCTCAATTTTTAAACAAGAGTGGTTGTTAATATAATAATTGTAATATATTCATATCATGTAATGCCATTATGAGTTTACCTATTCTTCTACTGAATTTTAAGCGAAATGTGGGATGCTAGAAAAATAGGCATATTATTTGTTAAACGATCAAAAGAACTGAAATTTTGGTGTTTCTATTTTCAGTCACTGTGCATAAAATCTTGAATATGTAAAGAGATAACACTCCTAATTATGAAATTTCAATATTTTTATATACATTCTGGGATGTTCTTAATAGGTTTCTCATACTTTAGCTTTCCCTAATATTGTCCAGAATATTTATCAAAGTGTATATAAGTGATGTCATTGGAATATTGCATGGTTAAATATATTTTTGAAGTATTTTTAATATGCTACAGTTTATATATAAGAAAGTTAAAAATATGTTATCAAGAGCTCTTGACCAATTAAATCATAGTCCCTTTATAGAGCCATATTCTCTGTATTAGCCACTATTTTAATAGAAAATTAATGATAGTGAACCTTAGATAATATTGATATTTTAAGAATAATAATTATATACGAATATAATATTACTACTAATAATCTTACAATAATATAGTTTACTATTCAGAAATTACGAGAAAGTCAGGAATCACTACAGTGATAAACTCTATTGTAAAATGTGATTTTTTCATATTGCAAATGAAACTTCAATTTAAGTCCACCAAAATAATGATAAACATTCCTATTAGGAAGATTTTATTATTGAAAGCCTTAATTTGTAAATATTATAATTCCTTCAAACTGTAATAAAATATTGATGACTAGAAACTGTTTTACAAAGAATGTTGATTACTTTTAATTCATCTTTCATCTGAACCATGCTACCACTGGTGGTCTCCTTGTGACAAAAATGTAGTTCCGTGTGTCATATCTTGTTTGCATTTGTAAGATAAAAAATATCTCTTTATGTACTTCTTCATTTTTTTCCAATTAATTTCTTTTGTGTGGTGATAGTTTCTGTACAATACAAGAAGCTAATTTTAAAGTTTCTGTGAGTGTAGTACATATTTCCACAATGTAGCTGTAACATACTATTTTAATTTAAAATAGGTATATTTAGTTTATAAAATTAGCTGGTGTTAATTACTCAACTTTCCTCTTAAGTTGTGAAAGGAGGCAACAAATGAGAGCCATCTCTTCAACAGTTCTTAAGAAGAAAATACAATAGTGTCTCTAGTGACACTGAAAGAACATAGACATTTTTAAGAATAAATCACTGAAAAAGGGAAAAACCCCATACAAGCTAAAAACCATTTTTATAAATTATTTAGTGATTTAGACATTTAAAATACTATTTTCTACACTCCCACACATTCACGTATGGGAGTCAGTACATTATGTGTACTGAGTAACATATTGCTTCAAAAGTTAGAGATGTTTGGATGATTCTGGGTGAAGCTTCTGTGCAATGCAAAGACACAAGTCACACAGTTCTTGCAATCAGTTTTAAGTAATGAGATGAATTAACCTAAAATTCAGCAGAAGTTCACAGATAATTTCCCTAGAATCTGTTTTAATTTTCAATACTAAAGCTAAACAGTGGAATGCATAAACTGTTTAACTTGGATTACATTTTTTTTTTTTAACAATATATTTAACTGTCATGAAGAGATGATTAAATATTAAAGGAAATGTTTTAGAATACTGACAGGTGTTTTCAGCTATAAAATAGTCTAGAATCTATTTATCGGAGTAAAAATTTTCCATTTCTTCAAGCAGTGTCAGAAGAGCTAATTACCAATTCTGGATAAAAATATATTGAGTTTTGATGAACTCAAGTAATAGAGAGCAGTTGACCATATTGCAGAAGTGTGAATCATAACAGTGAAATGCTTGGCAATGTAATGAGAAGATTTAAAACACAAAGACCATATACTGACCCTAAATTGTATAATCAATAATAATGTATGAACAATGATGTAGTAATATTGAGTGTTCTACTACGGAGCTGCAATATTCTACGTGAAACGGTCTAGCTAATAAGAAAATTTTTTCTTGAATGCTAAATCTACTGAGTGAACAATCAAAACTGAACACTGACACTTTTCAGAGAAGAGCTTTATATAAAGTAAGCCAGTCTGAATCTAAAAAGCTTAAGGATGTATTTAAATATTGTAATATCCATAAAACCATAAATAAACCCATATAGTGTTATACAAATCTTCAAGGACACTTCCCTAATACCTGAAAATCAAAAGAAGACAATTCGTTTACAGCTTTGCTAAAACAGGCTTAATCATTCAAACCTGAAGATAAATGACTACAATCAGATGGAAGACATTTGCATGACAGGGTTATTTCCTGTCTAGACTAAATTTAATCATAGCAAGTAAGATTTAATGTAATCCTACTCAAATCTATTCCCATCATTCACTAATTCATTAGTGAAAATACTCAAGCTGAAGAAAATTTAGAACATATATTCCAATAGTATATTTCAATGTTATCTGTATCAATGTCTCTTACATATACTGTCTCTTACAGTATCCTTCTGGAAAAAAATGTCCAGCACACAGCTAGACAAGTCCATGACATGTTGGGTGAGCAATTGGACAGGTTGGACTCAAAGAGTTGTAGTAAATGGGGCTACATCAGACTGGTGGCCAGTCACAAGTGGCATTCCCCAAGACTCAGTTTTAGGGCTCTTTAATATTTTTATAAATTATCTTGATGCAGGAATTGAATTTATATTAAGTAAGTTTGCTGATCATACTAAAACTAGGAAGAGCTATGGACTCCCTGGAGGGTAGAGAGGCCTTACAGAGAGGTCTGGATACACTACAGAGCTGGGCAATCACCAACCATATGAAATTTACCAAAAGAAAGTGCCAGATTCTCCACCTGGGACAGTGTAATCTTGGTTATATGTACAAACTGCGGAATGAGAGGCTGGAGAGTAGCTCTGAGAAGAGATCTGGGGGTTTGGGTTGATGCCAAGTTGAATATGAGCCAACTATGTGCCCTTGCAGCCAAAATAGCCAACCATGTTCTGGAGCACATCAAGCACAGCATATCTAGCCAGTTAAGAGAGGTGATTGTCCAACTCTACACTGCACTTGTGTGGCTCCACCTCAGGTATGGTGTGCAGTTTTGGTAAAAAAAGACATCAGACTATTAGAGCATGTCCAGAGGAGGGTGACCAAGACGATGAAAGGTCTCGAGGGCAAGACTTAGGATGAGCAGTTGAGGTCATTTGGCTTGTTCACCTGAGAGAAAAGAAGGCTGAGGGGTGACCTCATCAGAAACTACAGCTTCCTCAAGAAGGGCAGCAGAGGGGCAGATGCTGATCTCTCTTTGTTGACCAGCAGTAGGATACAAGGAAACGGAACGAAGCTGCATCAGGGGAAGTTTAGACTGGACATTAGGAAAAGGTCCTTTAGCTGCCTTCCATGACCAGAACCATAAGGTCAACCATCTCAAGGGTGTGTATGGCTATGGTGGATCCTCTCACACTCCTCCAGGGAAATCTACATGCTTTAACACCTTGCTGAAATGCTTGTACACCAATGCACACAGCATGGGGAATAAACTGGAAGAGCTAGAGGTCTGTGTATCGTCACAGGGCTATGACCTAACGACAATTACAGAGACATGGTGGGATGGCTCACATGACTGGAATGCTGTCATGGATGGCTATGCAGTTTTCATAAAAGACAGGTGAGCAAGGCAAGGTGGTGGAGTGGCTCTTTATGCAAGAGAGCAAATGGAATGTATTGAGATCTGCCTTAGGGTGGAGGAAGAACGAGTCAAGGGCTTATAGGTGAGAATCAAGAGGCAGGCTAATATGGGTGACCTTTTGTAGGTGTTTTTCTACAGGCCACCTGGTCAGCAGGAGGAAGCTGATGAAGCCTTCTACAGACAGCTGGAGAGAGCCTCACGATCCCAGGTGCTGGTTCTTATAGGCAACTTCAACCACTTTGATATTTGCTGGAAAGTCAACACATATAGGCACACAGAGTCCAGAAGATTGTTGCAGAGCATTGATGACAACTTTTTGAGACAGATGGTGAAGGAGCCAACAAGAAGAGGAGTGCTGCTCAACCTTGTACTAATAAACAAAGAAGGACTGTTTGGGGATGTGGAAGCCAGGGGCAGCCTTGACTGCAATGATCATGAGATGATGGAGTTCAGAACCCTATGTGGAAGAAGAAGGGCAATAAATAGGACTTCAACCCTGGAGTTCAGGAGAGCTAACTTTAGTGTCTTCAAAGACCTACTTGGAGGAATCCCATGGGTTAGTGCTCTGGAAGGTAGGAGGCCCAAGATAGCTGGTTAATATTCAAGCACCACTTCCCCCAAGCTCAAGATCAGTGAGTCCCTATGAGTAAAAAATCGAGCAAAGGAGGCAAGAGACTTACATGGATGCACAGGGGGCTTCTGGAGAAACTCAAATGGAAGAAGGAAGTTTACAGAATATGAAAGAAGGGACTGGCCACTTGTGAGGAGTATAGGGACATTGTCAGAGTATGCAGGGATGCAACAAGGAAGGCTAAAGCCCACTTGGAATTTAATCTGGCAAGGGATGTCAAGGACAACAGGAAGGGCTTCTTCGAGTACATTGGTAGCAAAAGGAAGATTAGGGAAATTGTGGGCCTGCTGCTAAATGATGTGGGTGTCCTCATGAGAGAGGATACAGAGAAGGCGGAGTTACTGAATACCTTCTTTGCTTCAGTCTTTACTGCTAAGGCTGTCCCTCAGGATTCCTAGACCCTGGAGATAAAAGGGACCTCTGGTAAAAGTCTGGAGAAAGGCTTCCCCTTGACTGATGAGGATAGTGTCAGAGATCATTTAGGCAAACCTGACACCCACAAATCCATGGGCCCTGATGGGATTCATCTATGAGTGATGAGTGAGCTGGTGGATGTTATTGCAGACCCATTCTCCATTATCTCTGAAAGATCCTGGACAACCGGATAGGTGCGTGAGAACTGGAGAAAAGCCAATGTCACTCCAATCTTCAAAAAGGGGCAAGAAGGAAGACCAGGGAAACTACAGGCCAGTCAGCCTCACCTCTGCCCCTATCAGGAGGCTATCAGGAGTAGTCAACATGGATTCACCAAGGGGAAATAATACTTGACCAAAATATAGTCTTCTATGATGGCATGATTGGCTGAGTGGATGAGGGGAGAGCGGTGGATGTTGTCTACCTCAACTTTAGCAGGCTTTTGGCACTGTTTCCCATTATATCTTCATAGGCAAGATCAGGAAGTGTGCATTGGATGAGTGGACACCGAGATGAATTGAGAACTGGCTGAATGGCAGGGCACAGAGGGTTTTGATCGGTGGTGCGGAGAGGATGGGGCTAGACTCTTTTCAGTAATGCGCCATGACAGGACAAGTGGCAACAGGCACAAACTGGAACACAGGAAGTTTCATTTGAAGATGAGGAAAAACTTCTTTACTGTGAGGGTGACAGAGCACTGGAACAGGCTGCCCAGAGAGGTTGTGGAGTCTCCTTCTCTGGAGATATTAAAAACCCACCTGGATGCAATTCTGTGTAACCTGCTCTAGGTGAATATACTTTGGCAGAGGGGTTGGACTAGATGATCTCCAGAAGTCCCTTCTAATGACTACCGTTCTGGGATTCTGTGTTTCTTTGATTCTTCACTGAAAGGTTAGTCTATTACTGGAACAGCCTCCCTAGGGAAGTGGTCACAGCACCAAGCCTGTCAGAGTTCAAGGAGCATCTGGATGATGC
The DNA here is from genome assembly GCA_907165065.1 of Caprimulgus europaeus. The sequence goes on along the minus strand of OU015523.1, from coordinate 85,405,791 downwards.
TCCTAGTCATATGGACTAATATTTGGTAGTCCTGTGAGGAGCAGGGAGTTGAACTCCATAATCCTTACGAGTCTCTTCCAACTGGAGATGTTCTATGATTCTGTAATGTCACATGTACATTATCCCACTGGTTACCAAAATAATTTCACTGATAAAATAATTTTTTTAAAAAAGTGTATGCTTTACTAATATGTATTTCTAATATCTTTTGAAAAGAATATCTGATTTTAGTATTTTTTTTGTTCTGTTTATGGATTTTTTTTGTCCTGTTTATGGATTTTTTTTGTCTTCCTCAATCAGATGAAATAGCAAATTACTGTATGCCAAGCTTCACAGAACTAGATGGGACATTTTATGAAGACAGATATTATATGGTAAAGGAATAACTGTAATCTGTCTAATATATATATTTTTTTTAATACAAATACAAATGTCTCTGATGGGATAAGAATGTTTAAATAAAATGAAGATCAAATTGGTAAGAAGTAAAAATACAAGGGATGGACCACATTTTGAAAACTTTTCTGTATGAACAAACCCCATTATTCACTTCTCCATAGGAGATAACTTATTCTGTCATTCCATCTTTGTTAAGTCCAAATACTTCTTTCTAGATAAGAATTGAAATAGTTTTTTAATAGGTTATTTCTCTGTAAGCAAACAATAGTACAGTGACTACTCATTCCATCTAAAGTATGCTGATTTACTCAACTCTTTAGCATTATACTGATCATCACATATAATCTGTCCATAGAAATATTTTCTACTGAAAGCAACAAGGGTGTGACACACTATACCCACCCCTTACAAAAATTAAAATACTTGACAGTAATTTTTGATGGACTAAAAAATTCCATCAAAGAAACATATCACCAGCATGGTTTTTTGAATCGTGATATTTGAATGTCCTAAGAAAGGCATGTTGTGGGCTTAACTGAACAGCATCTAAAAGCATTTCTGCAGGATTATCAACTGTGCCTTCACAACTCTAATTCTAGGTGGGAACATCATGTAGGAGTACAGATTCATCTTTTAAAAGTGCCTAAGTTGCTCCACTAAATAAAGACCCTAGAGCTCTCTAGCTCTGAATATTCCATTAGAAATGGATACACCTGGGGTATTACAACACTTATTTCAGGCCAACATGGACTGGCATTAGGACATTCAAATTATTTAATTCAGTATCTCATTGAAAGGTTAAGAAACAATATTGTGTCTGTATGGTCCCATTTCTGTCCTATCAGTACCTGAAGGTCACTTTTTCTTCTATTTTTCTTCTCCTAGAGATTAATTCTTATATCATCTTTTAACAATTTTCCTGGAGTGAAATTCATTTCATGTACTCCTAGATGGGTAAACATTAGTTTCAGCTGGTTGCATATATTTCACCAAGAAAAGAGATAAGTACTGCCAAAGGAGCATTCATCCTAACTGAAGACAGACGTATAAGCCAAAGCAGGTGACTATTCTTGTTACTGCATCTCTGGCGCACAATCCTGACCTCAAGTTATATTCTTGATGCTATTTCAGTGATCCAGCCTCTGTATGCTTCAAATTAAGTGCTTCAAACCTCCTGAGCTTCCTCATTATTTCTTTATACTCTTTCATATCTTTCCTAACCCACAGACACTCTGGTTATATCCTCTTACATTTTCCCAAGAAAATTTGACAGGAAGAAACATAAAGTTAGGAGCAGAAAACAACTTAATTATTTCTACTTTTTATTAAAGCAACTGAAAGTTACAAACAAGTTGTCAGCTTTCTCCTCTTTCATGAATCAGAAATTCACCAGTATTTCAGGCTGAACTAAATTCTTCCTTCTCACTTTTGCCAGCAAGTCCTTAACTGCAGTAGAAGATTATGCTAAGGATACATTCTGCTTTGAGATAGGCTCTTCTTCCCATGCCATGTACTCACACTGAGAAGGTACAATTCCACCAGACCATGCTTACTATACCTTGGAGAATGACTATGGAAGGAACATTTTTTTCCCCATTAACAATAGAATAGTAGTTGATAATGCATCAATCACTCTCACTCACTCTTCCAGAAGATATAAAAGAGCTTTCTTGAGCATTTTAAAATACAGTACAAGAGGACACGCTTGTGCAGTCGCTATTTCCACGTATTGTCTGAAACAGTTCACACTGTGTCTATTTTTACACAATACAAACACAATAAATCTATTTGTAATACTGAGAAAAGGATAATCCCATGTAAAGATTCTCCTACTGGAAGTAGGAACCTTCTCCATCTTTCCACCATGAGTCCACAAGCAGATGCAGTCTTGATCTAGATAAGGGCTGGTATAGTGATAGGAACTGCAACTTCATCATACAATGAAAGACTGTGCACCACCTCTGCTTGTGGTAATGTGGTTGGAGTGCTGCTGATGAGGCATGCAAACCTGAGTTGTCTCTGTTCATTTAAATCCTTGGATACAAAGCACTCATTTTCATACTGGAGAAGTGCTGGCTTCTTGTGAAGAACCTGCTACCACCTTAGGAACATGTTTCCAGACTATACAGCTACAATCTAGAGTGTAAGAATAGCCTTGCAGCTTGACTCCTGCTGCTGATTCTTGATTAAGATAACAGTATGTCAGTGTGTTTTTGTTGGAGACCAAGAAGCTGTAATGGACAATTCTCTGTCTATCTCCAAGATCCCTGTTGTCACCCTTGAAGAGAAAGTTGGGATTCAACAATAAACTCCCACTCTTCTGCAATTAATTTTCTACTTCAGAAGAAAAGTTGGTAGCATTACTGGGACATATGTAACTAGTTGTTTACTCTTGACATTGCAGTCCTACATATTGTTAATGGTAGCAAGCTGTGCATTGCATGTCAGGATATTTCTTCACCTGCCTACCTTGTTCCGTCTCTCATCCATTATCTTTTTTTCTCTTCTTTTCACCCTTGGATAGCTGATCTCCATGAAGAGAGAAGCCCATATATCTCATTATTTCACATTTTCTTCCTCACAGATGGTAACCCCACCTGCAGATCTGCCCTTTTCATGCCATTACTAACTTCATGCCCTGTTTAAACTCTGTTATGTTTGCAACCAGGTCACCTGCTGAGGGAATGGCTACTTCTAACAAGACCCAACCTCCTATTGAGCAAATGAGCTGCAGACACAGAGGCCCAATTATTATTAAGTGTTAGCATAGTTGTAATTCTAAGTAGAATGCTTCATTATAATACAGCTGTTGAGGCTTTAATGCACCCCTGTAATGCACTTTATTAATAAGCTGTATAGAACTGCTGACTTTACAATTTTCTGGATCACATTTATGATAACAAAAGCGGTTATGAAAATGAATTCACTATGTGAGCCCTACTGTGTTAGTTACTATGATTCACAAGTTTATTATGGTAATAAAGCAACATGAGACAATAATGTTGGGAACTGAAATACACTAATGATGCTTCATATTGTTCCAAAAACATTATGCAGAAGTGGTAAAAAGTGTTATGATTTGCAGATAGTCAAATGTAGCAGATGTCACACTACTACTGAATAAAAGTGAGAGAGGAAATGCCGTTAGCCCCTGCACTCTCTACTGCTTCCTCCCAGGACTTCCAAAGTGAAGAGAATGTTCAAGTTGGTTGGTTGGCAGAAAAAGATTATTTTTATTAACTCTTACCAATTTCTAAATTCATATTTGAGTGAGGAACTGTTATCTTCACTGGATGTTTTATATGCAAATTTATTGACAATTGGTAAACAGGTCTCTTGAGCAAAGGATAAGTTTTTGAAAGCAATCTTCCTACTAGTCTTAAATGTATTTTCAAGGTAACTGTTGGCTAGTTAAAATTACTCAGAGAAAACCTACTTCCAGTGGCTCTGAAAAAATAAGAAAAAAAACCCAGATCAAAACAAGGGAGATTTATGATACTCCTCTCAGTTTTTAAATAATAACAGAGAACATTGTGCTGGATAAACGTTTTTATGTGACATTACATATACATACACTGAGTCACTGTAAGCAGGGTTCCAGCAAGACTCTCTCCAGCTGAGTTAGGGTTACTAAAAAATGAGTGGCACCTTTTAGACATTAATTTTGATTAATCTGGGTATAACTTCATTGCAAACAATAGAGTGCCAGGGAAATTATTGTACCCTGGTTGCCCATGCTGCTTAATAGTTAACTGCATCTGTGACTTTTGCTTTCAGGCTTTTCAACTAGTTTACTCAAAGACAAATCTTTCTTTAAAGGGCATTGTTCTTAAGGAGACAAGCTAGTATGTGACACTTAGCATGGGTTTTGGTTCTTTTTTGTTGAGCAGTGTAGAACTATGCACATATATCCACATGTGTTTATATATATATATAGTCTTCATATAAAAAAATACAGGTTTACATTAAGAGATTACATAGGTTAATTTTCATGCTATATACCTGTATACAGTGTGCAGAGGAAAAGTAGTAAATTACTCTTGCAGCAAAGCTGTTCTGAGACTCTCATGAAGTATGACACATTAGTGAAGACTAGAAAGTACAATATGCATTAAATGTACTGCAGCATGATAAGAATGATTAAAAACATGGAAAAAAATTAAAGTGAGATTTAACCAATGAATGGCAAAGTCATAAAAATATGATGTCTAAATCAGAACACAAGAACAGTGAAGGCATTTAATGAAATTAAAGGTAGAATATTAAAAATTATTAAAATAAATACTTTCTCAAACACTATTTGAAACTCATTGCTATAGGAAATTTGCAAGGCCAAGAAAAGAAAAGAAATTAAAATGGAGTATTTACCTGCAGAGAGTGTTAAACATAGAATCTGGTCTCCATAAAAGCCACTTAAAATACAAGGAGAAACCTAGTCCACCTATCTTAGGGGACTGCTTAACACAGTACTTTAAGTAAATTAAGTACTTTAATTCATTAGACATCTACTTGAGTATCTAGTTTTAGTTATTCTGAAAATGCCTTATGTACTTAATTTTGTTTGCAAACACGTGCTTGAGATATGTTTTCTGCTGAGATGGACATTTTTTGTCCAATTGTAAAATCTAATTTCAAATTACATTTAGATGGCCCTTAAAAAAAAGGGGTGGGGGGGGGAAGGATTCTGAGAATAAATTTGAAACCATCAATCATCTTCTTTGCACTCAGGTGTATATAATATTAATCAGGCTCTCTCATCTGGTTGGTCTTATGGTGCTTGTATGTTGGGCTTCACAGTGGCCTGAAGTTAACTAGAGAGAGGAACAATACTCCATGTAACTGTGGTTGCAACCCACCTTTGCCTTTATAGAAGTGACTAAGTCCCCTCACAACAACCTCTTTGAGTGAATGCTCAACCTGGTAGATTAATAGGCAAAAAGAACTTTTCTTCACTCTTTTATTGAAGAGGGTTAGGTGGACTGAGTTTCAAGAAGCTTGAGATAGTAATTTCTTATGATTTATCTCTAGTAGAAAGAGATACATACTTGAACTAATTAACTGAATTTCTTTTTGAAAAAACTCATTTGAAGGTTCCATACACATTGAATGAAAAAAGGCAGGCCTCTTATCTGGATGGACTGTATGTCTTTCTGCTTGTCTTTAAAGGACTCCCTCCTTTAACTCAACAGAGAACTTTATGTTAGATAGACTGAATTGCCTCCATGGGACCAAATACCTAAAATTTTGGTGAAGTAGTTGTTAAAGTACACACCTAAACTAGGATGCCATGGAAGAATATTTTGTCTTGAATTAATTGTCACTGAATGTTACAAGATGCAATGGCTCATGCTTCACAACGCTGATCAGTTAAAACTCTGGTGTGACTTGACGTACTCCACCTTTCTTAGACATTTCACTTTTCAGTGATTATTGAGCAATGCACAGCACCAAAAAACCTGATTATATGAGAATTCTAAAAGACTGGAGTAAGGAAAAATTTCACTGGACTTTAAAGTATTTGGAAATGTGGGAGATTTAAACATCACTTGAAATGTCTAATAAATGGGCGACAGCAGAAAAGAAGGCATTTAGAGGCAGTGCTGTTTCTAAAACAGCTATTTCTGAAGCATTGCCTGATGTTAATTCTACTCAGTTAAATCAAGCAGAGGAGGCTAACTATATAACTATTAGAGAAATGAGAAGTACAGCACTTTGTGTAAAATAGATGGAAAAATACTTTTAATAGGGTTTATTAAAATAAAAGCAGAGAGAAATTTATAATGCATCTATGGATAAGATCTCATCCTGCAATTTGAAGGAGTAATTGGAATCCCCTATAATGAAATAAAAATAAAAATACCCCACGAGCAAACATTAAAAAACCTGGATGAAAACAAACTGGAGATAACAAAATAAGAATTTGTTAAGCAAAGGAAATTACCCAAACAAGAATGAATGTGATGGAGAATGGATAGGATTATTGAACTGTTGGAGAATAATATATGCAGAATAATAATGAAACAGAAAGATATAGGAAATTCAAAGATGGAGTGCATCTAAAACTCTGCACGGCAGAGGACCAAGCCAACATGTAACACATAGGAAAAGACAGGCTCTTCTCAGTGATGTCCAGTGGTAGGACAAGGGGGACAAGGGGCAATGGGTGTAAGCTGGAACACAGGAGGTTCTGCTTAAACTTCAGAAGAAACTTCTTTACAGTGAGGGTGACAGAGCACTGGAACAGGCTGCCCAGGGAGGTTGTGGACTCTCCTTCTTTAGAGACATTCAAGACCTCCCTGGACGCCTTCCAGTGTGAACTCATCTAGGTGTTCCTGCTCCGGCAGGGGGATTGGACTAGATGATCTTTTGAGGTACCTTCCAATCCCTAACGTTCTGTGATTCAACGGTGTGCAGAACTCTTGCATCCCCCTGGGGATACCTGGATGCTCTACAGCTTTCTCCTCTTAAGTGTTTGTATACTAATTCAGGCAGCATAGAGAGTAAACAGGAAGAACTAGAGACCCGTGTGAGGTTGCAGGGCCATGACCTCATTGCAATCACGGAGATATGCTGGGACATGCTGTCATGGATAGGTATGTCCTCTTTAGGAAAGACAGACCAGAAAGATAGGGTGGCAGGGTTGCCCTTTATGTGAAAGAGCAGCTGGAGTGTATCCAGCTCCACCTAGAGGTGGATGATGAACAAGTGGAAAGCTTATGGGTGAAAATTAAGGGGTGGGCTAACACAGGGGACACTATTGTGGGTGTTTACTATAGGCCACCTGTTCAGGATGAGGAAGTTGATGAGGCCTTCTATAGGCAGCTGAAAGTAGTATCAAGATTGCAGGCCATGGTTCTCATGGGGGTCTTCAATCACCCTGATATTTGTTGGAAAAACAACATGGTCAGGCACACACAGTCCAAGAGGTTCCTGTAATGCGTAGAGGATAATTTCCTGACGCAGGTGGTGGAAGAACAGATAAGGAGAGCTGTGGTAATCCCATGTAAAGTGCATTATTGACAAAGTGGTTAAAGTACCATTGGGTTGGAAGAATTATCCATAAGATGTTATAGTGATGAAGGAATGGCTGAAAAGCACATGAGAACTCTACTAATTTAAGATAATACAAAAGGCACTGTGGTGCCAGAAATAATGATAGTACTGTTAAAGAGATGCATAGGTATCAAAGAGGAGGCAAGATAACTATTTATGTCTTAAGATAATTATTTTGTGCACAAACATAAATATATGTGGGATATATAGAAGAAGTTGCAATTCTTAATTTCTACCAGCAACTATGTCATAAATAACTAAGTTATACATGATTGCTCACTTGACTTCAACATTAAAAACAAAACAAAACAAAACAAAACAAAAAACCCCAAACACCGCTGAGTATGCAGACAGCACAAATTAAGATTCTGGAAAAGTTCAACACATACGAAAGTAGCGTTTAAAGAGGATGTTTTGTTTTAATCTAGATAGCAGAGGCTGAAGAGAAAAGGTACAATTTCTTTGCACACTTAATTGTTATTGAACCATAGGAAAATGCCAAATAATGGAGAAATTGAGAACAAAATAAGGTACTTGCACTTTATGGCAATTTTACTTGGCGAGCAGCCAAACACAGCTACTTGAGCACTCTTCCCACATCAGGCAATAGGGAAGAGAATTGGAAGGGTAGGGTTAGGGAGACTCCTGGCTTGAGATAAAAACTATTTAATAATTGTAATAAAATAATGATTAAAATAATTATGATAGTAAAAGTAATAGTGAAATATTCAAATAAGTGATGCAGAGTGCAATTGCTCACCACCCGCCTACCAATGCCTCGCCTGTCCCCAGCTAATGATCCCAGAGCACTACCAGAGCACTACCAAAACTGTAGCCCTGGAAGAGTGAGCCTGAGCAACTCGCAAGAGAATCTTCTTGCCTTCTGGCCAACCGTTGTTAATATATTAAACATGGCATTATATGACATGGAATATCTCATTGGCGTACACAAATGCCAATTTGGGTTTTTGCTAATTACTATGCTTCTCCTACCCAGGTCCTTTGCACTTGCAGACTATCAAATCACAAAGGTCTTGGACTGCCAGCAACAACTAAAAACATTGATATATTATCAACATTCTTCTCATAACAAATACAGTACTGAAACCAAAACACAACACTGAAACCAAAACACACTACTTTCTAGCTGCTAAGAAGAAAATTAACTCTATCCTAGTGAAACCAGGACATGCTTATAGGTAGACTCAAAGAAGCAAATATCTAGAAAAAGAACTTTTTCTTTCAACTACAAAGAGAAACATTATTGGAGAGATGGCTAATACCAGGTAATTTTATAACTTGCTGCACCATGGAGGTCCTGGCATATGACCTTAGAAAACTAGAGCTCATGTTTATGCACAATGTATGGTTTCTTGGAAAGTATCATTTCCTCTGACTGCTATATGATATTCAGCAATTGTGTATGTATCACTGGGAAATGCAATAGATTTATTCTATTGCATAGAGACAGGCAATTTCTGCACAGATGATATTTTGTTCTGAGAATTGACATTAAATTAGTGTGGCTGGAGACTCCAGACAATCTTGGAGAAATCCATAGCTTCTGGGCTAAAGCTAAACAAACAAAAAAATAAGCTTTTGTTATTGGAAATATACCAATTTGGAAATATACCAATTGTTATTGGAAATATACCAATGGAAGAAATGAAGATGTAAGAGAAGATGACAGTAAAACTGTTTTGATCTTCAGCATGCCTACCATAGCAGAGAAGAAAGGATACTTCATGATAAAAATAAATGCTGGAATTCTATGGCTACATCAGTAACTCCAGAGTGCTACTGTGCAAAATTATCCATTAAAGCTGCGATACAATTTCAAATAAAGATTTTTTTTTTTAATTAAATGTTTTATTTATTTATTTATTTCAATGTGTTGTGGGTTGGGTTTTTTTATAGTATTGCTTAGCATTACATAATTGTTCAAAAAAGTTTAGTGAATCTTGGCCCTTAAGAACTGTTGTGATAAGCAAAAATCTAAGGATATGTGTTTGCTATAATAAAGAAAATGTAACTTTGCAGGCTTCATGGTGGTAGGCCAGCTGCCTGGGAATTTTTTACAATACACTTGACTTTCTGCTCCGACTGCACTGCAGTCATACCTTTAATTATTTACCATAACAAATGAATGTTAAAAAACAATGTTTCATCATAGCTGGTTCTAAAAGTAATGGATTCTTTAAGCAACTATGTTCTACTGTGTTCAAAGAAAGAAGATAAATCTGTTCTTAGTGTTAGGTATGAAAAGCTTCACTTTAATTCTAGAGGGAAAATGGTAGCTAAAACTGACCTTAAGCTGCTTACTGCCAATTTCTGGGCTTCATTCCTGAATTTCAAATTGTGTTGGTGGCAAACTTCTCCCACTATAAATGTATAGATTTCCAACCTAAATGTACAGATTCAGAGAGTCTTGAATTTTAAAAGTTTATGGCTCTGAATCATGTTTTCATGGGAAACAAGGAGATCCAGGATGTATGAGAAATCTTAGTAAAGTCTCTCTAGGTCAGTGCTTAAACAACTGCATGAAGGTAAGAAGTAAATTGCACATAGGCTGTGAATGATAAACTTTCTTCTCCTGATTGGCAAAAAAAGAGAAGAAATACTGAGACTTTCTGAGTTTTTCATTTTAACCAAAGGTACAATGGTAAGCAGAATTCTATTATCTTGGAAATTCCTGTATAAATTTGGTTGAGCCAAGTTGGCTAGGGAAATAAATAAATTTCAAAAAGCCTTCCTATGTTCTGTGTGCTCCTCAACGAGGGTTTTGGATCTCTGATTCCTGCTTCACGTATCAGATCTCTGACTTCTGAGTCATATGAACTTCACTTACGATATCCTACTGTATGCTGAGGTTCTTATGTTGGAACTATAATAATGTGAATAATCAGCCCAGCATTCACTTGAGATGCCTATAGAAAGTATGTTATAGTGGCAATATCTGTCAACTTTACTTTCATTACTGTCTGTCAAATAATAATAATAAAAAGTAATTACTTAATATTTTAAAATTAATTTTTAAAAGCACTGTGGGCTTTTTATGATTTTTTGTGAAAAACAGTGAAAAGAAAAGGGTAGAATTAAAATGTTTGGATTTTTAAATACCACGGCATGATTATGCCGCCAGTCGGCGCGGCGACCAGCAGCGGCGACAGCAACAGCCGAGGCGAGCCCAGGGTCTCGGTGTGAGATCCGCTGTCCAGGGGGTTCCCGGGACCAGGCACCCCGGGCAGCACCCAGAACCGAGGCGGAAACCCGGAAGCTCTCCCAGCCAATCAGGAGCGGCAGGGGGCATGTTCGGAGCCACTGCGGGAGATTTAAAGGGCTCTAAGAGGCGTGAGTGACCTGGAGCGCAGCGAGCAGGGGCGGGGCGATCCGATCTGATCCGGTCAGCCGGCCGGGCTCCTGCCTGACCCCTGCCTGACCCCTGCCTGACCGAGGGGGCTCAGCTACAGCGGCAACAAACGCTGCCAGTGGACCCGTGTGCAGTCGGCGCGGCCACTACTGGAGATTCTTGGGGAGCACCGCGTGCTGAGCACCCAAACAGCGTTGGCCAAGGGCGGTCTGCAAGCAGCTCGTGTAGGCAGGGTGAGAAGAAGGCAGGACCAGCTCGGTTGATGGACAATGGTCTCCACCAGACAGATGAAGACCACACCTCTGACTCCAACCGAAGGGATGTGGGAGCCCAGACAGAGCTCACAGGGTAGGACGTGGTTGTGCAGGTCACAGGCTGCAGGGAGTGCCACAGCCTCTCACTGGTAGCAGGGGGCAGCTGTGAGTGTGGCTGTGTGAGGTGTCACCAGGTAGATAATCTGCTCAGCTGAATGGCACAGCTGCAAGGTGAGGTTGAAAGGCTGAAAGGTGAAGTAAAAAGGCCTAGGAGTTTTAGGGAGACTGAAATGGAAATAGACTGGTGGAACCAGACTCTGCCCTCTGTGCACCTGCCAGATAGCACCCAGGACCAAGAGGCCCCTGTGTCCTACCCCTGTCAGGTAGGAGAAGCACACAGGCTCAGTGACAGCGTTTGTTGCCCCTGTAGCTGAGCCCCCGTGCGCAGGCAGCAGCCCAGCCTCATGCCCACCCTGGCTCCCCTTAGAGCCCTTTAAATCTCCCGCAGTTGCTCTGAACATGCCCCCTGCCACTCCTGATTGGCTGGGTGAGCTTCCGGGTTTCCGCCTCAGCTCCAGGTGCTGCCCGGGGTGCCCGGTCTCGGGAACCTCTCAAGACAGAAGCCTGAATGAAAGGGGTGAGTGGAGGCAAGTTCATGTCCATGGCAGAAGGCAAGAGCCCTCTTTGCCCACCTCACCTCCCCAGGTGCCTCTGAGAAGTAGATATGAGGCTCTGCTGGAAGATGGCCAGTCTAGTGGGAATGTGGATGATAGGCAACCAGTACCAGATGTTTCATCATGATCAGATGGACCTTCCAGCCACATAACAACCTCTTCCACAAGAAGAGAAGAGTTGTCATTATTGGAGACTCACTCCTCAAAGGTACAGCGGGTTGACCCTCATCACAGAGAAGTCTGTAGTCTTCCTGGAGCCCAAATCAGGGATATTGCTAGGAAATTCCCCAACTTGGTGTGGTCATCAGACTGTTACCCACTACTGATCTTCCACATAGGTGGAGAGAGAGCTGCATCCCATAGTCTGAGGGGAGTGAAGACAGACTTCAAGGCCTTGAGGCAGTTGATGAAAGGGTCTGGGGCACAAGTTAGTTTCTCTTCCCTCCTTCCAGTTGCAGGCAATGACATGGGGTGGAATAGAAGGGTCCAGTCCATAAATACTTGTCTCTGAGACTGGTGCTACAGGCAGGGTTTTGTGTTCTTTGATCATGGCTGGTTTTATAAGACACCAGGCCTGCTGGTAATACATGGAAAAGGCCTGAGTTCCAGGGGGAAAAGGGTTCTAGGACAAAAATTATCGGGGCTCATTCCTAGGTCTTTAAACTAGATTAGAAGGGGGATGGGGTTGTAGCTGGGTTGGCACCAGTGGGGCAGTTTTCTAGTATTAATGAAGGACAGAAGGCCTCCCACCTCCCTAGGGTGGAATTGGTGTACTCGTCTCTCCCTGCAATGCCTGTACACCAATGCACGCAGCATGGGGAATAAACAGGAGGAGTTAGAAACCCGTGTTTGGTCAGGGGATTATGATCTGGTGGCAATTACAGAGACATGGTGGGATAGCTCACATGACTGGAATGTGGCCATGGATGGCTATGTCCTTCTCAGGAAAGACAGGCCAACAAGGCGAGGTGGTGGAGTTGCTCTTTACGTGAGAGAGCAACTGCAGTGTATTGAGATCTGTCCAGGGGCGGATGAGGAGCAAGTTGAGAGTCTGTGGGCATTTTAACTACCCAGACGTTAGCTGGAATGCCTACACAGCCAGCCACCCACAGTCCAGGAGGTTCCTCCAGTGCATTGGTGATAACTTCTTCATGCAAATGGTGGATGAGCCAACCAGGAGAGGAGCACTGCTAGATCTTATACTCAGTAATAAGTAAGGTCTGCTTGAAGTGGTGAAGGTTGAAGGCAGCCTGTCTGCAGTGACCATGAGATGGTGGAGTTCAGGGTCTTGTGCGGTAAGAGCAGAATACCAAGCAGGATCACAACCCTGGACTTCAGCAGGGCCAACTTTGGCCTTTTCAAGCAATTGCTGGGGGAAATCCCATGGGACAGGGTGCTAGATGGTAAAGGGGCCCAAGGTAGTTGGTTAATAGTCAAGGACCACTTCTTCCAAGCTCAAGATCAGAGCATCCCAACAGGTAGGAAATCAAGAAAGGGAGCCAGGAGACCTGCATGGTTAAACAGGGAACTGCTTGGCAAACTCAAGTGAAAGAGGAGAGTTTACAGGTCATGGAAGGAGAAGCTGGTCACTTGGGAGGAATATAAGACTGTTGTCAGAGTTTGTAGGGCAGTAACTAGGAAAGCTAATGCCTCCTTGGAATTAAACCTTGCAAGAAAAGTCAAGGACAACAAAAAGGGCTTCTTCAAATACATGGCAGATAAAACTAACACTAGAGGCAATGTAGGCCCTCTGATGAATGAGGTGGGTGCCCTGGTGACAGAAGATACAGAGAAGGCTGAGTTACTGAATGCCTTCTTTGTCTCTGTCTACACTGCTGGAGTCTGTCCTCAGGCGCCCTGGACCCCTGAGGCCCCAGAGGAAGTCAGGATAAAGGAGGAGCTTGCCTTGGTTGATGAGAACTGGGTTAGGGATCAGTTAAGCAATGTGGACATCCATAAATCCATGGATCTCATCTCCAAATCAGCAACTATTATCATACTTTGTAGAGCAGCTTCTTTATATAAACTTAATGATTCAGAAAGAAAAGTGTCTGACTTTTGTTGGTATCTATGTCCAGTTTAAAACTGCACACAATGACAGCAGCTAAGATGAAATTGCTATTCAGTTGTGAGCATTATTTGTATGCTACAGATTTAAAGACAACATAATATGGTTGAATATAGCAGCACTGGTTGTGTGGTAAACCCCAGTCAAAGATACCATTTCATTCATTACTGTTCAACATTTCATTCTCAGTATGCTGTAGCACTTGAAGTCCTATGATCTTGCTCATTCAAAAATCGCTGCAAAGATTGTAGTTTTGCTAATTTACTCAACTGTTTGTGCATCATATGAACTTCCAAAAAAGGTGCTGTATAGAAAAAGGAAACACTGTTGTTTTCTTTCTGTTTGTGATCAGTATCAGTAAATCTCCGAGCCCCTTCTGCTTATGCAAATAACACACTAAAGAAGTGACATGGAGTGACCTTGGGATTCAGCTGATTTGAAGCATCTGGAAAACTTTGATTTGCTCAGATTTCTAAGAATCAAATTCATTGGCTTTGTTTTGTTGTGCAAACATCGTTTGGAGCACCAGTCAGGTCCAAGAAGTACTTTTTAAAGCCTCATAGACGTGATTTTATTCATCACGTCAGTCAATGGTATTGAAATATCATAGTGGATATCTTCACCTGGGAAGAGCCAGGTCAACAATTACTGCAGTTCTTTGAAGGTCTCTGTTAACTGTCACAATCAAAACCATAGACAGATGGATTAAATGTTTGCTTAGTCACTTTCATCTAAGCAACAATATGGTTTAAAAAGTGATACAGTAGCTGGAACCTTTGATCTTCAATGGACAACCTTTAAGGTTTGTTTTCTGTTGGCTGAGTTCTCTCTTCAGTATGGAGGCAGAATAAGGAACTGTCTCATTTTTTCACTCTCCTTCTGTCACAAGACTTCTTCCTAGGATGTATCTGTTAACTATCTCAAAGAACTTAAGGAGAAGAAAAGGTTCATGATTACAACTTTACTACTCAGTTGCAGAGTACTCACAGCACTTGTTTGTGAAACACTGGTCTATAGAGGAAATAAGACACATTTCTCTTTAGTGTATTACCGTCTCTTTGCCTTAATACATCTTCTAAAGCAGTCCTTTATTATGTCTAATTTAGAATGTAATAGACCTATCTTTTAAAATCTATTTTCGTATAAATGGTAATATGGATATATAACTTTTTTTTTTTTTTGAAGAATCAAGGAGAATTAGACTTAGATCATTGATCAAAAATAACAATACACATGTACTTTTATTTATGCTATTTAATATTCATTTGAGTGTAACAGTTTATTACTAATACTTAACCAAATTACATTCCAATGGATGGCCAAAAGGTCACTGTCTTAAAAACCCATAATAATCCTTTTGGGCACCCATTCCCATAGGAACACTTAAAACTCAGTTTTATTATTGTGATGATAGTTTAAAGATCTGGAGAGCTAACCAGTGGAAAGGCCTGTACTAACCTCTTGGCACTTTTAAAGACCATGAACTAAGAATATTCTACAGCAGGATACTGATGAATTCTCCCTTGTGGCCCATTTTTATCTCATTTACTATAAAACTTGTAACACTGTTGAATATCTGGCTCTGAGAAAAAAAATCTTTTTCAACCTTCTGCTACTTACTTTGCACCTTTTTATCTAACTGCAAAAAGAAATACTCTTGATTTTATGTTTCAGTTGTAATTTCTTCATTATTAGTACAAGTGTAAGTACAGTTATTTGTATAAGTTCAAGTATACTGCAGCTTTCATTTTTATTAAGGCCTTGAGCTACATAAAAGGATGGTTGAAAAAATCATATTGTCTGTCTCTCCACCAATGCAATGAATGACCTGTGTGTCCTAAATGGCACTTTTTTTTTTTTTCTTTTTCTTTTTTGTAAAATTTAACTAACACGACTGCAAAAGCTATCCTAATCTCATGGGAATAATAGAAGAATACAAAATCAAAGCATTGTGAGTTTGTGAGTGACTGCTCTATTGGTCCATAACATTCAATAACATTAACAAGGCCAAGTGTTATACAAAGGCGGCTCAAGCTTTTCTGACTTCTACCTGCCTTTTTCACTCTTTAACCACCTCTGAGACTTGGAGCACACTTGGGAGGAGAGTGCTTGACTGTTGGAAGTACCCTCCTCATGAATCAGAAGCTATTCAAGACCTGAATGTTGAATATTCTGAGATCAGCTCCAGCTGCATCAACTGGTCTCAAGAGAGCTCTTAATGTTGAAGACACTAGTGTCATAATGCCAGACTTGATCTAGAGAGGCACAGTATGATCAGAACACCAGAGCAATGGCATGAGTCATTACTGAAATAATGCCTACATGACTGCTGTGGTTTTAGTGTCCCATTTTTTGCCAGTTTACAGTGATTATCAACAGTGCAAAATCTCACTTACATGAAAAATAACTATTTAATAAGCAATACAGCTGCTAATTTTTAAAGAAGTGAAGTTTAGCAATACTAAGATTGTTAAGATGTTCTTGCAACAGCCTTGAGAACATAACAGTGTGGGAAATTAAGTTATTGTATTGAGGACTGAAAATAAGATATATAATCTTAACTTGTTCTACAGTCTATGCTATGTAGGTGTTTTTGTCACATCTTGTGCTTGAATCGTTTAGTAATATATATTTTCTCTTTCACACCCCAATAGTAGAAACACTTATGAATATTATGTTATACACACACTTATATTTAGAAAAATGTTCACAATTCTGTGTATTTCTGTTAGAGAAAACAGTAGATGTTATCTACATCTTGTACTTTGAGGACGTGTGTTCTTGTCCTCAGTTCCTGGGCAAGTTGATTCTTTAGTCTTTCAGCCTTCAGAAGAGTTACTAATTTTCTCACTAATTAGCCAAAATAACTGAAACTATTTGAGACCCGGATTTCTCATTTTAATTCTGTCACTGACATGGTGTATCAATTACATCACCATTTTTAGCAGGTAACTTAAATATTGTCTTAAATTCCAATACAGTGGATATGGCATGAAGATGAAGTTTTCAACAGTGACAGTTCCTCACAGACATCAGTTGTGTCTAGACAAGTATCAGATATACAGTGTCTATACTGTGTTCTTCTCTTTTGGCCTAGGAAAACATCTTTGTCAGTGACATAAATGGTGGGATTGAGTGCACCCTCGGCAAGTTTGTCAATGACACAAAGCTGTGTGGTGCGGTTGACACGCTGAGGGACGGGATGCCATCCAGAGGGACCTTGACAGGCTTGAGAGGTGGGCCTGTGCAAACCTCATGAAGTTCAACAAGGCCAAATGCAAGGTCCTATATCTGGGTCAGGGCAATCCCAAGCACAAATACAGACTGGGTGATGAGTGGCTTGAGGCCAACTCTGAAGAGAAGGACTTGGGAGTGGTGGTAGATGAGAAGCTCAACATGAGCTGGCAATGTGCGCTTGCAGCCCAGAAGGCCAACTGTATCCTGGGCTGCATCAAGAGAAGCGTGGCCAGCAGGTTGAGGGAGGTGATTCTCCCTCTGTACTCCACTCTTGTAAGGCCCTGACTGGAGTACTGTGTCCAGTTCTGGAGCCCCCAACACAAGAGAGACATAGACCTGTTAGAACGAGTCCAGAGGAGGGCCACAAGGATGATCTGAGGGCTGGAGCAGCTCTCCTGTGAGGACAGGCTGAAAGAGTTGGGACTGTTCAGCCTGGAAAAGAGAAGGCTTCGGGGAGATCTTATAAGCACCCTTCCCGTACCTGAAGGGGACCTACAAGAAAGCTGGGGAGGGACTTTTCATAAGGGCAGTTAATGACAGGACAAGGGGAAATGGCTTTAAGCTGAAAGAGGGTAGGTTTACATTAGATATTAGGAAGAAATTCTTCACTGTGAGGGTGGTCAGACACTGGAACAGGTTGCCCAGAGAAGTTGTGGATGCCCTCTCCCTGGACATGTTCAAGGCCAGGCTGGATGAAGCTTTGAGCAACCTGGTCTAGTGGAAGGTGTCCCTGCTGATGGCAGGAGGGTTGGAACTAGATTATCTTTAAAGTCCCTCCCAACCCATACCGTTCTATGATTCTATGATAAAACCTCTACAACCTTTTTAGGAGGCCACAAAAACTCTGTAGCTCTTCAGTTCTCATCTGGTAACTGAGACCAAAACAAGACATCTTACTCCATCTTTATACTTTCAGGTTTTGTTGTGATTGGGGGACGGGAGGGGAGAGGGGTTGGTAGTGGAGGAGGGGGGCTACAGTTACGGCCCCTGTGAGAAGTTCCTTTGGCTCCAAGGCGGACCTCCCTCCAGCCCAGGCTGAGCCAATTAGTGGTTGTGAAATACCTTTGTGAATCCATATGCATGAAGGGAAGAAGTGCCTTGGTAAGGAAGACAGCAATCAGGAAACATGACCTCTACTCTGCTCTAGTGAGACCTCACCGGGAGTACTACATTCGGTTTTGGAGCCCTCAACACAAGAAGGATGTGCACCTATTGGAAGGTGTCCAGAGGAGGGCCACAAAAATGATCAAAGGGCTGGAGCACTTCTCCTATGAAGATAGGTTGAGAGAGTTGGGGTTGTTCATTCTGGAGAAGAGAAGAGTCTGTGGAGGACCTTATAGCGGCCTTCCAGTACCTGAAAGGTGCTTATGAGAAAGCTGGGGAAGAACTGTTTACTAGGACATGTAGCAATAGGACAGGGGGTAATGGTTATGAACTAGAAAAGGGTAGGTTTGCATTGGATATTAGGAAAAAGTTCTTCAGTATGAGAGTGGTAAATCATTGGAACAGGTTGCCCAGAGAGGTAGTGGAGGCCCCATCCCTGGAGATATTCAAGGTCAGGCTTGATGGGGCTCTGAGCAACCTGGTCTAGTAAAGAGGTCCCTGCTTACTGTAGGGGTGTTGGACTAGATGACCTGTGAAGGTGCCTTCCAATCCAATACATTCTATGATTCCATGAAGCATCAACATCAAAAAGAAAAGACCATCAACAGGTGGAAGAAAGAGAAGGGGCAATGTGAGCAGGACAATCTCAGACAGTCCAGTCAGCAAGGAAGGAGAAAGGGGGGTCAATGGAGTTTATCCTGCAGCCCATGTTGAGCAGAACAGATACCCACATTTAGGCCATGGAGGACTCCATGCTGGAGCAGGAGGCTGTTCCCAAAGGCCGCTGTGACTATGTGGAGAGCTCATGACAGAGCAGAAGACCTCAGAGACACTCACACCAGAAGAGACCTCTAAGGTCATCAAGTCCAATTGTCAATGCAACACATGCCCACTAAACCATGTCTCTAAGGGCCACATCTACACATCTTTTTATGGTGGTTTGGGTGGATTCACCCTTTTTGCTTGCAGCTTGCAGCCAAACACAGACTGCTCTGTTACCCTCCCTCCGCCCCCCCCCCCCCCCCCCCCCCCCCCCCTTCAGGGAGCCGTGAGAGAATTGGAAAGAGAAGGGTAAGGAGACTCACAGGTTGAGATAAAAAATATTTACTAATTAAAATAAAATTATAATGATAACAACAAAAAACAACAGAATATACAATTGAGTGATGTACAGTGCAATTGTTTACCACCCACCAACTGATGCTCAGCCTCTGTCAGCCAGAGATCCCAGAGCTGAGACAGTCCCAAAACTGAAACCCTGAAAGAGCGAGCCCGAGCAAGCCCTGAGAGAGTAACTCCGTCTTCCGGTCAACCCTGGTAAATATACTGACATGACGGGATATGATATGGAATATTTCATTGGCACATCCAAATGCCAGTTTTGGGTTTTGCTGTTCACTGTGTTTCTCCCTCCCAGTCCTAATGCAGCTGTGAACCAGCCAAACACGGTGACCTTGAGCTCCAGCAGCAACTAATAACATTAGTACTTTATCAACATTCTTCTCATAACAAGTTCTGCACTGAAACTAAAACACAGCTATTCTAACTACTAAGAAGAAGATTAACTCTATCCTAGCAAAACCAGGACACTTTGAAATACCTCTAGGGACGGTGGCTCAACCACCTCCCTGGGCAGACTGTTCCAATGCTTGACAACTCTTTAGGTAAATAATTTTTTCCTAATATCCAATCCAAACCTCCCCTGGTGCAACTTGAGGCCATTTCCTCTTGTTCTATCACATGTTACTTGGGAGAAGAGACTGACATCCGCCTCGCTACAAACTCCTTTCAGGTAGTTGCAGACAAAGGTAAGGTCACCCCTCAGTCTCCTTTTCTCAGGCTAAACAATCCCAGTTCCCTCAGCCGCTCCTCATAAGACTTGTTCTTCAGCACCTTCACCAGCTTTGTTGCCCTTCCTTGAACATTCTACAGCACCCTGATGTCTTTCTTGTAGTGAGGGGCCCAAAACTGAACATAGTACTCTAGGTGCGGCCTCACCAGTACCCAGTACGTGGGGACAATCACTTCCCTAGTTCTGCTGGCCACACTGTTCCTGATATAGGCCAGGATGTTATTAGCCTTCTTGGCCACCTGGGCACACTGCTGGCTCATACTCAGCTGGCTGTCAACCAGCACCCCCAGGTCTTTTTCTGCCTAGCAGCTTTCCAGCCACTCTTCCCCAAGGTTGTAGCATTGCATGGGGTTGTGCAGGACCCCAGTTCATGACCTGGCACTTGGTCTGGTTAAACCTCATACAATTGGCCTTTGTCCATCAATCCAGTCAGTCCAGATCCCTCTGTAGAGCCTTTCTACCCTTGAAAAGACCAACAATCCTGCCCAATTTGGAGTCATCTGCAAACTTACTGAGGGTGCACTCAATCCCCTCGTCCAGATCACTGATAAAGATATTAAACAAGATTGACCCCAAAACTGAGCCCTGAGAAATGCTGCTGGTGATGGGACAACAACTGGATTTAGCTCCATTCACCACAAGTCTCTGGTCTCAGCCATGCAGCCAAATTTTTACTCAGCAAAGAGATGGTGTCAAAGGTCTTAGTAAAGTCCGGGTAGAAAACATCCACAGCCTTACTCTCATCCATTAGATTTGTCACCTGGTCATAGAAGGAGATCAGGTTGGTCAAGTAGGACATGTCTTTCATGAACACACACTGACTAGAGCTGATCCCCTGGTTGTCCTGAACATGCCATGTGAGCGCACTCAAGATGAACTGCTCCATGATCTTCCCCGGTACCGAGGTCAGGCTTACAGGCCTGTAGTTTCCTGGATCCTCCTTCTGGCCCTTCTTGTAGATGGATGTACATTGGAAAGCCTCCAGTGATCTGGGACCTTCCCTGTTTATCAGGACTGCTGATAAATGATGGAGAGTGGATTGGCAAGCTCCTCTGCCAGCTCCCTCAGTACTCTACGCAGATCACCCATGCTGGGTCTGAGGGCTGTTCCCAAAGAGGTCTGTGACTTCATGAGAATCCT
This sequence comes from Caprimulgus europaeus, assembly GCA_907165065.1. The sequence goes on along the minus strand of OU015523.1, from coordinate 85,384,640 downwards.
GCTTTGGAATGCTTTGCTTCTGAACTCTTTTAGCCCATGGGGGGGATCCCACACCAGAAAGAGCAACAGGCAAACGAACTTCAACTGCTATTCCCTGTCCTCCTGTACTGCTGTGGGGAAGAAGGTAGAGAAATCAAGAACAAAGTAATTTGAGCCTAAGAAGAAGGGAGGAATAGGGAGTTTTAAGATGTGTTTATTATGTCTCATTGTCCTACTCTGATTGATTGGTAACAAACTGATTTTTCTTCCCCAAATCGAGTCTGTTTTGCTTGTGACCATAATTGGTGAGTGAATCCTCCCTGTCCTCATTTTGACACACAAGCCCCTTTTATTTTGTTTTCTCTTGCCCATCTCTCCAAAGGCAGAGGAGTGGGTGGTCAATCATGTGGTCTTAGCTGCCAGCTGCAGTTGAAGCAGTGTCACAGGTGCAGTAAAAGAGCAAATTAGACATTGGTATTATTAATTTTATATTGCTGTGACCAAGATGAGGTGTGATGAACTGGAAAGAATAGTGAAGTGCATACTGTTGAAACCAAGAAGACAGCTGAACAGCCACAGTGAATGGCTGTGTGAGCAGCCATTTAAATACAGTGTACTCTAGCAGGCACTTCGAATACTGCATTGAAAAACCTTATTATGCATTTACAGCACGTGAAAGATGAAGCTTGATCCATATAAAATAAAGACAAGAATGGATGTGAAGAGCACTTTGGCAATTCAAGACAACTGGAAGATGACAAACATAATTTGCATGTGATGGAGTTATTCTTTTCCCCTATTTCTACAAGAGACTTATTTGTAAGAGAAAGTAGCTGGAGAGATAAATTTAATACTGAATAATTTTTTCAAGACCATTTAATCTACATTAATGTGACCCCATGCTGCTATCATGGCCAGTGAGACCTGTGTTCACATACTGAATAAATGCTATTTGTAAAATTTAAAACTACCTGGAGGAAGCATTAAATATAGCATGCAGTTTAACTCCAGAACAATCAACTGGTGAAGCCTGAATGAAAGCCACATGGCTGCTTCCCAATTCTCATTACAAAAAACAGAATTTGTCATCCTGGAATTGGTTACTAATTGTACGCTTTAAAAATCTCTCTCTCTCTCTCTCTCTCTCTCAAATAATAATATTTGTAAAATACTAAACGATGTCCTGAATAATTTATGAAGTGTTCTGCATAGGAATAATCTCTACCCTTTTAATCCCCAGCCTGAGGAATGGGATATAGCCGTTGTAAAGTATCTAACTACAATTCAGATTCAAAAGTTCTGCAACTGTTATTGTAGTTACACTTCAATAATGTACTAATCAATTGTTTGACTGATTTAGGGTAAGCAAAGGAGTGGAAAGTATTTGTCTGTACCTGACCTCTAACAAGTCTTTTCCTTGCAGGTCTCATCTATAGTTGAAATTACTGTTTATATAATTTTGAGCTGTGGAATACCAAAACCTGTTTTAAAGGAGTAGCCAAGCATATATTGTCTTCTAGCTGATTTCAGTTTGGAGAGCTTCAAACAAAAGAGTTTCATCTATATTATACCATGATCTAACATTTAATAAACATTACATAAATATATCTTTAGGATTTAGGAAACTAGTTAAGAAGAGTAGAAAAAAATCTAAGCAAGATATACTTTTAATAGAAGTATTTGAGTTTTGGTTTTGTTTTTTTTTAGTAACTGGCCTAATTCTAGCCTTACATTGGTTTTAAGTTACTCTAAATGTAATGACCTTGATCAAATTATTTTTAATTTACAAAGGTATAATTGAGATTTGAGCAAGACCCAGATGTGCACTTGTGATTGCTGCTGCACTTGGCAGTCAGTTTTTATTACTTCTCAACCAAGTTAAAGCAATGAAGCAACCTGATTTCTGAGTATGAAACAGATCTTTTGTAATAATATTTCTTCCAGTAGCTGCAGCAGCACAGTATGACCTGCCCTAATTGAGCAGATAAGAATTTTCCTTAAATGTTTTACTTTATGTCATAATTGTTAGTTCTGGAAGAAACTCTTTCTTCAGTTCTTGGGCTCTGTTGCAGTCAGGATCAAGGATCAAGGAGTTATAGTTTAATTATCTTGTACTCCCTTATAAAAAGATCACAACACTATGAAGAATGGAGACAAGTAATAGATTACTATTATTTTGTACTAGTCTGTGTATTTGTTTAGTTTTAGGAACCAGTCATTTCAAGCAAAGACATACTCCCGTGAAAATTATTTTCTATTAATTTGGAATTAAGAATTTCAAAAGTTTTGAAATAGATCTGAAAATAACAAAATATCACCCAATTTTCCATCTCAGTATTCACAAATAGCCTCATCTAACTCTATGGAGAATGAAAGTGTCTGGAAGGAATCAGCTGTAATGAAAAGATACTAAATGTAAATGCTGTTTTACAGGGTGGTTATAAATATTATTCAAACTACTGTCTCTTAATAGGTTAAAGTCCAGTCATTGTGTGAAAATAGACATTGACACTTCTAAACAAAGTCTTTGATAAAAATGGAAAGTAAATTCTTCAAACTCTTCAAAATGTTTTACTTCTAAGTGTGAAAGATAGCATCCTGCTTTAGAAACAGCTATCTAAAATATGCAGTCTCCCATTATTCCAATAGATAGTGAATCCAAACATCTACGTACAGTTTCTTCAGAGATATCCTGCATTCAGACTGTCTATGCCCTTCTTGCTGTTAACTAATTAGAGATATGGGTAGACTATATGTTCTAGGTTTTTGTAAAATATCATCATGATTACTAGATAATGATATAAAATTATGAAATGAAAGAATGGAAGATCTGCAGAACTGATTGCCATTCCCAAGAATGTAAAAATGTTTTTGTTTACTGTGAGCCATGACTTTATTTTGCTATATCCTCCATTTATTTATCAGTCCTGCCCTTGCACAGCAGTAGTTAAGGAATGACATCACGTCTTTCATGTAGTTCCTGTTATATGAATGCATTAGGCTTCATACAGATAATTTGCCAGAAGTTACACTTAACTTTGAGTATTCTAATATATTACCTCCTTTCTGTAGAGGTGTTACTGTGATTATTTAAAGTATAAGATGAAGACAAATTTGTCTTTTTGGTTGAAATGAAACATTACTTCACAGATACCTATTTCTAACAGCACTGAACTTTTCTTTAATTGGCCCAAACTGAATAGTCTCTGATAACCCTACCGTAAAATTACAGAAAGGGCAGGCAGATATTCAGCTTGATTTTGATCTTCATCCTTTCTAGTTGTAAAGAAATACAAACAGCATGCCATTTATCATATCCTAAATTAAACAGCTGGAGAGCTGCTATAATTTTTCAGTGGACAGTGTATTGTCATTTGCAAGGTTATTCAAAAATCCTTTGGTAAATGAACCACATGTGTATATGCTGCAACTCTCTTTCCCTGTAAATACACATATTGTCCAAATGTTATTTCCTAGTTGATCTACCATTTATATATTTTACAAATCATGCAGAACTATTACTCTGTGTAATAATTGATCATTATTGCTGTTGTTTTCCTGCTGTGCAATGTGTTGTTTCTATTTTAGGGTCAAATCCATCATAGTTTGTACTTATTTTTGCTTAATTTTATGGAGTACACATCATGGCCAGTTTACCATTTAAATTCAGTCTGAGATTATATTTCTCTGTTAATTTTCTTAATTCAACAATGTGTTCATAAATTGTTTCCTTTTCAGTCTACATTTGTTTACAAACCCAGAAGCACTCTACAGATACCAGTGGCTTTAGAGATGGAAAATTATGCAGGATTTCCAATAAAATTCAAAGTTTACCTGTGAATTTAGTGGAATGCAATATAATTTCCTTATATTGGAATGAGTTATTAAATGAACTTATTTATATTTAAAAATATCTGATAAATTATGCCCAGGAAGGTAAGAGGGATTGTTGGGATTTTTAATTTTCTGAATCCAAATAAACAGAATTTCTCCCCAGGATTCTTACCTTTGCCTCTACTCTGCATTCAGTTCTGTTCTTGAATTAGAATTCTAGCCTTACTGTTAGATTCATGTCTTTTTTCTTTACACAATGATAAGTATGTGAAAGATACACAAGGGAATCGATGGGAGCTGAACAGCTATGTACAAGCATGTGAGGATTATTAGTTGCTCTAACCAGTTTTTAACACTTTTAAAATCACAGATATTATAGAAATACTGGAATTAATGCATCTTTGTTCTTATATGTTACTGATAGAAAACTTACTTTCCCAGTAAGTAAATGTCTCCCTGCATTTACTATAGACCAAAAGGGAAAACCTAAACAGTACTTGAAAATAGTTTTTGATACCACACTCCTGTGTAGTGATCTTTTGGTAATTGATCTAGAAGACTTTCACAACAAAGATTAAAATCAGTAGCTAGTTGTAAGCACTTAGAAGAAAAAGGAGGTGAGTGATAGTCCATGTGGACTTGGTGCAAACAAGCTATCTCAACTTGGTCTTATTTTCTTCAACAACAGGTTCATATTCCTTGTGGGTAGGAAACCCAGAACCCTCAATAGACATAGTGTTACTCTTTTTCTTCCACTATTCTCAGAAGCAAAGGAGGAAAGTAATGTGTTCTAATCAATGTCTTCTGTATAAAGTCCAGATTAAATATTTGGCAGGAAAATTATTTGCTAAACGCTATGAGGAATAAATTGTAATAGTTCATTGTCAAAATCCAGGAATGTACTAGGAAGTCTGTGACTGTTATGCAGGTTCAAAAAGTGAAAGAAAAATTCATGGCAGAAAATTCTGTTGCATGATATTGGATAGTAAGACATCGTCTCTCACTCAGGAAGTTCCTGAGCTACCAGTTGTTTGCATCTGGGAGAGTATTCTGAGGAAGTAAAATTGCATGCTTGCCCTTCATTTTGTTCTTTTTGCATAAACCTGTTATTGTTATTTCAGGAAACTACAGCCTAGTCAGTCTCACCTCAATGCCTGGGAAGGTGCTGAAGCAGCTAATCCTGGAAACCATTTCCAGGCACATTAAGGGCAAGAAAATAATCAGGAGGAGGAAGCATAGAATCACCAAGGGGAAGTTGTGCTTGACCAACCTGATCACCTTCTGTGATGAAATGACTGACTTGGTACATGAGGGCAGAGTAGTGGTTATTGTCTGGACGCACTAAGACCTTTGACATTGTCTTCTACAAGATTCTCAATAGAGCAGATTTTGAAGTATGGGCTTGATGAACAGATTGTGGGTTGGGTTGAAAACTGCCTGAATGGATTGGTCCAGAGAGTGGTGATGAGTGGAACCCGTCTAGTTTCAAGTCCGTACTAGTGGTGTACGCCGGGGATCAGTACTAGGTCTAATCTTGTTTAACATCTTAATTAATGATCTGGATGATAGGACAGAGCGTACCCTTAGCAAGTTTGATGGTGACATGAAAGTGACTGATAGACCACTCTTGCCCCTGATTTCTTTCTCTTAGGGATGCACCAGTCTTGAGCTTGGAGGAAGTGATGCTTGAGCATTAACCAACTCTCTTGGGTCTTACCTTCCAACACTCTAGTCCATGGGACACCTCCAAGTAGGTCATTGAAGAGGTCAAAGTTGGCTCTCCTGAAGTCCAAGGTTGCATCCCTACTTACTGGCTTGCATCTTCCACGTGAGATCCTGAATTCCACCATTTCATGGTTGCTGCAACCCAGGCTGCCCCAATGTTCACATCCCCAACCAGCCCTTCCTTGTTACTAAGAACATTTATTTTATATTCTGTTCATTTATGTTCTATTCCTTGTTAGTAAGAATTTTTATATTCTATTGTATTTTCTTTCTCATTTATATTCTGTTGCACCCCCTTATTTACACTTCCATTATTTTAATTCACCTTTCAAGCAGAAGTTCAATTGCAAATATATATTCCAGATGCATCTTGTTGACCTTTCCAAGACTCATGAATAGTTGGTGCTGTCAGTTAGTTATACTTTGATGATAAAGCCAGCCAATCAGTCCCAGAAAACTATGCCAGGACGGGGGATCTCAACTATTATGAGGCAGAGTCCTATAAAATCTTCCAGAGAGTTTTTGAGTCTCACTGTTAGAAATGGGAATTTCCATAAAGAAATCATGTTCTGTCAACATACAACAGAGTCCATTTTGTGTTCATTTTTCTTAATAAGTGGTGTGTAGAGGCCACCTGCCTCAGTACGAGATGCATATTGACCCTTTATAACACTCATATTCTTGGAAACACTGAACTAAATAACATAATAGTAGAGGTTGTTTTATTTTTTTTTCCCCTAGCATGACAACATATGTTTGAACAAGTGTTTGATACAAAGAGTTCTCTTGTGATGTCTAAACCTATCAAAATAAATTATTGCAGAGATTTCTGAGCTAGCAAAGACTATTATTTAAGAAACTACAGAGAATTTAGACAAGATTTATTGCAACTTTGGTTGGAATGACAGTTCAACATCCACTTTGAAGTAAGTTCAATTAAATTAGCATTCCATCACAGGATATTAGTTTCATGGTGCATAGAAAAATTATAGGCTGATATTTCCATATATTGAAATCCAGAAGGGAAACGAAGCATATAGAAAGAGGAGTAAGCAGCAGTAATAATCAAATTAATTTGTTGTTATAACTATCTAGCAAATATAAGACAAGCTAAAATAATTTTTATAAGTGGTTCCAGTGAAAAATACTTTAACTCATTACTGGAAGATCAAAAATTGCCTTGTTGTATTACCCTTTCTCCCTTGTTCTAGGTCTTCTTAGGCTATTAATTTCCTGGTAATTTTTTTTTTTTTTCCCAACCAAAAAAACAACAGGAAAACCCAGGAGATACAGGAAAATAAATCTTTCAAGAAAACAAGACTCTTCCTACAATGAATTTATTTATTTATTTATTTATTTAAAATTATGAGGAGTGAAGCGAAAGTGTGTTTAATGTATTGAATAAATATTTCAAAGTCTTCAGGTAGGATTTGTCTCACTAAGTATGGAGTTTAGATGTGTCTGAGCTTTTCATACATGTCTTATTCATAATAAAACCTTCTTGACATAGTTAGTGGAGTCTAGGGCATCATTCACCTCATTGTTAAGCAGGCATTAAAATTGATCAGAATAGCTGCTTCAGCTATTCTTTTTATTCACTGTTAAGAGACATTATGTGACTAAACTAGTTTGGTGGCATCCAAAAGATGTGTTTTCTAAGATTTAACTTGGACATCTGGGTTTATCCCAGCAATTACTATTACTTTTTTTTTTTTTTACCTCTATCTTCTTATTTGTGAAAAAGTATTTGTCATACTGACATTTACTCTCTAGGACAGATAGTTGCAAAATGCTATAGAACAGTTATTTCATGGATTTCTGACTTTTTACAGATGGTTTTAAAAGAAAGATTAGAAGACTACAGAAAATTTATCGACAGACTTACTTTCTCATATAAAATAAATGGAAATATTAATTCCAGGTTTTTAGTTTCCTCCTCAAAAGTTGATATTCACTCCCCTTCTACCTTTATTCACTCTCTCTGTCTGTGTCCCTATAAATCATGCTCACTCCAAAACATCAAGTTTTAATAGCCTAAGTGAAAGCAATTTTATCTCATTGTGAAGAATATAATTTAACACAAGATTCCCACAAAGCAGTGCTTGGTGTCTGTGCCAAGATTTTGCTAGACAGAGTGCCTGTAGGTTGGCATCTGAAAGAAGATGCCATGTGCTGCCCTGTGCTGGACACAGCTGGTTCCACAGGAAACCCACTGCAGGAGCCTATCAGCCAAGTTGGTGACTCCTCTAAACCAATTAGAGGGGATTATGGTGCTTCTGTGAAAATATATTTAAGAAAGAGTAGGAAATTCCAAGAGAGGGAAACAAGACACCAGAGTAGGTGATACTCCATGGCAGAGCAAGATTACCCCAAAGTGACTGCAGCACTTGTGTAACTCATGCTGCAGCAAAGAAAATGAGTAAGAAGGAAGCTAGGGAAGAAAAGAGTAAGGAACAAGGAACAGCAGAAGGAAACTACTGTGCTCTGACCCCAGCCTCTTGCTCTGCCTGTCACCTTGCCTAAGGGACAGAGTGTAATCTGCATTGATAACAAGGAGAGTAGAGGCTGGTAAGCGGAGATGAGGGTTTTTGGACTGAAGTTAAGTCTAGGAAAGGGAGGAAAGGTGTTTTTCCTAAGTGTTTAAATGTTTGCCTTTGTTCCCTGATATCTAAGTTAGTAATTAAATGTTTTAAATGAAGTTAAATTCCCCAAGTCTAATCCATTTTGCCCATGAAAGTAACTGGAGAATGGTTTCCTTGTCTTAATATTGACCAATGAGTTCTCTTGCTCTTCATATTTTCTCCCATGTCCTGGGCAGTGTGAGGGCCAGAGAGCAAAAGAGAGAGTGGCTGTGTGGGTACTTGACTGCTTGCCATGGCCTGCATGCACTACAAGAGCACACTTAAATTAATCAAAACATGGGAATCATTCACAACTTTTGGAAATACAGCTATCAGAAGTAGCTAGCCTACAGTCAAGAAATTACCTAATCTAATTACATACCAGATCTGACACACTGTCAAGAGAGAGAATAAAAAATATGAAGATATTTTTTATTAGTTTTCTTTCGTGCCCAGAGTAGGCCTTGGAGCTTGCATTTTAGATAGCAGATCATCTGTTTGGACAATCACACACACAAAAATAGACAATTTGTGTCTATTTGTGTTAATTGACTACTATCAAAACAATTCTTTAATATTTTTAGATAACTATTCTTTTCTGTAAATACAGAGGTTTATTTTGCACTGACCTAAGCACCATTGCTTATTATCTTTGTTTCTGTCTCTCTCTATTACTACAAGAACAGATTGGCTTACAAATAAAATCAGTTCCTTTCTCACACTGAAGCTGTTGGCTTCCGGACCAGCAGCCTATTTAATCAATTTGTATGTACTATAAGAAAGAAGATAACTGAACATCCTAAATTATAGCAACAGCTAGTATTTGTGCTGTGATAATTAAGTACTCTATTATGAGATTGCTAAAAGAAATTACCATACCCCTATAAAACAACTTACTATTACTGTAGAATTTTTGAGTTTATGAAGCTCGTAAGTTAATACAGGTAAAGGTTTGTCTTAGTTTGGGAGCCATTAAAAAGTATATGCAGGTTTTGAATTGATCTGTCATATTAGGATCAGACTTTCCATTCCCACAGTAGCTTCACAATATCTTCTAAGTCATCATCTCTAAGCCAGTTTCCATTTTAAAAATGTTTGGAAACTGTATAATCTACGTTATGAACTAGTCAAATTTTGTATTTTTACAGGAAAGTGAAACAGACAGTTACTCGTGCTTACATTTTGGGAGTGTGCAACATGACAAGGCAACCCAATAAATTCTCAGTATTCTTAGAGTACCTCAGATATATGCAATAGGGTTGTTACGGTGTGAAAATGTTACAATTCTCATTTCTACTTCTTTACAAGTTCTGAAAATCTTGGGTTATTTCTTATAATCCTGGCAAAGATTAATCCTATTTATGTGTTGAAAAATGGAAGTGAGGAATAGAGGAGACCTTATTCCTTTCTTTCACATTGTTTGCACTACATTTAAACTAAAGATGAGACAAATGGAGGGAGAAATAGGATCTAAGGTACTAAAAACATTAAAACATTCAAGATCAGTCTGGATAGAGTATTGAGCAGACCGATCTAGTTGAAGGTGTCCTTGCTCATTGCAGGGGATTTGGACTAGATGACCTTCAATGCCCCTTCCAACTCAAACCACTCTATGATTCTATGAAAAACTAATAATAGTCCATCATAAAATGAATATAAGGTCACAAAACAGCTTAGATAACTAATGCTAAGAGTCTGAAGTATGGATATGACAAAAAGTATGACACAACATCCTGAACTGTATTTAACAGAAACAATGATCCATTTGTTCATGTCTAAAAGAATCACTGGAGTGACTTAGTTCCTGAAGGAATTTTAATTTTTAAGTCTTTTTCTGAGAGGAATAAAAAAATGCAACTTTTGTTGAGCTATGAAAGTTGATGTGAGAGTGGTCTGATAAATCTTTTATTGAGTGCTTACCATTGTTTGCTAGGGATCTATCAGGTATTACCAGGGTGGCTGCTGTGAATTCCAGATCTCATTCAGTATAAATGGAAGGAAAGTACGTAATTCAGTGTTGGATATTTCATTACCTATCAGGCATGTAACTTTTTTGTGTTTCTATATGTTTTTTTTAAAATGAGAGTCCAATGCACATGCAACAGTTTGAGAGCTCACAGTCAAGGCTTCCAGTGACATACTATTACAGTGTTGTATTCAGCTGCAGTGAAAAATAAGGGCATTTCTTTGACTATTTAGAAACATGGAAGAAAATTATTCTGCTCTGAAGTAAGGTGGTATATCGGGTTTAGGTGGCAATGTTTTGGTATCAGGGGGACACTACAGTGGTGGCTTCTTTTAGAAGATGCCAGATGACTGATAGAGCCACTGAGCCAATCAGTGACAGTGGTAGCTCCTCTATGGTAACACATTTAAGAAGGGGGAAAAAAGCTGCTGTCCAGCAGCAACCAGAAGACAGGAGTGATAATATGTGAGAGAAACAATTCTACAGTGACCAAGGTCAGTGAAGAAGGAGGAGGAGAAGGTTCTCCAGGTGCCAGAGCAGAGATTGCCCTGCAGCTTGCAGTGAAGACCATAGTGAGGAGGATTGTCCCCCTCCAGCCCATGGAGGTCCATGGTGGAGCAGAAATCCTCCTGAAGCCTGTGGAGGAATCCACACTGGAGCAGGTGGATGAGCCCAAAGGAGGCTTTGACCCCGTGGAAAACCCATGCTGGAGCAGGCTTCTGGCCGGACCTATGACCCCATGGAGAGGAACTCATTCTGGAACAGGTTTGCTGGCAGGACTTGTGACCCTGTGGGGGACCCAAGCTGGAGCAGTCCATTCCTGTGAAGAACTGTAGCCCATGGGAAGGACTCATGTTGGAGAAGTTCATGAAGAACTGTCTCCCATGGGAGGGACCTGATCCTAGAGCAAGGGAGTGTGTGAGGAGTCCTCCTCCTGAGGAGAAAGGAACAGCAGAGATGTGTGATGAACTGACTACAACACCCATTCCCGATCCCTCTGTACCATTCAGTGGCGATAAGTAGAGAAATCAGAAGAAAAGTTGAGCTCAAGAAGAAGAGTGGGGTAGGGTTTTAATATTTGTTTTTATTTCTCATTACCCTACTCTGACTTTTGATTAGCAATAAATTAAAATATTTTTCGTGGGTTGAGTCTCTTTTGCCCATGACAATAATTGTTATGTGATGTTCCTGTTCTTATCTCAACCCATGAGCCTTTTTTCATGTTTTTCTCCCCTGTCTAGTTGAGGAAGGGGAGTGATAGAGTGGCTTGGTGAGCATTTTTTCTCCCCTGTCTAGTTGAGGAGGGGGAGTGATAGAGTGGCTTGGTGAGCATCTGGCATCCTGCCAAGGTCAACCCACCATATGTGGCTTAGCCATTACAATCTAACTAAGTTTATGATCAGGGTCATAAAACCTATGTGATTTCTTTAAAAATGTTTCAACTGCCCTAGATAATTACATTACTTTAGCAGAACACAGAATCACTGGATCATAGTGGTTGGAAAAGACCTTTAAAATCATAGAGTCCAACAATTAACCTAACACTATCAATTCTACCTCTAAACCATGTTCCTAAGCACCTCATCTACCCTTCTTTTAAAAACCACCAAGGAAGGTGACTCCAACACCTCCCTGTTCCAATGTTTGACTACCCTTTCAGTGGAGAAGTTTTTCCTAATATCCAACCTAAACTTCACCTAGTGCAATTGGAGGCCATTTCTTCTTGTCGCATCACTTGTAACCTGGGGTAAGAGAATAAGAGACTGACTGCCACCTCTCTGCAACCTCCTTTTAGGTAGTTATAGAGAGTAATAAGGTCTCTATATTGTATTGTTCTATAACTTGTTAGTAAATTAAATATGTTTCAGAATGAACTCTCTCTTACTGAACTAGAAATTGATAGAATTCTGACTAAAATATCAGAAAAGAGTGTGATTATAGGTAGCCAACCTGTTTTGATACTCATAAAGAAAATTATCTTACTGGAGATCTTTGACATAATGTTAGAGGAACTTTCATTGAAACTGCTACCTAAATCAATTTCCATATCTGGGAATGTGACAATGAACCACTCTAATTACACTTATAAATACATAGAAAGTTTATCATCTCCATTTCTTAGTTGTAATAAAAGGGACTACAGTGCTTTAAAAATTACTTTTTTTTTCAGTCAAATGATTAAAAAGTTGGATTCTAGTTAGAGGGTTAAAATGCATTGATTTTTTTTTTTTTTAATTTTTTATTTTTTAATATTCCAAAATCTTGGTTCTGCCATTAACCACATGTATAGTAGAAAAATATTATTCATTGTTGATGTTGTTTTGTTATTTTTCCTTTGCTGTTGAACTTTTGCAAAACTTGGAATAGTGGAGAAGAAAAAGAAAAAAAGTATTAGCAATCATTAGAGAAGGGGGAAAATAACTTGATTTTTACTGTCTTTTTCCTATGCCGTTGAACGGCATAAAATGTAAAAAAGGGAGAAAGGAGGAAAGAGAAATTTTAGCATTTTCATGGGAGGCTAAACTACTTAATTAAAGATTTTTAATATAAGGTTTTTTGCAAATGAGTGTTTTTGCATACATTTTAAATTGAATCAGACTATTCATCAATGCTAGTATTAGCAACTTCTAGTCTACACTAAAATTAATGCTTTCATAAAAAAATGACACTAGTAATATTTGTGATTTAATATCAAAGAAATTACTTTCAGCTCACTCATGTACACTTTGCAAGCAATATTAGCAGTTTCAACTCTAACACACTTTGTAAGCAATATCAGCAGTATCACCTCTGGAATAAAGAAAGTATAAATTGAAATGAAGCCCAAGGGCACCACTCCACCCCCCAAAATTTTAATCACTAGAAACTAGTAATACATTAAAAAAAAAAAAAAAAAAAAAAAGTCTTGGTCAATAGCAGAACCAATTATCTTTTCTTTTGGAAAGGAGATTGGAAGCCCAGACAAGGTAAGATAAAGATGCCTGTAACTTTGGTAGAGGATAAAGTTCTTTGTTCTTGAGTCAGAATTGCTGTCTGTATTGCTGAGCAAATGAGCTCAGTTGTGCACCTGCTTTTCCAGTCATTCAGGCTGGAACACATTGTAGTTCTTTCTCTGTGTGCCCAAGTTTCCTTTCAAAGGAAACCTTACTGCAGCGAGTCACAGTGCATACCCAGGTGTCTTTCTGGCATGCATCTGGGATGCTTCCAGATCATGTACTTATAGATCCAAGATTGTAGAGCACACCTGCTCTGTGGTGTTGATATGGTCACTATTTATTCATTTAAAGCAGTTTGGATCAGGTTAGTTTTTAACTCTCATTTAATTTTTACTCTTGAATAGTTTTATCATGAATTTCAGAAACAGTGTGTAATGAACAACTTTGCTTGATTGCTTTTTCAATGCTAAATAGCTTAATGATGTTCTCCTTCTCCCATCTTTTCTCTCAGTTCAGGCACTAGACAAGATTCTGTAGATCCTGAATCACCAAGAAAATACAGCAATCTCTAAAAAAGACTTAGGGAAAAAAAAAAAAAAAAGTAGCTAAAATAGGAAGAACATCAAAAGTGCCTCAAAATCCACCGAAAACCAAAAACCCCCGTCACATCATACTTATCTTACATGGGCATGGGTCTGGAGCAACTCTTTGAATGTATTCATATTCTGAGATTCATTAATAGATACTACTCTGTGGTTGGTCACATACATTACAGTTGTACTCAACTAACGTTACGATTATGCCTCAGTTTTTTTATGTCTGACTTCATTTAAAAAATGAGGGGAAATAATAATTTTTGGGATGTTTATATTTGCCTGTAATGCTCGTTTGAATGTAATGAAATTGCTAGATAAGATTTATATGAAAGAAGTTTTAGATTTGTCTATGTATTACACAGTAAACATGCCAGTGAAAATCAAGAAGGGATAAGAGATCAATCTGGTTAATGTGACAGAAGCTAGACAGGATCCAAGGTGCAGGAAAAACAAGGACCCAGCAAGCAGAAGAAGTAAAGGGAAAAAAGGGTAAATTTTGAGTGGATCCCAAAGTGTTACTGAGTGCACAACTGAGATCCAGCATTTTAATTTAAATATCAGCATTGGTAGATTAAAGGCAGCTGGCAAAGGTATAGTGTGCCAGCTTTAATTGTGGCACAGAAATAGTAGCAATGAACTAGGGAAATGACTTTAGATGATCACCAATAATTTTAATTGATGAAGAAAACTCATCCAGTGGAAAAACCTAACTGGCAAACTAGTGAGTAAAAGTGATTTAATGTGTTCTATGGATTAGAAAATAAGACCTGGCATGGAGTATTGGCTATTAGTGCAGCTGTTGTGAAGATGATCTGCATTGGAAAACTGAACTGAAAAAAGCCACCAGTGAGCAGAAGCTTTGGGAAAAATACTGATATTTAGTGGTATTTTCTGCAAGAAGTTACCACTAATCACATAGCAAATAATCATAGAGGCACTGTAAGAGTCAATAAGAACATATAGTGATTTGTGAGGTTTCAAATTATTAAATAAATAGCAAACCAGGAAGGTAAGACTCATTCTGCCTGATACTCAGTAAAGACATCTATGTTCTTCTGTAGTTTTAAGACACTAACCAGATGAAATTATTGAAAAAAGAGTAATCATATAATATAGATACATTGAAAATGAACTTTATTTTTCACAGAGTACCTTTGTTTTTGCTAGACCCATAAGACACTGAGAGGAGAATCCAAAGCAGCATTTTGAGATGTGACTAGAGGTGTGACCTTCCAATAAGATGGAGGTCAATGCTTCTTAAATAATTGATATTAGTAGCAGATGAAAATATTTATCCTTTTAAAGTGAGCAGTGAACATATTGCACAATGAAGATTAGGATTCCTTTTACCTGCATTCTGATATGCAAAAATCAGATATCTAGATCCAAGCCTCTTTCTTCCTTACCATGGAAGAGTACTGAGCATATAGTGAAAGTCCAGCTCAAAGTTAGATGCCTAACTTTTGTGTTAATAAAGTTAAGTGAAATTCATCCAATGTTCTGTCTTAAATTTTTGTATGGCTAAAGATATCCAGATATTTTTAATCGCTTGACTGGTTTCAGGAAGCCTGGTGAATTCACTAGGATCATTTGAGTAGTATTTTATTAATGAAATGTGGTCTTATTTCTTCTTTTCCCTTTTGTGAGGTAAACATTGATCATGATAATTTAAAACATTAGACTACCCATAAGACGTATTTTAAACTATGAACTATCGTCAGAGGTATTTTGTTGCTATGAGCTAGCTATCTGCTAACAATGTTGGAGGTAGCTTAAAAAGAAACTTCTTTCAGTTATGATGACCACAGTACATTTTATGACTGAATTAATAAAACAGATGTGTTACTCTGTGCAAAGCTAGCCGTACTTTGCTGGTAACTAAAATAATAAACTGAGACTGCGCATGTATGCAAAATGTCATCATCCAACTGGAGATGGTACAGCCATTTACTACTGGCTTTACATTCATCTGATCTGCTGTAGCTGTGGTTGGCTATCAGGTAAACCAAGTCACTGCCTGGCTTTAAAATCCTCTGTTAAAGGTGGCTTGATTTGATTTAATCTTGATTTATTTGAGAGATCATTGATTTTCCTTTACTATAGAAATTTTGTTTTGTTTCCAGACTCTACAGTGCTTTGAATTGGGTTTGCTGTTAAAAAGCACTTTTGTAAAATAAAGTTGTGGTAAAAAAAACCCCAAAAAACAACAAACCATTATGTGGAGGTTACCTGCAGACTTCACAATGTGACATTTTCTCTGTAAAAGTACTGTGTGAGAAGTAAACAGCAATACAAGAAGAAAAAATATCCTTTTTAAAAGCACAAGCCTGCTACACAAGATAAGCAGAGAGGATAATGAATATTATAAACCCTGAAAATTACTGCTTATTTTAGAAAAGTTTATATGTCAGAGAGGAAAAAAATGAAAAGAACAGAGTAATTTGTGTACACAAAACTGTATTTCTTTCCCCAATTAAAAGGAAAACTAACTCAAATTTTACCACTTAACTTGTGTTCTTTTACAAAGAGGAAGACAAGGTATTGCTGTTCAGGCTACCAAATGTCATGTATTGTCAGCTCAAGTAGGATGTTACTTTGGTACATCGTAGATTTGTTGGAATTGTCAGCTAATCAGTAGGTAATACTGAGTAAATAGGTTTTATTTAGATTACCAGAATTCATTCTGTAAAAAACCAGACATAACAATAGAAATTCAACCGGAGCAAAAATATATCTGCTGATGCCCAAAGGAGGTGATTTATAGGATTAGAATGTTTGGCCAACTGTCTTTTGCATTCAGTTCTTAACATCTCTCTTATCAGTGCCAAGAGTTTTCAGTGGTGTAGGCACTTGTCTGCTAAGGATTGGAAAGCAATCCCAAACTCATTTCAAACACTGATGTCAGACACCAATGAATCAAATTTTCCAGTCCTTTATTAAAAAAACCAAAAATTAAAATAAAATAAAATCCTTAGGTTTCTTCTCAAGTTTCCTCCAGCTAATGGCAATGGAATTTGAACTCATAGACTTAAGCACTGGTTAAGTTGTTTTGTTTTGTTTTGTTTTATTTTTGTTTTTCATTACATAATCTCTGTTTCCATGGGACACGATTGATAATGAATGTATCCCATCTCTGTATACAGGTATTTATAATTTCAGAGGCACACAAACTGAAAACCTCTCATTTTTTGAGGTCTAAACAAAGGAAATTATGCAGCTGCATGTTCATGTCCACAGACAGTCTCTGAGAGCAAATAAAAGAGACATTGAGAAAAACAAAATCTTGTAAACCTTGAATTTGTCAGTCAGAAGTGACCTGTTCTAAAAGTTTGTCCTGGACTTCTCACTACCATCAGAGAGGCAGGCTGCTGCTCTCTATTCCCAGTACAGAAAGGATGAGACATCTCTGTGTAGACATTGCCTCATCTTTGGTTAGGTACTAAAATATCTGGAATAAGTTGGGAGTGCCAGTTCTCTGTTGACTATTCAGACCGTAAACATTGAGATTAGATATTTAAACTTGAGGAAATTAAAATTCTGTGAGATTAATCCTACTATTAATCACATACACATATTAAAGAGTAAGCATTATGAAACTCTCCTTGTATTTTACACTTCATTTAAAATACAAAGTTTTTAAGAGTACTTTTTTTTTTTTTTTTTCCATGAACATTTTCTTCAGCCAGGTGACTGTGAGCCTAGAGTAAGATAAAATAAAGCACACGGACCTGAGCTGCACCAATGGCAAATGTGACAGACCTGACTCAAAACGAAGCTTCTTCCACAAAAAAGGATAAAATAAGCAGATGAACCCAACAACAGGGCTGATTAACAAGATAAGTGATAGGCAGCTATGAGACTTAAAGGTCATCCCTAAACATGAAGCACATTTACCCTTTTAGCTACAGTGTTGTGATCTTGTTCAGGCAACAAACCCTTGAGACTTCACTGTTACCCATCTATGTTGAGTTACATTGCTAATTTGAATGCCTAGTGATTATGCTGTCTTATGATATCAATTGAAAGGTCAATGAATTCAGGAAATTGCTTTCTTATAGCTTATATGACAGTCTTTTCTGTGATTTTCAACAAAAATTGGGTAGTTGATTACTTTCCATATTACATAACACAACAATCAGGAAATGTGATAATAACATTCATAGAGGGATATGAGGTACTTGCTATGGGTTTTAAAAACAGGATTAATGAATGAAAAAAAAAAACCCCAAACAACCCAATCAACACTCCCCTGTAGAAAACATTGACTCTATTCCATATACTGGATAAAGCAAATACAAAAATGTATTAAAGCAATGTTTACAAATATTTGTTTAAATTCCAGATGAGTGTTTGCTTTAACTGCTTGCAAGCTGCTTTTATTTGTAAACTGTAAATAGTTTCAGGAACAAGTTTTTGTTTGAAAGTCTTGCTCATAAGGGGGAGTATGCTTTCCTTGACCTTATTTTTCTGGATAACACACCTGTGGAAGCCCTTCTTATTACTCTTTGCATCCCTTGCCAAGTTCAGCTCCAGCAGTGCTTTGGCCTTCCCTATCTCATCCCTATACAACTGGGCAGTGTCTCTATATTCTTCCTAGGATACTTGTCCCTGCATCCACTGCCTGCACATTTCTTTCTTGTCCTTGAGTTTTATCAGCAGGTCTCAACTCAAAAAGGCTAATCTCTTGCTGATCTTGCCTGATTTCTTACACCCTGGGATTGAGAGCTCCTGCATTCTATAGAAAGCATTCTTGAATATCTCCCAGCTCTGTTCTGCTCCCTTGTCCCTGGGGGCAGTTTCCCAGGGGCTCCTATTAAATAACTCCTTGAGGAGCTGGAAATTTGTTTTCCTAAAATTCAGGGTCCTGGCTTTACTCTTTGTCTGACCATATCCCTCAGGACTGTGAACTCCACCAGTGCCTCAACACTGCAGCCCAGTCTACTGCCAATTTTGACATCATTAATCAGCTCACTTGAGTTGGTGACCATCAGGTCCAGTATCACATACCCTCTGATAGGGATGTTTATCACCTGGTTTAAAAAGTTATCCTCTAATATCCTCCAACCCAAGAGTCTCCTGGATTGTCTACAGCTCACCATGCTACTTTTCCAGCAGGTGTCGGGGTGGTTGAAGTCCCCCAGCAGGATGAGAGCCTTCAAGCACAATGCCTCCTGTAGTTGGAGTAAGAAGGCTCCCCCTGATTCAGCAGCCTGCAGTAGACACCAGCTACAAGGTTCCCTTTATTGCATTGGTCTCTAATTCTTACCCATAAACTTTAAACCTGCTTGTGGTTATTCTTCAGTGACAGCTCTTCACAGTCTATCCATTTCTTAATATAGAGGACAATACCTCCACCCTTTCTCCCTTGCTTGTCCTTTCTGAACAGCCTATAGCCATTGATAAGTGTACTCCAGTCATGGGATTCATCCCACCAAGTTTCAGTAACAGCAACCTAGTCATAGCTTTGTAGCAGCCCAGTGGCTTCCAGCTCCTCCTGTTTGTTGGCTATGCTGAGTGCATTGATGTAGAGTCATAGAGTCATTATTTTCAGAGGTCTTGGCCTCCAGAACATTTGAGGTGCTAGAATGTGATGAAATAAAACTACTAAAAATTTTGTAAGTGATGAAATGATACTGCTTTTGTGTAGAATATGGAACAGCTCAGCTTTAGTAACAAAGATTTTTGAAAAATTCAACTATTCTGTCATGCAATATTTTGTAATGTCTTATAAATTTGTCATGATCATATTTGTATTTATAAACAGATCTTAATCTGGCATTTGTTTTATCACAAACCATTTCTGTGTAACCCCTGAACCTGAACACACAGGTTTGGTTATAGCTTTTAGTATCTGGAATTCTCTATGATTATTATTAAAATAGTACCCTCTAGGGTTCTTATGAAAAAGTTAAGCACTTCAGTACCAGCTGCACCCTCAGTCTTGACTTCCAGACTTAACCATTTTGTTGAGACTAAGTAACTTACTTTTTTATCTTTTTTAAAAAAAACCAAAAACCAAACTGTTGCTTTGCTTAGTCAATTTCTATTTGGTGATTAAATATTGAAATAAGATAATGGGTTTCACTTTGATAAATTATCTCATTATGAGTATATAACTGCATCATCTGGCATAGGAAAAAAGTGATGGTAAAAATTATGATACTCAAATTTACTTGCATTGTGGAATCTAATTTTTAGAAAAGAATGCATTTTCTGCCAAAGACAACATTGCAGAGACAGAGAAAAAAGTTAGAAGAAAAGACATATTCTGAACATGGGGGAAGCACCTTTGAATTCTGACATTTCTTTCACAATTGTTCATAGTGTATTGTGATCTGAAACCGAAACTAATATTTCTTGCAAGTTCCTCTCACAGGTGAAAAAAAGCCCAAACAGCTTAAAATATGAATGCTAACTTGGTGGATAACTGGGAGTATGTGTGTCTGAAATTTTTGATAAAACTTGTACTGAACAAAAGTGACATGTCCTGAATCCATCCAGTGACATGACATAGAACTGGTAAGTCAGGAGGCTGATCACACATTGTGCTTCTACATGCTAACTATTTATATGTAGGAAGAAGTGGTCTCTGAAAGAAGGTGAAGTTCCTTGCTAAAGTAAAGATCTGGGAAGTGGGGGAAGAACTCAGAGATCAGAGAGATGTGTGGAGACAAATACTGGGGGATGTCCAGGGACTTGGACAGTAATACATGAGGCTGGTGACTGTGAGCAGTAGCATGACAAGAGACAACGTGACTTTCTCCCCAGCCTTTCTGGACCAGCACTGACCTCCCTGCAGGGCAACGATGTCCAGCCTAGTGAACATAAACCTAGAAAGGAGTGAGTGAGTGAGTGAGTGAGTGAGTGAGTGAATGAGTGAGTGAGTGAGGAAAAGTGGAGTAAAAGCTCTAATCTACTCAGTTCTTAAATAAAGCCCACGATCTATATCCACTGTGTGTTACCACGTACTCTGTCCTCACCCATGACAGATCCTTACAGTGCATTTCATCTTACTTATCTAGATGTCTACCTCATAGTTATTTTCAGTAGGTGAGACTCCTGTGCCCAAATTTCCCTGTTGCTCCCTATTGAAAACAAGAGGTTCAGATGTGTCTGATGGAAGATAGACTATTTACACCGTTGGTGATATCATTACTCATTCAAATATATGAAACTGCTGAGCTTTCTAGCATTGAAGGTGCTCACAGGCTGAAAGACAAGGTATCTGTCTCTTGGTAAAGTTTATTAATTTTCAGCTGTAAAGAAAATGGAGAACCTTTCAAATACTTAATGCAGATAAGAGTTTTCTGAAAAATCAGTGCCTGACAGATATGTGAAACAAGACATCTATTGTAATTTGAAATATGGTCAGAATATGATATCTGGACAACACATTGACCATGACCCAGTAATGTATATATAGGATAACATTTCACACATTCAGAGCTTTCACTGAAGCTGGGGAACTAGCTGCTGCATGAAGAACCATTTCTTGTTTCTAAGAGGGGGAAAATTATGTTCTTGAATCTGGTCCAAAAATGCTCTTGAAAGGAATAGTATTTTTTTCATTTATTTTGGTGGATTAACATTAGACTCTTAAGCAGTGCAGATTTTAATTCTGTGTCCTGTTTGGTTTAGGAAATATTTTAATAATGGAACATCTAAATGAGAATTCAGACTCGGTTTAGGGTTTCAATAAAGTAATGACTGGCTCTCAAGGCTTACAGCTTTAACATTTCCCTGTCTTGTTTCATTCCAGTCAGTTATGCAGGTTAGCTAACATTAAAATTGCTCACTACTAGAATGTCCTTGGAAAACTCAAAAAGGAAAAAAAGCTGACACACTGACAAGAAATTGTGCTGTTGGCTTAGTAAGTGGCACTCGAATATCTGGATGAGTGCTAAATCAGAGATCAGTTTTTTAAAAGGAACTCATATGTAATATGACATTTCTTTTTGGATTTTTGCCCTGTATTACAATGAAACAAGACTGTAATCATTGATAATGTCGTAAATGCATAAAGAAAGATGAAATAAGGGCTTGATACTAATTATACATGAGATGTTTCAAAGGACTACCCTTTAAATGCTGAATAAGTGAGGGTAAATTACACACAGTATTGTTTTCCTCTAACTCCTATAGTAATCCCACTTGATCAATTGTGCTCAAAGTCTAGAATAAGACCCCTATGATTTTATCACAGTGCCAGTCATGTTCTGAAGGAATTAGGACACCAACTTAATTAGGACCCAAAGTAAGTTTCCTAACTTACTCTTGAGAAGAATCTGGTTCTTATTGCCTTACTCATGGTGACATTGTACACTATGAAAATCAAAGAAAAATCATTTCCCTGTGGAAATTGATTGTTTGAAATAGTAATCTCTCTTTCCCATAATTCAAATGTGTGTTGAATATTAACAGGGAAATTAAATCTATGTAAATTGTGTGAGTGAAATAATTTCCATAGAGCATGTAGATCTTTAATAAATAGTTTGTTGCAATACAAATCTCAAAACTTTTCAAGTGAATAAAAGACTTCTTTGCAAGAGGTAAAAAAATACTGATCAACTCAGAATAAGCATAAATTGTAAGAGTGATCAAAGAGACAGCAGAAAGTATAATATCCACTCTTTAAAAAATTGAACTCTTCTGTGTAAAGATATTTTAATTAGAAAGTTTCTGGTTTTGCTTTGTAAAACGTCACTGCATAACTTGAAAATTTGCAAAATATATTAGGAGTGTGATTAGGAAAAAAAAAATAGCATAAAAATTCCATTAAAAAAACTTGAAAGAAAAGCATTAGGTTTTGGGCTTTACCAAAGAAAATAAGCAGGAACAGTGTCAGAAGCTTGTGAATATGTAATGCAATTTGCTGGGAAGATTAGAAGAGAAAAAATAGGAACTCAAAGTGAAATGCACATCAGCTAATTTTAGATATTTGTGTTGCAATACCTGCATTTACTCATCTTGCCTCCTTTCACAGTCAATTTAAAAATAATAATAATAATAAAAAGTTTTCCAGGAAGCTATTAATCTCAACCCAACACATCTGTTTATCAATTCAATCACTGAAGTTGGTTAGATATATCCAGGAACATATGATATGATTCACTTGAGTAAGGCAACCATCTTTGTCTATTCACTGTGTAGAAAACTGATTGGAAATGCTTAAAATCTATATCCACATGAGTGGAGATTGAGTCTACTTAAATGAGTCATCCAGCTATCTTGATTGACAGAGTGGGGAGCCAAAATGAAGTGATAGGTACCTCTGTAACCTGAGTTCAGCTTTGTGTAGCCTTATTCTGAAGTTTGGTACTAAACAGAACAAGCTGATTTTCAAAAAGGTGATGGTAGGAATATGTGATGCCTTCACAGTTAGAAATTGGTTTCTATGTATAGGGGCAGGATTCAGTTCCACAAAAAGACACACAGCTAAGGGAATCCAAATTTACATGGAATTAAAAGGAGATATCTTGTTGGAGCTTCAGTTGCAGCAGTTGCCAGTAGGTATAGCATAGCTAATCTAAGACAGTACTAGACAACTTTATTTGGGCAGGTCTACTCAGTGAGTGAGTACCCATGGATAACAAAACTGAAGGTTTTGGTTGCCCACTGTGGGCATCTGGTGTTACTTTAGTGCTACTGAGCATCCTATTTACCATAGAGATGCTGATATGAAAGAATGAAGGATTTCTGTAGGTTCCTTGTAAGAGATACCAGCACCAGATTAATGTGTTGCATGACATCAGATAGATACCCACATTTGACAACTGAATCCTACTAGAGATGTTTAAGTTCCCATTGTCAGGACTGTAAATGTAAAATGTAGGGGTCAATTCATTAGTCTATACATAGTTTTCCAGTGCCAATTGACATGTCCTTGTGTTTCCTACCCCACCTCTATCTACCACACTGGAATGGTATTGGTCTTTTGCAAGCTATAGCTCATATCTACCAGAAACTTGAGTGGCTAATGAAAAAGTGCTCTGAGTCAGTATCCAGAGCAGCTGAGTGTGAGCAGCTGAATCAAGCTCTGAGGAGCTGCATTAATGATAAGGAAAGCTTGGATCCACAATTAGAGGTGTCCATTAACTGGCATAGAATCCTGCCTGAGTACTGTGAGTCAGCTTTTCAGACACAGGCATCTAGTGCCACCTGAGAGGACCCCGCATGCCTGAGACATCTTTATGGAGCTAACAGATACAGCAGAGTACTTATGAGTGATTAATAATCTGTTGAAGTGGCTGCCAGAAGCTGAGTAGAATTTCCAAAGAAATCTCAAACAGAAAAAATTGCTATATGTACGTGACCACATTAAGCCTAAGTGCTCTACTATGTATCTAATTTTCCATATTTGTCACTCTTTATTTTCTAGTATTATATTTAAAGGTGCTGAAATAACTAAAAATAATTGTGAAGCAAAAAATTGCTGAGTACAGACAATATTGGAAAACTCTGTTGCATTTGGAGGGGGAGAAAAGTTGTGGCAGCTTCCTTTAGACCGCTTCTGTGAATGGATCTCTCATGGAAGAGACCACATACCTAACATTGACACATTTCCTTAAACAAAAGAAAAATATGGCCAGATCTTAATTTCATAGAAAACATTTTGGATTTCACTGTTGACTTCAACAGGGCCAGGAATTAGCCCAGGAAATTAGAATATTGATATATATTTTCCCTTTTTTCCTTTCATTGATATACTATTTCAGTACAAAGATTCTAAATCAAAACTAAAAAAAGATAAAAAAGAAAAAAAGACAAGAATAACTAATGGTGGTATTTCTGTATTTTAAGATAAAAATCTGTGGTGTCTATGAAATAATGCTTTTAAGATTTTTAGTTGTATCATTGAGATGAACTGAATTAACAATGAAAATGTCTCAAGAAACAACTTTTTTTTAAAAAAACCTGTTGCTGTAGTCTCTCTCTTTAGTGTCTGTCAAGAGAATCTTCAACAAACAAACAATTCTGAATACTAAATAAGTAGCTAGTATTAAAGGTGCCACTATATTAATCTTCTGCACTACTGCTGCTGCTGGTGGTCATAGGCTTGTGCATTAATATGAGTATTTCCATGCAATGAATGGGCACATAAAATAGGAGAAATAGAGAGAGGATGTGCTTATTACCTTGACTGCAATGGTTATTTTTAAGCTAGTGCATGACTTGTGGTGTAGTGGTTCAAGACTTTGCACAGCTTTTGCAATGCAAAGCATTATTAACATTTTTTTTTTCCTATGCTTTTATTTTAGTGCCATATATAGCTGACTTGTTTCAAGGGTAAAGACTTTAACTCCTAAAATCTCCAAAGATTATATGTTCTTGACTTGTCATAATTTGATGCAAGGTGAAAGGTGTGAGAAGGGACAAAATGGGGAACATGGGACCATGAAATTTTTTATAATGAAAGATGTGTGATAAACATGATGTATGCTATAGGAATGTACACGCTATTCATAACTTATTTTGCTTCTGGGTTTATATTCATTTAGTGGTTGCGTAGATGGTGTCTAAATTGAGGTTTGAAGTTCAGGAGAAGCTAAACAAGTCAGTTCTCAGCAAGATTGGAAGGAGAAGAGCAAAGTTTAATTTTGAGGATGAACAGGAAAAGCTGGAGCTGGGCTACTTGAAGGAGGAGAGGGATGCATGACAGTTTGTATATTCACTGAACACAGTTCGCAAGACATTTATGGAAGTAGAGGTGAGGAAGAGGAGATTGATTGTCAGTTGTTGTGCTTAGGCAACTTAGAGAAAAAAAGACAGGGTGACATTTTTTTAAATATGTGAAAATAGCTACTCTGTGGGCATCTACATCTGTGCTAGATACTTTAAATACTCTTTATAACTGATGAAAATAGAAAGCACTTCTAAATGTGAAGAATCTTTTCCAGTAATGGAGCTCTAAAAGAGGTCAGATGAATAGGTCTTATATGTAACTATTTCTCTCATTTTTTTGTAAAACAGGCATAAACTGAGAGGTAGGCATCAACACTTATGAAGTTCAAATTCTTCTGAATCATCAGGTTCAAGATGGAGTATCAGGCATTGCTAGGGCTGTGAGCAGGGGGTTGGCATATCAGTTTAAAGAGTCTAAAGAGAAGCAATTGACATAATGAATTAATTTTAACAGCAGAGATGAAAGGGATAGATTTAGAGGAGGCAATGGAGAAGAAAATGTTGATAAGGAAACTCAAACCCCTGAATTAAGAACTTTTGCAACTCATAAATAAAGCTTTATTCTTGAACTGAGAACAAAAGAGTTCTTATCCTACCTTTATCACTAGTGTAGTGGTTGGCAATGTCTGTTTTAGGTATTGGTGCCTCACTTTCCTCAGATCAGAGCAGGAAATTCTAATGCTTTAAATAATTTTACTACATAATATTGTGAAACCTTACAGAAAAAAAACTCTAACTCTACAGACCATTTTTTATTTCATTTTGACAGTTAAATTCTGCAGATCAGTCTGAACAGTGAATATAAAATAACGGGAAATGATTATTTGTTTTACTAAGAGGAGCAACAAGTAATAATAATAATATTTTAAAAAACAGTTACAATAACTGATTAAGCCTCTATTAAAATTATTTGAAATCCAGTTTGAGGAAATAATCATACATAGACAGCCTGCTGTTGTGGCTTTTTAAACCGGTAGGTGTAAAATTGAAAAATGTAGCTGTTCATAAGTGAATAGTGTAGAAAGGTTTGTATGAACACAAACAGTTTGGGGCTTTCACGGGTATATTTAGTTAAATGAAAAGTAGAAAATTTAAAGTTGAAAATGAAAAAAAAAATCATTGCAAAATGAATTTTTTTCCTGTAGAACTCACTGCCAAATCCGATGAAGAATAGCAGACTTCAGTATGCCAGGGTTTTTTGGTGTTTTTTTTTTTTTTTTTCTTTCAGAGACATCTTGAACAGAATCTGTATGACTAGTTTTATTTACTTTATTTATGTTGATCTTCAGCATATGTTCAGGGAGTTTAAAAGCAAGCCTTTCTTTCAGGAAAGCAAGAGATTGCTTTTCTTAGAAGTAACATTGTCAAGACACTGCAATAGTTCACTCTTATGGAAAAGTTAAAGCAAAATACAAGGTTCTGTGCTGTTTGAAACAATATTCCATAATAATAATAGTATATGCAATTACATATATGTACATGTTCAGAGAGTAAAATCTCCTCAATTTGAACTGTAGCTGTCTACATAGAAAAGGATCTCTGTGTAATAAAGATTTTTATATCATCAAGGCCAAGAGCTTAGCAAGATTCAGAAAATCATTTGTCACTGGTGAGAGCATCTATAGGATTAAAAATAATAATTAAAAAAGTTTATATTGCATGCAAATTTGTGTGCCTCAGGTATCTTGAAAGAGAGGTGCAAAGAGACACTGCTAAGAACAGAGAATTGAAGAATTCCCTACTTCAGTGCTCAAACATCTGCATAAAGAACTAATGGACACTGGAGATGTACATATTGAAAGGACTGCTGGACAAGTGGAAATTTAAATCTTATACTGTGTTATTCAGCTGTTCTCTCAGTTTCAGTTTCAGACTCAAGCCTCAACCCATCAATGATAAGTAAATCCTTGTAGAAGACTTGCAGATCTGTTAATAGTCTAGAGGTTCTGTACTCTCTTGAGACTCAAATATACCATAAAATGAAGAGAATGTGAATGACACATTCTATGTGAATACTTCCGTCTGCTTGATATTTGACAGCAAAAGCTTCCTTTCTGAGAGGAGCTCAGTCAATTGCTGCCTGATAAGAAGGTTACAATGTGAATAAATAAAATAGAGTTTGAAGGGTAGTGTCTTATTAGTAGCTTTGGTTCATGCAAGAACAAATAGAGCTTCACAACATTATAAAGATAAAAAAAAATAAAAGAAGAAAATGAACTATATCTTAACAAAACCAGGACACCTCCCTACCACAGCAGACTGAACACCCAAAGCGTGACTTTAAAGACTCTGTCACAAACTAAAATGAGAACTGGAATATTAACTTCATACAACAAAATGGTGACTTTTGGAGTTTGAATTCAGTGCCTTATTGTCCTCCACCAGGAGTCACACACATTGTTAGTTTTTTTATAACAACCATTTTGTGCAGTGATGTAAATCATTATTAAAAAAAAAGAAAAAAGAAAAAAAAAAAGAGAGGGGGTGAGCACAGCAAACAGCTTTTCCACACTTCTTTAATAGGAACATGGCTATAGGGACCTTTCAGGAGCTAACAGCACATATATCAGTGGCTGTTGACAAGGCACAACACAGTATTAGTCCTCAAGCTACTTCTTCAAACACTGTGATCAGTGATATAAAGAGAAACATATTCTTAATGCATAAATGGAAAAAAAAAAAGTGACAATAGGGATATAAACATTTCATGGTTTGCTGAAGAAGGAAAAAACTCAAAATTCTGAAGTATCCTGAAAAGATTGAAATACAAAAGAATTAAAAATCATCGACTTTGTCTAAAGCAAAGACCAATACAACAACAGTGGAAGGGCAATAAATGTAGCAGGACCTGGGTTTCAAAATTTACAGTAGGAACTTTTGTTTCACATAGCTTTTCTGCTCTGATAATCAAAATTATTTTAACACGCAGGTTTACATTTTCCAATGTTATATTTTTCAGTGGTACATATTCCAATTTTTATGCTGGCTCAATGTTTGCTTCCTATCAGGAAAATAAGATTCTGACCTGAGTATGTGAAAAGAGAGACCTGAAGATATAATGACTCAAGATACTGGAAAGTGAGATGTAGGACATTCTGATAACTGTTTAAGGGAGTTGATATTGACTACAAGTCTTTGCCATTGGATGGTTATTTCCTTCCTTTATGTGAAACAAAGTGATAGCACTGTTTCATTGTCAGGTTCTTCTTTACAAATGTTCACATCACAAAGAACTCACTTGATTTGACAGTTCTTTCAGAGGGGGTAAAAATTCAGTAAACATGGTTCTCTCTTCTGTAAATGTGTTTCCCTTAGGCAGTGATAAGACATATGATCAATGTGGAAATTGCAATGGCACTGCTGCAGTTTTGTCTTTGGGGTCTAGTACAGGTATAGACTCAGTGGGTTTTTAACTTGTACCTGAGGGCAAATATAAGGCCTCTAAAGAGATGTTCACTTTACATGGCCTTTAGTTCAAGAATTGCTAAGAAATTATATGATTCATTGAGTTCCTCCCTATTTTGAGAGATATAGTCTGGAAGTATTACTATTTGTTAGGGCCTTGGTAAGTTGAAGTGCTCATTGTGTTTAATGAAGTGCTAGGCGGAGAATTATTTGAAGAAGAATTCTGAAGGTACTTCAAATTTTATAAGCCATAGAAGTGGTCAGCAATATTATGCATTCTGCCACATAGGAAATATTTACTAGCTGGCAGAAAATAGAAAATATAGAAATACCTAATGTTGCTAGTTACATCTAAAGGTGAATGACAGTTATTCCTAACTTGTTCCTAAACTTTGGTCCAGTAGTGCTTCTCAGGTCAATTTTTTGACCAGCCTGTTTGTTTTTTTTCCTAGCCTGTTGTTTTGTGTTTTGGTAATCCAAATTTATTGAGCTCAGGCTCTATTCTCTAAGGGTTTTTTTTTTGGGGGGGGGTTGTTTTGTTTTGTTTTGTTTTTTTCAAAACCTCCTGGAACATCTGGTACCACTGTATGGATGGTGTTCCAGCTGCAGTAGCAATTAAACTTGGAAGATCTCCAGGGTTCAAGTTGCATAGCATTGCCTGTTATAAATTTGACATACTAGTCTTGACTCCAATATCCACTTACAGATCATATTCTAAGTGTCTTCTATAGACACTTTGTGTCTATTATACTTTATATCTTATGTGTCAAAACCTGGACTAGCCACAGAATCACAGAATGGCTGAAGTAAGAAGGCACCTCTGGAGATCGTGGTACAACCTAATCTAACTGTAATTAGAGGAGGGTCAACTAGAAGATGTTGCTCAGGGCCATGTCCAGTTGGGTTTTTAACATCTCCAGCGATGGAGAGAGCCTCCATAGGCTCTCTGGACAATCTGCTGTAATGTTTGATTGATCCTTCAGTAAAGGGGATTTTTATGTTTAAGTAGAATTTTCTGTATTTCAGTATGCACACATTGCCTCTTTTCCTGTCACTGGATATTACTGTGAAGAGTCTAGACTGGTCTTCTTTATTCCTTGCCATTGGTTATTTGTACACATTGATAAGATCCCTGCTGAGCCTTTGTCACGTCCCGGATTCCTGCCCATAAAATTTTCCCATAACAGAAGAGAGGGAAACAAGATTCAGATTTGCTAACCCACTTTATTGGAATAAAGGTGCAGCAGCACTGATCCATAAATATACAAATTTATTAAATAGCAGTAACTAAGTTTAGGAGGCTGCACTTAGGTATAGTGTTGGCTATTATTCACCATTTGTGTGGGATTCATATTTTACATTACAAAAAAGAAAATAGGAAAAGAAAAGAAAATATATAGAGAGAGATCAGAGGAGAGGGATGGATAGATAGCACCAGTCCTGGTTCCAGTGTTCATCCAGCCAATGTAGTGTTCGTACGTAAGTTGGTTCTGGAATCCCCATTTACTGGAGCTTATGTTCCCTTTTTATGTTTGTTGTTCATCATGGACCACCCTTCTGCCACACTGGCAGTTTCATTTCAGAGTAGAGCTCAGAGAGTCTTGCTTCGGGTTTTTTGCATGTTGTGATTGTTTGAGACATTTCTTGTAAAGGCTTAGGTGGTCTCCACCTCTATTAAATTTTGTGTTGTGCAGTTGTCCGCATCCCTGAGAAAACAGTCCTTTGTTCCAGGGGGTTACAAGTTAACCATGGTGCTAGGATTATCTGTTCAGATTGTTTGTTCCTCTAGTTGGTCTCCTATAGTCTTCTCTCCAGGCTGAACAATCCCAGCTCTCTCAGTTGCTCCTCCTAGGTCAGATGTTCCAGTCCCTTAAGAATATTTGTGGCTCTTTGCTGAACCTGTGTCAGCATGTCTGTATCTCTCTTGTACTAGGGAGCCTAGAACTGGACATGGTACTCCACATGTCTCACCAGGGCAGAGCAGAGATGAAGGATCATCTCCCTCAGTCTGCTGGTGATGCTCTTCCTAATGTGGCTCACAATGCTGTTGTCCTTCTTTGCTGCAAGGGCACACTGCTCAATCATGATCAACTTGATGTCCTTCAGGATGCCCAGGTCCTTTTCTACAAAGCAATTTTTCAACTTTTTGCCCCCCAGCATGCACTGGTGGAAGAAGTTATTCCTCCCCAGGGAAGAATTTGTTTCCCTTTGCTAAACTTTGTGAGATTCTTCTTAACCCCATTCTCCAGCTAGTCCAGGTCCTTCTGAATAACAGCACAACCCTATGGTTGTATCAGCCACTCCTCCTAGTTTTGCACTGTCTGCAAACTTGCCAAAGCTGCACTTTGTCTCATCATACACATTATTAATGATGTTAAACAATATGACCCCAGTATTGAACACTGGGGTACAGTACTAGTGACTGACTTCCAGATGGACTTCATGATTCTGATCATGATTTTCTGAGCTCAGCAGTTCCAACGGTTTTCAAGTTTTCAACAGTTTAACAGTACTTTATCATCTTCTCTATGAGGATATTATGGGAGAAGGTCAAGACGCCTATTAAAGTCAAGATAAACATCTGCTAGTGCTCTCCCTTTATCCATCAGACTATTCATCTGGTGATTTGAAAGCTATCAAGTTGGTCAGACATGGTTTTGACTTGTTGAATCTGTGTTGACTATTCCAAATCAATAATGATGCTGTTCCTAGGATATATCAGGCCTTAGCATGGCTGTGTGTTAGCCAAAACCTGAGCAAGAGTTGAATGAACAGCCATAGGATGCATCCCTGACCACCAAGAATCATGGTTTTTGCCATCTGGAATATCTCATGTGTTGTTTTGCTTCCCTATTCTGTAACGGGTGTCACCATATGCTGGCAAGAATGTGTACCAAGTGTCAGGAGCCCAAGATGCTGGTCACATGGCTGCAGCCAAACCTGCCTTCAGCCTTCATATTCCTGACAAGTGTTTCCTTGTTTGTATGAGATCCAAAAGACTGTCCCTTTCCTTATTTATCTGTGCTAGAAACATACCATCAATGTTTTCCAGAAATCTTCTGGACTGCTTGTGCTCTCCTATGCTTCCCCTCTTGACCTATCTTCTTGGTATTTCTTAAAGTCTCTGCTTACTCAGTCATATGTCAAGATTCCTCTGACTTTCTTTCATGTCTTTTTGCTTCCTCATATTTGTAAATTTTTGAATACTATTGAAAAATCAATGCTCCATAACTCCTGTATCAATTTCTGGTCTCTCCATGAACTTTCCCCTCTTATGTGTCTCTGTTGCCTTCTTTTCCAACTGGTACTCCTTGATCACAGAGTTGCTCAGCTGACATACCTCTGATTTTGACTATGGTACTCTAATCCTGTCTTTCTAATGGTTTTGGTCTCTTTTTTGATGTCCTGAAGATGGGATGAAGTATAGAGTCCACTTGAGAGGGTCCTAGGTCAGTGAAGATGGGGTTGAAAAGAATATAGGGTTTCGACCTGGAAGATTAATCACAATTCCCTTAAACTGCTGCACACTTCTAGCTGTTACTGGGTTAAATAAGTAATGCAGTGTGTCCTAACATACTTGTCTGATCATCAGGGAAATCTGTATTTTGCAAGAAAATCTGTATTTTGCAAGAACTGTGTTACTTCTAAAGAAATAGGCAGGGGATCAGAAGTCAGGAGTGCAAAATATAATGAGTGTATTTATTAAGAATCAGTTCATAAAACAGGTAAATGAATGTGAAACACTTACTTTGGCCTCAGTTTAGTTAATTTTTTCAATAGCAAATCACCACATGTTATCTTTGTCTGTCAAACCACTTAAGATTTGTTCTGCTGAAAATAGTGGTGTTTGCAAATAGCACAGTCCAAATTACTTATTTTATTTGAAGGTTTTTGTTCAAATGTTGCACCTATACATATGTATTTTAAACATACATAAATTAAGGTAGAGATACGACATTTTAAAAACTTTAGTTGTGTACAATAATCATGTAAAAAATTGATAAAACATTGAATTGTTGGTCTTAATGTCAGTTAAAATTAACAACATTAACTTTTCCTCATAGCAAAAATGCTGAAATGTCTTAAAAGTCATATAATTTTTATTAGTTATAAAATTATTTTAGAAAAAACATAATACATGTCTGCATAACCTGGTAATACAGCATGCATGCTTTTTTAGGATGCTGCACTATGTAATACTATGAACTGTTTCTGAATAAGAGAATGAATCTATGAAATAAGTTGTGTCTAAATGACATTAAAGAAGTATTACTATTAAAGGAACATTAAGGAAATTTTACAGAAACGTAAGTTGTTAGTATTTTCCAGAAAATAAAACAAATTTTAGAGGTCAGCTGGAAAAGCTAAAAGATGTTTTCTTTCTTCCCCTTCTCTGGATGTTAGATGACTTATGTTACAAATTTATTGATCATTTAATTTTCTGCTTCTGCATATGTCCAAAATTTCTGTGTGAACAGCCAAAGATCTATCTCTTAGCCTGAACCTCAGTTTTATTTGTAATGTAGGCAAAATATATGTGCATTAAAAGAGGGCCTTAATGTATCGATAACCTGGTAGTATGCCTAATAAATCTTGATAGGATTGAGTCTTTCACAAAAGGCAGTTGTAGATGCTATTAAAGAACATGGCAATATGTTGGAGACTTATAAGAAGAACTCACAGTAAGATCTTTTCAAAAAATCATAGTCAGTGGGGCTGAAGGCTGAAATAGAATAGGATCCTCCCTGCCTTAGATCTTTCAGCTACACAGTGACAAATTTCATAGGTCTGTGATGGGAATATGCAAGCCATGGCCTAATTCAACAGCATAATTAGTTTGCTCTACTTGGAAAGGACAACTGTGCATTGCAGGCACTCTATGTACTTTATATTACACACTCACTCCATGAAAAGCAGAACTAAACCTTATTCACAGGTCTACAGTTTGGCTTGTAGGCAGCAGAGCACTTCTTAAGTGAAAGATTGTAAAATCATAAAAATATTTTATAAAAGGTAAATAACTTATTTCCCTAAAGCATTATTTTTTGCCGGTGAGGGGAAAAAAACCCCAAACCAAACCAAACCAAACCAAAAAACACCGTCAAAAAAACTCCCAAAATAAAGCTACTTTGGCACTATTATATATTTCAGAAAAATGTGGTTAATAAGTTCTGTTCTGCATAATCACTTTCATTTGTTCTTGCATAATTGTCCAGAGAGATGGGCCAAAAGCCCTTTATAGTATCCCATCATTCTGAAGAGAGATGTATGCAAATTTGAAAGAGGGAGAAGGACTTTTCTTACGCCAGGAAACTGTTCTCAGAACTTAAAATGGGCTTTAGAAATGTCATTTTCAGAACATGACTGGAAGTGAGATTGTAGTGCCAGACATCACTAAACATAAAAGCATATTATGTAACTTTTATAGCTCTCTTTTGTGCAGTGCCTTTCTATGCTGATTAACTGAAAAATTCTATCATTGTCATTTTGTGGCCCAGAGTGCAATGTGATGTTATTTAATAAGATGTATAACCTTCCTGCCTGCCTATTCTTGTTGGCACTGTTAAATGGGGTGTGCATACATCATCATGACTGTGACAATGTTTTTTGTTGATCTAGTTATGGTTTCCAAAATACTTCATTGCAAGACACGTTGATATTATTTAAAAAAAAAAAAAAAAATCCAAGGGAGAGAAAAGATAAATTTATTTAATATTAGTTTCGTAACTTCTCTTTCCATAACGTCGCAGTATGTTTACTGAGTCAGGAAAGAAAAGGATAGCCTTCAAAACTGCCCGGGAATTAAAATTAGAGCAGCTAGTCACCAGCTATAGCATTCTCCAATTAAATATCAGGGAAAAAATCCTCATGTTATGTCTTCTACTCACTGCTCTGTTGCTCATTTGTGAAAACAAACATTTGCCATGAAGACATAACTGCCAATTTAGACTAACTAAGACAAATGAGATAATGAGACCAGTGGCAGCTTTGAGTTGACAGACCCAGCTGAGTGCCCAGCTCTAAGCAGAAAGCTTTCTTTTTCTTCCAGAAGGTCTATATGCTAATACCAACTAATTTGCCAACCTTGTCCCTACAATGTTTGATAATAGGAGAGCATACCATTTTGGTACAGATGTGATATTAATTTGGATGTAACCTAAAGTTGGCACAGGTAGTCTGTACAAACTTCTAACCAAAGAGGCAGTTACCAAAAATGTAAAACCTTGCCTGGTAAAAATAAATGTAAAAATACATAAGTGTGAAGGATATTATTTAAATACAAATAATGATGAACAAATGGCAAAGTCTATAGTAAATAATGAAAGAAGTAAAACCATTATAGTCTGCAGCTTCTTCTATCCCTTTGCTTTAATGTCCTTACCTTAGCATTAAAAGAAGAAATTAAGGACTTTCCTAAATTCCATACCCAACACAAAAAGACCACTTTTGACCTGATATTTATTTGAAGAGCTGTACACAGGGAAAATTTTTCTCTCTCTTTTGAAAAACTTTGTTTAATTAACTTCTTTGAGGGATTTTTTTCCTAAGTGAAACATTTTTTTAGCTCTGTTGTCCCACTCACCCGGCCAAGCTTCATAAGGAAAATAAGTTAGACTGAGGGAGTTAGGAATACTGTTAGGAATTCCAGTTAGGAATATTTTTTTGTTTTTTTATACATGTTTTAATGTGCAAACTTGCATTTATAAATTCATTCCTGATACAAGGTTTAAATATGGATGAGAAATGTATTTTATAGATATCTGGTACAAAAAACAACAAAAACCCGCATGAGTTTATATGGTTTTACTTTTGGGGGCGATTTATCAACATCCTTTTTTTCCCCTTTGGAGTACAACATGGCTGATATGTAACATCACTTGTAATGTTGCAAAGGAAGCTTTATATTGTTCGTAAATACAATGGAGGTACTGACGATTTTGATGGCAGTTGTGTATATTGACCAAGGACATTATATTACCTTACACTAAGACATCTCATAGAAAAAAAATTGTTTATATAATTTTTTAGACTTCATCCTAAAAATTATCCACACTCAGATAGTTGAAACAGCTAGAAATATAATGTCATATTCCTCCTATTTATAATGCAGCCATTATAAAACTCTTCTAATGTGGATCAGTAGAATTAATCATTATCTATAACTAATGCATTTGAAACATATATATGGGTTTATATCGATTTGCTAAATGATCCACGAATAAAATATAGGCTTTCTTTTATGAAAAACAAACAAGTATTGTATCAGGTAATTATATATCTGATGAGCTACTTAAAGAGAACTTTAGCATTTTAGAGTTTTATAGTTTTGCTTAATCTATTACAGTTTTGCCCTAATCTACTGTGTTTTAAAAGCTATATGAAATAAATAATGAAAAAAAAAAGATACAGGTCCCAATGAGACAAAAAGAAGAATGTATTCTAAATTTGAAATAATCAAATTCACTAATGCAAAATGTTTTCTGAAGTATTTTTATAACATCTTAACTTCTGCTATGTTAAAGTAATTATTTACTATTATAGAGTGAGAATTAGTATCCCTTACTCAGATTTCTAAGATAGATTAATGCAATATTATTCTGTAAACCTTTCAATACTTCTGCCCTCTCCTTTGACAAACATGGGGAACTCAGTCATTTACTGCAGGAGAACTGGTTCACTAGGTGCCCACAATCTATATGCAGGTTTAATTCCAACATTAATCATTACGGGAATAATTGAGAACTCTACTGATTTCTGTTTTGTTTTTTGTTGTTATAAAAGTTACTAAATATTTACAGTTTAAAAAAAAATTAATTCTAGCTTGCAATTGTTAAGTGCATTTTCATAATTATAGCATGTATCATTAGTATTATTCTCAAATACCAGATATTGAATATTGGGACAAGCTTTTGTTAATCTGGAGATCTTCAACTACCTTTTAAGGACAAAGAAAGCTCTCATTACAGTGTGAAGGACTGAATATAAAATACTTACCAAGTTGCATTTCATGTTGCATAGTGATTTATCTTGGGAGCTCATGAACGGGATTCATCTGATGTAGTTGTTACCTAGCAAGTTTCAAGGAAGATGTATATATATATATACAAAAATTTGCTAAACCCAGCAGTCAGTCAAGATGTGTGTATAATGAGTCTTTATGTATCAAATATGAAAAACTTCAAGAAAATAATAACCTGAAGAATTACAGCTTTTGAAATGAAATGGTACAAAGATTCTTGTAGTGATTAGAAAAGAACACATTGCAAATTAAATACTGCAACTGCTTTGAAAGAGATGACCATTGATGTTGTGTTGTATTCTTTCACCTAGAAGAGAGTAGCACACTATTCAAGAATGACTAAAAAACCAAATACAATTATATGGGCAGTTTAATGGTTTGTAATTCAGTATAGTGATTTGGAAGACACTATACTCCAACTTTGAAAAGCTAGTTGAGATTCTAACAGCTCAACTATGTGTTTTATATTTCCTGGTTTTCCAACTCTATGAACCTTTTTGTCAATTTGACATGTCTCTTGCAATATTTTTGAAAATTCTTTTCTCAGTACAGTTGATAAAAAGTAGGCTAGCACTAGGAAAAGCACAGATTGCTACAGGATTCCAGAAAACCATTTGATTTTATGATAATTTTCTATTTAGGTATGTTTTAAAGGTCTATCAGTCCAGAAATTTTAATCCATTTATATAGTACATTAATTGTATGTATATTTTTAATTGTAATAACATGATAAGTTATGTCGAGCATTATAATAGTTTAAGTAAATTATGTCAGCATATTGGATCTCAATTTACTCATAATCACGTAAAATGAGATCATACTTATTTGGCATTTGTGATTTTTTTAGTTATCTGTTGACTACCATTAATAGTAATCATAGTTAAGTCTTTAATAAAGAACTAGTCTGCTGTTTTTGTTTTCTTTCTCTACTTGTGGACAATGCAAAAGTAATTTTATTTCTTACAGGAAAAACAAAACTGGAATTAAAAGTCTCAAAATGCTGACACATTCATCACTTTTAACATATTTTAAAAAGTACCAAAAACTTTGGATTCCCATAAATGAAAGCTGACAACAAGAGCCTCTGATATTTTCAAACAGCAAAGTAATGCTTTGTGACAGATATCTGTCTTTCCTCTGTTCTTGAAAGAAGTACAGTGGAGGGAAGACAGAAAACATCTTTTACCTTCCCTGTAGCAGTGCTATTTCATAAGGAAAGGAACGAAGGAGATCATAGTCATGAAATCCTGAGATATTTCTGCCTCCATGAAAGCATAGATTAGTATTCAGTTCAGACTAATTTGTTTACAGGCTACTTTTTGTGGTAAAGAGTAGTAGATATATAAGGTTTAGAAACAATCTAACTGAATTAAGATTAGCTGATCTGGGTAATTAGTTGGCAAACAGTTGTTTATGCTAAATTTCTACATTTGGATGAATAATAACTTGAAGAATGAACTTGAAGAAATAAAATAGATATTGTGTGGAGATAAGCAAAAAGAAGCAGAAGAGCTCACTTAAGAGAGGAAAGCACAAACTAGTGGTATATAACCTGGAAAATAAAGGTGGGAAAGAAACTTAATATGACATGGTGCCTTTTGAATGAGTAGTATTTTATTAAAAATAAAAACATTGAAAAGTACATTTGGAGAGACTTTGAACTAAGGTAGAGAGAAGAGCAATGGCTGTTTATGGAGTGAAGAAACATTTGTTATTTTACCAATGAGAAAAATTAAAAAGATCCCAATTCACAGCATAATTTATCACAAATTATTTAATAAATGTTCTGTACAGATAATGTCTTTAGTGCAAATAACCCAAACTCTTTTTATAGTTTAAGAGAAACAGAAGTCTCCAGGGGTCAGTTCAGATAAGTTATTTTAAAATTAAATGTATTACTGCCTCTAACTGCACCTTTCTCTTCATTGACCGTAATTGAAATCTAGACAATGAGCTCAGATGTAAACAGTAAATACAGGTATCATCTAAGGTCTAGCTGTCTGAAGACAAGATGTACCCCCACCCAGTTTATAATACTCCTTTGGAGTATTAAAAATTATACAAGTCTGCTCCTGGAATCAGCAAAATTATTGGAAGGGAGAAACTGATTCTAATTACAAGCTTCATTTACTTTGCACAACATACTTCACTAATTCCACATATGTGTATGCAGAACCGAGCAAAAATGGCAGAATCAAAAAAGAAGTGAAATTAAATCTATGGTTTCCCTTTTTTTTTTCTTTATTAGAAAAACATAGCACAAAATTCTTGTGAAAGAGAAGAATTTGGGGGTCATAGGTGAAGATAGTAGTACTGCCAGTTTTTTAGGCTGCCTACTCCTATTTTGCAAGTCACTGTTTTCAACTGCTTATAGCTCTACCAAATTTCTGCTGTTCAGTTGGACTTTTTCAAGCTGTCGTTAAGACCAGGTGATATTAGCAGCCTCAGAAGAAGGATACCTCTGATGATTTGCCAGAAAATATCTGTGGAAGAATCCACAGGGATGATCACCATCTACACATTGCTGTTAGGATTTGATATAAGCTCCTGCTGCTCTTATGATTGCCACTGTTACTGTTTGATGGCTTCTGACCAGGGGATACCATCATGCCAGACATGTGGTCTTGTGTTCTCTCTGTCTTACTCCCTGACCGAGTCTACAAAAACTCAGTCTCCAGCTAATGATCCATTGAAGTTAACCAACTGACCTGCAAAAATCATGGCCTTTTTCTTATTTTAGTATTATGCCTTCATACTTTAACA
The DNA here is from genome assembly GCA_907165065.1 of Caprimulgus europaeus. The sequence goes on along the minus strand of OU015523.1, from coordinate 85,345,113 downwards.
AAAATATTTTTAAGTCATGTAGAAGTGACAGCCGTTTGCACTTTTGTTTTTTTTTTTTTGCTCAGTACACTACTTCCTAAGCAATTAACTCCAGCAATTGGTAGATACTGTGCTTGAATAAGGTGTGCAGAAATGAGTGAAAAGAAATTATTTGAGAATGATACCTACAGAATATTTTCTTCAACCCCTAAGACAGACTTATACTAAAAAAACTGTTGTTCTGAAGTTTTTTATTTAATCTTGAAAAATAATTCTTCAACAATATTTTCTTTGCATTTCAAAATGAAATAAGGTATGCCATCTCACATAAACAGCATTCTGAGGTTTCATGCTGTGGTGGAAGTGTAGACAGGCTAATGTTGTACCATTCGTAATTTGGACAGACTGCCTTTAATAACATCACAATTGTGACTTTACATTTGCTTTAGTTGAAAACTGTTGCAGACTAAAATACAAATAAACTAATCACATATATTGATTCTGGTTACTTCCTTTTCAGTTAATTACAGCTATGGTCTTTCTACATAGATACATAAAATTTAAAAGGAATTGTTGATTAGCTTGAAAAGGTCTAAGCAATTTCATAATCAGATTATTATTTTAGTGTGTTTCTTTCCTTTGGCTAATAAGCTATGTTTAAAATCTGTGTTTTGAGATATATTCTTCTTACATAAAGGAAGTATTCAACACCAAATGTAAAATAAGCATTTGACTTATGCACTTTTAGTACTCTGTAGTGACACAGTAGTGTCACTGCTGTTCCTGCTGGTGAAAACTGATCTTATTTTGTTCACGATCATGTACTAGCTTGTACTTGAGCAATTTCATGGAACTTTCATTTCAACACTCATAATACTAAACAAATTAGAAAAGAACAACTGGAGAATAAAGAAGGCCTTAATGCTTCAAGCCTATGAATCATGAGATTTGGCTTTTCATTTCTGCTTAAAACTTAGGAAAAAAAAAAAAAAATCATTGGTGGTTATGAAACAGACATGACTTTGCTATGAAGAAGAATGTTTTGCTTTGTTTACTCATTCCTAGTGAAATAGGGATAATAGTATTTCCTTTTTATGTTATGTTTTCTTTGATTTGTTTTTTTTTAATTATTAGTTAGACAATAATCTGTTCGATTTCAGAAGTGTTTAGTACAATTTTGCCTCCATCAAATTATGTAGTCATTACTGTAGGATATAACAAATATAGCAGTCACATCAAACAGTCTGTGTACTTTCAACAGAGCATCAGTGTTTCACTGTTTGCACTGTTACAGTATTTAGTATCATGCAGATGTCCTTGATTTTTTTTTTTTTTAATTTACATCTAACAGAGAAAGTAATTATCTTTTGGCATTATATGCATTCTAGAGTGTGTTGTTTCCTTCTTCACCTTCCTTCTTTCCTTCTTGTACATATACAAGGATATAATTCATAGAAATTATATGAGTTAATGGTTTCTCTTTCTGTTAAAAATCACTAGATGCAGTTGGCCATTGCAAATTGAATTATCGCCATTACAAAAAATATAAATCCAAGGTATTAATAATGTAAATTCAAAACACTGATGTAAATAATTGTAATCTGTACCCCTCTTCCCAAATCTTTTGGAAGTGTACTAAGCAACTATTCAGCAGTCATGAACCCAGACTTCTTCATGCAACATTACAAAACTGGTTGAGAACAGTGAGAATGGAAAGTTTAAAAAAGAATGCATTTTCAACAGTATTCAACAAAAAAATTATCTTATCCTTTTTGAATCTCTGAAAACCAATACTGCATCTGAAAGACAAGGCATCTCTAACTACTATATAAGGTAGAATTTCTTTTGTATATCAACCTGTTATATATTTTTCTATACAAAGACACTAGTTAGCTACTCAAGTGGGTCAGTATTGGGTGTTCTAAACTGTTTATACATAGATCAGTTTAAGATTTTGCTTCATTAAAACCTAATGTGTATGTGATTTTATAAAACAGCACATAAATTAGTATTCATGTAATGTAAGCATATCAGAATTAAGCATATAGTTTTAAGCTAGTTTAAATATTTGCATTTTCTCTATAGTCCCAAAAGAGAGCTAGGCATATCTGAACAGTGACTTCAAGGAAATAATTTACTGGTGATGTGAATTGCTCTCTAGCTGTCAGTCTGTCTCTATTGACCATAGAGGTAGTAAGACATCTGGTCTTGGTTAGGTAAATGTAGCTTTTGTGGCAAGTAATCTGTCAGGGAAAGAAAGTAGACCTAGAGGTGCACTGTGAATTCTTCAGACTTATGGGAAATATGCACATGGAAAATAAATAAATAAAAAGCCCCACTCTCAGAAATATGCTAGGGAAATGAGAGAGAGAGCCTATATCCATATGCAAACATTTGGCTCTCAGAATAAAATTTATAATTACTCATCAGCTGCTAAACTTCCATCTACATTTTAGGGAAAGAATTAAACACTGAGAAACAAGATTTCCATTAGTCAGCACAATAAGAAGGGAAATACACAAATTAGCCAACAGAAAACAGCAGAGGGAATTTTAACATTTCCTTCACTGCCCACAATTCTCTGGTTACCTAAGATGGTGATTAACAGGATGAAAATTTCTCCTTTCAGGCTGACAGTCTTTCTCTGTGTAGAGAACTGAATCTTTTCCACCTCTGCCTTATTGGAAGTGTCAGTGTTGTCCACCTTTCATATGACAGCTTAGAGCACACATTCAAGATGTAATACATCTAATTTTCATGGTTTCCTCAGCCTGAGGCTGTTCAAACCTGCATTTCCCAGGAGAGTGACTTAACCAGTGGAAAGGGAGGGAGCTTTCTCTCCAGCTCTTCTGACAGGGCTTTGACACTGCGGCTGTGAATTTAAGATTTATGGGATGTGAGAGAACAAGCGTAAGAAGTTCCCTGCCTCTTAACCCACTGGTGGGACCATCCATCTAAGAAAGCGACTTCTTTGCTTTCTATTTGTGTATTATGAAATGGAAAATATGTAAGCAATAGTAGGGGCAGAAATCAGATTTAAAGACTTTCTTGCTCCAAAATTAGTAGTCCAATTATCAGGCTATGAGGTCATATCCCCTCTTCTGCCTTCCCTATGTCCCTAAGAGTCTGTCATATCTTTCCATGTGGTTCTATAGATTTAGCAAATGTGGAAAATAAACCTTTCTTCTTTCCCAGACTGGTTGTTAGATTCTTCTCTTGGGATAGGAGAAATTAAAACTTAAGTCCTAGTAAAAGCAAAAATGTCCTATGGCAGCCTAACAGTTAAACTATGTATGTGGTGAAAAAAGATAAGGACAAAAATACTTAAATGAAATATCAACATTGCCTTTTAAAATTATATTTATTTAGGGATTACGTTACAAGCAGATTCTGGACTCCTCCTTACCTATATACAAAGATAATATAAAACTGGTGTATTAGCTTTACACACAAATAAAAATGAATATTTTAAAACATCTTATATTGTGCATATTTTCTGACTGGCTGGTCATATTTTTAAAGCATAAATTAATTTAAGTAAATATCTTTCCTAAAGCACTCTAAACTACCAGCTCATGGTGATCGAAGTTATTTGCTCCAAATAATTTATCTACACATAAAGCTAACATAAAATTTAGTCCAGCAATTAGCATGACAGGGTTGTCGTTGTCAGATATTCCTACTATTGGCTGAGACTGATATACTCACTGAGGATGTGATGGACTGTTTAACAACAAGTCTATCTGCCACTGACAGAAGTCTGCTTCTGTACCGTTCTGTGAATTATATAGGTCAATGACTTGTACAGCTTGGTTAATACCTCAAAAACTGCTTTTATGTACTTGCTTAAAAAAGAGATGGAAGTATGCTTAAGCTGAGTTTGCATCCCCTTTGTGCTAGACGTCTGTAAATTTTTAATTGAATAAATTTGTTGGCAGAATGTTAATGGAAGTAAGTTTTAAGTTTGCACTAAGGAAAACGAATGTTGAACCTTAAAATATGAGTATTTGTCTCATATATTAAGTTCTCAGAATTATATATCTAACTGGGAAACAGATGTCATCTGATTAAAGTAGACATAAAAATGAGCGGATTACTTTATGAGAAAATTCTTTTTTTTACTCTTTTGAAAATTTCTATATATTTAGTAATTTTTCAGCACTCTCCATCAAGTCAGAAAAACTAAGAAAAGCCAATAACAATAAAAGGCAGAATAAAAAATAAATTAGTGAAGGTGTTAAATACTCTTCATTTTGACTAATTTGAATCTGTCATAATTTATCCTTCAATTTTAATTCGTGAAAGTCAAAACACAGGAATTTTCTGCTAACTCCTACATATTAGGAAACTGAATCACCCAAAATATCCAGTCTTTACTATGGAGCAGAGTAAGCATGATATTTCCATGAAAACAAGGTACAGAGTCCTGAAAGAAAAGAAGAGTTTGAGGTCACTCTTGCAAGTAAATGTATCACATAACAAAATAAAATCACTGCTGTCTTTGAGTACTGTTTATGCTATCAGAAGTAAAAAAAAAATCAATTTTATTCTGTGTGTATACAGTTACATGGGTCAAATGTAATTGCATATTACTGGTATAGTGATATGTGTTGTAATTAGATAACATTAAACCACCAGTACTTTTATGATCAGAAGAGATAATTGAGCAAATTAGTAAGGATTCTTATATGCCATTGAACTTCTACAGACTGACTCAACTCCAAAAAATGCTTAGAACAGGAAGATCCTTTTAAAGAACTAGCAGTTAACATATTCACAGATGTTCACTTCATTTACAGGTATACTTCAGAGACTGTATCTATGCTAGTGACAACAGAGTGAAGTCATGGCCCCGGAGCACAGGTGTTCCATAGTTTTGCTCTTTGATAAACAATGCACAGGGATGATTTTGGGGAACAACATGGGCCATGGACCTTACCCATTAGTGTTATCCTTCTCAGAGAAAGGGAGATATTTTAATTGTAAGTGAAAGAGCTATGGTTCTCCCTCAAGGGTCAGAGAATGGTTCATGGCCTTTCCTGTTTATTCATATAGACATTACTGAAGACTAATGTTTGTTGGTACAACAGGGAAAACCTGATGCTATCATTTTATTACAAAAATCTTAAATATATTCCTCAAAAAGCTAAGTGTCTAATAAAATATAAAAAATTAAAAAAAAAAAAAAAGGTCTTAAAGACCTGCTCTTTTAATGCAAAGCAGAGTAGAATATTTTGGACTTCCCATTCCTGAAAATAGCAGTATTATATGCCCTGATTCTGCTCATTAGCTGTCTCTGTAGTGTACCGAAAGTACAGAAAGTCCATTAAGTACAAGAGTCTGGTCAAAAAAAAAAAAAAACCCAGGCAACTTGAATAAGAAAATTTGCTACTACATTTCTTAGTTTTTCCCTAACTAATACCCGCTTCTCTTGTTGCTTAGTGGTAGGAGTGGTAGTCTGTCTATTTTGACAATGACTGTATTGTAGGAAGACATTTACAACCTGAGACAAGAAAATCTGTGGATTAGAAAAAAATAAATTAAAATCTAACTGAGAAGAAATACAGAAAAGGATATTTTTCAGCAAAAAAAACCTGAAAACAAAACAGACAAAACATATTTTAACATTCAGGACTTAATTCCACATACTATTTATTAAATCTGAAATATCAAACTGGCAAAAAGTGATGCAACACATGAATGTGTCTATTTTGTTATATTTTTAAGTATAAGAAACTATGCTCATTGGTGTTTATGGGTGGCTACTTGTATTTTATAAATACAGAAGGTGTGTGCATATTAGAATTTCACAGCCTACTAGAAGAATATTAAATGCAATCACAGAAAGAAGAAAGTAATTAAGAGATGCCTACACTGTGTCTTAACAGCTGGCTCTGCATATTTCTTCTGTTTACAGCAGAGGATTTCCAGGAGGAAAGCTGTGCAGAATGGATTTGAAAATTTTTGTTTGAAGGCAACACGTTGCCACTATGACTCAGACTACTTCTATTACCATGTCAGGAACTTGTCATTAGAGCTTTGATTAAGTTCCCATTTCTGGGAGAGTAAGAAGACTGCGGCATGACAGTAATTGAAGATTTCTAGAACCGTTAGCTTTTTTTCACTTGTTAGTGAGGTCGCATACCAAAAGATGAAATACAGAATTCATTCACTGCATTTGTTAGTGAACTCTTCCTGACAAAAAACCTCTCCTTTTGGCATGCAACTTCACTAACCAAAGAGATAACGCGAACTCCATTTTTTAAATCTGTTGACAAACTTTCATGCTCCTATTTGTAAGCTTGAATTATTTCTGCAGTCATCTTAAGAAATAATAAACAGATCTTTTTCTTGCAACACTTTTCTTCCTTTTCAAAGAAATACAGTGAATGGAAGTAATTTTAAAAATTCAGGAAAAATGGTCTTTATTCTGATCTCTATTCTGATCTGTAGTATATTAAATTTAAACTAATTCTAATCCCCCAGTCTTGGTATAATTATTTATGATTCTTTTTTTCTGAAATAGAGATCTAAATCTGAGTCCAAACTTCAAGCAGTTCCAACCCATGAAAGCCTATTGATCAAAACATTACAGTTATTCCCTAAAGATAATTATGGTTTTCAGTCAGGTCATGACATGCCATAAAACAATGTCCAGGGACATATTACCCTTTATACAAATTACCCTTTTATTCCTTCCAAAGGGATCACTGATGACATTTAACAGTTGCAAGTGAATTTGATATTGTTCGTCTGCATGAAAATACGTAAAAGCTGCTAATATTTTGCTTGCAAATGGAAGAGGATAAAAAAGAAGAATACACGGCAAGCCTAATGCAACATGAGCATAGAGTTATATCATCTTTTATATTAGATCTGTTGAGAATTAAAGGTTTACAATAGATCATAAATATTTTTGTAGATAATTTAGTTAACAGAATTTCCTAGGACCAATTTTTTAACTAATCTTGTGCTTTTAGAACATTCTTTCCTGTGTATAAAGTAATGCATTTAATGATACAAACATTCTGCATATGGCCATAGGTACTTGGTAGCTTTGCGAAAATTCGATATGTATATAAAATCCATTCTCAGTATTAAATGTTGCTATGATCCCAGTCACATCAATGCCACTACAGAGAACTTCCTGTAAGCTTCTCATGTAATGACTACTCTTAAAAAAGAGAGCAACTTCATTTACTTCGTTGGATTTACATCCATGGCAGGATTTTTGATAGTTTTTATCTCAATATATTGACTTAACTGCAACTTTACTGCATGAATTATTTTGAAAGAGTCACTACTATTTATTACACATCTTGATATTCCAAGATGAAAGATGTTATAAAAATGAACTATATTATTATTCTGTAATTTAAAAACATGTAATCCTTTATACTTTAACTGATGCATATGTGAATTTCACATTCTTTGTCATTTAGCAATTATGCTAGAAAAAGAAAGGCTTGGAACTATTTTTTTTTTTATTAGCATAACTGTTTTGATATGAGTATTTTGACAATACAATTAAGTTTAATACAATAAATTATAAATTATAAATTATTAAGCCATTTTGTCTATCTATCCTTTATGGAGTTTGAAATAGAGTTTGCCTTACACAAATTGTTTTCCTATTACCATTATATGAGTTTAAAGAAAGGTCATGATTAGTTTTGGATTATTACAGTTCTAGTTCTTAAAATATTTTGGGAAATGGATGGGCATATATTTTAAGGAGTCACAAAAAGACAAAAAATGGGAATTAAATGTAGATTCCAACTAACCCAAAAGCCCTCTGAAAAAATCCTAGTAGGATTATTAGGTGTCCCAAGTTGTATGTTTCTGAATAGTCTTGACAAAGGTAAATAGTTCAGTGTTGTTGTGGTGCCTAAACGTAAAAATGAGCTTGGAGTAGGTATTTCAATCATCTAGATCTCTGAAGTATCTTATCTGATAGGTAGGCTCTGATTATTTTTAATATACAGTTGTAAGAGCATATAACAGAACAACAATACAAATTTTCTATGAAAAAATAATTATCAATCACTTTATTATATAATAAAGTGGCTATCTGGGAGAGAATTTTAGGGGTTCATCTGTCTCTTCCACATCCTAGGACCATTTTCAAGTCATCAGATGACAGAGAAAGAACACATGATTGTACAGCTCAGTGACTATTGATACAGGATATTTCATTTCTTGTTCTAGGTATGTGTTTGGCATTTTAGGCAAAAATAATCTAAGTGAAAGTACATAATATTTCTAAGAGGCAAAATTCCAAATCTCTCTTCCTGAACATCTCTTAACTCTTTCCATTGGTTTGGAAAATCTTTAGTCACCATAAAAATATTTGTGATTCTAAAGGAAAGTAAACAGAACTACCTGTTTGACTATGTGCACAAAGAATATTATCTCAACGAAAGGACTCTAAATTACAGACTATGGAACAAAGCAAAATATTTCTACTCCTTAACTAGCTGCTCTTTACCTCAAAACTGCAGAGACAAAGCCTATGATAATCACATAAAAAACAACAACAAAAAAACCCCAAATAAACAAACAAAAAAAACCCCACAACAAAACCCCAATGATTAATACATAGTTCAGTACTGCAAAGAGGAGAAAATATAAAGTCCCAAAGGGATTATTGATCTCATAAGAAAGCCAAAGACTCCATGACAAAGTTAAAGTCAGGAAAATATGCCTGTCCAACATAGACTTACAGTAAGAAGTATTACCAGTTAAAATCAAACTGCAAAATGAAACATTAAATCTTTTATTTGTTTTATTATTTCTTTCATGCTCAAGTAGCGTTTTGAAATTTATCCTCTATCAAAGTTATATGACCTATTTATTTAAAAAATAATATTGGTGATCAGTTGTTTCTGTCATATCTCTAAAATATATACATGCATACATAAGCATTGCCAGCTGTAAGAAAGTGCTCAAGGAAAGAGTTTTTGACTATATGTAGATTAGTATTACATCTTGACCTACTGTAATTGAATTTGTTAGTGATTATTGTGGTGGAAACTACTGAAATGGTTCTCCTTGGAGGGTGGATACAGGATCTGTTGAGTTTCTTTGAAGGAATTTTGTATTTTCTGGAGAATACACAAATCTCTTTCCTAGCAGGGTTAAAATAGTCTTTACACTCTTCAGAACATATAACCCCCTTTATAAACAGTGTATCTTGTCCTGAAAGACTATAATGTGCACACAGTATAGTTTAAAAGAGTGGAAAAGAATTTGAACATACTCAGAGCAGATGTGAATGTCATTATTTTGACCTTTTAAATATTACTGGTGCTGGAAGTATAACCAAATTCCAAAGCTCAGCTGTGCACCTCCAACACCATCCCTCCCGCTAAGCAGGTAAAATCCAAGGTGTGCACCAACTGTATACAACATGTTCAGGTTTCCATAAACCAAAGCTCATGAAGCGGACAGCCCTCAAGACAACCTAAACATAATTCCCTGTTCAGTTATTCTCGGGCATCTACTTGCTATAACTGCAGAATCATAGCAGTAACAGTTTTGTCATTTACACTGATATAAAAGCAGTTAAGAATTGCTAACAAGTTATTGGTCATCCATGTTGTCAAAACCAAAATGTATGCAGTACAAGACTGATTTTGCTAAATTTGATTAAATGTAACTCGATTTCTATTATGAGCATTTATAGAAAAACATAGATCTTAAAATGGTCAGGTGAACTGGACCTTTAAAAAGCCCATTTATGTCTGTTAGCTGCAAAAGGATGCCAGACTGCCAGTTCAGGTACAGGTGTCAATAATACATCTGAAGTTAAGCCCTCCACAGTTAGAAGGGAGATTTCAGGGTATTTCGGAAGCTGAAAAATGTATCTTACAGAGAGAGACTTGAGAATCTTATTTATCTTATCAAAAAAGGGTCAAAAAGTAACTTAATGCACCTTTCCAAGTCTCATAGAAATAGGATTTATGATACTAAAGATTATCTTAAAATATAAAAGCAGATCAAGGAACTGTAGTTGGAGGCTGAATGCATACTGCAGTTATTTATTTATTTATTTATTTTTCTTCTTAAAATAAGAACAATTTTTCACAAAACAGGTTACCTGAGACTGGAATGCATTCTCTCCGTCCTTGAAGATTTTTAATTGAATTAAAAAAAAAAAAAAAAAAAAAAGTTGGCACAGGGAATGAGAGTATCTGTAAACTATATTGCATGCAAGGCCAGTTGATGCTAGAAGATCCATTTTAAATTTTAAATCTATGAATATATAATTAGCATTAGCTATTACACAGTCAATACTGGGGAATAATCCCTTGGAAAATACTTGTTTCTGTACTTTGATCCTTCAAGTAGTACATATACTTTCTGTTTTTTTTCTAATCTGACAAGTTTTCAAGCCCTAAAAGTTATTTTCTGGTTTAAAATTTTGTTTTAAAGCCATCTTACATGTTCTTCATTACATTGTGTTTTCTGCTATTAATAAAAAATCAAAATATTTTAATGGCATTTTTTATGCTCTTGACAAGATAATTTTATCTGAAGAATTTGCTTGGTCTCTTTGTATTAGCCACTCATGACACGAAGGACAGATGTTTCACAGATGTGGGGGAATAAGAACTCATTGATAATTAAAATATGTAGTGTCATAATTGCATAAATTATACAGAAAAGTACTACATAAGGAGTTTGTTCTACCACATAGGGTTGTAGAGAAACATGACATTAAAAACTATTCTTTCCCTCTGCTACGTTCTGCATATGCAAATTCTAACTCCAGACCTCTTTGTGTGTGTGCATTTATTTTTTTATTTTTCTGTATATTTTCTTTTGACAGAAGTCCTTGAAATTTCTGGCTACTTTGATCATACATTTTTGACAACCAGCTTTTGTTTGTTCCCCCTCCAGGCCCACATTCTCTGCTGTTGTATGTCCCCACTGATTATGTCAATCAAGTATCTCCACAATAAATACTGTGTTCACTTTGGGGCCCCTCACTACAAGAAAGACACTGAAGTGCTGGAGCATGTCCAAAGAAGGGTGACAAAGCTAGTGAAAGGTCTAAAGCATAAATCTTATGAGTAGTGGCTGAGGGAAATGAGATTGTTTAGTCTGGAGAAAAGGAGGCTGAGGGGAGACCTTATCACCCTTTCCAACTACCTGAAAGGAGGTTGCAGGGAGGTGAGTATTCTCTTCTCCCAAATAACAAGTGATAGGGCAAGTGGAAATGGCCTCAAGTTGCACCAGGGGCAGTGTAGGTTGAATATAGGAAAAATTTCTTCACTGAAAGAGTTATCAAGCATTGGAAAAGGCTGCCCAGGGAAGTGGTTGAATCACCATCCCTGGAGATTTTTTAAAAATGTGTAGATGTGGTGTTTTGGGACATGCTTTAGTGGTGTACATGTCAGTGTTACATTTTCAGTTGCACTGCATGGTCTTAAAGGTCTTTTCCAACCTAAATGAGTCTATGATTCTATGATTCTAAGTGCTATTAGAGAAGAGCAGAAAGTGATAATTAAAATGTCTAATCAATTTTAAAACATGTTATTACACCATAACAAAAAACAACAAATAATTGTTGTAGCAGTGTAGACTTGTTGAAGACCAGCATGTGCATTTTAATCAAATTGCATGCATAATGGAGATTTACACAAATGACACATATTCTGAAGCTTTTCACAAAGACTCTGCCCCTTTCTTGGTAAGTTTCGAAAGTAGACTGTTGTAAATTTTCTAAAACTCAAAAGTTTTCAGTAATGTGTTTCGGAGGGAAAGGAAGAGAGAGGAAGAGTAATATTCTGGGAAAGACAAATAGAGGACCATGCAGCAGATTGTCTTCAAATAGAAAGTGAAACCATGGATTGATTTACATGGCGTTGATGCAAGAAATTTCCATTAGGATTAAAAATTTTAGATTAGGAAAGACATGTGCCATATTAACCTCCATGAATGAAGAGAAACTGATTGTCCATCTCTTTTTGAAACTGACAAACATATAGCCACTTAAAAACTCCTACTATTGGCACTAGAAATGCGTATTATATTGATTTGCTGTAAAGTGCTGCAAGGTAACACTAAACTTTTGAGTGGTCTCTGCAGTATATTTTCTTGTTTTGGGTGAATGGAACGTATACAGCGGCTGTTGTAGTATATCACTAGAATTAGTTTCCTGGGATTAGCATAATGCTATTCTATGAATCCTCCTTTCCATTTTACTGCTTCTGTGTGGCTGTTTGTTTATAGAAAATCCCATCAATCATCTGGACTCATTAAAAGTCTGCCTAAACAGCACAGTTCTATATGATTTTCTTTACCATTATTTTTTTAAACTGTGCATGGGAAACCAGGGTCTATGCAATTTTTTTATTCAGTATAACACTGTCCTTTGAGAGGAAGACTAGATTTACATCAAGTCTGATTATGCCAAGATATGATCAAGCTGCTAAAAAAGTATGCAAAAACATCTACACTTTTCATTAAAAAGGATCGTTTTGATACAGAAAACTTGTTTGGTCTGGGATAGCAAGGAAATATTTTGCAAATGCAATTCCCGAATAATGATATTCAGGCATTGCCTAACTACCTATTTCAACATAAAAGTTTGGAAAGACTCTAGAGAAACCTACTTCTGCAGATACAGATTTAAAAACAGCTTTTAAGCTTTTTTTTCCAGCACAGCCAGGTCCACAGGAGGGAAAGCTCACCTTACTCTCACCTTCCTTTCTTTCCTCTGCCTCTCATCCAAGTGATACTAGAAATGTATTTAGCTGAATACAGCTCTTATCTGCAGCATTGCATATGTCTTTTAGAGGCTTGCACTGAAAGTTACATGGTTGTATGAATTCAACTAATGTAAAAGAGGCTTTAAATATTCAATACTTTTTTTTTTTTTTTCACATTTAAACATGAAGTGTGTTGTCCTTATGACTGTGGGGAAAATATTCCAAGTCCTCTTAAATGTGTGTGAGAGTGTGAAGCTGTGAGTTCACTGGATTCAATAGCAAAAAATTATTAAAGTGGTCCAAAATAACATCTTAAGGGTTTCATAGAATCCGAGGGAGTTTTCTTGGAATAGTCTTTCTGAAAGCTTTTTAATTTTCACAGCTAGTAATGAGTTAGTTGTGTTTACCTCGATATTTGTTTTTGTAACAACAAAGTTATTTGTTTCCCACCCATTTTCCAGCCCTTGCTCTCCTTCTCACTTTTCATCTATAGTTTCTATGTCTGGATATGGAAGGATACAAAGCTACTGGAGAGTGTCCAGAGGAGGCCCACTAAATTGGTGAAGGGCTTAGACAGGAAGCCATACGAGGAGAAGCTGAAGTCGCTTGGATAATTCAGCCTGGAGAAGAGGAGACTGAGAGGAGATCTCATCACAATCTACAACTTCCTCACAAGGCAAAGAAAAGGAGCAGGTGCTGGTCTCTTCTCTCTGGCGACCAATGATAGGACCAGTGGAAAAGGCAGGAAGATGTGCCAGGGCAAGTTTAGATTGGCCATTAGGAAAAGGTTCTCCACCCAGAAGGTGGTGGAGCACTGAAACAGGCTCCCTAGGGAGGTGGTCATGACACCAAGCCTGACAACATTCAAGAAGCATCTGTACAACACCCTCAGACATATGTTCTGAATCTTGGGATTGTCCTATGCTAGGTCAAGAGTTGGACTTGGTGACCATTATGGGTCTCTTCCAACTCACAGCACTCTATGATTCTATGGTTCTATGATTCTTTGTTCTCCTATATATGTGGTGGGCTGACCGTGATTGGATGCCAAAGCCATGCTATCACTTCTCCTCCTCAGCTGAACAGGGGAGAGGAAATACAATTAAAGGTCTGTGGGTCGAGATAAAGACAGGGAGAGATCACTCACCGGTTACTGTCACGGGCAAAACAGACTCGACTTGGGGAAAATAAATTTAATTTATTACCAATCAAATCAGAGGAGGATAATGGGAAATAAACCCAAATCTTAAAACACTTCCCCCCCCAGCCCTCCCTTCTTCACGGGCTTTAGCAAGGTCCTTTCCATCGGGTGCAATCTTTCAGGAAAGCACTGCTCCAGAGTGGGTCCCCCACGGGGTCACAAGTCCTGCCAGCAAACCTACTCCAACGTGGGTTCCTCTCTCCATGGGGGCCACAGGTCCTGCCAGAAGCCTGCTCCAGTGCAGACTTCCCACGTGGTCACAGCCTCCTTCAGGCATCCACCTGCTCTGGCGTAGGGTCCTCCACGGGCTACAGGTGGACATCTGCTCCACCATGGACCTCCATGGGCTGCAGGGGGACAGCCTGCCTCACCATGGTCTTCACCACAAGTTGTAAGGGAACTCTGCTCCAGTGCCTGGAGCACTTCCTCCTTCTTAGCTGGCCTTTGTGTCTGCAGGGGTTTCTCTCAAGTATTCTTACTTCTCTCTGCAGCTGCCAAAAAGTGCAATTTGGGATTTTTGTTTCTTTGTTTTCTCTCTTCCCTTTCTTAATTATGTTGTCACAGAGGTGTTACCATTGTTACTGATCGGCTCAGCCTTGGCCAGTAGCAGGTCCATCTTGTAGCCGGCTGGCATTGGCTCTGTCAGGCATGGGGGGAATTTCTGGCAGCTTCTCACAGAAGCCACCCCTATGTCCCCTGCCAGCTACCAAAATCTAGCCACACAGACCTAATACAACATATAAAAAATAAAAAAACTAAAGATAAACAATGTGTATTTCCTCAGCATTGTGTAAATATTTATTTCCCTTGACATAAGTAAAGCCTCAATAGAATTTCAGCTCTGTGGACAAAACTGGGAGTTCTTCTCCCTCAGAAACAAAAAAAAAAATAAAAAAAGAAAAAAATTGAAGTAATCTTTCTAGTAGCAATGGGAACTAGAAGAGGATAATTAAGCTATGTGAATTGACCTCAGAGTATCAATATAAAGATACAAGATGCAAACTCAAAAAACCTCTTCTTCTAAAAGAATTAGGGGAGCAAAATTATCTATCAGTAATATAGTAGTCTGAAAAGAAAAGCAAAGTTTCTTTTTTGTGTGTTTTAGTAAACTTAATATATTTTAGTTTCTTTAATATTTTTATGTGTTTAATAAAACTTTCCATTTGTATAAATTGGTATGTCAAGCTTGGAGTACATTGGGGTATTTTGGTTCATCTCCATTTAACCTGTAGATGGCATCACTAATACATTTACAAATGGAACTATCCAAAACAGTGTAAGTACTGAAAAACATGAAGACTCTTAGAACACTTCACTAGTGATAAAAATGGAAGAAATACATTAGAAACTTATTTTCCTCAGTATTTCAGTGGCTTTTAGGTTATTCTAAGTACATTTTATAAACCATGTACTGAGACACCTTTTGGAGTAATTTCGTTACAGGAGGGACATGATGTTAAACAAATCACATAATGCTTAGTTTTCTTGATGCTTGAGTATGCTGCCCCAGTTTCTTTAGCTTTCTTGTCATTCATTACTCTTATTGAGATAGCATCTCTGAGGTATAGGTGCCCTTTTATGTGTTGTACAAGCATACAAAAGAAAATTTTCCCACTATCTGGAATTTATTATTCGGGAAGTACTAAAGTGTAGAGTGATGAAGCAACTGATGAAAGGCTTTTACCCCTTCTTCCTTTTTTCTGGGTGATCATGGCTCAGGGTCATGTTCTCTTTGTGCCTCAGTTTCCAATGCTCACAAGTATTTCAAGATGAAATCACACAAACTGACCAGTGCTTTGCACCTGAAGCATGTTTTCCTGACTTCAGAACCAGAACAACCCACTGGAATTGCAGGAAAATACATACTGGATCTTAAGGCATGATGTCTTAATCATTGTTATTGTCACAGGACAGTGTCCAAAAACACTGTAAATAGTCTTGGATGTTCTTGCTAGAATCCTAGAAAAATACATGGTTTCTGTTAACCTTTCTAATACATAGGTTAGGGTAGAATTTGCAATCAACAGCTTTCAAACTTTTCCCATATTCACTCCATTAATCTGCTTACCTTGCATGCAAGAATAGCAGCTAAAAGGGCCTGTGGTAATAAAAACTATTTGGCATTTCATCAGTAACTCCTGCTATGATTTGTTGAGTTTCAATCAATCAAATGTATATAAATTCCAGGGAAAATTATTAAAATTGTAAATAACTCAGTGATATTGTTTTTTGCTATTATGATTAATAATACATTGGGTCAAACACCTAGTGAACACACTACTGCAGATATAACTGCAATGTCCTTGTCATTTTAGCAACAGTGTTATTTGACTTTGGATAAGGAAAAAATAAATGCAGGAGAAAAAAGAAAAACAGAAATAGCATTTTAGAATATCAGTTATTGACTGTTTTCCTTTCTATTTGATGCACAGGAAGCAAAAGTTGTATGAATTATTGCAACTTCCTCTCCTCTCCTCTCCTCTCCTCTCCTCTCCTCTCCTCTCCTCTCCTCTCCTCTCCTCTCCTCTCCTCTCCTCTCCTCTCCTCTCCTCTCCTCTCCTCTCCTCTCCTCTCCTCTCCTCTCCTCTCCTCTCCTCTCCTCTCCTCTCCTCTCCTCTCCTCTCCTCTCCTCTCCTCTCCTCTCCTCTCCCCTCTCTTCCTCATTTCCCCCCCTCTTCTCTCTCTCTCTTTTCGTTTAGTGGTGTTTTTCAGTGGTGTTTTGGGTTACCCCCTCCCCCCTTCATTCTGCAAACTCATTCCTTCCTTGGCATTTATTGAGCACAATTGTTGCTGGTGAACTAAAAGGACTAACTGGTGAATCTAAGCTCCACTTAACCATTTTATTGATTGCAAAGGAAAATTCAAATGAGTATTCAGGTGCCAAAAAAAAAAAAAAAAAAAGTTGACTATAATTTGCTAGCACAATAAATTATAAATAATGTAAGCTTGCAAATCCTGGACAAGTATTAAATGCTACTGAAGATGAAAGGAATTTGTGTGAAAATACACTGCATTTGTAGTTGGAGAAAATATCTGTTTCAAATGAGGCTGAGTGAAAGATTGTAAGTGAGATGACTAGTTTCCAGTGGTTCACTATTCTACAATGGGACATGCACTTAAATTAGGACACAACTTTGTTTACTCATCTGGGATCCATTTGGCAAAAAAAATATTTTGCAGGTCATCATTTGTTTTTTCCTTCTTTTAAGCTAGTGAATGGCTGTTATTATCTTTTGTGACCCATTGCAGCAGATGCCTAGCTTTTCTGAGACCTCATTGTTTTTTCCTTCTGGCAAGGTTAAAAAAGCTCAGTGAAGAAGGCAATCACTTTGCTATAAAAAAATAATACGAAGTTACCAGATTCTCTGGTATGAAAACAATGCTCCTTCCCTGATACACCAGACACTTAAAAATAGCATGTCACCTCCCACAAGTTGACACTAGTGACTAGCTTGACAGGCTTCACTTGCATGGTTTCCTGTCCAAAAACAGCTTCCTAAAACAAATTTAAAAACTGTAATAAACACTCAGGTAAGGAAATGTGTCTATCTATCTTCTCTAAAATTTGATGCATACAACAGTTTTGATGAGCAATTACCGATCTTTATTGGAGAGAGTGGAGGTTGTTCAGCCTGGAGAAGAGAAGGCTTCAGGGAGACCTTATTGCAGCTTTTCAAAGTGTATAGGAGGTTCATAAAACACATGGAGAGAGACTTTTTACCAGGGCCTGTAGTGATAGAATGAGGGCAATGGTTTTAAAATGAAAGATCATGGGTTTGCATTAGACATAAGGAAGAATTTTTTTTACAAGGAGAGTGGTGAGATACTATAGGTTACCCAGAGAAGCTGTGGATGCCCATAACTGGAAGTGTTCAAAGTCAGGCTGGATGGGGTTTTCAGCATTCTGACCTAGCTAAAGATATCCCTGCCCATGGCAGGAGGGATTAGTCTAGGTGATCTTCACAGGTCCCTTTCAATCCAAACCATTCTATGATTCTGTAATTCTATCACAAGTATTTTGGCTTGCCACTAACTTCAGTCATGACCAGTTCTGCTTCTGCATAATTTCCACCAGCTTACAGTTTTCTTCAGTGACCTAAAACTTATGCCTTAATAATTGAATTTCTACTTTTATGAAACTCCAGATAGCAATTTTTCTTTCTTTCTTGTTATATCAACCCGTATTTAAGCACCAGTTCTGACTCACTGGGACCAGTACACCATTCTCATTCAAATGAACTCTCTGGCAACAATTTTACCTGTATCTTGCATGCATTTAAATGATGGTGACTGATGAACTGCAAGTCCTCAGTCTAACTAGATTTTGACTCTCAGTTGTTTCTACCCATTTAATTCAGGTACCCACAGATTTACTTATCCTATGAATTTGCCCAGCTGAAAGGGCCTTGTAGTTTTCCTGAAGGCGATTTCACTTTGCATGTCTCGCTCTACTCTTTGAAGAAGTGCCTACTCTAAAATACCTATGATGAGCTTGGGATGAATAAGTAATGTTTGAACTGCTTTCTTCATAAGTGAAGTAACATTATCTAAACTTGAATGTAATTTACTAGAAGTACATGTATTTACACTAGGGAAACAAATTTATTTCCCCAAAATAATTGCCTGTTACTCTCTATGTGTTTTGGGAAAATTAGAGTCTGAGAAATAAATGTTGGTTTGGATCAAATCAGGCACTCTTGAAGATGACATCAGTATAATCTTAGTGAGTTATTCACAGATCAGTTTAAACTGTAAGGGCTTTTAAACTTCTGAGCTGCAGGTTTTGTTTATGTCAAGCTATTATACAGTAAGTGCACAAGAGACAACATGATATGATTTCAAAGGCTATCCTGGCAGGTCCTCAGCATTCAGATTACTTGTTTTGAATGCAACAGAACATGTAGTTTTCTATGCAATACTTTTGTTGGAGAATTGTCTTTCATTTTATTGAAAATATGCATATACATAAATCAAATACAGTTTTGAAAATGAACATGTACAAAAAATGGACTCCTGCATGAATTGAATCATAGAAGAAGCTAATAAATAAGAGTAAAAAGGTGGTTCAGATGAATGACAATAGCACTCTCACAAGACATACCATTCCTAACTTTTTTTATTCTGTATATAAATGAAATTTTTTAAACATTCAGTTAGATCTAGTCATATGTCATTATATCAGAATATAGCAGACATACAAATGAGATACACACATAGATGAACTATAGTGCATATTACAACAGCGAAGACATAACAATTGGGGTTGTATTACTGTCTATTGTATTGAGGATAATAAAACTGCTCATTCCATTAAAATCTATGCAAGACAGCTTCAAGAACGCATTATGGTAGTTGTTTTAAAATTAGTTACCTTAGAGTGATGTTTAATTATTGCATATCTAAAATTAAATATGAAATATCTCAGCCATCAGAACAGGTAGCCAATTAATTTTTACTTTCCTGTTTTATAGTTAAATGCTTATTTTCAACTGTATAAGCTATTGGAGATTAAAAAAAAAAAAAAGTAAAATCCACAGACTACACTTTGTTAAAGTATATAGTGCTAAATAGTTGCTTATATCCTTAAATGTTTCATATCCATAAGACATCATCTTTTTAAACACAGGAAGTTTATTTTAAGTAATGTCAGCAGCTTTGAGTATTTTTATTAACCCCTCCCATCTATATTAAAATACAACAAATCAAGCAAAAGAACCAGTATGTCTGTATTTCTGTTGTAGCCTTATTTGATCAAGTAACAACCCAGATAGTGTATGTTGCCATGAGCCAAAACGTAATTTTACAGAGCATTCATATAAATAATAGTTCATCCAGATTGTCAAATAGTTCATTTAGTAGTATTCAAAACATTTATAGTTTTAAAATGCCATGTAAACTTAAGGCAGTTTGCACAAAGAAAATCACATAACGTGTTATAATGTAAAAAGAAGAATTTCCTTAGACTACTCGTAGCAGTCTAAATGAAAATAACAATTTAATTTGACTAAATGAAAATAACAAAGTCTGATACTATTTTGCAAAATTCTTCTGTAAAGGATTTAGACCTCAACTACTGAACTGTGTCTCTTGAGCCACATCACTAAAAATGAGATGATGGCCCAATTAGATAGCTTTCTTTTAATTATTTTCAAAATTTTATAACAACCTTGAAGACAATTATAAATGTCTTCTGCCTCACAGAACATTATTTTCTCTATATATATATAATAAATAATATTTATATATATATAATATTTATCATTATATATAAAAAATATATAGAATAAATAATATATATAATGAGAATTACAATGCCCTATGTACAGCTAACATTTTCCATCCAACAATTATGTGAGTAATTTTAATGGAATAACAGTGGAATAATAAACACTCCCTGTACCCTTGTCTTAGCCCTTGGCTTGCAGTGTGGAGCCCCTTAAATTATATTAGTGTCTAATCACAACACATTGCTGTATTATATTTCATATTTCATTACAATATTTTTTTTCCATATGTTCTATAGCAGTTTCTAATTTCTGCATCTACAGGAAAAAAAAAATATTTTCATTGATTAAATAAGCTTGTATATAATACTTAATATAATGATTTCTTCTCCAACTGCCAAAAAAGCCAGACTAGTAAAGAGAGAGGAAGCAGGCAAGAAAATGGGATAAATTACCTGAGAGAGGAGGACATATTTAAAGGATTTGGTACTTTCTTTGCTTACTTTACTTTCTAGAACATAATCAAAATTTTTCTGTAGAAAAATAGGAAAACTCATTTTTCAAAGGCATTAATGAAATGTTAGAGCCAGTGTGACAGAAGAAATATCTTCCCTTAGATCTTCATTATCTGAAAAAAATAGACAAGCTTGTGGTTCCAAATCACTTAATCAGTGAGTGCAATGTAGTTTCTGTAGGAAAAAGCAAACAAACAAAAAAACCCCCCAAACCCCACAAAAAGACACATATTTTTAAATGAGAGAGTTAAGCTCGCTTTGCTGTATTACTTATTCATAAGTTAACAAAGGCTGTGGAACTATTCTTGTGAATGCTATATGATCCTTGCCTTTATATTGTCACCTCTAGATCAGAGAAACATCCTTCCTTATGATCAGAATAATATATAAAAAAGAAATAAGATGTATGAATACACCTGGAGAGCAATTTGCAACCAAGCTTTAGCCATCTGAAATGGCTAAAATACGGCTGAACTTCTTTCAGATTAGAAAGGGGCAAAGGAGATGGCAAAGCAAGAAGAGTGTACAGAGCATTTGAGGAAGAGAGGATAGAAACAAGGGCTAAGATTTTTTTTATTTTTGAAAATAATGCTGTGGTGTTAGAGTGTGATCAAAAAATAATGCAAAACTGAAGAACATTTGAAGTTTACTGATTAGATGGAAGAAATTACACAGTCAAAGCAACAACATAAAACTTACAACACTATAAGATTTAATGATTCTGAAAGATCAGTAAAAGAAATGTAACATTTCTCAAGGAAAAATAGGCAGAATTCCAGGTACATGGAAACCACAAAGACAACTTTGCCTTTTCCAGAAATAAATTCTGAAGGTGAGTCAGTGTCTTTCTGTTGACTGTGAAGTTCTGTTTTGTTGGGGTTTTTTAACGTTTTTGTTTTGTTTTGTTTTCCCCTTCATTTTTTGCTTAAAACTCATAAATTGAAAACTCCTTGCTAGTTCTAGATATTTCTCTGGAATATAAACATCTACTGCTGCCAGAGTATTTAAAAATGTAACTTCAATAAAATGGAAAATAGAACCAGAATGATATGTATCGTGGTTCTTCAAGGTCACATTAGTAGTAAGGAGATTCAGGGAAATTCCAGAACTCACTCTTCAGAAACCTGAGCCAGAAACATAAGGATTCAAATAGTAACTCCTGAGAAGGCCACTGTGACATGAATATAGGAATAGGCTCTCATCCCTGTTTTTTTCTCAAACAGAACTTTTGGCTTTCAGTAGAAAAAGGAGAACCAAGGAGAACAGCTCCTACTGATGGTCCCTTTGAAATAGTGAGAAAGTACTGATCCTATTGCCATCTTAATTTTTAAAAATGCCTGTGAACATTCATTATGTCTCTTCAGGCTTTATATATTTTTACAAATACTTGACTTATAAAGCAAATGTTATCTGCATGTGGATTAAGTAAGAGCTGCAGGATTTGACATATAATGAAAGCTTAATGGTGCATTTAAACTGAAGTGTATATAAAATACATTTTTAGTTTAATTTCTATGTAAAAACTAAATCGTGGAGTTTTCAGATATATTTAATTTGGTTCTTATACTCTGCAAATGCATTTTATATATGCATTTTATAAGTGCATTTAAATGCATTTATATGCATTTTATAAATTCATTATTATAGCCCAAGGAAAAAGGTAAGCAGGTAGGAAATGATGAACAAGGCTTTTCGTTCTGATAGTGCCCATGTTTGCTCTTATAGAAAACACCAAACCTCAACCATATTTGTAATTGTCAGTCTTTTTTTCTTAATCCTCAAATTATGCCATTCAGCTGCTCTAGGTTGAGGTATATAAGGCTTACAGGTCTATACCTGAGCCAGTTCCACTTTTTGAGATAGTAGATTGAAACAAGCTAAGGATGATTCATTGGCCTCTTTTAAATGCCTAAGGAGAGATCACAGAATCACACAATGGCTGAGGTTGGAAGAGACCTCTGAAGGTCATCTAGTCCAACCACCTTGCTCAAGCAGGGACTCCTAAAGCACATGAACTAGGATTTTGTCCAGACAGTTTTATAATATCTCTAGGGAGGGAGATTCCACAACCTCTCTGGGCAACCTTGCTCAGTCAACCTCACAGTAAAGAACTTCTTCCTTAGGTTCAGGTGGAACTTCCTATGCTACAGTTTATGCCTATTACCTCTTGTCCTATTCTTGGGTGCCAACGAGAATAGTCTGGTCCCATCCTCTAGACACTTGCCTTTTAGATACTTATAAACATTAGTCAGATCTCCTCTGAATTGTCTTTTCTCCAGGATGAACAAGCCCAGCTCTCTCAGCCTTTCCTCATATGAAAGATGCTCCAGTCCTTTAATCATCTTAGTAGCCTTTGCTGGACATGGTCCAGGAGTTCCATGTCCTTCCTGTACTGGGGAGCACAGAACTGGACACATATTCCAGATGCAGACTCACCAGGGTAGAGTAGACGGGAAGGATCACCTCCCTCGACCTGCTGGTCACAGTCTTCTTAATGCACCCCAGGAGATTAATGTGCCCCATTGGCCTTCTTGGCCACAAGGGCACATTGTTGGCTCATGGTTAACTGGTCATCCACCAGTACTCCCAGGTCCTTCTCTGAAGGGCTGCTTTCTAGGAGGTCAACCCCCAACCTGTACTGGTGCCTGGGGTTATTACTTTTTACATGCAGGACCCTGCACTTTCCCTTGTTGAACCTCACGAGGTTCCTCTCTGCCCATCTCTCCAGCTTGTTGAAGTCCCTCTGAATGGCAGCACAGCTGTCTGGTGTATCTGACACCCCTCCCAGTTTAGTGTCATCAGCAAATTTGCTGAGGAGGCACCCTGTTCCTTCATCTAAGTCATTGATGAATAGGTTGAACAACACTGGATCCAGTATTGATCCCTGGGGGTCACCACTAGATAGAGGAATCCACTTTCTTTCACACGATCAATGGCAACCCTCTGAGCTCTGCCATTCAGCCAGTTCTTAATCCACCTCACTACCCAGTCATCAAGTCCATACTTCTTGAGTTTGCCAATGAGGATGTAATGGGAGATCGTATCAAAAGCCTTGCTCAAGTCCAAGTATACAACACCCACTGCCCTTCCCTCCTCTATCCAGCCAGTTGTCCTGTCATAGAAGGCATTCAGGTTAGTTAAGCACTATTTCCCTTTGGTGAATCCATGCTGACTCCCCCTGATGACTTTTCACATGCTTAGAGATGGCCTCCAGGATGAGCTGTTCCATTATCTTTCCAGGGACTGAGGTAAGGCTGACTGGCCTGTAGTCCCCTGGGTCCTCCTTCTTACCCTTCTTGAAGACAGGGGTGACATTTATCTTCTCCCAGTCTTCAGAAGAATCAGTCTTCTCCTGATTGCCATAACCTCTGAAAGATGATCAAGAGTGGCCTAGCAATGACATCAGCCAGCTCCCTCAGCACAAGTGGGTGCATCCCATCAGGGCTCATGGACTTGTGAGTGTTAAGGTTGCATAGTCGATCTCTAACCCAATACTCATTGACCAAGGGAAAGTCTTCCTTTTTCCAGACTCTCCTACTGGTCTCTTGGGTCAGGGATTCCTGAGGAGTGGCCTTGGCAGTGAAGACTGAAGCAAAGAAGGCATTCAGTAACTCTGCCTTCTCCGTGTCCTCTGTTACCAGGTACCCTGCCCCGTTCAGCAGTGGCCCCACATTTTCCCTGGCCTTCTTTTTGTTATTGATGTATTTGAAGAAGCTCTTCTTGTTGTCTCTGACATCCCTTGCCAGATTTAGTTCCAGTTGGGCCTTCTTCATCACATTTCTGTGATGAAGATGATTTGGCTCTGTAGATACTGGTCATTCCCCACAGACTATGAAAAAGCCTGAAGTGATTAGCTCAAACATACGTGCCTAGTCACATGACTAGAAACCAGGGCAGATTAATCCTACCCTTATTTGCTGGTAGTCACCAGAAGTCTTAACATCTATATAGTTCAGTGAATAATTTCAGATAGGGAATGCATTCAATTAACTTAATCTGTCTCTCATTTCTAATCATAAGCTGTCTCTTATGTTTTATTCTTTTTAAAAAAAGAGTAATTTATAAAGTATTCCTTAGTGTCTATATATGCAACATAATATTCCAGTGTATAAAGCTAAGATGTACGGGTTAATTTTAGCTGGACATTAAGGCCGTACATTTTTTTTTTTGTTAAGGCCGTTGTTTTTGTTTCCTGACAGAAAAACATGAGAGTTATAGTCAGTTTGTACTGACTTACTAATTTCCTTCCAAATTCAGATGGTTTTTCATTTTGTTTTTGGTTTTTTCCCCATTCATTTTCTGTCTATAAATAATTCTGCTGAATATTCTTCAAAGACAAAAAAAAATAAGGAAAGATTGGCTGAAAAACATTAAAAACATTGATAGTCTTTAAGTGTTTATGAATGTAATAATTATTCTGCCATTTACACTAGAAAAGAGGAAGGGGGCCATTACATTTTTTAAAAAAACGACCATTGTGTTTATTCTTACCATTTTGTAATTATTCAATAATTTGATTTTTTATTACCAAGCACTAGTGCCCAATGTAGCCTGTGTAAGTTATCTTTCTGTTATTTTTTTTTGCTTTTTGTCTCTCTGTCTAGTAAGTATTATGCTAGTACACTGTCTGGAGATATATATATCCTCCCATGGATAGGATAGAACCCTCCCTGATTCTTTGCTTGTGCTTCTCTATGTTTTATTCACTTTTGCTGCCTGTTGAAATAATAGAGGAATTCCTCCAAATAATTCCACCGGTTGGTTGAGCTCACTGTCATAAAACTGAGGTCTTTCACATCAGTTGAGAATTTGGCCACTTGCCATGTAATCTAATAGAACAATTTTGATTGATGTTCATTTTAGACCTTCTCCCAAATATTTTCTTGTATGTAATCTTTTAGTAGATAAATCATTTTCACTGCAGTAATAAAATATATTTAGGAATACTATTAAATAAATGAACTAATGTTGCACAACCTAAAGTAAGAGATCAAATTAGTGGCACTACTTAGCTTGACAAAATACATATCAATCTCAAAATTAAATTAGAAATTGCACATATAACAATTTATATTATACTATGTTGGTTTCATTCATTTTTTGAGGGAAAACACACATTCTATTACTCAAAATTCTTCATATAGAATTTATCTTGGTTTATTTGGCTGCTTTTATTTGCTAATGAAATAGTAATATTGAACTCCTGTGTATTTGAAGTGACTTACGTGGTTATTACTGTCAGCATCAAGTTTATTCCTGAGGGCTGGTGATGTGATATTGTGTTCCCTGTTTCCTCTGGTGTTTGATAAATGTTAAGGGAGTACTGCAGAAAGAATCACAGAATCACAGAAAGTGCAATTATTGCTCCGGAAGATAAAGTGGCTATGTAGATGGTCCAGATATTTATACTGTACTGTTAGTCAGCAGTATTGTGGGTCAAAGATCAACTCAGTGACATACCTGTACAGAATTGCTTGAAAGCCTCTGCAATTATATTTTTTTTCATTTCAAGCTTTTACCATTTGAAACACTTGAAGGCTAGTCACTTTGATTTTTTTTTTTCATTTAGTTTTTTGTTATTTGTACTATTACTTTCCATGGTTAGAGGGAACTTAAAATAAAGTACTCAATGAACACTTCTAATCAACTCTAAAAGTGATAATAAGACAAATGTAGGGCTTGAAAGGACATGAAAAACCCACTCATTATTCAGTACAATTCTTCATTGAAATGGGATTATGTGCACTGATGTTGTCTCTGACAAGTCTAACTTGTTCTGAAAAGCCTCCAATGAAAGGGATTCTACAGCATCCCTAGGAAAGTTGTTCCACTGCTTTACCATACCTATACAGTAGTAAAAATTATATTAGAAAAATGTCATCACTGAAAAGGATATAGAACATGAAATCTCTTCCAAGGAGCAAAGTAATTTTGCCCGGTGGATACTCAGTAGTTTAAGGCATAAAGTGAAAAAAAGAAAAAAAAAAGAAAAAGAAAAAAAAGAAACAACCCCCCACCACCCTTATTGAAATGAAATGTAAAAAGAAGTATACAACAAAATGTAACTCTGCAGGAGATGACTTGGCAAGGAAGACAAGATAAATATATGCAATTGTACTTTATTTGACCAGAAGTAGTGAAGTCAAGTTCTCAGAACTAATTTTTCATCTGAAATATCATCCTTACAACTACAGAGTGCCCCTTAAAAGCAGAGGCACTGATTCAGTGTTGAATCAGAGGGGAAAATATTGCCTACTAAATCACTAGTACTATTTCTTGTACCATCTAGCTTTTTCTTGGAAGCTTTCCACTTGAGCTGACCTCAACCTTTCTAAGCAACTAATAACAGTCAGGATCACAGTAAAAACCGATGTGAGTCCTTGTGAATATAAATTCATAGAAATTAGAGTAATTAACTACAATTAACTATTTGTTGACAATTACCAGTATTATATTCTGTTAAAAACAAAAATGTTTGGAGATGATTGTGTAATGTTGTTCACTTACTACTGTGAATTTAAGGTAAAATTCAAAAACAGTGTAAAACAACTTTTCTCCTTACATCTTTTTAAGACAAGTATGATACACATAATTGAAGACAATAACAGGAAAGTTACTAGCTGGCATAGAGATTTTGGAACAGATCCACTATGGTGGTGTTTAAAACAAACAAGGTTGAAATTTTGTTGCCTAAATGTAAGGAGGTTATTCAAGCTATCTGTAGTGTATTTGGGAAATGTTAAATATTTGGAAAATGTTAAATATTTGGAAAAATGTCCTGAATCTGAAGATATAAAGTAAATATCTTCATGGCTTTTGTGCCTCTTGTATTTGGGACCGCAAGTGCTCCCAGGTTCAACAAAGCATGTTGAAGGCCACATATAATTAGACTATTTAATGAAACGTGGGAGCTTGGAGTTGGGGTCAAATCCAATCAAATTCAGGAGTTTTATTTGAGCTAGAATTTAGGTCAAAATTTTCCTTGTTGTGAAATCTGATCACTATTCATAAGCAGATAGATGTAAATTCTTTTTATTTCTTGCCTTTGGTGTTTTGTCTTCAGTTAGGTTCTACTCAGGTTTCCAATTTTTTTGAAAAAAATTACTTGCTGACTCGTGTGTTAAAGAAAGTACCTATTGTTTAGAGAACACTGGGAGTCTAGCATAATTTCTTCTTGATTAGTAGAGCTCTGTAGCAGTCAGATCTACTTAGCAGATTTGACTTAGTGGATGCCTGGAGTCTGTAAATTTGCCATCCATTATAGACAGATTTCAAGAGCATATTTGCAACTCTTTGAATTATTGTTCAGATGCATAAATTTTAGGAGCTGTGAAACAAAAGCTGGAACTGCCTTCAGATGCCATTCTAGTTGGATTAAAAGGAATGGAAATGGTCCATAGTTACTCTACAATTGAAACTGAGTGACCTAGATTCCCTGTCTATAATTGCATACCCATGAACAACCTTTTTTACAGGTTTTTACTAGTGCTTGAATGATACGAAAATAACCAAACTTAGCAAATTTTCCTAGTTTTTCTAACGTTTGTACAGCTACTCAAATATGAAAATCATCCATAAGAATGGAATACAAATTAAAGTTGTTTATGGAACTTACAAATCTACTAATTTTGATGCATTATTAATGATGGTTTAACATGTAAAATATTGAATCAAACTTTTAATACACCTTACAGTAGACAATATTGTTTGTATATTAATGCCTTCAAACCTTTTCTTGACTTTGGGATATTGAAAGTAAGTGCTCATACTACGGAAGACTATAAACTTCTTG
The DNA here is from genome assembly GCA_907165065.1 of Caprimulgus europaeus. The sequence continues at coordinate 85,316,686 of OU015523.1, read as the reverse complement.
TAAAAATTCTGTTACTTTGAAATAACATAAATATCCAGAGCATTCTTCACTTTTCTTGACATTGCACAGTTTGTATGTATTTTCAAGACACACAGAAGTATAAAGAAATATATTGCAAATTTGAATGCACTTTGGCTTGAAACGTTGTTATATTTAAACAAAAATTTCTGATATATCACATTTTCAGTTTATATATTTGACATCCCCTGTCACTATGAAACTGATCTACTGATGTAATAATGAAATATGGACAAAATTTACTGTAGGTTGCTAAAGAAGATTAAAAGTCCCTTTTGAATCAACACAAAGAGTTTTCAGTTGCACAATACTTAGAAAAGAGTACTGATATTTGTTTGACTACTGTTATATTATGGAGGGCTACAGAAGTTGAAACATATACAAGAAGAAATAAGTCAGATTTTTTTTGTTTAAATATTAGCTCCCACACTGAAGTTTTCATTTTACTGGCCTTAAAACACTAGTAGGATTGCTGGACACCCACAAAGCTGTTTGTTTTAGATCTCAAACAGTAATTCTCTGTTCTGCTGCTTTTTGAGCAGAGTAGGCCACAGTTCTGCCTTTCTCTTACATTCTTTTGCTGTTGTCCCTTCATGTGTAGAAGTCTGTTGGCTGAGATAACTTCAGACTCCAAATCTTAGTTGCCATAGACATACCCATGGCTTAACCACATGCACTCTTTCTAGCAGTTTCAATTTTTGAGTGCTCTGTTTTATAATTTCCTTGTTTGGGACCTCATAGAATAAGACAGAATCTGCTCTACTAGGCCTGCTGACCTAGTCACACTTTGTTTAACAGGAATAGAGGAATAAAGTGTTATGAAAGTGTGGTGTGTTGCCTGCCTGCCAGAGCTTTTCTCATGTCAGTAGTTTCCTCTGATGAATCCTGACACACCTATCTTTTTTTGTTTATTCTAGAGAGATGGAACTGGTTTTCTAGAACACTGCACAGAGTTCATAGGATCAAGGTTTACAGTATAGTAGCTATTTATAATTCTAACACTTTTCTCAGTTTTACATCTTTCTCATACTTATACGGTTATTCTGTTTACTGAAGCTGAATCCATTAAGAATGAACTGTACTTACCAAAGTGTGGCAATATGGTTAGAATGTTTATATTTCCCTCTTTTTCACATATGGCAGCTGTGTATTGAAAAAGTTTTTGTAAGATCAGTCCTATAAGGTAGGATGTTTCTCCTCTACTTTTCATCTTATGTGATTGTGAATATAGTTTTGGCAACTTTAAACTTAATGAATGCTATTGCATATTTTAATGCATTGATAGTAGAGTTGATATCAGAAAAGATGCAACAGAATGAATTTTGTATCTGGAAATCATACTAGAAATGAAGATAATTTCAAATAAATGAGAAAAGATGCAATTTTCCTTTGATGTCCCAACATTTATATCAATAACTCTATTTCTTTTGTTGTTGGACTCTCACCGTCAGTCCTTGAAAAAATAAATCATTCAATTCATAGTGTCCTTCCTTTGCTTTTGAGATATTGTAATTTCCGTTTCCATTTTTATCCTGTCAATTTAGATCTATTTTGTTGAAAACCAAGTTATAATCTGGTTTATACCACTTAGCCTATTTTTACCTTTTAAGGAATTTTTATTCTAATTTTATTTGATAATTTTATCTGGACTTCAAATTCTGGATCACTTGGATTATTTCCTCTGAGTATGAGCAATTATTCATTGCTATGTAAATTCAGGTGCATGGGGTTTGTGCTTTCTATATTCCTTTGAAGATTAAATATCTTTCAAAACCTGGAGGAAAGCAGGCCGGCTCAATGAGATTTCAAGGTTCTTTTAATTTTGTTTCCTTCATTAAGACAGGACAAGTCAGATTTAAAGTCTGTAGAGACCATTATTTTGTTTCTGAGTATTGTAAGATGTCCTGGATATATTCATATAGTATAAATTGTTTCTTTTTACCTTTTTTTGAGACTACTTAAAAATTGGGTGCTTGTACCTTGAAAAGTTATTTACTTTTTTGTTACTTATTTGTAACTTTTGTTACTTATTTGTAATTAAGTTAGTTACTTATTTGCCAAAGTAATGCACTAAAGTTATTTTTATGACCAAAGCAGAAAGGAGACATTATAAAGCTTCTAAAAAGAACAATGCAGGAGTAAACCTCTTCCTATCTTGCTAAGGAAAGTAGATGGAGACTTCTGTAAGAATTTTTAGATAAGATTAATACTGAGCAGAAGCTGAAGAACATGTCAGGATTTAGGACTTTACACCTGACAGCTCAGAATGGATGGAGGAATAGAAGACATTCTTGCATCCGTTTCAACTGCAAGGACCATGCAGGTCATATGTCTTCTTGTGTATCTGATGTAATCTGGAAATAATAAATCTCTCCATGGACGAAGTAGAGGGAGACATTCCTGACATCTTGAGGCCTCTTGTAATTAAAAAAAAATAAAGTGTACAGTTAGGTTAGAAGAAGACTCTCTGAGAAGACCAAAGGATATATATGTTCTTTTTCTACTTATCCCTTGCTTGTGTGTCCACTTTTTTCTCCACTTTTCCTCTGAAAGTACCAGAATACATTTAGCTATCTCTAACTACCAAAAATGAAGTTACATGTGCCCACACCATTTTCCCCTTTTACTTTATACCTTTCCCTTCCCATAAACATTTGTAATTTCATTAGTCCTCACTAGGCCAAAAATACAAATGGGTTTAAACTCATAAACATTTTTACAAATATTTAAAGGAGTTCAAGCAAAGATTAGACACATGCACAGAAGGAAAGTTTATTAAGGGCTACAAGACACAGTGATGTGGACATTATTGTCATGATGTGGACAAGTTGTGGCACAGAAATCTTGGATCTGTAGTTTATTAAAAGTTGGGAGAGCTATAAATTACACTTTTCTTTTTTTTCCTTTTTTTTTTTCCCTTATTTTTCCTCTGGCCACTGTTTCTACTCAGTTTCTTAGGAGAGTGTTGCATGTGAGAATACTGTCAAACTCAAAGGCTTCGCCAAATGAGGGTGACATGGAAGTCAGACACATGTAAATCAGGTGTAATAAATGAAAAGAAAAAGAAAAGCTATCAAGATGAGGTCAGAAGTTCAAAAACCATCAGGGATTAGAAGCAGAGTACTCTGATAGTTCAAATGCCATTGAAAGGCATTTAAAGGACAATGCAATCGTTACACATAGTCAACACAGGGAAAGTTTTATCTAACTAATTTGATATCTTAAAACAAGGTCACCTGTCTAGTGGATTATATGATGGGATGGGAAAGTAATAGGTGTAGTTTTTCTGGATTTTAGTAAGACTTTTGACACTGTTTCTCACAGTAGCCTTCAGGACATGTTGTCCAACTGCAGGATAAGCAGGTACATGGTGCGCTGGGTCTAGAACTGTGTGGATAGCAGGGCTCAAGGAGCAGTAATGAATAGGGCTAAATATGACTGGAGACCATTGGTGTTCCTCAGGGCTTAATTCTAGCATCATTTCTGTTCAATATATTTACCAATGATCTTCATCAGGAGTGGAATACATCCTTAGTAAATTTGTTGGTGATCATAAACTGGAAGGTGCTGTGACTCTCTTGAGGGACAAGAGGCCTTGAAGAGGGATCTAGATAGACTGGAGCATTGGGACTCCATCAATGGCATAAAATATAACAAGAAAAAATGATGGATTCTGCAAGTGGGATGGAGTAAGACTGGATGTAACTGGAAAGAAGTGACTGCAGAGCCGCCCTGTAGAAAGGGGTCTGGAGGTGCTGTTTGACAGCAGGCTCAATATGAGTCAGAAGTGTGCCCTGGCATCCAAGAGGCCAATAGGCATCCTGGGGTACATCAAACACATCAAAACCAGCTGGTCAAATCAATTAATCAATAATTACAATGGTAATTATCCTACTAAAGTTAGTAGTTGAGTCCTGTGTGCAGTTCTGGGCCCCACAAAACAAAAAGTATGTTGAGTTACTTGAATGCATCCAGGGAAGGGCAACTAAGGTGGTAAAAGGACTGGGAGGAATGTTTTGTGAGGAGCAGCTAAGGACTTTGAGTTTGTCTACTTTGGAGTACAGGAGGTTGAGGGATGACCTCATTGATCTCTACAGCTGCCTGAGGAGTGGAAGTGGAGATGGAGAAGCTGATCTCTTCTTCCTGGTATCCAGTGATAGGACATGTGGGAATGGTACAAAGCAGTGCCAGGGGAGGCTCAGATTAGACGTTAGGAAACATTTCTTTACTGAGAGGGCAGTCAAACACTGGAACAGGCTTCCTAAGAAGGTAGTTGCTGCCTGTGCCTATTCTATTCTTGTCTAGTCTATTCAACTCAACTCCATTGAGACGTGCAAGGTGCTTGTAGGCATGAGAATACCTTCTCCAGGAAATGGATCTCAAAGGTCCATTCTGCCCTCTGCTGCTTTTAATGGCCAGCTTGGCCATAGTCAGAACGAGACTAATGAGAAAGTCTCTTAGCTTTGTGAGGTATCAGATAAGAATTGTATAATCAAAAATATAAATGGAGAAGTAGTTGAATCTGGGGGAGCCAGAGAAAAGTCTTGGACCTAATATACTCAGTGTATATGTGAAACAAGATTTCCCTTGTGGTCTAGAAATCATTTGTTTAGATGACTCCTTCAGGTGCATGTGTACTTGGAATTTAGTGAAAAAAGCCTCCAGATTCTCTTGTGATAAAGGCTGATTTTATTAGTTTCACTATAAATTTTCAGTAATGCTTGGGTGGGATGGACAGAGTATATGAAACACTGGTACTTAGTGACAAATTTTAATTTGTGAATTGGAAGTGGAGAACTTGGATGTTGTTTACATGAAGGAGTGTCCTGAAGGCAGCACAAGAAACTCCTGACACAAATTTCAAAAGCTGAACACTAGAAAATAGGGGGAAGAAGAGGAAAAGGACTCTTCCCCAGGGTCTGACGTCCAACAGTCTTCCATGAAACAATGCTCTTTATAAACTTTAATGTAAAACTCTTGGATACATACAAAGCACTCATGGTCATATCACAGCTCTTGGAAGTACAAGAGGGCAGTATAGACCAATATATTTGAGGTTATGTTACCTGTACTGTACATTAGTCTCTGCAGGATCTGAAGGCTGTGACCTGACCGCTACATTAAACAGACTCTTCCTCTTCCAGTCAGTAACCAAGGCCACCTGCAATCTGCTATTCTGAAGATTTACAGAATTCTTACTCTAAAGTTTCAGTTGCCTTGGGAAATGCTTTCAAGTCCCACCTTTAAGTTTAGTCCATCTGGCTGAAAGAGGAGGACAAGTGACAGAAAGCTGGATGGATACTAAGAGTGGTGGATATGTACCATAAGGACATGGTACACTGGACAAAACACAGAGAAAAGGATCTACCTTGTCACCTCTTTAGAGATATTAGACCAAGAATTTAGACATAAGAACTAGGAGAAGCTTAAAATGGGAAGGAAGATTCTAAAAAGAATGGGTGCAGGGGCCTATCATCTAGGTGGGATATGAAAAGAAAGTGGGTGAGTAATAAAAACAGAGTTCCATAGGACTTCTTGTCTAACATAAGGGAAGGAGAATGTAATTTTATGTTGTCATAGTTCTGTCATTCCAAACTGAATTTTGTGACCTAATCCTAAAGCTAAAATGATTAGGTTGGTCCAAGTGGTTTACTCATCCAATATGTTTTGTCTGTGTTAGCTTCCTGCTCTTTAAATTTTGCTGACCGTTACCATGACAAAGATAAAAATTGGCAAAGCTGGAAAGTGTCTATTAACTTAATTTATGTGGCACTGTAAAAATTTCTTATAATTGCCTAGTTTGCCACCTTCACAGAAAAGCATAACAGTGCTATTGACAAGAGGCTTTGCATTTTCTTATATTATGTGAAAAATGTTCCCCTAAGTATGGGGAAGCTTAATAATGTAAGTGTTGCCAAATGCTACTGGAAAAAGTAGAGCAAATATAATTTTCCACAAGGGTAATGAGGCCTGATTAATAAAGTTGCAAAGCTGCCACTAGTAAGCCAAAAGAAAAAAATAGAGAAATAGATTTAGTGCCAGTGTTCCTACCTGCTGTTGACTGGGTTAGACTATAGTCTTGTCATGGACTTCTGTGCCATAATTTAATTATAGAATTTCATTATTTTTGGATAGTGTCATCCTTGGAGCGACATACTAATACATCATTGACTGTTGATGATCACTAATGATGAATCAAACTAATATATCATTAGCTCTGACACACAGGTGGCATTGCAGATTAATTTCAGAAGAGCGATGACCTGTGATGATGATGCATTACTGAAAGGATAATTTTGATAAGAATGGGTCTCACATCATTTTACATTCAAATGTAATTTAATTTACCTAAAGCTTAGTTAGCATAGCTTCAAATAATATAACTGAGTGACCAAAGCAAGGAAATCTGGGAAATCTGGGCAAACATGTAATACATGGGGGATAGACTATATAGTTAAGATGAAAAATGGTCTCAAATCACAGAGAAGCCGTAACTATTAAAGTAGTGAAATGCAAGGTTCCTTACAAGTATAGCATCACTGGAGAAAAAGTGTTATAACTATGCAAAAATAATGTAAAAATATTAAATCAAGCTTGACTTTCATTAACTGAAAATACAAAAGAAGGCAAAAACACAGAATATATTAAAAAACAGCAATAGAACAGAATATTTACCGTTAAAATTTTATTTAAATTTTGTAACTCAAATAGCTGTGATTGCTTGAGGAAATTTCAGAAAAATAGTGAAAACTACTTGCTTCTTTAAGCATTTTCCTCATGCTTCCTATATATTTTATGGGAGAATGGAATTTTGAATTTTGCAGAAACATATTATTTTATGGGTTCATTTTCCATTAGCTTCTTTTTCCATGCATCCACCCTTTTATCTGGATGGGTCAAGAGGGACTCATTAACTTTCATCTCCCCAGCAAAAATATATCTTTTCTATACAGATATTAGTTTTCTGAACTCCATTATCACAGTACAAAGCATCCATGGTTCCTCCACATCGTGTAAGTTATGTGCAGTTCTGGTCATTTTCTCTACAAAGAGAAAACTAGAAAAGGATGGCAAAAGAAGGTCAGCTTTATGATGACTTCTGTATGGGGGGAAACTTAGGCTGGTATTTGGAACACAGTACATTGACGTGGTTTAACCAGGAAGGGTCGCTGCCTGCCCCACACTCCACTCTCAGGTGGGGTGGGGAGAAGAAAATATAAACAAACAGGGCTCACAGGTTGAGACACGAGCAGTTTACAGGAATAGTAAGGGAGAAATAACACCAAACAACAACAGTACTAATGAAAGAATATATAAGGTAACAAGTGGTACATGGAACCGAACAGCTCACCACCTGACCGGCTTGTGAACCACGTTACCCAGCAGGCCCCTCTTCTCAGAACTTCTCTGTTTAAATACTGAGCATGACATCACGTGGTATGGAATACCATCAAGTGGTATGGAATACCTGCTTTGGCCCATCTGGGTCAGCTGCCCCAGCTACTCCCCTCCCAGTTCCCTGTGAACAATTAACTCTATCCTAACCAAACCCAGGATATAAAGAAATAGACAACTAGAAAGGAAGGAATGTTTGAAAAGCGGCACAGAAATAAAATTATGTACTATTTTTACCCAAAGAAGAAGAGAAGACGTGAAAAATTCTCAAGCATTATGTTTAAAACAAAGATAAAGAAGTATACTTTTCCAGATGAGTGATGAAACTGAACACCACAGTGTGCTATGGAGACCCAAAACAAGTGGGTTCACAAAAATTGTAAACAAATTGAACCTGAACTCAGCTTTTGGCCCAGGAAGTCTCTAATCTATTATTTTTTTTTTAAAGAAGAATTTATTCTAGTTATATTTCTGCCCTTAAGTATCTGTTACATTAATGTTGCTCAACAGAGTTTACTGGACTTCAGATCAGTCCTAGTAGTGACTCTCTTAAATAGCACAAGATTTCTAAGAGATCAGCCTTTGTCTTATACTGGTACTTCAGGAATCAGACAAGTGACTGGGATCAAGTCTGAAAACAATTAGACTCTCTTTTACCTAGTCCCATTCATAAATATCCGGGCACAAATTGCCAGGAGTTGATTTCAGTCTTTGTCTATCCTTTGTCATTAATTCTACATTACTTCATTGACATGATTTCTGTAACTTATTATGGTATGCTTGCTGTAGTAACCATTTACATTGTTTTCATGAACTGAATTCAGTGCTATGTGAGCTATTGAAAATAGATTGAATAATTGCCTTTAGATTGAGAAAGTAAGAACACGGTATGTGGGTCAATGATTTTTCTGTAATTGTCACGGAGGCTTACAAAATCTGATTAGGCAGGTGTTAAACTCAAAAAGGAACTTTATTTAAACCAAAATTGTTTGGCAGAAAACTAATTAGAAATGAGGCTCATCAAAATCATTTAACATGCTGACAACATAAACCACAAGTTCAGGATAACGTATGAGGAATTAATTACTGCACAGCCACCTTTAGAAAAAAGGATCCAAAATGTGCATAGTCACTCACCAATAGGATGAGGGCTCTAAACCTCAAGGAGTTACCTTGGACAGCATTCCAACCCAAGGGGAGAGTCCCTGACTGCAGCGCGCTGCTCCCAGGACCAACTCCATTTGACCTCCACCAGGGCTTCATTTATGCCCTAGCTGAGTCTGATATGTGTTCAGTTCTGATCAGCTGATGACCTCAGCTTCCTCACTCCTTGCCCAAGGTGTATATATGACTATAGTCACTGACCGAAGGTGTGTACGCGAGGGTTAGCACTCATCACTGTAAAGATGTGAAAGTAAGGACACGAAAAGTAAGGACACAGTGGTTCTAGTGCCCCTGGTCTTTTATCAGGGCGGGTGCACCTGCCACACTAACAAAAAGGCCTTTGTGAGGATTTTTTTCATTTAGATAAATAACCATCAGTATTTTTTAAAAAAATAATGTATATGTAAACTCAACAGAAATCAGAGATGATAAACAAAATCTTATTTTCTCTAAAACCTTCATACAGAAGAAAAAAGTTATACTACAGTAAAAGAAAATGACTGAAAAATGACATCGTGGGATTCCTTTTCTCATTTTTCAGTGGCTGAAGATTCAACTTAGTCACTTCTCAAACAAGAAACTTTTTTCTGCTACTGCCAGCTCGTGATCTGACAGAATGTACTTTCTTCTACAGAGAAGGGTCAGACAGTCACTAGTACAACCCCATATTCAGATTACAACCTGGGTGACATGAATTCAGCTATTCACATTTTTCCAGTTTCTTTCCTGAAGTGTCTGTTTGGTCCTAAAAAAGTTAAGGTCACTTCCCTCCCCTCTTCAATCTTCTTATGCTAAACTCAGTATCCAGGCTGAGTTACATGAGTTTATGTGAATTTACAAATTAATACATGGAAGAAACAGCTCTTTGAAATGAAGGTGCCTTTTGCAGTCACTTTTCTGGGGGGAGAATGAAACATGAAAAAAAGAAATACTGTAGAAGGAGCTGCAGAGTTGGGGAGCTTTTTTCTTTTTCTTTCTCAGATTGTACAGTTATTCTGTTAATTTATACTCTTGTATATAAGGATATATTAGCAGGTGAAATTTTCTCTATACTAATCATATTAACTTTCAGGAGTAGAATATGTAATTATTCTCTGTTATAGTGTTATTAAAATACTGGTTTAGATTCATTAATTCCAATGTTAAGGAAGAAGATCATGGTTCTATCTCAGAGAAGACATTTATTTCCTAATGTAATATCTGTGAGAGACTGAACTGAGGAACAAAATACCTGTGATACTTAAACATTCAAACATTCAAATTCACCTTTGTGTAAAAGTTCCAGTCCTTTGGAGAAGTCAGAGTTTGAAACAGTTCATATGTAATCCAGAAATCAGTTAAAAGTGTTAATGTATGCTAACTGATGCTGGCAATTATAATATGTAAGAGGAAAACAGTGGAATTGTGATCACTGACAGTGAAAATAATAATAATAAAAAATTCTTGCAACAGCTGACATAAAGTTGAAGAAAAATAAGTAGGATTCACACCATCCATAAAAGTGCACTAATAAAAAAACTGTAGCAGCAGAGAAAGAAATACACATCACTGGCCTCATCTCACCTGTATCTCCTGAAGTTTAACCTAATTGTACCTAATTAGTCTAACCTAATTATGTATGTTTCTTCTACAATAAATTACAAGTATTCATTCCAGGAAGCCATTACTCCTGCCTTAAGACAAGTAGTATAATTGATTCTTTGAAGAGTGGAATGTCTGTTAATATGAAAAGAACTAGGTTACCAGTCTAGACAAGTAAACTAGTTTTTTCATTATTAAAAATAGGTAAAACAGATCATGCTGCTGGGGTGGTAATCTATTCCACACCACTGACACCTAACTGTAGGGTTCTAAAGGCGGGTATCTATATAGGAGCTAAATGCCAAAACTCAGGAAATCCTGTCAGTATGGGAAATATAACTGAGAGAGAAGGCATCTGGCTAAACACAGGTGTCTCTTTTTAGAGTAAACTGGGTAGCTCTTCAGAATGTGAGGAGGTTCATTGATCAGAGGCTCCCTCACTGCCTGTGCTCCCTCTTGCACAGGCAGTGGAAGCAGGGAAAGGTATCCTAGGAAGAGTATACGGATGCTTCCCAGTTGTGTAGGGATGGGGTAAGGAAGGGCAAGGTGAAATTGGAGCTGACCTTGGCAAGGGGGTACAAAGAATAATAAGAAGGGCTTCTACAGGTATGTCAGCCAGAGAAGGAAGGTCAAAGAAAGCATAACCCCCCTCATAAGCAAGACTGGTAAACTGGTAACAACAGATCTGAGGGAACTGGCTGATGTAGTTGCCAAGTCACTCTCCATGATATTTGAAAAGTCATGACAGTCAGGTGAAGTCCCTGGTGACTGGAATAAGGGAAATATTTCATCCATTTTAAAAAAGAGTAGAAAGGAAGACCCTGGAAACTACTGACCAGTGCCTAGTAAGATTATGGAACAGATCCTCCTAGAAACTATGCTGAAGCACATGGAGGACAGGGAAGTGATTCAAGACAGCTAACATGGTTTCACTAAGGGAAAGTCCTGCCTGACCAACCTAATGGCCTTCTAGGATGGAGTGACTACATCAGTGGACAAGGGAAGAGCTATGGTTGTCATCTATATGGACTTCTGTAAGGCCTTTGTCAAAAGTCCCCCACAACATTCTTCTCTCTAAATTGGAGAGACATGGATTGATAGGTAGATGGTTTGGTGGATGAGGAATTGGTTGGATGGTTACATTCAGAGGGTAGTTGTCAACAGTTCAATGCTCAGATTGAATTCAGTTGAGTGGTGTCTTTCAAGGGTCTTTACTGGGACCAGTGTTATGTAATATTTTCATAAATGGCACAGTGAGATCAAGTGCACCCTCAGCAAGTTTGCAGATGACACCAATCTGAGTGGTACATTTGACAAGCAGCAGGGATAAAATGTCATCCAAAGGGACCTGGACAAACTCAAGAAGTGGGCCCATGTGAACTTCATGAGGTAAAACAAGGCCAAGTGCAAGGTTCAACACCTGGGTTGAGGTAATCCCCAGTATCAATACAAGCTGGGGTCTAAAGGGATTGAGATCATCCCTGCAGAGAAGGACTTGGGGGTAGTAGTGGATGAAAAGCTAGATATGAGCCACTGTGGCCAGCAATTTGAGGAAGGGGATTTTGCCCCTCTACTCTGCCCTGGTGAGATCCTACCTGGAGTACTGTGTCTAGCTCTGGTGTCCTTAGCACAAGAAACCCATGGACCTGTAGAAGCAGATCCAGTGGAGGGCTACAAACATTATCAGAGGGATGGAAGACCTCTTCTATGAAGAAAGGCAGAAAGAGTTGGGGTCATTCAGCCTGGAGAAGAGAAGGCTTCAGGGAGACCTTATTGTGGCCTTTCTATACCTAAAGGGGGCCTATAAGAAAGATGGGGACAAACTTTTTAGTAGGGCCTGTAGTAATGGACAAGGGGTGATGAATAAGGTAGATTTGGACCAGATATAAGGAAGAAACTTTTTACAATGAACATGGTGAAACACTGGAACAGGTTGCCCAGACAGGTGGTAGATGTCTCATCCCTGGAAACATTCAAAGTCAGATTGGATGGGGCTCTTGGTTTAAAGCTTTAGGTTGTGTGCAAAAGCCTGTTGTTTGCAGTCTGAGTTTAATATTAGTCATGGGGCCAATTCATCTGCTGAAATGCAGGTATCTACTGATATTGAAGATATCACAAGATTTCAAAGTCATTGACATCAGTCTATCAGATGCAGAGCAGAACCTAAAGGATGTCTACCCTTCTGGAGCAACAGCTGGATGTTAAGTGAAAATGACAGATCATTTAATCTCAAAAGAAACAGTAAAAAAGATTATAAGGATGACACTATTATCACCTGTTTCTGATTTTTCAATGTGAGTTATCTTTGACATGAGAGACCCATTTTCATGATGTCTAGCTAAAGCATGCTAACTTTGACTATAAACTGCAGACTGACATCTGAAAAAATGTGCAACCAAACAATTTTAATCACGTATTTACTTCCCCCTTATTCAAATATATCTCTCTTTCCTGATGACTGTGCATTCTGAGTGAAAAGTATACAAAATGAACTACATGAAAATGTAATTCAGTTCTTGCTGGAGATCTGATGGTCTAAGAAAGTAGAAAATTCTGATGTTAAATTAAGCCTTGCTGAATCTTGAGAACAGCTTTCCAAATATTTTCAGTTGGAATGCATTAGTACGATTATAGGTCAGAAAAAGTCTTCCAGACTAGACATCAGTAACCAGCTGTTGTACATGACTTTAGTTAAATGGAAGAAAATAAAAAGGGATATTGCAGAGCAATTTGGAATAATTTCAAGGAGCATTACCCATGAGATAAAATCACATATGAATTTAAAAAAAAATAACATGTACTGTACATTTATCAAACTCCCTCTTTGGTCAGGGAACTGAATTTTTGGAATAATAGCAAAATTAATTTCTTTGTCCTTTTCTTCCCTTTATTTTGTAGGAAGTTTTTCATTTTTATCTTTAGTGACTGTATAGAGTTAGAAAAAGCCTTCATGTGTGAAAGCAAATTTTATTGAGACTCAGCAGATGCTTTTTGGGTGGCTCCTTTCCATCCAGTAGTACATTCTCAAAGCTTTTATGATTAAATCTAAAATCCTGTTTGACATAGAAAAAAATGATTGAAATTTGAAAAATATATTTATAAAAAAGTTACCGCTATAATATAGCTCAGCATCAATCAAAGGCACAAAATAAGGTTAGACATTTACCTGTGTGGTCGTTTTACTCAGATAGCAGCTTGCTGCATCAGGAAAATCAAAATCTGCTTAAATCTTTTTCTGAGGTAGATGGTTCTCCTTGCAGAAAGACTTGGGAGGTTATAGAGAAGAAGAAAGTCTGGGACTCAGTGAATTTGATCAAGAAGAGCTCTGTCTACCATTCACAGCTGATAAATAGCATATATTCCATGTTATTTTTAAAGAATATATTTTTCATTAGAGACACCATTGATGGTCTCATTCTCCTTTCTGACTTCCTTGCACCTTGGCTCCAAAGTATTCTGTGCTGTTTTTGAGTTAAGAAGGGTTTCCATAGCGTTGACACAGTCAGAATGAAAGCAGAGTTTTTTGCAAACTGCAATAGTGGTCTCAAATACACTCCTCTGTTTTCTGACAGCTTGCACATGATGTTCTGCATTCCCAAACAAACAATTTTAAGCAATATGTAAGAATGGGAAGTTAAAGCTCTTTTGCTGTGTATTGCAAAGGGGGCACATCTTCAAATGTAATAGAAAGCAGCTGCTGGCTCATCATTTGGCACATAAGGACAGCCTGCTCCTATGCATTTAAGATTTCCTTATTGAAGAATGCCCAGCCTTCCTGTACTCCTTTTGATCTGCAGGACTGTCTCCCAAGAGACTTTATCAACCAGGCTCCTAAACAGGCTGAAGTCTGCCCCCCAGAAGTCCTGTTCTGCTGACCCCTTTCCTTACTTCTCCAAGAATCAAAAACTCTATCATTTCATGATCACTGCCCAAGATAGCCTCTTACCATCATATCCTCCATATATTCTTCTCTGTTCACAAACAATAGGTCCAGAGGAGTATCTTGCCTAGTTGGCTCACTCAGCACCTGTGTCAGGAAGTTATCTTCCACACACTCCAGGAATCTCCTTGATTTTCTCTCTTCTGTATTGTATTTCCAGCAGACATTTGGAAAGTTAAAGTGTTCCATGAGAACAAGGGCTGGCAATTGTGAGAGTTCTCCCAGCTGCTTACAGGATGTTTCATCCACCTCTTCATCCTGGTTGAGTGGTCTATAACACAATCCTACCATGATAGCTGCCTTGTTGACCTTCCTCCTATTTCTTATCCATAGACATTGAACCCTATCATCATCATTATTAAGCTCTTGACAATCAAAACACTCCCTAACATACAGGGCTACCCCATTGCCTCTCCTTCCTTGCTTATCCCTTCTAGAGATAATAAGCATCCACTGCAGCATTCCAGTTGTGTGAGTCACCCCACCATGTTTCCATGATGGCAATTATGTCATAGTTTACTTGCTGCACCATGACTTCTAGCTCCTCCTGTTTGTTGACCATGCTGCATGCACTGGAGTAGATACACTTCAGTTGGGCTATTGATCCTGGCACCTTTTTCAGGGGAGAGGTCCTAGTTCCCATGTGACCATACTCAGGTGTTTTTGTGGTTTCTAATGCATCAATAACCCTTCTGTTTTTGCTTTTGCATGGCTCTCTATCCCCTACCTTCACTTAGATGGGAGACCAAAGGACCTTGCTAACACCCTGTTCCTCAGTCATTGGGGTGCTGCCCCCAGGCTTGTCTGGTGAGCCTGGTTTTATCCCTTTCCTCCTTCAAATCTAGTTTAAAGATCTTTCAATGAGCCCTTTTAACTCCTGTGCAAGGATCCTTTTCCCCCTTTGAGACAGGTGTACCTCATCTGTCATCAGTAGCCCTGGTTTCATGTAGACTGACCAATAATTAAAAATCCCAAAATTTTGCCCATGGCATCAGGCTTGGAGCCAGGTATTCACCTGCTGGCTCTTCCTATTTCTTCCCTTGTCATTCCTGCAACTGGAGGGATAGAGAAGAACACTACTTGTGCTACTCATCCCTTAATCAGTCATCCCAAAGCCCTGAAGTCTCTCTTGATTGCCCTCAGACTTTTTTGTAACTTCATCGCCACCCACCTAAAAAAATCAGTAATGAATAGTAATCTGAGGGCTGTAAATGGTGGGAATAAAAATCTTTGAGGAACATCCTACAACAGAATATTCTATAGTGTTAAAGTAACTAAATTAAACAACATTCTCATTAAATGTTAATGAGAAGGATTTTCTCATTTGTGGGTTTAAAACTTAAAGTAACTGTTTAAGTCTCTTGAAACAAATAATCATTTAATATATAGATGTTTTTAATTGAAGGGTGGTAATTGCTTGGTGTAGCCCAGTACAAAATATTTGTCAGTTGCAGAATTTTACCTATGCTGGAGCTAGGCTCTGTAGGATCCTACTGTAACTGTGACAATGTTGATTCGTTTCTAATATTGATTAAAAAGATGATTAAGGATATTTTCAGCAAAATGAAATTAAAAGAGCAAAGATATTAGATTCTTCATAGATCAAGATTAATCATTAGATGCATTTCAATTAAAAATACAACAAATTTTCAAAGTTTTAAGCTTCACTTCGCAGCCTGGGGGTATGTGAATTCTTAAGGGGGCTTTTTGTTTGTTTCTTTTTTAATTAATTGGGTGTGGGGCACTGTGCTTCTGAATATATTTCTAATATCATAGCATTTTTTTTTTTCTCAATGTTTGCTAAATTGATCAATGGAAATGCCATAGAGTTATATTTTAATTTTGCTGTCTGAATATTTGTTTTAAAGGCAAAATATTATTCAGATGGTTAGAATTACTAAATGTTAGTGAAATGACTGTGGTCTTACATTTTTGAAGATACCTGACACTTAGCTTTTATAGCTGTTATGACTGAATCAGTAATGCACACAAGAATAATTGTTAACTGTCAAGAACACAATGTATTTCTAATCATATTCCATCAATGACATGTGTTTTACATTGTTAAATCATTTTGGCTGAAAAACAGAGGCTTACAATGGAATACAAAAACCCCGTTCTTTCAGTTTCTTTGCATTATTCATAAATGCAGTACCTTGTCAGCACTTAGAGTGTAATCAAAACATAAATGATGTACGAATATTTTGTGTTCAAACTGCAAGTAGGATGTTCCTAAGTTACACAATACATTGTATTGTCTTTTTTATAGTCAGTATAAATTTTTAACTATGTATGTCACAAGTTCAGTAAAAGTGAGACTGTCTACTGTTTCCTTTTTGTTTTCTTATTCAAAAGAATCAGTTGAAATAAAAAAAAAAAAAACACAACACAAAACACCCTGCAAAAAATATCAACAAGCTGTTTTTGTAATTTACCATTGTATCTCATTCACACTCATTATGCTGTTGCATGGCATAACTTGATATAATTTTCAAACTAACTTTCTTGAGAACTATTTTGTGTGTTTCAGAGATAAAAATAACATAATGAATAAATACAAAAATACCATTACAACTTTTTTTTTTTTTTTAATTTTTGGTACAGTGAAGAAAAAGAATTATGAAACACGAATTCTAGATTTTAGCAGCTTGGAGTGTCTGACTATGTATTGAAAGCTGAAGAAAAAAGAAGTCTATATTCTGGAGAAATTGTGAAGTAGAAAAGATAAAACAAGATTTAACATACTGTAATTCTGCAAAAAGAAAAAGAAGAAGAAAGAGAATGCAATGATTTAAAATTGAAAATGTAGGAAGATAAGTTAAAAATATTTTTATTGTCCCCTTTGATGGACAGATTACAGAAAAATATTCCTTCAAATAAACTGACCAGGCTTTCAGTGGCAACCTGTAACTAACACCTTACTTTCAGTATTTTCTTTAACTTTGTTTGGGGACACTTAAGTGTAATAAAATAAAATGTAACTAGGAATCTTAGAAACACCTTCAGCTTTAACTGAAGCTATAAAAGAAATTTGTAAGAAATTTGCCACTATGCATAAATTCAACAGAATGCACAAATTTTGCTGAATATTTTGCTTCATTGGGTTATGAGAATTAATTGGAATACTGGCTTTTTGAAAGCTTTTTGTGCTGGAATAAATATCATGCTTTACTGTACAAGCAAAAAGCTGAATCTGCTTTCAGTTGTGAAGTTTCGTAATTTGTAATGTTCACAGTTCAAAGTCTTTTCAAATTAAAATGACTATTAAATGTACCCTTGTTTCGTTTACTTCCTCACATTGAAGTGTTTTGGCAAAATATTTTATAATAAGTTTTGGAAATATACTTTATTCTGCAGGATAGACACTCAAATTTTAATCAGTTCCCTATTCCTAGCAACTGGAATATCCTGGAATCCAATGCTCTAAGTGTAAGATAACATCTTTTCTTAATCACAGCTTTTTAATAGTAATCTGACAAGCACACATATGTATATGAAATCTATATCTGGCTTTTTTAGTATTTTTTTTCAGTGTTAATTTTTCTTTATGGGTTTTGCCCGCATAGAACTAGATACTTTACACAGAACTACCAGATGCTTCACTATCTTACAAGTTCTCTGTCAAAATACAAGATAAATTTTGTCACTTGGTTTCAGATAGAAAGGTTAATTTGAAGCACTGTATTAAGTCAGCATGTGATATCATGAAAGCAACAGCCCAACTATTGTTGAGATTTTTTACAACAGATCAGGGAATAATGAAGTGATATTTTTTGGAACTGCTTGGGGAGCATCTCTGAAATATGAGATAATGTTTTCTAAATAAAATAATAGTAAGCAACTGGGACTGATCAGTCAGAAAGTCAAGTCAAGGTAATAATAATGAGTAAGAGTGAATGCAGGTTGCAAGGCAAGACACTGAGCAGCTAAGCACTTTGATTTAATAATAGAGAAATACAGGGAATAAGGACTTTCAATAGCTGAGTGATACAGCCAAGGATATAGACCATGAATAAAGTTTTATTCGCTGCTCTGATTTGCAGTGAATAGGCCCCCCAAAAATATGTTCTACTAGTCAATAATCAATACAATATTATGTTTAAATGCTTTGCTTACAGGAAAAGTCTTACCTAAGGAGCATTATACAATCTAGAATTTAGACTCCTTACTTTTATAGAACTATTGAATCATAGAATAGTTTGGGTTGGAAGGGGCTTTTGAAGAATATCTAGTCCAAGTCCTCTGACATGGGATTAGGCTTTCAGTTTAAAACCATTGCCCTTTGTCCTGTCACTACAGGCCTTGGTAGAAAGCTTCACTCCATCTTTCTTGTAGGCCTCCTTTACATATCAAAAGGCAACAGTTGGGTCTTCCTAGTGCCTCCTCATTTCCAGGATGAACAACCACAACTGGCTCATTCTTTCTTCATGGAAGAGGTGTCCCAGCTCTCATTCTTATGTCCCTCCTCTAGACCTACTCCAACAGATCCATGTCTTTCTTGTGTTGGAGATGCAGTACTCCAAGTGAGGTCTCATGAGAGTGGAGTAGAGAGGAAGAATCACCTCCCTTGACCTGCTGGCCATGCTTCTCTTTAGTTAGCCCAGAATATGATTGGCAAGTGTACATTGCTAGCTCATGTCTAATTTTTCATCCACCAGTATCCCCAAGTCCTTCATTGCAAGGCTGTTCTCAATCCATTCATCCCACAGCATGTAGTGGTGCTGGGGATGGTGCAGGACCTTTTACTTGGCCTTGTTGAACTTCAGAAGGTTCACATGGGCCATTTCTGGTTTTCACTTGGACTTTGAGCAATTGACCATAACTCATTGGATGCAGCCATTCAGCCAGTTCCTTATCCATGTAACAGTCCATTTGTCAAACCCATGTTTCTCCAATGTAGGAGCAAGAATATTGTGAAGAACTGTATCAAAGGCCTTTCAGAATTCTAGGTAGATGACATCCTGTCATGTCCCACCTCAGAGGTGGGAGGAGATAGACTAAGGTTCTGCAAATCCCCTTGGATTAAATTAAGGTGAAATGACACCAAACATCCAGTTAAATATTTTATGTATAACGGAAACAACCTGAACTTGGAAAATGTAAAAATATAGGCAACGTGGGTTTTTTATGGAAATGTCCACAAGAGGGAAAAGAGAGATGGGAAAGGAAAGAGATAAGGAAAGATATCACCACCCTTGGACCCTGTGATGATCTTGAGATGGGGCAACCCTCTGGTGGTGGGCGTGCACAAAGCTCCCTGAGTTTGTACCTTTTATATAATCCAAATCCTGCCCTTACAGAAAAGACTCACATAACTCTTGGTCTACTGCACAGGCACCATTGTGATGGGTGGTCATGGAGGATCTTTTTGGGTGGTTATGAGCCCCTTCTTTGAGTAAACTCTATATGACATTTTGCCATATACGGTGTTTTGCTCCGCATGTCAGGACACAGAACTGCCCATCCTCCAACATGCCTTCTGCAGGCCTAACCCTCTCCTCTTATCCTTGCTAAACAGAACTTGCAGAACCTATCTTTTGTTATGCAGAACTTGTTGCTGTGGAAAACTTGCAGAACATGTCTTGCTACGGTGTTTGAGACCTACATTACTCTTTCGGTCTCTCACACATCCATAGCTCTTCCCTTGTCCACTGATGTAGTCACTTCATCATAGAAGGCCACTAGATTAGTTGGACAAGATTTGACAATGGCGAAGCTATGTTGGCTGTCTCTAATTACATCCCTGTCTTCCATATGTTTTGACATATTTTCCAGGAGGATCTGGTGTATGAACTTACTGCACATGGAGGTGAGGTGAGGGCTGAAAGGATGAAAGCCTTACCTCACAGAGGTGAGGTGAGTGCTGGAGTAGTTTATGAAAGTGCTCCAGCTGTTATAAGAGCAAAAGACTATTTGGCACCGTGATCACTGTCACATTTTTTTGTGTTTGTCACCGTCAAAATTTTGGGTTTTTTGATAATGGGATGACCTACATGGCACCAGTTATGCTGGCATCAAACATGAGACACATTTCTTGAAGGGGGAAGAGGGTCTTTGCCCAAGAGATTGCAGGGCTGATTGACAGGGCTTTGAACTAGATGCGAAGGGGAAGGGTGATAATAATATCAAGACTGTGCGTGACAAGTAGCAGGGCAACACACCAGCGTTGCAGGGATGGGGTGATAGTAGGGGCCTTCAACTTGTTGTCTTGAGGAATGCAGTGGGCACTGCAGCACAAGCAAGGTCTTACAGAGACAAGCCAGAAGCTCCTGAGGTAATAGAAGCCAACAGGGTAGCTTCCATGAAACACATTGAGGGAGTAAAGGGGTGTCCATCTAAGAAGGTGACACGGCCACTAGCTCAGCTGAAGTGCCTTTACACCAAGGCAGGCAGCATGGGCAACAAACAGGAAGAGTTGGAAGTTACCATCCTACTAGAAAGCTATGACATAATGGCCATTACAGAAAGTTGGTGGAATGAATCACATGACTGGAGTGTGGCTACCAGCTGCTCAGAAGGAACAGGAGAAGAAGGAGGGGTGGAGGTGTTGCTCTCTATGTTAAGAAATAGAGTGTGAAGAGTTGTCCCTAAAGAACAGCCATGAGCAGGTTTAAAGCTTATGGGTAGGGAATTAGGGATCAAGACAACAGGGGAACCTTGTGGTTCATGTCTACTACAGGCCACCCCTATCAATGAAGCCTTCTTACGCCAACTCCAGGAGGCATCGAGCTCACAGGCTCTCATCCTGTTGGGGAATTTCAACCACCTTGACATCTGTTGGGAAAGTAACATAGCAAACTCTAGGCAATCCAAGAGACTCCTAGATTACAACTTTCTAACATAAGAAATAAACAGCCATATTCGAGGGGAAGCAATATTGGACCTGGTGGTCACCAATGTAAGTGAGCTCATCAGGGATGTCAAGACTGGAGGCAGTCTGGGCTGTAGTGATCATGCACTGGTGCAATTCACAGTCCTAAAGCACATTAATCATATGAGAAGCATAGTCAGGACCCTGAATTTCAGGAAAGCCAACATACAGCTCTTCAAGGAGTTAATCAATAAGACCCCCTGGAAAACAGACCTCCAGGATAAGGCAGCAGAACAGAGCTGTCAGATCTTTAAGGATGTTTTTCACAGAGCACAAAAGCTCTCAATTCCCAAGAGTAAGAAATCGGGAAAGGAAGGCAAGAGACTGGCATGGCTGAGTCAAGACCTGGTGGTCAAACTAAAAGGCAAGATGGAACTACACAAGTAGTGGAAGAAGGGACAGGTATCCTGGGAAGAGTACAAGGACATTGCCTGGTTGTAGCAAGGGATGCCAAGAAAAACAAGAAGAGATTCTACAGGTATGTAAACCAGAAAAGGAAGGTTAAAGAAAGCGTACCCCCCTGATGAGTAACAATGGTGATCTAGTAACAACAGATGAAAAGGCTGAGGTTCTCAACAGCTTTTTTGCCTCAGTCTTCACTGGCAACCTGTCTCCTCACAGCTCTCAAGTTGATGGGCCACAAGGCAGGGACCAGGGAGAAAAAGTCCCTCCCACTGAAAGTGAATCATAGAATCATAGAATAGTTTGGTTGGATGCTGAGGGCAATATTCGGGTGAGCGGGAAATGAGTCAATCACACATCCACGGGATGCAAATTCAATCCACTTTATTATCAGAAAGCTGCTTGTTATATACCCCTTTAAGTTCCGTATACGTGTCCACATACTACGAAGCTAATTACTATTGGTTAATAGCTACTATTCACACATTGACCTCTCAGTCCCACTGGCTCGTTCTTATCTTGGTTCAGGTTCACTTCCTCGACGTAATATCCTGTTTTCCAGCTCGCATCCATCTTTTTCAATTGCTGTTTATCACTTTGCCACGTAGTCACATTCTTTACTGTAGCTTATCTTTTCTGGCACGTAACTGAGAGCAGCCTAACTGCGGCCTAGCCAGTATCACAGTCATGCAATACCACTAAGGCCCCAACAGTTGGAAAAGATAATTGCAATCATCTAGTCCAACTGTAAACCTAGCATTGCCAAGTTCACCACTAAAGCATGTCCCCAGGTACCACATCTACACATCCTTTAAAGACCTCCAGGGATGGTGATTCCACCAATTCCCTGGGCAACCTGTTTCAATACTTGACAACCCTTTCAGTGAAGATTTTTTTTCCTAATATCCAATCAAAACTGTCCTGACACAACTTAAGGCTGTTCCCTTTTGTCCTATCACTTGTTATTTGGGAGAAGAGACCAACACTCATCTCACCACAATCTCCTTTCAGGTAGTTGTAGAGAGCAATAAGGTCTCCCCTCAGCCTCCTCTTCTCCAGACTAAACAATGCCACTTCCCTCAGCTACTCTTCATAAGACTTGTTCTCCAGGCCCTCCATCAGCTTTGTTGTCCTCTGGACACGCTCCAGCAACTCAATGTCCTTCTTGTAGTGAGTGGCCCCAAACTGAGTACCCCACAGTACTCAAGGTGTGGTCTCACCAGTGCCGAGTACAGAGGGACAATCACTTCCCTAGTCCTGCTGACTACACTATTTCTGATACAGGTCAGGATGCTGTTGGTCTTCGTGGCCACTTGGGCACACTGCTGGCTGATGTTCAGCCAGTTGTTGACCAACACCTCCAGGTCCTTTTCTGGCAGGCAGCTTTCCAGCCACTCCTCCCCAAGCCTGTAGCATTGCATGGAGTTGTGACCAAAGTGCGGGACCTGGCACTTGGCCTTGTTGCACCTGACACAATTGGCCTCAGCCCATTGATCCAGCCTGTCCAGATCCCTTTGCAGAGCCCTCCTACCCTCAAGCAGATCAACACTCCTGCCCAGCTTGGTGTCATCTGCAAATTTACTGAGGGTGCACTCAATCCCCTCATCCAGATCATTGATAAAGATATTAAAAAGAGCTGTCCACAGAACAGAGCCCTGGGGAAAATTGCTGGTGACCAGCCACCAAGTGGATTTAGCTCCATTCACCACAACTCTCTGGGCTTGGCCACGCAGACACTTTTTTACCCAGTGAGAATATACCTGTCTAAGCCTTGAGCCACCAGCTTCTCTAGGAGAATGCTGTGGGAGGTAATGTCAAAGGCCTTCCTAAAGTTCAGGTATACAAAATCCACATTCTTAGCCTCATATACTAGGCAGGTCACCTGATCATACCAGGAGATCAGGTTGGTCAAGCAGGACCTGCCTTTCATGAGCCCATGCTGGCCGGGCCTGATTTCCTGGTTGTCCTGCATATGCCACATGAGCGCACTCAAGATGAACCACTCCATGATCTTTCCCAGTACCAAGGTCAGACTGACAGGTTCATAGTTACCTGGGTCCTCCTTCTGGCCCTTCTTGTAGATGGGTGTCACACTGGCAAACCTTCAGTCTTCCTGGACCTCCCCTGTTAGCCAAGACTGTTGATAAATGATGGAGAGTGGTTGGCAAATTCCTCCACCAGCTCTCTCAGTACTCTTGGATGGATCTCATCTGGCCCCATAGACTTGTGAGTGTTCAGGTGGTGTAGCAGGTCATAAACAGCTTCCTCCTGAATTATGAGGGTTTATTCTGTTCTCCATCCCCATCTTGCAGCTCAGAGGGCTGAATACCCTCAGGATAACTGGTCTGGCTATTAAAGACTAAAGCAAAGAAGGCATTAAGTACCTCAGCCTTTTCCTCATCCTTGGTGGTAATGCCCTCTGAATCCAATAAAGGATGGAGATTCTCCTTGCCTCTCTTTCTTTTGTTAATGTATTTGTAAAAACCACTTTTTGTTATCTCTAGCAACAGTAGTGGCCAGATTGAGTTCTAGCTGGGCTTTTGCCTTTCTAATTTTCTCTCTGCATAACCTAATGAGATCCGTGTACTCCTCTTGAGTTGCTTGCCCCTTCCTCCACAGATGGTAAACTCTTTTTTTTTTTTTTTTCCTGAGTCCCAGCAGGAGCTCCCTCTTTAGCCAGGCCGGTCGTCTTCCCCCCGCAGTTCGTCTTGCAGCACATGGGTACAATCTCCTCCTGTGGCTTTAAGACTTCCTTCTTGAAGAATGTCCAGGCCTCCTGGACCCCTCAGGACTGTCTCCCAAGGAACCCTCTCAACCAGTGTCCTGAACAGGTCAAAGTTTGCCCTCTAGACATCCATGATAGTGGTCTTGCTAATCCCTCTCCTTACTTCACCAACAATCAAAAACTTTACCATTTTATGGTCACTAAGCCCAAGATGGCTTCTGACCACCACATCTGCCACCAGTCCTTCTCTGTCGGTAAGCAGCAGGTCAAGAAAAGCACGTTCCCTGGTGGGCTAACTTGCCAGCTGTGCCAGGAAGTTATTTTCCACACACTCCAGGAACCTCCTATACTGTTCTCCCTCTGCTGTGTTGCATTTCCTGCAGACATCCAGTAAGTTGAAGTCCCCTATGAGAACAAGGGTTAGCAATTGTGAGACTTTTGCCAGCTGCTTGTAGAACACTTCATCTGCCTTTATATCGTGGCTGGGTGGTCTATA
Source organism: Caprimulgus europaeus (assembly GCA_907165065.1). The sequence goes on along the minus strand of OU015523.1, from coordinate 85,292,094 downwards.
ACAGACTCCCAACAGGATATCTTCTTTATTGGCCTTCCCCTTCATTCTTACCCATAAGCACTCAACCTCATCATCACAAACTTCAAGCTTTATACAATCAAAACACTCCCTAATATAGAGAGCCACCCCACCACCTTCCCTTCTTTGCCTGTTCCTCCTGAAGAGCTTATAACCATCCATTGCAGCACTCCAGTCATGAGAGTCATCCCACCACTGTAAGCCACGGAGGAACTATGCGAGCCGACTCAATGTGAGTGATAAGGCATAGTTCTGTTTATTACTCTCATTCAGTCATATTTATACAGGCTACGATAATTATTCCTACTTGTCCCTAGCTAATTGTCTTAAGCTCTAAACATTACATTTACATGGTCCTCCTACTTGCGGTTCAACAACAAAGCATTCCCTACATCCTTCACACACTTACTTTCTCAAGGTTGTTTACCAGATTTGAGATAAAAGTCGCAGTCGGTGTCCGTTTTCAGTACTTTTCCACTGCGGCCTGCTAAATGTCAGACAGGCTGCTCGTACAACCATTTTGCCTTGCTCTCTGAGCCATTCTCTAACACACCACATTTCTGTGATTGTGACTATGTCATAGCTACCCTGCTGCACAATGGCTTCCAGCTCCTCCTGCTTATTACCCATGCTGCTTGTATTGGTATAAATGCACTTGAGTTGGGCTATAGCTTTCACCCCCAGCATTGGAATACTGCCCCTGGGCTCATCTCTACTGAGCCTAGTTTTATCCCATTCCCTCTTCAAACCTAGTTTAAAGCCCTCCCAATGAGCCCCTCAAGCTCATGAGCAAGAATCCTTTTCCTTCTTTGAGACAGCAGAAATCCATCAGACTCAGTGCTGTGAAAACCTCCTCATGATCAGACACCAAAATTCTGCCAATGAAAGCAGAAGATAAAGGTTTGTGACCACCTGAGGAACCTGAACATACATGAGTCCATGAGACCTGATGAGATGCATCCCAGAGTCCTGAGGGAATGGGCTGACGTGCTTGCCAAGCCACTCTCCATGATATTTGAAAAGTCATAGTAGTCAGATGAAATCCCTAGTGACTGGAAGAAAGGAAACTTCATACCCATTTTTTATAAAGGATAGAAAGGAAAACCCTGGGAACTACTGACCAGTCAACCTCACCTCTGTGCCTGGGAAGATCATGGAGCAGATCCTCCTAGAAGCTATGCTGAAGCACATGGAGGACAGGGAGGTGATTCGAGACAGCCAGCATGGCTTTACTAGGGGCAGGTCCTGCCTGACCAATCTAGCGGCTTTCTGCAATGGAGTAACTGCATTAGTGGACAGGGAAGAGCTATGGATGTCGTCTATCTGGATTTCTGCAAGGCCTTTGACACAGTCCCCCACAACATCCTCATGAGGTTCACCTGGGCCTGCTTCTCCAGCCTGTCCAGGTCCCTCTGGATGGCATCCTATCCTTCTGGCACATTGACTGCAGCACCCAATTTGGTATTGTTGGTAAACTTGCTGAGAGTGCACTCAATCCCACTGTCAAAATAACTAATGAAGATATTAAACATCACTGGCCCCCGTACGGACCCTTGAGGGACATCGCTTGTCATTGTCTTCCATCTGTACATTGAGCTATTGACTTCTACCTTCTGGATGCAACCATTCATCCAATTTCTTATCCACTGAACAGTCCACCTGTCAAATCTGTTTCTCCTCAGTTTAGAGAGAAGGATGTTGTGGGGGACTATGACAAAGGCCTTGTAGAAATTCAGATAGATGACATCCATAGCACAGGTGCTATTCCCTTGCCTGTGCTGGGTGACTCCTGAGGTGACTGTAAGGCTGTGGCTGTGGTCACAGCGGCCTCTGCAATGGCCATGCCGTGCCAGCTGCCGTGTGTCAGCAGCTCTGGCTGGAGCTCTGGGAGGGGTGGCTGGGGCACCCTCTCTGCCCGTGCTTTGGCCTCGGCTGATTTTGCTGCAATTCTGCCGCTTCAGGAGAGGTCCCCCAGTACAATTCCCTGCTCCAGAGCCCTTCGCCTCAGTGGCTTCGCTGAAATGGCGGTTACACAGACTTTTAAACTGCCGCCATCACTCGGCCACTCGGCTCTGCCCCTGCTGAGTCAGAGCTGCCGTGTGTGTCAGCAGCTCTCACTTGCTGCTCTGGGAGGGGGGGGCTCTGTCCCACATGACATTCTTATCTCTCAGTTGGAGAGACATCAACTTGATGGGTGCACTACTCAGTGGATAAGGAACTGGCTGGACAGTCTCACTCAAAGTGTTGCTGTCAACAGTGCAATGTCCAAGTGAAGACAGGTGACAAGTGGCATTCCTCAGGGGTCAGTATTGGGACCAACCCTGTTTAACAATGGGATTTGAGTGCAGCCTCAGCAATTTATCCACGACACCAAGGTGTGCAGTTGCATCAACACGCTGGAGGGACAGGATGCCATTCAGAGTGACCTGACAGGCTTGAGAGGTGGGCCCATTCAAACTGCATGGAGTTCAAACAGGCCAAGTGCAAGATCCTGCACCTGGGTAGGGGCAACTCCAAGCACAAATACAGAGTGGGCAGAGAATAGATCAAAAGTAGCCCTGTGGAGGACTTGGGGGCATTGGTTGATGAGAAGCTAAATGTGACCCGACAATGTGTGCTTGCAGCCCAGAAAGAAAACTGTATCCTGGGCTGCATCAAAAGAAACATGGCCACCAGGTCAAGGAAGGTGATTCTGCCTCTCTACTCCACTCTAGTGTGACCTCACCTGGAGTAATGCATTTAGTTCTGTGGCCCCCAACATAAGGGCAAGTCCAGAGGAGGGCCATACGGATGATCAGAGGGCTGGAGCATTTCTCGTATGAGGACAAGCTGAGAGAGTTGGAGTTGTTCAGCCTGGAGGAGAGAAGGTTCTGGGGATACCTCTCCTAAAATGGCATAGATTATCTCTCCAAGCAAAAAAGACTGTGACTGTCATTGGGTTTTTTTTTTTCCTGACTATATATATATGGTTTTTTTTGTTTGTTTTTTTTTTTTTTTTTTAGCAGTCATTCTCAGTGTTTGAAACAGTGTTTGCACTCACAGCTCATTCAGCATGGGACGTCCAACCTGATTTTTGCTGTTGATATTACTGCTTTTTATGTTTTTATGGAAAGCTGCTGCAAAGATTTATGATGGATTATGAAGGCAAAAACTAAAAAAGGATAAGGAAGCAAACACCCATCTGTGACAAATCAACAGGAATAAAAGAGAGAATTATGTAAAAATTGAGTTTGATCTCTTGCAGGTCTCAACTGCAGAGGACTTGGAGTTCATGAAGGCCTAAACTCAACGTTTGCCATCAGCATCTTGCACTGGGTGCTCAGGTCATTCTGTTGCAGTTCTCAGCTGGAAGGCTGCATGTGCTGATGAGCTAGCGAGAAGCAAGTTAGAGTGTATCAAGTCAGAAGTATGCACATTACTGAGTAGGAACTACAGCAGGCAACCAATGAGAACTAGGCAGTATCTCTGTATGGTCCCTTATCCCTATATATTACCTTCAGCAACTCCTCCCCCTCACCATTCCTTTTCTCCCATAAGTGATAAAAAAAATAAATCCTCAGAAGATTTTGGTCATTATAGCAGGAATATGTTTTTCCCATAGACCCATGAATAAAACCTACAGAAGCCTTGAATGTGGTTTTCATTTTCCTTTTGGAGACTGATCAAGTGAGAATTGAATATCACAACCCCAAATTAAAGACCTTTATCACAAACTTCACATATGCATACAGATGGGGTTCATGGGAAGAGTAGGAATGACCAAGTAGTTGAGATAGCTTCTTGATAGTATCGGTCATACTGACAACCTTACACTTAGCTTTGGGTTATTTGCTTTGTTTACTTTCACTGTGGTAACCATGTTTAATGGAAACATCCTTTTTCAGCATAAGGCACTGATTTTCAATAGTCTTAACAAAAAGCAAAATTTGTAAGTTTCTATATGTTAAAGAAGTTTGTGTCAGCTTCTTATTTCTTCATTAATAGCACTGCATCTTTCTGCAATGTTGCCTTTAAATTGAAAATATTGCATTTCACACTGCTTTTCTATTATTTAGAAAATCCTTACAAGGTGATTTTACCAATGCCCCATGAACACATCATAATGGCTACTACAGTTGGGACTGTGCTCCTAGTTTGAGCAGCAAAATTAAGGATGATGTTCAGATTGGGTGCATTAGATGGGTAGCAGGAAAGATTAAAGTCTGTTTTGAGGTTGGATATCTCTGAATAGTAGATCATGTTTGAATCTATACCTTGTGCTGGAATGGAAAGAAAAGATTTGGTTGGGGGATGGACATTTTTTAGTGTAATTTTTAAAATAAAGCTTTGGTTCTTTTACAAGAGTGTTTGAGCCAAGGATCAAAGCTATATACAGAAGCAAAAATGACACCCTGTACTTCTACAGTAGGAGAATTAGTGGATGACTTTGCTTTGACCTATTCTCTAGATGTGCACTGAGTAAATAACGATGATCTAAGGTGATTTTTCCATCCAAACAGAAACACTGGATACACTGCTCATTCATCACTGCCTCTAAATACATTCAGAGAAAGTGGACAACACCTCCTTTCTATACTCCTCTTCCTTAGCATTAGCTACAGTGTATAAAACACAGTATGACAAATTTGTCCTCTAACTCATTGTGCAGGCAGTAATCAATTTTAATTTCTTTCTCTTTCTTCACTGGCGTGAATCTCCTTAAGATTTACAGTATTAAACTGGACCATAAATAAATGTGTGTCTGCTTGGGAGTTTTAAACTGTCCAATGTATGTCTATCTGAAGTTTTTTGTCATTATTGCCATGTACTTTACTCCATGCATCTGTCTGTTTCCTTTTTGTCAGGAGTTAATCTCAGCTGAATGAAATGTCAGACCTGAATACAAGCTCCCTCTGAAAAATAATTCAATTTATTAAGTCTTATCATTCCCTCAGGACACCATATTTCCAAGCTATTTTGAATGTATCAAAAGTACATTTGAAGCAAACAACTGTACAATTGTTCACAAAAATTTATGTACAATAAATTCTTTTTTAAATTCACCTATAATGGCATTTTGCTGTATGATTTTTTTATGTTTGTTTCTAGCTTTAATCTTTTGGGTTAATTATCTTTAATAGGTTTTTTAATACCTAACCTACCAATAGCAGCATGTAGTTTTCAGTTAATTTTATACATTTCTGTTTGTGAGAAATGTAGTGTGAACTATATAGCTGACTCAAGTAGCCCAGTATCTTTATCCTTAGGTGAGGGCACAGATATGTAAATTGGGAATGAGGAGAGGGGAAAGTCCTGTAAAAATGGAAGACTAACATAGCTTAAAATGTCCATCAATTCCATTCACCGTATCAATTTGAGCTAATGAGTCTTGACATTTCTTTACAAGTACACTCAATATATTTTAGTAAGATGTGGACAGGTATGTCCCCAGAGAATAAATTCAGTTCAGTGTGTTTTAGGGTATTTTTTAAGGTTATAAACACATAGAATGAGGAAAATCTTTCTCACCCAGTACGCACCCTATATGATCATACAGACAAAAAATGTTAAAGTCTACCCAGCCTTCTATTAAAGTGAAAATATTGTCCAAGATAATCTAAATAGTCACATCAGTAAAACCATTCCTCAAATCCCTTGTTAATCCTTTACTTCTCAGCAACCCTTCCAGAAAACAGGGACTTAGTTGCAGGCTGTTTATAAAATATCATAGAATATATTTATATAGCTTGCCCAAATATTAATTGATTACCAGGGAGTTAACCAATGGCACTTTAGCTAATGGTAATTCTTTACTAACTGAATCATAAAGTATGTTAGAGACTTGTTAGATTTATTCAATGAAGTCTATTAGTAAACTACTAATAACTTAGCACATTTCGTAGAAAAGAGAAGGCATTATTAACACAAAATAAAAAGAAATAAGAAGAATCAATTGAATTTCCTTATCATGCTTTAGGCTTGAATTTTCTGATAACAATATTGATGTAATTTTGTATTTCCAAAGTCAATGCCCAAAAAAGAGTTTCTTGTGGAAAATAAGTTTTCTGAATCTATGAGACCTACTGTGTATTTGGTTTTATTCTCCTGAGGAGGTTTTAATTACTTGAGGTATTCGCTTGTTCTTTCATAAGATTGCCTATAACTATAATGCATGTGTATAAGCATTTATGTGTATAACATAAAAATAAAGTATGTCTACTTAATCTTTATATCATTTAACCGCATTGATTGTGAACTTATTTTACAGTTAGTGACCTTCAGTTGCTCCTGTAGAAGACCATAAGCACCATGTGAAACTTCACTTAAATGCATTGTTATGAGGCAAGTTGATCTCATTTTACCAGAACCTCCACTGTGCTGGTTTTTTTGTAAGCAAAACCATTGAGAGGCCTGTGGTCCTCTAAAGCAGAATTTGAAGGTCAGATACAATACCATAGACTATCTCAGATAACACTAGGCAGCCCTAGTGCCAAGGGTTCAGCAGCCACTCACTGTAAAAGGAGTCAGATAGCTATGGTTTCAGCTCACTTGCCCATTGTTTGGTGTCTAAAACCTTCTGAGATGCTTGTCCTCAGAAATGCACCTGTCCTCCAGCTATGTGTCACACCTACTTGTTCCACAGGGATGTCTCTGCTACCCTCAGGCATCTCAATGCTGCTGGGCACCTACCTGTGGGTAACTCAATTCACAACCTGCCTTAGATGTGTAGCACGTATTTTAAGTTAGACCTGAATCTCACCAATACGGATTCAGTGAGCTGTTTACACTATGAAAATTAACATTATTTACTCCTTCAAGTCTCAGGAGAAGCAATGTATTTTGGGAGGAAAGAATTTCACAGAAGAGAGGAAAGTTTGTAAGTATCACAGTTTGAATGAAATGATTTTTTGTCTTTCATACTGCTTTCCCCATTGCAGATGGATTTATTATTTGTTTTGTCCTTATTGGACAATTTCAATAATTTTATTTGGTGAGAAGAAGCCATTGTTTCTACCAGAAATATGTCAAGCAATGTGTACACAGTATCAAAATAAAAATCTCCTTCTTTTACTATTTAAGGCATCAGCAGCAGGAAAATGTCTGGCTTTTACCTTCCCTTAAAAAAAAAAAAAAAACAAACCAAAACCAAAACCAAGCAAAAGCCAGACAGCATACGCCCAAACTTATTTAGTGTTTTCTGAAATCTAGGCAATGCAGCTGAGCAGAAAGATTCAAATACCTCATCTAAGCTTAAAGTTACTTAAGCATAACAAATATAACTTTTTTTTTCAGGATTCTTCTTTTTCTCATCTTCATTTTTCATCAGCCAAAAGAGTGTTTTCTCATAATTAATCCACATGACTCCTTAAGATTTCTTTTATTCCGAAGAGTCCAGATAGTCCTTATCTCAATAGACAGACATATTTCCAAACCACTTACTAAACTCACTACCTATTACACAGAAAATACAATTCTGTTAACCTTTTACTCAGATACCTTGTTCTTATCTAAAGCCATCTATCTACAAATGTATAAGGACAGAACATTTCCTCAGTAATATAGCTTATTGCAGCAATCAAGAATAAAACAGGCTTCCTGACAGAGGATGTTGAGCATCTTGCTTTCCTAAAAATAAAACATCTCTAGCTCATCTCTGCTCTGGATGAAAACTGAAGGAAAAGATAAGTTTCACTTAAAGTATTGCAGGAAAACTGATAGCTAATTAGTAGGCTTGCCCCTGTGGCCTTACTGTTTGAGTTATATAATAGTCTCTACACAATGAAAGACTTATTAAATAATTCCCAATTTCCTTCATGACAGTAAGTTGAATGTCTTTTCTTTTTTCTTTTGGTTATGTTATTCCAGTGTTGGTGATCCAGCTAACCCCTGGGCAACTTAATAGCAGTGAATCATATTTTTTGTCATTATAGTTCCTGCTAATCTTACTGTAATAATTTTTTCTGTATTTGGAGATTGAAAGATGGGCTATAGCCATCACCCTTTATAAAGGGGACAATTACTTATATGTCCTTCCTTGTTAAAGTTGATCAGAGCATGTGCCGATATACACAAAGGTATGTTCTACAGATGCTTCACTGAAAAAGCTTGCTGCTACCCACTGATGTCAAGGATGACAATCCACAACTTCTCAACTTTAACTTTTATTATTAGCTTTCATGTGATTATAAAGACTTAATTTTACAAAGAACATTTTCCTACAAAGAAGACAACATATAACACATCAATTCATCTGAGTTATCCTTTTACAGATTAATTTTGAGCTTTCATCATTGGTTTGGTTAAAATTATTTTAATTTTATTAGACCTTCTTTCTTCATATAACAGAAACATCTGTCAATAAGTCAATTAAAAAGAATGTGACAGAGTTTCTTCATATGATGTGATTCTATATTTTTAATATCTTCTGCATAAAACGGAGTTATGATTGTCCAAATTTCTCCCTTTTTTTATTTCAAGCCTTTAAGCAAATTTCAGCAAGTCTTTTTCAACCTGCTGCTTGAGACAGCAAGAAACTGACTTTATTATCCAAAACTATATTATGCAGCCTGATAAATTCCTGTGTAGACACAGCTACAGGCAAATAACTGCCAGTGATCCTGTTAAGTAACACAGTTTATCAGAAGGAGGTTGATAACTCTTTCCATATTACTGAAATCAATAATAAATCAAAGTAGGGTCCCTGATTATTGTGATTTTGAAGGTCCTGAATGGATGAACAATTACCCTAAAATGTAAATTCAGCCATGTGAGGTTTAAGTAGTAGTAAATGAGCAAATGCTATATGGTAGTCTGTCTATGAGAAAGTTTATTTTCACATGTATATCTATATTTCTAAAGATATACATGAAAATAAATTTAAACAGTGCAGTAAACAATATACTGGGAAAAAAGGGATTGCCTGTTTCACTTTTTCCTGTGATTTCTAGTTATCAGGTTGTAATAGATGGACAAACAGATCAAATGGATGAACTTTATAGAATAAATTATTCCATATTCTACCAGTAATAATTTTGAAAAATCCTTTCCACTTATTCTGTGAAAAGCTTTTGTGAGAGAAACAGAGGTGCAACAAATATTTTTGTTCTACCTTTTGCACTCTAGTTTTTATATACAAATATACATACACACACACACATACACACAGAGAGAGAAACAATTCTCCACTGAATTATAAGTAAATTTTTTTTAGCTACAGCTTCAATACACAAATTTAATTAATCCAAGCAAAGATTATTCTGAAGTAACAATCAGGAGATTTCTCTATGTTTGTCATGTTTTTCAGTTCCTTGATTTTGAATAAAGGAACTGAAGCATTACAGAATTATTTCTTTCCAGTTATTAACTCATTTCTATGCTGGACTCAGCATTCAAGGATCATTCCTAAAAACTAGTTAGTGAACTGATGTATGAAATCTTATGTTTTGTCTGCCAACTGTGTGGAACAACTGCTGCTTAGAGGTAGAAAGAGTCATAAAGCAAATGTGACATTAATGGTGTGTATGTTTTTTACATTGTATTTACTGAAAAACAAGTTTTTCTCTCAGTCACTTCTGCTTCCACTTGTTTTCATTATATTGCATTTTTTTCTTTATATGCAATACTTATTAATATCCAAGAAAAACCCAATGACTGCATTTAACTCAGAATCATTCTCACTTAAATTTTTGTTTACATAAAATCCTATAACTAGATACCTAATTTTTAGATTGCTGCAACACCTTTGTGTGTGCTTGGGTCCATTGTTTATTAGTCTTCAAACTAAAGAATAATGGGGGGGTGGGGGGCGGGGTTGATATTTTTGTTTGTTTGATTTTGTATATCCTGCAAAAATTTCAGTAATCTAAACTGTGGTGGGTTGACCTCAGCTGGCCACCAGGTGCCCACCAAGCTGCTCTGTTACTCTGCTCTACAGTAGGACATGGAAGGAGAAAATAAGATTAAAAAAACAAACAAACAAACAAAAAAACCCCAAAACCCCAAACCTCATAGGTTCAGATAAAGGCAGTTTAATAGAAGCAAAAAGCAGAAGCTAAAGATAAACAAAATATTTATTCTTTTCTTCCCATCAGCGGGTGATGTCCAGCCACTTCCTGGGAAACAGGGCTTCAATACACATAGTGGTTAATCCAGATGCCAAACGTCGTAAATAATGAATGTCCCAGTTTCCTCCTCCTTTCTCCTACCTCTGTGGCTGAGCAGACACCATATGGTATGGAATATCCCTTTGGTCAGTTTGGGTCAGCTGTCCTGCATATGTCTCCTCCCAAGCTCTTGCTCAATGGTGAGGGGTGGAATGTTGGAGAGACAGCCTGGATGTGGTGCAAGCATGACTCATCAGTAACCAACACACTGGTGTGTTATCAACACCTTTCTAGCTACCAATACGAAACACAGTACTACAAGAGCTGCTATGGGGAAATTTAACTCCATCTCAGACAGATTCAATACATAAACATATTGTCTTTTATCTCTACCTACTGTGTCTGTCAGAAACAGATGCAGTTTATCATGGCATATCATCATTTAGGTGATTCTCCCCCTCTACTCCACTCTCGTAAGGCTCCACCTGGAGTACTGCATCCAGTTCTGGAGCCCTCAACACAAGAGAGACATGGATCAATTAGAACAAGTCCAGAGGAGGGCCATGAGGATGATCCAAGGGCTGGGGCACCTCTCCTATGAGGACAGGCTGAAAGAGTTGGGGCTGTTCAGCCTGGAGAAGAGACGGCTCCAGGGAGATCTTACAGAGGCCTTCCAATACCTGAAGGGAGCCTACAGGAAAGCTGGGGAGGGACTTTTCATAAGGGCAGTTAATGACAGGACAAGGGGAAATGGCTTTAAACTGGAAGAGGGTAGGTTTAGATTAGATATTAGGAAGAAATTCTTCACTGTGAGGGTGGTGAGACACTGGAACAGGTTGCCCAGAGAAGTTGTGGATGCCCCCTCCCTGGAAGTGTTTAAGGCCAGGCTGGATGAGGCTTTGAGCAACATGGTCTAGTAGAAGGTGTCCCTGCTGATGGCAGGGGGGTTGGAACTAGATGATCTTTAAGGTCCCTTCCAACCCAAACCATTCTATGATTCTATGATCATAGAAGAGAGAATAGGAGTAAGCCAAAACACGACATGACCATGACAAATTTGTTAGTGGAGAAAAATATACTGTAATCAAAGTATTCAAAATATTGATGGCTAATTCTATATATTTCCTTTCAGCCTCTTTTCTTAATTAGTGAAACATAAAAGGACACTATTTGTATTTAATTGTATTTTGCTGACATAGAATACTGCAATAATTGCAGACTTTTGGTACTTTAAAAACTAAAAAGGACAAAAATGTGCTTCCAGTGTGTACTGCAAAGGCATCTGTTAACCATTACTTCTGAAAACTGTTAACATTACCAGATTAGAAATAAGTCAAGTTTAGTGCATGCTGTCCAGGTAGAGCTGTAGAAAGTCCTGCAGCTGCAGCAAGTATTCATGAGAGATTTCCTCAAATGGTGCCGTAGTAACAGAGGTGAGGAGCAGTGGACAAAGAACTCCTTTACAAGCAGGTATGGGAAGTTCCTTTCCCTGATTTAGTCAGAAAGGAGTACGTACCAACCAAGTAAATGTTTCTCCATTATTAAAATTCAGATGAAAGAGCTTATGCTTACATTTACCATAAATAGTTTCATGTAGCCACCACTGTTGAGCCAAAAAGAATACTAAGAAATAGCATATTTCATCATTTTTCCTGTCTTAAATATAGAAATAGCAACTTATTTCTTGTCTGTGTGAGGTTTATACTCATCCTGAAGTATAATTGCCACTAAAATTATTTTCTTTGATATTTCAAGGCTACTGCTCTCTGCTTACTCAGTTTTCACTGTGAGGTCACTGGCATACATTAACCTATAATTTCCATATGCTCCATAAAAGTTAAATCTAGGCTTGCTTTAGTAAAAGTTTGCAATTCTTGGATTGAAAAAAATTCTAATATGCAAATATGAGAAATTCTTTATGGCTTTTGTGACTGCCTGAGCTAGTTATTCAGAAAATGTTTAGGGATTTCAGTTTTCTTTCCATAAAATGACCTCTGCAGATCAAGAATATATTACTTCTAGAGTTTATTTATTTATTATTTATATTCGTCAAGTACTTTATAACAAATGTTCACTGTCATCTTCCATATTCATAATTCATTACATTTTGACTGCATTTTTCTTTGCATTCATTAGATAAGATCACAAGAGTATGAGGAATTGGTTTTGTTTTGTTTCTATTTAAAAACTTACTGTGATGGGTATTGGGGGTATATTTTATGTTAAAACTGAATTTACATGTAGTTTACAAAGTATTAAATAATTATTATATTTTATGTTTATGTATACATAATGTCATATTTTCACACTTGAAAAGATGGTTTTAGAATAACAGTTACAAATCTTTACTGTACATTGTAATACATATTATATAGCTGTAAATCATTAACTTTTGTATCAAAAACTGCAAATGTACCTTTTCTGTGTACAATATACCACAACTCACGTCAAATAGCTTATGCCCAAAATGCCTTTCCAAACACAGCTGAGAAATATCCTCTGTGGGAAAAACGACATATAATCTAACTTAAACTGTAAGTATATTGAAATAATTTGAAACAAGAATTTTCAAAACATGATTAAAGTAATTTTTAACATTTGTGCTAAGAATCCCCAAATATTTCTGTGAGCTTTTAACATATGCCAAATACGTCTTTACTTATTTATTATGGTTTACTTATTTGTTATGGTTTCTTCTTTCATCATTCAGACATTAGACATAAAAAAAAAAAAAAAAAAAAAAAAAAAAAAAAGTGCTGAGTCAAGATAAGGACAGAGAATGATCACTCACCAATTACTGGCACGGGAAAAAACAGACTCAACTTGGGAGACCTACTCCAACATGGATTCCTGTGTCCACAGGGGCCACAGGTTCTGACAGGAACCTGCTCAAGCGTGGGCTTCCCATGAGGTCACAGTCTCCTTCAGGCATCCACCCTCTCTGGCATAGGGTCCTTCACAGGCTACAGGTGGTCATCTGCTCCACCATGGACCTCCATGGACTGCAGGGGAACAGCCTGCCTCACCATGGGCTGCAGGGGAATCTACTTCGGTGCCTGGAGCACCTCCTCCCCCTCCTTCTTCACTGACCTTGGTGTGTGCAGAGTTGTTTCTTTCACATATTCTGACCCCTCTCCCTAGCTTCAAAGTGTGAAGCTTTTCTTTTTTTCCTCTTCCCCCTTTTTTTTTTTTTCTTAATTATGTTATCACACAGACATTACTGATGGGCTCGGCCTTGGCCAGCAGGTCCATCTTGTAGCCAGCTGGCATTGGCTGTGTCGGACATGGAGGAAACTTCTGGCAGCTTCTCACAGAAGCCGTCACTATTTCCCCCCCTGCTACCAAAACCTTGCCACACAAACCCAATACATGAGGAAAAAATATCCATAACACCACTGTGTACTAAAACCTAAAACTTTTGAAGTTATTTTAACAAAATAATTTTTGATTTGTTTTATTCTGAGCGATGAACAAATGACCAGGCTGTCACATATATCCTCTTTTGATTTTAAATTGTAATGTCCCCTGTTAGAGAAATGAAATGAAGATTTCATCTCTTCCTTCATGTATAGTATTTCCCTTAAATAAACAGTTATTTCACTACATATAATTCCTATGACAACACAGCCATTGTAAAGCATTTATATCTTACTTTAGGTACAAATATTTTTGTACCTGTTCCAGCCTAATGCAAGCAATGAAAATGCTTTATTAAATAGATGAATGAATAACAAAGCCATATGAAGATGATGTCTTCTAACTGCCTGCAGTGCATCTGCTAATAAACTGCCAGGGCTCACAAAAATCACTTCTCGGACAATAAAGGCCTGGACAATTGTAAAGGCTAAATTATTAATTAATAACAGGCAGCTATCACAACGTGCTGGTTTCTTTCCAGGATACAGCATGTTGTTGAAAGGCTAAACAGGAAAGGGTTTATGAATGCTGAAAACTATAATAAATCTTAGCAAGTTCTAATTTTACATAAAACTCCTGCAGCCTTCATTCGTTGCTAACAGTCAGACTGAAAAAGCTGTGATGTCCTAATTGCCTTAGATAATTCACTGAGGATTTAAAGTCAGGACAATGAAGAATTTCCCAGAATTTCTGAGTAAAAAATAATGCTTTGGTTGCTGAGCTCTATATGATTTCTTACTGTATTTTTCTAAAACCAAAATGTCCTCAAAACATGACTTGGAATTTATATTTTGGAGTGGTATACAGAATTTACCTCCATTATTATTAGCCCATCTTATGATCAGCAGACAGCTGGTGAGCTGCATTATTACCCAAATCTATAGTATGATGTTTAATGATAAGTCCACACTGATTTTAAAGTAATAACTTAATCAGCATCTCATGCTACTTGTCCCCTTTAATGAACTAGAGTCTTGGGGTAATAATTGGTAGTTAATTCCCTAAATGACAGAAAAAAGGTCATCTTGTTTCAGGTAAAGGGGATATTTATTAAATCTGCCAGAAACTAACAAAAAGAAGTAATATTTCTAGCTCATGTCTTCAGCTGCACCATTATTCATAATATAGAAGAGTTCATGCAGGTTTTAAGTGTCATCCACCTATCTAAATTATGCCTATGTATAAAATTAATAAGTATAAGAAAAGGAAGCAAAGAAAGGAGAAGGATAACGCAAGTCAGACCTGTTCAAATCATTATTTCAGATGGGGACATTCCAACTGAATTGCCTAAACTTCTTAAGAGAAACAATGAATGAGTGAGCAGCAGACACACAATCTAAATTCTTTATTTTAGAGAAAATTATAAGTTCTGTTAATTTTCATTTAGAACTGATTAAAAAAAAACAAAACAAAAAACCCTTTAGTGTCATATTTCATTCATTCTGAGATAGCACTGTCTATGATTCAGCAAGAGAAAAGACAGAAAACAGTATGTTGATTAGTGTTCATTGGAGTCACTTTATTCGGCTATGGATAACAGAAATAGTTGCCTCATACAGATAAATCATTGGATATTGTTTTCATACCTTATACTTGATAGGTTTGCTTCTGTACATTTGTATTGACACAAAAATGAAAGGCTGAAGTACGATATTTAAAGTGTTCAACATTATAAAAGCTAAGGCTTTTTATATTAATTTTAAAAGCTTAATTGGGCCATTGAACACAGTGCATTAAATTTCCAACTATTTAAAGTATACCCAAATGCAATTAATGAAATAATATAAAATATAGGAAACTAGGATTTGTTGTCTTATATCTATTTCTAGTTCCTGAGTTACATAAGATCTGAAAATTGTAATCTCTGTTATTATGCACATTGAATTAACTGAAGTTCATAGAAATTTAATCATTACAATGGTTTCAATTTGGGTCAAATCCAGTGTGAAATTCAGAGAAGTTTCATATAAAGTTTTCTCTAAATATCTATAATAGCAGTTCCACCAGAAAATATAAATCTTACACTGTATGTTCTTCAGTATGGTTTTGATTAGTCTTCCTAACCCAGTTTATACATATTTTTGTGGGTGTATATATACATATATATGTCTGTGTTTTCTAAATACATATGTAACTGGGCTGTGGTTCATATTGTGCTGGTAAGGCAACAGCTGAATCTCTAAGTAAGACAGCAAAGATGACTCCCTTTCTTTTCTAACAATTTCAATTCAGAAAAACAAACAAACAAACAAAACCAAAAAAACCCCTGGCATTTTCTGTTTAATTCCTGAGCTATTTCAAAACACTTCAGAAACAGTGAAGTGTAATGCCACTGAACCACACTGACCTCTGAAAGGCAGGGACTTGCCTTGAAATACAGACTTAACTGTTCAACAATTGATTTTGGAAGATAAAATGTTCTCCAAGGCAATAGGAAATGACCTTTTATATATTTTATAATGTCAAAGGATCTGAAGTAGACATGTTGGGTAGATGATGCATCTACTTTAAACAACATGGTGAAGATAACCTGCAGATTGATTTACCCGTTTGGACTTAAAATTAGCTTAATACACATCATTATAAGAATACGTTTTAAAAGCTTGTTTGATTAGATTTTTCATTAAAAAGTAAAACTTTAGATTATGAGATAACAGAGTACCCATATCTGTTTGATAAAAAAGGCTTCCTTGGTTTTCATTTTCCAGAAAGAATAACTAATACAAAGATTGAACAAAATTAGGCATGAGAGACTTGTTTTACAAAAAAAAAAAAAAAAAAAAAAGAACTTGAGCAGGGGCAATGGATGAACAGAAAACTTCAGTGTTCAACATTCTTTTTCTCCAGGGAAAAAAAAGGCAAAAAAACAAAACAAAACAAAACAAACCAAAAATCCCACAATTAATAATTCTTATCTCCATCATTGACAGCTGTTCCATTAAAAGGCTGAATAGACAACCTGATGATTTCTTTGTTTGGCCAAAAATAAAATTTTGAGGAAAAAAAAATGGTGGCAAAAAGCCTCAATGACTTCAGGCAGTATATTTTATTTGATATTGTAATCATCACAAATTTATGAAACTTTATCATGTCTTTTTACATGGTAAAAATGATAAAGGCTTAAATATTAATGTAAAAAAACCCAAATTTAAGAGATTCGTAGTTTAGAAGGCAAGAGTATTCAGGAAAAGCAGCCAATGAGGAGAAAACCAGACCAGTCTTTATTTTCAAAGAACACAAGAATTGCATATTTTACTGAGCAGTGGGATGATGTTAGTAAGAGGGACAGACTCAATCTAGTGTATCATTCAACAGAAAATGCAGTGAACAATCTACTGTGCTATGTGCACTGTTATACAGCAACACTGAAACACGAGGTGTCTAGACACAGAACAGAAAGTTTTGAGCTTGAAAATATTATCACGGGTTCAGGCTTGACAGATAGATAGTTAGGAGTAAGCACTCTCTTTTTTCCTGTTAGATATTCAGTTAACCCCACAATTTGTAAATGGTCTTTACTCAATTTGACATTATAGTAATGTGGCAAGCATTGAACAAAAATGTTTAAAGTAAATTCCTTCCTAGTGAACTTTAGCAGAAACTGAAATATAACTATATTAGCAGAAGCATCCTGACATTCAGAAATAATTATAGAAATAATTTTAGAAATAATTTCCTCCATTTCTCTTCCCATCTCCACAAGGTTCTTGCACATCTTTGCTGGAAATAAATATGGTTTGCAGTGCACTGATAAAACTCAGGATGAAGAGCAAATTCAATTCCAGAATAAGACGAAAATCAGAAACACAACTCAGCATCCTTCAGTTTGCTTAGAGCCAGCAGACACAGAGTAGACAAATTCTAAAATCAGGGATTATACCAACAATTTAAGCCTCACACAACCAGTGGGATATTATAGCAGAGCATGAGTAGTAAGGAGGACTTGCAGTTTAAAAAATACCTTGAGTGCTCTAAAAATCTGCATCCTTAGAGTATCTTGAAATTTGCTATGCCTCATATGCATGTCAAGTCGTGTTTGCTGTCTGTATCTGGGGCAAATAAGAGCAAGAGACAGTAAATTTCTATCAAGAGGGATATACATATATACCTATAGGATATATATACACTTATAAAACCATATACACATAAATTTGATATATAGTATAAGTTATGAATAATGTTATAAATATATATGTAAAAAATATGTAAAATTTCACATATGTCTAGAAATCTTCCTCAGCAAATCTTATTTTTTCAACATTTATATTCACTGATACAATGCACATGATCTCCATTTTGGGTCCCATTACTGAAGAAGACAGAACAGCGTGTAATAAATACTCCTTTGTCAAAGAATGCATGTAGATGCATGTTGTAAGACTGTGTGAGTTTCTCTCGCTTGCCACTGCTGGCAATCAAAAAAATGTGCATGACCATTGAAAAATACAGCCAGTACTAAATGATAACTACAGTCAACCCAGCTATAACCCATGTCTTTAATTTCCCATGCTTAACAGAAGTTACAGAAAGGAAACTATTCTTTGGAATGGCCTAGATGATCTTTCGAGGTCCCTTCCAATCCCTAGCATTCTGTGATTCTGTGATTCTGTGATTCTGTGATTCTGTGAATGTACTCTGACACTTGTTGTGGCGAGGGTGGCATGACACTGTGGAAGTCATACACTTACATAGGTAAGTGCCCAAGGGCCCTGAAGGAGCTGGCAGAAGTGCTCATCAAGCCACTTTCCATCATTCCTCAGTAGTCCTGGTTAATTGGGGAGGTCCCAGTGGACTGAAGGTTAGCAAAAGTGATGGCCACCTACAAGAATGGACTGAAAGAGGATCCAAAGAATTACAGGCCTGTCAGTCTGACCTCAGTCCAGGGAACGTTATGGAGCAGATCTTATTGAGTGCCATCACACGGCACATACAGGACAACCAGGTGATCAAGTCCAGTCAGCCAGTGTTTGTGAAAGGCAGGTCCTATTTGACTAACCTGATCTCCTTCTATGACAAGGTGACCTGCTTGGTGGATGAGGGAAAGACTGTGGATGTTGTCTACCTGGACTTTAGTAAAGCCTTTGACACCCATTTCCCACAGCATTCTTCTTCAGAACTTGGCTTCTGATGGCTTGGATAGGTGTAGTCTTCACTGGGTAAAGACACTGTCTGGATGGCCAGGCTCAAAGGGTTGCAATGAATGGAGTTAAGTCTTGTTGGCAGCCAGTCACAGGTGGTGTTCCCCAGGAATAAGTGTTGAGGCCAGCTCTGTTTATATTTATCAGTGCTCTGGATGAAAGGATCAAGTACACCCTCAGTAAGTTTGTAGACAACACTAAGCTGGGTGGGAGTGTTGATTTGCTTGAGGGTAGGAAGGTTCTGCAGAGGGATCTGGACAGGCTGGATCGATGGGCAGAGGCCAATTGTATAAGGTTTAACAAGGCCAAATGCCAGGTCCTGCACTTTGGTCACAACAACTCC
The DNA here is from genome assembly GCA_907165065.1 of Caprimulgus europaeus. The sequence goes on along the minus strand of OU015523.1, from coordinate 85,273,096 downwards.
ATGAAACACTATGGGCTTGGGAAAGAGTGGCTGAAAAGCTGCCCGTCAGAAAAGGACCTGGGAGTGCTGGTTGACAGCTGGCTGAATATCAGCCAGCAGTGTGCCCAGGTGGCCAAGGCAGAAAATAGCATCCTGACCTGTATCAGAAATAGTGTGGCCAGTAGGACTAGGGAAGTGATTGTCCCTCTGTACTCGGAACTGGTGAGGCCACAGCTTGAGTACTGTGATCAGTTTTGGGCCCCTTACTACAGGAAAGACATTGAGATGCTGAAGCACATCCAGTGAAGAGCAACAAAGCTGGTGAAGGGTCTGGAACACAAGTCTTATGAGGAGCGGCTGAGGGAACTGGGTTTGTTTAGTCTGGAGAAGAGGAGGCCTTATTGCTCTCTACAGCTACCTGAAAGGAGATTGTAGAGAAGCAGGTGTCCATCTCTTTTCCGAAGTAACAGATGATAGGACCTTGAAGTGAAACAGCCTCAGGTTGTGCCAGGGAGGTTTAGGTTGGATATTAGGAAAAAAATTGTTCACTGAAAGGGTTATAAAGCATTGGAAGAGGATGCCCAGGAAAGTGGTTGAGTCACCATCCCTGGAGGTATTTAAAAGATGTGAAGATGTGGCCCTTAGGGACATGGTTTAGTGGTGGACTTGGTAGTGTTAGGTTTATGCTTGAACTCCATGATCTTAAAGGTCTTTTCCAACCTAAATGATACTATGATGCTATGATTCTAAATCAGGGCACAATATGAGCTGAACTGAATTCTTACCTACAAAAGATGTCAGTGATTTTGTACTACAAAATATGAAGCCTTCGTATCTTTTCACTTTTGGAAAGACATTAAATCCAGTACCCACAAAAAGTCCAAACAAGTAAAAACTGTTTCTTCAATAGTTCCTACAGACTGAGTATTCATTATCACATTTGTTATGTTTTTACATATTTTTATACAATATGCCATTTCAAATCCTTTACTTGAGAGAAGCAAAGCAAACAACTGAAACATGATATGGCTTAGAAAGAGAAATGAAAAAGCTTAATAATGAGCACTAAAGTGCAGTTACAGATAATGAACTTTCCTTTTTCTTTTTTTTTAATAAGGTTTGTTTCTATAACAATTTGCTAAAATTACAATAAAAAATAAAATTAAACAGAAAAAGAAAAAATAAGTGCTGTCATTTTTGTTTAAGTGTATTTACATGCCAAAAGGAATTTCCAGAAGTAATCAAGAAGCTATTCTGGAAGCTTTCGATGTGTAGACACTTTGAAAATCCTCCCAGAGGCAGAATTAAACTATAAATTGTATATACCTAACACCAAATAAGTACACTCATGTCTACATATGACATATATAGGAGATAAGAGTCTAAGATCTTTACATAATGATCTAAGATCTTTACATCTTGTCAGCTTCAAAAAGTAAAGAAGTTGAGCTCATGCTGTGGGACCTACAGTTTAGGAGTTTAGCTACAGAAGTTGAATTTTTGGTTAAACATTTCCCAGTTCCCAGAAAAAAGAAATGGTAAACTTATGTGCTGAACAATGTGTGCCATGCTGAGAGGTGGCTGAGCTACCCAAGAAGGCCAGATGAACTGAAATACACTGTGTATTCCAGATACATACATGCAGGACCCTGACATGCCCACGGATGTGGTTACACAGGTGACCACAAATGAGGCACTGCCCTCAGCAGCTCCCCCATTCAGCACTCACACCAGACACTGGCACAGACAGCCATGTCCCCTCCTCCTCTTGGGCTGGCAGAGGCAGAGGGTCACTAGTGCAGCACACACAACACATTCTCCAGATTCACAAGCACACACATGTTTAAGGATCTCCTGAGCACCAGCACAGCCCCTCTGCCCACCCAGCACCCTATCCACCTTTACCTGCCCCATGGGTCCCCAACTTGCCTGCTGGTCCCTCTGGGTGCTTGCTGCAAACTTGTTCCACAGGCACCCCACATTTGCAGGTCTCCCTGAATACCATTACAAGATCCTCCACCGGCCTGATACTCCTACTTGGAGTCTGGGCCTCCTACTCAATGGCTAGTCTAGTCTGGAGTTTGCCAACAAATCCACATGCACACCCCATGCACACCTGGTTGGGGAAGGTACAGACACTCGCCCCTGTCAGTTGGCACCTGGCACGAGCTGTTACCTACAGTCCCAATCTAGTGCAAAGCCCCTTACCTGCCCCACTCCCCCCCTAGCAGCTGTCTTTTGGGACACACACCTCTCCCGCCCCAGTGGCTAGAGGTTAAAGACCCCAGTGGCTGCAGTAGCTGATGCCAAGAGCCCATCAGCTCCAGGAGCTGACACCACAGGCCAGGAGTGCCCGTATCCCTGGTCTGACCCCAGCAACTGGCGTTTAGTTCCCTCACACTGGTCCCCCCAGTAGCTGGCACTGAGTTCCTGCAGCACTCACACACACGGGATAAAGAGTGAGATTACGAAGAGCCATCATTAAGAAAGGATTTAATAAGAAGACAGGACAGATGGGTGATCAGGCGCTGGACTCAGTCAGACAAGTGTACTGACCAGCACAGGTTTACATACGAGTGGCCCCTTTTATACCACTTCTGCCTGGTCCTCCTTTGGTCCTCCCCAGTCCCCTTCCCCTAAACATTCCTTGATAAACTTTGCACAGTTCCACAGGCCTTCCTCAAGTATTCTAAATCCTCATATTCCTCTAGTTTCCCCACTCTTGTACTTTTTTTCTTCTGGTCCACAGTTTCATTTTTATAACTGTGGCCTACTATATGGTGCAATAGACGTATGAGAGCCAGTGTCAAGTCAAGCTTTATGGTGAGGCAACACTGAGTGAATCTGGTTCCTTGAAGAGATAGAAGTCATGAGAACTTCTGGAGAATAAACCTCAGCCAGCAGGGAGTCCTAAAAGCATCTCCAAGTTCCCAAGGTACCAGTAATGACTAGAGACCGAGACAGAGCCTTTAACATGTCTCCAGTTGCTGAAGGCTCAGGAGCATTAATGTTTAGTCTCTAGTCTCTCCCTCTCCTTCTCTTATTCTTCTTCTGTCTCTCTCTGTCCCTGTCCCTCTTTCTTCTGTCTCCGCTCCTAATAACACTGGGGTCCCCATTTAAAATTTCTTAAATCCCAACAATATTATGCATAAAAAACCCCCTAGCTCTTATGATATCCATATGAATTTACACCTGCAGCTAAAATGATTTTTTTTTTAACATTACTAATCTAATATCACTTATTCCAAGAAGGCTGTTAGCAGTTTTATAAATGAAATGGTTAATCAGTCTGCAATTCCACTTCCAAGATATAGTCTGTATTTAGAGGTTTGAACTTGAAAGGTGTTACAGAGTTTTAATAATCATGAGATAGCCATATTAAAAAAACCAAAACATATATTAAATAACAAATTGTATGAAAATAACACTTCAATACTGATGTTACTTCCACTATTCCTGTAGTGAGATATATATATATATTTACAAGATATTTATTAAATCTACAAAACCTACTGGCTGGGGTGGGGAGGAAAAAAAGAATTTAAAAGTGAAATCCCAGACTCTGATCTCAATTATATATTTTGATCAGTTTTAATTTAAATCACTGCTAGTGATAGTAGCACCTATGGATAGAAATATTTTATAAAGTATTTATTATGACTAATTTTAGAGAGTACATATTAGTTTCCTCTTCAGAGCAGTTTAAGCTTTCAGTTATCTGGAATAACTTCACTAAGAATACAATTGACATTATTTGTATTCATAAATTAACTAGAAACAGAGTTGAATATGGAAGAAGAGAAAATAAAATGGCTGAAATCTCTGAAGAAATTAGTACATTTGCTCAATGGCATGGGTATTTAATGTAAAAACTGGAAAACTATGGTGGTTTTTTATTGCCTGGTATAAAATCTTTATTCTTATAAATGTAGAAACATAAAAGTGTATATAATAGGAAGAAAAAAGTGTCAGATTTATAATAAATTTCTTCAGACCCAGAAAAATTAAGGACAATAAATTTACAATTTACATACATCTGGAGTTCTATTTCTTTGAAAAAATAAAACATAAAAAAATAAAGTATATGTGTGTGTATATATATATATATATATACACACATGCACTCATTATGTACAGATATTCATTAAAGTAAATGATCACAACATTACTAAAGAGAGCTACACCCAGGTACCCTGAATAAAAAATAGTTTTAAATAATAATCAGACAAGAATCAAGCACAGTTCTAGTTCAAAAGAGTACACAAGATTGGAGGCATGCCAATTCATTAAATCCCATAGCTTGCCTGACATTGCAAAAACTTTGAAACTGTGAGAACTTCAGAGACAGGGAAAAAAAAAAAAGAAAAAAAAGAGAAAGAGTTGGTTGAAAGTGTTACATGTTGGGTGGAATTTGGCTGAAGATGAATAGGTAGGGTTTTCAACACAAGAGGGAGCAGTTCAATTATATCAGTTCCATTTTGCATGTGGTAGAGCAGGAGTTTCCTACAGAGTGTCACGTATCCAATAAAACATAAAATGATTAGCAGTTTGTAATTGTTAATAACTCAACTGCTTACCAGACCTTGGCAGGTTTGCTGATCTTATTCTATGTTTTCCATCAGGAAAACTGATAGCTCATAGTCACATTTTCTTATTTTCATTCCTCTCTCATTTTTCTATATTAACTTAATTCTGAATAAAATACTAGTATGTATTTTCAGAGAAGAGCCAAAGTATAACAGTATACGGTTAAGAATGTGACTATAAAATAAGAGTTGTGGCTTATTGCCTGCATTTTCTCATTTTTCTGCATGATGAGTATAACTCCACCTAAGTCCAGAAAAGCTAAATATATGTGCAATAATAGAGCCACAGAATCACAGAATGATAAGGGTTAGAAGTTATTGCTCTAGCTATGTCAGCTAGAGGAGATTGCTCAGGGCCATGTCCAGTTAGGTTTTGAATGTCTCCAAAGATGGAGACTCGACAACCTCTCCCAGTAACCTGTTTGATCTCAGTAACGTGTTTGATCATCCTTACAGAAAACAACAAAAAAAATATTTTCTGTGTTTCAAAGCATTCCTGCATGCTCAGACAGTATCTCCATTTTTGATCCTGGTCACTGAATTTATTTCTTTTATAATTACTTTTTATGCTTAAATTGAGTCAGAATCTCCTTGTTCACCCATGCAGATGTCCTGCTGTCTTTGCTTGAGTTACTTCTCATTAGGATAGATTGTTATTGATCCATAAAAATCAACCAGTTGTCCTCTACCCCTCATTTTCCCAGGACCTTATCCTTTGGGATTCTAGATTGGTCCCTGAACATGCCATTGACTGCTCTCATGACATCCAGGACTGAGAAAATACTGTTTGCCTTGCTCCCTCCTTTCAGGATTATGAACATCATTTCATGGTAACTACAGACAAGGCTGCTTCCAGCCTTCTCGTTTCTGATCAGTGTTTATTTGTTAGTAAAGACGAGGTCCAGCAGAATGACTCATTGGTTCCTTGAACCTAATACAATCCTTGTATTAGGATACAGAAGATATTAAGATTGTTGTAGTCCTTCATGATGGCCAGGGCTTGTGAACACAGGCTTCTGCTCATCTTAAGAAGGCCTCATCTACCTCTTTGTGGTTAGATAGTGTGTTGGGTTTGTGTGTGTGTGGAGGTGTGATGTTTTTGGTAGTGGGGAAAACCAGATTTATTTTTTTTTTCCTCATTAAATAAGTATTTTCTGATATTCTTTTTTTAAAAAAACTTTTAATTAAATTGCAGTAGGAATTAGTGATATGCAAAATTTGAAACTTTCACAATATGAGTTCTACGGTTAAATGTATCTAAGATCTGTAAAATTTTTTAGTAGCATTTTAAGTACTTCAGAGTTTTAAATATTTTAACTAAATATTAACCAAATATGAAAAGAATTTAGAATATATAATAGTTTTCTTGTGTAAAATTTTAATGAGATTGAACTTAATGCTCATTTTACAATAATAACATAGTATTAACTATTAATTTCTTAGTAAATGGGTCTATTGTAACCAAAACTGTAATAGACTATACGTTTTGACCCACTTCATTAATATTTTGCACGAGAAAATGTAGCTACGCCACCCGTTGCCTCCAGGGAGTAGGGAAAGGAAAGAAAAGGGCAAGGAAACCCACGGACTGAGATAAAAAAACTATCTACCAATTAAAGTAAAATGATAATGATAACAATAGTAATAACAGAATATACAATCGAGTGATGTACAGTGCAATTGCTCACCATTCGCCGACCGATGCTGGCACTACAGAAGAGCAAGCCTGAGTGATCCCCGAGAGACTACCCTCAATTTCCAGTCAGCCCTGGTTAATATACTGAACATGAGGTGATGTGATATGATATGGAATATTTAATTGGCATATCCAAATGCTAATTTGGGTTTTGTTATTTGCTACATTTCTTCCCTCCCACTCCTTTCACCTACAAACTACCCAAACACAATGGCTTTGGGCTCCAGCAGCAACTAATGATGTTAGTACTTTATCAACATTCTTCTCATAACAAATCCTACACTGAAACTAAAACAGCTATTCTAACTACTAAGAAGAAAATTAACTCTATCCTAGCAAAACCAGCACAGATGGTTTAATTAATTTACTCTGAAAGTTAATTTGAGCCATTTTTTTTTTTCAAAAGATCCCAAATGCACAAGTCTTTAAGGTTTAAGAAAACCAATGTTTGATACAGAATACTTCAGAAGTCTCAGATACCTATATCTGTGTGAATCTAGAGATATATATCTATGTATACATGTGAAGTATAAATATAACCATTTCTTTACTGTTGCCATTAAATATTGATACAAGGTGGCAAACTACTGAACTGAGAAAGTTTTATTTTATTCTATTAAATACAAATCTTTCTAAGGAATGACACACTGTTCAAACAATAACCAGTTAGCTATTTCCTGCCATGAACATTTTTTTGCATTTTTTCCAAAACAGCAAGAGAATTACAGCACGTACTGCTGAACTATTTAACTTTCCATTTGTATTTTGTGTCACTCCATAGATGCAATTAAATTGTACAGGGTGCACTGTAGCACTGACAACTTTGCATAGCAAGCAGGGCTGAACAGTTCAGTATAAAGAATATCATTGATTCGATATATTACTAAATCAAAAGGTAAATCCTACAATTTTATTAAAATAAAATATCTAAATTTTCAAGATTCTTTTATTTTTTGTTCTTCCCTTCCATTCTTAATATATCAAATAGATGCACAAAAACCTTGTATCCTAATATCTTCTCAATCTTCTTGTGTTCTGAAAAACTAAGCATTATTTTCAGATTCCCTAGCAGAGATAAAGAGTGATCATCCCACTCTACTCAGCACTTGGCAGGCCACACCTGGAGTATTGTGTCCAGTTCTGGTCCCCACAATTCAAAAAAGAAACAGACAGACTGAAGAGGCCTCAACCACAAAATTAATCAAAAGGCTACAAAACTTGCCCTATGAGGAAAGACTGAAGGAGCTATATCACCTATCCCTGGGGAAGAAAAGGCTCAAGGGGACCTCATCACAGCATTCCAGTACTTAAAGGGCAGCTATGAAAAAGATGGAGGCTCTCTCTTCACAAGAAGCCACATGAAGGCAAGGAACAAGGAGTACAAGTTGCTATGGGAGATGTTTCATCTCAATATAGGAAATAATTTTTTTTTTTTTTACATTAAGAATAATCTATCACTGGAATAAACTTCCCAGAGACATGGTACAGTACATACCACCGGAGGTTTTCAAGATGCAATTGGACGGGGCGCTAGATAATCTCATCAAGACTCTTTTCCACACAAGTTTGGACCAGATAATCTTTTGAGATCCCTTCAAACCTGGGATGTTCTACAATATTATGATTCATTGTAATTTCAAAATTCTTCCTATGTTCTACATAGGAGATAAATTCTGAATTACACACTATATGAGTATATTTCATTTAGATACTTAAAATTAGTACCACAGGGGCCAGGGCTATTTTGAATCTGGTTTTACCTATTGTAGATATTGTACAGCTTTCTTTGTTATTCTTTAATGCATTACCAACCCATAGAGTGAGAACAATACCATTTAGCCTACTTCCATTAGCTAACACTAAAATATGTCTTTGCTGACACTATTTAAGTGAAACTGATGTCATTGCCACTAAACATATTTGTATTTTTCCTGTAAACATACTAAAGAGAAAATTGTCCTACTCCAGTGATACATGTCTTCTGAAAGAAGGTCTCAAAATAAAAGGAGCATTTTCCTATTTAATTATAGTCATCTTCCATGTCAAATTAAATAAATTCACTACATTGTTTTTAAATGATGCCACTGGTGTCTTTAGAATTTATTATAATGAATTCATTCATTTTTTATTTCTCTGTAAATAGTCTTTTAAAGTAAATGTTGCTTAGGGGTTGAAATATTTTTTTTAATTGCATCTAATTAAATATATTGGTATTTCACTTATATTTAAAACTCCTTACAATGTGTTTTAAATCCAACACTTCTCTCATTTTAAATAACTTGCTCATTTTAGTTCCACTTTTAAATACAATTTAAAGGTTATTTTCTCTAGATAGACATAATTTGTTCCATGCTTTATTTTACTACAGATTTTTAGGCTTAGTTTATTAGATGGAAACTCTAGGTCTCATCTACTTCACTTAGAAAAACATTGACCTTGCAGTACTAACTTTTATTTCATATTCTGCCTTTAGCAGATAGTAATTAAAAGTATAAGAGGTTTGACATGTATTTTTAATGACTGAATACTCATAACCCAGGCTAGACTTTTCAAATATTTTTCATAATTCTTAAAAAAAAATATAATTGATATTAATTTTCTTAATATTGCATATTTTAGCCAGCTTCAGCACATATATATGTAAATTTGTAAGTATCTCTGGATGTCATCCCTTCCTTCCCATGTGTTGACCAAACGACACAGCTCAGTGTCATCAGTAAACTTGCTGAGATTGCACTCAATCCCACTATCCATGTTGCCAAAAAAGATGAGGCTTTGAGCAACCTGATCTAGTGGAAGGTGTCCCTGTTCACGGCAGAGGGGTTGGAACTAAATGATCTTTGAGGTCCCTTCCAACCCATAACATTTTATGATTCTATGATCATGTCCCTGTGTCTTCAATTTAGAGACAAGGATGTCATACAGGACAGTGTCAAATGCCTTGCACAAGTCCAGGTAGATTACATCAGTTGTTCTTCCCTTATTCAACAATGCTGTAACCCCAGTATAGAAGGCCACCAAACTGGTTAGGCATGATTTGCCCTTGGTGAAGCCATATTGGCTGTCACAAATCACTTCCTTGCTTCCCATGTGCCTTAGCATACTTTCCGGAAGGATCTGCTCCATGGTCTTGCCAGACACTGAGGTGAGACTGACCGGTCTGTCCCTGGATCTTCCTTGTTTCCCTTTTTAAAAATGGGGATATTGTTTCCCCTTTTCCAGTCCATGTTGAACTTCACCAAACTGCCAGGACTTCTTAAATATGATTGATAGTGTTTCGGTAACTTCATCCATCAGTTCTCTCAAGACCCATGGATGCATCTCATGGGGTCCCATGGACTTGTGCACTTTCAGATTCTTTAGATGGTCTCAAACCTGATCATCTCCCACAGTGGGCGGATATTCATTCTGTCAGTCCCTGCTTTTCCTTCTTTGACTTGGGTGGCATGACCTGAGCACTTCCTGTTGAAGGCAGAGGCAGAAAAGTATTTGAGTACTTCAGCCTTCTCCATACTCTCAGTAACCAGGTCTCCTGTTTTCTTCTGGAGAAGGCCCACATTTCCCCTAGTCTTCCTTTTATCCCCAACATACTTATAAAAGCTCTTCTTGCTGCCCTTTGTTTCCCTGGCCAAATTTCATTCTATCAGGACTTCAGCTTTCCTAAGCTGATCCCTAACTGCTTGGACAATTTCCCAGCATTCCTCTCAGGATACCTGTCCTTTCTTCCACCCTCTGTAGGCATCCTCTTTGTCTTTGAGTTTGTCCACAAGCTCTTTCTTCATCCATGCAAGCCGCCTGGCGATTTTGCTTGACTTCCTCTTTGTTGGCATGCATCACTCCTGAGCTTGGAAGAGTCAATCCTTGAATATTAACCCATTTTCCTGAGCCCCTCTTCCCTCCAGGTCTTTATTCCCATTATATTCTACCAAGAAGAACCCTGAAGAGATCAAAGTCTGCTCTCCTAAAGTCCAGGGTAGTGAGCCTGCTGCGTGCCCTCCTCACTGCCCTAATGTTCTTGAATTTGTGGTCGCTGCATCCAAGACTGCCCTTGAGCTTCACATTCCCCACCAGCTACTCCTTGTTGGTGAGAACAAGATCCAGCATAACATTTCTCCTCATTTGCTCCTGGATCACTTGGAGAAGGAAGTTGTCATCAACAACATCCTGCTATGTTGTCCTTCCAACAGACACTGGGGTGGTTGAAATCTCCCATGAGGACCAGGGTTTGTGAACTTGAGGCTCCTCCTATCTGCCTATAGAGGGCCTCACCCACTCTGTCTTCCTGATTAGGAGGCCTGTAGCAGGCCCCCACTGTAATGTTGTCTGTCCTTGCCCTTCCTCTAATCCTAACCCATAATCTCTTTCTGTGATAAGGTCGCCCACCTAACAGACCAAGGGAAGTCAGTCGATGTAACATTTTGGGACTTCAGTAAAGCCTTTGATACCATCTCTCACAGTATCCTGCTGGACAAAATATCCAGCATACAGCTTGAATAAACACAGACTGCTATGGGTGAGCAATTGGCTGATGGGTCGGGCTCATTCTAGTTAATGGGATTACATTGGGCTGGTGACCAGTCATTAGTGGGGTCCCTCAGAGATCCATCCTGGGGCCAGTGCTCTGCAATGTCTTCATCAGTGACTTGGATACAGGGCTTGAAGGACTGCTAACTAAGTTTGCTGATGACACCAAATTGGGAGGAGCTGTGGACACTCTCGAGGGCAGAGAGGCCCTGCAGAGAGATCTAAATTAGAGAGCTGAGCAATCACCAACTGTATGAATTTTAATAAGGGCAAGTGCCGGATTTTGCACCTGGAATGCAGAAACCCTGGACACACACAGACTGGGGAATGAGAGGCTGGAGAGCAGCCCTGCGGAGAGGGACCTGGGGGTTCTGGTAAATGGCAAGTTGGACCTGAGCCAACAGTGTTCCTCGGTTGTCAAGAGGGCCAGCTGTGTCCTGGGGTGCATTAAGCACTGCATTGTGAGCCAGTCAAGGGAGGTGATCATCCCATTCTACTCTGCACTGATGCAGCCTCACCTTGAGTATTGTGTGCAGTTTTGAGTGCCACAGTCTAAAAAGGATATAAAGGTACGAGAGAGTGTCCAGAGGAGGGCCACTAAATTGGTGAAGGTTTTAGAGGGGAAACCATATGAGGAGAGGCTGAAGTAGCTTGGTTTGTTCAGCCTGGAGAACAGGAGACGGAGAGGAGATGTCATCACAGTCTATAACTTCCTCACAAGGGCAAGAGGAGGGGCAGGTGCTGATCTCTTCTCTCTGGTGACCAACGATAGGACCAGGGTAAATGGCAGGAAGATGTGCCAGAGCAAGTTTAGATTGGCCATTAGGAAAAGGTTCTCCACCCAGAAGGTGGTGGAGCACTGGAACAGGCTTCCCAGGGAGGGAGTCATGGCACCAAGCCTGACAATATTGAAAAAGCATCTGGACAACACCCTCAGACACATGGTCTGAATCTTGGGATTGTCCTATGCTAGGACAAGAGTTGGACTCTATGATTCTTGTTGGTCTCTTCCAACTCACACCTTTCTATGATTCTGTGAACTCTTGGTCATCTCCTCCCTCATTCACAGGTGGAGCTCCATGCACTCCAGCTGGTAATTCACATAAAGAATGACACCACCTCCTTGCCTTCCCTGCATGTCCTTCTTGAAGATCTTGTATTCTTCCATTCTAACACTCCAGTCATGGGTGCTATTCCAGTACATCTTTATGACGCCAATAAAATCATAGCCCTGTGAGTGTGTGCATGTCTCTAACTCCTCTTGTTGATTCTCCATATGTGCGTTTGCAGAAAGACATTTAAGTGTGGCCCCTGATGAAGTTGACCTATTGGCTGGAGTGTCTGGAATTATTTTGTGCTGCTCTTCCGGTGCTATCTTGCCTACCTGTAAACCTTCTCCTGGCTCTGGGCATCTCTTACTGGCAATGGCATCAAACTGGTAAGAGTGGGATGGATTGAGGTTCCCCTCCCCCAGCAACTTTAGTTTCAGATCTTCTTCACCAGCTTGGCAAGCCAATGACCAAAGATGCTTTCCCCCTTCACTGACAGATGGACTCGATCAGCTCCCAGTAGACCAGGTTTCTCAAAGTGAGTCCCATGTTCTAAGTCTGGGCACCAGTGCTGTAACCATTTGTTGATTTGCTAGATTTGACCAGTCCCTTCAAACCCCTTCACTTTAACCAGGAAGACTGAAGAAAAAACTATCTGTGCTGCAGAGTCTCTTACTCATGCTCCCAGGGCTCTGTAATCCTTCTTGATACTCCTCAGACTGTTCCTGGCAGTATCTCTGGTGAAGCAAGAGGAGTGGAAAATAGTCAATAGACTGTGTGAGGCTTGGCAGTCTCCAAGAGAGGCTCTTCCTCCAGAGATGTCTGTAGCCCTTTCCTACCAATATTTTTTTTTTCGTTCTTGCTTGCAATGCAAGCTTCAGATAATGTTTGCACTTTTGACTCAAAACAATTCCATGCTTACACTGTGTTCAAATCTGTAAGCTCTTCAGTGGAGCAAACCCTAGTAACTAATTTCTTAGTTTCTCAAAGTTTGCTTTTTAAAAGCAAAGTTTTGCTTTTAAAAAAACAAACTTTAAAAAGTTTGCTTTTTTAAATCTTAGCTATGTATTCATTTTTGCTTGTCTTGTATTTTTAAATGAACTGAATCAGCTTATGATTATTCGATCTAAGCTTATTTTTTACAACTAGCCCCTATACTGGTCTTCCCTGTTGCTTACTTAAAATCACTTTAAAGTAGCATGAGCACATTTTTGCTTCATAGTCTATTTTGTACATAAATTTGTCAACTAACACATTCAAGAATATTTAGGACCTATACCTATGCCCCTCTATGTGGGCATTTCTTTCAAACTGATGTCAGAAAATTAATCTTCCATAATTGTGTATTTCCTTTTCTTGCTTCTTTCTTTCATAGTCTTACAAAGATCACTGCTCCAGTTCAAGTCTGGATGTTGGGGACTAGAGGAAGATCCCATAGTATAGTTCCTAAACATACCTCTTCAGAGTGACTTCTGCCTCAAGGGATTCTGTTTCTTAACTATCAAGGAAAAAAAAAAAAAAAAGTCAATCACTATGTTAATTTTTTGTTTGCTTCTTTTCCCTCTCAATTTTTCTCCCTTTCTTTCTGTTCTTCCATGGAAATTCCTATTCCTTAATTTATTGTTCAACCTGGTTGTGTTATTATTTAGATATTTTAGTTGTTTGGGTTTTATTTTAACATACTTCTCAATCAGAACAACCATAATCCATTTTCTGAAATACCATGCCTAATACTTATACGCTTTTTTCATTTTTTTCTTTTAAATATCCTTAAAATTTTATTTTGCCCCATTCTTATGCATCTGGTTTCATGTTTTGATGTGTATCAGAATTTGCAGGACTTCACTGACTACTTCCAATGTTAAAATTCCATTTCTGATCAAGTCAATATAAATCCTAAAATGTTATTTGTTGAGTCATGTAAGCAGTCTGTTATTTGAGAAGAGTAATCTCTCCGTGTCTGAATATTAAACATCCTGAAATGCTCCTGCTAGCACCAGTCCCCGAGATACATGTAAATCCTCAAAGATTTTACCACATTTTTCCCCTCTCTTGCAGAAACAATGTAATTTTCTGAAATTCCATTTCCCTGCAGGTCTTCTTTTGGTATCCTACACATAATCAGTCTCAATTCACATCAGTGAGAATTTGATGGTATAATTTATTCTTTTAATATGTACAATAATATCTGCTTTCTTCCTTACCACAAAAAGCAACAATCTGGCTCTTGCATTCTTTTTAAAAGACAAATCCAGATTGTGTGATTCTTTGCAAATAAGGCAGTCCAGAGAAGATCACAGAGGAAAGAATGAATGTTACTCTTCACATTTATATAATTTAATATTTCAGAGAAGTCATTTCAGAGACACCATTTTGATATTATTTTTAAATGGACCAATGAGGCTAGTTCTGTCATTTTTGGATATCAAGTTACAAATATATTTCATAAAAGCATAATGACTTCTAACATTACTAAACCAAAAATAGCCTGTGATTTTGAAGTATTGCAGCCTGTGTAAAAATGTCTAAATTATCCTGAAGAAATTAAAAAAAAATATTAAATGTTATGTTGTATAAATTTTTTAAATAGTCCTATCTGTGCTTTCTGGCTCAGAACTGAGAGAGCTCTATAAATCTGATGGAACACAGAGTTCAGAATTAAATATTGTCATTAGTTGCCCATTTTACATAAAGTTGAATAATGAAAAAAACCCTCACAATTCTCCTGAAAGCAATAATTTAGAGACAACTTGGAATTTTAAATGTTCATGTTCTCTTGATGTAAACTCTCCTGTGGAATCAAATTTAGTTAAAATGTTGTGGTCGGTTGGCCCTGGCTGAATGCCAGATGCCTACTAAACCCCACTCTATCACTCCGCCTCCTCAACTGGGCAGGAGGAAAGAAAAATATAACAAAGGGCTCATGGGTCTAGATAAGGACAGAGAGAGATCACACATCAATTACTGGCACAGGCAAAACAGACTCGACTTGGGGGAAAAATGAATTTTAATTTGTTACCAATCAGACAAGAGGATAAAGAGAAATCAAACCGAATCTTAAGACATCTCCCCCCACCCCTACCTGCTTCCTGATTTCCTCCTCCTCTCTCCCAGCGGCACAGGGGGACAAAGAATGGGGGTTGGGGTCAGTACATCACACGTTGTTTCTGCTGCTTCTTCCTCCTCAGGAGGAGGACTCTTTCCCTCACACCAGCATGGGGTCCCTCTCATGGGAGACAGTCCTCCACAAACTTCTCCAGCGTGAGTCCTTCCCATGACTGACAGTTCTTCATGAACTGCTTTAGCATAGGTCCTTTCCATGGCGTGCAGTTCTTCAGGGACAGACTGCTCCAGAGCAGGCCCCCCATGGCGGGGGGTCACAAGTCCTGTCAGCAAACCTGCCCCAGCATGGGCTCCTCTCTTCACGGGGCCACGGGTCTTGACAGGAACTTGCTTCAGTGCAGGCTTCCCACAGGGTCACAGCCTCCTTCAGGCATCCACCTGCTCTGGTGTGGGGTCCTCCGTGTGCTGCAGGGGGACAGCCTGCCTTACCATTGTCTTCACCACAAGTTGCAGGGGAATCTCTGCTCTGGTGCCTGGAACACCTCCTCCGCCTCGTTCTTCAATGATCTTGGTGTGTGAAGAGTTGTTTCTCTTATATCTTCTCACTGCTCTCTCTCTAGCTGCAAAATATGCAGCTTTCTTCTCTCGTCTGCTTTATTTTTTTTTTTTTTCTTAATTATGTTATCACTGATTGGCTCAGCCTTGGCCAGCAGCAGGTCTATCTTGTGGCCGGCTGGCATTGGCTGTGTCGGACATGGGAGAAGCTTCTGACAGCTTCTCACAGAAGCCACCCCTGTGCACCCCCACCCCTACTGAAACCTTGGCATGCAAACCCAATATAAATGTGTAAGTTGATAAGATATGCAAACGTCATCTGTGTATATAAATGCAAAAGTGATGATAGGGAGGATACAGGTATGCAGCATGGCTGCTTTTCATTGAAACCTGTTCTAAAGCTTCGCTAACTGCAACTACAGCAAATTTCACTATATGCTATTTGTTACAAATTCCATTATGTTATCTAAACATGTCTGTCACATATGTATATTTAGGTATGTTAAGGACAGCTAATGTTCTAATCATTAATGGAAATGCACACAGGAAGTGGAAACAAAAGGAAAGAAACTACCTTCAAAAGTTGCATTTGTTTGTTTAAAAACATTTATTTCTAAATGAAGAGTCAAGTCTCAGGAAAATAATTCTCCGGTTTTCATCACTTTTTAAAGAGATGTGTTATATATTTGATTTTCTGCTACTATGTTCTCAGTTTTTGATTCTCTAGAAGGGTTACTCATGAGAATTTTAGAAAATATTTTAGTCTATTAGACAACAAATTTTTTTGGATATGTTACACCAAATGCAAATCCAACATTTAGCAATCCATACAGATGTTGAATAAGCCTTTGAAGTCACTATTTATTTTTCTATTGATTGAAACAAACAAACAAACACACAAACAAACAAAGTCCTTTGTTTCCTTTTAGGGATATATTCACAGCTGCCTACATCCTGGTGCCATAACCATTCCGAGTTCTACTTCACATGGAAACATGGTAGTATTATTTTTAAATATAGATTGCCTTCAGTATCTTGTCCAGAAAGACCACATCAGATAACATTCCCATGTTTAGCATGTGTGGCCTTGGGGAAATGAGACTTTGAAACTAGCTTCTGTCCCAAACTGACATTTAAAAGTCTATACAGAAGAAAAAAATCCAAAAAGAGAAAGTAAATTTAACAGAGTAAGAAGAAGAACCCCATGGTAACACATCTAATGAACAGTCTCTAAGAACTTACAGTCTATGTGGTCTATATTAAAACGCATAATATCATAACATTGTTATTCTACTTTGCAGCTGAGGTAGTGAAACATCAAGGAATTAAAGGTTGAATCCACCAAGGATTTTAGATGTTGTACTGTCTAATGATTTTCAGAAGAGTCTGCTTAACCCACATCCACTCCAAAAATCAGATAGATAAGATGAAATGACAAATGAGTTCACAGAATCACAGAATCACAAAATCACAGAATGTCAGGGATTGGAAGGCACCTCGAAAGATCATCTAGTCCAATCCCCCTGCCAGAGCAGGAGCACCTACATGAGTTCACACAGGAAGGCGTCCAGGTGGGTCTTGAATGTCTCCAGAGAAGGAGACTCCACAGCCTCCCTGGGCAGCCTGTTCCAGTGCTCTGTTACTCTCACAGTAAAGAAGTTTCTTCTGAAGTTTAAGCTGAACATCCTGTGTTCCAGCTTACACCCATTGCCCTTGTCCTACCATTGGACATCACTGAGAAGAGCCTGGCTCCATACACCTGACACTGACCCTTCATATATTTATAAACATTAATAAGGTCACACCTCAGTCTCTTCTCCAAGCTAAAGAGGCCCAGCTCCCTCAGCCTTTCCTCATAAGGGAGATGCTCCACTCCCTTAATCATCTTAGTGGCTCTGTGCTGGACTCTCAAGCAGCTCCCTGTCCTTCTTGAACTGTGGAGCCCAGAATTGGACACAATATTCCAGATGTGGCCTCAGCAGGGCAGAGTAGAGGGGGAGGAGAACCTCTCTTGACCTACTAACTACACTCCTTCTAATGCACCCCAAGATGTCATTGGCCTTCCTGGCCACACGGGCACAGTGCTGGCTCATGGTCATCCTGCTGTCCACCAGGACTCCCAGATCCCTTTTCCTCTACACTGCTCTCTAGTAGATCATCTCCCAACCTATACTGGAACCTGGGGTTGTTCCTGCCCAGGTGCAACACCCTACACTTGCCCTTATTATATTTCATTAAGTTTTTTCCCTGCCCAGCTCTCCAGCCTGTCCAGGTCTCTCTGGATGGCAGCACAGCCTTCTGGTGTGTCAGCCACTCCTCCCAGCTTTGTATCATCAGCAAACTTGCTGACAGTGCCCTCTATTCCCTCATCCAGGTCATTGATGAATATATTGAATAATACTGGTCCTAGTACTGACCCCTGAGGGACTCCACTAGACACAGGTCTCCAACTAGACTCTGCCCATTGACCACCACTCTCTGTCTTCTTCCCACCAGCCAGTTCACAGTCCATCTCACTACCTGATAATCTAATCCACACTTCCTCACTTTGGCAGTGAGGATGCTGTGGGAGACCGTGTCCAATGCTTTGCTGAAATCAAGATAGACGACATCCACTGCTCTACCATCATCTAGCCACCTAATTGTGTCTTCATAAAAGTCTAGAAGGTTGGTCAAGCACTACTTCCCCTTGGTGAAGCCATGCTGACTGCCCCTAATGACCCTCTTATTCTTGATATGCCTAGAGATAGCACCAAGGATAAGTTGTTCCATCACCTTCCCAGGGATGGAGGTGAGGCTGACCGGTCTGTAGTTACCCAGGTCCTCCTTCTTGCCCTTTTTGAAGACTGGAGTGACATTTGCTTTCCTCCATTCCTCAGGCACCTCTCCCGTTCCCCACGACTTAGCAAAGTTGATGGAGAGTGGTCTAGCAACGACTTCAGCCAGCTCCCTCAACACCCATGGGTGCATCCCATCTGGACCCATAGATTTATGGATGTCCAGATTGCTTAACTGGTCCCAAACCCAGTCCTCATCAACCAAGGCAGACTCCTCTATTATCCTGACTTCCTCTGGGGCCTCAGGGGTATGGAGCTCCTCAGGACAAAGAAGGCATTCAGTAACTCCACCTTCTCTGTATCCTCTGTCACCAGGGCACCCACCTCATTCATCAGTGGGCCTACATTGCCTCTGACGTTGGCTTTATCTGCCATGTATTTGAAGAAGCTCTTCCTGTTGTCCTTGACCCCTCTGGCAAGATCTAATTCTAAGGAGGCCTTAGCTTTCCTAGTTGCCTCCCTACATCCTCTGACAACAGCCTTATACTCTTCCCAAGTGGCCAACCCCTCCTTCCATGATCTATAAACTCTCCTCTTCCACTTGAGTTTGTCCAGAAGTTCCCTGTTTAACCAGGCAGGTCTCCTGGCTCCCTTCCTTGACTTCCTACATGTCGGGATGCTCTGATCTTGAGCTTGGAAGAAGCAGTCCCTGAATTTTAACCAGCTATCTTGGGCCCCTTTACCTTCAAGTACCCTTTCCCATGGGATTTCCCCTAGCAGTTGCTTGAAAAGGCCAAAGTTGTCCCTCCTGAAGTCCAGGGCTGCAATTCTGCTTGGAATTCTGCTCCTGCCACATGAGATCCTGAACTTCACCATCTCATGGTCGCTGCAGCCCAGGCAGTCCTCAACCTTTACCACTTCAACCAGACCCTCCTTGTTAGTGAGGATGAGGTCCAGCATCACTCCCTTCCTAGTTGGTTCATCCATGATTTGCATCAGGAAATTATCACCGATGCACTGGAAGAACCTCCTGGATTGTGGGTGGCTGGCTGAGTGGTCCCTCCAACAAACATCAGGGTAGTTAAAATCCCCCATGGCAACCAGGGCCTGTGATTGCGAGGCTGCTCCCAGCTGCCTGTAGAAGGCCTCATCAACTTCCTCACCCTGATCTGGTGGCCTGCAATAGACACCCATAACAGTATCACTGATACCAGCCTGCCCCTTAATTCTCACCCACAGGCTCTCAACTCGCTCCTCATCCGCCCCTGGACAGATCTCGATACACTGCAGTTGCTCCCTCACGTAAAGAGCAACTCCACCACCTCGCCTTGCTGGCCTGTCTTTCCTGAGAAGGACACAGCTATCCATGGCCACATTCCAGACATGTGAGCTGTCCCACCATGTCTCTGTAACTGCCACCAGATCATAATCCCCTGACTAAACATGGGGTTTTAACTCCTCCTGCTTTTTCCCCACACTGTGTGCATTGGTGTACAGGCATTGCAGGGAGAGAGCCGAGTGCACCAGTTTCATCCTAGCGGGGTGGGAGGCCCCCCTGCCTTCATCAGTTCTAGAGTGCTGCCCCACTGGCACAAGCCCAGCTGTGACCCCTTCTCCCTTCCAATCTAGTTTAAAGCTCTCCAAATGAGCCCTGCCAATTCCTGCCCCAGCCTCCTTTTGCCCCTGCGAGATAGGCCTTCCCCACAAATCAGTGTCTGGACTGGTGTCCTATGAAACCAGCCATTGTCAAAGAACCCAAAGCCCTGCCTGTAGCACCAGTCCTGGAGCCAGTCATTTATGGCCTGAATTCTTCTCTTCCATCCCACATCAGCACCCGAAAGTGGAAGGAGGGAAGAGAAAACCACTTGTGCCCCAGACCCTTTCACCAACCGTCCCAAGGCCTTGAAATCCTTCTTCATCCCCCTCAGACTACGGGATGCAGCTTCCTCCCCACCTGTCTGGAAGATCAGCAGCGGGTGGTAGTCCATTGGGTGCACCAGGTTGGGGAGTGCCCTGGTGATATCCCTGATCCTGGCTCCAGGAAGACTACACACTTCCCTATGATGAGGGTCAACCCTGCATATTGGGCCCTCTGTCCCTCTCAGAAGGGAATCACCTATTACAATGACCCTTCTTTCTTTCCTGTCAGAGGCCATCTTCAGGGGCTGAGTCACCTGCCTCTTCCTCTGTGGCCTTGTAGGTGGGCCTTGCACCACGTCCTCGCCTACCTCTCCTTCAAGAGGCAGGGCCTCAAACCTATTACAGAGGGGCACCTGAGGGGGTTGCTGAGACCTGCAGTGGGGAAAGAAATTCTGGACATATTTAAAAGCAGAGCTTAGATATTTGGGTAATTTTTGTAGCTGACTTCTTACTATTTCTAATTACTATTTATTATTATTATATATTTATTTAATTTCCACAACAGAATTATTATATTCCTTTGTGGTTTTCAACCTAAGAAACTTCTCCAAGGTCAGAAAGGGTGTTTAAGGCAAAGCTGATAAAAAGGCACAAATTCCTTGCGTCCATGATCAATGCATTCACCACACGACACTGTCTTCTCTCACTAGAAGTCAGACTCAGTTACTGTGTCTTTCAAGCTGTCTTAATTGCCACAATTGTTTACATAAACATTAGAGTGTGGAAAACATTCTGATTATTGGATGCAACCTCTGCAATTAATTTTGTTATTCATTTATAGGTCATACCATTGTGGAAGATTTGCTGATACTAAATAACTTCCCCGTATCTCTGCTCAAGCAAATAGACCAGTCAAAATCCAGCCTTCACTATTTATGCTTGAATAATGTTAGAAGCTTTGCAAAGTCATTAATGTCTACCTGGCATTACCTGCTAAATATTCATAAATGTCAACAAACACCTTTCTTCTCCTGTTTATGTCTTGGAATACCACCTATTTCACTGGCTTGAGTGAAATAAATTGATAACGTACTTCTGATTTTATATCAATATTTTATATCAATAATTTTGTAAGTGAAAATTAAATAATGAAGAATAAAAAGATCTAATAAGGCATTTTTTTTTCATTTTTCAATTTGCTGCAGCGTTATTAAAAACATTGGCTATTTTAATGATTATGTTCTGAAGAACTGAAGCATTTCAGTTGGATTCAGTATCTCCTTTTCATCCTACTTTTATTCTTTAAATCCCTCCTACTCCCAGTATGTTCAGAAATCATTTTATCAAGGCCTTCTTGATGTTAACTTTATCCATTTTAGAGCAGCCTAGCAGTATGAATGTTCATGTTTTTCTGGCTATTTTTACTGAAAAAAAAAAAAAAAAAAATGCTTGCAAATCATGGCTAGTAAATAGTAAAGCAGGACTCTCTCATGTTTAGAACAGAACTGATAATCAAGCATTCTGAGTAGATATTTTTAAAGATACAGTGTTCAGAAAATGCATTGTTTTGCTTTATATGATCTGCAATTATGCAATTTATGTAAATGTATATTTAATAGAAGTATAAATCTGTCACCTTTATATGATAAAATAGTTTAGATCTTCAAACTATCAACCTGATGTGCTTACAGTATTCCTAGGGTGCTTCATCCCAAGGCAATCACAAGAAAAAAACCCTAATCTTGACACTGCTGAGTGTCTATACTGATATCATAGCTAAGGAATTCAGAGACTGAGTGTTACTAGTGTTTGAAACTAGCCTTAGTTTTGTATGTTTGGCCTCAGATCCTGAATAGTGTGATGCTTATTCAGAAGCTGCTAGTCTTTTCTCTTCCTTTCCCTAACAGATTTCTTTCACCTAGAACTACGCATTTTATTTGGAAATGGAAGAAAGGTTTTTGTTAGATACTTAGATCATATGGGTTGTGGGCAAATCTCTTAATTGTCTCCTAAAACATCTTTAAACAGGTCCTAGCACAGAGATTTTTGAAAGCCCAGTCCTAGCTGTGTTTCTTAATGGAAATTCTATGCCTTGATGAAGGTTGTGAATTATATGATGCAATATATCTGGAAATTTATCACTGAGACCCTATCCAAGGGAATTTCAGAAAAGTGCTAAATCACATTAAAATCCAGACAAGTAGTTTCTACACGCACAATCAGTAGTATTTTCACATATTCTTTTCAGTTTTGAACATTGACAGGACATTCCTTTGTGGATTAATCAGCAGCCTTTGTAGGAGAACATTTTGGTACAAATGAAGAATATGCTTTTACTTGAAACAAATAGAACTATTGGTTTACTCATTCAATGGAAGTTCCTGCACTAAGCCTAAAGAGATTAGCAGTTTCTAGGACTTTTCTTGGTTTATGACATCAGATGCAGTTGACAACTTCTCACCGATCACTTAGTGCAAATGGCGTTCTGCCACAACTACTAAACCTAGATAAAGATTTCTAACTCTGTGCTGCTCTGGGGATAAAATGAGGCTTCTTAAAGTTTTAAGTAATTAGGTGCAATATTTATAAAAGAAAGAAATGTAAGTGTGCTGAAATTTTTTAACTGAAGTATTTACATTTACTCACTGACAAAGCTCTTTAATACATTTTTTGTGTGGATATACCAACTGTTCTATATGTAAAGTTATAAAACTTTTCCATCACTGTTAACCACTATAGAAATGCTTCCTTGAAAGGAACTGTGCCTTATGGTATAAAGTCTGTCTATCAGAAAGTTTTGTTTTGTCTTGTTTTTTTTTTTTTTTTCTTTTTAATGCATAGTGTAGTTTTCATGTTATCTAACTACAGCTGCCTCATTTATATGCCTAAATTGGCAAGTAATCTCCTCCGCAGAATTCAGAACTCTTAAGGTCACTTCTGCCCACTTAAGTCAGACACTTGATAGCAATCACCCATTAACTATAAATGGCTGTGAGAAGAACTAAGTAGGTAGGTGGAAGTATCCCAGTTTTAAATCTTAATGTATCATACATATGTATGCCATAATTAGAAAAGTTTGTTAGCATTTATAAGTAATCAGACCATCATAATAAAGAAAATTTTAATCATATAGTATTGCATGCAAAAAAACCCAAACCAAACGAAACCAAAACGGGCTTGAGAAGAATAGTCTTTAATAGTGAGACCAGTTATCCTCAGGGTATTCAGACCCTGAGATGGCAGACAGGGATGGAGAGCAATATAAACACCTTGTAAGCCAGGAGGGAGCAGTTAATGACCTGGACACTCACAAGTCTATGGGGTTAG
Source organism: Caprimulgus europaeus (assembly GCA_907165065.1). The sequence continues at coordinate 85,249,680 of OU015523.1, read as the reverse complement.
ATGGGTTCCATCCAAGAGTACTAAGGGAGTTAGTGGAGGAGCTTGCCAAGTGACTCTCCATCATTTATCAGCAGTCTTGGCTAACAGGGGAGGTCCCAGATGACTGAAGACTTGCCAGTGTGACACCCATCTAAAAGGAGGGCCAGAAGGAAGATCCAGGTAATTGTCAGTCTGACCTTGGTATTGGGGAAGATCATGGGGTAGTTCATCTTGAATGTGCTCACACAGCATGTGCAGGACAACTAGGAGATCAGGCCCAGCCAGCATGGGTTCATGAAAGGCAGGTCCTGCTTGACCAACTTGATCTCCTTGTATGATCAGGTGATCCTCTTAGTGGATGAAAACAAGGCTGTGAATGTTGTCTACCTTGACTTCAGTAAGGCCTTTGACACTGTCTCCCACAGCATACTCCTAGTAAATTTGTGGCTTAGACATTCTCTTTTTTGTATTATAATAGTCAGTATAAATATGCTATATTGAATAAAGCTAAAGGAATCCTAGAATTGTTTTGGTTGTAAAAGTTCTTCAATATCATTGAATCCAACCAAAAACCTAACACTGCCATGTCCACCACTAAACCATATCCGTAAGCACCACACCTACATGTCTCCTAAATACCTCCAGGGATGGTGACACAACCACTTCCCTGGGCAGCCTGTTCCAATGTTTGACAACCCTTTTGGTAAATAATTTTTTCCTAATATCCAATCTAAGTCTCCCTTGGTGCAACTTGAGGCCATTTTATCTTGTCATCTCACTTGTTACTTGAGAGAAGAGACCAACACCCACCTAGCTAACAACCTCCTTTCAGGTAGTTGTACAGAGTCATAAGGTCTCCCCTCAGCCTCCTCTTCTCCAAGTTAAACAACCCCTGTTCAGTCAGCCACTCCTCTATGACTTGTTCTCCAGACCCTTCATCAGCATCGTTGCTCTTCTCTGGACATGCTCCAGAAACTCAATATCTTCCTTGTAGGGAAGGGCACAGCACTCAAAGTGAGGCCTCACCAGTGCCGAGTAGAGGGGGTAAGATCACTTCCCTAGTCCAGAGGAATGTTTGATAACGTTCTTGTATCTCTTGAAATCTGTTTCTTTTTCAACTTCATACTTTCATCATTAATTTAACCACAAAAAATGATGGAGATAAAATGTACTCTTTCCTATTTAAACTAATATTCTCAATAGCTGAAATCAGCAGGCTGAATAAATATAGGCTCTCTTTGAGCATCCTTTGTGGCATTTATTTCAGAATGACAGACCAAAAGAGGAAAGGCTAAAATTTGATAAAAAAAAATTTGATTTTTTTTTTTTTTTTGGGGGGGGCAGGATTTCTGTATGTATAAATCACAGGAAAAATGCAGTATTTAACTTTGTAAAAAATAATTCACCTCTCTGGAGTAACATATATTATTGGGATTCATACATTAAATCACTGATAAAGAATTGAAATCACTAATGACTAAAACAAGTTGCCCTCCTTCTAGTATTCTGATGTACTGAAGTCATCCCCATGCTTCAGTTGATGGCACTCTGGGCTTATATTAGTGTTATTGTACTGATTCTGTATTACATTTATAAATTTATGACTGATATGTTCCTGGGGAAAAAGAGAGTTGATCTTATAGTCTGAGGCCTGAACCATGCAGTTTTTCCACAATTTAGTCAGTTGTGTTTTTTTGTTTTGTTTTGGTTGGTTGGTTGGTTTTGTTTTTTCTCTACAGTCTAGTTTTGGATATGCAGTATGAAAACTTGTGTATTCTGTTACAATTACTTAAGAGCATCACAGAAATCTTGGTAGTCTCTTAGGGTTGTGTTTTGCCCAACTTTTCTTTTCACAATAGAAATGGAAAGAAAGCCAGAAATCCTTTCAGATTTGAAACATCATGACTCAGCTCTTGCTCCCTCCACAGTGCATCTTTTCCAAAAATGCTCGGAGAAGAGGGGGTCATGCTACCTGTCAGAGACAAGAATGAGCAGAACAAGCTGAATAAGCACTTTTAGAGCCAATACAAACAGAACTTGATAACCTGAGAAGTCAGTAGCTATGCTGACAGCTACATTGCTCCTGATAAATAAACAGGACCTTGAATCTAACTATGCCTCAAAGCCAAGTGGAACGAACTGGCTCGCATTCGTACTGCTTAAGGGCTGTCCCCTCCCTCTCTTGAAAGCAAATTAATAATTAAGCAGAGTGCTCAAAATGGGAAAGTGTCCAGTGTCTGAGCTCACCTCCTGCCTTTCTGTCACTGTAGTGTAGATATCCTCAAAGTCTGGAGCCAGAGTCAAAATTGTAAGGAAGGACCAAAGGTCTGAGTTCTGGCTGGAATCTGAGACAGAGATCTAAAAAAAAGAGAGAACTAGTTGGAGCAAGATGCAATCCAGACCACTCAAGGCTTGTATATTCTCCAGAAAGGGGTGCATTTTATTAAGCATTGCTTAGACAGAAACTTTTGGGAGGTAATTTGTGTATAAGTCTTGTTACTGTACAACTCACTGGCTTGAATGCAGGACCTACGTTGTGCAATCTGTTTCTACAGTGTTTTGTTGGCTAACATAAATTCAGAAGTCCAAATATGTGAAAATACTCTGCTTTGTATAAAATCCAAATGAAATCATTTACACTGGAGGATTTGTACACTTAGAAAGGAGGAGGGAAATTAAAAGGAAGCAGTCTTAAGTCTGAGTGCATCTCTAGTTTCTTGTTACTCTAAAAAGAAACTGGGCACCAAATTTGTAACAGAAAAGCTAAATGTTTCTGAGGATCTGATGGTGGCTTTTAAAAATAAATAAATAAGGATCTGAACTGAATAACTCCAAAATGTTCCCAGTTTTCTGGACCTGATATATAATATTTTATAGTAGGTCTAATTTTTTTTTACTGAGGACTTAATTAAAACTTTTAGTATTGCAATTCCTTTCCAGAACTTTAGACTGTTAGTTCCAGTTATTGAAGAGAGTGGTACCAAAAGTACTAGAAGTCAGAAGTGGTTTAGCATCATTTTGAGAAGATATTACAAATATGCTTAAGAACAAAGGAGAAAATATGATCTACCACGATTCTAAAATTATAATTGAAATACAAATTATTCCAAAAAGCACAAAAAATCCCTCCCCATATTTTTCCTCATTGCTGAAACTTATTTTAGTCCTCATATATCAGAGATAACAATTTTTGTCTCATCTAATTCTTCCAACAAATGAAACAACTCTGAACAACCTCCCCTCCCCAAGTCAGATTCTTTCATTTAATCTGTTTAAGCATGAGGTTATTGACCTCTCTAATACATTTTGTGGTGAAGTTGTGCCAGCTGGTTCCTTGTTTGGGGTATCAATTTGCCTTAGCACTTCATCTTCAAGTTGTGGAGGTCAGGGGACGTCCCAGAAGACTGGAAGAAAGCTAAAGTTACTCCCCATCTACAAGAAGGGCTTACAGGAGGATACAGGAAACTGTAGGCCCATCAGTCCTACTTTAGCCCCTGGGAAAGTTACAGAATGAACCCTCCTGGGGGCAATCACAAGTCAAATGAAGAACATGACGGGAAAAAGACAGCACAAGTTCACCAAGGGCAAATTGTGCTGGGCAAATCTGATCACCTTCTATGAAGAAGTAACTTACTCAGTTGATGTAGGGCAAGGGGTGGATATTGTCTACCTGGATTTCTCCAAAGCTGTCAATACAGTTCTCCACATCCTTCTCCTAGAGAAACTGATGTGTTACAGTCTAGACAAGTGGTCTGTGCAATTGGGTGGGGAACCGACTGACAGGTCTGCCCCAGAGAGTGGTGGTAAATGGCTCTTTTTCAAATTGGCAACCTGTCACAAATGGGGTCCCTCAGGGATCGACATTGGACCCAATGCTATTTAGTATCTTAATAAGTGACGTAGATGACAGGATCATGTGTGTCCTGGTGAATTTTACTGATGATACCAAACTAAGCACAGAAGTAGATACTTTGGAAAGGAGAGCCATCCCACAGGAAGACCTGGATAGGCTGTAAGAGTGTGTTAACAAGAACCTCATGAAGTTCAGCAAGGGAAAATGTAAGGTTTTGCACCTGCAAAAACATAATCCAGGATTTCAGCATAGGTTAGGATCTATCCAGCTGGGGAGTAGCTCTCTGGAAAGGGACCTGGGTGTCCTGGTGGACAACAAGCACAATATGAGTGAACAGTGTACTGCTGCAGCAAAGAAAGCCAACAGGATGCCGGGTTTCATCTACAAGGCCATCACCAGCAGAGATAAAGAAGTCATTATCTCACTCTACTCAGTGCTTGTCAGGCCACACCTGGAATACTGTGTTCAGTTTTGCTTCCCACTGTACAAAAAAGATGTGGACAGGCTGGAGATGGTCCAGAGAAAGGCCACAAGGATGATCAAAGGACTAAGAAGCCTGCCATATGAGGAGAGGCTGAGAGAACTGGGTTTGTTCAGCCTTGAGAAAATAAAGTTTAGGGGACACCTTATCACCATGGTCTAATATTTAAGGGGTGACTACAAAGGAAATAGACACTCCCTTTTTACAGGGAGTCACATGGAAAAGTTGAGAGGTATTTGGTACAAGTTACTCCTGGGGAGATTCCAATTGGACAGAAGAAGAAAGTTTTTCACAATGACAAAAACCAGATATTGGGATAATCTCCCCAGGGAAGAGGTGAATTCCCCAACATTGGACATTTTTAAGTTCCAGCTGGACAAGGTATTGAGCTATTTTGTCTAGACCATGCTTTTGCCAAGGAAGGTTGGACCAGATGATTCTTGAGGTCCCTTCTGACTCGATATTCTATGATTCATCTCTCTGAACAAGAGAGGTTTGCTTCATATCCTATTATCTGATACCCATGATGTTGCTGCAGACTGCTAGTAGTGAGGGTTCCATGGCTGGATATCATGAAGGTATATGGTGGGTTGACCCTGGATAGATGCCAGAAGCCCACCAAAGCCCACTTTATCACTCCCCCTCCTCAACTGGGCAGGGGGAGAAAGTCATAACAAAAGGCTCATGGGTGGAGATAAGGACAGAGAGAGATCACTTACCAATTACTGGCACAGGCAAAACAGACTCAACTTGAAGAAAAAAACAAATTTAATTGATTACAAATCAAATCAGAGGATAATGAGAAGTAAAACCACATCTTAAAACACCTCCCCCACCCCTCCCTGATTCCCAGGCTTAATTTCTTTCTCAATTTTTCACCTCCTCCCTTCCAGCGGCACAGGGGGACAGGGAATGGGGTTGGGGTCAGTTCATTGCATGTTGTTTCTGCCGCTTCTTCCTCCTGAGGAGGAAGACTCTTTCCCTTGCACCAGCATGGGGTCCCTCTCATGGGAGACAGTCCTCCACAAACTCCAACGTGAGTCCTTCCCATGAACGACAGTTCTTCATGAACTGATTCAGCATAGGTACTTTCCATGGGGTGCAGTCCTTCAGGGACAGACTGCTCCATAGCAGGTCCCCCATGGGGTCACAAGTCCTGCCAGCAAACCTGCTCCAGCATGGGCTCCTCTCTCCACGAGGCACAGGTCCTGACAGGAACCTGCTCCAGCGTGGGCTTCCCACAGGGTCACAGCCTCCTTCAGGCATCCACTTGCTCCATTTGTGGGGTCCTCCACATGCTACAAGTGGACATCTGCTCCACCATGGACCTCCATGGACTACAGGGGGACAGCCTGCCTCACTATGGTCTTCACCGTAAGTTACAGGGGAAAATCTCTGCTTTGGTTCCTGGAGCACCTCCTCCCCCTCCTTCTTCCCTGACCTTGGTGTGTGCAGATCTGTTTCTCCTACATCTTCTCACTCCTCTCTCTAGTTGCAAAGTGTGCAGCTTTTTTTTCCTCTCTTCCCTTTTTTTTAATTTATGTTATCACAGAGATGTTACCAATGGACAACGTCTCGGACATGGGGGAAGCTTCTGGCAGCTTCTCTCACAGAAGCCACTGCTTTGCCCCCCACTCACTACCAAAACCTTGCCACGCAAACCCAATACAAGGTACTATCTTTAGAGTGAGACTGTGCACTACATTTTCATTTGCAATTTTCTGATTATTTTTTTCAGACATGTTAATAATCCCATAGCACTTTGGGATTTGGGCAGCTCTCCTTATCTAACTTAATGCCATCACAGACTTAATTAACACCAATATAAATATTCACAGCTGTTTGTATGATAGATCTGAATGCAAAATATTGTATTTGCATAAGTTGTTACATTATGGGCATACAGTTTCTTGCTTTCTTAAGTGGGGTACAAGTTATATAAAAATAACAAAATGTAAACTGAAATAAAATTATGGACACTTATTTTTACTTGCATTATTAGTAGCATATCAATTCTATAACCTGTACTAGTGAGGAACATTTGTAAATACAGGAAAAAAAAACATGGTACACCATTTTTATTTATGGTATGTATATGAAGGAATGTTGTTGCTGTTATTATTTAAAATATGACTTGAAGATTACACTCAGGGTAATTTTCTTCCAGTAAAAATATTTAAGTTGTTTGTAGAATACTCTTTTTGTGTAAAGTCTTCTAGATAGGTCCTGTATTTACGTGAAGTTTTCTTCTTTGTGAAAAGTAATTGATCCCTCTAAAGGAAAAGAAGAACAAAATAAAACAAAAAACAAAATCCACCTAGAAAAAAAAAAAAAAACCTCAATAACAACAACACAAAAAACCCAAAACAATGACAACAACCAATGAAGAATAATCACTCTCTGGAATATCCTTAAGACTTTAAACAAAAAAATCCCGACATTAGACTACACTTTCCCATTATCTCAAGCTTAAAAGGTGCACAATTTCTGGTCACATCAATATATATTTTTTTCTGATTTTATCATATTAAGTCACTAAAACCTTCCAAAACTACCTGAAGTTAAATATCGATTGAGGTATTTTTCAATGATTCCTTGAGAGAAAATATTTCAAATACATTTTTTGAGAGGTTGTTAAGATTCTGGGAATCATTCTAAACCTGCCTTACAACATGTTCCTTAATTAACAAAGGAATTTTTCCTGTGTTAGTGTTAGTGATGGTGATTGCTATTAAAATAAAAACTGAGTCATGTAACCATAAATAGTTGTTCTTTAACTTTGAGAAAAAATAAATGTAAACATTAATTTTGCTCACATGAAGTAATGTTGCTTTGAGACAAAATATTACTCTTGCTATTTTAATGACATTTTTGTTGCTGGTAGAAAAAAACCCAAATCTGTTAACTTCAAGACATTGGCAATCGAGGAATGAGGAAAAGTAATACTTTGAGACAACAAGAATACAAGGGCTTTGTACAATAACGAAGGAAGAGTAAACAACTCTTGTAATTTAACAGTAAAAGGAAAAAAAGGTGATTTCAATCTGTAATGGCATTTGCTAGAAAGAATACCAGCTGGAAAAGCAGAATTAGAAGTACTAAACAAAAAAAAAAAAAAAAATTATAACAAAAGAACAATACTGAGATAGAAAACCTAAATTCTTAGAAGTCAAAACTGCCTGCCAAGTCACAGTTTTATTCCTTTTGAACCTGATAATGCAACCGCTAGAATCATTCTATTAAATTATTTTTAATGCAGACACTTCATTCAGTGAATGAGCAGTAGTTTTAAAATGAGCAGCAATTCAGTACCTTTTCTCTCCATTGTTAAATGTCTTAGTCATATATTTACAGCACACTAATCAAACCTCTTTTTAAAGATAGACTTGGTATATTTAGTTATTGTCTTCATGGGCTTTCCTGTAATGCTTCTGCCTCTAGAATCCAAATGATTCAAGAATTAATTCATCTTCATACATCCTATAGTGAAGGTGAGATTGTCTTTGATGGGAAACTTGCAGATTGAAAAGATACACTGGTATTTGATAGTCCAACTTGATTTATGTAAGTCTCAATTTTTGAGGGAAATTTGCTTCTTATAGGACTTTATGTTCACAGCACAGACCCATTGGCTTTAACTACAGCTGTGAGTTCTTATTATTAGTGAAAATGAGACTCTAGGGTGTCACTGTGTGCGCTGATAAGAAAAGAAAACAAAAACAAAACCCAAAAGTAAAGTTTGTTTTAAGGGCATAGATAGTTGATGACAAGATAAGTAAAGAATTCAGCTCTTTGCCACATTAAACAAATGTCTTAACCACACTTTTTTTCTCCCCTTGAAAATTTTTGCTTATGCAACTTAAATACCTACAGGTAATTTGGTGGAAGTTTTGAGGATTCTTTCACTACTTCATTACACTGACTGTAACACAAGTGTGTTCTGTACAGTAAATAGAATGAAGTTCCTGTCAAAGGCATGATTAAACTCCCCATACTGATGTGAATCTCAAATAATGCTCTTTATGGAAAATCTTATATTACTTTCTTAATTTATATCTACTATTTGATTGCTTGACTTTTGACCTTTGATAATCTTTGAACATTGGTTTTGATTCGTAACACCTTTCTTTATTAAAAGGTTAATAAAAATCAATGTTGTATACTTTTTGTCATGACCAAAGTCTCTCATCCTCTTCCACTTGAGCTGATTGAACAAAAAGTATGCTCTCTAAACCAGCACTTGCAAAGGGAGGCACCAACAGGTATTTGATTTTTTTGCATTCCCCTTGAACACTGGAGAGAACTATGTTTTGGCAAGACAGATTCTACTCCTTCATTTGCTTCAACTATGCCTGTCTAAATTTCTTGTTTTCCAGTGCTGTATCTTTATCACGTGAATTTTCATTCCAGCTTCATCTTCCTAATTTGTAAAGTACAACGATCTCTTATCTATGCAGGTTTATTCTGGTGTCTCAACTGCAACTGCTACTGCCATTTCTCAGTAGTCTCCATTTACTTTGATGTTGACTGAGAAGTCTCTATATAATTTTCTTTAATCAAGTGGTTGTTCTGGTATCTGGTATCTGGATATCTGGTTCTTCGCATAATCTGTCTCTCCTACCTTTCTCCATTTGTTGTCTTTACTGACTTCCAGTCCCATCCTTATTCCTTGGGCTTCTCATTCATCCAATCACTAAAATTATTCTTCTTAACTATGTCTTCACCATCTCCATTCTGTAGTTTTCTGTTTAAGCTTTTTTAACGCAGCTTCTCCTAAGGGTAATTGTGGTGATTTTGTTTGTTTGTTTGGGGTTTTTTTCTTCTTTCCTTTTTTTTCTTTATATTATTTATTTATCAGCCTGTCTTTACTTCTTTCTTCTTTTTTAGTTATTACAGCTTTTTTTCCCATTACCTGATCTCTATTTCAATCCCTACCTCAGGCAGTGTGGTCCCCATAATACTTTAATTTGTGATCTGCAAGTGTTTTTCCAGTGTCCTTCCCCTGAGTCAGAACACTTCTTCCTCTGTGCTGATTGGGTCTTTCCGCAAGATAAGATGCTGGCCTGAGTGGGACAGGAATGACAGAGTTGAAGTATTTATGTTCTTTTCCACAGAATGTAGAGATAACTTTGTTCTTAATTCATAAAAGGTACATCTTTTGAAACAATTAATGAAAGAATGGGAATGCTATTAAATTCACTTGTTATTAATTGTAATGCACATTTTGAAATAAAAGGATAAGCCCCAAGAAAAGCTTGAAAGATCTCTAGCAGTTTCAATCAATGCTTTAATTAATAATGAGCTTAGGCAATCTCATTGATCACAAAAATTGAAATTCACAGATTAAAACCAACCTGGAAATACAGATTTCATGGTGACTGTCTGATATTGTTAATACACACTAGATGTACAAGAGATGCAAAATGCATTCGGTCAAGAGAGGGACCCTTCTGTGTTCTATCATATTAATTTACTTAATTAATATGAACAATCCCGCTATCATAACTATGACAGCATGAATGGGGCAAACAAAAATTATATTATGTGCAATACTGACAAAAAAAGAAGAAATACTATCATTAGTTCTTGTTCTATGGATTTGCTTTTCTATCCCACAGCTTGCATTATCTTCAATTATCTAAAAAATAAGTTGATGTGGCTAGTACCAGCTTGAAAGAGCTTCTAGGAAATAGATTCAGAGACTCTGTGCCTTCATTCATTTATTTTTCCTCAGTGTTGAACTTACTTGATGTATTTCTTATTGTGGTAGGGTGATGCTTGTTAGATGCCAGATGCCCACCAAAACCCGCTCTATCACTCCCCCTTCTCAACTGGACAGGGGAGAGAAAATATAACGAAAGGCTCGTGGGTTGAGATAAGGACAGAGAGAGATCAGTCACCAGTTACCGGCACGGGCAAAACAGACTCAACTTGGGGAAAACAAATTTAATTTATTACCAAATGAATCAGAGGAGGATAATGAGAAATAAAAACAAATCTTAAAACACCTCCCCCCACCCCTGCCTTCTTCCCAGGTTTAACCTCACTCACAGTTTCCACCTCCTCTCTCCCAGTGGCACAGGGGGACAGGGAATGGGGTTGGGGTCAGTTCCTCACACATTGTTTCTGATGCTCCTTTCTCCTCAGGGGGAGGACTCCTTCCTCCACACCAGCGTTGGGTCCCTCTCACGGGAGACAGTCCTCCACAAACTTCTCCAATGTGAGTCCTTCCCATGACCGACAGTTCCTCACGAACTGCTTTGGCATGGGTCCATTCCCATGCGAACTTCAGGAAGGGACTGCTCCAGCGCAGGCCCCCCATGGGGTCAAAAATCCTGCCAGCAGACCTGCTCCAGCATGGGCTCCTCTCTCCATGGGGCCACAGGTTCTGACAGGAACCTGCTCAAGTGTGGGCTTCCCATGGAATCACAGCCTCCTTCAGGCATCCACCTGCTCTGGTGTGGGGTCCTCCATGGGCTGCAGGTGGACAGGTGTTCCACCATGGACCTCCATGGGCTGCAGGGGGACAGCCTGCCTCACCCTGGTCTTCACCACAAGTTTCAGGGTAATCTCTACTCTGGCGCCTCGAGCACTTTCTCCCCCCTCCTTCTTCACTGACCTTGGTGTCTGCAAGGGTTGTTTCTCTCACATCTTCTCACTCATCTCTCTCCAGCTGCAAAATGTGCAGGTTTTTTTCTTCCCCTTCCTTATGTTATCACAGAGGTAACCATTGTTACTGTTTGGCTCTGCCTCAGCCAGCAGCAGGTCTGTCTTGGAGCTGGTTGGCATTGGCTGTGTCAGACACAAGGGAAATTTCTGGCAGCTTCTCACAGAAGCCACCCCTATGCCCCCCTACCACCAAAACCTTGGTACGTAACACAAATACACTCAATAGAGGAACCCATATTAACCCTCCAATAATCAGGATATTTTTTTCTGTAGACAGCACACAAAGCAGCACATGTGTGTTGTGAGTTATCTTGATTTTAACTACCTAAATGTTAGGGGTCAGTTTAGCCAGATGTCTAATGTGATTGTTAATGCTTTTGTTGCTGAGGAAGAAAGATAAATATGTCCAGAAAAATTTTCATCCCGACTATGTCAGATGACCTACCTTAGGAGACAATAATTTCTCTCTCCCCTGATACCGAGAGAAATATCTGCCTCCAAAGGCAGGATATCTGACATAGTTGGGATTAAAATTCATAGCTGGAATAAAATTCATAGTGGAAAGAAAGATTCTTCATTGTTATGGAAAGAGTCTAGACAATTGGTTTAACTATACAAATGAATACAGATTAAACTGCATACTTCATAACACAGTAATAAGAGGATAGTTAGGTGGCTTATGTCCTTTGTCGTCTCATCAGGGACTCCAGGATCAGTTTTCATAGTTAGGTTCTGGTATAGATATTTATCTACTGCAGTTAAAAAAAAAAAAGGACATCATATTGTTGTCAGAGAGTAAGAATTTTCAGTTCATGCTAACTGTCTAAACTCTATGAACTTGTGTATGAACTCCTGGCTCTTACTAAGACAACTATTTGGAGCTTCATTAGTGACTTCAGAGAAGCTAGATTTCAGAGACAAGAACTTCATATCAGATGCAAAGTAGATTTCCTCTGACCAAGGCTTCACAGAAAGAATGTGTGAATTATTTCCCATTCCTGCCTTTGATAAGTAAGGGGAGGAGGGGAAATTTATTTATTAATTTGTTTGTTTGTTTATTTATTTATTTCTTTATATATAGGAAAGAGTTGTTGGTGGTAACTAATACCTGAGCCACAGTTTTAAAAGCTGTTCAGTGACATATATAGTATAGGTTGTGATGTTGACATATCTAGAAATCCTTAGACTTAACAGAAGCTGTTAATTATATCATTTTCAGTAGCTAAACTCTAGTAGTTGTTACTTCTTGAGTAAACAAATTTCAGCCAACTATAAGGTTTTCAGGTCTCATTGAGGATCTTAAAAAAAATCTAAGAGAGTAGATTGTTTTGAAAGACACATAGATTTTGTAAATCTTTTAGCTATAAGACACATAAAACTTTAAGCTTTAAGGCATCAACTTAATTAACTGATATTCTAAAGATATAGACATTTAAATGCATATGAAGCAAAGTAAAATGTTAATTTTCAGAGAAAAAAACATACCTGTACCTACTGAAACCTGCCACAAACTGGTACCTGAGTAAAAGTTTTCATTTTTGTTAATATTACAGTTTTTATTGCAGGCAATGTTTTACCAATATTGATAAATCAATAATTTTAATCTGTAATTGTAATCCATAATTTTAAAAGAGCTTGATGAGATTTATAGTGGGTTTGGATTATATGTTGAGGTGGTTTGAGAAGGATATGACTTACCTTTGGTGTTATATTCTAAATCTGTTGAAAATTCAGGAGCTAATTGAGGAAATGGCTTTAAATCTAACAAAAATGAAAAAAAAACCCAAACAAAAACTACCAACCAAAAACAAAACAATAGGCAAAAGCAAACACTTTATAAGTTTTGCCTATAATTTTTGGAACTGCAGTAGTTTTATATATGGCATATACAAAACTACTGCAGTTCCTATATTACTCACTAAGCTAATGAAAAGATATTATACTGAGCAGCACCTGAATATGAAAATTAAACAAAGTGAAAATGAGAAGTGGATATTATAATCATGTACCTTACTCAGTACAAGCCTTGACAATGTCTTAGTTTTGGGACGATTAGGAAAATGAAATAGTTTCTCCCGTTAAAAATATGAAAATGGATGTAATATAGAGTATTAAGATTTTCATTTGGTCTTAATCTTCAAGGTATTTCATAGTGGTGATAAAGATTATTTCCTTTAAGAAGATGCACTGGATATTTCTCTAGTAAAACTTTTATTTTTATTTTGATGCCTAGATAATTTTGTGCATTCTCACAAATAAAGAGTACATGTCTCTTATTCATAAATAAATTACATCTTATGTTTGAATTTATATTTATCTATTCATATGTTATTTTTCAAGCTATTGAACAAAGTATTGTCCAAGTTTAGAAATTAATACATTCATATTAGTTTATTTTAAATACACATTATTGTTTATGATAAGTATATAATAAAAAATTATATCAAAAATGTCATTTAGAACTCTGAAGAAAAGATGCAGATTAATTCAATCTGCTCGTATGTGCTGACTGTGTCTTTAACAGATGATTTCATGTTACTATCTCTTCATAAGCCTTTCCCTCTGTCAGTGCATAGTGAGCTGGAATAAAATCAAATTGGAACTGGAGTAGATTTCAGATATTCTGAGCTGTGAACCTGTGTGAATAAAAAAATGTTTCTTCATGGGACTCTGGAGAAATTGTTAAATTCTCTCAAAGTGAAAACCAAAGTCATAACTGGATCTGAGGGCAATATCTATAGTAACAGACAAAATGCAGCAAGGGATAGACACAGCCAATGGCATAGAACTATCTATTTTGTTTCACATTTGGTATGATCCCTAGAATGGCTACAGTGTAAATCAGCTTTTCCCTGTCTGATCCTAGCAACAATCTGAGGGATAGCATGACTCAGGGTCTATTTCAGGGGACTTTAGGGATAAAATACTCTTTTTGGAGGGAGTAGAGAATTTTAGCAATTTGAACACAAGCTGTGCTGTACCATTTACCTTGAGGGCCTTGTCATTGTACTTACTAGCATATATGTGAGTCAGTGAGAGTCTTGAAGTGAATCCACTCATTCTTTCCTTCTAGTGAGTACATAAAAACCACCAGAACTTTCAATTATAAATCTAGTCTTTAACAAAACACAAAATAATAAATGGCACTTGGTCAACTTTGTAAATGAAGAAAATTCAGACCTGTTAGATGTGGTAAACAAAACAAGTCAAAAATAAAATGTCCATCACATCTCTTTGAGGATTATTTAATTTGCTATTAGCCTATTTCAGAGATTCAAAGGCACTCCAAAGAGCTTGCAGCAACCCAGGAAACCATTCAGGATTGCTAAACTATTTCCACTACATTTGAGGCTTTACTGTGCATCTACTCTCTGGTCTTCTCAATAACTTTCCAGGTTAAACTTCTGTAAATGGCTTTTATGCTGTGTCACTCAGATTTTTATTCCTCTAACTCCTTCAGCACTTCCTAACACACTGAGCACAGCAGGCTTCTTTCAGACAAAAATCCATCTCATCAACTCTTCAGAGAGTCCCATCTACTCTAAGATGCAGTAGCCATGGAAAAACAAGCAGTCAGGTTTGTTTCCTCACAAGTTCTGAAGAAATTAGAAAGTACTATTGGGTATAGTAGGTGGTAAGCAAACAAGAAATAGATTGTAATACCAGAATACTATTAAAAAACACAATTTCTTTTCCCCAAAACCTCAGTACAGCATTAGAACATTTAGAAAATTTATTATTAAAGGCTAATCTTACATTTCTTACTTTTTGTCATGGAGATCACCGAACATATTTAAAGTGTATCCAGTATACTAGGACTGCATGGACTGTGAAGATCAACTGAGGGAGTTAGGCTTGTTCAGTCTAGACAAGAGATGGCTTGAAAGGACCTAATAGCAGCCTTAAAATACTTCAGAGTAGGTTACTGAGAAGATGAAGCCAGAGTCTTTACTAAAGTGCACAGAAGGATGAAGAGGGAAAAATGGTCATAAATTCAGACAGGTGAGGTTCTGAGCAGATATAAGAAAAAAAAAAAAAAAATCATTATGAGGATAATTAAGCATACAAACAAGTTGCCCATAGCAACTGTGAACTCTGTGTTCTTGGATGTTTTCAAGATTTGATGATACAAGAGACCTGAAAAACCTGTTTTGAATTCAGCATTGACCCTCCTCTGAGGAGGAGGTAGAACTGGCTGAGGAGCTGAGAATCCTTCAATGCTGAATGATTCTTTGATTATTTATATGGATTAACAAAAGAATGAAGTAATATTCCCCTGTCTATTTTAAGGAGGTTTGACACTCCCAAATTTACAATATTTTCCAGAACGAAGAATTGTAAAAATAAGACTACGAGAGATCTGTTGTTTCCACTGTCTGGTCCTTCCTAACAGGCAACCCTGGAATGTCATAAACTGATAACGTTCCATATGGAAGTCATTTTGCTTTCTTGGCATACCTATTTACCTTGAAAGTCTATCCCAGATGTGGGTTCAGCTGATGATTTGAAACCAGTAGGACTGAAAAGCATATGACTTTAGATATAAAGAAAGTGGAGGAATTCCTTTTAACCAAACAAGCCAAAAGATACCTGAATCTTGTTCAAAGCAGAAGAAACAAACAAACAAAGTAGGTATCTCTGAACCAGAATGGATAAACAACTTCTTCAAGAAAAGGAAATTAGATTTACAAAGGAATAGACATCCTCTAACTATATTTGCTGACTAAAATGTCAAAAGCATAATCTATTTAAGGGAAGCCTGGAATCTGAGTTAGCAAAGAAGGGTTAAAGAAGTGCTATCTAATGAAAATGTCAGCACATACCTGAAGTTATCCTAAACAATGTTTTTTCTCTGAGTTTAGAGAAATAACATGACATTCCAAGGTCTTCGTAACCTTTCACTTTGTACTTCTGGTATGAGTAGTAACAGAATCACAGGCCGGATGAGGCTGACAAGGATCTCTAGAGATTGTCTAACTCATCTGCCTTTCTCAGGACAGAGTCACATACAGCAGGTTGCTCAGAGCCATGTCCAGTTGAATTTTGAATATCTCCAGGGATACAGATTTACAGTCTTCCTGGGAAATCTATTGTTTGACTGTGCCACTGAAAAAAAATTCCCTTATGATTGAATGAAATTTCTTTTATTTCAGTTTGTGTCTCTTGCCTCTTGTCCTGTCTCTGGGTACTACTAAGATGAGTCTGTCTTCACCTTCTTTACTTTCCCTCCTCAGGTACTTATATATATCAATAAGATCCCCTTTAGCCCTCTTTTCTGCAGGTTGGAGAATCCCAACTCTACCTCTCCCTGAATGTCATAGTAATTCTTAGTAATTCCCTTAGTAATTCCCTCTTAGTAATTCCCTATTTTGGTGTCCCTAAGACCTTACTGTATAGAAATTTCCTGACAAACTAAATGACCCTGCCCTGCTTACAGCAACAAAATGCATCAGGCTTAAAAAAATGATATTTCTCTAAAATTACTTCTTTTCAAGTCTGAAATGTCACAATTATTTTAATTGGAGATAGATTGTTGCTGTTCCAGGAATTTTTCCTCATTTTCTCTCACCCTGCAAATATTGTTTTGCATCTGCAAAATCTACAGGAAACTTATCCAAAATTCTTTCTTCTACTAGTAAGACTAATTTGCCAAGACAAAGTACTGAAGACTTCTGACTGATGAAAACATAAAAGGATTAAATGTGTTTTTCTTATGTATATCAGCTTTCATAGAGTAATTTATCACTAGAAATGTGATCAGGAAGGACTGACAATTCCCTGAACTTTTAGTCTATATTATACTCTCAGAAAGTAAAACTATATAAAAAAATCAGGTATTTCATTCTAATGTTGACACTTGGAGACATTATATTTCCACATATGATCATTTGATCTTTGGTAGATATACTCCTCAATATTCCAGTGCAGAAGAGGCAAAATGTACATATATGTGCGCACCTTGTTTGGGCAAGATCAGTTGACTCCATTCTTTTACAGAGAAATGTGAGCCAAAACAGAGGCTTTCTATAAGTGGGGTAGTAGTGTAGCCTGACCAAGAGGTTCCTTCCAGCCATTTTTTTTTTTTATTTATATATTTGATTAAATGTGGCTGCTGATTGTACAGATGAACTAAGTTCATATTGCCTCCATTAATTCTTCACACAACTAATGACATATCTGCTAAAAATATATAAAGAATACAGTTAAGGAAGGATTTGTAGTAATAATTTGGGTGCATTTTTATTTTACATACTAAAATTACACATAATGAACTTGTCTTTAGAAATTAATAGCATCAGCTTGTCTTTCTAAAATGAACTTTGGGCACATTTATATTATTTTTCTTTAGAATTCTGGTTTAGAGTTTAATGTCCATTTTTATAGAGCAATAATCAGTCTCTGCCCCAAAGATCTAACACATTAGGTTAATGATAGGTGCAAAAATAATCAGGTATTGTAATAGTGGATGTGTTTCAATATCTGACTAGTATCATCAGTTTCTAATATTATTACTTAATTTTAACAAGAAAATATTGTCTTTATTACAATCAAAGAAAAATACTACTACTAAATGGATGTTGCACTTTTCATAAGATATTAAATAGAAGTCACCAGATGGTGCTGTAACACCTAATTTTATGAAATCCTTTTGTCTGAACAAACAACAGGCTCTTTCTTCAGCCACAGGAAAATCTACCTTCTTTCTAGTTCAATGATGCACTTCATTTTGGAGAGAGCTCTTGCAAGCAACTAAAATCACAGAATCACAGAATGCTAGGGATTGGAAGGGACCTCAAAAGATCATCTAGTACAATCCCCCAGTATGTGCTTTCTATCTTGGTTTCATTCACCAATCATCTTGGTTAAGTAAGTTTTATGTGTTTGGGCTGAGAATCCTAAAACAGATGAATTTTGTGCATGCAATGTGTCTCTGTGAGAAGAAGAGTAGGTGGTGTAAAATTAACACCTTAGGAACATAAGGTAAACTGCTAATTTCATTCTCAAGATTGGGTGTCCTTTGGTAGAAGACTAACAGTTTGTCCATGATATGCATACGAAAAAAAAAAAAAAAAAAGTCTTTTTTCACCTCTGTTTAGTTATACAGCAAAGAAAACTTCCTAATTGGGGCACTTTGACATCTTTTACAGACAGTTTTAAAAGGAACACTGAAATTTATGACGAATTACACAGGCTTCTGAATTTATAGCATCTAGTACTTCACACAATTTAATCTATGGATTTAGATGGATTCAAACATAACACAAAGCTTTCTATAAATGTCAGTTTTGCATCTAAGATCTTTCTCAGTTCAGACACCTATCACTCAGTACCAATGATACATTCTGTTGTGCTTGGGGTTGCTTTGACGAGAAAGAAAACTTACGTTTTGCAATCCATGACTTTTAAAAGAATTACAGGCTTACTTTTAAGTAAGAAGGAATGGTAAAAAAAACTTGATATATGATCCAGTCATTGAACTTAAAGCTCTGTAGATTTATACATGTCTTCTGCAAACACAGTCAGGGACTATTTGCTTAGAAGTTTTTGTCTATTTCTACATCTCAGGTGAAAATTCCAGTACTGGTTCCTCCCACATCTCTTCAGTAACCAAGATACACTGAAAAGGAGTAAGAAAATGAGCTGCAGGGCAATATTGTTTACATGAAACCAGAAGGAGAAGTGGAACTTCATTATTCTGTTTTAATCATATTTCCTCAATCACTTTGTACTTCCTTCACCTTTTCCTCTTCGTACTTGCTTATTCACCACTTCATCTTGTATTTTTGCTGCCAGATCAGAGAAAAGTGCTTGCCTCCTTCTTATTTTGGTACATAAGAGGCAATGAAAAGTCTCCTTCTATCAACTGGAAAGAAATGCAAAGTTTTTTTTTTTTTTTTTTGCATTTACCAGAAAGTAAAAATGGTGTGTTTTCCCTAAAACTTGCAACAAGGTCTTCTGACTTCTGACACATGCTAAGAAGAGACTGTGCAATAAATATTAAAGCCAGTGTGGAGAAGCATAGAACACATGCAGCAGCTTTTATTACAGTAAGTCTTAAAATGAGTAGTGTATATGACACTAGTGCTGATATTAAATCATGTCCTGATACTTTTTTAAAGCTTTTTAGGTTTAGTTAGCTGATCAAGCACAGCCTCTGAATTTCCAGTTTGGCATGTAATTTTTCTTCAGATCAGAGGACTACACTACTGAGTTCAGATCCTGTGTAACTTTGCATGCAAGAACTTGCAAAATTATGTGAGGATAAGAAATAAACATACTCTATAAAGTGCATGTTAAGTAAAAAAAGAAAGATAAAATCAGGAAATATTGCAATAAAATAGTAGATTATTGAGTGTTTTTTACTATAAACAAGATCTAATCTTTACTTCTCCATATTGCACACCAGATAATTTCTTCCCCAATCTCTAATTTTTAATTAGTTGAAAACAAATGCTTTTAAAATGCAGTTAATTCTAATGTAAAACCTTTGAGACATCTCTTGATTCTTTGTTTCAACACCTAATAGACACTGGAACAGGTTGCCCAAGAATGTTGTGGCTGCCCCCTCCCTGGAAGTGTTCAAGGCCAGGTTGGATGAGGCTTTGAGCAACCTGATCTAGTGGAAGGTGTCCCTGCTCATGGCAGGAGGTTGGAACTAGATGATCTTTAAGGTCCCTTCTAATCTTAACCATTCTATGACTCTATGATTCTAATTAAGCTAACACTTAAAAATACATATTTTATAGTTTGAATTTATCTGTTTTAAACTTGATATGCAGTCTAGGGTTGGAACACACAACTGGTTGACTGTGACCATTGCATATTGTGGCAGCTATTATTATATTTGTTTTTAGCCTGTAGAGTATGTGAGCAAAAAGTTACTAAGGATTTCTTCAACTCTTTTAAAGCTAAAACAACAGTTTTCACTACATTTGCCTTGTTAACCTGTCAAAGAGTAATTACTGAGTAATATTACTGAAATTAAGATAAGATATCATGGCTATGCCTTAAGCAACTTGATTGTCTAATTCTCAAATTAATTATATATATGCATAGAGTGGACGAGTAGATGCTTAGAATCCCTACATTTAGTTTTATAGATGGAAGGTCTATTGTTATTTAAAATTATCTGCAGAGATCCAGAATTTAATGGAAGCTCTCCTCAATGTTAACTATGTTGAAACAAGTAAGCTTTAGTTTGTTGTTGCCATTTTCCAAAGCAGTAATTCTCACATCCTATTAAATAGCTATTCTCCATTAATGAGCTCTAAGAAGGATCAGACATGTTTCTCTATGGTTACTGTTTTAGCGTTAAATTGTTGGTTTTATGCCACAAGCACAGACACTTTTTTGCTAATCAGCAGTAAGGTTTAGTTGTCTCAGAACTTTCACACCTACTTATCACATGAGGCATAGATGAAATAGCCATCTGTGTGGACTTCAGTCATCCATTTTCTAGCATTATTATCAGTTTTATACAATAAATCCCATAAGGACAGAAAATAGAGACTTTTGTCTTATTTTTTACATTTTCAATCTAAAATTTTCAACATTACATTAGTACATAATCTCTTTTGAGATCCGATGATGATACTAGTTTATAGTGTGATTGTACAATAATTTTACACATGTATTGGTCTATCAATCAAACCAGAGAGATAATGCAATTTAGAAAAATCTTGAAGTGATAAAACTTGGTGAAAACTACATCATCAGTGTTCCACAACTCTTCCAAGAACTCAAATATTATTCTTACAGTTAGCGAATAAGTAATTAAAAAAATTTGTAGCAAATTTAATGTTTAACATTTAAGTAATGCAGTGATGTGTTTCTTTATAAAAGCTTATAAAAAATCTTGAAAGGTTTTGTCTGTACATGAAAATACTATGTTGTATCACTCTCCTAAATACTATGTTGTATAAATCTCCTAAACCCAACTATACTTGGGAGAATTATTTCTAACAGTTATGTTTGGGAACAATATCTGTCAGAAACCCTAGAAAAAGTCCAAATACACAGCTGCGGTCTTTATAAGTATAGAATACAAATAAAGACTCATCAAACTTTATCTAGCACATCAATGTCTCCATCAGTATTTTTAAAGTTAGTTCCTCACATTATATTTCATTACTGGAAGATCTGAATTTATGTATGCCAGATCATTTTGAATTAGTTCTCAGAACATATCCTATGTTCTGTGAGTCTAAGCCTAGAATCACTATTTAAAACACAAAGTCGGGCAAACATCAAGGGAAAATTCTTCAGTTCCATCTTACACAGAGCAGGCACATTCCTTATTACTAAATCATGATTATTATTTTGCACAATGTGCATGGAGAAGACTTTTCCCATCAAAGCCATATTTAGAGGCAAGTTGTGTTTAGTACTTGATATTTTTCTTTATTCCTTCATTCCATCTCCTTCTTCGAATGAAGACATAAATTTGATTTTTGCTGTCACTGTGAGCCAAGAATAGCAATGATGAACTTGGTACTAAGTGCAAAGATGCAGCGATACCACACATGCAAACATTCAGAATTAATCTGGTCACTTAAATGCAGAAGTATGACTTGTCGTGCTGAATTACAACAAATGAAGTATGATTGATTGATTACACCCTGTCATAAGAGGTTCCATCAGAGCAAAGGAATTAAATTAGATAAATACAAGGTAATAATACACTTAGGAAAATGTAATATCAATGAGATGTACAAAACTGATGGATTCTGGTTAGGAAATTGAGACCTCACGGCTGCATGATATTGCACAAAATGTTTTCTTTATAGAAATAGCTGGTTCATCTAGCAGAAAAAAGTATATCAGTTTTATCAACATTTAAACCTGAAGTAAATTTTGTGATTGTCACCTTAAAATTTGATAAAAGTAAAAAAAATAACAAATAAATAAAAAAAAATGCTCTAAAACTTACAACCTGAGATATATTAATGTCCTTTTTTATTTACTAGAAAAGGTGACAAAGCCAAAATTTATAGTGTATTGACTGAGATAAAATAGATGTCTTTGAATGAGTTAAGGAATAATTTAAACATTACAAATCAGTGAGATCAGTATGAAACAGTTTACAAAGTGCAAGAATGTACACTGAAGACTCCAACTGGTTCTCTGAATGATTGTCTATTAGAGTGGATACAATTTGCCAGAGAAGACATAACACCAGATGCCCAGCTACAGAGAATTTGACCATCGATGTAAGAAAAAATAAACAGATTGGTTCCATTTTCAATCATTTTTTCCTGTCTGAAAATCCTTTACAGATTGTCATTACTATTTGGGTACTTGTGGTAGTAGTTCAAGGTAGGCATCATTTCAACTCTCCAAGACACTTAACTTACATCTGAAGTTCTTTGACTCTTAATGCATTTCTATCATTAAGATAGTAGAAGAGGACTTTAGGCAGTAAAACCTCATCCTCTTCTCCAGGCTCAATTTCTGTATATGCTCATTATGCAGATTTAGATGCATAAAGATCCATTTTGTTGCTTTAAATATCCATCTCACACATGGGCAAGATTCACTTCCTTGATTAAGTGTGTTTAATATCTTTTCAAGCATTACATAATACATTTCTTTCATGGCAGTTCTCTGTAATTTCTAGAAATTAAGAGAGAAAGCTCTTAAATTTAAATTGACTCCAGATAGTAACCGCCTTCCTCAAGCAGTTCAGGTCTGAAGGCTTTCCTTAATCTTCTAGGAAGTTCCAGTGTTTCGGTTTTTGCCCATTGCACCTTGTCCTGAATATTGTTTTGCTTGAGGGTAGGAAGGCTCTGCAAAGGGATCTGGACAGGTTGATTCAATGGACTGAGATCAATTTTATGAGGTTTAACAAGGCCAAGTGCCAGGTCCTGCACTTCAGTCACAACAACCCCATGAAACACTATGGGCTTGGGGAAGAGTGGCTGAAATGCTGCCTGACAGAAAAGGACTTGGGGGTGCTGCTTGACAGCCAGCTGAATATCAGCCAGCAGTGTGACAGGTGGCCAAGAAGACCAACAGTAACCTGGCCTGTATCAGAAATAGTCTGGACAGTAAGATGAGGGAAATGATTGTGCCCCTGTACTTAGCACTGGTGAAGCCGCACCTTGAATACTGTGTCCAGTTTTGGGCCACTCACTACAAGAAGGACATTGAGGTGCTGAAGCATGTCCAAAGAAGGGCAACAAAGCTGGTGAAGGGTCTGGAACACAAGTCTTATGAGGAGCAGCTCAGGGAACTTGGTTTGTTTAGTCTGGAGAAAAGGAGGCTGAGGGGAGACCTTATCGCTCTCTACAACTACCTGAAAGGAGGGTGTAGTGAGGTGGGGGTTGGTCTCTTCTCTCAAGTAACAAGGAATAGGATGAGAGGAAACATCCTCAAGTTGCACCAGGGCAGGTTTAGATTGGATATTAGGGAAAAATTATTCACTAAAAGGCTTGTCAAACATTGGAACAGGCTGCCCAGGGCAGTGGTGGAGTGACCATCCCTGGAGGTGTTAAAAAAATGTGTAGACATGGCCATTCAGGACATGATTTAGTGGACATGGTGGTGCAGCATTAACGGTTGGACTTGATGATCTTGGAGGTCTTTTCCAACCTTAATGATTCTATGATTTTGTTTCATGGCACCTCCCTTTCATCAGTAGCCTTATGAAGGGATGAGGAACTTAAGAATAACTCAGTTTCAGTGTTGGAGCAATTCCATCAGAGTCAAGGAAGAATTAAATCCCAATGGTTAAGTTAGAACTCAGAATTGGGGGAACTGACACATCACTTTCAGTGTCTTCCATATGTTAGGAAAAAAACACTTAGGGTTATCTCTCTATTTTCTGACATCCCATTTAAAAATACCAAATCTTGTGTAAGCTCCTGGTCTATGTCAAGGCAAGCATGGCCAGCAGGTTGAGGGAGGTCATTCTGCCCCTCTACTCTGCCCTGGTGAGACACCACCCAGAGTACTGCATTCAGTTCTGGGGCCCCCAACATAGGAAGGACATGGACCTACCGGAGTGAGTCCAGAGCAGGACCATGAGGATGATCAGAAAGGTGGAGCATCTCTCCTTTGAGGACAGGCTGAGAGAGTTAGGGCTGTTCAGTCTGAAAAAGACTCTGGATAGGCCTTATAGCTTCCTTCTAGTACCTGAAGGGTACAGGAAGACTGGGGATGGACTTTTTACAAGGGCAGGTAGTGATAGAACAAGGGGTAATGGCTTTAAACTGGAAGAGGGTAGATTTAGATTAGATTTTAGGAAGAGGAACAGCGTGGCCAGCAGGACCAGGGAAGTTATCCTTCCCCTGTACTCAGCATTGGTGAGGCCACACCCTGAATACTGTGTCCAGTTTTGGGCCCCTCATTACAAGAAGAACATTGAGGCGCTGGAACATGTCCAGAGAAAGACAACAAAGCTGGTGGAGGGGCTGGAGAACAAGTCTGACGAGGAGCAGTTGAGGGAAATGGGTTGTTTAGCCTAGAGAAGAGGAGTTTGAGGGGAGACCATATCACTATCTACAACTACCTGAAAGGAGATAGCAGTGAGGCAGGTGTGTGTCTTTTCTCGCAGGTAAATAGTGATAGAACCAGAGGCAAAGGCCTTAAGTTGTGCCAAGAGAGGTACAGATTGGATGTCACAAAAAATTTCTTCACTGAAAGGGTTATTGGGCAATGGAGTGGGTTGTCCAGGGAGGTGGTTGAGTCACCATCCCTGAAGGCATTTAAAAGATGGCTAGAAGGGGCACTTTGAGATATAGTTCAGTAGTGGATAGGTATGTGTCCCGATCCAATGTTGGGATCATTCAAATATCCCAATCCGATGTCGGGGAAAGGTTTCGATATTTTCCCAAGAGCGAGATTAAGACGCAAACGAGGTCAAATGCCACATTCCCGAAACACCATTTATTACCAAAAGTAATAAGGAGGGCAGCGATAGGACAGAAATGGAAAGAAAGATGGAAATGAAGCAAGGAGTCGGGATAGGGCAGCAAGAATAGTCACCACCACGGGTCCAGCAGCGAGGCGACGGTGAAGGGGCAGGTGAGGAGGTCTCAGTTGCTTGTTCCACGTGGTGCAGCGCGGCGTGGTGCGGTCAGGCAGTCAGGTGGTCGTCCTCTCTGTCCCTCTTCTTCTCTCTCTTTCTTCCCTGCTCTGTTGTTGCCCATGCAAGTCTTCCTTAAGTACCCCTTCGAGGGCTGTGGTTACCATAGTAATGGCACGTCTCTTTGTACCCCCCCAGCACTAGGGCAGGGACATGTCCGGGCAGAAGACCTCCTGCGGGCAGGGCATTTCACAAGTCGTTTCCCTCTTCTTTTCTCTTTCTCCCGTGCTTGCTGTTGCCCATGCAGGTCTTCCTTAAGTACCCCTTCGAGGGCTGTGGTTACCATCTTTGTGCCCCCCAGCACTAGGGCAGGGACATGTCCGGGAAGAAGACCTCCTGTGGGCAGGGCATTTCACAAGTGGGCAGGGTATCCAAAACTCAGTGGTCTCATGAAAACAATCTTGCCAAGGATCTTGCAGACAATCTTTGAGACAAGATAATGGTGCCGCTCCTTACATCACCCCGTGGCTCAAAGATTGTCTTACGGGCAGGGCACCTTCACAAGTCGGGGTTTCCAGAACCCAGTGGTCTTGTGACCGTCCTTGCAAGCAATCTTTGAGACAGTGCAGTTCCTCACAGTATGGTTGGACTAGATGATCTCAAAGGTCTCTTCCAACCAGGCGATTCTATGAATCTATAATTCCTATCAGGGTTGTGTGACACTGGCCCAGGTTACTCAGGAAAGTTGTGGATGTTCCCTCCCTGGGAGTGTTCAAGGCCAGGCTGGATGAGGCTTTGAGCAGCCTGGTCTAGTAGAAGGTGTTCCTGCTCATGGCAGGGGGATTGGAACAAAATGATCTTTAAGGTCCCTACCAACTCATACTGTTATATGATTCTATGGTCACCACTATGCTAAAGACTGTTTTGCCATCCGTGCTTCACAAGTTTTTCCTGTATTTTTACTATATTAATTTGAATTCAGCTTTTTGCATTAAATCCTGTTATTTTGTTTTAATTTTTTCAGCACTAGTTGTCAGCAGGAAGCATGCAGTAACTAATGAAAGAAAAAAAAAAATTAAAGTAGATACAGTAAATTTAAGAAAGACGTAGTCATTATATCATATTAAATACTATAATCCAATTCATTAATTTTTCCTGGTTATTCTTACAGTGAAGGCAGTAACTTTTGCTTTACTGAACTTTATACTCAGTAAGAATATCACAGTAGGTTAACAAAATCACAGTAGGACAACAATATCACAGTAGGACTCATTGCAAAGGTGCTGCGTGGGTTTGGGAGCTGCCTGGGAGCTGCAAGGTCTGGAATTCCCCACTGTCAGGCAGCCAGGAGCTGTCCCACACTCCAGCCAGGAGCAGGGCAGCTGGAGGGCACTGAGGAAGCCCTAGCCCCAGGCATTGGGCACTTCACTGAGGATGGGTCAAGGAGAGGCCAAGAAGTCGGTCTACAGGTGTGCCCAGCTTGGCAGGGCTCATGGCCAGGCAGGGTTGGTTTGTGGGGAGCTGGAGACTGGCTTTGCTGTGGTGTTGATGAGGCTGCAGGTGACAGTTCCAGGGGGCTGACATGGGGTCCTGGGTCATAGGCAGGGTGGAGGGAGCCCCAGGGTGGCTGGTCAGAACCAATCTGGCCCATTAGTGTCCGCAGGACCCTGACAGTGATAGTCATTCTGTAGACACCTAACTTTTTATCTATGTGTAGGGGTCTACACATCTGATGTAGATCTGAAAGCTTCCTATATAGTAACTAACTATGGTTAAAACAGTCAACAATAGTTATTTGGTCTACTCTAAAGCAAAAGAATGGCATAAAAGTTTAAGCTGAAGAATTGCATAGGTGTTCACATAATTTGAACCACTCTGAGACACTTTTTCTGGTCCAGCACTGACTGCAGTTCCAGGATAGAAAAGGTCTTCTGTCTCACGTCTGCCCTCACCATTTGGATTTCTTGAACCTCAGGGCACCACACGTAGAAGCTGAAGGCTACCCTTACATAAAAGAATCAAATCTCTATGAATTATGTTGTTCATATTGGCTAGATCTCCCTTGTCTACGTGTAAACTTGTAGCTTATGTGTCAATGCTTAGGCATTGATTCAGTTGCCTAAACATAAGTGTTTTGTGCCATTTGAAATGACTTATGGTATCTGAGACTTCCATATGCATTTGGTGGTTAGTACACAAGGATACTTACACCCTTCTGCAGTGGAACCAGAAGCCAAACAATTTTTACTAGAGCATTTCAAATGGTTCCTTTTTTCAGATGCTACCAAGGCCTTAATAAAGTTAGATAATATTGTAATTATACCCACTAAAATATTTTCCTTATTTGACTCAGGGCAGCACCACTGAGACATCACATTTCCCAGAACTTTTGCTATAACTGCCATATAATCTGTGGTTTCCTAGCCTGTATTTGTAGAGATTATTATGTATAACTAATTGTAGGACCTCAGACACAGGCTTAAAAAATGTCATCATATTTTATCATACTGCTTTTTCCAATTCATTTTCACTTCTAATCTTGTTTATATATTTCCTAGTTATTGGCAAGTCTTGTTAATAATAAGTCACACAAAAAGCCCTTGTAAATCTAAATCTAAATCTAAATCTAAATCTAAATCTAAATCTAAATCTAAATCTAAATCTAAATCTAAATCTAAATCTAAATCTAAATCTAAATCTAAATCTAAATCTAAATCTTCTCCATCTACAAGGTTTGCTAGCTTGTCATAGAAAAAAAAAAATATGTAATTGTTTGACAGGAGTTGTTCTTAACATGTTGCTGTTGTTTACCTCCTTGTCCTCTGTATAATTACAAACATTTTATTTAAGTATTTGTTCCAGTACTTTTCTGGAAAATAAAGTTGCCTAGCTGGTCAATATTTACTCCCTTGTCATCGATTTCCTTACTCTTTTCCATTTCAAAGATAGGTACCTTGTCTTTTTGTTTTGTTTTGTGTTCTTAGTCTTTGGGACCTCATTCGTCTTTCACAAGTTCTCAAAGATAAATGCTAACAGCATATCTCTGAAGCAGACATTCAGTAAATGCCCTGAAGTGTTATGATTTGTAGTGTTGCACTGCCTAAGACTTAGAAAACTTGTTACAAGAATGAAATTAAAATAATGAGATAACAATCTAAGGGATTATATTTGCAGAAGAGCAGAAATGTATTTCACAAGAGTTGGCATCCTCACTACTGGGTTTACATACCATACAAAGAAATGGGTTTATTTAAGATCTTTGCTATTGCAAGATCCCCGGCCGTGCTATATAGGAACACAGGTTAATTTGGATTCAAGAGCTGAAAATCCCTCTGAAGGTATAAAATGAATAATAAGAAGAATAAAGTCTCTTTCCATGCCCAGGTAAGTGAGCTGATGCCTAAATTATTAAACAAAGAAAGTACTAGTAGCTTTAGGCAATAGAATAAGCACAGTCTAAACATGACTTGAAACATCCATTTCTGAGAACTTAAAGAAAGAGATGCTTTCTTCCTGAATCTTGAAGTTTGCTTCAACATCATTGTGGTGGTTTGGCTTCACCCTTTCAGTCTGCAGCCAAACACAACCTGCTCTCTTACCCTTCCCCTGGCTCCATGGAGTAGGGGAGAGAACTGGAAAGAAAAGGGCAAGGAGACTCATGGGCTGAAATAAAAAAAAAAAAAACTATCTACCAACTAAAGTAAAAGGATAATGATAACAATAGTAATAACAGAATATACAATCGAGTGATGTACAGTGCAATTGCTCACCATTTGCCGACCGATACCCAGCCTGTGTCAGCCAGCAATCTCAGAGCTGAGACAGTCCCGAAACCAAAACCCTGGAAGAGCAAGCCCAAGCAAGTCCTCAGAGAATATCTCCAATTTCCAGTCAACTCTGCTTAATATACTGAACATGAGGTGATATGACATGGAATATTTCATTGGCACATCCAAATGTCAGTTCTGGGTTTTTACCCTTCTCCCTCCCAGTCCTAATGCAGCTGTGAACCAGCCAAACACGGCTGCTCCAGCAGCAACTAATAATATTAATACTTCAACAACATTCCTCTCACAATAAGTCCCATACTGAAACTAAAACACAGCTATTCTAACTACTAAGAAGAAAATTAACTCTATCCTAGACAAACCAGGAAAATCACTTTGTTTATTTCCTTGTTAATACATGACTCCTTACCTCTTTAGAGTTGGTATGAGTTGTGTTGGTTATCTGGCTATCACTAGCATTTTTAATTAAAAATTTCAGTCTTGGTATTTTTTTCTGAGGAATTTCTCTGCAGAATGTAGCAACAATGATTTTCCTCTTTCTTCTTATATAGTTAAATAAGGTTGGTTTTTTTTTTACTAACAGTGTTGATTGTATATTATTTCACGCATTAGCCTTTTGATTTCCAACATAAAAGTTTGTCCTTTTGTTTTATATTTGTCCTCTGTCGTCTGACTTAGTTGACACTTTTGGTATATCTCTTTAAGATCAGATTAGTGAAGGACTCATGATTATGAAAAATTATTTTCTGCTTTATTTATTGTCCTTCTCCCACACACATCTCAATTTCAATTTTGAAATTATCTGGCTTTAGGATCCAGCTATTACATAAAATACAAAATAAATGTTATAAAACATAGTGATAATTGCACTAATAAATATTTTCAAACTATATTACTCTATCCAGCATATATACCAGGGGTAGAGAAAGACCATAGCGAATAGCTGAGAAAATACTCATTTTTTAATGAAAAATTTGAAAATCAATTAAATTATAATGATACAATGCTATAGTAGTGATGTAGGCCAAAAATTTAATACCAATTCTCTTTAATGAGACAAACTGACTTATTTTCGAAACTGCTCATACTTGTTAGGCAGAATGTTTATCAACCGTTAGAATGTTTATAGAGGTAGCTATCTTTATGCTAGAACACTTATTTGTGTCTGTTCCTTTGCTTAATTCCTGGTGTTTAACACTTGCAACCTATAATTCTAGCTCCTAGCTCTCTTTTATCTCTTCCTTTTAACTCCTGATGAGCTTTTAACTATCTGTTTCTTATATTGCCTCCTGATCTTGAACTTACATTTTCAAACATCTCCAGAGCCTATGTTCTTCCCTGAGTTCTTTCCTCTGTTTCCCAACATCATTCTGGATTTATTACAGCTCCAGAGCTAAAATGTCTCTACAATTTTGTGAGGGCTACTAAATCCTATTTTCTTTATTAATAGCCACATCAAAAAAGATCTGCTTACACAATCTTCATTATTGTTTTGGGCTTTTTTTCCATGTTGAGTGTCAACTAACAAAAATAACCACTAGATTCTCTTGTCCTATTTCTGTGTGTCACTTGTCACACTATAGCACCAAACTTATTTAGATCATGACTTTCATAAAATGTTTTCAATACATTTCTGTTATTTTTTAGTACTTTGTTTTCTGTTCAACACTATAGAAAATCTCTATAAATTCATTAAATCTTTATCTGTGAAAATAAAAATGTTTAACAGGAATAACTTCTTTGTGGATACAGTATAAACAACTTGGATTTATTTAATTCTAGTCAATGATTAGCAATGGGATTCATTTTTGTATTCTGGATTCATTTCTATATTGCAGGTAACAGAATTTCAGTGCAGCTCACATATAGCAGTGATCACAAATTACAAAGTTCCTGTTATACTCAGTGGATATTTAAAGTTTAGTTCATCCTAATAATAGGTATCTGGTGCCATATGAGATAACCTAGTGTATCTGTGACATCCATATGTGACTGACAGAAACTGCATAGGACCTATGGGAGATTTTTGTCACACTGGATGGGAAGCAGAAAACCCAATGGGATGTGTTTAGACATGACAATTAACTGATTGAAGCAAACCCTTAGTTCACATGAGAATATCAGTCTTTTGACTCCTAGAGGTAGGCATTTAAACCCTAATTCTATCAAGATCTGAGCAGAGATATATGCGTTCTTTCTCCTAATCTTCAGATAATACCACCTTCAACTGATAAAGCCAGAAATACAGAACCTTAGAAACAGTAATATTTACTGATGCTTCTGCTTATTGCTGTCACCCATACAGTTGTGTAATTGTGCTGCATTATATGGAAAAACAAACAAACAAACAAACAAACAAACAAACATAAAAACATCTTCCCTGGTCATCATAATGATATGTTTAGCTCTTGAGAGGTATGAAAACATCATTTAAAAAAACCACAAAAACAAAAACAAAAACAAAAAACCCAAACAACAAAAAACCCCCAAAAAACAACTTGCTACAGTATATTTTTTATTCGTGTCAATTATAAAATCTATCACTTTTTTTTTTGCAGACTGGGATTCTCTACTCAGTTATATTCATTTTGTAACAGTCTTAAGTAGCTCTTATGGAATGCTTTACAAAAGAAAACATTGTTCTTTTTATCTCTGGTTTACAGGCAAAGAAACAGAAATGTAGGTATTGACCAAACTCAGGCAACAAACAATGAAATTCTAGAAATAAAATTTGGGCATTCAGAACATTTGTCGAACACAAATTCTCACTGTCACTGTGTTATTCCTATAATGCTTCCAAATTTATCTACTAAAATTTCAGTGTTTAAAAATCAGAAAAAATAAGAGAATTAAGAGCTACTAATATTTATTTTAAAATCTAAAATCTCAGTATTTAAAATTTTTAAATTATTTAATTTTTCCTATTAAAGTACAACATTACATTTTGATTTCAATTTACAGCCATTTAATTTAGTGACAGTATCTTAAGTCATCATGGATGTTTTTTCAAAATCACTCTTTTCTTGAATATATATGAAAGTGATGCAACCCCTCAGTACACACAAAAAATATAGTGCCTAATTCAGTACTGAAACAAGTGAACAGTGACATGGAAATTCATCTGCTGATCTGCCTAAAATCCTCATTCAAATTATGCAGTATAACTAAGATTCTGGTTTTTAATGATTGGTTGAACACTTATACATTATCTCTGTGAAGTAACATTTCCCTGGCTTATAATAATTGTCTAGTGTTACTGTCCCATTTCCTGTGTTAAGAAGTTGATTGTAGTATGATGTTCAGCAATCAGTAAGAGAGTAAATTGACTGTTTTCTCTAGTGGAGAAGTTTGGGGTTGCTTGGAGAAAGGTGATTCAGACTCAATGTGTTATTAGAAAATGTAGGTTTATTGTCTGTTGTTCTTCCTTGAATTATTTTATCAAATACCAAAATAATTGTAGATTTCTTTTCCTTCTTCTATCAATCATTTAGATGCAAAAATTGAAATTTCCAAAGGTTAAACTAATCTGATAATGTTACCACTGGGATTAGAAATTAATTTGATTGAGAGGAACAGAGGACAGGAAGGAAGTTTGAGAGATCTGTTCAAGTTCAAAATAAACTGTAAAAATAACAGTTATTCACAGAAACATTTAAATGTAGCTGCTTTTGTGTAAACAGGGGAAAAATGATTCTGGCATGTATCATGGCTTAATATGTTTTGAAGGACTTGGAGAAGAAAAGTCTAATTTGAAGAAAGAAAAAAAACACAAAAGAGAGAACATATTGAATAGGAATAAAGAAGCAAACATCCTAAAACTTTTTAACATAGACTGAAAGAAAGTTAAAGATTTACTTGCAAGCATGGAATGAGTACATATTCTTATTTCTGTATACTAAGTGTGGAGTAATTGATGGAGGTAACTAAAAATCAGAAAATGGCTGTGGCCACACACTAAGGGAAAGTTACAGTGTCAAGGACGATCCCAGGGGAAAAACGCAGCTGGTATGCCAAGAATTCCTCTAACATTGCCTTCCTTCAGACTGTTTATCTGTACAGGAGATGAGAGGAGTGGCAGCTCCTTCTCCAACTCCCATACCAGTAGCAGTTTTGACTCCACACGGCTTGGTGTGTAGTCTATTTGTGATACTGGATGGACAGCTGGCACCCCTTCTGACAACTACATCCCTTTTTGGACTGTGACAAAACCATAATTCCATACCACTGACCCCCCGAGCACATCTCTAAGTTTTGGTAACTTTTACCTTAAAAGGGAAATGGAAGTGCCTTTTACCAATCCCCGTAAAAGTCACTCAAGATCAACCTTGCAGGTAGGAAAATAGTATAAGAATAGCCCGAAAAAAAGGAAGGATTTAGGGAAGACACCATCACAGTCAGGGAAGACATCATCATTGACCAGTCAGGGACGACTACATTGCAGACGTCTGACCCCTGGGACCAGCCGACAGGCTGCGCCTCTCTTCCCCTCTAATTGGGACACCTTTGGGTAAGACTAAGATTTAGGCTTAACTGAGGATCTTCAGAAACTTAGAAAATCTCTAGAGAATTATTTTACTAACTCAGCACTTTGTAGTAACCTAGCACCCTGTTACAATTAGTAGCTTTAGTAATTTGTAACCTTAGTCAAGCATTTATTTCTGCAGATAGTGATTTATCACCAGCAATCCATACAAATCTGTATTAATCCTGTTGCTCTATTAAATGTGCTTTCATTTGCTTACAGAGTTGCTGCATGATTTCTTGCAGGGCTGCTGCCTGATAAGTCCATAGATTGTCACTGGCCGACAGGTGTGGGACACTATCGAGTGAATCTGACGTGCCCGGACTTGTGGTGTCTCATCAAACTGTGTCTGCCTGTAACCAGCTGCCCCAACTGACCCGTGCTCAGCGGGACGCTGATAAGTTCTGCAGGTTTAGCTGTGTAGGTCCATAAATCATGAGTACGGGCATGCTGTACACTATTTGGTGCATCCATAGTTGTCAGACCAATAGTGCTTGATTGGGCACCACTCAGGATCTAAGCCTAGCTGCCCGCAGCTACTCCAGTTATCTGAGTTTGAGTTGGAACGCGAGGGGGTTTATTTCCTGCTAAATTGCTTTACCATCCCTTTCACACAACACTAAGTCTTTAACTGAAAAAAAAAAAAAAAAAGTCTGGAAATATTTTTTTTTTTTCTACCGCTTCTTCCATTATTATGAAGATTGGTATTTCGTGATCAAATACAGTGCAACTCAGTATGTGTTCACAGCAATTCACATACAGCTTTCCTTACATTCTTAAACTTGTTTCATTCCTAATGTTCCAGATACACTGGAATTTGCAATTTCTAAAAGGTTAACTTTTTCAGTATTTCAAAACTGCTTACAGTAACTAATGCTGTTTCTGGCAATGTACTTAATGTTTGTTTGTTGAATTCAAAATCAGCTATTCATGTAACCTTCAGAATTTTGCCAGTTTTCAACTCAGTCTTTGACAGTATGACAGTCTTCCATCTAAAATTTTTTTTTTAGATTATTTATTGTTGGGTAAATGGCAGATGATTCCTATAACAGAAGTATAAGCTTATCAGAAAATATTCCTGTGGAGTTATTTAATTAAATCTTCTAGAGGCTTTAAAAGGCAAGCATTTATATGCTTATTAAATAAGTGTAAAATCAGTTTTACATTTACACTTAAGAGAAGGCGAAGTGGTTTGTTGGAAAACAAACAAAGAATATGTATTATTAAATCTCTTCAAAGTTTGGACAGAGACAGGAAAAAAAAAAATAAAGCAATATTAATTTTGAAGACATTAGCAGGCTTCAGTAAGTTTGCAGTTGACGCTAAGCTGGGTGGAAGTGTTGATCTGCTTGAGAGTAGGGAGATTCTGCAGGGAGATCTAGACAGACTACAAAGATGAGCCTAAACCACTCACATGAGTTTCAATAAGGCCAAATGCCAGGTTCTGCACTTTGGCCACAACAACCCCTGGCAGTGTTACAGTCCTGGAGAGGAGTGTCTGGAGATCTGCTCTGGAGAGAGGGATCTAGCAGTATTTATAGATAGTTGGCTGAACATGAGCCAGAAGTGTGCCCAGGTGGCCAAGAAGGCCAACAACATCCTGGCCTGTATGAGAAATAGTGTGGCCAGTAGGACCAGGGAAGTGATCTTATCCATATATTTGACACTGGTGAGGTCTCACTACAAGAAGGACATTGAGGCACTGGAGCATGTCCAGAGAAGAGCAACAAAGCTGGTGAAGGGTCTGGAGAACAAATCTTATAGGGAGTAACTGGTTTAGTCTGGAGAAAAGGAGGCTGAGGGGAGACCTCATCACTTTCTACAACTACCTGAAAGGATGTTGTAGTGAGGTGAGTGTTGGTCTCTTCTCCTAAGTAACAATTTATAAGATTAGAGGAAATAGCCTCAAGCTGCACAAGGGGAGGTTTAGGTTGGATATTTAGGAAAAAAATATTTACTGAAAGAGTGGTCAAGCATTGGAACAGCCTGCCCAGGGAAGTGGTGGACTCAACATCCCTGGAGGTGTTAAAAGATTGTGTAGATATTGCACTTCAGAATGTGATTTAGTGGACATGGTGGTGTAGCGTTAATGGTTGGACTTGATCTTGGAGGTCTTTTCCAACCTTTATGATTCTATGATTCTAAGAATCCTGTGCAGGCTGTACTGATTCAAAGTCTAGAAACGTCTGGAACTTGCTAAGAGGCCTGAAAGATTGAGTATATTCAGCCTAATCACCTGGCTCCTGAGGTTGTTTTGATTCATTTTAATGAAAGAAAGCCAGGGATCAGTCCTGTTTGAGAGGCCACAAGAGCATCAACTGATTGGGGAAAGCCTGTTGAAGCAGTCCAGAAGAAAGCCAAGGAGACAGGTAACAATTAAGCGTTGTGGGAGGTTATGTCTTGATCAAGTGCATGAGCTTGTCTCTGTCTCTTTTATTTAGCTGTGTTTGCATGCTCTGAGAGACTTAAAGCGAGTTTCTTATTTGCCCATGGCATGCTAAAGACTGAAAAGGAGCTTGCTACATTGCAGTTAGTACCAAAACTTCCAGGTTGCAAAAAGTTCTTCAATTAATTAATGCAGTAACTTCATAATTTGGTGGGTTGTAGGAGGTGAAATAGTGTATACATGTATAATTTTGTGTTTAAATGATCAAAGGCCGCTTCCAGTCAGATCATATTGAAACATGGTAATGAATTTTCTAGATCAAACTATATCTGTACTGTAATAAGAATCTTTATTTTGGCTTCAAACAAGAACTAAATCAAATGGCAGTTTGTTGAAGTTACCTGCAAAATTGGCATTCCTGTGTTTTGATCATCTATTCAACAATAAACTAGGAGGATAAATACACACATACGAAAACAGCAGGCATCTTTCATGAACAGCTTTTCAGCTGATTGGACTAAAGTAATAGGATCCTGTTTCTAACATCTAAGTGTCCAAAGTTGTTTGGAACTCTGGTAGCAGAGCAATCTATGGAGAAAAGACATAGAGGATGTGCTAGAGCATTTGCCTATGATTTAAATAATAAATAAATTGGTCTGACAACCATTCTCTGAACTTGAGACAAACTAGGACATCAAGTCTCTATCTGTTCAACTAAGCTTTCTTAGTTACCCATCCCACCCCACGACTGAGCACTGATACCAACTCTGACTCTTGGATGTAGTCCATGGCCTGTGTTAACCTCTGAATTGTCCTCAGCTGTTGGCGTAGAAAGTTATTTGGCCTGCTAAAAACTGTGACAGGGATCATGACAATATGTTAGTAGAGATAATCATGTTCCTTGACTCTATTTGATTTATAAGTATAAATGTAAACATTGATAATTGTTTGATAAATGGTTTATCTTCATCTTTCCTTAAGCATTAACTGTTTTTGCAACTTCTGAATTCCTAAATGTTTATTCTCTCAGAATTCCACTCTCTATGGTGAATGCAAAGACATCTCATAAATGCAAAGATGTTTGGTCCCTAAGTCACTGCTGAGCTATGGATAATACATTACTATTTAACTGCACAGGATTGCAGCATGTAGAATTATATTTGGGTACATGACTATGCCCAAGGCAGAGAGGTAAACAGAGAGGACAGGGAGGATGACACCTGATTGTAATTTTAACAAACCTAGACCTTGGAATGCTCAAATTAACTGCAGGCAGGATAAACTCTTCAGTGGAGGAACTGGAAACTCTACAATTCTCTCAAAATTAGTTCCTGCAAAGGGGCTTTTGTAGGGAAAGTGGTGAACCACATACTGCAGTGATTAGTCAACCAGTCATTATCAGGACAAAGCCATTGTCACCCCTCTGAGATCAACACAAATACATTAGGAGTGGTGTTTCAGGATTAGATTAAAAACTGTATCTAAACTCAACAGCTGGCCATTCTCTCTATAAGATAAACTAAACCCTTACACTTTGGCTTGTTCAAAATTTGAATCCAAATGTTGTTATTCTGGCTCTCTTCTGATTTCCATGTAATCAGTTTGGATATCATTACAAGCCAAGAGATTCCCATAAAAGCTGGTCAGTTGCTCTCCCTCTTCTAAGTGTAATGCTTCTTTTGTATCGCTTTATATAGAAACTGTGGGAGCTCAGATGACCCACAGCATGTCACAAAACACCTGCACTGTTGCTGATCTAGACTAATGAATTAACTGAATAGTACTGTGCATGACTGCAAGACTAACACAAATCAGTGTATGAAAAGAAACATTATACTGGCATCTGCTTCTGGGAGGATGTATAGATGCTTATTTTAAAATCTGAGGTATTGCAATACACTGTGAAGTGTAGGAAATGGATATCTGGTGGTTTTGGCTTATTTTTTCAAATCTTTCCAAGATCAGCATAAGTTTAATATGTGGAGCCACTTTCATGCCTAATTCTCTGTATGTTATCTTAAAAAAAACAAAACAAAACAAAACGAAACAAACCTAGATTTAAATGTTATGCGGGGCTGTGGCATCAGAGAGTCTCCATACTTGTAATACTCAGGATTATTCACAGAACAGAGACCTTATAGAAGCCTTCCAATACCTGAAAGGGGCCTATAGGAAGACTGGGGAGGGACTTTTTTTTCCAGGGTAGGTAGTGATAAGATGAGGGGTAATGGCTTTAAAGTGGAAGAGGATAGATTCAGATGAGATATTAGGAAGAAATTCTTTACTGTGACAGTGGGGAGACAGTGGAACAGGTTGCCCAAAGTTGTTGATGCCCCCTCTCTGGAAGTGTTTAAGCCCAGTTGGATGAGGCTTTGAGCAACCTGATCTAGTAGAAGGTGTCCATGCTTACAGCAGTGAGGTTGGAACAAAATGATATTTAAGGTCCCTTCCTATGACTATGATTCTGCGATACTAGACCTGTTAGGAATACAAACATGGAATAACTTGCAGCATCACCACCTGTTTTCAGGAAGCCCTACTGCATT
This sequence comes from Caprimulgus europaeus, assembly GCA_907165065.1. The sequence goes on along the minus strand of OU015523.1, from coordinate 85,211,430 downwards.
GAGACAGATATCCAAAGGCAGAGGCTTCTCAGGTGGGCATAAATACTGGGAAGATAGCTCTCTCTACCACGGAATTAGGGTCAAGAATGCAGAGAGAAAATAACTAACAATCCTGAACAAAGCTAACTTTTTAAGAGTGATGGTGCCTATCCTTAGCTCTGAATTTCTTAACTGCTGAAAAGTCATGTTTGTTCTCCTTCAGAGCTCATGAATCTTGCATTCTTGACTATCCAGTGACAGAGCTTCAACATGAGGTGAAAGGGTATCCCCATTTTCTTTTCTCCTTCTTATTTTCTTCCCTCCTCTCTCATGCTTCTGTGGTGATCAGGGCACACTCCTGGGATAAAAAAGTGATTTTGGTTTGAAATCCTTTAGATTAAAGATACTGAACTCAAATCTCCCCAGTGATTTCTTTAACCCAATGCCTGTCATACAAAACATGAGCAATGCCTCCCCTCATCACCTTTCTCTGACAGCTGTGTTTTAAAGGCAAAGCAGTTGAAACTGTGTTTTATAAGTGGCTCAGTAAGTGTCAGGTATGCTTAAAGGATAAGTTTTTGGCCTTCAGTCCTACTATGTTGTTCTTCTTAAGTAACTTATGAATTTCGTCAGGGGTTAGCTGTCAGCTGTGCACCCTCAAGAGGACACAAGAGCAGTTCTAGAACACATGCAGAAATTGAATTTCAGGCAATTTGGAAAGTTTTAGGTCAAACATAGTTAGGTCAGGAGATTTAGCTGTTTGTTGAGCATGGATGTTCTAAATGGCAATTAATGCAAGACGTGTAAACTCTACCTAAATTTTTTTAAAGGAGCACATTGTATGTACTTTATCCTAGTTTATACTGTAATATGGAATTACTTCCATCATCTATCATTCTTAATGTCTTATTCTGAAATGGTGACTTTCTTTTTGTTTATTGGAAATAATATACTACTTTTCCTTTTACTCCTGATATCAATATATCCCTTTTTCTGAATCGCAGTAGATATAAATTTGGTGTAAATAACGCACTAGTCTTTGACTTCTTTCCAAACTCCAGCTGAATTTTTACTTGCTTGTACCTGAAGACATTAACTGGGCAAGTGTTATCATTAATACAATACATCTTCATAAGTGGAAAACTTAGAGAATTGGAGTATAGATGGCTTTTCTTAGGCCTAACTTGACACTTTTTCCCATTTGTCAAAAAAACCCCAAAACCAAATATGACTGCTAGTAAGGCTATAGACCATAAAATTTGAGAACCTAAATCTAACACCTCTTTGGGGAAAACTTTACTCATTATAAAATGTATGAGCCAGTAAGTTCAATTTATTTCAAAAATTGTTAGTGTAATTGGGGAAATCTTGATGCAAGAGGGTGTATAAAATAGAGTTACTAAGAGCACAGAGTGGTTACACCTGATTTTTAGAACTTAGTGTTAAAGAGAGTATAAAAAAGCCCAAACAACTTAAGCTAATCAAAAAACCCAGGACGCTAGTCTAAATAAGTCATTCATATTCTTTCTCACTGTAAGAAATAATTACTTTTTGTGTTGGGGTTAATTGCTGACTGGAAGTGGTTTTTGTTTTTTAGTTTCTGTTGGGTTTTTGGTTTTGGTTTTGTTTTCCTTTTGACTACCAACGCATTTTAGACATCAGTGTTAAACTAAATGTCTAAATTCAGATATGTCATTTTAGGTAAGACAAATCTCAGATTGGTTGACTGAGTGGGCAAGAAAAGCTTAACAGTATGTGGCTAGAGGTCATTTACAAGATGTCCTGTTACAATTTTGTGGTTGTGAATCATAAAATCTTATTACATTGATTGATCTATCTGACATAGTTGTTGTGAAAATGAGTTAGTCTTTGTATAGAGAGAAATAAATCCAAAAGATACATTTCCACCCCCTCTAGTCCACTGCACTTCTGATTGACTATATTGGGAGATACAATGGCATGAAAGATGCAGAACTGAACTGTATATAACATTTCTCTTCAATTTACATTATAAATAGGAAAATTATTCAAAACTTTTGGTAGAGGAAATGTATTCTCTATCTGGTTACAATAACAGCAAAACCAATTAAAAAAAAACCCAGAAGTAAACCTTCAACTTCTCTTACCTTCCCTTCTCCAAAAAAGAGCAGTGTTCATTGCCTATGAATAAACAGACTTGCAGTCAATGAAAGATAATATTTTTTTTCTTATGTTTTATCTGCTTCATTTGTTGAATGCAGGATTTCAAAAGATTTGAAGATTACAGTGTACTTTTAGTAACTCATTTTTTGTCCTTTGAAATGGTAAAAACTATAACAGTGAGCTCAAGCTAATTACAAACATAAGCTGTTTTAGTGATTCTAGGTTGTACCTCAGTAGGGCAAAAAGCACGAGACATCAAATAATCTGACCCATTTTGTTATAAACTAACAGTGGTACCCTAGCTAACTCATGTTCTCCAAAAATTAAGATGGATTCAGCTCTAGATTAAGACACTAAAATTTTGGTATCTATGTGAGAGCTATGTGTATAAACTCCTACTGGAGTTGATGAGTATCTGCATCTCAATACAGCTGCTATATAGAGATACGATCTTGTTTATCTTCCCCAGGTCTTGATATAGACTCTTGTAACCCTCCCATCACATCACATGGGGATGTCTGACATTTTAGAGCATCTCAAATGACACTAGACAGTTATGATCAGGCAAGAGAAATGAGTCTCTAGTCAGTGGAATCTGGAGTAGTTTTAAACCTCCTAGAGCGTGATCTTTCTGTGATTCAGTTTTAATATAACACTGTGGCATAATCTTGGCTCATCCATCTGAGAAAATTGCCGAACTATGGGAAAGGGTGACAAAACTATGTAGACTAGAGTAATGAAAGGTAAAAAAGCTGTGAAACTGTAGACTAGGTAAGAAAGAGTGGTTCAAGGATTCTGCAGGAATAACAGGTGAGAAAAATCTTAAAGGGAAAAATCAAAAAAAGTAGCTTTTTAGTCCTACTTATCTGTTGTATAATATTAAACAACAAAAGTTTTATAATTCAATTTTTATTGTAATTATTTGTGTGATCTGTATCCATCTGTAGAACTTCTACTGTTATTTGTCATTTGTGTTCAGCTTCTCCTGCTGCCTAGTCTCTCCATTTTCTGCTCCATATACTTTAAGTCCTGCAGTGAAAGGTCAGTATGTTTACATTTTTCTAACATGGTTTTATACTACAGAAAATATTTTTTTAAAAAACCTATAAGGATAAAACTTTAAAATATAGACTGACAACTTCCTTCCTGCCACTAGAAAGCAGGATAATTGGGGTAATTATTATTAAACCCATTGTAACAAATTTCTAAAATAAAACTGAAGCAAGATTGGGTTCTGAAGTCTTTCAAAAGAGTCTTGCACTGATGTGTTCTGGACACCTTATTTCCAATGAGTAGACAAGAGTTTTCTCAAGGTATATAAAGGGGAACAAAGAGACAGTGGAGTGATGGTAAATTAAATAAAATGAAATAATTTTCAGATGAAGGGGAAAGAAGAGGTTATCTGAACTTGAACTCCCTTCTCCATTTGTGCCATGAAACTAAAACATAGGTATTTAATTTTACCACAGTCAAACATACTCAGAAAAGGCTTTAAAAGAATCCTTTTTAGCTAGAGGGACATGGAGAGAAATAGCCATCAGGAATTCAACCCAAAGAGTGTGTCAAATTACCTAAAAAATATTCTACCCTCTTTCAAGGCCTATCCTAAATAATTTGAGAACAGAGATGACATTTAAAAGTAGAAGGGAAGGTGGGCAGGAAGATCAGAGCAGAAAAGATGAATTTCTTGTGCTGCAATATAACACCATCATTTTTCTTAATTATTCTTGACATTTCACCTATTATTCTGTGAGCTCCCTCAGACCGTAGAGAGGAAAAAAATGCCAGTTACTTTTCAGAAGAAAATGTGAAGAGGTACTCACTGTTGGCTTTTATGGCTGGAGTCTTCCCTTTAATACACAGAAACACAGCACCACCTATCTGGTAAAAATAGCTATTATGTTTGCACATGTGCAACCCAGGGTAGATTATGCAAAGCGGTGTGTGTGGTGTGTATCATGTGGAAGAAAGCCACCAGAGTAAATTTATTTTTTTGCTAAAAGAGGAATACTGAAACTATGGTGAAGAAAAGTAATACTTAAGCACTGAATTAGCCCTCTAAGAATGGCATTTCAATTCAATATACTCTAAAACCAAGGACCAGTTTTATAGAGTAATATCTATCTAGCATAACAAATGAAACATTAATTTCCTCAGCTCCTCTGGGATGTTGCTGTAAAACAAGGATTAAGAACTGTTCAATAGAACCAGTCAAAAAGGACATGTAGGTTATGCTAAGAAGTCTTCAGTTTTCGTAGAAATGTAGAAAACAAAGCAGAAAACTCAATCAAACCACTAGTGGTATGAAATTTATCTTTTTAATAAGGACATCTTCAATTCACTTTTTTTTTTAAATTAAATTTTTATACTTTAGTGAATCATGAAGTATAGGTAAGAAAAAGATTGCTAGCACACAAAATTACACCAATCAAGATGATAACTATTCTTAAAAAAAAATAAATTAAAATCCTACTTAACAGGGATTATACAATTAAAAGCACATATTTGGAAATAAATAAACAGAAGGCACAGCAAATCATTTCACAAAGCAAAGCACATATCTGCTTGAAGGTCATCATCCATGTCAGAATGTAGTTATCTGTTTATTTATTTATATATTTTTATATGTAAGGGAATACTGACCACTTCATCAAAGTACAGGCTCAAAATGAAAATCTGCTTAATTCACATGAAACCTTGAAAGTTTGACACATTTTGCAAGTAAACAGTTCTTCCTCAAATCTTTCCCATCTCTAATGAGATTCATGGATGCAAGAAAATGAAACTACATTAACTGAAATCTGTAGAATCTCAGTCCTCTTCTCTCAAATAAAATCCATTCTGAGTAATAAAATCTTCAGTGTCAATCCTGAGTCAATTCTAGAGAATTAGTATTAAAGTACTGTTTTGATCCCTGTTGCCATAAATTCTGCCCTCCTTTCCAATGGTAAGTATTCTCCTGATCTTCAAAGTCCTACTAACCAGAACTAAAAGAGAAAAAAAAAAAAAAAATCCCCCCAAAACCCCCACAGTTGTCACTGGATATATATATATTTAAGAAGGTATGCTTGCAATGTGCTAAGGAAAAGACTTCCGGTCCACAACCTTCCCACGGCTGTGAAGAGAGATAGGGACAGGTATGTGCTCATTTATCACAAAAGTCTTCAGTCAAGACTAGATGCCTTCCTCCTCTTTTCCAGGAAAGCATATGTGTCAGGTTTGTGTGGTGGGGTTTTGGTAGCAGGGAAGAGGCTACAGGGATGGTTCCAGTTAAAGTCTGCTAGATGATTCCCCAGCAAAGGCTGAGTCAATCAGTGATGGTCATAGTGCCTCTGTGATAACGTATTTAAGAAGTGGAAAAGAGTTGCTGGGCAACAACAACCTGCAGTGGAGAGAGGAGAGGGATGTGAGAGATTACAAATATGCAGACACCCAGGTCAGTGAAGAAGGAGAGGGAGGAGTTATACCAGAGCAGATATTCCCCAAAGGCCACAGTGAGGACCATGGTGAGGCAGGCTGTACCCCTGCAGCCCATGGAATTTAAGAGTGGAGCAGATATCCATGCTGCAGCCTGTGGGAGACCCCACAGTAAAGCAGGTGGCTAAGCCCAAAGAAAGCCATGACTCTGTGGGAAGTCCACACTGGAGCACTCTGTTCCTGAAGGACTGCACCTCGTGGCAGGGACCCATGCTGGATCAATTCATGAATAACCACAGCCTGTGGGAAGGACTCATATTGAAGAAGTTCAGGAGGACTCTTTCCTGTGAGAAGGACCCCATGCTGAAGCAGGGGAAAAGTGTGAGGAGCCCTCACTTCCTGAGGAGGAAGGAACATCAAACAACATGTGATGATCTGACCACAACCCCCTTCCCTGACCCCTGGGGTGCCACTCAGGGGAGGGAGGCAGAGAAATTGGGAGTAAAGTTGAGCCTGGAGAGAAGGGAGGTCTGAGAGGAAGGCATTTTTTAATATTTGGGTTTATTTCTCATTTTCTTATTCTGATTTGATTAGTAATATTTTTTTTTCTTTTTTTTTCCCCAAGTTGAGTCTGTTTGGCCTGACCATAATTGGTGAATGATCCCTCCCTGTCTTTGTCTCAATCCACAAGCCTTTTGTTACATTTTATCCTCCTCATCCCACTAGCTGGGAGAAGTGAACAAGCAACTGGTTAGTTGCCAGCTGGGCCTAAACCACAACAGCACAGTTACTCACTGTGACACAGACATACTTTTGTACTTTAAGTAGGCTATACTTAAGGATTGTACAGTGTTAACAATGTGTTTAAGCCAGGTTATGGGTAAGGAGCATCTTGTAAAGAGGTTCTGGCACAGCATCAAACACTAGAATGCTTCACACACCTTGTAGTGTCAAAGGGCCTGGGATGCCCTGAATGAATGTTAAGTGCCTGATCTGAGCATACAACTGAGGATAGAACACAATGAGTGCTCCCCGGCATACCTTTATTACATGCTTCCTGAAGAATGACCTATGAAATTGTGGATACACAGCCATAGACTTTGTGTCATCTGCCTTGGTGTAGCTTGTTGTGAAAGGTCCTTCAATTTTTCTTGTTGTCATTCTTCAGAAGCTAGTATAAGTCACTGCGAGTTAAATGTTGATTGACAGATGGAAATTTTATTATTAAAGAGTTTAATAATAAAATGATGATAAATGACTGTCTTGTTGACCAAATAAATTATGGGAACAATAACTATGTTATTGACTGTTTTTTTGACCAAATAAACACTTGGAATTGCATTAAATTGTAGTGAAAAGTTACCAGTGGGTAATTTTTGCAGACTAAAACCAGAAGATTGCTAATATTTGATCAGGCTTAAGATTCTTTTAGTCTGCTTTCTGCAGATAAAGTATGGGTAAGAATTTGTGGCAGGTCAGGCATGAATGTACTCTTAGATTTTGACAATTTGTATCCCAGATACTTCCTGAGCCAGAAGTTATTTCTTCATAATTTGTACAACTGTCTTTTGAAGGAGTGTTATTTTTTAGTACATGATCTTGCAGAAAGGAATTCCATATCTTTATTTTTTCTTTTTTTTCTTTTTTTTTTTCTTTTTTTTTAAAGTTATTTTGTAGTGAAAATAATTTTGAAACTGACTAGAGTGAATAAAACACCTGAGTAATATATTTCAGTGTGGTGGTTTGGGTAGATTCACCCCTTTTGCTTGCAGCGTGTAGCCAAAAACAGCCTGCTCTGTTACCCTCCCCCCTCCCTCACCCAAGGGGTAGGGGAGAGAATTGGAAAGAAGGACAAGGAGACTCACAGGTTGAGATAAAAACTATTTACTGATTAAAATGAAATGATAATTATAATAGTGATAACAGAATTATACAAATGAGTGATACACAGTGCTCACTGCCCGCTGACTGATATCCGGCCTGTGCCAGCCAACGATCCCGGAGTAGAGACAGTCCCAAAACCGAAACCCCGGAAGAGTGAGCCCGAGCGATCCCCCAGAGAAGTACCCCCAGAAGAGAAGTGCCCCGTCTTCCCGTCAGCCCTGGTTAATATACTGGCATGACGTGATATGATATGGAATATTTCACTGGCACATCCAAATGCCAGTTCTGGGCTTTGCTATTCACTACACTTCTCCCTCCCAGTCCTAATGCAGCTGTGAAGCAGCCAAACGCGATGGCCTTGTGTTCCAGCAGCAACTCACAACACCAGCACTGTTATCAACATTCTTCTCATAATAAGTCTGAATTGAAACATTAACTAAAATACTAGAAAGAAAACTAACTCTGTCTTACCAAAACCAGGACATTCAGCTACCTACTTTCAGATGAGATGAATAACACTATATTTACTGGTTCCTCTCCCTTGTTCTGGTGGTTAACTTAGGTACCTACATTGTAGATGTCTAAAATCTGATCATAGCATTCTATGTTTTGTCTCTGTGTAAATTAGACATTCATAATAATAATATCCTGAATCATAACATTTAATGCAAAGATATTCTGAAAGAATAATTAAGCTTCAAATTTTGGTATTTAGAGAAGTCTATGAGTCTTAGACATTTAGAGGAGGCATTCATGGGAGAGAGTGTACTCCATGTCTTCCAATTATGTTTTATATCTCTTGGTTGAAACATCCAAGACTGATTGTTTCTCCTTCTGAAGCAGATGGTCCCAGGGTTGGACTTCCTATGGTGATTCTTATGAACTGGATGTCTTCTGGTCACAACACTTTTTCTCACATACTGTGAAAATCTGGATGTTTAATTTCTTTGTGCCTGATTTCTTACCACTATTAAAGGAAAAGAATTATATTCCTTGTCTTCATTAAATCTGAATTTCATCAATGCATACAAAGTGCTTCAGTTTTACTCACTAGAATATATTGTCTGAAGTTGTCATCAAAACACAGCAATTTAAAAATGAAATTATTTTGAGGGAATATATATATTTTATGTGCATGAGTTAATTAAAAAAACCCAAACAAAAAACCAAACAAAAACCCTATTCATGCCTAAATCATCAGTAATTAATGTGTGGCTATAAAATAATAAGTTCCCTGATAACTTTTTAGAGGATTAGTTTTAAATGAGCTGCATGCATTCTCGACATCTGGAAAGAGGTCAAAAAAGGAAGATTCCAACCCTTTTATTACTCTGGTGGGCTGCTATTTCTGAGACAATCATAGGCATGCATGTGCAAAAGCATCACTGGTCTGAGACATACTAGGCTATGATAGTGGGGCATGAAGGGCTGGGCCTGCTGTGGAGGCAGTGCTCAATGTTGTGGGCTCACTGACGCGATCTTTGGTATCTAGGAGACAGGACTTAGGGGCAAGGATAAGGAGACTTGTAGATGAGATGAGAACAGTTTAATAATAGAAATAAAATAAAACTTAAAATAATACTAATATTAAAATAATATTAATAATGATAACAGTAACAAAATATACCTGTGAGGGATACACAGTACAATTGCTCACCACCAGCCTGCCAAGCCCAGCCGGTTCCCAGATAATGATCCCAGAGGAACGACAATCCCGAACCAAAACCTCAGTCCTAGAAGTGTGAGAGCCTGAGCGAAAGCCAGAGAGGCCAAAAGAGGAAGAGATCCTCAGTATTATACAGGACATGATATGATGCAGAATATCCCATTGGTACCCAAATGCCAATTTAGCTTATTAATTTAAATATTCCTCTCCCCCTTAGATTTTGCACTGGTAGACTAGCAAAACATGAAGTCCTTAACTTTCAACAACAAAAATGAAAATACTGGTATGTTATCAGCTTTTCTCTCATAACAAATCCCAGGCTGAAAGCAAAGCGCAGAACTATTCTAACTACTGAAGAAAAAACCCAGATCTGTTCCAGCTAAAAACCAGGACATGGGTTAACGGCAACTGCAGGTGAAAAATGTCTGCTGATCCAGTCTTCAACAGTGTCAGATAAGATTCCCTCTCTCACCTCTCTGAGCTGTAAATTCATCTAGAATAAAAAGGAAAATAATCCAAAGTGGATTTCTTTGTAATTTTCAAATAGACTGACTGTATCATCTCTGTGTTCAGTGGAACAGAATCACTCCATGCTGTGAACTGTTGTCTTTTAAATATATTAAATTCTGAGTAAGTTTGACACAGAGAACTTCATTCTTACTTTAGATCCATGGGTGCACACTGCATTTTATCTTGTGAAAATCACCTATTGTGGTTTAACATCCATGTTTAGGGTCACACAACAGAGATCAGATTCAATGCCTAAACTGGTAATTTTCTATCAAATTAAACAAGGTGTAATAACTGAGAAGTAAGGAACTTTGTACTGCTGAAGATATAGGTACTCTGTGTAATGAGAAAAGTAAGATAATTACAACACCTTGCCCTTGATGTCCTTCAACAGAAAATAATCTGACATAACTATTTAACAAAAGAATGACATAAACAATTCACACTCTCCATTTAATATTTTCTATATTTTATTAATTTTTAAATTATTGGATGTCTACATTTTCTCATAGCAAATCTTTAGAACTTGAGGGGGCTTTGCCTCAGGCAAAGCACTGCTGTTTGATTTATCTTCTGGACTTGTCTTCCTTTAACAATATGAACTTTTTTCAGAGAAGTGCAAAGCTGTGTTTGACCCCACAGGGAAAAAGTTTTCTTTCTTAAGAAACGTGTACAAAGTGCTTAATAAGTTATGTCACTCAGTTTTATTGTATATTATTTTTTCAGTGACTACAGTTAACTTTCTGAATCCTCAGATGCCAACATTTTAATAAAAACAAGACATTTTCAACAAAATGTCAGTAGCAAAGTGATCAAAGTACTATGGGAGCAGTTTGGCAACAGTTTGAGCTTTGAATTTCCTATTCACTTTCCAAAACATTCACTTAAAAGGCATTTATTGAAGCTGAACTGTCTTTATCAGCCTGATCAGAGCTCCATAAAGAGCATGCATGATTCAACTGCCTTTCCAAGCTTAAAAAAAAAAAAACCCAAAAAACCAAAACTTTGATATATGCCTCACAAGTACAGCACAATAGTTTTCATGCTCACGTTTGTTAAGATTTAGTGCAGCCATTAAAGAACAGAAGGACTCTTTGGTGGCAATTCTCAGACATACCAAATATCCCAAAGCACATCCTTCTACAAATCAGAGATTAAGGTACTGACAAAAATTTCCACTTGATTGCAGTTTTACCCCTTAAACTTGTGTGAGCAGTGACTATCTTTTCAATCAAATCTCTGAGGGAGGTGATTTTTTTTTTTTTTTAACTCTGAGAAAAATATCAACTGAGAGATAAAAAGTGACATTTTATGTGTCTTGTGCAGAAGTCAGTCGATTTATTTAAAAAAACTTTGTGTGTGCCTGACCTATACATGAAGTTTGTGACATGTCTTTTGTCAAGTATTGATCATTTAAGACTTTACTCTTTGCTTACTGCAATGTAGCTAATAATCTCTTTCTATTTAGTCCTGTGGCTCTGAATTCTTATCATGACCTAGCTGATTTCTCTGGGACCTATTAGTTTCTTGCTTCAGCTGTGTAAATGGGCTATGGAAATTAAACCTGCTAAAGCACCTTTCCTAGGCAAAGAGCCTTTGTTTTCCATCAGTTCACACTGCAAGTGGTTTGCACGCAGATAGATGCATTTGGAAGCTGCAGGTGCCATCAATCTTTATGACTTTCTGATACACACCATTTCACCTCTACCTCTTCTAAGGGATGGATGAGCAATCACACTATTCTCCTTGAATGACGTAAAATTTTCTTGTTCAGCTCACCTCAGCATTTTGTGATCATTGCTGGGTATACACAAAAGGTGGGCCTTTCATCAAGTCTCTGCTTGGTGTCTTTCAGATGTAATTACAATCTGCCATACTTTCTTCTTTCTAAACACTTATGTTATACTGTTACACTTTTCATTGCTTTTCACTTCAGAGTGAAAAGACTGATTATATCTTATTTTCTTAATGCACCCAGAGTATTTTTGTACAGACTCAAAATGTTAGCAGATGTTATTCCTAGAATCACTGGTAAAACTTGTGTGGAACTGAGAAAAGCCAGTAAAATTAGAAGAAAAAGCTCATATTTTAAGATGTTTATATATATCTCACCAGAGTAATAGGATGATCTTCAGTAGAGAATTTAGATCCTCCCTCATTCAGAACTGGGTATAGTACCATCATAAGACATTATATGACAGAATTTCTGAAGCTGTATTTGTGCCACACAAGTAGTTTGAAGTGCAATGGTTCTTTTTACATAGATTTCAAACATATTGAACAGAACAATGATATTTCAGGATGCTGTTCAGCATTACTTATACACAGGTGTCTGCAACAAATCTTTCAAATAAATCTTAGGATCTACAGGTGCCTTTAAATATCTGTTTGAATCAGACCAGGGAAAAATATATATACCAGAGGTTGATTCAAAATTCATCAGTCATTATGAGTGCCTTTACTATGACAACACCCAGTAACATCAGACAGAAATAAAATCTCATTTGTCAGATTGAAAAAGAAAAAAAAAAAAAAATCAGTAATGTACAATGAAAACAGAGCAAAAACTACATGCTCAATATAAAATCTGTGATTTTAAAAATTCCTACTCAACTTTCCTCTAACTCTCTAACTCTCTACCTCTCTGTATTAGACTCCCTGTCTCTTTACTTTAAATTCCTTAAAACTTAGCAGTTGTTTTTTTTTTCTTTGTACATGCCTAGAACTGTGCCAGTCTTATTACAGCTCAGCAGTTCAGAGATTACTTTGTACCTGAGCTCAATCAAAACACAAAGTAAGAAATTCCTCTTCCAAAGTATCACTGTTTGATATGAAAATATTTCTCACCATTAACCTAAGATAGTGACAAAAGTGGACTGCTAACAAATATTGTTCGAATGTTATTTTCATTAAACTAAACTGGAAGAAATAGTGTTCTCTTTTTCTGTAAGAATGAGGCACTTAAAGTGCTGCCCAGATGGTAGAAGTGGCAAATTAATTTCTCTTCATCATCTAAAATTACTCAAAACCACATCCCATATGGGAATAGGCTAACCATCTGGCTATATCTGTTTCGTCTGACTAGGGAGTGATTGGGAAATCCTATTGGGAAAGGAAAAGTCTTGAATTGTGATTCTTGTTCTAAATAGTTACCCTGTAATTTGCTTATACAGTCACCAACAAAAAGTTTGAATATTTTTGAAATACCATATTTCATACCTCCCCTGTTTCAGGTGATGTCCTTGTCATTCCACAGAAAACTATGCTCTTGCTTTGCTTCAGTCATTCATGCATTTCTTTTTTCAAAGTTGCTTGACTTCGATAGAAGAGTTGGAAGATGTTAACCACACGGTGAAGCCTATAATCTGATAGTGAGGAAACTTTTCTGGAAAAATTGAATTCTGTCCATATACATCAATATTTGAACAGTATAGTCATTGGCTGAAAATAAGGTCACTCCCCTCAGTTATGGACATAATTTCAAAGACCACAAATGTAAAGCAATTAACTTTACCATGAGTTTTTCCTCAGCATGTATTTTGGAAGCTCTCAAAGTGCTTACCAGCTGAGCACTGAGTTGTTAAAGTCTGGCAAGAAACAAAAGTCTGCAACCTTGGTGTTGTACCTGTACTAAAAAGCTAAGCAACGTCAATGACTTTTCTCAGGTTCTGCCTGGGTGGCTGATCTGGCATAGCTTGACTCACTTCCTTGCAAACTTCTTCCACCCCAAGATGCCATGCTGCCTCGTAGGAATAGTTGGTGGCCGGTGCTACTCAAGAAACTATGCCTGGAGAAATGTCTGAGAGAAATATCTGAAGTAAAAAACTATGCAAGACAGCATGTTAACAAAATCTCAGATAACCAGGTACAAGGGCTAGAGCCCATATTATGACCCTGATAAATTTACTAGCACAGTTCTGGCAACTCCAGGGTCTAGTTAAAGGCAAGAGTAATTAAAAAAGTTTTCTAGTCGTTGATTCTTCCATAATGTCTCTCTCATCAGCATTTTCTATGATGTCCGTTTCAAGCCCTGTTGAACTTAAATTTCAACTCTTTGAGAAAGGGAACACTAACAGGCTTTTCTCATCTACTTGGATACCCTTTATGATAAAGCTTGAGGAACTCAACAAAGATTACTGACCTTTAGTGAAATGCTGTTGAAATTAACCTTTATGTTCAGAAGCATTTGTGGATAACAAACAGACAGAACATACACACACGTGGACTTTAGTAATGCAATCCTAGTTTGACTGGGAAATAGAGCTAAAATTAAACAACAAATATATGCAAATTAGGATGCTTTGTTAAGGAGTAACTCCACCTTCTTTTTAGATCCTCTTATCAAACTGCACGCTGACTGACTCTGTCTGACACCTGGCTATTGCTTTCTTGATGTCTGATACTTAACTTCTAGCTTCTGCTGCCTTTCACTTGAATTGAAGTTTGATCTCCTGGCACCTTAATATCCTGACTCCTACAATGCTGGTAAAGAGCATCAGAATTCTTAGATTTCTTTTGACTAGAAATAAAACTAGCAAATTAAAGAGTTAACCATTTCCCCAGCAAAATAATATAAAATTCTAGTGATTTGCAAAATACATTCTAAAGTATTATTTATACAGTATTTCAACACCACAGAGTTAAAGTCCAAGATACTTGCACTACACTTCTAACACAAAAAAACCCCCAAGTAATATAAAAACTTAAACTTGAGGAGGATTGTAAATGAAAAACAGAAGCTTTATTCTCATGACCAACACCATTAGCAACAGTAATGTAACAGAGAAAAATCTTAATTGTATGAGATAGATTCTAGCTATATTTTTGCAGTAAATGGACATAATAACAAGCAATTCACAATGACAAATAATACATGGAGGAAAGAAAGCCCTCATTAACCTGCTGATTTTCTGTGGTGAAGTTTATTTTTTAACTCTAAAATGACATAACAGAGAGTTATGCTCCTAACCTTGCCAAGGTGTTCCTCTGCCTTGTTCATATAAAGTGTTGTGATACATAAACATAAATCCAGTCGAGACTGAGAAATTATTCTTCATTTGGCTTTGTTCCCTGAGGCAGCTGTTAGAGTTGGCATTCTTAAACATGCCCAACCCATGCACTCTAAATATGTGTAGCAATATCCAAATTTATGAAGACGTCCAGATGCTAGAGTGATGACTGAGACATGAGTGACGAAGGTTCAGTTTCATGATTCTTCATGAAAGTAGGAAGTTCAAATCCTGATTTCCTGCTTCCATTCAAAAGACATTAACCTTGAGGATATTTGCTTCTACTGCAAAAGCTCACTGTCTACCTCTGTTACTGAAAACATATTTCAAGTCATAAGGTTCATTTGGTGAGAAAAACATACACAAAATGGTGTACTTCATTAATCTTGTAGATTAACAGAATGGAAATATTACTAGTAAAGTCTATTTTTTATAATATAATAACATTTAAGGTGGGTGATAGATATCAGATTATGTACAGATGCTTTACCCATATTAATGCTCTCTCTTTTTGCTTTAATGGTTTGTTTATGAACAACAGCATATCTTCATCAAGTAGTCTGGATGTTATGGTGCAATTTGGGATACAGATTTGTCTCTGTCCTAGCAAAATGCATTTGACTTTATAAATAAATTTTGCCTAACAAAATGTATTATTTGACTTTTGCTTTTTTAAGGAATGAGCCATTTGGCCCTTCTCTGAAAAGCTATAGCTACCTACCTTCAGAAAAAGAGTGGGAAAAGGTACTAAGGCATATTTGAAAATAAAAGCATGAAGCATGTTTCAAGTTACAGCCTGCACTTAATATTTCCTATTGACCACAGTAGGGTATGTTGTGGATGGATCATACCCTGAGATGGTTTTTTCTATGTTTATATCAGTAAATTAAACAGTTCCAGAGAATCCTGGAAATAATTTTTTGAAATAATTGTCTGACAGGGACAGATGAAGCATTTAGAACATGAAGAACAAGTGAAGGTTCAGATCAGATTTAAGGAAAAAAATAGTAATCTGTCATGAAGTAATGCTATGGAGAATTTGAAGAAGACTATACATGAATGTGGTTATGATGATGAAAAATTTAGAGGATAACAAGTTTATGTTGGTTTTCCAGAACAGGATGATCATAAAAAATTTAGAGGATAACAAGTTTATGTTGGTTTTCCAGAACAGAGTTAAACATATCATTTAACTTTGATATTTTGAAAAAAAATGGACAAAAGTTGGTGGAGAGTTTGTATGGGAGGAGGCTAAAGCTGTCAAGACAACAGATAACAAATGTTTAGAGCAGAGTATTGACTGGAAGAACAAGAACAAGAAAGAGATATTTTACACTGAAGAATGAGCATCAAGACTTTGACAGAGCTAGCTGAATACTGGAAGTCTTGAAATGGCTATTATTTGAGCTCAAATAAACAAGAGCTAATATCAGTGTGCTTTCCTTGAGACAAAAGTCTTCCATGCATGGTGGCACTGTCAGTCAGTTCTGTCAGCCCCTGTGTGTGTATACAGGTATTTCAATCACTTAGTCAACAAATGTAAATTTATAATTCTGAAATGAAAATATTGGATTTAAAGTCCTTCTTATGCATGTACACACAAATGTATGTATAGGCATTCTGTAAAACAATTCTATCGCAATAGCATCACCAAAACCAACACATCAGTATATGATCGAAAGATTTTTATAGAATTCTATGTTGTTGAAATACATAAATCCTAGGTTCCTGTTTAGAACAGTGGTCATCATTTCCATGCTTGCTTGTTTGTGCCATTTCTTATAGATAGAAGGTTTTCTCATCATTTTTGTGGTGCTCTTCTGCAAGTTTACTAGGAGACTCCATTCATGGCTCAAGGTCCCATTTTGCTGCTAGGTAAACAAACATACAAGAGTCAATTCCTACTTTAAAAATGCACGAACAACACATGAAGATCCAAACAAAGAGATCTCCAAAACACAGGGAAGGGGTCAATAAAATATGAGACAGTTATGGTTAATGTTACAGCTGTAGTCAGGACATCTGACTACATAACTTTTACACCATTTCACCTAGGCTTCACAGCAAGGCTGAACAAAAGGTGTAAAGAATGACAATGGGGTGGCTTGGTGGCTGTCCACAGAGAATCCTGTATATAGCCAAAGGTACACTGAATCAGTCATGAAGGTTCTTGTTTGAAAAATTAGGGCATGGATGGAAAGGTAATCATTTTAATTTGAGTAGAGGAGGGAAGTAATATTTTATTGCTTTCAGAGATCTAATAAATTGAAGGGAAAAATAATACAGACGTGGAGAAGAAAGATGGTCTAATAGATTGCTGCAAAGAAAAGAGCAGTGTGATGTAACTACTGTCCAGTAATATGATCATCACCGATTTGAATTCCATGTAATCCTTCAATCAGATCTTATTTGGAATCAAGTAGCTAATGCCGTTTTTTTTTTACAGGTTTAAAGCCTTACACACAAACATTGGAAATAATGTTTTCTGGTACATAAGCATCTCTTATTTTCCTTCATTCATAAATGTAAATTGCTTGACTTGACAAAGAATATTTTATTTGAGGTAGAAAATTAAAATATAAGTACATAAAGAGGATAACATAGAGTTCCTATCTGCTAACTGTTTCATAGTCCTCTTTTATAATAAGACACTTCATAAGTCAGCTGTTATTTTACAAGCTTCTGCAGTAGCATGTACCTCACAGTTGGGATTGCCCAGTCTTGCTGGGTAGTAAAGCCCTATTGCTGACCTTATGGTAATGTGGCCTACTTTGCTCTTAGTGGCAATTCTACTAGCAGCTTTACTATCCTTTCCCAGTGTCTATGAATTCTTACCCAGAATTTAGGAAGCACTGAAACCCAATATTCCTGTAACATAAAAATTATTCTTAAATAGATAGTTTTCTCAATTTACAGAAGCCTCTTAAACTTGTTATCTTTAGAAACCGTTTTTTTACAAAATTTCCTATATTTTTTCTTAATAAAGGCCATAACTTTTGTACTCTGCCACAATAAGCTATTGCCTTATGTTAGCTGTCCACTGTGTTTGCGTAAATTTAATTGTCCATCATTCCTGTGCACTGTTATGATCAGAAATGTCTCTTTAAATTATGATATTAGCAGAAACAGTTTCCAAACACAAAGAAATTATATATGGAAACAAATAAGCTGCTGGCTGCTTGTTGCAACATTTAATTTGTCTCCTTTCTTTCCACTAGATGTCAATAGAGTGCTCTTCCTTTTTGGGCTCCCCTACCACTTGAACACTTGGAAGAATAGCAGGGGTTTCATTTTTGCTTTAGCCCTTAGCCACAAAGCTTACATCCCCATACATCCCTGAAAGGGTATACCAAAGAGAATAAGGAATAAGAGGTCTTTTACTAAGGTAGAAAATGATTTTTGTTTACTGAATCAAGATTAGGCTCTGTGGGTGCTGAATTGAAATAGAATTTCTTTTAAATAGTGCCCTGAGAAATCAGTTGTAACTAGCACTTAATGACCAGTTTGTGAACAGCTTGAGGGAAAGCCAAGGACAGTTAAAATTCCAGCAAATTAGTTGTTAACTGGGCTAATAAATGATATTGCAGAGATTATTCTTGTTGTAAACTGTAATCAATCAGGTAATAAAAGTATATGGCAGAATATTTAACAAGATAAAAAACAAAATTAAATTTTTATTTATTTGTAAAGTGAAAAATTATTACAAATTAAGTGCCCTGAAAGAGAAACTTATATTTCTTTAGATTCAAATTATAGCAATTAATACATATTGTGTAACTACAATAGTAGCTTTAGTGTTGAAAGTCACACTTTACTAAAATATTCTGTTCTGGAAAATAATTTTTTTTTTAAGTCTGAAAAAAGCAAATAATTTCTTAAAATAATAGAATACTTATTATCATCCAAAACAAAGCTTTTGGATGTAAAATTATTGGTACTTTCACAGCATTTACTGTTACATAAAGAACTTATTTTATTTTAGGATTATATTTTATTTCAAGGTTCAAAATGTTTAAACAGTATTATCTTTAGTCACAGAACTGTGTGTTGTATTGTTTGGTTTTTATTTTTTTTTTCCTTCCAATAAATATGTTCAGACAATTTTTATCATCCTGAATATTTGCCTTAGACTGAATCGTTTATTTGCACTGAGAATGATACATCTTGTCCTTTATTTGTCCTTTCCAGGATTTGATCTTTCTTTGGTAATAATAAGGCATACAATTTCAGAGTTAGGTTTTGTAGTTGCCCAGTGGTTGGATGTCTTCCAAATTGTTTTATGTTATACTAATTCAGGCATTCAGTACATTGAAATAATCTCAGCCTTAGAGTTTGTTCAAGTCATTACCTGCAGTACCCTTATTTGAATCACAGAGATAGACCTAAAATTTAACAGGGGATTAACTTTACTAGATGAAGTATTTGCATGGTTTTTTTCAGATTATGTCACTATTCCTACATTTTACTTTTACTTTGAAATGCTTGTTTAGTGCTTTTTTCCCTCCAGTTAAAAATTTTAGGCAAAAATTTTTAACCAAAATAAAGCTGTTTCAATTTGTCATGTTATAATGTAGTAGAGTTAAATGCCAAGACCTTACATTCTCTTATATAAATGTGCTGCTTCTTGACAGCAGAAGGAGCGGTTGGACAGAAGAGAAGCTGGGGAATGTGAAAAGTGAGGGAAGGGCAACTGGATCAGACCCATTGTCTGATGATACTTCGTTTTTTATATTTAACAAGTGTGAGTTACAAACGAATTTTCAAACTGCTAAATTTGATGCTAAAAACTCCAGCCTCTTATTTTCTGAAATTCCCTGTTTTTGTCCCAGCGTATAATTCAGCCTCTCTGACTGGCTGTGCTTCTAGCATACAGAAGATTTTGTTTTTATAGATAGCCCCACTGAAGGCTGTTGGGGAGGAAAGCAACTATGTACTTCCAATACAGTAGTCCTCTTCTAGGTGGGTAAGACTTGCAACTATACGTTAGTATTGCCTTGCAGGTGTCTGCTTGCTTCTCCAGCTAGTACTGAGGAAAGGCCTACAGCTATCACTTCAAGCTCTCCCAGGTCAGGCTTGCTGGGATAGAAAATACTAGGGGTCACTTAGAATATAGAAATGCTGTGTTGGAGCACTTCAAGTTTGTAGTATATGGTGCGAAAAATGGGGTATCTGGTTCGGTTCAGATGTGTGATGATAATATTAGTAATTCAAACTGTCTATTTCTACAAAAAATTGTCAGTTCAATTTTTTCGCATCATATGTCATTGTTTACAATTGTTACTTTAAGGTCTCCCTTTTTCACACAGCCTCATCCTCTCACACTTCCTCCTCCTTCCCCCCCACCCCATAGATAGTCATGCCTCTCTCTTTTGGACCAATAGAAGGCTGCATTTGATAAATTTCAAGTTGGAGAGAGGGGTTTGGAGGGGACCTCAGGAGATCATCCGGTTCAACCTCCCTGCCAAAGCAGGTTCCCTACAATAGGTTGAACAGGAAGGTATCCAGGTGGGTTTTGAATATCTTCAGAGATGGAGACTCCACAACCTCTCTGGGCAGCCTGTTCCAGCGCTCCAACACCCTCACAGTTTTTCCTTAGGTTTGTATGGAACTTTTGGTGTTCCAGTTTTTGCCCATTGCCCCTTGTCCTACTGGGACAAGTAGTACCCCTTGGGTACTACTGAAAAGACCCCGGCACCATCCCTTTGGTCCCTGCACTTCAGGTATTTATAGACATCGAGAAGATCCCCTCTCAGTCTTCTCTTCTCAAGGCTAAAGAGTCCCAGCTCTCTCAGCCTTTCCTCTTATGGGAGATGCTCCAGGCCCCTAATAATCTTTGTGGCCCTCTGCTGGACTCTCTCCAGAAGATCCCTGTCCCTCTTGAACTGAGTAGCCCAGTACTGGATACAGTATTCCAGATGTGGCCTCACCAGGGCAGAGTAGAGGGGGAGGAGAACCTCCCTTGACCTGCTGGCCACACTCTTTTTAATGCACCCCAGGAGACTATCAGCCTTCCTGGCCACAAGGGCACACTGCTGGCTCAGGGCCAGCCTACTGTCCATCGGGACTCCCAGGTCCTTTTCCACAGAACTCCTCTCCAGCAGGTCAGCCCCTAACCTGTACTCATCCATGCAGTTATTCCTCCACAGATGAAGGACTCTGCACTTGCTCTTGTTGAACCTCATCAAATTTCTTTCTGCCCAGCTCTCCAGCATGTCCAGGTCTCATGGAATGGCAGCACAGCCTTCTGGTCTGTCAGCCACTCCTCCCAACTCCATGCCATCAGCAAACTTGCTGAGGGTCGATGCTATCCCTACATTCAGGTCATTGATGAAGACGTTAAACAAGATGGGACTCAGTACAGAGGAACACTGCTAGTTACAGGCCTCCAACTAGATTCTGCACCACTGATCTCAACCTTCTGAGCTCTGCCAGTCAGCCAGTTCTCAATCCACCTCACCGTCCACTCATCTATCCCATACCTTCTAAGCTTTGCTACAAGGATGTTGTGGGAGACAGTACCAAAAGCCTTGCTGAAATCAAGGCAGACAACATCCACTGCTTCCCCCTGACCTACCCAGTAGGTTTTTTTCCTTAAAAAAAATAATTAAAAAATGTATCAACCTTTATTGATTAAATGAAATGTTCATAAGTCTAGTTATTACTTGGTCTGTACTATTTGTTCCATTGACTTCATCAGAACTTCTTATCCGAATAAGAGCTATTGAATTTTGAGCCTATATTAGTAAGGTTATCTTGCAAACAGAAGGGCAAGAACACTATAGCTTTTTTTCTGTAGAAACTGTAATGGCTCTAAGAAGCTTTTTATGGGACCTCAGATGCTGAGAATGATTAGAATTAGATTAGATTAGAATTACAGAATATTAACTGTGCAATAGAAAGAAGTTTCCATGCTGCAGGCTGAATGAGATCTAGATGAAATCTGTTGTGGATACAGTAATTATTATAATTATTTACCGAGCTTCATCTGTGCTGCAATTTATTCCATGATGTGTGACAGAAGAGACAAAACCATGACTGTCAGAGTTGTGTAAAACTCTTTACTGTTTGGTACATTTCAGAATAAGAAAGACAATTATTCTGCACATGTCTAAGTTCAGATGATAAATTGGATATGAAGGGAAAGATGTGAATTCAGTGAGCTATGAAGATGTATGTCTGTCTATAAATTTATTATGTATATGCTTAATCATATAGTAGTTTGGTCAAATTAATAATGTACTTGTAGATCAGATAACTGGATTATCTGTGTTCTCAATTGAAATTTTAAATCTCGTCTAAAAACCCATATTGTTTCACACAATCTAAGGTCCTATTTCATTCAAACAGTTCTACTCTGAGAATAAAGACTCAGGGATGCGTACATAGGAGTGTTTTCATATTCTGTTTGTATTTGTATCTATTTCTCAGAACAAGAAAACTGCTTGTTTTGTATGACTAGCAATTTAGTTTCACTCAGACAGGCATTTCTATAAACAGGATCTGAAATTCCATCCCAGTCAGGAACTTTCTGAGTATCTGTTGTCATATGCTGAATATTTTGAACTCTGACTGATGTTGTGGCATCTCAGCAGCATGTGAGAGCAACTTGTTGCCTCATAGAACAAGGCTTTAACCAGAGAAAATATGGCAACACACTAGCTTGATAGTTAAAGCTGTCTCTAGGGCAGTGAAAGATACAGACTTAAATTGTTTCAGGAAATGGAGTTGTTTTACTCTTGACACAATCTGACTTTTTGACTCTTCTATATGAGGCCACTGACTTGATACTAGCTGTCACCACTATACCTTTTATGAAATTGGTTGTGCTTGGGTGTGTGGGGAAAATGTCTTTTCAACAAGGATGCAAACACATAGGTTTTGGTTCCCCAAGAACATCTACTTACACTGATTACCACAGCTTGAGACAAAGACGGAACATAGAACTGTAGACATGCAGGATATTTTTAAATAAAAAATAAACATGTCATATGAATCAAAGCAGCTCAAGGGATAGATCTCTAGTATTCGCCCTCTGCAGGGGAATTCTTAATCATAATACTGGGTTGTTTTTCAAGCTTTAATAAATCTGATTTTTATTTAATAATCTAGGTGTGTGCAGAAACACAAATTTATGGATCTTGAGGAGTCTGAAGTGGAATAGCAAGTTCTTGTGAAGAAATAGTTCCTGTGGGATGCAGATGAGAAGGACTTTTCAGCATTTCAGTTACTAGAGATACTTTCAGTTTACACCTAAATCTCAATTTAGCAGCTTAGATTTCTTACAGGACCTTAAATGGTTGAGCTCTTCATAGTCTTTCCTGACAAATAGCCCAGTTAACTAAATAAATCTGTTTTACCATGGTTATCTTTTGTTGCTTAGTCAGCTGTATGTCTGAATACCTGTAAGCGTTACATGGTTTGTCATGGATATACTCATTTAGGCAAGCTGAGGCTACAGTTCATCCATTCTAGCAGTTATAGGAAATGCAATAAATGCAATAAAGTTTAATTTATTTGATTGAACTTCTTTAGGTGTCAAATTGGTAGAATTGCCACTTTAAATGCAGAAGGATATTTTTTCTCTTCATTAGCTGGAAGTGATACTGTGACATACAGCCTGTTTTTAGTATTTTATTGTTTTGCAATAATCTGCATTTATGAGTATGCTTATAAAAACCATGTATAAACTATTTGAGTGAGAATTGTTTATCTTGTACAACTCATATGATTTATCAATAGTTTCCATTTTATTTACACTCAGAAGAGCATTGCAGTATGCCTTCAGCACATACCTTCAGCTGATTGAAAGAAAACCTTCCTCGGAAGTGGGGTTCAGGCTACAGTGTTCATGTGTGCATTGCTTCCTGCAATAACATGTTGTGTTAGGCTCTTCCACAAAGACCGCTTATTAATCCTTATGATGGATGCATGTATACTTTGTATTTCAGTGAATGCAAAGAAATGTTTTCCCAGAAGGCCAATATTTGGAAAAAAAAGTCAATACTTTTCCCATTGGATAATAAACTGTGTTATTCACAGCGAAGATCAATTTTTCCTTAGTGGGTTGAAAAGTTAAAAGTGATCTGGTCTAACTTTAGCCTATGCTATAACAAATGTGGATATTCTTGCTTCTACTAATGTTTTGCAAGAGTTAATGTATAGCACTTAAATTAAAATTTGTATCAACATTCTTAATTAGACTATAGGTCTCACCTTGTACATGCATACATGCAAAGGAACATTCATACATGAAATACATCTAATTTTTATGAATTCTAAAGACTGAGAGTACTGCAATGTACTGAAGTTGGAGTGTAAGAAATCTAAGAAAAAGGAAATAAACAGAGATGCAAAATTTTGTTAGAACTGATCATGCTGTGTATACTGTTACTCCATTATGTTAGCTAATGATGAATGTTATCATGCACTCAAAAAGAGAATACTTTATAAACACATTTAAATAAAAGAAATCTAGACATCTGCTAATTCTCAAATAATTAAAAAGTATCAATGCCAAGGCTGCTGTTAAAAAAGAATCCTTATGCAGAAATGAGAAACTATGCAACCTTTTTGTACTCTAGAAACTCATCTTCTGTACTGTGTGCTTTGGAAAATTCTATTTCCAGCACGTCTATTCCAATCAGAAGGCATAGAAATAATTCTTGTCATTCAGCTGGATCAAAGTAAGAAGAAACAATATTTGCATGCAACCACAACTTCCCAAACTTTTTACCTGTGAGCTACTTCACCTAAATGTTTTTCCTTTTTAACCTTTTTATTGTTTTTATCTTATTAGATAGAAAAATAACAAAGCAAAGTAATCCCACTGTAAAATATTAAATTGTTCCTTAGCAAAAATGATAAAAATGCAATGCTATTTGATGGCATCGAGTGATTTAACTATAAGTCTTCATCCTATTATGCAGCTCTCTTTTAATTAAATAGTTGAATGGCTTTAAAATTAATAAATTAGTATTTCTCTAGTTTGCGCCTACAGCCTTTGCAATCAAAGCTTGTTTCAAAAAGACAAGTACTCACTTCCCAAGAACTACAGCTTAATAGTGGAATATGCCTGATGGTGTATCACATATTGTGCAGCAATTTCAGTAGGGAAAGAATAGGATTGGGAACCCAGGTAGCAAATTAGATTGATGTGTTGTCCTCGACATGCTGGCATTTTCATTTCTGAGGCCTACCAAGTCCAAAACAAAACCATTTTTTATACTTGTTCAAAATCTCAAGAGAAATGAGTTCAGGTGGTCTCAGACAAGTTTTTCATCTACAAGAGGACACATCAAAAACTGTCTTATGGTGATAGTAATTCATCACTCTCACCTGTGAAAAGCCATGGGATTTCAAGCATGGGGAAAAAACAGTAGTGGTAACCACATTTTTTCCACCAACTATATCTCTCTGGCTCATTTTGTATGAATATGTGAGCAGACATGTCAAGGGACAGAATGAAAATAATGTCTTAATGATTATCAAGGACTGTTTTAATTTACCTTTCCTACTCCTTGCCTCTGACTGAATCTTAGCATAATGAAACAAAATCTCAAAGTATGTAAAACTTAGCAATGGAAGCTATAACTTGAAGAATAGGTAGTGAAAAATGTAAGTCGCTGAAGAACACTGATGAGATGTTAAAGATGTAAACAAGCAGTATGTCACTACGTATGGTTTAATTGTTTCAATCTCCTAAATTGACCTTGGGAAAATTAGAACACTTGAAAATACTGTATCTTCAATAAGTCTTTCCCTCAGGTTTAATGAAGGAGACAGAAGAGATTGCTGATATGATTATGTTCAAGTTAAAAGATTTCTCTGGGGATTATTTATATTAAGAACGCTGATCAATTTTCAGTGGTAGCAGAGACATGCTTTTGGAGAGGCCTCAATGTCACACCACAAAGTGAAAAATTGTTTTCAGTGGCTGTTTTTAACCTTTCTGTTCTTTGAGTCCTCCAGAACTCATTCCATACAACTTCAGTGAGGGGAGGGATTTTCATCATCATGATGACAGCAAAAAGAAAGACCCGCGCTGTTCATGTTTCTGAAAGTGCTGGTAGACGAGGACAGAACACAACCTAACTTACTAAAAATGCTCATCTGGGTGACGACAGCAGATTACTGAAAATAAATTTAACTAAGAGGTCAATGTTTCTCAGCAATATGTTCCTAACACTACTAAAGTTGGTGGAGTGTGAATTTCTGCCACTTTGTATTATTTCTTTGGGACATAAAAGAGACTATCACAAACACAAGTAAGATAGAGCTGAGGTAAGAGATGGAGAAAGTATAAGGCAGAGAAGAAAAGAAGCTTTTTTACTCATTTTTTTCTGTTCCATTGAAAATATCATAATCACTGTGGAAGACAATAGATAATCCCTATTAACTAATACTTAAAGGAATGGTTTCAATAACAATTTATTATAGTATCTGTTGCAGAAAATGAGCTTAATACATGGTAATAATACAACAAATGTTTAGAACAAATAAGAGAACTCTAGAGAAAGCCCTTGAGATTGTTTATTCTGACAGTCTATCATGTTTAGAAACAGTGCAATATCATCTGAAGTATTTCAGTATGTGTAAAATGAAGTAATTAATATTCTATTCACTAAATATTGTTTCCAATACCTGTAAAACAAGCAGACATCCTAAATCATATATTTAAATAGCAAAAATTGAGCTTGCTCAAAAGCTTATCCACAAGTATATGATTTTCATATTAAATAGGAAAGAAATTCATAGGATTTTTCTGCAAGTAGCACTGTCAGAAAAAGTAGCTGCTGTTCACAGAGCTGATATTTAGAGGATCTGTACCGTATGACTCATTGTCTAATATTTAGGTATATTTTGGATGTACATCAAGAAATAATACAAATACTCCAGTTTCTTAGTGGACTGGCATACGGTTACAATAAGAACCAGTCAAAGGATCAATTTATTGCTATGATTAGGTAACTTGAATATTCTTTTTAGGTTCCCAAATATAATGTTAATAGAAATATATACAAGTGTATTATACATAAATTATAGTAGTAGAGATATTTTCATTAGACTCTGGGGTATTACACGCATCATTTAGACTACTTAGATGCAGTCATGATCCTGGCAGACCAGCAGTTATGTTTGCAGTTGACTTTTGTTGTCAGAATATTTAAGGCAGTCACAGTTGCTGAGCAATTTTACTGTGTTTGATTTTCAGAAGCTACATGAAGAGGTTTTACATTGGGGTAAAACTTTAATATTAGAAGTGCATGCAAACCACAAAATCCTGGTATTACTGGTGTGACTTTTCAAAACTCATAACAGACAGGTCTAAATCATCTATAACTTCAGTTCATGATAGCATAGGGATATTGGGTGGTTAAATTTTAGCTTGCTATGTTAATTATTATTAACATTATTATTGAAATTAATTTTTAGTATTTTTAACCAATATGATCAATACTAAAAGTAACCTCTCATTTTCTCTCTCTCCTCTTACTTATACTAATCTTTTCTATGCTCTGGTTTAATTTGTGGCCCATAAACTTCACACTATAACACTGTAACTGAATCAGTAGAAAACTGCATCACTTTGGGTAAGAAACAATAGCCAGAAATAAGAGGGCAAAGAATGAAATATAAATTAAGTTTACTTTATTTCTGAAACCTGAATGCTTATATGTCTCATCCAAAAATCTCTAAGAAAGCAGGTAGGAATTCTATTACTTACATTCATTAAAGAAGGCTCTACCTGGCTTCCTCTGTTGTTCCAGTTTCTAATTAATGTGCAATTTCTCAAAGAAAAAAAATGTTTTATTCACATGAATATAAAAGCAAAAACTTGTCACAAAATATTTTCTGCATGAAGTTAATAACATAACAAAGATGTGAGTAGACCTGCTATATAAAATGTACTGACTTCAAAGAGACAATATGTTCCCATAAACTGATGTCAGCTCATCTGTGATAGTAAATAATGACTACCATTTTTTCAATTAAGCAATATAGCTTGTCTTGCTTATTTTCAGTTTTTCAGCACTACTGGACTGTAAGCAGGGATTTTCAAGGGAAAAAAAAAAAAAAACCAACCAACCAACAAAAAAAAGAGAGTAATAGTTTATCTTTTTCTATGTCTATCAAAATACATATGGTCTTACACGGTAACATGGTCATCCACAACAATAAGCATCATATGCTTTTGTTGTATGACTATGCATACTGTTGCAGGGAATGTCAGGATGTCAAGAAGGTATTTTAAATTGCAAATCTCCATAGAAGAATAAGAGATGAACACTAAGAGGTTAGGAACAGTGGGATGGGAGAGACAAACTTTTAAAGGTGATAAACCCATTATATATTCTGATTTCTAATTAAAACACACAGTCCCCTTCAGATTCTGTACACTAAAAATTCTTCTTAAAAAGGACATGTATCCTGAAAGTGTAATGTTATTTTAATTTTTCAAACACTTTAGCTTAGTTTTCCTGTAGAAAAAATAAAGTGAAGTGTTTGATTTCGGATTAAGATATTGTTCAACAGGTTCAGTTCAGTGTAGTGTATTTTTTCCCAAGACTTTTCAGGTTTCATTCTGGAACATTCTCCGAGGACAGAATTTAGAGAGGAAGAGAGCATTTGGTTGAACAAGAGTAGTTAAAATTATGTGTCCTGACTATCAAAGAGAATTGATATGAGTTGTTCAGCTACAAAATATGGCCCATGGAGGAGAATAGGCTTATGAAAATGTAAGTAATAACTCTCTTGAGGACTGTGGCCACACATAGGATACAATTAATGCCCAAGTGGCCTGAATAAAATATTTCATTGTGTCTTCTGATTTTGTTCTTATACAAGATGAAATCTGTGTTGGCGTATTAGCATTGCACATAGAATGGAAAATAGATTTTATGTTTTATAAAATGTAATCCTTGGAAAAAAAAAAAATAAAGGAAAGCAATGGTTAAATGATGATTCTACACTGTGTCACAGTGTTTAAAGTTCTACAATATCACAAAAATAACTAACTTCAAGAAAAGTCATGCTTCACCGACTTGATAAACCTCTACAATTAAATTATTGGCTTGGTAGACTAGAAGAGGACAGTGGGTACTGCCTACCTTGACTTCACTAAGGCTTTCTACATTGCATACTATAAGATTCTCCTAGAGATGCTAATGAAGTGTGAGCTGGATGAGCACACAGTGAAGTGGATTGAAAACTAACTGAATAGCCTGGCCCAGAGAGTGGTGGTCACTGGAACAAAGTCTAGTTGGAAGGCAGTAGCTAGCAGTGTACCCCAGGGGTCAATACTTGGTCCGATCCTCTTCCGCATCTTTGTTAATTATCTGGATTGTGGGGCAGAGTGTACTCTCAGCAATTTTGATGGTGACACCAAACTGGAAGGAGTGGGTAATATAGTGGAAGGTTATGCTGTTATCCAGATGGACTTCAACAGGCTGGAGACATGGGCTGACAGGAATCTCTTTAAGTTCAACAAGGAGAAGTTTTAAGTCCTGCACCTGTGGAGGAACAACCCATGCATCAATATATGTTGGGTGCCAAATGATTAGAAAACAGATTTGTAGAAAAGATCTTTTGGGACCTGGTGGAAACCAGGTTGAACAGGAGCAAGTAGAGTGCTCTTGCCACAAAGACTAATGGCTTCCTGGGTTGCATTATGAAAAATATTATCAGCAGGTCATAGGAGGTGATTCTTCTCCTCTACTCATTGATGGTGAGGTCACACTTGGAGTACTGTCCCCATAAATAATTGCTGTGGACATACTGGAGAGAGTCAAACAAAGGGCCACAAAGATGATGAAGGGGCTGGAACATCTCTCTTATGAGGAAATGCTGAGAGAGCTGGGACTCTTCAGCCTAGAGGAGACAAGGCTCAGGGACATTTGGTATATAAAAGCCTGAAGGAAGGGTGTAAATAGGACAGAGCAAGAAAAGGACAGAGACAAGCTCTTCTCAGTGGTGCCCAGTGACAGGACCAGAGACAATGAACGTAAACTGAAACACAGGATTTAACTGTATTTAACCTTGGGTTATGAAACACTGAATCATTTGCTTTATCAACATAAAACTCTGTTAGAATTATTCCAGAGAAGTCTTGAATCTTGCCATTCTGCATTGTTATAAGTCTTTAGGAAACAAGGAAACCCCTTCAAAGCTAATCCATCAATTTAAAGTGAGTGAGATTAAAGAACACATGGTCTGATCACACCTGCTCATTCTGTGACCAAGCATGTTGTAATCTGTAGAAGCTGAGAACAGCAGAGGAGTCATACTGAGAGGCTTGGTTGACAACAGTTTTGTTAATGTCCTAGGTAGCATATATAGTATGTCCTGTGGAAGATAAATAAATGATTAACATGATTTGACTGTACATCTGTAAATATTGTCAAAATATGCCTAAACATGGTTCATTGTGAAAAGAGTGGTGTTGCTGAAAATACTTCTCAGATGTAAGCCTGACCTGCTATTTGAAACCTGTACCTTTTGAAGAAGAGAGCATACAGAATCACAAAATCACAGAATGGTAGGTGTTGGAAGGCAGCTCTGAAGATCGTGTATTCCAAACCCCCTGCCAAAGCAGGTTCACCTAGAGAAAGTTGCACAGGACTGCATCCAGGCAGGTTTTGAACATCTCCAGGGAAGGAGACTCTACAGCCTCTCTGGGCAGCCTGTTCCAGTGCTCTGTCACCCTCACAGTAAAAAAGTTTTTGCTCATGTTTAAGTGGAATCTCCTGTGTTACAGGAGGCTTACACCCATTGCTCCTTAACCTATCTCTGGCCACCACTGAAAAGAGTCGTTGCTGACTTGTGGTGAACTGGTCATCCACCAGTACTCGCAGGTCCTTCTCTTCAAGGCTGCTTTCCAGCAGGTCAACCCCCAACCTGTACTGGTGCCTGGGGTTATTCCTCCCCAGGTGCAGGACCCTACACTTGCCCTTTTTGAACTTCATCAGGTTCCTCTGCGACCAACTCTCCAGCAGCAGCAACACAGCCTTCTGGTGTATCAGCCATTCCTCCCAGTTTAGTGTCATCAGCAAACTTGCTGAGAGTACACTCAGTCCCTCATCAAAGTTACTGATGAATATACTGAATAGGACTTGACCAAGTACTGAACCTCGGGGAACACCACTAAGCACAGGCCTCCAACTAAACTCTGCACTGCTGATTAAAACCCTCTGAGCTCTGCCATCGAGCCAGATCTTCATCCACCTCACTGTCCCCTCATCTAACCCACACTTCTTAAGCTGACCTATGAGAATGCTATGGGACACAGTATCAAAAGCCTTGCTTGAAGTCAAGGTAGACAACATCCACTGCTCTCCCCTCATCCACCCAGCCAGTCATGCCATCATTAAAGACTATCAGATTGGTCAGACATGATTTCTCCTTAGTGAAATCATGTTGACTATTCCAAATAACCTTATTTTCCTCTACCTGCTTAGACCTGGTCTTCAGAATGAACTGTTCCACCACCTTCTCAGGGATGGAGGTGAGATTAATTGGCCTATAGTTTCCCAGGTCCTCCTTCTTGCCCTTTTTGAAGACGAGTGATGTTTGCTTTCCTTCAGTCCTCAGGCACCTCTCTCATCCTCCATGACCTTTCAACAATGATGGAGAGTGGCTCTGCAATAACATCCACCAGCTCCCTCAGCACTTGAAGGTGCATCCCATTGGGCCCTATAGATTTGTGGGTGTCTATTTTGGCTAAATGGTCCCTAACCCCATCTTCCTCGATGAAGAGAAAGTCTTCCTCTCTCCAGATTTCCTCTCTTACCTCCAGGGCCTGGGATTCCTGAGAGCCAGCACTAAAGACTGAAGCAAAGAAGGCATTCAGTAACTTTGCCTTCTATGCACCCTCCACCACCTGGGCACCCACCTCATTCAGCAGTGGCCCCATGTTTTCCCTGGTCTTCCTTTTACTGCTGAGGTACTTGAAGAAGCCCTTCTTATTGTCCTTCACATCTCTAGCTAGATTTCATTCCAAGTATGCCTTGGCCTTCCTCATTGCATCCCTGCATACTCTGACAATGTCCCTATATTCCTCCCAAGTGTCCAGACTGTTTTTCCATGTTTTGTGGACTTCTTTCTTCTGACTGAGGTTTTTCCAGAAGTTCCTTGCTCATCCATGCAGGCCTCCTGCCTCCTTTGCTAGATTTCTTACTCTTATGGATGCAGCAATCTTGAGCTTGGAGGAAGTGTTGCTTGAACATTAACAAGCTCTCTTGGGCCCCTCCAAACCCTCCAGAGCCTTAGCCCATAGGATTCCTCCAAGCAGGTCTTTGAAGAGGCCAAAGTTATCTCTCCTGAAGTCTAAGGTGGCAATCCCGCTGACCCCTCTCTTGACTTCTTCAAGAACAGAAAACTCTATCATTTTGTGGTCACTGCACCCCAGATGACCTCCAGTTACCACATTACCCACCAGTACTTCTCTGCTAGTAAGTAACTGGTTGAGTGGGGCACCTTCCCTGGTTGGTTCCTTCACCAGCTGTCAGGAAGTTGTCTTCCACACACTCCAGGAACCTCCGAGATTGTCTTTTCTCTGCTGTGTTGTATTTCTAGCAGACATCTGGCAAGTTTAAGACCCCCACAAGAACAAGGGCCTGTGATCACGAGAAATTCCCTAGCTACTTGTAGAATATTTCATCTACCTCCTCATCTTGATTGGGTGGTCTATAGCAGACCCCAACCATGATATCTGCCTTGCTGGCCTTCTCCCTGATTCTTACCCACAAACACTCAACCCTATCATCACCATCACTAATCTCTAGGCAATCAAGACACAATCAAAAACATAAAGAGATATCCCTCCTCCTCTTCTTCCTTGCCTGTCCTTTCTGAAGAGTTTGTATCCATCCATTGCAGCACTCCAGTCATAACAAAGAAGAGCAGTGAGCCTCTCTATAGTGCTGACTTTTTTGTCTTCCTATTCTGCATAAGGTATGTATTAAGATGACTTCTGAACTCTTAGTGCACACCTTGCACCTTGTATTAGCCTAGGAATCTTTCCGTGTAGAGATCAAGTCACCATGGGGCCACAGTGAAAAAGAAAAGTACAAGTATGAATCATCGGCACCACACCCTCACCATATTTTTTCAGATCAAAACCATTTTCTAGGAGATGATGATGATCTGGCAGTCAAATAGACTAAAAAAATCTAATAAGGCATGTTTTCCCATTTTAGATTCTGTGATCTTATCAATAGGTCAGTTAAATCAGAAATTGCTTTTCAGCTTAAAAAAGCAGATCACTTATAAAATCACAGTCCTGTCAGGATATCTGATTGGCAGTTTTATTTATTGGACAGCCACATTTAAAACAGCTGACCATGTTTATTCATTTGAATCTTTTTCTTTTCATGTAGGTGCCATTTTCATGCTAGTGCAGGAGAAAATAAACAAAAAAAAAACCCCAAACCTGCTTTTAACTCTGTGAGATTGCCCACAGTTTCAGCTGATGCTATTTTAAGTGAACACAAATATTGGTGTTAATTTTATAATGTTTGTCCTCTTTCTAATTTTAGATGTGTAATTGCATTTTGAAGAGTATTTCATCACTATCTGAAAAAAGACCTTGATTTTCCTTACAGTCATTTTAATTTCTCATCACATTTATTAACAAATACTTTTTGCATGTTAGAAACAAATACTAGCTAAAACAAGTCTTCTTTACATAGTCTTTACTGCAAATCATTTAGTTCTGACTGCCTTTCCTCTCGAATGGGCCATAGATCAGCAGTATATGACTTAATGTTTATTAGCTTGCACATTTCCAAGAATTTGTATTAAGTTTGCTCTTATGTTGTTATCAGGTTTTATTTTGTGTCCAGTGATTAAAATAATGAATTCACAATAGTTTCATTAATTTTGTACACTGATAAAAAATTCACACTCTAATTTTTTTTTTTTTATCTATTGTGTGAATTCAACCAAAAAAAATATTTTTAATCTTTCTCTTCACAGTGAAACTTTTAAAAAATATATTGCAAGTTCATAGGGAATTGCAAAGAAAAGATCAATCAGCTAGTGGTTACTTAACATAAGATTTTAGTGATCTGCTGCTCCTGAGATTTCCACTTCACAGATTTTTACTCTTTAAGGTAAGTAATTGCTGAAAGCATGCATGATCTCTGTATTTTTTTTTACAGTGCTAGCACAAATTAAATAGCTTATTCTTATTTACATATTTCCCATGCTGGTGCAATTAATATATCTGATTTGTATCTGAGGTATCATTTGTGATTACTTGTTCTGCACTAATTGGATTCCAAGGGCCTTCACTTCTTCCTTATGTCATCTTCTAAAAAGTCTTAAGTATATGATTCCCCAGTTGGTCAGAAAAATACAAATATTTTCTCTGAATGCCCAAAGTAGTGAAAAATACATCTAAATTTGAAGAAGGAAGTTACTTTTATCTATTTTACAAAATATTATTGTAGAGCTCTATTATTATTATTATTTCTTTATTCTTTCTGAGAATACAAAAAAAGGAAAGAAACAGACTATCCAGTTTGTGATTTTAGATTCGTCTTAGATATAGTCAACAATGTTACTCACAGATTCTGTGTACTGCTTTGGACATACAGTGAACATAACTGTTGCGTGAACAGGGTGGTAAAGCGAATTTAGCAGGAAATAAACCCCCTTGTGTTCCAAGTCACCCTCAGATAACTGGAGGAGCTGGGGGCAGCTAGGCTTAAATCCTGAGTGATGCCCAATTGAGCACTATCAGTCTGACAACTGCAGATGCACTAAATCAATTGATCACTACCAGTCCGACAGCTGCAGATGCACTGAATAGTGTGCTGCAATCCCATACTCACAATTTATGGACCTACACAGATAAATCTGCAGAATTTAGCAGTGTACCACTGAGCATGGGTCAGTTGGGGTGGCTGGTTACAGATAGACACAGTTCAATGAGACACCACAAGTCTGAGCACATCAGTGTCAGATCCACTTGATAGTGTCCTGCACCCTGTGGCCAGTCACAATCTGTGGACTCTCACGGCCTTATCAGGCAGCAGCCCAGCAAGAAATCATGCAGTAACTCTGTAAGCAAGTGAAAGTACCTTTAAAAGAGCAACAGGATTAATACAGATTTGTATGGATTGCTGGTGTTGTATATGTATATATAATAATGTTTGTATATACTTCTGTCTGCAGAAGTATATACAAGCACTAAGGTTACAAGTTACTAAAAGTGTTACTAATTGCTAAAAGGTGACAAGTTACGACAAAGCGCTAAGTTGGTAAAATAATTCTCTAGAGATTTTCTAAGTTTCCGAGGAAGATCCTTGGCTACATCTGAGACTTAGTCTTACCCGAAGGTGTCCCAATTAAGGCGGAAGAGAGGCGCAGCCTGTCGGCTGGTCCCAGGGGTCAGATGTCTGTGATGTAGTCATCCCTGGCTGGTCAGTGATGACATCTTCCCTGACTGTGATGGTGTCTTCCCTAAATCCTTCCTTTCTTTGGGCTATTCTTATACTATTTTCCTACCTGCAAGGTAGAGCTTGAATGACTCTAGTCATTCCTTTATGGTGATTGGCAAACGGCACTTCTGTTTCCCTTTTAAGGTAAAAGCTACCAAAACTTAGAGATGTGTTCAAGGGGTCAGTGGTATGGAATTATGGTTTTGTCACAGTCCACAAATGGATGTAGTTGTCAGAAGGGGTGCCAGCTGTTGACCCAGAATCCCAAATAGACCATACATCAAGCCTTGGGGAGTCAAAACTGTGACTGGTACGGGAGTTAGAGAAAATGCTGCCACACTCTCCCATTTCTCGTATAGATAAACAGTCTGAAGGAAGGTAATGTTAGAGGAATTCTTGGCATACCAGCTGCGTTTTTCCCCTGGGATCATCCTTGACACTGTACCTTTCCCTTAGTGTGCGGACACAGCCATTTTCTGATTTTTAGTAACTTCAATTCCTCAAAGATTCAGAAGCCATTTAAGATATATTTTATTATTCTGTAGTTGAATAAATTAACAGAATTAAGCTTTAGTGTGACTTCATCCTTTGAGAGTTACCAGAAAGTCAATGTCTATCACCATTTGCACAAATTAGTCAACGGCTGCTGTGAGGAATAAGCTGTTATGGATTTGCTCATTGCTAATACAATATGCTTGGCTTCTGGGGTATTACTACTCTTACTTCTATGACTGTGAGCTGTCTGCTTTATGCTCACAGGAAGCCAAATTTTGAAGTTCTTACCCTGGCATGGAATATATTGCAGCCAAAAAAATACCCCAAACCCTCCTTCCATTTATTTAATCTGTTAGATTTAAAGGCATTCCTAAAAGAAAGTGACCTAAGAGAAACAGCTGCTTGTACATCTAAACATTGTATATCTATCTTCAAACACTTTAAAAAGTACTTGATAAGAAAAAACTGACAAAATGACAGATTAAATTTAGAACTTATAAATATAATGTGAGGTGCATAGAAAATAAAATTTTCTTATTTCATATGAAAAATACTGAACTTGGAGCTGAGCATTGCCACATAGGAGCAAGATTGCTGGGCTATAAATATTCAGTTCAGTGCTCGTTAGTAACCAAAAAAAAATTTGCTAATTCTTAGGAATTATTAGAAAACAAAATAAGAACATCATTGTTTCACTGTATGCGCATTTGTCTGAAGTTTGACTGTTGAATCTAGTTCTCAGTAAGAAGTAGAACTCAGAAAAGATATAGTACAACTTGGAAAGAGTTCAAGAAAGGGTGATGAGGATGGACAAAGTATGCAGCAGCTTCCTTATGAGAGATATCTGAATCTACTAAGCCTCCTCAAGCAGGCAGACAATGTGGAAGTCCACAAAACCAGTGCATGAAGAGGACAAGAAGTGTTACATAAGTTGTTGTTTTATGGGATCAAGACAGTTGCAGAGGACAGAACCAAGGACATTAGATTTTTTTCTCCCATATGTTGTGTTTTACCATACAAGCATAGCAAAACATAATACTCTGCAAGTGGTTTGACACCTCACATCAGTGATTAAGGTACTTGCTTACTAATTGACCAAATGAGACAAATCACGAGCTAGGTGCTTTTACAGAGGGAAAATTTGGACCTTGACAAATAGCTGTTCTCTGGTTACACTCTTTCATAGTGTAGTGTTTGTATGTTAATACTCACTGGTTTTTACCTGTACATGGCCAACACGTCCTATGCAGGGGCAAGAGCTGGACTTGATAATCCTTCTGGGTCCCTTCCAACTCACAACATGCTATGATTCTGTATCAGGATATGTGTAACTGACAAGGCTGTATAATCACTCTAGTTTCTAGTTTTCAGAGCTTCTGCATGAACAGCTTTGTTTCCACAAGATAGTAACAACCTATATAGGTCCTACATATTAGCAGAAAAGATTTCCCATGGCTACTACTATGAGCAAAACAAGTTTAGAAGGTTAAAAAGATCTTATTAAGTCAAGTGTTTTTAAATATTTTACTTAGCATCTCTTTTCAATACTATAGTAGACAGAATAATTGGCTAAGTGGGCCGTTAGTCTGATACAATAGGATCGTTCTTACTTCATATTAAGTTTACCTAAAATTATCCTGATGCCAAAAAAGAAAACAAACAAACAAACAAACAACAACCAACCAACCAAACAAAAAAAAGCCCACAAAAAAACAGACTTCCTATCTATGCCAGTATTTTGGAGACCACTAGAGTAACTTGACCCTTTCAGCATATAATACAGCATAGTAATAACTTATTTTGTCTCAACTTACATTTCCATTTAACAGCTATTCCTTTTAGTTGAGATCATTAGTTTTATATCCTCTACAGAACACTTCCAGAATAGTGTGTTTTGTGCATGTCAGGCCTCACCACAGTAAAAGAAAATTAAAGAAGAATTAAAAGATGAAATTTTAAATTAGACAAGGCAGTCATGTCTTGTTACCTTTTTCCTAACTGCTGTAGTAATAATCATAGAATCATAGTGGTTGGAAAAGACTGGATATCCATGTCTGGATTTTTGTTAGATCCCCTTATTTTTTATTTCTTCTTCACTTGAATTTTAAGTAAGGTTAAAAATGTAGGCTGTTTTATATTTCAGTATTTACTTAGTATACTAAAATTTTTAAGTGAATAAAAATAATATAAACTTACTAAATAAAAAACCCCTACTCCTTAAAATATTTTAAGAAAAAAGTTGCAACTACAATTTTTTTTTTTAAGATTTTTTTTTCAAGGTTGTCAATAAGGTGAAAACAGAAAAAAAAAAAATGAAAAGACTTTTCATGCAAATAAACTTCCCAAAAATTTCATTATTGGAAAATGAGGATATAACTATCTTAAATTTAGGTTTTCTGTGGATTTATTTTCATTCTTCTATCTGAAATGAAAAGGGATGAAAACAAATTATTCCTTTTTTGTGTGAGAGTATAACTCCAGAACTATTGCAGATGGGTGTTGTAGTTGACAACAGATTGATGTGGAGATTTTGTTAATTTTATTCCAGTTCAGAATTTGAAATCCTATATAATGGGTGTTGTGGTGAGTTTAATTTAAATAACATTTTTATTAAAGTCAAGGTTTGTGAAGAGTTTAACTTCTGTTACACTGTTACAATATCTGTTTTCTGTACATTCCAGTAATACAACAAATGATAGCAGAAGAACAGGTATTGTTTCTGGGAGCTTTCCAGGACTGAAAGCATCATGACTTCAGAAAATTTCAGGAGAATATTCCATGCTAACATTTTACTCCATTTAAATGTTTTAACAATACTAGTTTCTCTGTTGGAAAGAAATTGAATAGAAAAAATCTATGGAAAGATAGAAGCTGCCCTAGTTCCTATCATGAAGCCATTATTTGGTTTCAAGTTCATTTGAAATTCTAAATCATAACAGTTAGTCTGAATTTCAGTCTAGTAAAAATAACATAAATAAGTAGAATTTTTTGTGCAGCTTTGGGAATTTTACTGCAGGTCTTTGGCATAATTTTAGTGTAGCTGATTGTTAAATAGTTCTTTTGAAAGATGCCCCTACTTTAGTCCCCCTATACTCATTGTCTGAAGAAAATACTTTGTATCAAAATGCCTCCTCTGAAGGTAAGTGCTGAATTAGAATCTATTTTTTTAACCTTTTTTACCCCATTAGATACTTTTAAGCATTAAGTCCATCTATGATTTTAGCTACCAGTGTTTGGAGGCAAGAGAATTTTGGCAAAAGGACCACCTGAATGTGTGCATCACCCAGCATTATTTCCATTAGTGTGGCTACAGTTTTTGGAGTCTATACTAACAATAAAGCCTGATATACGCCCTGAGTAGCATTTTGTCTCTAACAAATGCTCACTATTCATTTGCACTATTCATTCTCACTACTTTTGGCAACTGGAGAAAACAAAGAGATAAATTTTAAATATACCTGGGCACCTGATTTCATCTGGGAGATATCAATGAATAGATGTGAGGGTAAGAATATACTTAAAAGCATTGTTATAAGTGACTTTGAAGTCATGAAAGAAATCTGAGCCAGAGCAGAGGCTTAGATCCAGAACTCATAACTACTAAGCCCATTTTCTAATTACCAGGTTGTTCTTGCTATATTATATGTATCCAAAAAACTTTGTGGTCTTGGAAGACTAGACATTAACCGTAAGAAGTTATATAGATTAGATGGAATATATTAGAATTTTAAGTAATAAGAAAACGATTCATAAATGGGAATAGCTTAATGGTTCAGACCATCTGGGAGTTACATCCTGCCTGACTCTGTGAGCAAAAACTTGCAATATAATCCTTGGGAATAAAACTGTTCACATGCAAATGAACACTATTCTAGTCAAGTTGTATGACAGAGGTTATCTGCTTTTAATTAACATTTATCCAGGTTCAAAGAGGGTTTTGTAGTAATGATATATGTTATGTCAGAGGAAATGAAAAACAAACCATCTATCTAGGGAAACATATTTTCATTCAGTGTTGAATAAATGGGACATGAAATGCCAGAGGAGATATTGGTCTCAGTGCTCATTCTATATCTTCAGTTTGATTAGAAGTCACCAGGTAACAGAGGATGCTCATACTTAAAAAAATCAAAGGATCCTTACAGAATGATGGAAAGGATTCCCTGAAAAGAGGTTTGTTGGGTTTTGTTTGGGTTTTTTTTACTTTTTAAAATCTGTGATAATAACACAAGGAGAAATTATTAAACCATGAAAGATGGTTAAAGTTGGTAGTAAACTAGCTGTAACTTCACAGATTTATCACAGAATTACAGAATGGTAGGTGTTGGAAGGGTCCCCTGAAGATCATCTAGTTCTGCTAGAGGAGGATCACCTACAGTAGATCACACAGGAACATGTCCAGGTTGGTTTTGAACCTCTCCAGAGACAGAGGTTCCACAACCTCTCTGGGCAGCCTATTCCAGCTCTGTTACCCTCACAATAAATAAGTATTTCCTTATGTTTAAGTTGAACATCTTGTTTTCCATTTTGCTATCATTGCCCCTTGTCCTGTCACTAGCCACCACTGAAAAGAGTCTGTACCCATCCTCCTG
Organism: Caprimulgus europaeus; assembly: GCA_907165065.1. The sequence goes on along the minus strand of OU015523.1, from coordinate 85,171,295 downwards.
ACACCCACCCTTTAGATATTTGTAAGCACTGATGAGATCCCCCCTCAGCATCCTCTTCTCCAAGCTAAACAGACCCAGCTCATTCAGCCTTTCCTTATATGGTGGATGCTCCAGTCCCCTAATTATCTTAGTGTCCCTGCGTTGGACTTTCTCCAGTAGTTCCGTGTCCTTTTCCAGCTGAGAAGCCTAGAACTGGACACAGTATTCCAGATGTGGCCTCACCAGCACAGAGTAGAGGGGGAGGATAATGTCCCTCAACCTGCTGGCCTCACTCTTCTTTAAGCATCACAGGATGCCATTGGTCTTCTTGGCCCTGAGGGCACATTGTTGTTTCACGATCAACCTGTTATCCACCAGGACTCCCAGGTCCTTTTCTTCAGAGCTGCTCTCCAACTGGTCAGCCCACAACCTGTACTGATACATGGGGTTGTTCTTCCCCAGATGTATTACTTTACATTTGTTCTTATTGAACTTTATTAAGTTTCTCTCCGCCCAGCTCTCCAGCCTGTCCAGGTCATGCTGGATGGCAGCACAACCTCCTGCCATGTCAGCTACTCCTCTCAGTTTTTTTATCATCAGCAAACTTGCTGAGGGTATACTCTGTTCCTTCCTTCAGGTCATTGATAAATATATTGAACAGGACTGGACCCAGTACTGACCCCTGGGGGACTTCACTAGCCACAGGCCTCCAACTTGACACTGGCCTACAAACCACAACTCTCTGACCCTTGTCCTTCAGCCAGTTCTCAATCCATCTCACTGTCAGTTATCCAATCCACACTTCTTAAGCTTGGCTGTGAGGTTTCTTTAAGAGACAGTGTTGAAAGCCTTTCTGAAGTTGAGATAGATCTCATCCACTGCTCTCCCCTCATCTACCCATCTAGTTATGCCATCATAAAAGGGTATCAGATTGGTCAAGCATGACTTCCCCTTGGTGAATCCATGCTGTCTGCTCCTGGTTATTCCCTATTCCTCAACATGCTTTGAGATGGCACCCAGAACAAACTGTTCCACCACCTTTCCAGGAATGGAGGTGAGGTTAACTGGCCTATAGTCAGTTACCCTAGTCCTTCTTCTTGCCCTATTTGAAGACTGGAGTGATACTGGCTTTCCTCCAGTCCTCAGGCACCTCTCCTGTTCTCCAGGACTTCACAAAGATGATGGAAAGTGGCTCTGCAATGACTTCTGACAGCTCCCTCAGCACTCGAGGATGTATTGCATCAGGGCTCATGTATTTGTGGATGTCCATTTTACTTAACTGATCTCTAACCTAATCCTCTTCCACTGAGGCAAAGAGGATTCTTCTGACTTCCTCTGTGGTTTTGAAGGTCTGGGACTCCTGAGGGCTGACCTTAGCAGTAAAGACCAAGGCAAAAAAGGCATTCAGTAACTCCACCTTCTCTGTATCCTCTGTCACCAGGGAACCCATTCAGCAGTGGGCCCACATCTCCTCTCATCTTCCTTTTGTCTCCAATTTACTTGAAGAAGCCTTTCCTGCTGTCCTTGACCTCCCTTGCCAGGTTTAATAAGCCTAAGTAGGCTTTTAGCTTTCCTAGCTGTATCCCTACTTTCTCTGACAACGTTCTTGTATTCCTCCCTAGTGGTCAGCCCCTTCTTCCATGTTCTATAAACTTCCTTCTTCCACCTGAGTTTATTCAGTAGCTCTCTCCTCAACCATGTAGGTCTCCTGGGTCTTTTACTTGATTTCTTACTCTTTGGGATGCTCCGATCTTGAGCTTGGAGGAAATGGTCCTTGAATATTAACCAGCTCTCTTGGGCCACCCTACCATCTAGTGCCCTATCCCATGGGATTTCTCCAAGCAGCTCCTTGAAAAGGCCAAAGTTAGATCTCTGAAGTCCAGAGTTGTGATTCTATTTGTTGCTTTGTGCCTACTGCACTGAACTCCACCTTCTCATGGTCACTACAGCCAAGGCTGCCCAGTCTTGGCTACCTTCAAGTCCCAACCAGTCCCTCCCTGTTTATGAGCACAAAGTCCAGCAGTACTCCTTTCCTTGTTGGCTCCTTCAACATCTGCTTCAACAAGGTACTGTCAATGTACTGCAGGAATCCCCTGAACTGTGTGTACCTGACTGTGTGGCCTTTCCAGCAAATGTCAAGGTAATTTAAGTCCTCCATGATAACCAGAGCCTGTGATTGTGAGGCTACTTCCAGCTGTCTGTAGAAGGCCTTGTCAGCTTCCTCATCCTGATCAAGTGGCCTGTAATAGACAGTCACAACAGTGTCCCCCATATTAGCCTGCCCCTTAATTTTTACCCACAAGCTCTCAACTCTCTCCTCATCCACCCCTGGACAAAGCACAATACATTCTAGTTGCTCCCTCATGTAAAGAGCAACTCCAACCACTTCTCCTTGTTGGCCTGGCGTTCCTAAAAAAGTCATAGTCATCCATGACAACATTCTAGTCATGTGAGCTGTCCCACCACACCTCCATAATTACAACCAAAGCATGGCCCTTCAACCGCACACAGATGTCTAGTTCCTCCTGTTTATTCCCCATGCTGCATGCATTGGTGTGCAGGCATTTCAGAGAGGGAGTTGAGCATGCAGCTTTCACCCTAGAAGAGTAGAAGGTCTTCTGATTCTCACTATAGTAAATAGCTGAGAAACTCTTTTTATTGCTCTGATTGGACAAGCTGATTCCTCAGCTGGATGTAATGGCTTGAGTATTACCATTTGGACTCCCAAGCCACAAGTTCTTCAATTTAAAGCCTGTTTAATTAGGTTGGCCAGTCTGCTGCCAGATTCCCTTGCCCTTTCTAGACATACGGATCCCATCCCTCCCTAACAAGTTACAGTCAGAAAATAATATCCCGTTATCATAAAAACCAAAACCTTCACGAAGATGAAGGTTTGTTTATCTTTCAGCTTATTCATCTTAGTATATTAATAAACCTTTTAATGTTATCTTTATTGAATATGCTAAATTATTTTCAAGGACAAAAATTGACTTGGTTATTTGATAGGAGGAAAAATTGAGTAAAACTGTAGCTTACTTCAGGCATTGGTCAAAAGAACACCTCAAAACATGACATAAAGTAAAATATATTTGTATGAAGTTGATGAAAAGCCTTTAGATAAAGTATGAAAGCAACAGAATCCTATTTCTCACATATGTTCATCATACCTTGCTATGTAACTTCAAGGAATCTCACAATGACTTATTTTCTCTGGACACAGAAAATCTCAGAGGATGTGGAACACTTAATTATTTCTCTCTGAAATGTGCTCCAAAATTCAAAACACAGCCTGTGAGGGAGCATGTTTTTCTGACAAGTGAAAATATATCTGTAAGAATTACTGTCAACAGGAATTCTTCAGAGACCATCTTATGATTTTCTCCTTGTTATCAACTACAGTGTGTTTATTAACTTGCTAATAGTCTATGTATAAGGAGGAAAGTAAGTCATCCAGTCTGAAAAATAATCAATGGAAGTAGGATCAATGGAAAGAATGAGGAACAGAGAAATGAAGACAATCAGAACAGAGAAGCAGTTTAACAAAAACAACAAGTAGGTGTGGTTGGTTGGCCCACAGTGGAACCACGTGGTCCTACATTCACTCCCCCCACCCAGTAAGATGGAAGGGAAGACACAACAAAGGGGGCACAGGATTAGAAATGAAGGACAGGGACAGCTCTCTCACCAGTTATGGTCACAGGCAAAACAGACTCAAACTTGGGGAAGAAAATAAATTTGTTGCAAATCTTCTAAGTAGACATAACAACCACATCTTACAACACCTTTCCCCCACCCCTCCCTTATTCATGGGCTCAAATCACTTTGCTCCCGATTTCTCTACCTTTTTGCCCCCGAAGCATCAAATTGGACAGGGAATGGGGGTTCAGTCAGTTCACCTCTGCTGCTCTTCCTGGCATGGAAGTCCAGAAACAAGATGTTCCAAAGCAAGCTTCCCATGGAGTCACAAACCTCTTTGGGTTCAGTTCCCAGCTCTGGCATGGGGACATCCATGGGCTGCAGACTCACCCCCTACTCTGGGGATCCACCCCTGCTCTGGCAGCGAGAAGCTCTCAGGGTCCCAATTCCAGTCACACTTGCCCTCAGGCTCAACTTCTCTGGTCCAGCTGGAGTCCTCCATGGCCTACACGTGGGTATATGCTCTGCCGTTGAATCTCCGTGGGCTTCAGGGAACTTTGTCTTCTGCTTCATAAGGTAGAACTGGGTGTGGGTCTCTGTCCTTTCATCTGGCAATGAAGTTCTGTCTCTGTCTGTCTGTCCTTTGTTTAGGCCGATGGTTGTCTTTTGTTAGGTCAACAGCCTCTCCTCCAAGTACCACACCTACTTCTTTTCTGGTCAGTCCTTCCCCTTACAAATATGGATTCACAGAGGTGTTTCTCTGGTTCTTAAAGGCCCAGCCTGGGCTGGAGGGTCTCCATCGTGGAGCCAGGAAAGCTTTTTGCTCTCACAAGGTGACCCTTCCCCCACTACCAAAAAAATGCCCCTCTCTCCTCTCCCCCTCCCAATCCCAACACAGTAGGAAAAATAAGAACAGTTCAGGAAAACCAACTATTCAAGGACAAAGCCACAAGTGTACTTAAAGAAAATCTCTGTAGAAGCATATTTCATAGATTAGCTTTAGAGAAATATAATACTGAATTATAAAGGTTTCAATTCAAATACATCCCTGCATCTACCTGAGCAGAAAAGAAAGAAAGGACTAGTGCGATCATAAAATGTATGCCAATATTTACCTATTGCACACAATAACAGAATTTGAAACTATTTTTTTAAAGGAATAGCCATTATTCCTTTACAAATAGATTTTAAAAAGCATATTAGCTGATGGCAGCCATAGAAATTGAAATTATTTTCTTATCACCACAAACAGATACATCTGCAGTCAGTTTCCCTCTGATACTAACTGATGTATCTCAACTCTAGCCCATAGGGACTGCATGTAATGATGAGAAGGCAATTGCATCTTCATGTCAGTCTTCATTCTGTTAGCGGAGATTGCCAATTAATGCCAGTTGTTTTGGCTATTTTTGTGTTATAGATGCTTGTCCACTGGGATTTGACTTCTGCTAGTGACTTGTACTTCACCTCTAGAGCAGCTGCCAGATGGCAACCTTTCAGTCTCTATTATCCTCTGTTACATTCAAGCCTATGACTTAGAGGTGAAAGATGCTTTATATAGTCTTCTAAACCATTGGAGCCTTCACAGTATACTAATTCTTTCTGAATATCTCATTGAATTTTATGCCCTTCTGTAGGCTATAAGAAAGAAAAATAAGAGCTGGGCATAAAATTCAATAGGAGTGCAAACACTGGTGAAATATGCTCTTTTTTTTTTTCTTTTCTTTTTTTTTCCCCACAGTGATAAATATTTTCCTTGACAATTTTATTGCAAGATATGTTGGTAGATTTACCTACTCATTGAAGACTGGAGGTAGAACATTATGCTTTGGAGTTGGATGAACTTATCTAATCAGCTTCAAAAAGACCTCAGATCATGTGGAAATGGAAATGGCTGAGCACGAAACATAAAAGGACTGGAACAGAGAAGAAATTTGCTCTCTACAGGTGATGTGAGATACTGATAGTAGTCCAAGAGAAATGAAAATATAAAGAAAAGAAAATGCAAAAAAAACCCGTAAAAATGAAGAAAACACCGGAAGACCTCTTAAGGGTCTGTTTTGTGTGCAGTTAAATTGAACAATAATTTTATTCAGCTTGCCGCTTTAGGGGATTTGGTGGTTTAAGGAATGGAATTTAAAAGCAAGATGATCAAATATATGAATTATTAGAACTTTAAACACTGCAAAGGTTAGGAGAAAATGTTTTCTTGCTATTTCAGTAGTTCTCAGAATAAAAATGGAAAAAAATACTTCTGTAAAAAAATAATATATATAACATAAAAATGTATAAGTGATCTGATCCTTATGTGATAGTTTGACAGAGATTAATTTTTCAAAATTAAAGATTTTTATATTTGAGCTAATTCCTTTATACTTCCTCTACAGTCAGGGGAAAGTAAGAGCTACTTCTAGAAAATGATTCATCTCATGCTCATACAAATGTATAAAATAGTTTAGGCTTACTTTGTTAAAAAAAAGGGGTTTTTTTCTGCTTTGGTTATAAAGGAAATCTGAGGTGAGTATCTCAAATATTTATGTCAGTTTTTTTGAGGAAAAAGTAAATTAAACTGACCCCTTCATTGTGAATTTCTGAATCACCAAGAAATATACAGCAGACCATGCTTTGTAAAATGTGGTAACATCACTGAAACTGGAGCAAAAGCAGCATAATACTATACTAACCTTTCTTGCCTTAGTATCACAAATTAGGTGGGACTCTAAGGGTAGTCAGTGTTGCAGCTTCAAGGGCTGTTTTCAGTTATCCACACAATCAAAACTAGGTTTTTTTGTACAATTAAATTATAAGAATATATCAAGATATTTTTTTAAAAGAGATGATTTGGGTAAATATCTTACTTGTTGGATGATGATGCATGACAGTGGGTACAATTTCTTAAAAGAATAAGGAGCACAGCATAAACCCTGAAAGTAATCTCTTTCTCCCAGATATTGGCAGAGAGCCAGTAAAATCTTCTATTGATCTTCTTCCAGTTTACCGAGTATGGAGATTTGTCATTTCACAGCTGAAGAGAAATGACCTTGCTGTTAATATTGCATCTAATCTTGAATTTAATATTTATGTTGGAAAAAAAAAAAAAAAAAATTGACACATTTTAAAATGCTAAATGTGTCCAGAATTCAAACAGCAACAAGTAGAGCCATTAATGCATCCATTAATACATGCTCAACTATGTGTACTTAGAACTACTTTTTTTTTTTTTTTTTTTTTTTTTTTCTCTTAAAGACCTTTAGTCAAAACTGAAATATTTCACAGGAACATGCAGATTTTGTTTCAATTATGACAGGAAAAAAAAAAAAAAAAATCTGGTTTGCTTTCTAGGATATTTATTCCTTTGTGTTCTTTTTTCTCACTGTACTCATGTCTTCTGTGGATATGATTGCTATTAAACTAGGATTCTCCATTCTTATTGTGAGCTTTGAAGTTTCCATAACATTTATTCCTGAGTGTGAGAGAAGGAATTAGTGGATGTAAGTTATGAATTCTTTGATAAAGTTGTCTACCTCTTTCCATCAACTCTCAGTCGATTATGAATAATTCTATATTAGCAGATGAAGTGACCCAAAAGAGTTAAGCAATTTATTTGGACAATCCTACAATTACACTATAAGGCAAGAGATGGAGAGAGCAGATTACTCTGGATTAGTTTTAGCCCAGTCTTGTGAATTGAATGCCTATTAATATAAAAAGTTCACTCCTTTAACACTTGTTTGGTTTAGTTTCATGTGAAAGGGAATGATTTGTGCATTATGAGTATGCCTGATCTGAAATAAAACACTAATGTCTTTCAGATCAAATAAAACACATTATACTTCTAACTCCAGATAGCAATTTTTGGAAGAATGAACGCTTAGTTAATAGTTCATATTTACAACAAATTTAGTGCTTCTTCAAATTGTACTAATAGACAAGCTTTGCATTTACGTGTGTGTATATGTGTAAGAGAAATAAATGTTGAGAGAAGCACCAGAAAAAAGTGATGGAATGAGTGTTTTTGCACTCATTCCCCTGTCCTCAGACACCAAAACTCTAAAATTGCTATTCATAAAGTTCACATGCATATTTAACCTATAATTTGTCTTCTGAAAATAATATCTCATGTATTTAACATTTCTAAGCGTGCACGTTTTAAATTCTGCTAAGGAAGCATAGCTATGTATCATCCATTATCACCACATTTTCCCAGTTAGTACTGATATAGAGTTTATCAGGAAAGAAAATGTCATTAATTCATTACAGAAAAAAGTCTTTAAAAAAACCCCCAAAACTACAAGTTTGTATTATTTTTTTTTAAATGTTTATGTGGGGAAAAGTGAGATTTGCTTTCTCTCTTAGTCAAAATGATATGCCGTAGCTTCATGACACTTCAGGATCCAGCATATAATATGGCCTTATAGTGAAACAAGATGAAAGATGTGATAAGTATATGACACAAAGCTGATTTAGGTGATGACTCCTTTGCTACTTTCACATTACAATTTTTAAATGGGATTTTTTACAGCTTTAGCTATCTGCAGGAGAGATAAATTTATTTCTGAAGAAAAGATTATATCATTATATTATCTCAAATCAAAACTTCTCATAAAACCAGTGCTGAAAACCTGTTATTATTAAGATTATTTTTGCATAACATTTGCCTTTTGTTGTAAATGCAAATATCTGATAGGCAAGTCTGTCAAGATTTTCAACCTTTTTTGCATTTACTGCAAAATCAGCAGCAGTTTTGAACACTTTTACTATGATAACATGAGTAGTGAAGATATGGAACAAATGATGCTATTAAAAACAACACATGATACAGAAAACACAGAAACATTAAAGGTTGTTATAAATACTGATGTGTAGATAGCAAATTGGATGACAGTGATTAAAATTTGTCAATCAAATCTTTCTTATTTACAAAGCTGAAAGAAATGGGGGATTCTACAAAAATATTTAACAGTCAGTTTTAATACATGGGATAGTAAACTGATTAAAAAACAAACAAAAAAATATGCATCAGCTTGCTACAAAGTCATGTTAAATGTTGCAGCTGAACATAAATGTGCATATTTATGCACACGTGTCTGTTTGCATGCATAGATATTTATATAGCAGTTAAGGAATCACAGATCCTTGTAATAAAAGTATTTAGAAAAATGATAAATCAAACCAGATTTAATCTTTGAAGTCATACTTTATAGCATTAACTAACAACACACATTGTGCTATGCAAAGCAGTTAGTCCTTAATAAGTGTATTCTAAATTAACTGTGAATGTACAAAGCCACAGAGCTTATGCTGGGTAGTTAATGCCTACAGTGATGGTCACTGATGGTGTAAGATGTTGAGGTGGTGGTGGTCTAACTTGAGAGCTCTTTAGTCATTGAAACTGGAACCAAAATGGGTGTGTCCTTTCCTCCTATTCCAAATTCAATATCTCCTTTTATAAAAGATTTTAAGTTTCTAGACGATTCCTAACCTTTGGCCTCTACCCTGGGACTATGCATTTTCACCCACTGTGATATTTTCCCAGAGCAGCAGGCCTTGTTCTAATGCTTGGCTGACTTTTTGTGTGGATATGTGTTTTTGTTAGTTTGTTTGTTTTAGCTTGCTTAGCAGCTGCTTCTTTTCTTAAAGTAAAACATTTTACTGAATACGGGAAAAAAGAGAACTTGACTGGTAACTGACCAACAGTACGCTGTTTTTGTGGGGTCTTTGTTTTCATACTCTGTCAATCTTTTCAAGATCTTTGCTGTTGTCCTTTGTTGACACTGTACATCATAACAAGAGACTTCCAGTGTCAAGGTCTGGTTCACACAGCAAGCGCACTTAAGTCAGTAACCAGGCAGAGAATCCAACCAGGGCTTTGCAGTGTTAGCATATCTATGGCAAGCCTGTAGCAAAGCATACACTGTTTTGTAAAAAGCTAGGGTATCGCCAAGGGTTCTGCCAAAAATATACATGGTCTTATTGTAAGAAGACAAGGAATTATTAATTAGAGAATTTTTGCAAATTAATGGCATGACTACTTGATAAAACATAGATTAATTATCATATATTCCACTGAAAGTGGAAGGAGGGATCAATTTCCATAGGAGTTTGTTTTTGTCTGGCATTAGGCAACATAACTAGAATAACCGAAAAGATAATACAGAAAGTCAATAACGGTGGTGCCCTGGTTTTGGCTGGGCTAGAGCTAATTTTCTTCTCAGTAGCTAGAATAGTGCTGTGTTTAGGATTTAGTGTAGGATTTGGTACAGGAAGAATGGTGATAGTATACTAATGTTTCTAGTAATTGCTAAGAAATTGAGGACTTTTCAACTTCCCATACTTTTTTAATGTGCAGGTAGGAGGGAGTATAGCCAGAGCCATGGATCAAAACAGACATTTGGATATGTCAATGGGATATTCCAGATCTTTTGAGGTCCCTTCCAATCCCTAACATTCTCTGGTTCTGTGATATAGCATAACGTTCAGTATACAAATGAGGGCTGGCTGGAAAGCTCTCTTTCTCTCTTCTGAGATTACGTTTTTGGGATTTTCTCTCTTCCAGGATCTCTAGCCAGGAACAGACTGGGTATTGTTTGGTGGGTAAAATATTAAGTTGTAATACAGACATTAAGGGGATACCTATTACTATAGATTTTTAAGAATACAATAAATAATCAGGGGGGTAACATATATAATAAATATAGTCAGGGACAATATGGCTGTATTTGTAATCTGCTTGATGCATTGGAAAGATTATTTTTCCTGTTAGCATTCCATTTTCAACACTTCTAAAGTGAACTAGCTTTCAAAATAATTTCTCTTACTTCAAAAGGAAGTGGTCAGGGAATTTCTAGGCTAAGTTAGAGAACTAAGGAACCATAGACATCTTGTTGAGATAAAAATGTATGAATATATGAAATGGTGATAAATATGTTGATAGAAGTTTACATCTGAAGTCTTACAATTACAGTGGTTTGTATGTGACTGATAATAATCGTAAATATAGATATTCGGCAGAAGTAATCAAACATATAGGTGTCAGCATATACTGACATTATATGTGTCCTTAACTTTATATCCCAACTTGGTGGATTTCATTTAGCATTTAGTCTTAAGGAAAAACAGAATCAAATTCATAATATATTTTCCTATATTCAAAGTCTTCTCTTTGCAACTTCCTCTATCCAAACCATTTACTCTAGAACAATAGAATGATGACAATGAAGTCTAAAATTCCTAAAAGCCTTTCTAGTAGCTGGAAAAAAATATGGAAATAAATTCTGCAGCCCAGTGGAATGACTGTGATTTGTTCTACATTCAACACAATGCACAAATCATATCTATTGATCTTAGATATCCTGCAACAATAAAAGAAAGTAATACATTTGGAATACACTTCTCAAATTCAGAAGCAATAGGTGACTGTGAGCACAAAATATGATGGTAGGGAAGCTGGGGCACTCAAAAATGAAAAACACCATCAACAAGAGTTGACTAATATATGTCAGTTTTTATTTCATTTGGTTTCTGTGGTTTTTCTGTAGTGGTTTTCATCCCTGAAAGTGTGGCAGAGATATTTTTATAAAATTATTAAAAACCTCCTAAATTTTCAGGTCATTAGCAAAAGTATTGGTATTGCAGCTGCCTAACAACTAGTCAGAACTCAGTTTTAAATAAGGAATCACAGAATCACAGAATCACAGAATATTAGGGATTGGAAGGGACCTCAAAAGATCACCTAGTCCAATCCCCCTGCCGGAGCAGGAACACCTAGATGAGTTCACACAGGAAGGCGTCCAGGCGGGTCTTGAATGTCTCCAGAGAAGGAGACTCCACAACCCCCCTGGGCAGCCTGTTCCAGTGCTCTGTCACCCTTACTGTAAAGAAGTTCTTTCTCAAATTTAAGCGGAACCTCCTGTGTTCCAGCTTACACCCATTACCCCTTGTCCTATCAACAGTCGTTACTGTGAAGAGCCTGGCCCTATCCTCCTCACACTCACCCTTCAAATATTTATAAACATTAATCAGGTCCCCCCTCAGTCTCCTCTTCTCCAAGCTAAAGAGGCCCAGCTCCCTCAGCCTTTCCTCATAAGGGAGATGTTCCACTCCCTTAATGATTTTGGTGGCTCTTCGCTGGACTCTCTCAAGCAGCTCCCTGTCCTTCTTGAACTGTGGGGCCCAGAACTGGACACAATATTCCAGATGTGGCCTCACCAGGGCAGAGTAAAGGGGAAGAAGAACCTCTCTTGATCTACTGACTACAGCCGTTCTAATGCACCCTAGGATGCCATTGGCCTTCCTGGCCACAAGGAAAGAAGTGAGTAACTTCAGAATATGCCTTTGTTTGACTGATAGAATTCTAACAGTGCTTGAGAAGAAGTTCTTTGAGTACTTTTGGGAGTGTCATTAAGTCCTTTGAGAATACCTTTTTTTAGAATAAATATATAAAAAACCATTTTATCTACCCACTAGACACTACCAGTACATACACATATATTATTGTATAGATGTTGAACTCAAGCTCCTTGACTCTAATAAAATTTCATATTCTTGCTAGATTTTTAACTAGTAGAGAGTTTGTTGGGATGTCAGGATATAGGAATATATATGCACACACACATATATATGTATATCTACATGCACACATACATATACACACACACACACACACCTCTGTTTATGATATATATATCTATCTACCTGTCTACACACCTGCATAGACATATCTGGTTTATATAAGGCATATTGACAAATCATTATCATATGGTAATGTCCTGGTTTTGCTAGGATAGAGTTAATTTTCTTCTTAGTAATTATAATAGTTATATTTTGGTTTCAATGTAAGACTTGTTATAAGAACAACATTGATAAAACTACTGATGTTATTAGTTGCTGCTGGAGCTTAAGGCCATCGTATTTGGCTGGTTCACAGCTGCATTAGGACTGGGAGGGAGAAGTGTGGTGAACAGCAAAACCCAAAACTGGCATCTGGATATGCCAATTAAATATTCTTTATCACATCACGTCATGTTTAGTATATTATTTGGTGCTGACCGGAAAGGGGGGGTAACTCTGGTTTTGGCTGGGGCTCTTGCTCTTTTGGGATAGCAGTTTTGGTTTGGGATTGTTGCTCCTCTGGGATCGTTATCTGGGAACAGGCTGGACTTCATCGTTGGGTGGTGAGCAGTTGCACTGCGTATCACTCATTTGTATATTTTATTACTGTTAACATTATCACTACTATTTTAATATTAGTGGGTTTTTTTAAAGTTTTATTTTATTTCTATTATTAAACTGTTCTTATCTCAACCTACAAGCCTCCTTACCATTGCCCCCCAGTCCTTTCCCCTCTCCCTTGGGCAGATGGGGTGGGGAATAGGTGAACAGCTGTGTTGGCTGCTGGCCAAGGGCTAGCCCAGTGAAACTATCACAGCTAACAAAAACCTACATAGCCTAACAAACTCAACTACACTATATCCAATATATACTTTTAATCAGAGATCAAAAAAGACTAATTTAATTACTAACTATACATTTTATGCATGATAACTCTTATGAAAATTGCAGAAAGAGAATGAACACTTATTTGAGGTGCAAAACCCTTCTCTCTGCTGTTATATCAGTTACACTAGTGCATTTTGAATGTTGTTTAATCTTCCTTCCTAGATTTGTACATTTGAGATTATGGTGCTGCTACAAAGACTGGTGAACAAATAAACTTGGTGAAAACCAGAGAGATCACTGGAATAATTATGCTCCCCGATGCTGGTAGTGCAAATAAATTAGATGTGCCTTACAGCCTACCTTTGCTTTAGTATTGCACTATAATTTATGGAATAATATTTTACTACTGTATGAAAAAATATAATTATTGTGTCTGTAAATGAAATCTGAAAGTAAACAGGTATTATTTCAAAACATATTTAGTGCTTAATTAAACTTTTTTCTTGTTTGCATAGAATACAATCTGTATATATTACTGAATCAGTATTTCATAATACAATTATGCTGAGAACTGAATATTGTGAATCATTACTAGCTAAAATCTATATAAAATGCAAAATTCATTTTAAAATAAAAATACATGCAAATAAATTTTTAAAAATATGCAAATGTTGTTATAATCTTTCAGATTTGTACTTTTCATTTAAAACAGCAGAGAAAAAGGGAATATCTGCATGACTTTCCAAAGTCAACTAATGAAACTAATAATGTGTACAAGACATTTATAAGCTTAGGTGTAAATCTAAGTGTAATTCAGTCATTATAATAATAAATGCAAACAATATATTGAAAATGAGAAATGTAGTGTATGACTTGAAGCTTATAATTATTTTGCATTCTAATGACTTCCAGAAAACTTAAATGTTTCAATATATTAAATATAAAAAAATAGAACTTATATCCTTAAGTGATTATAAACCACTTCACAACATGCACTCATGAATTCTCACAATGTCATTATGGAGCATATACTCCAATATTCAATTTACAGATATTTTTCTATGAAACAAAATATAATTTTTATTACCTTGAACAAATCATGTTGAGTGGGATAAAACTTAGTTAATTTTAGATATCTACACAGTCAGTGTGGATATCTCTGCTAGTCACTTGTGGCTCTCTCTCCCTTGTGTAGAGACATAGGTGCTTGTTAAGGTGTTATTCATCTGACTAAATATAGATGTTGGATGAAATTATTTCTATTCATGAGTTCTACATTTTTCCATTAGCTATAAAGGAAATCTAAGTTCAGAAGCTGATATCTATACTTTAAGGTCTAAAGTAGGGTAATATGACTCCTATGCTATGTGTCAGAAGTGAGAATGGAATCTAGGACAATTCACTCTTCTATTCAGATTGTTTTGCTTCTGTTGTTTCATTAATTCTTTGAGGTACTAACTGAAGTTTAAAAACATTGCCTTAAATTATCTCTAGATAGAACTCTTCTTATTTCCCCCAACCCCCTGCCCCCCACCTTGGGGGAGGAGGGGATGGGGCAGACAGTGTAGGCTGTTTTGGTTTTTTTAACCCAAAGATTGGGTCCTAAGAATTCGATTTTTTCAGGCCAAAAGCATCATTATTGTAAGGTAATCCATCCAGTTTTATATGCAAATTTCATTGGACTTTATTCCGTCAACAAACTGATAACTTTAGAGTACCTTTTAGAAAGATGTAATATCTTGATTCAGAGACTTCAAAGAATGCAGAACTCATCATATATCTTGACCATTTATACAAAGACTAACTATAGTATTGAAAAAAAATATAATCTGTATTACTTATCTATTTCTAGTACTGCTTCCATTGTAGTGAGCACCATAATTGCTCATTGTTAGGATTACACTAAGCAACCAGAGTTTCCTTCTTCAGAATTTCAGAAGTTTGAATCTAAGCAGTACCTAACTATATCAGCCATTATCACACAACTCTGTTGAATGCTTAGTCCACTGATATAAAGTGGACCAGAGCTTTGAACTAAAATAGATGTGTTCTCCAAACAAAACAAAACAAAAAAAAAGAGTCAGTCTTGGTTCTTCTAGTCTGACACATAGTGCAGGACATCTCTCAACTAGAGTATCTTACCTGCCTTTGTGGGCTTGTTAATTCCCAAAGCAGAGATAGACAGGATTTTTAAGTAGACTGAAGTCAATCTATCAAAAGAGAGACAATATTGATATATGTTGAAACCTACTCAAAGCTAAAAAGTTCCCAGTACTATTCCAGGTGATCCAATATAGATGTAGCTTTTCTCTATTAACCTGAGTTCCTGTTTCAAATATTTCTTAAATTAAGAAGTATCATGAACAGTTTATTTGTGATCTGTAAAGTTAACAAAATATGTTTATAACTTTCAGGACATAAAATATGACAGGATATCATATTCTCTATTTTTTCTAGAGACATAGCAGAATTTTATTATTTACTGTTCCTCCTATTTCTATTTAATACTATTATGTAAAAACTGGTGCAAAAGCTTGCCCAAAAATAGCCTGAAAGTGCAGCTTTATATCAACTATGTGTGAGATTCAATTAACCTGCTTCACCATATAAAATTCACGTCTTTTGCCTAAATTAGCTAAATAGATTTCTTGTGCAAATGAATGGAGAAAGATTGATACCTCTAAGTAACAACTATCATTAGACTTCTGTCTTAAAACAGATTCAGTTCTCTTTCTGAGATGCAGAAGCATCATGACTGTAAAGGCAGAATAGATGACTAACTTATCCAGGTATCTACTGAGATGTATATATGTTAAATAAGGCTGCATGAATTATATCCTATAGATAAAATGCAACTCATAATAAAACATGAATGAATCATCACATATACAGAAAAAAAAAAAGAAAAAAAAGAAAAAAAAAACCCTACCATGATTTTTTACATTTAGTTTTGGGTTTTTTTCCAGTTTTCTGCAGTTTTTGCACAATTATTTTTAACACAAATAATGACAAATACTTGGAGAGGATATTATTCCAAGAGAGAAAATGCAAATTATATGATGACAGATGATTACAGAAGGGAATTCAGCTAGAAACAATCTCAAAATTATAATATGTACATTTGATGGCAGACATTTTGCAAAAAAACCAAACCAAACCAAAAACCCAAACAACAATAACAACAACAAAAAAACCCACTGTGCTAGAAATTAGAATTTTTTACATCAGATCAGGCATGAGTTAGTAGTAAGAAATGACTAAAAGAAATAATGGATTATTTTTGTGGCTTTAATATAAATGTGCAAATGCACAAGAAGCTGCAGTATCTCAAGGTTCTATTAAAAATGCTGAAGTAGTACAGCAGAAGGTAAGGGTTGGAAAACCACTCTTCAAAAGTTTAGTGCTGGGAAACCTGCTAGGGATGAACATTAGAAGTGAAAACTAAAAGAACATCAGTAACATCAACAAAATATCTAAGTGACTAGCAACTGAGACCTACTGGGAAACATAAGACTTGGTTATGACAGTGAGAATAAAGACTAGCAAGTGCTTCATTCCTCCTCATGTTAATGGTAAAAAAACCCCTTCCACTAAATTTAAGGACAATGAGTAGATGTAGATAATGCTGTACCTGTGTATTAACATTTGAAGTAATATAATCATGTCAGGTATAGGCATATCTCTACAAACCAAGCTTGAAATTAAGTTTCTGAAAACTTAGACTGAACCTTTGGGGACCTCATTAATGTTTATAAATATCTGAAGGGTGAGTGTCAGGAGGATGGGGCCAGGCTCTTCACAGTGATGTCCAATGATAGGACAAGGGGCAATGGATGTAAAATGGAACACAGGAGGTTCCACTTAAATTTGAGAAGGAACTTCTTTACGGTGAGGGTAACAGAGCACTGGAACAGGCTGCCCGGGGAGGTTGTGGAGTCTTCTTCTCTGGAGACATTCAAGACCCGCCTGGATGCCTTCCTGTGTGAACTCATCTAGGTGTTCCTGCTCCGGCAGGATTGGTTGTATTCAGAGGGTAGGGGTCAAAAGTTCAATGTTCAGATAGAAATCAGCAAAAAGTGGTTCTCAGGGCTCCATATTGGGACCAGTACTGTTCAAAATCTTCATCAATGACACAGGCAGCAGGATTGAGTGCACCCTCAGGAAATTTGCAGGTGACACCAAGCTGAGTAGTGCAGTTAACACACCTAAGGGACAAGCTCAAGAAATGGGCTCATGTGAACCTCATGAGGTTTAACAAGGCCAAGTGCAAGGTCCTGAACCTGAGTGAGGGCAATCCCCAGTATCAATACAGGCTGGGGGATGAAGGGATTGAGAGCAGCCCTGTGGAGAAGGACTTGAGGATACTGGTGGATGAAAAGCTGGACATGAGCCAGCAATGTGCACTTGCAGCCAGAAGGCCAACTGCATCCTGGGCTACATCTAAAGCATGTTCAGCGGGTCAAGGGAGGTGATTCTGCCCCTCTCCTCTGCCCTGAGGAGACCCCACTTGGAGTTCTGCATCCAGCTCTGGAGTTCTCAGTACAAGACAGATATTGATCTTTGGAGCAGGTCCAAAGAAGGGTCACAGAAATGATCAGAGAAACATCTCTCCCGTGAGGAAAGGCCAAGTTAGGGCTGTTCAGCCTGGAGAAAAGAAGGCTTTGGGGGACTTTATTGCAGCCTTTCAGTACTTAAAGGGGCCTATAAGAAAGATAGGAACAAACTTTTTAGAAGGACCTGTAGTAACAGGACAAGGGGTAATGGTTTTAAACTAAAGGAGTGCAGATTTACACTACATATAAGGAAGATTTTTTTGTTTTTTGTTTTTTTTTTTTTTTTACAATGAATGTGTTGAAACACTGGAACAGGTTGCCCAGAGAGAAGCCTCATCCCTGAGAATATTCAAGGTCAGACTGGATGGGGCTTTGAGCAACCTGATCTAGTTGAAGGTGTCCCTGCTCACTGCAGGGTGTTTGGACTAGATGACTTTTAAAGGTCTCTTCCAATCCAAACCGTTCTATTATTCTATACTGAAAATACATTTATGGTCAGTAATTTAAATCTTCTATTACTTAATTGCTGTGTGAAATACAGGTTGCAATATGTCATCAGTTTTGAAATATGTCTCAATTTTATTTGGTGAGTAATACAGCTGATTTTAATTCATGATCCATTCATTGCTTTAAGGGCTTTAAATTTTGATCGTGTGATGTGAACCTACTGGTTAGAGAGGTTTTTGCAACAGTAGAATACAATAGTAAATAGTTCTATTTGCAGAAAAGCATTGTCACAAAGTATCCCACAAAAAACTTTATGCCAGGCCAATACAAACAGCAGAGAGATGCTCTCAGCAGAGAGGAACCTGATGAAGTTCAATAAGGGCAAGTGTAGGGTCCTGCACCTGGGGAGGAATAACTCCAGGCACCAGTACAGATTGGGGATTGACCTGCTGGAAAGCAGCTCTGCAGAGAAGGATCTGGGAGTACTGGTGGGTGAGCAGTTGACCATGAGCGAACAATGTGCCCTTGTGATCAAGAAGGCCAATGGTCTCCTGGGATGCATTAAGAAGAGTGTGACCAACAGGTTGAGGGAGGTGATCCTCCCCCTCTACTCTGCCCCAGTGAGGCCATGTTTGGAGTATTGTGTCCAGTTCTGGTCTAGCCAGTTCAAGAGAGACAGGGAACTTCTGGAGAGAGTCCAGTGGAGGGCTACAAAGGTTAAGGGACTGGAATATCTTTCTTGTGAGGATAGACTGAGAGATCTGGGTCTGTTTAGGCTAGAGAAGAGAAGACAGAAAGGGGACCCTATTAATGTTTATGAATGTCTAAAGGGCGGCTGTCAAGAGGATGGGGCCAGTCTCTTTTCAGTGGTGGCCAGTCATAGGACAAGGGACATAGGCACAAGCTGGACACAGGAGGTTCCACTTAAACATGAGGAAGAACTTCCTTACTGTGAGGGTGACAGAACACTGGAACAGGCTGCTTGGAGACGTTGTGGAGTCTCTTTCCCTGGAGACATTCAAAACCCACCTGGATGCAGTCCTGTGCAACTTGCTCCAGGTGAAATTGCTTTGGCAAGGGGTTGGACTAGATGATCTCCGGAGGTCCCCTCCAACCCCTACCATTCTGTGATTCTGCGATTCTGCGTCTAATAGTTTCTTCCATATTCCTTAGTTGTAAGATATTGTACAGAAATTTCCACATAGTGGAGAGTGTGCCATCAACAGCTAATAGTGTTGTTTTCAAAAGTGTACTTCATTTTCAAGGTTGAGTCCTAACTCAGAGAGCACACTAGCAGTGCCCTAAGTAACACTAATCTCCTGGCCTCTCTCACACCTTCAAATACTTTCAAACTTTCTGGAAATCACAACAGACAATAAGTCTGTTCCGTATTCATTACCAATATTGATCAACCCAGAACCTCTATTTCAGGTTAAACCTACTACCCTAAGTACAGTCTCTTTTCAGCAGTTTTAAACAGTCAAATAGCCTGAAATGTAACATGAAATCTCCATCAACAATCCAGTAACCTGGCTCAGAAAACACTAAATATATACAAAATATGAATTTTATGTTTGCTGCTTAATGTTAAACTACATTTCTGTGACTCACTTTTCTTAAATCCAGGACGGCTGAGGTCTTTGTGGGTACAGACCAGGAAGCATATATTTGGCCTCTGAAAGGTGAGAACATCAGGCTTACGATATGTGAGAAATAGATGTGCCTAAATTCTGAGTCTTTCACAATGTGTTTCCAAACAAACAAAGCTCCTTTCTGTTGCCTACACGCAGCTAATTGAGAAGCTTAATGTAAACAGCATATGTCTTAAAAATACTGATAGCTCAAAGACATAAAATGCCACAAAATTACTTGGAAGGCACTTCAAAAATCTAAGCCCCCTTTTGCCAAAAAAACAAGCAAACAAACAAACAAAATCATTCTTAAAGCTGAAACAATCTCTGTTATACTTCCCTTATTTTTTTTCTTGTAGACAAGTGATCTGCATTGTTAAGGAATATATCACAAAGACAGCTAATAATGTTGGTAAAAGGCCAGTGTACCATAATTCAGAGAGTGTGTGTCCAGTAGCTGGTACAACCAATATAAATGTTTAATAGTGTGTGTTTTTCAGTTTTCCAGAAGTTCAGATCTAGCCATGGCTACTTCACAACATTTTAAAATCTTCTGTGAAAGGCTGTATGGTGGCATTTTATTTTTGCCTTAGCAAACCCTGTTTTTTTCTGAATATTCCTAATGAATAAAAGATAAAAATGTGAAGAAATTGACTTCAGTCAATCTTCATGTATTATTCAGTAGTCTTCTGTGTGTATGCAGCATCTAGATACTCTTTAATTAGCTATCTTGGGGAGGGGATACTTGGATTAGAATGTTCAAAATAATAGGTTTCAGAGAGCAATTAAAGGTGGATGTGAGATTAAGTTTCCTAGTGCAGGGTGACAAGCACCTGGCATCATTTTAGTTATAGTCTTATACATTATTTAATTGTAAGATGAAAAATCATGAATAATCCAGAGCTGAACAGATATCTTTAAACTCACTTTTAATTCATTTAGTCTTTGGGAAGAAAATATTCCAGAAAAGGTAAGTTTCACTCCATAAAGAAAAACACCTTCAACTCCCCCAGTCAAGAAAGTTTTCTGTGAACGACCTATGAGTATTTCATTATACACAAGAGCAGACAATGAAGATGTCCAAGTTCCAGACTGGCCATGAAAACTCTGGTCTCAAAGCTAGGTTTTTATCTTTATTTCTTTCTCTTCTTTTTTCTTATTCCTTTTTTTTTTTCCTTTTTCTTTTTTTTTTTTTTTTAGGGTTGTACTTGATGTTGGATATCTAATGAAAAAAAAAAAAAGTGTTTTAAAAGTTATTTTTTTATTTTCTATGTTATCTGGATGACTACTTTCCTGTTTGCTCTCTGGGGAGGAGGGGGGGAGATGAAGGAGAGGGGAGAGGGGGGAGGCAGAAAGAGAGGGTAGAAGTAGAGGGGAGAAAGAGAGGCTTGTAACCAAAACCCAAACTGGTGATAATGGTTGATTGTCTTCAAATGCTCACTGCTGCTTCACACTAGCTGAGAATAGTTGCAGTTATTTCATGATATGATGTGTATAGATCTTTATCTATATATTTTCAGAAAATCATACACCTATATGTACATATTGATTTAGATATGCTTCAACTTGAACATTATTATTCTTACCAGTGAAATGTATTTTAAGTAATAGCTATGTAATTCATTGCATTTCAAAGAGATAGAACTGAAAAATGACAAGATAATATTATCAACTTCCATTCAATAGACATGCATGAAGTACATATTTAATTAGTTCTAAAAAATTAGGATACTATATTTTGCTTTCATTTATGTTTTGGACATTCTTGGGCTTTTTGTTTATCTTAATTTCCTCACAAACTCTGATATCTGAAGACAAAAAAAGAAAGTAAGTTTATTTCTGATTATACGAGAACCTTTTTTGCTTCTTGTAGAAAAAAAATAGTAATATTTAATTCTTTGTTTGACTAATAGTTCTGATATTGATCCAGCACATACTTTATTACATTTGTGAGATGGCGGGCTGTAATTTAACAACTATCTAATGAGTATTCCCATGTCATTCTGAACAGTGATAATTACAGAGTGAAATTAATGCTATAAGACTGAGGGTAGCATATTTTTTAGGAGACAAAGCTGTAATGAACTGTTGATACTAATTTCTATAGTATTTTCCTGAATGACTCGTCAGATGGTAAAAATTAATATTATAATTACCATAAAATGAGAGCATGGAAAAAAATTGAATAACATCAAGCATTTATGTACCACTTGGTAAAATTATGGGTATCGTGTTATGTGTGAATAAAAATGAGTCTTGTGTCATCACAGTGTATATATAATTTTAGTGCATTTTGCCAAGCTCTCTGAAACTGACCATTTGAATGATAAAATGTCTGCATAATAAAGTGTCCTTTGACTGCTTTAGTCACTCATAACATTTGGAAGAGGAAAGCAGTTTCTTAATATTCACCTAACAGAAAAATTAATTTAATAAGGTTTCCTGAAAAAAAAAAAAAAAAAAAAGCAAGCAAGCTTTAATCACATAAGAACCATGAAGTCAAATGAAGATATGAGTTAAAAATCAATCAAACAAACAAACAAACAAAAAATAAACAGTATTCTTTTGAGGATGTAGACCTAAGGGAAAAAAAAAAAAAAAAAGACATTAAGACCAAGCAAAACTCATGTACATTATCTGAGACTGAAAATGAGATAATGGTACAGGCAAATATATGGTGTCAATATTTTCTACACCTTGAAAAAAATAAGCCCAAGTACAGGTAAAGTTACAGGTTTTGGTTCGTTTATATATATATCAAGATATACATTTGCAGTTCTTAAATCAAACAGAATAATTGTTCTTTTGTAAACATGAATTCCTCATTTTTTTTCTACATTATTGAGAAAAATGTACAGAAAGTAGTGCATCACCTCTCTCTCTTGGCTCTTCTCCTCAGGAAAAAAAAAAAAAAAAAAAAAAAATCTTTCCTGCCAGCAGGGTATATCGTAAGAGATTTTCTATTGCCAGTATGCAGGAAACACTGAAAAGCCTCCCCACTTATCTAATTCAAATTCAGTCTAATATTCCTACAGAAGAACATGGTGTAATTTATTGTGGAATATTAAATGAAATGGGAGTTTCATGGGATGTAAATAAAACTCCGATACTGGTAATTTGGCTAGAGAAATGAATGTTATTACCAATATGTGTTATTTCTTGTGTATATTTTCTTATGTCTTCCCTTGTTGACAAGAATCAAAAATCTACTTTATACCCTTTTGAATATGTATTTAGTATCTGAGATTCTGTAACCCAGCAGTGCAAGATATTGTAATTGTGTGCAATGAACTATGTAACAGTGTCATTTTAATTTATCACTGAGGTTTTGTCTTTAAAAATCTGTCTTGAAACAAACAAGTATAATTTTCCTCCAAAAATACTTCCTTGCTAATCACAACACAAACAAAATGAAGTCATAGGGACCTCCTTTTATTCTTTTTTTCCCAGACTAATTGTAGGAAAGCAGATCATCACAAAGAAAAAGACAGTTTTAGGGAGCCATGGAAATTTAAAACAATGTGAAGATCAGACATAAAGACTAGGCAACTACTCCTGTTTCAAGTGCCAAAAAAAAGCACACAAAAATAAGTCCTAAATAACCTAATAAAACAAACAAACAAACAAACAAACAAAACCTAAACAAACAGAGAGCACGGGAAAAGCGGGGGGGGGGGGGGGGGGGGGTGGAGGAACAACAACCAAAACAAAACACCAAATCCTATTCTCAATGATCTGGATATTTCAGAAGCTAAAACATTTAAACAACTGGGACCATCAGTGTAGGTCTGCAGTGGGGTCTAATGTGATGTATGACATATTTAGTGTACTCTTTCATAGAAGAAATTCAGTATAATAACATGCACAAACCCATAGCTACTTCTCAGCTGCCTAGCTGAGATATCATGCCTTGTACTGTTAACCACCCTTGCACAACTCCACACTCAGTGCAAAGCATGACATATCTTCAGTGCACTCAGTCCCATACTGGCCACTTTTCTGGGGGCCATGCAGTCCTTACTTTTGTTAGAACTGAAATTGTAGGCACTGAAAAGATTAAAAAAAAAAACAACCCCAACAAACCAAAACAAGACCCCCCTCCAAAACAAACAAAGAAAAAAAACCCAACAACAACCCACCACAATAATGAATCCATAGGATCCACATGCTGGATCCAGAGGAAACGTGTGTGTGAAAGAGCTGGATGCAAACATGCTAAAGCTATGCAAACATGAGCCATTCCAAATAATTTGGCTCAGAGTTAGGGATCACTTACTGGGATTGATGGTTTCAGGGGTGTAGACAAGCTTTTAAATTCCTTTCTGTAAGCTGCCCTTAATATCTTTAAGGCTTTATGGAAATCACACCAGTCACCTCTGCTATGAAGCTCAACGCTTTTGAAAAATTGGTTCTGAAAAGACCTGCAGCCTTCAAAGTGCTATATACTGCTGCTCCAGGTGGCAATGCCTTGTGTCTGCACAGCATCTGCTGAAACCAAGGGCCTCCAGTGGACACTAGTTTCTCCCTTACAATTACTGCTAATCCTCTCCTGCTCGTAAAAAAAAGAAAACAAAGCAGAATTGGAACCAGATCTTCAGTATTTGGGACTGTTGCAAGAAAGCCAGTTTAGGAAATTAGTCATTTATAAATTTTGGTAGGTTGGCTAATAATTTAATCACATTTCACCTTTTTAAAAAATATAATTTACATTTATTAGAAGTATTTTTTTTTCTTAATTACTAAGTGCATCTCTCTTCATTTTTTTGTACATTTTAATGCAATTTCAGTAACATATTTATTTTTTCCAGATGTCCCTTATATCCGAAATGAGCTCTTGTTCAATTTAAAAAAGCTGAAAGGCATGTCAAATTTTGTCAAGTAGCATAAGATACAAGAGAAAAAGTCAACATGTTTTTCCCCTTTGAATACATTTTTATCAGTGAGAATTTGTTCTGTGATGAACTCAAACATTCAGTTTCAGAGTCTTAGTCCAAAGTGCACATTAGAACATAAACATGAGAGAAAATGACAGTCCTCTGCCTCTGTAATTAGTTTGATCAAACACAAAAGGCAATTAAAAAGGATATCGTAATCAAGGATTAGATTCTCAGCTGGTGAAAATCTGTGATATTCCATTGACTCAAATGAGTAGTTATCATAGATTCATAGAATCATAGAACAGTTTAGGCTGGAAGGGACCTTAAAGATCATCTAGCTCCAACCCCCCTGCCATGAGCAGGGATACCTTTCCACTAGACCAGGTTGCTCAAAGCCTCATCCAACCTGGCCTTGAACACTTCCAAGGAGGCGGCATCCACAACTTCCTTGGGGAACCTGTTCCAGTGTCTGACCACCCTCACAGTCAAGAATTTCTTTCTAATATCCAATCTAAACCTACCCTCTTTCATCTTCAAGCCATTTCCCCTTGTTCTGTCATTAACTGCCCTTGTGAAAAGTCCCTCCCCAGCTTTCCTGTAGTCCCCCTTCAGGTACTGGAAGGCCGCTATAAGATCTCCCTGGAGCCATCTCTTCTCGAGGCTGAACAGCCCCAACTCTCCCAGCCTGTCCTCATAGGAGAGGTGCTCCAGCCCTCGGATCATCCTCATGGCCCTTCTCTGGACTCGTTCTAACAGCTCCATGTCTTTCTTGTGTTGGGGGCTCCAGAACTGCACGCAGTACTCCAGGTTGGGCTTTATGAGAGCAGAGTAGAGGGGGAGAATCACCTCCCTCGATCTGCTGGCCACACTTCTTTTGATGCAGCCCAGGATAAGTTCTATATAAATATCTATGAAACTAAGGATCATTTACATTAAGTGGGAAAAAATAGTGCAAGTGATATTGCATAGGACCTCACTACAATTTATAAGATGACCTTGGACAACCTGAATGTTTTCTTTATTGGATCTTGTTTCACAGACACGGGCTTAAAATAAAATATTGATGAAATGCATTAGACCAAAGTCATGTTTCTGCTGCAAAACAGGAAGGACTATTTGACAATCAATATGTTGTTTAACCAGCAATCTGGGAAAGATTTTAAAAATGGTGAAATATGTTTGGATTGTCCCTTTTACAAGAGAAACCTGGCAACTGCTCTCTGAACCACCTGGAGTTTATGCAGCATCCTATGGGGCAAGCCGTCAATAGGGAATTGCAATAATCTAATCTTGAAATAACAAAAGCGTGAATGACCATTTCAAGGTCTGACTGTGAAAGACATTACTGTAACATAACAGTTCTTTAAGCAGCAGAATGATAACATGCCCTGGAGTTTGTGTGTTTTGTAAAAGATAAGAGAATGAAGGTGTCTGAAAGTTTCCCAGGTCTTTATTACCGTAGTAAAAAACATAGTTTCATTAAAGTAAATAGGAGATTAAAAGTAGTCTGTTAAATTAGTCCATGCCTAAAATCTACTTTCTAGACTGAGAAAATTATAATGAATATAAAAGCAGAATTGCTTACTCACCCAGTGTTTTATCAGTTGCAATATCAATATTTATAATGGTAGTGTAGATTCCAAACTGTGTGAATTGTTAAAACTGTCTTGATTTTAGTGGTGTTAGGCCAGACAAATAACTGCATGAAATTTACAATGTGTAATTCCATTATGTGTAAATTCAAATTTGCAAAATTTATGTTAAAAAGCTCAAAAGATGTATTTATCTCCTTTGCTAGTTTAAAAATAATTTACATAAATATATAAAAGTAATTATTGTTACCATTATAAATTTCTGTTGAACAGTACAAATATTTTGAAGTTAAGATGTACCAGTTAGGTGCTACCTGTCCATTTTTTTAAATTTAATTCTTATCCATTATATATTTATTTTAAAGCAGATTTGAGCTATTTGGTAGAGATTTGTAAGCTTTATGGGATTTTAGTGCAGTTATTTCACTTTCAGAATCTTGTTTTTCGCTTTACTTTTTATATTATTGTAATAGTGGGTTTTGTGGCACTTTAATTTTTTTGAAGTATTTTTGTCAAATTTAAAACCTCTCAGTGTATACAAGAATTAACCATAACAACAATAATGAAAAAAGTAATGTGAAAGGCATAGTAGTATGCTCAGTATATTTTATCTATATGTCCAATGGTAATTTGGATTTATTTGAAGGAAACTGCTACACAAGTAGTACACCGTATTTGGTTTGAAACAGTCAAAACCTTTTCCAAATGGTCAGGACCCAAAACTGCCCCAGTAAGAGAAAACAATGGTGTTTGTGAAATAGTTTGGTTTTCACATTTAACTAATGAAGTTCAGTTGTGAGCAGCCAGAAGATCAGGAAGAATAATTTTACAATAAAATAATAAACAAAATATTGTAAACTATAATAGAACATATATGCAAGACCAAAGCACTCTGAGGTTTGCATTGCTATGGCAGGTGGATTACATATCTCTCATGGTTCACAAGAGTGAGTTTATATTTTATTATCATTATTAGTTTCCCATATTTTCTCAGATTTTTTATTTGTTTGTGGGTTTTTTCTTTTTCTTTTTCTTTTTCTCTTTTTCTTTTTCTTTTTCTTTTTCTTTTTCTTTTTCTTTTTCTTTTTCTTTTTCTTTTTCTTTTTCTTTTTCTTTTTCTTTTTCTTTTTCTTTTTCTTTTTCTTTTTCTTTTTCTTTTTCTTTTTCTTTTTGATTGATGCACATGATACACATAAAAGCTGTGTATCTTGAGAAGGACCTCAGTACATAGCAGAGCCAAATTGCACTGTGAGATGTGAAAAAGCAGGAAATTCTCTACTGGAGTCTAGGAGATTCTCTTTCAGTGCATGCTTCTTATAGTCTCCTTTGGTTGAAGACCTTCTAAAGGTTTCAAAGAGCACTCCTTTTTTCATATGATACAATAAGATTTTGGCATAAGATACGGTAAGCTCCCTTTTCCAATAGTGTTTGGACCGTATGATCGATCTTTCCAGGTTCCTTCCAACCTGGACTATGAATCTAAGTTTTTTTGTTTGTTTGTTTGTTTCATTGGTTTTTTTACTGAAAGTAGTCTGAAGAAAACTTAATTAATCTTTTTCTATTAATATTCTTTTTTTTTTAATATTATATTGTGCATCTAGATGAACAATAGACTTTCAGAATATGTACTTTCTCAAGGGTGTATTGCAATTTAAATTTTAAGGTGAAGTATACTGGAAAAAAATATTTTTTGTATATTGAAGAACTTCATACAAAATATATTGAGGTCTATGTGACTTTTTTTTGTGAGAGTAGTTTGTTTGGTTGGTTTTTGTTTTTCTTTTCTGGTCAAGATACTGCTTCTTAAGCAGGTACTTTTCCAGGTGACATTCTACTTCTCTTCCCCACACTGTTTTTTTTAGAATTCTATGCATTTTCTTCCAAGTCCAGTATAGTGTATTTATAACACTCTTGCTAATGTCATCAGTCTATCCTTATTATAATGAGAAAATAATAAGGGGAATAATTTGACTCACACTCTTCAAAATGGTGTAGATGCAAAGATATACCATACCTAACAAATGTTAGTGTGAGATATAGAGTTTTCAGAAAAATTTGAAGACCTAAAATAGAAAACTAAAGGGGAAATTTTAACCCACGGGTAACTGAAGTTTATATAACGAATATATTCTATTCAGAAATAAAGGTATATCTGTCCTACAGAAGAATATGTATTTGGACAGCTACGCCTCTCCAAAGAAAAACCTTAAGTCTGCTGTGTCTTGCTGCTCAGGAGCAAGCATTACTAATAATGTGCTCGTGGCTCTGGTGAACAGGTTAAATCTTTTTTAGATCTCACAAAGTCCACATAGTAAATATCAAATGAATAAACATCAGTTGCATTTCTTCCTGAAGTGGTCTGATGTCGTGTACCACAAGGTAGTAAGGGAGTTGTAGCTACTTTTGCTATGCCATCTTGTTACCATATGGATATGCTGAGAGTGGAGTACTTAGTGGACTACTTACAGTGGAGTACTTACAGTAGAGTGCTTACATTTATAAACACTATAGTTGTAGAGAAGTGCTGTATGACTCCAATTACAGGAACTGTGTAAAAAATGCAGAATGCTGTGTAACATTGAAAAAGAGGAAAGTAAACTAGTAAATTAAGGAAAGGAATTGAGGACAACTTATCAAACTGTAATAACAAAAAAGTTGACAGACTAGTGACAAGACAAAGAATTGCCTATCATTGCAGTCTTAAAAAACAAACAAAAAAAACGGACAAAAAAACCCCCTCAAAACATCACATAAGCAAAATCAGCATCACAACTATATATAGAAATGGTGGCACAGCCCCTACATAGCTAGTAGTCTTTCTTCAACTCCTCCACAGACTAGTGTGCTTTGCTATAAAACGTTAATTTAAGAGATTTTTTTGTGGGTTGGTGGTTTTTTGTTTTGTTTTGTTTTTCATTTAAATAGTGAGTCAATCACTCCAATAGTGCCCAAAGACAAAATATTCTGTACTTGCACAAGACATAAGTAGCCTTTTACCATGGGAGAAGGAGAGAAGAAACATTAGCAAGTCTGTAAGCAATTTGATGTATTTTCTGGTTTTGTTTTTAGTTTTTGGTTGGTTTTTTTTTAATTATTATTATTTTTAATTTAACATGATTTCTCTAGACTACATCATCAACTGCTTTACATTTTCTGACTCTGGAAGTGTCTGCTGCTGAAATAGGTGGCAACATGCAAATCTCAGTTGACTCCCTATAATTGATGAATAATTTTTTGCTTTTGGCTTTAAAATGTTTTTCCACTGGAAAAATGTAGTACAATGATATCTTTTTAGAAAGATTTTCCTTCTTATTTATTCTGCTTGAAACAGCTTTTGAGAAGTGTTACAGCTGTAAAGATTTACATTCAAACTTCCACTGAAGAGAAGGCTACTAGGCAGATATATGATATTGGGGAATCAGATTAAAATACTTCATGGATTAATGAAGAATAATAATTTGCACTATTCACTCACAGATGAGCTTATAATGTTAGTTAAGTTTCACAAGATTTCTGTGAAATAAATACTGTCCACTCTAAAGATATGGGATACAGTAAACAGCAGATGACAAATGATACAAAAATTTCATAATGAAAATAGTAAAAGGTTCCAAAGAAACATGTTCTCACTTGGTATGAAAGGCTGCATTGCCTTCTATTTTCAGCATAACAACAATAATTTCAACAGCTGAAGATGTTCCCTTGATTCACAGTTACTTAGTTTTTTTTTCTATTCTGTAGTCACCAGACATCATTACCACCTGCAGTGGGTAAACCTCACACAGCTAAAGCCCTGGTGGAATTTAAATGAACATCATGACATGGCAACAAAATATCTCGATTATAAAATCATACAGGTTATGAAACCTGGAATAGACAGGTAAGGCTTTGAGAAACTTTGAAGTGAGGATTGAACAACTTTTAATGATTGATCTTTCTAGCACTAAAATTAACACAAGTCTTACTTCTGTCTTCAAATGCAGGAGAAACCATGCACTATTGGATTCTCACTGGTGGAAGTTTAATGTCCAATTATATCTATAGTAGGATACTGGGGGTAGGGAGGAGCAGCGGAGAGAATGGGGGAGAGGAAGAGAAAAGAAAGAAAGAAAGAAAGAAAGAAAGAAAGAAAGAAAGAAAGAAAGAAAGAAAGAAAGAAAGAAAGAAAGAAAGAAAGAAAGAAAGAAAGAAAGAAAGAAAGAAAGAAAGAAAGAAAGAAAGAAAGAAAGAAAGAAAGAAAGAAAGAAAGAAAGAAAGAAAGAAAGAAAGAAAGAAAGAAAGAAAGAAAGAAAGAAAGAAAGAAAGAAAGAAAGAAAGAAAGAAAGAAAGAAAGAAAGAAAGAAAGAAAGAAAGAAAGAAAGAAAGAAAGAAAGAAAGAAAGAAAGAAAGAAAGAAAAAGAAAGAGTAGGTCTCAAACATTATAGCAAGCTGCAAGATCTGCACAGCAAGTTCTACATAACAAAAGCAACTATAAGAGGAGCAGTTAGCAGGATGCAGAAGGCAGTTAGCTGGCTGCAGAAGCCAGGACACAGAAGGCTGTTAGGGGATGCCCAGTTCTGTGTTCCAACATGCTGAGCAAAACACCATCTGTGGCCAAAAGCCCCACAGAGTTCATTGGAGAAAGGGACTCAACGACCACCAAGACCCCTTTTCAAGACCCTCTGCAACCACTCTTCACAGTGGCACCAGCACAGTTGGCCAAGAGTTACATCAGTCCTTGCTCGAAGGGCAGGAGCTGAACTGTATAAAGACACAAACTCAGGGAGCCATGTGCATGCCCACCACCAAAGGACTACTCTGTCCATCTTTGGATCATCATGGGATCCAAGGGTGATGATGTCTTTCTTTATTGCTTTTCTTTCCTGTCTTGCTCTTCTCTTTTTCTCCCCTCTTTTATAGATATTTCCAATAAGATTTCATGTGGCTGACCATTTTACATTTTCCAAATTCAGTTTATTTACATTAGAAATAAAACAGTTAACTGGTCACTTGGTGTCATTTCACCTAACCCTTTTTAGAGACACGGATTCATCCTTGAACTCCAGTTCTCTTTATCCCACCTAGGTGAGCCACATATGTACTGTGAAAGATGGGGGAGAGTGTTGTTTGCTTTCGCGATAATAACTCTTTTTTTTTTTTTTGCTAACATATGGAGAATTAGATGAAGAAGCCTGAAATGACCAACCCGTGGGGGAACAAAAGGGGGAAATTGAGAAACTTTGGAGATAGTGGGAGAACAAAGGGGGAAGTAGAGGAACTGTGGAGATATGAGCACCACTGCACCCACCATCTGGAGAGAACCAAATTGGCGGTCTGGAGGTCAGATAACCCCTTCATCAGGGGTGAAGAGGTCACTCTGAAGAAGACTGTGGGCCTTCTTGCCAAGGACCCTTCCCATGATCACCGGGCAGTAGTGCATGTGCACGAAAAGATAGGATTTTATTTTAAAAAGTCCCCCCAAAGTAATTAGGATAACCCTGCACCTTTTTAAAACTAATTGTAATAACCCAAACTTAAAATGAATATGCATGTGACTGATGCAATCCTAAATGTATATAAAGGGATAACGTGACTTTCCCGGTGTGCCTCTGACTTGTGTCAAGCACCCAGCACAGTTCTTTTGCTTTATTGACTTTGTCCTCGCAAATAAAACAAAACCTACCTTGATTACAAGGCTTGGTTGTTTATTACATGTACCTAATGACTTCTAGTTTTAGCTGCATATTCTCTCTATTACTGTTACAGATTTTTACTTGATTCTCTGAATTCAGTAGCACAAAATGATGGGAAAAAAGACATTTATATATATATACAGATGAGTAGATGCTAGAAATAGTCTTGTAAACATATTTTAGAAGGACAATGGGTAGAGAAGTGGGAATGATTAGCATTGATTTTAGCTTTGAAAAATAAATCTCTAAAGTGAAGATATAAAGTCATTGAGTTTTTGGAAAAAAAATATTTAAGATACTCTTCTTAGGTTGTTAAAAATTACCTTGTAATTTCCATCTTATATGCACTCTCTAGGTTAAGTGGGTAGGTTCTTGTCTTAATGTAGTAAACTACAGAGACATTAAATTGCACATTTGCTTAAAGGGCACTTTTCCTGGCTGAGCTTGTAATTGAAAGTAACAATGAGAAAGAAGTAGGTGTGAAATTAAAACTGCTATCCTCCCCCAAAATTATAATAGAAGATTAAAATGGCACTTGTGATGAACAAAGCTTTCCAAACTGACTCTCACATGGCTCATGGATACCTGAGAATAAATGCAAGGAGAGAGTCTTTTCCTTAAGACTGTGAAACTATCCAGGGATCCAAGGATCACAATAAATAAATTAATATTAATAAGTTGTAAATATGGTGTGGGTGTGGGAAACCTCTTCCACAAAACTGAAAAATACACTTCCTGTTATATTTTACCATGAAATTGTGGCTTAGTGTTTTGCTCCTCAGAAAGATACTGTCAGGGTTCCTTGTTTGCTATAGGGATGAAGTATTTGATGAAGTATGATGATGGCCAGCTGGATCAAGTTGTATTAATTCAAAATCCCAGAGATTAATTATTTTTATTTGGAGAATTCAAAGAGAATAAGATCTCTTGGTTAAGACAAAAAGGCAAAAGACAATGACACTTTGAGGTGGACATCTGTCCTGTCCTGCTTGGCAGGGCTACGGGGAGGTTGTTTTTGCGGTAGCCACGACAATTAATTTGAGAGGTTCTATTAAACTACAATTTATTAAAAGGTGGTGTAAAAAAATTAGCGGTATTACAAGAGGTAAATAACTTGGCAACAAAAACTCATAATGATACAAATGACTTGTCAAAGGAAATTTACACACTACTGACACTTTCTGGCAGAACTAAAACTTAGAGCGGCTTAGCAAACACTAGTGATGTCAATCACTTACAGCAAACTAAACAATAACTATCAACACTTGCAATCATATGGCAATATCGAAAAACAGCAATACTAAGAACTAGTGATCACTTGACAATGCTAAAACTTATAATGATATTACCTTTATGTGTCAGGAATGTAGTTAAATGGGTAAAGAAAAATAAGATTGAAAGATGAAAAGAGAAAAAGGAGAGAGCCATAAAAGTTTCCAGAAAATCACCACTCCTTGATTCCAGAAGTTAGGTCCAGCTATTATGGGATTCTTGGGTAGTTGGCACTACCCTCCTATTATAAATTCACCTTTTTGTAGTCAGAAGTTCTTAGGTCTCCACCTAAC
Source organism: Caprimulgus europaeus (assembly GCA_907165065.1). The sequence goes on along the minus strand of OU015523.1, from coordinate 85,137,905 downwards.
TTTCTTCAATTAGCATATGAAGTGCTAGGTGAGGTTATGCTACTTTGCATTAGAAGTAACGTTAAGAGTGTTTCCCTCAGTTACATTAGAAGCGAGGGTGGGGAAGGGGTGGTGATAATCATGTTTTTGCACATGAAGCAGTCATTTGGTTACTTTGTGGACCCCATGTGCTTTCTTATCAGAAAGGAGCAGGGCAGGGAGTAGAGCCTTTGACATTCCACTGATAAAAGGATGTCTCCAAGTGTGTCCCTTGAGACATCTCACAGCTTCTCTTATTGGGCACCTGGAAAGTGTGAGCTCATCTCTTTTATCAGCAAGGCTGCTCATACAATTAGTCTTTTTACAACAGAATGTTTGAGACAAACCATTTGTTTTTCTTATCTCTTACGAAATCGTAAAGCTATTCTAAAATGATCTTGTTTGCCAATTCAGATTTACTCACAGACCTGATTCCATGCTCCATGCATACAGTAAAAAAGTATACAAAACAATTTAAAAGAAAAGGACCAAGGAAGATTTTGAGAAGTCTATAAACCATCCTTTCTTTTCCTTTTCTATGTACTGCAATATCTTTCCCACTGAAACAACAGGTGCTAACTTCACTCATAGGTAACTTTAATCAGTCCTGCCAATCAAATTACTTTTTTTTTAAAAGGAAAGCTTCAACAAACAGATGGGCTTTTCAGCAAGTCTTTAAGGTCACCAAAGAACTGGCTGTAGTGAAATGAGAAGATCCCTCATGAAGGACATCTTTTTTCAAGTGGGAAACAGCTTTCATTCAAGTGATCCTGAATGTCATAGTGATGCAAGAAGACAGCTAGTTCTGGGAAAGAAAAGTATTAATGTAAACTGAGAGTTGATTCTATAGCTGTCACTCATACCTGCACAGATTGTGCCCTCTGGACTCTGGGACTTCAGTGGTCTCTGAAAAAATTATATAAAAGAAAAATTAAATGGAAGATATTAAGCAAGATGTTTCTTTACTAGCAAAAGGCACAGCCTCTGAGATATGGCAGAGGGTATTAATGAAAAAAACTATTTGAAACATCCATGCAGTGGCAAGGGACACATACCCAGTTATTTCAGCTGCTGAGAAGGTTGGTGGTTCCAGCATGTTTTCTAGGGCCAAGTCCAGAGACAGGGTAGTCTGGGACTAATTCTTTGGACTGTTACTGGTAGATGATTACTAGCACTGACATAAATGTAAACTTTTTTCCCTATGGTGTTTTTTTTCATCGTTATTCAAATAACTTCAGAAAAGTTCATTTTCAAAAACTCCTTCACACTAATTCTTTCTCTGTATGGATGATATATATTTGCTTCTGTGGAGTTATGATGAGTACTCTCTGGCAATAAACAGAGCATTTCAGAAATATTTCCTCTGCAGCTACAGAGGATGGTCACCCCTAATCGGAGACCATATCAACATACGAATAAATAACTCAATGTAATATATGTGTATGAATGTTTCTTTTCAAATCTCTTATTGATTTTTCCCTCCTCTCCTACTCACCTAGAAAGGAAATCAAATTAAATTTCAGGAGTAAAAAGAGTTGAAGAAAATAAATATGTATATGCATACATCTACATCTGCATCTACATACACAATAATCCCAGCATCATTTAATGGATGCTGCAATGCAAAGAAAGACTTGAGACTGAAAAATGTTGGTGAAAGATATCCACAAATACTAAGTGATAGAATGTTAATCAAGGACACTGGATGAAGGAAGATAATTAAAAACAAGCTTTGTGATCTGGCCTGAAAATATCTGTTGTTTTTGTAATCATGTTTCTTTGACCCGTACTGTTGCAAATGATTCTGGACAAAGAAGTATGCCTTAAACAAAGAAAAGGAAGAATACTTAAAGGAGATATATACCATTGGTCTCAGAAGCATTTAGGAAGAATTAATAATAATTTATAAAATTCTATATGCTAGATATGTATTTTATAGATTACAGCACTTAATAACAATGAAGAAAAATTACAGCTGTGGTGAATGCATTTAATGAAGCTGTAAAACTAATAAAGAAACTCCATTTTGCCCTGTAAATGGACATTTAGAGTCATTTTGCAATTATAAATAGCAATTTATTATTTCTGCTTCAACTTTGTACCTGTGTGCAAGGTATACAAAAAGTGAACAGCAGTGCTTTATGATGTAATGGAAATTCAATTGGTTAATACTGCATGAGGAAAACCAGGTTGCATCTAAACCATGAGCAGGAGCTTTGGACTCCTTATATAAGATCCGTTTTAGCGTAACAATATCTAACAATATCTCCCACCTTTAAGCACAGGAGTATGCTGTTCATTTCAATGGAATGCACATGCTTCAAGATAAGTACATACTAGAAAATGTTGCTAAACAAAAGCTAGGGCTCTCTTAATCTTTGTCATTACATTTGGCCACCTCATAAAGAGTCCATCAAAGTATTTTTATGCATCTCCTGAAATCTATGTACTATTCCTGATGAAAAGAAGAGGGAATGTATTTTGCTCCTGAATGTTGTTTTGCTTTGTATGCTGGTGATTCATTCAATAGTAGAGAAACATTTAATTAGAGCTGTTCCCAGTGTGATCAATGCTTGCCTTCCTGTTCAGGAATCTGGAAAACACTGGAGGCAGACTCTCAGATGATGAAAGATGTTATACTTCAGTTACTTCAGCAAACAAATGAGAGTTTACACCACCGTAGGATGTGCTCTGTAGCATATTTGCTTTCTGTTCTCATCTGTAGATTTGATTTTGGCTTCAATGCAGAGGTTGCACCCATATTGTTCTCAATATCACTGAATTTGCTAGGGAGACGAACATGCACACTGAGACTCCTATTTCGTGTTGTTGATGTTTTCTTACCGAACAGTACAAGTCACTCTGTAAGAAAGCACAAATTTACTCTGTGTACATTTCTAATACAAACTCCTTGGGAAGGAACTACTTATTTATACATGTTTGCACTAAGACCAAAATGATAGTGACCTGACCCTTATTAAGTTCTTCGTGCACAAATGGCACTATTAAGTAAAAGACAAGGTATGCAAAAGATGACCATTATTTATTATCAATTAGAATTTAATAATTTTTACATTCCTGGTTAAGTACCAGAAAAAAAACTTGTGCCTATACAGAGTATAAAGGCCAGTTGTTTCTTTTTAAAGATCTTTTTTATAAACTACAGAACAGGTATAACTTTCTGCATTATTACTCATAAGACTAGGCTGGAATAATTTCCTGTCTTTTCAGCAGATTGTATTTATAAAGAAGAATGAAGCCCCCTTGTTGAGAAGACATAAAAATAAGAACAAAAATTCAAGGGGAACTCAGGTAGATAGAAGTTTTTAAGTGAGACTATTTGTTTATTGCTTATGATTCTTTCTTATAGACTGTTTAATACACAGTCTGTTTTCCTATAAGTGAAACTAAGAATTAGGTAGAAACAAGTGAGGTTTGTAAGTACTCATATGTAATTATGAATGGATTTTAAGGTTTTAGAGTGTAATTTGTTTTCAAAAATCTAAATATGTAGTGTGTAAATGAACCTTCTTATTTATACACAGAAGTAGCCTTGATTTCAGCTGCTGGCCTAGCTGAACTAGTTGAAATCCTTACACAATATTCTATGAATGCTGTAATTTGTAAAAAAAAATATTCACAGCTTGAAGTCAAGACAATTTTTATCAAGGTAAATATACTTTTTTGGTTTGTTTTTTCAATTAAAGTTTGAATTCATACAATAACATAATGGCTTTAAGTAAAACCAATTCCATCAAAATATAGCAACTTCAACTGTTTTACCTAGTTTACAATCTGCAGAAGTACGTGCATAGTTATAGTAAAGTGGTGATTATTTTTTTTTTTTTTTTTTAATTATGTTTCTGCATGGATAATAGAGCTGAGGTTTTAATATCTAAAAAGTGTTTAACTCATTTATACTGGGGGTCCATATAGGGCTTCCCAACTCACTGAGTTCAGATCATATCAACAAGTTCAGAATATCACCACTAATCTCAATAGCAAGGTTCAACATTTGTCATTTGTTGTACTTAAAAACAAAAAAAAACAAAACAAAAACTGACTGAAAAAACAAACACCTAAAACTACTGTTATATCCAACCTTTCAGTCCAAACACATGAACTATAAAATAGCCAGTGATTTCCCAGAAGTGTCACTGTGGATCAGATTTATACTTTCTGTACTTTTTTTGTTTGTTTGTTTGTTTTGAGCTTGCAATTCACTAAAAATCTTGACACATCCAATTTCTTTAGAAGTATGACCTCAGAAAGAATTAGATGTTGTCTTTTTCTCCTTGTTGTCTACTCAACAACTACTTTTAATGGTAAAGTCAGAAATCTTCAGAGAAATCTGTGTTTGAAAACAAGGACAACAAGGAAGAGGAATCAATTAAGCTGCTTTCTCAAAGGCCACATAAAATAAAAGCTTATAGCTTTCTGGTAAAAGATGTTTGTGTATATCCTTACTATTGTAAGATTCCCATAATCACAGAAGATGGGTAACAAGTAAGTTGAAATTTCTGATTATGATACATGATACATTGTTCAGCCTATCCCAAAACCAGAGGTTGCTCAGATTATTTCTAAATTAGACATTTTAGCTCCTACCAGAAAAAAGCAGAAGACTTTTTTGAAGCTCTTTTTAAATGAAGAACTTTTTAGCTCCTTCCAAAGAAGGAAGGCTTGCTGCAGTTTTAAATGCACATTCTTTCCCATTTATTTGCTTTCATGCAGCTAAATATGGGATAGACAGGAGCTTTTCTGTATAGTCAATAAAATAATTATAAACTTGATATCTTAAATGGTAGAGTATCTGGCCTTGATCTAGTAGATGAGTTTAGTATGAGTATACATAACCACAAGCATACTCAAGAAGGTGTTTCAGTTAAAGCACATGATGGTCCCATTTACTTTGATGGAATTACTTGTGGGTATATGTATATGCAGTTGATTTCTGGACAAGATTCTTACATGCAATGATATTTACTCTCCAGTTCTACCCCACTATAGATCACAGAATCATAGGAGTTGGAAGGGACCTCAGGAGAACATCTAGCCCAACCACCCCTGCCAAAGCAGGTTCCCTACAACAGGCTGCACAGAAAAGCATCCAGGTGGGTTTTGAACATCTCCAGATATTCAGCCTCTCTGGGCAGCCTATTGCACTGCTTCAACACACTTACAGTAAAAAAGTTTTTCCTTAGGTTTGTATGGAACTTTTGGTGTTCCATTTTTTGCCCATTGCCACTTGTCCTCTCACTCGGTACTACCAAAAAGAGCCTGGTCTTATTCATTTTGTCCTCCCACTTCAGATATTTATAGACATTGATAAGATCCCCACTCAGTCTTCTCTTCTTGAGGCTAAAGAGTCCCAGCTCTCTCAGCCTTTCCTCATACGGGAGATGCTCCACACCCCTCATCATCTTTGTGGCCCTCCACTGGAATCTTTCCAGAAGATCCCTGTCCCTCTTGAACTGAGTAGCCCAGAACTGGATGCAGTACTCCAGATGTGGCCTCACCAGGGCAGAGTAAAGGGGGAGGAGAACCTCCCTTGACCTGCTCAGCACGCTCTTTTTAATGCCCCCCAGGGTACTGTTGGCCTTCCTGGCCACAAGGGCACACTGTTGGCTCATGGCCAGCCTGCTGTCCACCAGCACACCCAGGTCCTTTTCCTCAGAGCTCCTTTCCAGCAGATCAGCCCCGAACCTGTACTGGTGCATGTGGTTATTCCTCCCCAGGTGAAGGACTCTGCACTTTCTCTTGTTGAATCTCATCAGGTTCCTTTCCGCCCAACTCCCCAGCATGTCCAGGTCTTGTTGAATGGCAGCACAGCCTTCTGGTGTGTCAGTCACTCCTCCTGACTTCATATCATAGACAAACTTCCTGAGGGCGGACTCTACCTCTACATCCAGGTCACTGATGAAGATGTTATACAAGACCGGACCCAGTACCGACCGCTGGGCAACACTGCTAGTTACAGGCCTTCAACTAGATTCTGCACCACTGATCTCAACCTTCTGAGCTCTGCCAGTCAGCCAGTTCTCAATCTACCTCACTGTCTACTCATCAATCCCATACCTTCTAGGTTTTGCTACAAGGATGTTGTGGGACACAGTATCAAAGGCCTTGCTGAAATCAAGGCAGACAACATCCACTGCTTTCCCCTCATCTACCCAGCTGGTGATGACACCATAGAAGGCTACCAGATTGGTCAAGCATGATTTCCCTTTAGTGAATCCATGTTGACTACTCCTGATAACCTCTTTTGTTTCAATTGCTTATAGATAGTATCAAAAATAAGTTGCTCCATCAACCTCACAGGGACAGAGCTGAAGCTGACTGGCCTGTAGTTGCCTGGATCCTCCTTATTGTCCTTTTTGAAGATTGGAGTGGCATTGGCTATCCTCCAGTCTTCAGGCACCTCTACCTTTCTCCAGGACCTTTCAAAGATGATAGAGTGGTTTAGTGATAATTTCCACCACCTCCTTCAGCACTTGTGTGTGCATCCCATTGGGGCCCATGGATTTGTGTATATTGATTTTGTTTAGAATATCTCTGATCAGCTCTTCTTTAATCAAGGGGCAGTCTTCCTCTCTCTAGACTCTCTCTTTTACCACTAGAGTCTGGGATTCCTGAGGGGCAGTTTTAACTCTAAATACTGAAGTAAAGAAGGCATTCAGTATCTCTGCCTTCTCAGCATCACCTGTTAATAGGGCACTCGCCTCATTCAGCAATGGGCCCACATTTTCCCTGGTCTTCCTTTTGCTATTGATGTACTTAAAAAAGCCTTTTTAGCTGTCCTTTACCTTCTTTGCCAGATTTAGTTTCAAGTGGGCCTTAGCCTTCCTAGTTGCATCCCTGCAGGCCCTGACCACATTCCTATATTCCTCCCAGGTGGCTAGACCCTTTTTCCACATTTCATAGACCATCCTCTTTTTTATTTTTTCCATGAGCTCCTTGGTCATCCACGCAGGTTTCCTGCCACCCTTGCCTGATTTCTTTCTGCTAGGGACTCACCAATCTTGAACTTGATGGAGGTGGTGCTTGAGTGTTAACCAACTCCCTTGGGCCCCCTTACCTTTCAGTGCTGGAGGTATCTAGCTCATAGGATACACCCAAGTAGGTCCTTGAAGAGGCCAAAGTTGTCTGTCCTGAAGTCCAGGGTTGCAACCCTACTTATTGGCTTGCATTTTCCACACAAGTTCCTGAACTCCATCATCTCATGGTTGCTGCAACCCAGGCTGCCCCCAACATTCACATCCCCAACCAGCCCCTCCTTGTTAGTAAGGACTAGGTCTAGAACCACATCTCTCCTCATCAGCTCTTCCATCACCTGCATCAGAAAGTTATCCTCTACTGGATAGGAACCTCTTGTACAGTGTGTGCCTGGCCATGTTACTTTTCCAACAAATATCAGGGTGATTGAAGTTCCCCCGTGAGAACCAGGGCCTGCAATCTTGAGGCTAGTTTCAGCTGCCTGACAAAGGCCTCATCAACCTCCTCATCCTGATCAGGTTGCCTACAGTAAACACCCACAACAGTGTCACCAGTCCTAGCCTGCCCCTTAATTCTCACCTAGAAGGTCTCCACAGGTTCATCATCCGCTTCTAGGTGGACCTGGATGCATTCCAGTTGCTCTCTCACATAAAGAACAACTATGACACCCTGTTTTGTCGGCCTGTCTTTCCTAAAGAGGACATAACCATCCATGACGGCATTCCAGATGGTTTACAGTCCTCTAAAATGCCGAGTTAATAATGCAAGAGCTGATGCTTAGCAGCATGAGTAAAGAAGCTTTAGTTCTTTAAATGTTGCAAAGTTCCTTACCAGTGTGATGAGAATAAATATCACTGTAGAGGAGTCAGGAAAAAACACACTTGGAAATCAAGAACACAAAGCAATGGATTTGTTTGTTGAAATGTGATTAAAAATACAGTATATGACAGTTATTTTGGGACTGAGAGTTGGGAATAATTATTCTTATTTGCAAATACATGGTAGCATAACCAAACATGGTTTGGATTCAGATTTTGTTTTTCTTTTTTTAAACAACACTGAAAAAGACAGCTACTCAAGCATGTATGTTATGGCCTTGTGATAGTTTAGACTGGCTCGCAGCCAAACAAGACACCGCTCGCACTGCCCCCACCCTTCTTTTCCCACCCAGGAAATAAGGGAGAAAATTCGAGAGGTAAAGGTAAGGAGACTTGTAGGTTGATATAAGAACTATTTCATAATTAGACTAAAATAAAACTAAAATAGCAATGATATAATAATGATAAGATGAATACATATATAAAAACGAGTCATGCACAGTACAGTTGCTCACCACCTGCCGATAGCTATCCCAGAGGAGCAAAAAGGAACCCCAAATCTGAAATCACAGTCTTGGAAAAGTGAGCCTGAGCAATTCCCAAGAGAATTCCCCCCCCTTCCCAGTTCCAGTCAGCCCTGGTTAATATACTGAACATGACATAATATGATACAGGATATCTTATTGGCATATCCACCTGTCAATTTTGGGTTTTGCTAACTGCTACAGTTCCCCATCCCCAGTTCTTTGCACTTGCAAGCTATCCAAACACAATGTCCTTGTACCTTATCAACGTTCTTCTCATAACAAATCCCACACTGAAACCAGAACACAGTGCTTTCTACCTAAGAAGAAGAAAATCAACTTTATTTAGCAATATCAGGACAGATCTGTGCAATAACAGTCCTTAAGAGTGGCCTGATCCTTCCAATATAATAGAACTAGCAATTTTTATTGAATAATCTTCTATATGACTAATATTGAAGTAATTTGAAAAAAAACACAATTGATAGACTGAAGTGCTGAATTCACTGGCAAGGTAGGTCTAGATTAATCCTCTATAACTTTATATGCCTATGTACAGCATGTAATTTTTGAAGTACTTTTATGTTGAGTTTCTAAGCAGTCAATGGAAAGGGTTTAATACCTTCAAAAGATAATTTGGATTTTATACTGTCAAAGGTTATGAAGGTTCTTGTCTTTCACCACTGATTCCAAAAGAAGACTAGAATGACTGTTTTGGGGTTTTTTTATTATTTATTTATTTTTAATATAAGTCTTATAATTAGGCATTTTAAACTTAAGCAGGAAATTTATATGTTAATGGGTAGGTAACAGGTAAGACATGGAGAGCATTATCAGTTTTCTGAACTAAAGAAAAATCCCACCCAAAAGAGAGAAAATAGTCTTTAGACCTCAAACATATGTGGAATGATCACTTTAAAAGTTATTTTGCTTTCTTTAGTTGTGGGGACATTTTTTTTTTGTTTTATTTTTGTTGGTTTTTTACAGGGAAATATGTTATTTAGAAAGCATTTAATTATCAGTGGAAAAAATGCACTGGATAACTTAAAAATATTAACTGTCTTCAGCATTCTTTGCCATTAAATAACACCACAATATTTCAGATTTTCTTGTTCTGTTTGCTTTTGCTTTACTGACCTTGTTATTTAAAAGTACATTTTCTGCAAATCAGTTTGTATTGAAAGAAATTTAAAGTAATAGAATACTACTATAGACAATAATAGTGTCTTTTGTTTTCCAAATAGCAGTATTGAAGTACCTTCATACTGAAGTAGGCAATATCTTTTCTTTATATTTGTTAGCTATTTTAATAAATGTCACTATAGCCTTCTTACAGTTGTACAAACTAAATGCAAGTGGTACACTGTAATGTAAATCCAAGAAATAGATTTTTATCTTGAAAACAATAAAGACAATGCTAAACATGTAACATAAGGAGCAAGGTTTGTTCTTTTTCAAAGTACTTTCAAGATGTTCAATTACAGCTGTATATGTTTATCATTTAGGGTTCCTTTTTATGGAAAATAAATAGTTACTGGGTATCACAGTTGCTCTAAAATAATAAAAAGATAAAATAATACTATATAATTACTAAAATTGCAGCTTGTGAGGAAATATGGGAAATTCCTAAAACAGCTTTCTTCCACTTTCTTCTCTTTGTGGAAGGAGATCTTCTCATTAAAAGACGAAAAATTACATACGTACTGTTCCCAAACAATACTTAAATCTTTCCCCTTTTTATACTTCTGTAAGACTTCTGAATCTTCACCTTAAAATATTTTCAAGTAATTGTACACAATAAGATGATAAAATCTCTTCATATACTGCAATAGGATAATCCAGAACTCAAAATTAGAGAAAACACTACAAATTTGGAGTAAATAAATGAGGATTTAAAACTTTCATAAACATAGAAATGTTAATGTAAACTCAAAAAGCATTTGAAATAGACCAAATAGTTAATACATAAGTTTATGAAAAGCATTGTCTCTATTTTATAAATATCAACACTTAGCTGTCTTATGAGTTGCTCAAACTCACACAGCAATTTAGACAAGATAAGGACCAGTGAACTTAAAAATCTAACTTTCAGATTCCATCCCTAACACTAACTTAATGCAAAGATACTAATGGAATGGGCATTATCCCTATTTGCTTCCCTTTCATATAACTTCATTAACTGGATTTAATATTTTCTTGGGATTTTTCTGACAGATTTATTCCCTTCTGTCTCTATATTTTCTAGAGATCATGACATCATGCACGTAGCATGGGCAATAAACAAGAAGAATTGGAAATGTATGCATGCCTCCAAGGATATGACTTGATTGGCATCACGGAGACATTGTGGGATGGCTCCCATGACTGGAGTGTTGGAATGGAAGGATACAGGCTCTTCAGGAAGGACAGGCAGGGGGGACGAGGAGGCGGTGTTGCCCTCAACAACCAGCTGGAGTGTATGGAGCTCCACCTGGAGACAGATGAGGAGCTAACAGAGAGTCTTTGGGTAAGGATTAAAGGGAAGGCAGGAAAAGGGGATGTTACAGTGGGAGTCTGCTACAGACCACCAGACCAGGGAGACCAAGCAGATGAGGCCCTCTATAGGCAAATAGGAGCAGCCTCACATTCACAAGCCCTGGTTCTCATGGGGGACTTCAACCACCCTGACATCTGTTGGAGGGACAACACAGCAGGCCACAAACAATCCAAGCGGTTCCTGGAATGTGTGGAGGACAACTTCCTTCTCCAGGTGGTCGAGGAATGGATGAGGAGAGGTGCCATGCTGGACCTTGTTCTCACCAACAAGGAGGGGTTGGTGGGGAATGCGAAGCTCTCAGGTAGTCTTGGGAGCAGTGACCATGAAATGTTGGAATTTGAGATCCTTAGGGCAGTGAAGAAGGTGCACAGCAGGCTCACCACCCTGGATTTCAGGAGAGCAGACTTTGAACTCTTCAGGGATCTGCTTGGTCACGTACCATGGGATGAATTCCTGCAAGGAAGAGGGGTGTAGGACAGTTGGAACATACTCAAAGATCTCCTCCTCCAAGCCCAGGAACGATGCATCCCAACAAAGAGGAAGGCAGGCAAAAACAGCAGGAGGCCTGCATGGATGGACAGGAAGATCCTGAACAAACTTAGGATCAAGAAGGAAGCCTACAGAGGGTGGAAGGAAGGACAGGTAACCTGGGAAGAATACAGAGAAATTGCCCGAGAAGCCAGGGATCAGGTTAGGAAAGCTATTTCTACATAACAATGATAGAAGGAGGAAGAATCCAATACATTGGCAATCTATGTTTGTTAACAAATGTTACTCTTCATTCCTTTCTATTTTTTGACTGATTATCAAATCTCTGTGAATTAACCTATATATATAGAGGTTAATTATATATGTGTATATATATGTGTGTTAATAATATGTGTGTATATATATATATATGCACACACATATTACTTCAGTTGAAGGTATTTTTCCCCACATAATGTAATATAATCACATTATATAAAATCTAATTTGAATGTGAAAAGAAAGAAAGGCAGTATAGGTACAGAACATTGCCTGCACAATTTTTTGTGTTAATACTATGAACGAACATTACTTAAAAATTTGACTTAAATGAAAATGTTTTTCAACATAAGCTATACTGACAATATAATTTATCTCTTAATTTTTTTTTTTTTTTAATCATTGAAGACCGAGAAAAAAAAATAATCAAAATTATGTCACTCTCCTACAAAGTGCAACATGTAACAGATGACATGACAAGTGCTTGCTTAATGCCAAGCAGTCAAGTCTTGACTCTTTTGGAGTACAGTGACACACATAGACATTTCTGTTGAGATTAATGGGATAGGTTATGTCCATGGTACTCACACTGATAAAGGGATTTCCAATCTAGTTTGCAGGTTGTACAGTTTTCAAAGTGAGCACCTTATCTTCATATTTGTCTTCAAATAACAAGATTTTTGTATTAAAGCATGTGCATGGATACACACATATTGACTATATATATGCAAATATACACATACATACACATGTATTTACTGTTTACATACACATGCATTATATTACAAATCTTATAATTACAAAAAAAAAAAGTCATTTTACAGAGCACGTGGTTCTGCATATAGCTTTTTTCTCCATCTTGAATAAGACATCACACAAAATGTTCATGACACTCAGCAGCTCTTGCCGTGGGGAATAAAGCAACTTCATAGAATAAAACCCAGGAACTGGAAAACACATTCCATTAAAATGTGTTTTTGCACTAGTATTCAGCCAAAAAAGAATTAAAAAAAAATAAATCTTTGGCTTTGATGTTACCATTTGTACTGTAACTCTTATTCAGTTGTTTTGATGTATGCAATAATTGATACTTCAATAATAAACTTGTTTATGTTCAAAATGTCTTTAATCCTTGTATAGCTCTGTGGTGTCTTTTTTGAAATGAAATATCTTCTTGGCATATTGCTACTCTGATGTCTTTGCAAGGCTTTCATTGCTAATGTATTGACATGAACAGCAGTGTTTGCATATCTGCCACTTATCCAGCACTGAGAAACAAATACAGAATTGCTGTCTTCCTCTACTCATAATCTTTTAGCCTTTAGTCATACATATATAATTTATATTAATATATTATAATAAACCTTATTAAGTAGAAGGAATGATATGAGATGATATAAAAGTGATATTGCAAGAAGAAAAAAATAAGGGATCAGAAAAAACTGCAATATTGTATAAATGGGAAGGGGAGAAAATACTTAGAAGTAGGCAAAAAAAAAAGTAAAAGAACATTGACAGTCATTTGTTCTTACATTTATTATATTTACTAGATTTTATGTCTCAATCCACTTTCCTACAAACAATGAATTTATTTTGTGCATTATCCTTCCATTCTAGTGAGAATTTGTGGTGGGTTTACCTTGGCTGTCTGCCAGATGCCCACCCAGCTGCTGTCTCACTCCTCATCCTCAGCAGGGCAGGGCAGAATATGACAAAAAAGGTTCATGGGCTGAGATAAGGACAGCGAGATCACCTAACAGTCTCTGTCAAACAGACTCAGCTTGGGGAAGATTAATTTAAATTATTACTAGTTAAAACCAGAGTGGGATAAAAAACAAAACTAAAACTAACTTGTCCACCTTTCTTCTCAGGCTCATCTTTACTCCTTACTCTTCTGCTGCCTCCTCCCTGAAATATTTTCTGCCCTTTCTGAACCCTGTTTTCCCTGAGGTGCCAGTGTCTTGGCTGAGGGGCTCAGCCATGCCCTGTTGTGGGTCGGTTGGAACCAGTTGTGTTAATGGAGTTAATAGAGTCCTCCATGCTAACGGAAGAATCATGTAATACTTTTGGCTCATTAATCACATAATGCTAGCAATACTCACCTATAGTTAGAATGTAATGCAAATTCTTCATGAACTTAATTTTCCTAAATGACAAGGATTATTAGTCACACACTGGTAGTTATAGATTTATTAAGATCTCCCACCCGTCCTCAAATAATTTACATACTGAAAGCATCTGAAAGACTTTTGTCATAGTGGCCCTCATCCTCTCGTATAGATAAAAATTATTTTTTCTTACTTCTCAAATAAGTGCACAATTGAATTTTATGAAAGATCTGTGATTTGTGTTTTTCCCATGTTGTATTGCCACTGTGAGCTTAAGAAGTGTTAGGAGTGCAGACTCTGTTACTATGGGCAGTGTACTTGAGGCTGGTTTCCTGCAACTCTAATAACATTTGTTCAGAGAAAAGAGGAGAATGTTTTGTGGGTTAATGGAGAACACAACTCTAACATGAATTGAAGGTGACTAATGGATGTGCACTCACATGCTTAAGTGCTGTTGAAGAAGCCAATCTGAACTGGTAACAAGAAAACTCCATTAGTGACATATTATTTTTCTGAGGCTTCAGTGAGATCAAAAGTAAAACACATAAAAAAAGTGGTTTCATGTTTATGGATAAGTGAATGTGAATCATATTTTGCTAAACATGAGTGATATAGGAAGGAAAACGGAAGCTTCTAGAAGTAGTGTGGGACATACATGTCTACTTGGTCCCTGGAATTATTGCGTGCGAACCCTGCTCTAGGCTTAGAGTCAGGGGATGGTATCTTAATCAAGTATCTTTTCAAGGATAGAGGTACATATGATTGTAAAACACATGTGTTTCTGAGTTCATCGGCAGAACAAGATGAACTGCAGATGCATTCTGATACTGTACTCAGAAATATGTTGGTTGAAATCTCACCTTGAATATGTTTATTATTTTTATTATTTCCCAGCATACACTTAATCTAGGGAATCTAGTATGAGTACATCAACTGTTAGAAGATACAGCAAAGGGGGTTAAGTGAAAGTTACAGCCCCTCCCATGTGTCAGAACTATTGCAAGAAATAATAAAAAGACAGAAAATTGGAAAAATACAGCACTTACCTTCAAAAGCCTTCTTGCTACAGCACCTCTCCACAAAACTTGGATGCTTCTCTTCCACAACTTTTCAGCAGAAATGAGCAAGGTAATTGTCATGTGTATGCACTTATACATACTTAACCCAGCAACATCAAGCAACCAGATTTTCTACATGGACTACTTCAACTACTTACATGGCTCTTCCTATTCTCTGAAGGAAATGTTTGCCATGATTGACATATATCACCTGATACATGTACCTCAGAAACTGACATGCCTCATGCTCTAATGCATATTCATATTAATTTGTGAGTTACTTTCACTTCCTTCTCATAAAAAAGAGTAGTTCCAGATACTAAGCTTAAGTAAGGAAAATATAAAAATAAAATAATTTTTACCTTCACAGTCTGAGAAATGTTATAGATAATATTATAGATAGGAGCAACTGCAGTCTAACACAGACTTTACCAGAGTGAGCTTAAGCAAGACCACAGGGTGAGAAAGACAGCTTTTCTTCAGCACACTGAGCATCAGTGATTTGTCAGTGGCACTTCTGGAAAGGAAAGGGAACAAACAAAACACATCTGACTGTGGCAGGCCAGAATGTGTGTATATGCCTCTGAAAACAGAGTTAACTCACAAAAAACAAATACTATTTATGCAAAGGTTTTTAATGAGGTTATTTTCATGGTAACTGGATGTTGGTATAGCACATTTGTTTAGAAAAACATTTTCAAAAGGAAGCTTTCAAAATAACAAAAAAAAAGAACCAAAATTTTAGTAAGTCAATGTGAATTCTGAAAAGATAGGAATGATGATATTGGTTTTGTATAAATTATTTAAATCTTGCGGCCCTGTGACTATACTCTTTTCTAAATCACAGTGAATAATGTCTTTCATGTGCTAGTTATTTACATGACACTGCCTACAATATGTTCTTAGTAACTGTGCATTGTTTTTATTGATAATATACCTCATACTATATACTTCAGTATTTCACACCAAAATAAAGAAAATGTTATTTTTAATTTCACAGATTTTAGAAATACATTTATTTTTTCCAGTTTGTTGCATATGTAGAGTTAGTTCCAAGCCTTCCTTCATTTGTAGGGATGTTTAATACAAGAACGATTATTTTTTGAATATTTTTTTAACATTATTTGGTCAGCCATGCAAGAGCTTAAAATGAAAAGAAAAAAAAAAAACAAACAACAAAACAATAGTTTTGATGTTAGGTTCTTTATCTCTATTTTATTCAGAAGTAAAATTTGATCCAAATCCCACCAAAATCAACAGAGGCCTTCCAATATTTTGAACTGACTTTGTGTCAGGATCTAAATGAAGATATTGCAATGTGCCAAGCATTTAGTAGTCTTTTGTTGTATTGTCTTGCCAGTGCTTGGTCACCCTCAGAGTAAAAAGTGTTTCTTGACGTTCGGGGGGAAACCCTGTGTCTCACTTTTTGCCCATTGCCTCTGGTTCTGTCACTGGGCACCACTGAGAAGAGCCTGGCTCCGTTCTCTTTACACCCTCTCTGTAAGTATTTATATACACTGATGGGATCCTCCTAAGGTGATCTGGCCTGGACAGTCCCATCTCTCTCAGAATTTTCTCATAGGAGAGATGCTCCAGTGTCTTAACCTATTAGTGTCCCTTTTCTAGGCTCTCTCCAGCATGTCCATATCTCTTTTGTACTGGGGAGCCCAAACCTGGACACAGTACTCAAGGTGTGGCCTCTCCAGTGCTAAAAGATATAGTAGTTCACATCTTAAAATTCTCAAATGCAAAGAACCACTCTAAAGTTGTCAGTTAGGTTCCTTGACGTGGGATCAGGCTTTTAAAGTTTACATTAGGCATAGTGTTTGAGAGCATGGATTACAATCCAGGACTTCCCTCTCTATTTTGAATTCTATAGCAGAAAAATGGAATATGTATTTGCTAACTTCAGCTGCCATAATAATTCCTAATCATCTTAAACTTCTTTGTTTGTAAATGCACTGAAATGGACAGATTTGTCAGGAAAAGTAATTAACCTTTTTAATGTCTTCTTTTTTTTTTTCAGATAAGATAAGTTTGATATTATTGGGGGTTTTTTCACATTGACTGTAAGATGGACTAGAGTGACCGGTTCAGGCTTTAACAGGTAATGTCTGTATGTTTAAATAAGGCAAAATAAATGCTACCATCATTATCTAATATTAGAGAGCTCTACTGAGATATTGAAATTAGGGTTCTTTGTCTTCAGCCAGATGTGGTTTGGAAGGCCACTGCCTCACTATACACTTAAGAATCTTCCTTCCAGCTGAGTGTGTTCATTTGCTTCCAGGCATAGAAAAGCCTGCTTCTCCCTCCAGTGAGGTCCCATTTGACTCTTTTTGCAGTAGCCAAGACATGACAAAAGAATAATCACACTGCCTAGATACACCTTCTAAGAAAAAGAACATAGCCAAATAAAATAAAAGACAAACTTTACATAGTTGTCAATAGAAGGGTTTCTTTTGTATTTCAGAAAGTTGTAATTTTTTAAATTTACATATAAAATGAAATATCTTCCTAATAAAGATTTCACGTAAAAATATTGTACTTTTATGTTATTAACATTTCATTACTTTTTAAAAATATACTACAGAACATTTACAAGGTATTACGAAAAATTATAAAGAAATAAAACAAAATTATACTTGTCCAATAAATGAGCAATGTAATACAATGAATTTCCCTTGCATGATAATTCTCAGAATTCCATACCTCATAACAGATTATCCAACCATTATTATCAGTAAAGCCCATATTATTAGTAAAGGTCTAATGCAACAGAAATTTTCAAAGCTTCTAACCCCTGAAACAATGCTTCAGTGACTGTAGTCACTTGAATTCTGTGCAACTAGATAAATTTATGACTGGATGAGAATTTGACCACAAATATTTTCAATGAGACATTTCAAATTTACAGTGCAAACCATGAAAAATCTTCCCTGGGTCAGGAAAAGTGGTCATATGTATCCTGAAGTGGTGTATTGTCTATGTTATTTTCTAGTCAGGGCTAAGACAGTTCAAACCCACTGTTAATAAAGTTTGGACCACACTTCCATGTTATTACAAATGCACTTTTTTCTGTATTTAAAACAAAATTATTATGCTGACTAGCAGAGAAACAGAAAAAAGCTAGAAAGTGAGATGTAAGGGAGAAGGTGGATTTTTATGCCACTATTCATATATAATTGCACTATACATAACAATGAAAGTGTACAAATCTGGTATTTCCTTTCCCAAATTAGCAGAAAATACCTCAGTACCTCTTGATACTACATATTGATGCAAAACAAACCTAAAGTAAGTCAATTTTCAGTATGAATGAGTTATTTTCAACTGATGTACCCTAAAAAACATACCATGAAAATTGAGACCTCTGCATAAAACAACTAGCCCATCACAGGCACAAGCCCTCCAGATTTAAATATTTCTGATATAGCAAAGGAAAACAAGATTGACATTTAAATAGCAAATATATTTCTGTCACATGCAGCTCTGTAAACTTAACAGCAGCTGTAAATTTCACATACAGAAAAAACCAACCAAACAAACACACAAACAACCAAATATATCTGTAAAGCATCTACAAATGAGTTACCATAAGGGAATTAGGAAAAGAGCCTTTTCACCAATTTTGAATTCAGCATTACTGATTCTCCATGCTATTGAATTATTCGCTATTTTATGAAAAATAGAATCAACATATCTTTCTAATTTGTGCTGATTCTGGCAAACACTGAAAACATGTCCTTCAAAAGTCACTGCTTTGTTTATGCTGTGAAAAATGCTAAAGGGCTAGCATTTGCCTAGCAATGTCTACATATGCAGCAGCTATCAAACATAAAAATCAGTAACTCTGTCCTTTAATTTAAACTGTTACCAATTCAGACACAAAATTGTTTTCTATTTTTTTGTTATACTTAATTCATGAAACAAATAATGACATTGACAACTCGAAGACAAGCATAACATTGGAGGTCACAGAAAAAAGAAGAAGGGAGGAAGAAAGGGAGAAAAGAGAGGGCGGAGAGGAAGGAAGGGGGGAAGGTCAGAAAGACGGAAGGAAGAGAGGAAGGAAGGAAGGAAGGAAGGAAGGAAGGAAGGAAGGAAGGAAGGAAGGAAGGAAGGAAGGAAGGAAGGAAGGAAGGAAGGAAGGAAGGGAGGAAGGAAGGAGGAAGGAAGGGAGGAAGGAAGGGAGGAAGGAAGGAAGGAAGGAGGGAAGGAAGGAAGGAAGGAAGGAAGGAAGGAAGGAAGGAAGGAAGGAAGGAAGGAAGGAAGGAAGGAAGGAAGGAAGGAAGGAAGGAAGGAAGGAAGGAAGGAAGGAAGGAAGGAAGGAAGGCTTCTAGTATCTAAACTGTAGAATTTAGGAACTTGGCAGTTCCTAAGTCAAACTGTGTCCTGTCTGCAGGTTGAGATGCAGTTTCACTGAAAGAATATCTCAGCAAATGGACAAAAAGTAGAATCTGTGCCATTCACTCTCTCATTATGTACAATCCTTGGACCAGGACTTGGGAGCACATTAACTTCCACACAGTTTAGGAGCAGCTGGAATAGATATCCTACCTCTTCAGTCTGTGAATTCTAAATCTTTAGATTGTTGACTTTTTTTCTCTATCCATTAAAGAAATACAATCATAAAAGAAAAATATATCGCTTATGTTTCATAATAACACAGGCCATGATATCCTTGAACAACAGTCCTGGCAGATCAGAGCCGAAGCTCCCTATTTCCACAACCACACTCAGTTTTGAAATCTTGAAGACTACAAATATTTGAGAAGATGAGCTGCTATCTAAGTTGATTTTGACTTGTGTTAGGTTCTTAAACTTCTGCATTTATTCAGATATTCAACAGCTGTACTGTATTTTATGACAATGTAATGCTACATAAACTCAGCAGTGGAGCTGATCTGGATGAATCAGCAATATGGTATTGTGCCCCTTAGAAGTCTTTGGAAAGTCAACGATAACCAATACAAAATATTGGTTATCGTTGGTATGAAATGGACATACCAGAAGGACATTTCAAAATGCAGAAGGTCTTGCAGGTGTTCAGCCTCTTAGTAGAGGGAAGCCTATAGGCATTCAGCCCATACTCTCTTGTCTGAATATTGAAGATTTTGGAGCTAGAGGAACTGCATATGAAGAAACATGTGAATGTTATTCTGCAGTACCCAACACAGATGATCAGGTTTCCAAAAGGCAAGAGGAGACACTGATGATTTGCTGTTAAAAAGATGATCACAATTTCTTCTTATATGTATTCAGCTGTAGAGCTTTTCTTTCTATCTTCTGCACTGTGGATTATAACGGAGATCACACTATTGCCTGGTCTGTCATAGGACTGCACAATGTATGCACAATCTTGCAGTTTATCTGTAATTCACCTTGAATATTTGAGATTTTTATAGTTTAAATCTTATATGAAATATCATATAAAATAAAAAACAAACACACAAACAAACAACTGTGACAAAACCCCTACCTTTAAATTAAATTGTGTACAGTACATTAAAATATATATTTTTTGGAGCTGATTATTAATACAGAGCAATGACTAGAAGATATAAACGTAAGTTTTTATTGAGTATTGGCTTTATAAGTAGTGATTAGTATAGAGACGGCAGATTACATGGAGTTTCCAAATGGATCACTGTAATACTGGTATTTATTGATATTGAGAATTGTCACATGATAGCCACAGCGATGTTACTTCATGGTAGGAGGTTGTATAATACTGGTGTAAGTGAAGGACTTTTCTACTTTTTATTACATTGTGCTTGAATACATCCAGAGGAGAGCAAAAAAAGGTGGTGAAAGAACTGGAAGAAATGTCTCATGAGGAGTGGCTAAGGACTTTGAGCTTGTCCGGTTTAGAGAAAAGGAGGCTGAGGGGTAACCTCATTGCTCTCTACAGCTTCCTGAGGAATGGAAATGGAGAGGGAGGTGCTGATCTTTCCTCCATAGTATCTAGTGATAGGATGCATGGGTGTGATGGGATAACCTTGACTGGACATCAGGTGCCTACCAAGCCACTCCGTCACTCCCCTCCTCAGCAGGACAGAGAAGGGAGAAAATAAAATGGGAAACAAACAAACAAACAAACAAAAAAAAAAAAAAACCCTCATGGGTCAAGGTAAAAGCCAATGAATAGAAACACATAGCAAGGGTCATGCGCAGAAGCAAAAGAAGAACAAAATATTTATGCTCTGCTTCCCATCAGCAGGAGATATCTAGACACTTCCCAGGAAGCAGGTCTTCAGTAGGTCTAGTGATTGCTCCAGAGGACAAATGTTGAAAATAATGAATACCCCTACTTCCACTTTGCAATAATGAATGCCTTCCCTCCTCCATTCTCCTAGTTTTTATTTCTGAGCAGACATCATATGGTATGGAATATCCCTTTGGTCCATTTAGGTTAGCTGTCATGATTATGTCCCCTCTCAAGACCCTTTCCACCCCCAGCCTACGGGGGGAACAGAATATTGGAGAGACAGCCTTGATGCTGTGTGAGTACTGCTCAGCAGTAACCAAACCACTGGTGTGTTATCAGCACCTTTCTAGCTACCAACACAAACCACAGTGCTACAAGGGCTGCTATGGGGAAAATTAACTCCATCTCAGCCAGACCAAATACGGTAGGAATAGTTCAAATCTTCATCAAGAGAAGTTTAGACTGGACATTAGGAAGTGGTTTTGGGTTTATTTTTTGTTTTGGTTGGGTTTTTTGTGGTTTTTTTTGTTGTTGTTGTTTTGTTTTTAAACTGAGAGGATGATCAAATAGTGGAACAGGTTTCCTAGAGAGGTGGTAGATGCCTCATACCTGTCAGTGTTTAAGAGACATTTGTACAATACCCTTAATAATTTGTTTTAATTTTTTATCATCTCTGAAGTGGTCAGGCAGTTGGACTAGATGACTGTTGTAGGTCCCTTCCAAGTGAAATTCTATTCTATTCTATTCTATTCTATTCTATTCTATTCTATTCTATTCTATTCTATTCTATTCTATTCCTATACTATTCTATTCCTATACTATTCTATTCCTATACTATTCAGCTTCACTCAGTTTCTGTACTGCTAAATGGAGAAACTGGATTTTGGGACAAGATTTGCAGGTGTGTTGACTGTAAATGCACAGTCATACAGTCATTAGGTTTGTAGCTTTGAGAGATGCTATTTCCTTTCTTTCCTTTTTTTTTTTTTTTTTTTTTGCCCCTTGCTCAGACAACCGTCAAAGGAAGTTAATTATATGAAAGGCAGAAAAAGATATAAACAATACTCAGGTTTAGAAAATGTTTTGGTAAAGGTTCTGAGGTTTTGGGTAATAATAAGCATTTCACTAGGAAATGCAAGAAACTTGCCTTTAGACATCAGTATACAAATCACTTCGTGCATTATAGTACAGTTTGATTTTTCCAAAAGCACCTCAAACTATTGAAGGTGCTACATACATATTATCATGCAGTAGTGTGAACTGGGGAACATTCTTAATGTATTCTCTCCTATTTTCTATAGCAAAACTATTCAAATGTAATGGCAGCAAAAAGTTACTTTTCAGAACTGTGACCTATTAACATGAAAGTATGTGTATCACTATCACGACATGAATTCCAGACCATGAAATAAATATTATAGGTTTTTTTTCAGAGCCAGAGATGAAACTGAGAGATTTCTAACAGTGAAATTCTGGTCCACATGTCAGAAGTTCATATCTGATATGCTTTGTGTTCTTTTTACAACAAGCGATTTGCTAGAAATTTCAGTCTGTTGTTTTTGTCCTCTTTCTGTTTTGGAAAATTGCCTATGAGCATAGTCTTGTGAACTAAATTTACAAAACACAGATGCAGATATGAAATCTCTGTTACAGGAAGAAGTTTCTAATTTCTTACATTTTCTGAGTGCAATATGTTCTGGAAAATGTTTCTCCTAAAACTGCAGCAGAGAAAGAAGAAGAAGGACACATAAAGATAAGAACCAGGTGGCCAATGTTTGTGCTTTGATGTGCAGTGAAAAATTTTGAGAAGTGGTGATTTGGTCTCAATCCAGACCAGGAATTTAGGGCAGATTGGAAGATTATTTTCTCTCCAGTTTACTATCCATCAGACCTGTATATCATGGGATGCAAAAGAAAGAGTGTTTTGATGTTTGAAGCAAAATAATTTTTTCTCTATTTTATGATCTCTTTCTCTTTTAATTATTGAGGTTTTTCACTTAATGTAGTGATCAAAAAGTCAAGATGATCTGTGTGCAGACAAGAAAGGAAAGGACTACTTACAGAAGAGAGGTAAAGGTAACTGGACATGAATCACTAGGCTGAATCTGCTCAGGAGAATCACAGTCATTCAGCAGGCACACACACACAGAGTATTTTATTTTGATGAATTTTACATTCTTGGTTATTTTCAGCAGTGACCAACCACATTTCTGTGTTTGGAGAGAGAGAAGTAATCTCCAAAGAAATAAGGCAATGACCCCTCTAAGGTGCTTGGGTCATTTGCTGATTACAGCAAGGCACAGTACAGATTTGATCTCTGCTGCTGAGGGACAGGATGGTAGCATGCTGCCACTGAGGTTGCTGACTGCACAGTAGTAGTTATTCCCACTTATTGGCATAACACTGCTGTTTTGCCCAATGTTTTGCTAATTAATGGGGGTCGATAGAAAGGACATCAGCACCAACCAAAAGAGTAAGCTTATTTTACTGATTATCTTTGGATAATACAAACAAAGCAACTACATACTAAACAATCAAAATAAGCCAAGTATATTGCAAAGCAAAAACACACAATTAGGCAGAGCATCTAATCATCGCTACATAACGTTAGTGATAGTGATTAAGAAAGGTACATCACCAACTGCCCTGTCACCATCATCCAGACCCTCAGTCGCAGGGTTGACCCAGGGCAGTGAGGGTTTGGAGAACCTCTCCCTGGCAATTGGGAAGTCCTGTGTAGTGCATCCATCCGCAGATGAGGCCACCAGAGTCACTGCACAGGGGTCTAGCTTTATAGTGCTTAATTACCAAACTCAGCAAGTCAGGATGACTCGCTTTTTCCTTTGTGTGGAAACATCTGGCACCTTATCCTCCAAGCTGGGTTCCACCCAAAGTCTGGCCAGTTCTTAGGGAGGAACCCAAGGGAGTAAATCTGTCTTTGTGGTTCTAACCAGAGCCTTCTCAACTGATATCTGTCTGGTTTCACCTATTTCAGTCCTAACCCAAGACATCTGCTGATTGGACATACTGTTAAATTTGCTGATGCTTGTTAAAATACTATTCCATTTGCTGATGATCGCTAAAAAGTTGCTGAGTGCCGTTATACTACAAATGTTATAACAAACCTTTGCGTATATTATTTCGTTTGCTGAGGGTTGCAAAAAAGTTGGTGATTGCTGTTGTGCTATAAGTGTTACGCTGTTGTGGTATAAGTGTTATCCTGTTCCAGGGTCCATCTAAAGGTCAACAATTAGCTTGGGCCTGTTACCCATGCCTTAGTATATCAACTGCTCTTCTACATCACCAGATAACCAATTGCTAAATTGGGTATGTGAATAACCTTCCTAAGTTATTTTAAAACTTGATTTGGAAGCACCTACACAGATAACTAGTAGGCTCTACCAATTAGACCTTGAAAGAAACATGTTATAGACACAAAGACACTGTCACAACCCCTAAAATTTTAATTTGGAGAGAGGAAAACAATGGAAGAAAGTAAAAAAAAAAAAAAAAAGGAGTAATTTTAAATATTGAAGGATAGAAATTAACTATAAACTTTGGGTAACAAAAATTAACTTCATGAATAATTTAAAGAAAACAACAAATTAGAGCAAATTGCATTTTTTCCAACACTTCCATTTTTCATTAGAAGCACTGATCCAGTATGCATTTATATAGTTACTTGAAAATTTTGACATGCTCAGATCTGATAGGTAAAAGCCTTTATTTACCAAAAGTTTAAGACTTATTTTAACGCAATAGTACTGTTTCAACTATATTTATCTTTCAACTTATTTCAGCTCCAAATAAAAGTAAAAGCAATAGTTCTGAAAGGAAGTTTTTCTATTTAACAGAAATAAAAAAATGTTTACCTCAGCAGTATTCCATTTTGAAGTTTCCTTTCCATCAGTATTAAAAAATTTACACATAAAAGTTATAGCTTTTGACTATTTATATAATGCATACCTGTAAACACACTCAGGTATCCAAATAAAATAAAATAAAATAAAATAAAATAAAATAAAATAAAATAAAATAAAATAAAATAAAATTAAAATAAAATAAAATAAAATAAAATAAATAAAATTAGTAAAGCAGTTTTCTAGAGAAGGATGTAAATTCTGAATATACAACATTTCTTACTTAAGAAAGAAAACATGAGTTTCACTGTAGGTGAAGGAAAACAAAAAAACCCAAAAAGAGTACATGAAGAATGTAATAAAAAAGATTTTGTCCATCACCACATCACCATTTTCAGAGAGCACACTCTTAATTGGTGTAACAACCAAGTCACTAGCTAGGATTTGTCTGCTCTATGGGAAGTCCTGTGGGATCCAAGCAGACTAGTGTTTGGTTTCCTTTTTCATTTTGAAGTGCAACATGGACTAAAGAACCTGACATACACAAGGTGAGTAAATCATAACTGAGGATCAAAAGGAAACACTGGAGTCTTTGACCCTCATGAGGGAACATGTTGACATCCAGGTCTCCGACTGCCTCGGTGGAGAACCTGCTACCCCATCTTGATCCTGGGTTTGGAATTGGAAGTGGCCTATCTGTGGGCAGGGGGCTTAGTTGGAGGCACTGAGTTGCCAGGTAAATCACAGAATGGTTCAGAGTGGAAGGGACTTCTGGAGGCCTTCCAGTCGAACCCCTACACTCAATCAGAATCACCTAGAGCCAGTTGCCATGTCCAGAAACAGATGAAGGAGGGAAGGAGCTATGAGGGGAGGTGTCCAGGCTGTGTAACTTCTGAGACTAGGAACAGGAGGTCTGCAGAAACTGCACAAAGACTGCAGGAAGAGGCAACTAAACCCCACATCTCTCAGAGCAGGGAATAGCTAGAACCTGCTTTCAGGCAGGGACTCCAGTCTTGGCAGAGGCTGGGAGCTTTGCCATTGAAGAAAGAACTTAAGGGGGAAGGGAGTAAGGAAGAACTTTTATTCTTTTACTACCAGAAAGGAAGATTGTAGACAAGAGGGAGTCAGACCCTTCTGAGACATAAAGCATAAAGACAAAAGGCAAAAGACTAGTTGCAACATGGGAAATCCAAACAGGAC
This sequence comes from Caprimulgus europaeus, assembly GCA_907165065.1. The sequence continues at coordinate 85,111,829 of OU015523.1, read as the reverse complement.
ATTGGGAAGTTGAATTCTTAACTACAGTGACAGCTATTAAGCATCAGAACAGAAAAACACTGGGTGCCATGTTGTGCACCAAAACGACTGTGATAGTTTCACTGGGCTAGCCCTTGGCTAGCTGCTGACACAGACGTTCATCCACTTCCCCCCTACCCACGGGGGATAAGGGAGAGGACTGTGGGCAAGGATAAGGAGGCTTGTAGGCTGAGATCCCATTGGTATATCTAAATGCCAATTTAGCTCATTAATTTAAATATTCCTCTTTCCCTTAAATCTTGTGCTTGTAGACTAACAGAACACAAAGTCCTTCACTTCCAGTGAGAAAAATGCAAACATTGGTATGTTATCAGTGTCTCTCTCATAACAAGTCCCAGGCTGAAAAGCAAAACGCATCACTATTAGAGATACTGAAAAAGAAACTAAGCTCTATTTCAGCTAAAAACCAGGACAGTGTGGAATCTTCATTCCTGGAGATCTTCAAAACTTGACTGGAGAAGTTGTGAACAGCTTTATTTAAGGTTTTATGCTATCCTTCCTTTAAGTGGGATCCTGGTTGTAAATGATTGCCAAAAGTTCCTTCCAACCTATATTTTCCTGTGATCCTGTGATTTCACTCCATTCATAATACTTAAAATTACAAGCATTTAAAATGTGGCTGCTTTATCTCCAGTCTTCAGTCTTTTCCTTGTCTGGAAACTTGTTTTATGCTAGACTAGGTTCAAAGCTAGCAGTTATTTTCCTATAGGAGAGTGAATGAACTGGTGGCAATCTAGTCAGTTGGTGAGATTAACTGAAATACTCCTTTAAGTGCCAGTGGTAGACTGTGTGTTATGAATAATCTCTCTTCCATTGATCAGCATAATCAATCTGTAGACATGCACACACAGAATTGTCTCGTGGTAAAAGGTATGAATTAAGGGATCCTAATTCTTGTCTCTATTTTAGGCTGAACAATACTTGTATCACAAGAAATTTTACATTTGAATTAAGCTACAAAAAAAAGGATTATCACAAATTACTGTCAGATATAACCTCCAAATCCCTTCTCTTTTTCAATCACAATAAAACTGCATCCTCAAACATTTTCTCACAACATAAATGCTTGTGATCTGATATTTCATCTATGTACTTCATTGTCTCCAGTGCAATTATATTGTTTCTAGTCTCTGCTCCAAACAACCAAGATAAGAGATAATTGATCTTTAGTGTAATTTATGCTTTAACCTTGGTCTTGACATCTATTTTACCTTCTCTCTTTTTCCCCAAACTGTATTCAAGCTGGGTCTATAAAACAAAAACTGATGAAGAGACTCCTTGGTCATTACACAAATCTCAGTTTTCCAATCCTTTAATAAAGTGCTAGGCAGTTCTGACATTTATAGGCACATGCTTCTTTTGAGGATTACAAATTTTACTAATGACTACAAGATTACTGCTTAGCAATTAATAACTAATTACGAACATAATTAATTATGCCAAATTGTTTTTTAAAAATTATTTTGATCATTTGATGTAGAGAAATTGACTAGATTGTCCAGAGATTAGAACTGTATGGAAAAAATCTAGGCTTTTAAAGAATTAAAAAGTCAACAAAACAAAACACTAAGTCTTGCATACTTAAAAGTCTCTATTTAAAACAAAATTTCTATAGAAGGTGAAGAATGTTCTGAGTACATATATAGTTTAGAATGCATTTAAAAATGAGTGAAACAAAGATTTTCCCAGAAAAAAAAAAAAAAATCACTTAGTCTGTTGAAAAGCTGTTTCTATCATTATAAACACTTTTACTCTCATTACGTATTGAAAGAATAGTTAACAAACAGTACTTTGTCTCCTGGCAATGTTATGGCAAAAAAAAGTAATTTTCTCATGGCAATGCTTCTATATTTAGAAAAAATAAACAGGTTTTTCTAACCATCTAATGACATGAGGTGTTTCACTACAGAATCAGGAGTATACATATGATAATTTAAATGGGGAGTGTACTGGGTTTGGCTGGCATATGGTTAACTTTTTTCGTAGCATCCCATATCATGTTGTGTTTTAGTTTTGTGACCAAAACCATACTGTTAGCAATGTTTTGACTTTTACTGAAAGGTGTTTAATCAAAAACAAGTCCTTCTCTGTTTCATACTCTGCGCAGTCAGTGAGTAGGCTAAGGGTGCACAAGAGTTTGGAAGGGACAAAGCTGGGACAGCAGACCAAAAAGGGATATTCCATGCCATATAAATTCACTTTCAGCAGTAAAACTGTGGGGAAATTTGTCCAAGGTAGATGTTGCTCAGAGAGTGGCTGGGCATTGGTCTGCTGGTGGTAAGAGTTTACTTTTGCATTGCTTGTTCATATGTTTGTTTTCTTGTTCTCTTTTTTTTTTTTTTTCTTCCCCTCATTCATGTGTTAATCTGTTTTTTCTTAACCCATGTGTCTTATAATTTTTGCTATTCTGATTCTCTCCCCTATCCCACTGTGGGGATAGTAAGTGAGCAACTGGGTAAGGGTTTATTCACCAACCACAGAGAATGAAGGACAAGTTGTAACCTAGCTATGTTATTTTTTATGTAAAATAAACTGTAGAAATGGACTTGGTTTAATTAAATTATAAACTGAGTAACCAAGTCTGGGATAGAATAATTTACAAACAAAATAATAATATTTGGCTACAATGAAAAGTATATATTGGTGTCAAGCTTTAGATACACTGGTATTCAGTGAGGGAAAGTTTTCCACAGGAAATCACTTTGTTATATTTGCTTGTCATTTTCAGAGGTATCACATTAAATAGCTTTTTTTTTTTTTTCTTTTTTTCTGAGTGGATCAGGTTTTGATACCTCTATTGATGTTGCATAAAAGACATTTGCTTTGACTGTCCCAGACATTAGGATGCTGGTAAGAATCAGAACATTGTGATGTTTCTTAAACTTGACTGACTTCTTCTGTAAACTCCTGAAACCAATGGAGTGTTTGGAGTGTGGTACTTACCAGAGCTAGCAAGAGTATAAATATAACCTCCTATTAAATATATCCATTTTCAGTTGCTGACAGGTTGTTTCTAATGACTGATCATAGTTTTAAGGTCCTTCAGCTAAACTTTAAGAGTCATAAAAAACCCACTTGTATGATCTTTTCCGTGGAATTATTTAAACTGAATTCCACTGAGAGATTAAAAATCACTGTTAACATCTACAGAGGCAACTAAATGTTATGGTGTGATGAAAGAATTACCACTATGATTTGTTTTTATTGTTATTGCTTGATGGACCTTGAATCTTGACAGCGTTATGCTTGTTTTATAACTTTTAAACTTTTATTAGATAGATTTTCTTTGTAATGTTTGAAGATAGCCAATCATCCAATGATCCTTGAATGATTCAAGGATCTCAGATGGAATTGTATTGAAATATAAATAATATATTATTAAATCATGCTTTAATTTACAGAAAAGTATGTAAGGCATAAATGACCCCAAGGAGCCACCTTTTTTATGCACTTGTGTAGAATATTTGCTTCTGTTTTAAGCAGTCTGTCAATTTAAATGTTTGTGTGAATCATATTTGACCTCCTTGTTTTCCAGACAACAAATACATGGGAATTTGGAATATTTTGTTCTAAATAAATGAAAAGATCAGCTTCTGGAAGTTTTTCCTGAAAATAATTGAGACTTTAATATTGTAAGTTTGACTTCTAGGAGCTAATAGACCACACTTACCTGTAAGAAGGTTTGATTTGATCACTCTCTGGTATGAGGATCTCTACAGTCTCAGTTATTTTGCTTAAGGAAGCATTCCAGAATCAAGACTTTAATGAACTGCAAGGCAAAGCCATGTAAAAGGAACAATGGGCACAGAATTACAACGGTTCTCAACCATGTAAGTATATACATGTATATATATATATCTGCATTTACTGTTATTTTAAAACAAACAAGCAAACAAAATGTCAACTAAAGATTAATTAAAGATTAATCAGGCTTTTCCATTTTTTTTCAAAGATGGAAAAATATTAAATTTACATCATAGAAACAAAGAACGGCACAGGTTGGAAGACATCTTAAAGATCATCTAGTTCCAACCCCCCTGCCATGAGCAGGGACACCTTCCACCAGACCAGGTTACTCAAAGCCTCATCCAGCCTGGCCTTGAATACTTCCATGGAGGAGGCATCCATAACTTCCTTGGGCAACCTGTTCCAGTGCCTCACCACCCTCATAGGAAAGAATTTCTTCCTAAAATCTAAGCTAAATCTACCCTCTTCCAATTTATAGCAAATACCCCTCATCCTATCACTACCTGCCCTTGAAAAAAAGTCCCTTCCCAGCCTTCCTGTAGGCCTCTTCAAGTACTGGAAAGCCACTATAAAGTCTCTCTGGAGCCTTCTCTTCTCCAGGCTAAACAGCTCCAACTCTCTCAGTCTGTCCTCATAGGAGAGGTGCTCCAGCCCTCGAATCATCCTCATGACCCTCCTCTGGACTTGTTCTAACAGGTCCATGTCCTTCTTATATTGGGTGCTCCAGAACTGGACACAGTACTCCACGTAGGGTTTCAGAAGAGCAGAGTAAGGGGGAGAATGACCTCCCTCCACCTGCTGGCCACACTTCTCTTGATGTAGCCCAGGATATGGTTAGCCTTCTGGGCTTTTTGTGCACATTTTTGGCTCGTGTTGAGCTTCTCATCCACCAATGTGTCCAAGTCCTTTGCCTAAGGACCACATCTATGTCTCTTCAATTTAGAGACAAGAATGTCATACAGTACAGCATCAAACACTTTGCACAAGTTCAGGCAGATGACATCAGTTGCTCTTCCCTTGTCTACCAAGTCCATCATAGAAGGCCACCAAATTTGTGAAGCACAATTTACTCTTAGTGAACCCATTTTGGCTGTCACCAGTCACCTCTTCCATTCCCATGTGCCTTAGTAGAATTTCCAGGAGGATCTGCTACTTGACCTTACAAAGCACTGAGGTGAGACTGACTGGCCTGTAGTTCCTTGGATCTTCCTTGTTACCGTTTTTAAAAATGAAGGTTATGTTTCCCCTTTTCGAGCCAGTGGAAACTTCACCAGACTGTCAGAACTTCTCAAATATGATGGAAAATATTTTAGCAACTTCATCCGCCAGTTCTCTCAGGACCCGTGGATGCACCTCGTCAGCTCCCACGGACTTGTGCAACTTCAAGTTCCTCAGATGGTTTCTAACCTGATTTTCTCTTACAGTAGGTGGCTCTTCTCCCAGTCCCTATCTCTTTCTGTGACTTGGGGGGTGTGATATTCTCAGTGTGATATTCTCAGTATAACTGGTCCCACGTTTTCCTCTCGTATGTATCTTTCACATAGTAAGAGAGAGAGAAGTAGCTTCTAAAAATACAAATTTGTGAGTATAAAATTATCAGAGAATCAGAAAATCGTTCGGGTTGGAAGGGACCTCGGGAGATCATCTAGTCAAAACCCCCTGTCAAAGCAAGTTGCCTACACCACGTTGCACAGGAAAGTGTCCAGGTAGGTTTTGAACATCTCCGGAGATGAAGTCTCCACAACCTCTCTGGGCAGCCTGTTCCAGTGCTCTGACACCCTCACAATAAAGAAGTTTATCCTTAAGATTTTATGGAACTTCTGATGTTTCAGTTTTTCCCATTGCCACTTGTCCTGTCACTAGTCACCACCGAAAAGAGCCCAGTCCCATCCATTTGGCCCCCACATTTCAGGTATTTATAGACATTGACATGGTTCCCTCTCAGTCTTCCTTTCTCCAGGCTGAAGAGTCACAGCTCTCTCAGCCTTTCCTCATAACACAGATGCTCCAGGCTCCTAATCATCTTTGTGGCCCTCCACTGGAATCTCTCCAGAAGATCCCTGTCCCTCTTGAACTGGGAGGCCCAGAACTGGATGCAGTATTCCAGATGTGGCCTCACCAGGGCAGAGTAAAGGGGAAGGAGAACCTCTCTTGACCTGCTCAGCACGGTCTTTTTAATGCACTCCAGGGTACTGTTGGCCTTCTTGGCCACAAGGGCACACTGCTGGCTCATGGCCAGGCTGCTGTCCACCAGGACACCCAGGTCCTTTTCCACAGAGCTCCTCTCCAGCAGGTCAGCCCCGAACCTGTACTGATGCATGCAGTTATTCCTCCCCAGGTGAAGGACTCTGCGCTTGCTCTTGTTGAATCTCATCAGGTTCCTTTCCACCCAGCTCCCCAGCATGTCCAGGCCTCATTGAATGGCAGCACAGCCTTCTGGTGTGTCAGGCACTCCTCCCAACTTCATATCATCAACAAACTTCCTGAGGGCGGACTCTATCCCTATACCCAGGTCATGGATTAAGATGTTCTACAAGACCAGACCCAGTACCAACCCCTGGGCAACACCGTTGGTTACAGGCCTCCAACTAGATTCTTCACCACTGATCTCAACCTTCTGAGCTCTGCCAGTAGGCCAGTTCTCAATCCACCTCACTGTCCACTCATCTATCCCATACCTTCTAAGCTTTGCTACAAGGATGTTGTGGGACACAGTATCAAAAGCCTTCCTGAAATCAAGGTAGACAACATCCACTGCTTTCCCCTCATCTACCCAGCTGGTGATAACATTCTAGAAAGCTATTAGATTGGTGAAGCACGATTTCCCCTTAGTGAAACCATGTTGACTACTCCTGATAACATTTTCTTCTTCCAACTGCTTAGAGATGGTATCAATAATGAGCTGTTCTATCACCTTCCCAGGGATAGGAGTGAGTTTGACTGGCCTGTAGTTTCCTGGATCCTCCTTCTTGCCCTTTTTGAAGACTGGAGTGATATTGGTTATCCTCCAGTCTTCAGGCACCTTTCCCATTGTCCAAGACCTTTCAAAGATGATAGAAAGTGATTCAGCAATTAAGTCCACCAGCTCCTTCAGTACTTGTGGGTGCATCCCATCGGGGCCCATGAATTTGTGTATATTGATTTTTTTTTAGGCTACTTATTATGATGTAATTAATTTATTGATTTATTAATTAATTAATCAATTCTTTATTGATCTAGAAACCATTAAATGTCTCAGGAAGAATTTCCTGTGGCTTTAATCAGATTGGATCAAAATCCATATTACATAAGTTAAACTAAAATACACTGAATGATTTAATGATTTCAAAAAGAAGGTAAGCAAAATAAAAGGGAAAAGTTTACTAAAGAGAATACTGTTTCTATCAAAAGAAGGGACAGTTATTAGGAAGATAATAAGTAAAAAATAAGTAAGAAAGGGGCAAAATTTGTAAATGATAAATGGATAAGTTACTGAAATTCAAGAAACAGAACATATGACATAATAACTCTGTTGGTTTCAGAAAGTAAAATGTACAATCCCTCCTCTTGGAGTCATTGGTAGAAGGTGAAAGATTTACTCTTTGGATAACTGTAGAGCTGTTATACCGAGGCTTTTATTCTTATAAGACATTTCAGAGACATGCTAGACTTAGCAAAACCTAGTCACTTTTGGGATGTACCACAATGGGGCTGAACAAGTTGGATTTAGAATGTGTCCCTGTAGCTTAAAGCTCCTTATTGCAACAGAGATATAGACAGCATGTCTGCAGGAACTAGTTCTAGAAGACGTTACATTGGTAGCAGCACAGCACAGAAGCAGCAAAGACAACAGTGGGGAAACAGAAAGTAGCAAGATGAATAAACTCATTATCAGAATATCACTAATATTTTTTTAAATAACTCTGAATATTTTTAAACATCTTATAATGATCAATATGCTTGTGATGAGATCTGAGTGCTACTCCGTGACTAACAGACACAAATTACAGGTGTCTACCAGAATTATCCATGTTGATTAAATATGATATCTATTTCCTATAATGAGAAAATAAAGATGAAAGGGAAACTGGAAATTAACTGAGGATAAATTTGCAAAAAGGAAAATTTGGAATCTGGATAAATGCATTTTATCAATCTTCCTTGCTGTTTTCTTCTCAGAGGATGATTGATTTTTCAGTGAAGAATAGAATTTTACTGGAGAGTTTGCCACTCCTGTTTTCAGGGTTTAGAATATATTTGCTTGTTTTCTTGGCATTTTAATGTTGATATAAGTGTAAGCCTGATGCTTCAGAAATTTCTCTGATAAAAATAGCTTAATAAAGGCATTATGTTCAAAAATCTGGCTGGCTGTCACATATCTGACCTGATTGACTGCCAGGTATAATGCTTCCCTGCTCTCCCTCTTCACCTTCCACAAATGTTTAATAATTTAAACTATTGATTATTTCATTTAGGCTGGTAATGAGTGAGAAACAAGATTTTAAAGTAGCTATGAGGAAAATTCAATTACTTCAAACCAATACTCTATGTAGAAGAAATTAGTGCCGTCTTTAAAGAATTTCAAGAATGATTTAGCAAAAAAATGACCTTAGGCAAAATATTTTGTTTCACACAGAACCACAGAATGTTAGGGATTGGAAGGGACGTTTATGAGTTTTTTTTTTTTTTTTAATTTTCCTTTAAAATTAACTTATATTATAGGCGGGCTATATCCATAAGGCATCCTTTCTAAAAAGATAGTAGAAGACATAAGACCATCAAGGAGAATAAGTTCTTGTTTGCAGATGACTGGTATCTTAACTTCTTTACTTGTAATTTTGTGAGACAAATAGAGGATTCAATGTTCTAAGTTTTCTGATGGATAAGTCCTACTCTGTGTCACCTATAATGCAACCAAAGCTTATTTTAAAACTACAATTTGTATCTGTTGCACATGTTTTTTTAGACAAATTCCATCTTACATATGAGTATATACATTTTAAATTTGTGAAAGTTTTCACAAGAACTCAGCATGAAGTATTTTTCTGGAAGATGATAGTTATGTTACCTGTACTGCATAGTTGGACTGACATAGAAATTAAAACTTGAAATATATTTGTGCTTCCAGTTGCAAAGTTTAATGCTCTTTGTGGTGGCTGACCACCTAAAGGAAAAATAAATAAATAAATAAATAAATAAATAAATAAATAAATAAATATATATATATATATATATATATATAAAAATTTGGTATCTTCAGAGTTTCTTCTATTATTTTTCCGGGTAGCAAAACATTTCAAGTAAGTTATCTGATTATTATTATTGCTTCAACTACATTAGGATAAAAAATTCCACAAAGTAATTTGGTACAGAAAATTGTAGTGTGCTAGAATTTCCTTTCATACAAGAATTAAGAGGAAAAAAAAAAAAAAAAAAAGTTTTCTACAGCTGTACCATGGTAGAATTTAAAGTTTTCACAGAGAGATAAAAATGTAACAGAAGCAACTCACACATCAGTATATGCCCCATCAAAAGAGTAGCATATAGTTAGGATTGTTCAGTTGGTAGCTAGCTATTAGTCTGGCTCAAAAGACAAAATTTTATGAAGCTTCGTTGAAAAATCCAGTCTCTAAGCTTTATTTGCAAAGGTTTCTGTGAAAAATAAAACTAAAAAAAAATTAAAAGGAACAGGAATTAAACTAATTTGGAATCTGGATGTCTGTCAAGGCCTCTTCCAAAACCCTTTTATATCTACTTATATTGTTTTAGGTGTTTTTCAGGTCAATCCTCTGGGATGATACAGTTAGTAATATTGAGATACTTGAAATGTACCATGAAATAGAATGGAAAAGAATATACCTGAAAACTGAGAAAACTCTGTCAACAACAACCTGTACATTATTTTCTGCACTTCATAATTTTTATTTGCTTTCAGTTTAGACAAGATTCCTGAAAACAGTATTTTGAAGGCTTTTATACTCATCCAGGGACTGTAGAATGATCTCAGAGTGGAATCTTATTTTCAAATAGGTGGAAGAGCAGAACTGAAGTCATTGGAAAGAAAGGAGCATAAAGGGCAAATTCTGCTTCTCTGTGCATGCAAATTAATCCACTGAAGTCTGTATCCAAAGGGGAAACTTGGTCCTAAGCACTGTAAATTTGATTATCTGGAGTCTATTTCTTTAGAGAAGATCTAATAACCACTCTTTTTCTGCAGACAGGAATTTGTAGGTCTATGAATCTTCTTAGAAGTTCCCATATTCAAACTGATGTATCTATTTTCACAAAGTAGGTCACCATTTATGGAGAGAGTCACTAAGCAGTTTGCTGTTTCAGTGCAGTAAAGTCTTTAAAAATGAATAAACCACAGAAACATGTGCAATCTTTAGCCACCAGAGCTACCTTAATGTCCCCAGAAACCCTCTACAATAACTTCTATTGAACATAGTGATATGTCAGATTAATTGCTGGATTCTCCCCTGCTGAACTCAGCCAACAAGCCACTCATGACTCAAGCAGATGTTTCTGCACTTTGGGCAAACTGCAGCATGTTTGTATTCCCCTTGCTTCCCCACCTCCATCAGCTGTGACAAAGGCTTTTACCAGAGACATCACAGGAATTTCACTCAAGAGAAACAACATGCTGGCCCACCAGCAGTGCTGCAGAGTAGTACAAATTTCCACCATCCAGCACATAGGGGAATCCAGGGCATAGAACACTAAAACAATTACAGGTTAGCTTCATCAGTATAATCATACTGATAGTTACTGTATTTGCAGGGCAAAGGTGAGATAGCATGTTCTTTGAAAAGTTCTAGAGAAATATGTATTTGTCTGAGCTTATTTTGCTAAAGATTTTCATAGGGCTAGAGAAGGTGAAAGGTAACTGTCTGAAGCAAATTGATTTTCTGTGTCCTGAATGGAGGTAAAGCAGAGACAGAGCAGACAGTGTCAGATATTAGCAAAGCAGCAAAACAAAACATTATGAGGGCCAAATTAGTTCTCCCTCTGGATTCTCTTGTGGTACACTTCAGGTACCCTTAGGAAGCCTCCTATGGGAGGGAGGTCAGACAGCTTTCCAGCACATGCTGCTGCACATAGTACCATACTCCCAGCTGGAGACTCAGCCTTGCTAGGAACAGCAATCGGTGCCTGCAGCTGGATCCGTGTGCACAACTTCTGCTGTCCTTTTGAACTCCTCCTCTGAGTATTAGTACTTTCCTTACTCCCACACACATCACACACATACTTTTGTGGTGTCCTTTTATCCTTCAGTTCCTGCTTTTCTTAGAGAGACGGAGAAAATATGACTGATAGTCTGCTTTTGCTACATTTCAGTTGCTATTTCAAAATACTTAATCATCCGAATAAAATTGGATTAACAAGAACTGTGGAGTTGTGTGCAATTATGCATAGGCTGAGTAGAACTGCACGAGAATGGTACATTTATTCCTGAATGTGTCACTTCTGAATTGACATTCCATTTCCATTTGCACATAATTGTCCTCAGTTCACCATTTTTACAGGAAGACATGGAACAGTTTTGGGTTTTTTTAAATAGTATTTTGTCCATCTACAGGATTTGAGGGGTTTTGTACAGTTTTAATTTATTTCCTTTTTCCTGAATATGTGATGCTGATCCATTCTTCTGAACTCCTTTTAACTTTTTTCTAATAGTGGGACTCTTTTTTAGCCCTACTCCAGCTTTATTCTGATTGCTTCTCCACTTTCAGAACCCATTTTAGAAACCATAAAGCTTTCTAAATTACTTGGTATATTCTTCCTTTCTCTACAACACAAGAGTCAAGGCTCTAGCTTTTCAGCTGGGTGTCTTTAGCATCAATGCTGCCCATGGATCAATATCTTATGGCCATTGTGATCACTGAAGTAACACACACTTAGTTCCCGTCCATCTTGTCTAGAACAACATAGGCATGATACGAGGATGCACAGATCACCTCCACTTTTCTGCATGGAGGACAGATGACTGAGTGCTTTGGGGAAAGATGTAAATTAACTCCACCTCTGAATCTTGCAGTGTAATCTGAAGCTCTGAGAAGGGCATCTGTTTATTTTTACTATAACCATGATCAAGAAAGGCTTAAGTGTCTTGAAAAATACTGGATTCTTTTGAAATTTCAACTTTTAAATTTTAACAAGCCTCTTTTGTTAAAAATTGTGATATCATTCAAAGTTGCAATTTTAAAATAAATGAAAAATAAAGGCAGAAACATTATTTGTCAACCTATCAGTTCCAGAGTCTAGAGAAAGTGGTTTATTAAAGAAGCTGTCATGGTGACTTAAAATTTATTTATATTTAAACAACCGATAGTTAAACTTCAGAAAAAAGGCTGGACTATTCAAGATTAAACCTTCTCAGAAACTGAAAACAAGTATAATCAGGCTAAGACAAGCATCTAGCACAGACAATAACAATATAAATGTGGAACTATGTCAGTTATAACCTACTGAAAATAAGATCTTATATTGGGAGAGTCATACAACTTTAATCATATAAAATTGAACCATTCCTTTTAAAGGAGGAGTATTCAGTTATTTCTGTAAGCATTAAAAGCAAAAGCTTTGGATACAATAAAAGATTACAGGAGAAAAAAAAACCCTACTATTTCTTCAGTACAGATTACTCAATTGAAACATTCTTTTGTACATTCTTCAAGAGCTGTACTATGGCCACTGACAATGATACAACCCTCATAGCCAGGGTATTCTAATTTACCTTCTGTCTTTCATACAATTTTTTCAAGTCAAACGTTTCATTTGTTTAAAGAAGATACATATATACCTGAAAAACTCCCCAATATATTTATAGTAATTATTGCTCCTATGTAAATATTTCTTGTTGGAACCTACATTATTATCAGTGTCTTCTTTTTACTGTCAGTTTTAAAAAATGAAATTGAAAACTTCGTATTTCAAAGTAATTCCCTGTGTCTAGGAAAAATAGCTGCTGTACATCCCTTGGGGAATGGATGCAATTTGTCTCTTATTTCACCTTTGCAACCTCTGATATATATCTATAAGACTAAAAATATGTTATGTATCCAGAACTTTGTATGTAAGGATCATTGGTAATTAATTTCTCGAATCTACAGGGAAAATATCACAGTTACTTTGCATTTGTAGGCATTTAAATTTCTTTATAGAACATTATCTAAGGGATTTTAAGAAGTACCATTTTGTTCTTCTTGTTAAGGTTAAATTTTTCCAACATGTTAGCAGCAACAAGCCTGTTCACACACCATAGTTCTCACTAGGGGATTTCAGTCACAGACAGTGCCTTCTTGCTTTCTCATTACACTCCATGGTACTGCCCTGACTGAATCACTGTCACCCACTAGATATAGCCAAAATGTCAGCAACTGTGATGAAGAGAAGGAAAACGAAATAACTTGCCCTGCAAAGCCTTATGCTGTGATTTTTTATAAAGCCAATACTGTCAGTCAATGCCCATCAGTGTGCAAAGCACAGGGTTTATTATTGATTTAATTAACTGGAGTTGAGATAAAGTTCAGTTACGTAGTGTAATAATTTGCAGGATGTTCACAGGATTTTACAGAATGTGTTGTGAGAAAGGGAAAACACAGAACTCAACGGAGGGGACACAGCCCTGGAATCAATAACTGACAGACTAACAGACAAGATCCCATATGTATTAAATATCTGGGCAAAATGTTCTACTACTTATATCTGAGTTGCAATAGTTGTAAAACATGTCCAGGGGACTAAGTTTTACTTTCTTTTTCCACTACCAGGTGCCGACATGGATCAAGAAATTAATCAGATCAGCATTGCTGTGTGGTTCTTGGAGAAATAATACTTTTTAATATAATTACCTTTAGAAGAATATGATACTCATATCTTCTTTTTAGAAGACCACTATGCAATATCACCAGTTACACAAACACCCATCTATTAGGCTTTTTAGGTGACTTATTTTATGAATTTGATTTTATTATTTGTTCCTTTACTTTTGATCCACTCTAGGAAAATGAATACCTGTGACAAGAATAAAAATAAATTTATTTTTAACTACAAGCAATTAACAAGTTCTCTTTCTTGTCTTCAACATGTACTAATGTTTTTATTTTTATATATGTGGTTATGTGTCTGCACTGTATACATATTAGTAAAACAATAAGAGTGCTATATAAAATTAATTTCTTTTAACTAGTATTTTGTCTCAAATATCTCTTCTTGGTTTGCAGATTTATTGAAATAAGTGGCTCTTAAATATTGAAATATATGGCTCTTTTAGATTGATATATACTAATCAGAAATATTTATGTGAGTTTTATTCTCTAATTAAAAAAAAAAAAAAATCTTGGTGAATTAGTCTTAGATATCAGTGTTTCACAGTTCTGCTTAATGGGGAAAAAGCTCATGACTTTTCCTGTTAGGAGACTGGTTATTTTCCTTTAGACCTTTCTTTGCCCACCTTATTGCTAGCAGCACCTCAGGTCTGCCACTGTCCAACAACAATACAAACCTGATCTCATCTCCATATCTGATAACAACTATTTCCATCCTCAGTGAAGGGCCTTAGCAGTTTTTATTTTCCATTTATAATTGTTGTGCATTTAGTAGATCATATAATGGTCAAAAGAAAGTCTTATATAGATGTAGACATAGGCATAGACATGCATATAGCTAGAGATAAAATGGTATACATACACATATATGCATTTCTATATATATTTGTATGTCTATCTGCGTATTCACATGTATATTTATATGTATATACAGAGTGAAAGTTTAGATCTATTGTATAAAAACACTACAATATACCAGACAATGTAAAAATTAGTTAAGAAACATTTTTTTTAATAATTCAACTAGAGTAAAACATTTTGTAAGTATAAAAATACTATTGACATACAAGATCATAATGTTTCTCTTTTTCCTCAAAAATTTTAGGAGTTATTTGTCTTAAGGTAGTAACCTGAAGAAACTCTTAATGTTTTATTTTGTAATCTTGAAAAAGAACTGTGTATTTTGTTTGTCAAGAGGCAGCTGAATATGTAATCATTCAGATATTAACATAATTTTATTAATGTATAATAAAATCCACACAACTGTTGTGCATAGTTTCAATCTGTATTGACTCAATGTGTTTCTATAAAGCACAAATGACATGATGAACTCTTCATAAACTATGTTTAAGTGTCAGAAACTTCAGTAAAATGTTCCAAATCCAGGTGACTTTGTTATCTGGAAAATATACATAGAATAACATAGGAAACAAACTGTTCTGGTAGGGACAAGAGCAAGATACTATGATGAGTAAGAAAAAACAATGAGGTGTGGTGGTTTTAGCCACAGATAGCACCTAAGATCATGCGGTTGTTCACCCACTCCCCCTCCGGTGAGATGCAGGAGAGAAAATATAACAAAAGGGCTTATGGGTCAAAATGAGGACAGCTGATGGAGGTGGGGAAGCAAGGGGAATACAAACATGCTGCAGTTTGCCCAAAGTGCAGAAACATCTGCTTGAGTCATGAGTGGCTTGTTGGCTGAGTTCAGCAGGGGAGAATCCGGCAATTAATCTGACATATCATGTCTTCTTTGTTATTGTTGATGTTCCTGATCATTAGTCTAACGGGTTCTCCATAAATATGGATTCACAGAGGTGTTTCCCCATCGCTGATTGGCTCAGCCTGGGCTAAAGTTGGGTCTGCCTTGGAGCCAGGGAAGCTTCTGGAAGCTCCTCACAGGGTCAATTGCTGTAGCCCCTTCCCTCGTTATCAAAACCTGCCCTGCCCCCCCAGCAAAACCCAACACATGGGGACAGGTAGTTTGCTTTTGGGGAGGTAACAGAGAATCCCTTTCTGATAAAAGATAGATTGTACATAAATGTAGTTTCTTTCCTATGCAGTTTGGCAAATTTTTTTGCATTCCTTGTAGTGGAAAGCTCTTAAATATTACAAAAGGATGAAACCAAGAAAATTTTCCAGATAAAGCACTCAAGTAAAACTCCTTATCAAAGAGTGAAGGCTGAATAAAGGTAACAATTTTCGGAAGAAAGTCTTAAAAAGTCACAGAGGAGGAAATGAGATTTTTACAAATGAGTGAAGTAACGAAATTGAGATCACCTTCAAAAACAGTAAGAAGTAAACATTGCATGGCTTAACTCTGAAGTGGTCCAGATGCACCCTTTAGCTCAGGATGCCCCTAAGTTGGTGGTTATTGAAAAGTATAAGAGTAAGAGGAACACAAGCTCTTTCTCTTAACATTCTTTCTTCAAGCATTTGCAACCAGTCAATGCTGGAGACAGGATACTGCATTAAAAGAACACTTATTCTTGACACAACACATCCTTCCTTTTTCAGACCTACATTTTAAAATATAATGTCTTTGAATGAAAGAATTTTCCTGAATAAATATGGACCAGAAAAAGACTGTTCCCTGATACTGTTTGGAAAGCCTTACTAATTAGCAAAAATATTTCAGAAAACAAGGCTAATCAAGATTTTACTTTCATCATTTGTCTGTGGAGTATTGCAACAGCAGCCTAAAAACTTTCTCTTTCACACACATCTAGTAATTTTGTCAGTGCTTAATTTTATACTTTACCTCTAAACTACTCTGTGCTCTTACTCTCTGTAGTTCATGGTTAAGGATATGTTTGGCTTCATAAAAAAATAGCTGTATAAATTTTTCATGATTCACTGTGTGTTTGAGACCACTTATGCAAAGTGACCAATCTAAAAGAAGTTGGAATTGCTTTAGTTAGCAATATTCCTAAGCTTTTTACGGGCACTGGCTCTATTTGTTGTTGCTGTTATTTTCAGTGGCAGCGAAGAGATATTAGTAAATGTCCAATTTATTGGTCTAACTTGCACTCTTTATAAACTTTCAGCACTTTTAGAAAAGCAATACTCAGAGCCTAATAGATGCTCATAATTTATTCATTAGCAAATTTATTTTTCTTTTTGGTCAGGTTTTCATCTTTGTTCTACATCTGTTATCAAATAAAACCTGACACTCACATGAACCACTCATTTTGTTGAAAGTCATGATTTTTCACATACTTAATAAAAACACAGTAAAATAAAGTAAAAGTATAAAAATATTAATAAAAATACAAACAATGAACCCTCTCCCTTCTTTCATTTTTACAGAGTCCTGACTGTATTTTTGCTGATGCCTTTTATAGCACTTTTTGATGTGACACTGACACATGACTTTTTTTCATTCTGTTCTTTTGTTTGCTTCCCCTTGTCACACATTTATGAATAAAATAAACTTGTGGTTTATCAGTATGTATTTGTATTGGGTCTGGCTGAGATGGAGTTGATTTTCCCCATAGCGGCCCTCATAGTGCTGTGTTTTGTATTAGTAGCTAGAAAGCTGTTGATAACACACCAGTGTTTTGGTTACTGGTGAGCAGTGCTCACAAAGCACCAAGGCTGCCTCTCCAGCATTTCCCTCCCACCCAGTAGGCTGGGGGTGGGGAAGGTCTTGGGAGGGGACATAGCCAGGACAGTGGACCCAAAATGACCAAAGGGATATTCCATAGCATAAGATGTCTCCTTAGAAACAAAAGCAAGGGGAATGGAGGGGGAAGGGAGGGCATTTGTTATTTATGTTTGTCCTTCAGGGTAACTGCTATACGTACAAAGAGCTGCTTCCTGAGAAGTGGACAAACATCGCCTGCTGATGGGAAGGAGAGGATGAATATTTTGTGCTTTTGCTTCTGCGTGTGCAGCTTTGTTTTGATTGTATTAAACTGTCTTTTGTCTCCACCCATGAGTTTGGGGGTTTTGTTCCTTCTTATTTTCTCCCTTCCCCATCCTGCTGAGGAAGGGGGTGATAGAGTGGGCACCTGGCATTCAGGCAAGGTCAACCTACCACAATATTGAAAATAGAACAGAAAGAATAATTAGTAAAACAAGCAGTGAAATTGTTAAATGGTCAAAAATATACTGATAAGGGTTCTGAGATAATTGCCACAATACGGAAGAACTAGAGAGAGGTTAGGTGGATAACAAATAGCTGGGGAATAAAATATGCATCATTATTACTGCATCCAGAGATAGAAAGGGAGAGATAAAATTGATTAAAGATAAAAAGAGAATGGAACACTGCATAAGTAGGAAATGGTCAAAGCATTAGAAAAATAGAATGCACGCAGGAGAGGTGTAAATATTTAAAGGATGCGAAGAAGGTGTAAATACACAGGGGTGCAATGTTATCAAATAATTGAATTAAAATATAGTAAATGAAGAGGCAAGAAAACTGGTATGCATAGAAGCAGAATTGAAAAAAAACAGAAGATAATAAAATGGAAAACATCCAGTTCTGAATAGAAAAAGAAAAAAAAAAGGAATTATAATATAGTAAAAAACAAATGCAAGGAAAAAAAGACAGCATGATATAAATAAGGCAGACAATATAGAGATTACAAGGAATAGACTAGCAGTAGCATAGTAGTAGTCCTTGAGATCTGTAGAAAAGGACCTGAAAGTCCTGGTGGACAGCAGGCTGGCCATGAGCCAGCAGTGTGACCTTGTGGCCAGGAAGGCCAACAGTATCCTGGAGTGCATTAAAAAGAGCATGGCCAGCAGGTTGAGGGTGGTTCTCCTCCCCCTCTACTCTGCCCTGGTGAGGCCACGTCTGGAATACTGTGTCCTGTTCTGGGCCTTCAGTTCAAGAGGGACAGGTATCTTCTGGAGAGAGTCCAGAGGAGGGCCACAAAGATGATTAGGGGCTTGGAGTATCTGCCTTATGAGAAGAGGCTGAGAGAGCTGGGAATCTTCAGCCTGGAGAAGACTGAGAGGGGATCTTATCAATGTCTATAAATACCTGAAATGTAGGGACCAAATGGACGGGGCCAGGATTTTTTGGTGGTGTCCAGGAAAAACTTCTTTACTGTAAGGGTGCTGGCGAACTATAATAAGCTGCCCAGAGAGGCTGAACATCTGGAGATGTTTAAAACCCACTTGGATACTTTCCTACGCAACCTGTTGTAGGGAACCTGCTTTGGCAGGGGGGTTGGACTAGATGATCTCCTGAGGTCCCTTCCAACTCCTATGACTCTGTGATTTTGTGATTTTATGCTGACTTCTTATTAGGTTGTGTGAACCTTTTCTGTTACTTCACTGTCTTAATTTTTGTTGTCATGTTTGCTCTTTTAACATCTTAAAATACGGTATTGTATGATTACCTTCATTATTATTCATTTTAGATCAAATTTCATCTTATGTTATTTCTGTGTTAATCCCAAGCAGATCAATAATCATATTACAGAAAGTTTTTACTTACCCTTAGTATCTGGCTTTTCCATCCAAGTGAAATGTAGACTCTTAGAAAAAATGTTTGCATCGTACATCTGTGACACTTGTACCAATATTCATCAAATAATTTATAATAGTTTCTGATCTGCTATTTAGCCATTTCTGAATATATAATTAATCAAATTATATTTCCAGTGGACTAAGAGTTATTCTATAAGCAGTGTAGATACTACAGTTTAATGTCTCTTTAATAACACACATCATATAATAGTATGTATTGCACAGTAATATATTACCTTCAGATATAATATAATTACACTGTGTAATAGTATAATAATGGCTTTTATGCTCTGCTCATTTCTGATCCCTCCTTCTGAACAAGAATGCAGTAGAACTTGAAAAGGGTATGAAGAATGACCAGATGTATGGAATGGCTTCCTTAAACTGAACTTCAAAGTTTTGACTCTTCATTCTGGAAAATAAGCAACTAAAGACACTATGATGGACATCTACAAAATCATTAACATCATGGAAAGTTGGGAAGGAATCAGCTGTCTACTGTTTATTTCTGTAGTACCACCAGTGACTATCAATTGACTATCAATTGAACTCAGCATTTGCATTTCCAGAGGTTGTTTTTTTTGGGTTTTTTTGGTTTTTTTTTTTTTGTTTTTGTTTTTTTTTTTTTTTTAGAAGACATGTTTCTTTTAATAGTTTTAGGGTAAGCAGTAGAGGCTAAGGAAAGTTGTGGATGTTAAAGCTATAGTGGATACAAGCGCAGACTGGACAAGTCCATAAAAGATAAAACCTCTGAAGGTTACTGATTGCACATAAGCCACTTCTTTCTCATGCAACCTCTCAGTATAAATTGTTGAAAATTAAGGGAATACTCAATGGAACTATCATGTATTTGATTACTTCTTCTCATTTTCCATAGTCATCTACTTTGAGCTGGTTCTGGGGAAAAAAAAACCTAAAAAAACTCCAAACATATATTGGTTTGGCAGAACTTTTTAAAATTCTCAGTGTAATGTCTTTTATATTCTTGTTGCTTCAGGGCTTTGAGTAGATTAGTGATTTGCATCCACTAAATCACACTCCCAGTATCACTCCAGTAATAACTCAGTGTTCCCTCATGCAGTTCCCTTATACAGTTTACAACACAATCTGATCACTCCAACTTCTCCAGGCTAATCTGTACTGCATCCCATATTTTCTTTCCCTCTGCCATTGTTTTGACTCCTAGCAGTATATGCTGTAGCAGCATCAATATTTTATATGCCATATACGCCTCAGTAGTACAATATCTCAGTTTGCCAAGGGACTAATTTCTTGACACAGAAAGTACTTTGTATGTCTGTCATTAAATAAATAAATTAATAATGTTTCTTATTTTTTACACAAATATTTTTCCCTTTAAATCAAGCTATTAGAGGACCAATTCTCTAACACATCCTAGGAATTTTTTTGTTTTTGTTTTTTCTTTTACAGAAAACAGTGTGTTAAGAAACACACTGCTTACTCACATGTGTATACACAAATATAGAAAGCATTTTACAATGAGTTCACATTAATTTTCCTACCACCATGACTCTGATTAAAGTTATTTGTTCAAATATTAAATCAGAAAAATACAACCTTATTTTGGAAAAGAACCAGACTAGAAAAATATAAAGATATATTTAGGAAGATGTGATTGTGGATTGGAAAGCTGATACACAATATTAATTCAATTTTAAATGTAGTCATTACTGCTGATAGGTGAACATTCTATGTGTACATGTTTATCTAATATACAGGTATAACATTTCTTCACAAAACTCCACTTGAAGTCCATAAAGTCTTTCTGCTTATTTTGCTAGAAGACACATCAAACTGGTTAGAAATATTTTCTGAGATAAAGATTAAATAAGGGACACACTGATGATGTTTTTTAGAGCAGTTTGAAAATATATATTCAGAATACAGGTTGCTAAAAGAAAAAGAAAGCCCAATTTTCAGACATTCTCACAACTTTCACATAGTCATACAGGGTGGAATCATCTTCACCTAGCTTTGCTTTTCTGCAGTGTAAATATTTACATCTGAGCTAGTCACACTACACACCGTGTTCAACTTAGAGAAATATAAATTTCTGGGGCAAAATTCTGAAGTATTCTAAAACAATCCAGATGAATTGTGCACTTAGAGGTATCCTGCCCTCTCTGTGCATGGAAAGAGTCTGTTTCAATTAGCTCAGTTGTAAGTATCTCCTCTACAGACATTTAAGTTAGGTAATATTAATCCAACTCCTATGAAATGGGACTGGATGCACAAGATCCCTGTGAGCTCACTAACTCAATGAGAATAAGAGAGATTGGTCAATTCTGATTTAATTTGGGTATCTGATCTTCACTTTGATGCTGTAAGAGAAATTTGTAGGATTCCAAGCAGTTTGGGAAAATCAGTATTTCCAGCAAATAAATGGGATTTTTCAGCAGTCCTGTTTTCATTATTTCTCTTGTCCTATGTAAATAATTTACAGTAATATATATGAGAACAGCAGGTCTGAGTGGGCTGGTGTGAGATTCAGGTCTAAAATGAGGGCTGTCTTTTCTAATGAGGGGCAGTTGAAAGCTACCGTATGCTCCTAACTTTCAAATTAGTGGAGCCATCTGTTAAACAAATTGCTATTTTCATTTTTTTTTTTTCATTTTACTGCTTTTCTTTTATAACTAAATTTAATTATTGAGCAATGATCTTACTTCTAAGTTCTTTACCTAGAGTTTTCAAAGCTTTTAAAATGAGATTCATCAAGTTTTGACAAAGATACAGAACTTGAAAAAGTAAAGATCATAAACTGCTCTCCCTAAGAGTTTGGTTCATTAGCTATTAACTATGGTGTTTAACATCACAGAAACCGTGAAAACCTGCAGATTCCAGCTTAGCTAGAAACCATATTATTCATATATTTATATTTGAAGTCTATTACAAGCCCAAAACACATTTGTTTTCATAGCAAAAAGTGACAGGTCTCAGAGAAGGGTAAAGAGTATACATAGAGGAAATTAGTATTTCCAAAACTCACATCTCTGTCCATCTTGAAATTTAATTCTTTCTACACAAAATAAGTCTGTGTTAATATTAAAAAAACCACAACAAAAAACAACAACAAAAAAAGGCAAAAACCCTACAGCCAATACCAGTACACTTACAGTAAATAGCAATCATTTTATAAATTCTATTGAATCTTTGTAGAATTTGGTGCATTTTACTTTGGTAACAATTTCATGGTTTGGGTCATTTTAGTAACGTGTAACTGTTTAGAAACTTTAACATTGTGTGTCAGTGAAGTTACAGGTTGCTTTGGACATATTAACAACTTCATATTTTCCATATGTGCACATATTTGTTACATGCAAGTTGGTTATAAAAAATCTGGTTACACCTATTTCATGCAGCTTTGCCTATGCTCTTTTAATTTTATTTTTTATTTTTATTTCTATTTTTATTTTCTTTTTTTTTTAATTTCTCAATTTATTTATTTATATATTTTTTTAAATCTTTCTCCACTCATTTAATGGATCTTAGGGCTACAGTTGCATGTTATGCCTGGACTGTTACAATTCTTCATTTCACCTCACCTTGTTCATCTTCTGCCATTCTCTTTGTCTGGTTCTGCCCTAGCTGGGCTGTCTTTCTGTCAAATAAGTTAGTTCCTCACACCTCTTGCTGATCATATTCAGCTCAGTAATGTAACAGAAAAATATTTCCTTTTTCCTTTTTTTTTTTTTTCCACCATTGACTGGGTAGTTCTTCCAGTGTTTTAATTGGTAGACTCAGTTCAATAAAAGTACAAATGAAAATCAGAGCTGGCTTGAGAGAGATACTGAGAATTCACAGCCAGGTGCAGCGGAGGAAAAGAGAAAGTGGAGAAGAATCTCTCTCGCTTTCACAGGGAGGCTCAAAAAGTAGCTTACTATTTCATCCTTCAGCTGTCCACAACACAACAACTTTCCTCCACCTCAAATTCAGTTTAAATGGAAAGTCTTCAGTTGTTTTTGCTTAAGAGAATTCAACAACAAATTTGTAGCACTAATAGGCTAAAAATGTGAAAGGTTGTCTATACATCACTGACTGCTAATTGTGAGGTAGACATGTTGAGCTGCAGATTTACAGATCCCATGCAAATTTTCAGTTGCTGAATTTTTCTTTATGCCATTGCTAGTTGATGTATGAGTCTACAGTAAACTAGATTCCTAGTTCGGCCTCACCTCTGTGCCTGTGAAGATCATGAAGCAGATCTTCCTGGAAGATATGTCAAGGCATACAGATGACAGAGGGGTGATTAGAGGCAGCCAACACAGCTTCACTACAGGCAAATCACGCCTGACTACTCTGGTGGCCTTCTGTGATGGAGCTGCTACATCAGTGGACAAGGGAAGAGCTACTGATGTCATCTGCCTTGACTTCTGTAAGGCCTTTGACAAGGTCTCACACAACATTATTGTCACTAAATTGGAGAGATACGGGTTTGATGAATGGACTATTCAATGGAAAAGGAATTGGCTGAATGGCTGCATCCAAAGAGTTGCAGTCAACAGCTCCATGCTCAAATGGAGATCAATAACATTGGTGTCCCTCAGGGTTCTGTACTAGAACAGGTATTATTCTATGCAATGTTAATGACATGGGCAGTGCAGATGTCAGCAAGATGAGCAGTGCAGTTTATAGGTTTGAAGAAAGGAATGCCATCCAGAGTGACCTTGACAGGCTTAAGTGAGCCTATACGAACCTCACAAAGTTCTACAAGGTGCAAGGTCCTGTATCTGGGTCAGGGCAACACCTGTACTGACTGGGGGATGAATGGATTAAGATAAGCCCTCTGGAGAAGGACTTGAGTATACTGATGGACCAAAAATTAGATATGAGCAGGCAATGTGTGTTTGCAATCCAGAAAGCAAATTGTATCCTAGGCTGAATGAAAAGAAGTGTGGCCAACAGGCAAGAGAGGTGATTCTCCCCCTCTACTCCACTCATATGAGTCCCCCCATCTGGAGTTCTACACCCAGCTCTGGGGTCACCAGCATAAGAAAGACATGGACCTGATGGAGCAGGTCTAGAGGGCCACAAAAATGACCAGAGGAGTGGAATATCTCCCCAACGAAGAAAGGTTGAGACAATTGGGGTTCAGCGTAGAGAAGATAAGACCCCAGAGGACATCTTGTTATGGCTTTTCAATACTTAAAGGGAGCTTACTTAAGTGTTTATCAGACCCTGTAATTATAGGACGAGAGGTAACCATTTTAAACTTAAAGATAGTAAATTCAAATTGGATATAAAGAAGAAATTCTTTATTATGAAGGTGGCGAGACACTGAATCAGATTGATCAGAGTAGTTGTGAATTCTCAGTCATTAGAAGTGTCCAAGGTCAGGTTGGATGAGGCTCTTAAAATTAAGAAATTTCTAAAAAAACTTTCAGCCTACATTCTTTAATATTGCAATTAGAAGTTGAAATATATTACTTGAAAAGTAATAAACATGGTGAAAAACCAAGAATTTCCCCGTACTACTCTGCTGTCACTTAAATTTAAGGTTAAGATCATTTTTTAATTGCTTCAAATAAAGAAGAAGAAGAAAAAAAAAAATTAGTTTCTTTGTTGAAGATTCCGGGAGTTTGCAGAGTTTTATCTGGCTAGTTGCCATGCAGGTTAATTATTATTGAGATGAGCCCTAAGGATTATGAAATTTCAAAGCACAGAAAAAGTGCCATTCTATGTTATATAAGGAATAAGTTCCCAAATCACTCAGATGTTCTTATTAGAAACAACATAATCTGGGACAACTGCAGTCTTCTTTTTTTCTTTTTTTTCTTTTTTTTTTTTTTTTTTTTTTTTTTTTTTTTTTTGTCTGTTTTGGGTTTTTTTTTGTCTTTTTTTTCTTCTATTGAGGTTTCAGGTGAAATGCCCATATTACACTTGTAATCTTTATCCCTTTCTCTTGGGGAAAGGGTGGACTTAATGTAGTGCCTTTTCTCTTGGTTATACAGCCTTTCTTTTTTGCTTTAACTAAATTCTCTCTTTGATTTGTAGCTATATTTAACTTCAGCATTTTCTGAGCCATCAGCAAAAATATACAAAATATCAACAAGAAGAAATGGTAATATGAACAGTGAAGACACTTTGATTATTTTCTGCACTAGGTCACATAATTTAAAAAGAGGTGTTAAAAATGAGGTTATAATTCTTGTTAAAATACAAACATTGGAAACACAAAAAAGTATCCTTCTCTTTGATCTGTATTAGGAAAAGGAGAATAAAGGTTTATCAGCTTTAATGGATTTTATTTTTACTGTGGAGAATTTAACACAGCTGTAGATTTGTTTCACTCAAATACCACATCTTCCAATGCCCAGAATCAACCATGGAGGATGTTACACGCTTAAATTTAACAGGCAAAAATGCAGAAAAGATTTAAGGTTCCTCAGTCTCTCCCCAAGGAAGTTGTTGTGTTATCTTTCTGATTCCTGCAGAAAAAACTATTTTTAGACACATTTTTCAGATCTTAACAGTATCTTTAAATTCTAGGCTTTTTAAACAATTTGTATGAAACTAAAATTTAATTACAAAATACCCAAACCAAATCTAACTCACTATTTTGCTTTTTTGAGACCATTGTTTATTCCATAGAACTACTAATAACTACAGGAACTATATTCCTTTGATTTTTCGATCATTTTACCAGTCACTTAAAACACTCACATAATCACTTTAAAGACTACTGACATGTAATTTAGGAGTGTGATTCAGTTTGTCTCTTCAAGATTTTAGACAGGTTTAGATTCTGTGATGGTATTGACTGGGGAGATGATAAAGTTTGACCACACACACAGCAGTTTAGTACTATTTGAAATATAATATATTGGCTAATCTCCATCTTCCACTGCACAACTGCATGGGTAGTCCATAGGTCTTGTGTAAGGCAAACCTATCCCATGAGTTTTTCTTTGATTGCCTAAGGCCTCTCAAATGGCAGTAGATAGCATGTGGACAAATGAAATAAGTTCAAGACCTCAGAGGATAGTAATAGAAAGTTAGGCATCTACTGCATTGCAGATACCTTCATTTAGACTCCTAATTTAAATGCTTTGCTTCACTCATAAATTTGGGTACCTTAATTTCCATCTAAATCCCACTCAGGTCTTGATTAATGTGCTGAAACATGGGCATCTGGTACTATCAGGAGGAACTCAAGGATATCTGATGCACACCCTTAAGGCTGGTAGAAATGTCACAGAGGACTTATAGGAGACTTTTTTAATCAGTAACTTTGTCCAGAAGAGATAAACTGAAGCAATTCAAATATCATTAATAGTAAATTATTTTCTGGCATAACCAGAAATGTTTAGTTTGGTTTGTGTAAAAAAGTCAGCAGCTTAGACTGGTGTACTTCATTGTAGAAGACTTGCACCATCCAGAAATAACAGCTATAGACTTCACATGCCAGGAAGAAAAGGGAGAGGCCCATAAATATGCAATTGGATTAAGCCCAGGGTGTTCACAATGGTTCTGTTTAACTCTAAGCTTGTCATCCTAAATTCCATTTATAGCTAATGGAAAAAAAGTGACACTCTTAGGGTGTAACTGATTTGAACCAATTTAGATGTACTCATTAAAGGTCATACTCAAGGGACCTCTTTGAGTCAATGAGGGGCTGAAAACTGCATTAAAATAACTGTGAAAGCATTTTAAAGGAATTATTGCAAATACTTGCAGCTGACTCCTCACATTGAAGGTGATAAGCACATTAGTTAGCTTTTGTTGGGTAAAGTTAGTAGACAGACATGAGTTATGGGTAGGTCTAGAAGAAGCAGCTGCTGAGTTTGTGTGCACAGCGAGGGCTGACTGCTACTGTTTAAGAAAAAAAATTGAATAGGTGGCCCTGGAGGACTCCTTTTGTCTGAGGTTAGGTGGAGTAGACTCACTAAAAAGAGAGCTGGCAGCGATCCTTTTTTTTCTGCCTGTGACATGAAGTCTTTGCCACAAACAGTAAGACAGAAAAAATATTGAAGTTGAAAGATTCAGGGCAACAGAGATTAGAGTAAGAAATATTTCCATTACGAAGGAAGTAGCTACAACTGTGAGGTTAAATATGACTGATGTAACAGAAGCTAAAGATTTGGGAAAAGAATAACAGTTGGAAGAGGTGAGGATTAGAGACCAAGGAAGCCAGATATGTTTGGCAACTGATACTGAAAATCTATTCAAGCAACACTTTGTTTCGTAGATTTGAATATGCATCATATCTAATTCTTCAGATTGTCTGCATTGGCTATTTCTTAATCTGAATTAGAAAAGGATAGCAGCCAGGTAAAACTGTTAAAAGCTTTTAAAAACCTGACAGCTGGTAAAGGAAGTCAGCCACAGGTTGTAAGCCAACTCGAGACCAAGTTCTGAATCTGCAGGCATTAAGGACACAGTAAGTGCTAATAGTTTTCAAGAACTCATACTTAACCTTTGCATAACTTCTCAAGGCTAAGCAGATGTGTCTTGGTAGAAGACTTAAAGCACTGCTTCTCTCCATTGAAAGACCTTTGAGAAAACTAGTGAATTAAATCACTTGGCCTGTGGGCTCTTGATTGTACCTATTGTTATAGGGCAAAAGCTCTAGAAAGGTTTATGTGTATATATAGAGAGATGGATAGGTACAGTATTAAAACAGTAGCTTTCAGTTAACTCCTAGTTAAATCTGGAAGGAGTGTTACATCTACCAGGTTGCTCTCTGGTGGCATATACAAATCACAGCCTCAAGGTAGCAAACTAAAAGAGTGGGTCAAATCTGTAAGTATGAAAAGCAGAATATAAATGTCTCTCTTACAAAACTCCATTGTTGTATTTCATTGAACTGTAATAATGTATAAATATGAAGTAAGATTGTAGACTCTTATGTATCGTTAACCTATCTTGTATGATGCACCTCTAGAGACCCCTGCCAGCACTTGGAAGCAGCAGACTTTGTTAACTTAGGTGCTACAAACAAACTAAACAAACAAACACACAAAAACCCTCTTAACTTTATGAACAAACAGAAGACGTGCAGAGATAGCTGAAGAAAGGCTGTAATACTACTAATATATTTTGGCAGACATGTTCAATGCTTTGGAAGTTAAAACTTTTAACTAAGTTAAGCCAAATATAAGTGTGAAGGCAAGAGATGGTAAAGGAACAAACTTTTCACTTTGCATAAATGTAACTGACTACTGAACAGGACAAACTAGTTTAACTAACCTTGGAATACAAATTAGACAAAAAGTCACATCAAATGTGGTGAAATCAGCATTTGCACTCAGTTAGAGAGGAGAACAGTGGTGCCAACAAGGAGGAAAGGGCGGGCTCCAGGAGCCTGGGAAACCCATGGGCAGGACAGAGAATCCCTTCAGGAGTGGCCGAGCTCATGAGAGGGGCTGATGTGGTGAGGGCATTACCAGGGGCAACCGCAGGCTATTTAACAGTCCCTCAGGAGCACTAGCAACCAGGAGCACGGAGAACAGGGTGTGGGGTGGCAGAAGGGCATGGGGTGGCAATTTGTGCAGGCAGGGCAAGCAGGCAAGAGCGTGCAGGGGAGGCATGTGGGCAGGGCAGTAGTGCTTGGCCAGAAGTACTAGGAAACCATGGTGTCTACCCACCCAAATACTAAGGCCTCTCCATGCTCTGCACCAGCTGTGACTGATGCAGTCTCCCAGATGGAGCCCCAGTGGATGCGTGCTGCCACCCAGTCATCAGCCAGCAGGGTCTGCACCCCAGTTGCACTGGTATCAGACGCCAGTGGGGAATTCACCTGTGGGAGATGTGCCCTAGTGGAGGAACTCCTCTGCTTAGTGACGGAACTCCAGGAAGAGGTGAGTAGGTTGAGGACTATCAGGGAATATGAGTGGGAGATAGACTATTGGAACAACAGCCTGTGTTCCCACTCTCAAACCCAGCAGGCAGGCATGACTCATGCATCAGGGGACTCCCTATCCTCTCTCCACACAGCTGAACAGAGGAAATTAAGAGTCAAGGGGAAAAGGCAACAGGTTCCTGCTCAGCGCAGAAAGCATGTTTCCCCTGTGACAACCCTAGCCTCCCAGGTTCCCTTGCACAACAGATACAAAGCTCTGCAAATGGAATCCTACCTTAATGTGGATGATGGTTCCCACAGCCTGGAAACATTCCCAAGGTTAAGGAACCCTAAGCCCTGCAACACAACAGCTTCTGTAAAGAAGAAAAGATGGACTTTTGTCATAGGGGGACTCCCTTCTGAAGGGGACAGAAGGCCCGATATGCAGACTGGACCCTTTTCAGAGGTAAGTCTGCTGCCTACTTGGGGCCTGGGTTAAAGGTGTGGAGAGAAAACTTCCAGCTCTTGTAAGGCTCACAGATTATCCATTACTGATTTTCCAAGTAGGCAATGCTGACACCATAGCAAGAAGCCTGTCAGCTATTAAGAGGGACTTCAGGGCCCTGGGACAAATGCTGAAGGGATCGGGTGCTCAAGTAGTGTTCTCCTCTGTCATTCCTATCACTGGGAATGATGAGGCAAGGAATAGAAAAAGTGAGGAATAGAAAAAGAAAGGAATTAAATGCCTGGCTTCGAGCCTGGTGGGAGGAGAAATATTTTGGGATCTTTGACCATGGGTTGGCCTATACAACACCAGATCTGCTAGAAAATGCGGGGGTGTACTTATCTTCAAGGGGAAAAAGAATACTTTCCATGAAGTTAGAGGAACTCATCAAAAAAGCTTTAAACTAGATTTGATGCAAGAGAGGAGTGAAATCAGGATTGCTAGAAATAGGCCTGGGGATGGCACTCGAGTGTCTGAGGGATGGTGTGCTAGTGAGGCTCTTCGATCTGCAGCCTCAGAGGAAGTGGGAGACATTATTCCAAGTGGCAGCAAAGATGCAAAGGTTATTGATGGGTTAGAAATGACAGCAAGTAGTCACTAAGGGACTAAGACTATCCCCTTCCAAAGAGTGATGGAATTAGTATCCCAACTGAAGTGCATCTACACCAATGCACGTAGTATGGACAACAAACAGGAGGAATTAGAAGCCATTGTGGAGCAAGAAAAGTATGATGTTATTGCCATCACAGAAACATGATGGGACAACTCACATAACTGCAGTGCTGCTATTGCTGGCTACGAACCCTTCAGGCAGGATAGGCAAGGAAGGAGAGGTGCAGTGTAGCCCTCTACATTAGGGAGTGTTTTGATTGTATTGAGTTCAACAATGGTGATGATAGGGTTGAGTGTTTGTGGGTAAAAATCAGTGGAATGTCCAATAAAAAAAAAAAAAAAATCACAAGAGATTACAAAATATGGAAATAATTTATTCAGTGCTTTTTGAGGATACCTACTGGGCAGTTCTGTGCTTGATCACTGCAGATTTAATCCAAGATTGTAAACCAAACCTGTTGTGCTGAACATACCACAGAAGTCAAACATCTTTCCACAGTCAGGGAACGGAATGCTTTCCCTAGCTAACAGGAGAACAGCCAGACAAACAAAATGAGCAGCCCAATATCACTGTTTCAGTGTCCGCTCTAAGCTTGAGAGCTCAAAATCTATCCACTGTTCCCTAAGCGAGTTTAGTGCTTTATTAAAATGTTACATTAGTTGTAAGGACTCAGAATTAACAAATGTCAGAGTTTGTTCTTTTTGTGGCAGGGAGCGTTTGGATTTGCAATTACCAGGAGCAAGTGATCCATGAACAGTCACTGCAGGAATATGGAATGATTGTTCTTGTATCCTTTTAAAAATGTAACTGAAAAATGTAGATTCTCTAAGAATTTAGGGGACAGAAAACAACCTTTCTTTCAGATGTCTTGAACAATTGGGTACTATTGCATAATGAAAAGTTTGAAAACTGAAAAGTTTGAAATCTAAAAAGTTAGAAAATTTCTCCTGTAGGCCCTCTCAAAACATATTATCTCTGGTCAAGCATGGTGAACAAGAAGAAATAATACTGATAGCTGTAACATCATGAATGCATTAATTTCTGAGATTACTTTCTGCTAAAATAAGACAGATCATGTCAGCCAGTTCTATGCACTATCAAGTGTGAAGCAGTCCACTTCCAAGTTTTTAGCATTCATACAAAATGAAGCATGACACCTCCTCTCCCTCCTGTTCCCTCCCCATACACTGTTATAAACAGTGGAAGTAGAACATCCTCAGGATCATTAGGATGTATAAAAAGGTCTTTAGCAGAGCTCTGCATGATTCAAAATTCTAGTTTTAGTAAATATTGAGTAAGAAATTTATCCAAACCTCCTTCAACGTGAATTACTTCTCAAAATGTTCCTGAGATGGCTAATTCAGTGAACAAAACCACTTTACTTGTGTTAATGGATCCAGCTCTATCACAGAGTAGTTCCTTATTCTGTAGGTATCTTTTTCAGTAAGCAGCTGTTCATTATGTTAAATAAACAAAAGAAAATAAAAATAAAACCATAATCCTAGAACTAACGAAATGTAGTTAACTTATAATGAAGAAAAACTATGAAGTTGTCACCTCTTCCTTTTGCTCTCAGTATATACCAAAGATTTGGGATCCCACAATGCTAGCAGGCAGGTTGAGTCACAGGACCCAGAGATATTATTTTTTTAAATAGTATTACAAAAATATTCCATCTTCAAATAGAGATAACTATGCAAAACATGAAGAAGTTATGAATAAGGATCCCTTACTGCCTTAACTCTTACAGTGAATATAGAGTTCATTTCACCTATAAAATAGGTTACTGTAGCTGAATCAATCACCCCAACTGCCTCTCACAGGCAAGGGAGAGAATTAATTGCTTATAGGGAAAGATAACTGTGATATATTTTAGATATCTTCTTTAGAATGAATCATATCTTAGAACTGCTTATTTCTCTCCAGTAGCTATGGAAAAAAGACTGACTGACATACCTGATGAAGACTTTTACATTGCATCGAGTCTGGCTGAGATGGAGTTAATTTTTCCCATAGCAACCCTTATAGTGCTGTGTTTTGTATTAGTAGCTAGAAATGTGTTGATAATACAGCAGTGTTTTGGTTACTGCTGAGCACTGCTCACACAGCACCAAGGCTGTCTTTCCAACATTTCTACCCCCAGTAGGCTGGGCTGGGTAAGGTCTTGGGAGGGGACATAGCCAGGACAACTGACCTAAATGAAACAAAGGGATATTCCATACCATATGATGCCTGCTCAGAAATAAAAGCTAGGAGAAAGGAGGAGGAGAGGCATTAATTATTATGCTGTTTATCTTCTAGAACAACAATTATGTGTACTGATGTTCTAATTCCTGGGAAATGGCTGGCCATCATCTGTGGATAAGATGCAGAGGATACGTCTTTTGTTTTCCTTTGATTCTGTGCGTGGTCTCTGCTTTTGCTTTATTGACCTGTCTTTATCTTGACCCATGAGTTTTTTCCATCTTATTTTCTCCTCCCTTGCTCTGGCGAGAAATCTTGGTGGGCACCTGGTATCCAGCCAAGATCAACCCATCCCATACATTTAGTTAGATAAATTTTGCTTTGCATGAATTCTGCTAATACTTGTCCAGACAAAGCATTCCTTCATTACCCATTGCTCTTACAGTAGCCTGGAGTCTTGAGAGTATACATTTTCCTGTACATATGTGGCATGTGTGAGTGCATATATGGGCATGCATGTGTATAAGAATGACTGACAAGGTTAATATAACTTTATTCTCCAGGAAAAAAAGGAGGAAAAAATAAAATTCATTATTCTAGTCATTCAAAATTTGTCCAAAAGCCGGACCAAGGTTAGGGCCTTCATTTGAGATATAGGAGAATGGGCTTTTCTTCCATTTTCTTCGTGATTCAGGGAACTTCCTGTCCCATAAACATGTAATATGAATGTTTCTATTCTGCTAAGTGAAAGATTGCCAAGAGCAAGTGCAGAGTTGAACTGATAGCTCACTATCTGCCTCCTTTTTGCAATTGCTTCAGCTACGTCACTCTGAGACAAGTTTACTATAGAGAAAGTTAATGACTAGCTAATCACAGCCTCATCAATGCCATTTCACCCTGGGGCCAGCAATCAGTCTCTGGCCCCTTGTTATTATTAAAATAGCCATAGACAAGGATAGTAATGCATGCTCTGTGTTTGTGTGTGTTTATGTGTTTGGTTGGTTAGTTTTTCTTTTCTTGATAAATTTATACACTTTCAGAAGAAAAAACAAAAACAAAAATAAAACCCCAAGTTTTGGTCACAAAATATCAATTTATTACAGTCAGTTAACAGTGATCTTGTGTAATACATGCCAGAATTTAAGCCACTCTGGGTGCAGATGTCACATTTGAGAAGATAAGTTAGCAGTACCCAAGGAGGTAAGCCTTTCTCATTTATTATTTTTAGTATTCATGCTCACTTCTTCAAGCTAGTGCTATTATGGAAAACAGACTTATTATTGGAAGCAGTAAAAGTCTAGAGAGCTGCAGAAGAGACTGAATGACAGAGATGATAAACCACTAGAAAAATGAAGGGGGGAAAGCTTCATAAATATAAAGAACACTTGAAAATAAATTAGCAGAACAAAGAAGAAGTAAATAAAATAAAAAGTTTGTTCTGAGTAAATTCAAAGAAAATGAACAAAACATCCAGCTCATATGAATGCAGCAGCTCTTCTAATGTCTTAGTGGAACTGTCCCCTCTGCACTTACTTGAGAAAATTAAGAATGACTACTAAGTTTGAAAATTTGTACGAGTTAGTACGAACTGGATTACCATTAATACAGTATAGAATCATAAAACCTTTACCACACAAAAGGTGAAGAAATTAGTAAAACTGGAATGTCAACTATCAAATTGTTAAAATAACTACACACATTTTATTGGTTAATTTTTTCAGCATGTTTGGTACTTATAACCCAGTAGGTTTCATTCTTTTTTTTTCTTTTTTTTTTCAGTCATTTTCATTCTTTTTTTTTTAAGATAGACTAACGGTAGTGCATAAACAAAAGTATAATTCAGGAGTCAGATGTGTGTACATATATATATATATATATACACACGTAACATAACTGCATTGTCATTTGTCTTCTATATTATATTAACACTATTATATTAGTGTTAAGCATTTGATTTCTGAGGTAATTAAGAAAACTTAAAACATTTTCTACTCTCAGCCATTTCAGAGGAGCGATAAAACTATCCCATCAATTCTGTCATCAGGAAAAAATAGTCCTCTGTGGGAGAACATCTCTCATGACGGCAATCAAAGCATCTACTATAACAAGACATATTTGCTTACTTGTGCTTCACAGTGCAACTTTGTGCTTGAGATTTATGGGAAGAATAAAAATGAAATACAGCATGTTTGTGGGCAGTATGCAGATCTGCAAGCGTTGTCTAAATTAGTAGATCTAAAATATTCCTGTTCATTTTGTATACTCTTCCTGTTATTTACAGGATCTAGCTTGGATAGTCTAGCAACTTAATCTTAGAGAACTTTAAAGTATTTCAAGAACTTTAAGGAATTGTATGCATTCAGTGGCTGAAAATTTTTTTCCTCATTCTCAGAATTTTAGAAGAGTGAAAATAATTGAAGCATATATGGCATAAAATAGAAGAAAATTAAGATAGAATGTCTCTCACTACAGAAAATAATCTGTAGCTCATAAAAAAAAAAATAGACTGCAAGCAAGAACTTTCTTCTAGATTTCTCTATTTCAGGCACATTTTGCATTTTCCAGCTTACAAGTTCAACACTGTGAAGAAAAGATAGAGAGGCTTTTGAGGTCAATTAGGCTTTCAGCTTTGCTGATATGCTCTCTTAATATTAGTCCAAAATATTGTTTTATGTTCTTTGCATAACTGAAGAACTGGGGAACAAAATGATGCATTCTATTGAGTGACTTTTGTTTGAAGGGGCTGTGTATGACAAAGTCCACACTGTCATTCGTACACCATCAATCTAACAACATAATAGCATTCAGAATATGGTAGCACACTTAAATGTGTTACACTAAAAAAGGATATCAGTTTCTAAGGTGTTTTCAGAAAAAAATACTTTGCAAAAATGGTACTGGGTTACTGCTCATACTCTTCTCATTTATATTCAGGAATATTAAATGTTTCTAATAACAAACAAATGAGAGATCACACAGTTAGTAACTTGTTAACATTTGGGTTTCCTTGATCGCTCATTTTCATGCATCACCAAAGTAACTTTTCATAAGCTAAAATCTCTTATACAAGTAATTCAGAAATTAAAGAAAACTATGAAATTCATATGTTAATATAATTTACTGAATATATAATCTGAAAGAAAACAAAAGGCTTTCAAGTATAATTTTGTCTCTTTTAGTCTCTAATATGTACTTGGGTATTTTCCATCTCAGATGTTCTCAGTTTGGACTGAGTTTGGTTTTGGTTAGAAAAAAAATTGCCTTCTCAGCATAACACAAATAATCTTTAAAAAAATTACATGATGTGGAAATCATTAAATGATGATAAAATTTGAGCTTCATGAATGTTGTGCAATTTCAGTAATTTTGGTAGCTCTTTTGATAGTGGTAATTAATATTGGTACATACGAAAATAAATGCTTTCCTGAACATCCAAACAATGTAAAAAATATTCATGCTTTCTCTGACTCTATTCAGTGTTAAAAGTTTTCTTCAGTTTCTTTCACCCTTAAATTTGCTAATAGTAAAAAAGAGATTTTTTCAGCTTAATAAACAAGAAATTACATAAAATAATTGTCTTTCACACACATAAAGGATGTATGTGCCCATAAACTTCAAGTGTTTTATGAATCAAATCTGAATTTAAAAGGTGCTATTAGCTGATGGACAAAATTTGAGAGCTCAAAGCTACTACTGAAATTTTGATAAAATTCCAGCTCTAATTCATATCATGAAGAAAAATTAACAGTAGGTATTATGATGTTATGGTTATCTTTATTTTATATAGGACAAAATATTCTGTGGCATACATGGAACCAAAACCATGATAGAACTTTTTAGTAAATAAATATTTTTTCTAAGCAATATATTTTCAGTCTTTTTTTTTTTTTTTTTTTCTTTTTGTGCATCTTTAAAAAAAAAAATCAAAGAAGAAATTATTATTGTTTCTACAGCTAATTTCCTAAAATTTATTTTATGGAGAGTAGGCTATTTGATTCCAGAAAGCTCTAAAAGCTCTAAATAGTGTGGTTAATTGTTGTTTGAAGAGAAAATACAAAAGAGGTTTTGGAGATAATTTAAGATCATAAAGCGGCAAAGAGGTCTGGATGAGTCACATAGTAAAGTGTAGGCAATGTGGAGGAACAATAAAGGAGTTTTACGTATTAAAAAAAAAAAAACACCACCAACAACAAAAAAAACCAAACCCCCCCCAAAAAACAACCAAAAAAACCCCCAAAAAACTAACTCAAAAAAAAGCTGACACTTATCATAGTCTTGGTACAGGACAGCCATTTTCTGTTACTGTGGAAGTTATTGATGGTGAGAGTATAACAATTTTGACAGAACTTTCAGCCAGAAAGGTTCCTTGGTTTGATTGTGGAATTTCTGGTCAAATGGAGAGCAGGTGCAGGATTCCAGGACTACAAATAATCTTGTGATCAACGATGTTAGTTAGGGAGAGAATATCACATCTGATTCATGTCCTTGTGCTCTCTGAGACAGATAAGAGATCTCAATCTCAATGTTTTATATTACAGATGCATACCCTCATCAAAAGCTGTTTAATGAGCCTTTAACAGGTCATTCTAAATTTACCATGTGGTAAAGTATGATACAGCAGGAATATTTGCATTGAGTTTTCCAGATTCCAACATTTTATGGGTTTTGGTTGGTTGGTTGTTTTTTTTCCCATTACACCTGCATTTCTGATTCTAGAAGTTTAATGTGTTTTGGGTTTTTTTTGTTTGGGGGGTTGGTTTGGTTGGTTGGTTGACTGTTTTTCCCTCTTGTGATGCTTTTCCAAACACATTTTTTTCTGTTGTATTTCAGCAGGGAAGGGGGGGAAGTATGGGAGTTTTGGAGATGGACTTTCTTTTCAACTATACTTCCTTGTTCTGTTTTTTATAATAAAATTGTACGTCCCATAATGTGCACTTTAGTTAATTTAAGTCCAAAATAGCTATGCATCTCTAGTTATGTGGGGGTCCAAATTTTATTTGTATCACTTCAATATTTCTTTCAAAAGATCAGTTCATTAATTTAAGGAACAATGTCTACAGAATAGCAAAATTCTTCCAGCCTGAGTGACAAAATTAACATTTTTCAATAGGTTGTTAGATATTTCATTAAAGTAGAAGCATTCTGATTTAGTAAAAAATATATCCCATTAAACCCTAGGTAAACGTACTCAACAGTTGTGGAAATCACCTAAATTTGGGTTTGAAAATTTAATCAGAAACAGACACATTTGAATTAAGTAGCAAAGGGACTGACTAGAAATAATTTGAAACTGCCTTCTCTGCTCTCTCTTGTGGAGGTCTGACTTTTGCAGGAAAAAAGTACACAATTGACATAATCTCTTTGTGTTTTCTTTTAAATTTCTAGTGTTATTATTCAAAGTTTATCTAGAAGCAGGCAAATTCCACGTAACAGACCTTATCACTTTTCTCATTCCCTCCCTCTTCCTCCATTTTTAGTACCCTTTCTGCCCTACTAGATTTTTATTGTTTCTCCTTCTTCATGTGTCCCTAGTGCACTACATTTTTTCCTTTACACGGTGTGTTTTAATCCTCTTCTTTCTTATCTTTATTATTTCTTTCTCCATTTATGTGACTGACATGGCTTTCTGTCCTCACTTCCATTCCCTGGTGTCCTATCAGCATTTCTTCTGCACCAGCCTTTCCAATTTAGTTTTCATTTCCTCCTTGAGATAAATCCAGTAGTACCGAAGATTTCTCCTCTAATACCGTGTAAGTACTGCATTAAAACTCTGTTACTGGTAATTGAGCTAATGTAAAAGTGCAGATTACCTATAATTTATGACAAAGGAACTCTGTGTCTTAGACATTGTAATGAATCACTATTTTAATTTAAATGTATTTGATGCTTACCTAACCTCCAAAAGTGATATTTGGAATGCTTGAAAGACTATTATAAAACCTCAGACAACTGGAAACTAAGCAGTCCAAATCCAGACTCTTTCAGGACAGTGGAGTTGTTATCCTGAGAGTTGATACTCAAGCTGTCTTTTTGACCAAGAGGAGGGTCAAGCATGTCATCTATATGTTATTTGTTTCATCTCTTGAACTGGCTTTCATATCTTCTGTTTTTGCAACAGTCAAATGCAAGCAGTCCAAAATAATGTATTTTGAATGTGATCAGAAGCAGTTATTTCACATACATTGATATTTAGTATTTACTCTTGTACAATTTAACCATTGGTGTGAGTCTGTTTCAGATATACTAGAAGTAGATTTGGAGTAATATTTTAAATGTAAGACATCTTCACACTTTGATCATGTCAATTATGCTGTGCAATCCTGTGTGCCTAAATTCTGCTGAATTTAGCAACTTCGTGAAACTGAAAAAAACCCAGACTCTTAATCATCTTAAATTGGAAGAAGGGAAAATGTGAAACTGATCAGCAAAAGAACCTTCCCTGCCTTTCCACTGTGAGTGTTTTGTTTGCTTTGCTGTGTGTTGCTGGAGTCATCAGCCACAAATCAGTGCTTAACTTCACTGATAATTGTGCTGAGGCTAGCTTACTACTTTGTATCCCAAGCAAGACAGTTGATATTTTATGTCAGTACTGGCTCAATAATTCTGCTCATCTACATTTGAAAATACTTAGATGTGTTCTAAGACGTGCAGCTAACAAATCTAAGCATATAGACTGTCTAATCACAAGGAAGTAAAATCAGTCCACCAATGCAGTTTTCCTCTTTCGTGTTCTTTTTCTTCTAGGTTCAATTTTAAGACCTTGTTAAATGAAGGCAGGCAATAAATTATTAATATTAGAATTATTAGAGATCTGTTGCTAAGGGAATAAAATAGTATATACTTACAGTGTTGACCTGCACTTAGAAGTTTCTCCCCCTTCTCTTCCTGTTTTTTAGTGTACTCTTTGCCTTTGTTCATGTCACCCACTCAGGGTTTTTGGGAGCGGGATGATGGGAGAAGTGTCTGAAGAAATATTTTTCTGAAGGAGACGGCAATTTGAAAATGTATTTTTCTAAAAGTTTTATGTTTTCATAACTATTACACTTAATAAGTATGCATTACATGCTATTAGCCTTAGTGAGGTATTTTAATCTAACAGTTCTGCACCATGTTCATATTAATATGCAAATAGAACAAGAATACAAAATTAAATGGAAATGAAAGTTGCAAGTTAATTGACATTTTTGTCACAAAAGCTCAGAGAAACAGTACTTATGGTTTAATGGAAAAAAACTAATGTGTAATCCCAGGGAGAGCTATATCAATCTAGAATTAAGATAATTTTACTGAGGAAAAGTGCAAAGTGTTGTTTGTGTATGCAGGTTGCCAGCTCTCCCTATGCAGGTGGTCCCATCACCATAAACCTGGACTAAATTGCTGCCATCCATTAAACACAGTGGCTGCCTGGATAGCTGCCTAGCACAGACTTACACAGGCCATCTATTCCTGTCAGAAATATGATATGTCACTGACAAAAGCTTAATTACTCCATTAATTAATAGGACAATTTTCAAAATGTCTTGCAATGCAGCTTGACACTCATTAGTGCCATTTATGAATAATTTCTCCCAGGGTATAATACTCTGTAAAGTGTAATTTGAAAGGGAATAATGCATGTTTAAAGCTTGCATATCTGTGAAACCAAAATATATTCTTAGCTGAATTAGTAAGCTTTATGAAAAAGCTGGGACCTATCTGCTGAATGCTTGGAAAGATATTTCTCGACATCAAAACACTTCTGTCACAGAACAGCAAGCTTATTCTGGATTAGACTAATTTGGAAGTCCAGGCAGCTCCTCTTTCCCTAGAAATTCCGATGCCCCTCTAGTTGGATTCTTACTACCCTCTGTTCTGCATGAAAGCCAGGGGCGCTGAAATGCTTGTACTACCACTGTACCAGTACATCCATTTGTCTCTGAGTATCTATATCCCTTTGCATGACTGAATGAAGTTGAGGACAAAAGAGCTGGCAAAGATTATTCCATCACATACCTTTTACAATATAGGACTAGAACTGAATTTGCAGAGGAATAGAAGTACAAGAGAAAAATGAGCCAAAATAAGAAAAGTATGTGGAGAAAGCATGGGCACAGCTCCATTAGTTAATTAGTTAGGCTGGGAGAGGAGAAAAAACTTAAAGAGATTTACCGTTCTGTTTTCAAAGTCAGAAAGCTTTGATACTTTGTTTTGATGAAGTAGAGTGTCTTCTAGTACCTGCTCTGGGACAGTGCACCTCTTTCTTATTGAGTTTACAATTTAAAAAAAAACCAAAAAAACAAAACCAAACCAAAGAAAAACATTCTTAGAGTTCATTTGACATATAGATAGTCACTGCACATATAGTCCTGCATGTGAAAATCTACAGAAGTCTGAAGTTTGAACAGTGTGGGACACTGAGAAGCAGACACTTCAGTTCTCTGCACTCTTTGCACAGACTCAAGAAGTTAAAAGTTTTACTTCACTATATCTATGTTGTTCACGAAACAATTTTTTCCAACAGTAAATTTTATATCACTTTAATAGTCAGAAAGAATAAAAAATAGAAATAACAGTAGAAAAATGCATTCTATATATTAACAGAGACTTAATAGCACTTAAGATGTTTAAGAAATTAAGCTACTAAGAAAGATCTTGAAAAACAATTTGTGTAGATGGTAATACAGTAAGATAAACTGCCTTACATGGGTATTAGTGCAAATCTACAGTCTAAAATAAGGATTTCAGGAAGGGATCTTTTAGGTTCCTAATCTGGGATGGTGTGACCTATGATGTTTGTTTAGGATCCACAGATTTCACAGTACAAATGAGATTCCCTATAAGAGCTCAGAATTTGCTGAGTATTCGCCCTCATAAAATTCATCTCCTTAGGGCATTCTTCAATTCATGGAGGAGAGCTAGTGTAGGCTGAGAAGGTGAAAAACATTACCACTTGCTCTGCCTCCCCTGTTCCCCTGCACAAGTTGTTCGTTAGTCAACTGAAGAGGCTGAGCTGTCAGTATGCTGCTGCCATGGTTCAGGATCTGATTCTAGAACAGCAGGGATGGGGGACATAGTAACCTTTTCAGCCATCCCAGTCTTAGCCTTCTTGTCAATCATATCCCTAAGAATACACTGAAAAAACAGATTTTCTGAGGGTGGGCACTCAGTAGTTTCCAAAAATCCAGCTCTTTGAAAAAGTCTCATTTAGACACTCATTTAGTGCCCTTACATTTGGTGCACAGCCCTTAATCGGCAAAATTTTTATACAGTTCTTCATCTTGGGCAGTTGAAGCAGTTTGACATTTAAAAGTGCTGATTACCCAGCAAGTCTCATTACTCTTAGAGGAAATATGGTTAAGGTCTGTGGCTCAAACTTAGGACTATATGCTCAGCCATAGGTACGTGAATGGTCAATTGATGACAGTAT
The DNA here is from genome assembly GCA_907165065.1 of Caprimulgus europaeus. Next base: position 85,070,243 of record OU015523.1, on the reverse strand, counting down.
TAGCAACACCTGCCCTCCCTCCAAAAGAACAAAAAACCTCAACCTAATGCTTAAGTTTTTCATCCACTTTCCAGTAAGAATTCCCTGCTATCATTTACTCTGGAATTTATTTAGGCAAGATTATATTAGCCATTCTCCAGTGATTCCAGGTAGCCAGATATGTTTTGTGCAAAAGATACAGAAGTATGTTAAGTGGTGCTCTGATGTGTCTTCACATTCAAAGCATATAGTGTATTAATGCACTCTTTTGTTTGGCTTTTTTTTTGCACTGAACCTAACCTAATCCTACTCTTATAAGATTTTTATAATGATTGAGTCGGTTTTCCTCATTGGTGCCAATAAGTACTACTACTCTGAAGTATTATAGAACTAGTTGGCTAGTCTTTACCTCCTGCAGTACAAATACTGTCTCTCCTCCCTATAATAAGTGACCTGTGGCCTTTTTTTATTCAAAAAGTCCTCATATTTGATTTGGGAATATGAGTGTGTGTGTATATATATATACACACGAATATATATAATCCTTCCAACATACACACCTCAGCACGTGGTGTATACTTCAGAAAAATATAAGCAACTCTGAAGATCCCTCATCTGCGTAAGAGCCAGTATAAACTGTGGGGCTATCTCTCAGCAGTGGTGTTATGCTTTTCCCTGCATCAGAAGAAAAAAAGAAATCCTCAGTGGTTTCATTGTCTTATTATCTGGTATGGTTGTCTATCTCCAAAAAAGACCTGCCTAATGGAGGAAAATGAGCTTCTTTTCCAGAAAGAAAACAGTAATGCCCATTTACTGCCACTTAGCTTAGTGATCAGAGCAATCAGTCATGATAATAAGATACATATGGTCTTATCTTGACTCAGTTTGAGCTGCCCTCAGCCTTTTTGTCTTGTTGCAGGAGAGTTTAATAAAACTAGACTATAATAAAAGTAAGGAGGAAGGAGAGAAACAGCTTTAGAGGTGAACCGCTACATTTCCAGAAACACAAGACTCCTGGGTTTGGAAGCAGAAATGGTAAGAAGAAATTTTATTTGTACCTAGGCGAATGCACACCATTGCTCATTGTAATAAGCATGTACAACCAACATAGGCCACAAAAAAATAGAGCAGCCTGAGGAATTAAAAAACCAACCCAAACAAAAAAAATATTGGTGCCTACCTTTTCTGACAAGTGTCATAACCCCACATATTGTAGTATGCTCTTAATGGTCTTATGATTCATGCATCCCTGGAGTGCATGCTGTCCCAGCTGCATTTGAAAGAATGAAGAGAAATCTCAGCCAGAATATGCCATAATGAAGTGTTGTAATTGAGAGTACCTGAGGCTAGAGTTTACCTTCTATTAATTTGTGTCACAAGAGATTAACTCTTCTGTGTGAATTCATCTAGGTGTTCCTGCTCCGGCAGGGGGATTGGACTAGATGATCTTTCAAGGTCCCTTCCAATCCCTAGCATTCTGTGATTCTGTGTTTCTCTGATCTCTCACTGTTCAGATAATTTTTAACCTTTTATTATTATTGCTGCTTTTACTGCTGTTTCAAGGTTCTCTCTGCAAATAAGCAAGCTGTGAGTGCTAACTGTCATCTGGAAAGAACAAATCCTGATCTGCTTTCCTATGCTTAGGGTTGCTGTCATCATCTCCTCCTTACAGTCACGGGAGGTGAAGTGGCTGCTTATGTTAACCTGAATTGCCACCATATTTCCCAGAACATATGTCTGCATGTATGGTTAAATAACTGTAGTTACAACTGTAGACACTCTAAGACACCTGTGTGCCTCTGGAGTTAGATGATTCAAAAAAAAATCAACATTACCATTTGGGAGTTAGGGTTTATTTGGTTTCTTAAATCTTTATTTCATTAAGATTTAGGTGAACTTTATCAGTGAAGATGTTTTCTTCCTTAAAACTTGCACAAAAATGCTATCAATTCCATGGTGATACTAAGAGGGCAAAGCAGAACCTGTAGATTAACTGTCCCCTTAATAAAACAGAATGTCCTTAAATACTTCAGTCTCAAGTGAAATTATTAAAATTAACTTCTCTGGATGTTTTGTATGTAAGACTATGCATTCTCTAGAATAAACTAATGACATCTGAGAGTGAGTAAGAAGTAGTGCGTGTTTTCTAAATGATCATATGATTTTTTTTTTTGAGCCTTTACAATGAATTTTGATACCCGTTCTCAGCTGAAACTTTTTCAATTCAGCCTTGCTGCTGCATTCTTCACATTCAGTATCATTATTGTTACTGACATACTTACTATTCATAAGGGTAAAATATTTTACTATCTGATTTGTTTTGTTGGATCCTGATTGGTTATGGCCTGCTGTTCTAAGCAAACTTTGCAATAGTTTAAATTTGTTGTCAGAGAAATCATTCAGGTTTTGCTTCCATATTTGCCAGTGCAGACTACTTAACGCTTGATTTCAAATTATTCAAGTACTGCTGGTTTATAAGCATTAAGCCATTTACACCTTATTAAGTAAAATCTTACATGTGTGTCCTTTCCATTCATACAGTGCTAAACATGTTCAGATGTCAAAATACAAGTTCAGAAAAGTAGTTGCATTTTTTTTTTCATTCTGCTATTTAATCTCATTAACATGGAATAATTAAAAGACCTTCTTCTTTTGAAAATTTTCACAAAATTTTTCTAAAGTAGCTTTTCAATCCTGCATTTATTAGGCACCCCCAGTCTTTTGGTTAACAGCTGTAGCACATGCTTTCTTTTTAAGATAGGCTGCAGGAATTTTCAAAAGAAGGCAATAAAATTCTGGTAATACTTTTTGAGGGATGTGTTTTTCTGTATACCCTGTTCACTGAATTGGTGTTCAATATGGCTTTACAATATTCTGAAAGTATCTTTAACACCTAGAAGCTGATGTCCAATGGCAGATGTCTGTGTCACTGAAATCCATATCAAAACTCTGGAAATGTGCCTGTATACACCTAACCACCCACAGACACTTAATTTCACATTTATTTCTTACCAGATAACAAAATCTCTTTTTGCTGGTATGTCTTGAGCTAGGTTTGATCTGTTGTCAGACTGAGCTGATGTTAGTGCTTCACAAAACAGGTCGTGAAATCACAGCTTCTCATTACAGGCATATTGATTCTCCTTTTCCTATTTGTTATACGCCTCACATTTTGTAATCTAACCACTTAACAGGTTCATTTTTCACAGTTTAAGGTTATGCTATACATAGACCATCCTTTTAAAACATTGCTAATTGTTGCTTAAAGAGCTGCCATTTTGCATTTTCCATGTTCACATCCCTAGCTGTGTCAATTTTATTCACCGTAAGTGTCACTCATGATTCAAAATCTCTCAGGCCTCATACTCTGGCTGAGCCCAAAGAGTTAAATAACAGTTAAATAGTTACAACATGCAGAAAGAAGAAAAAAAAATCGGCTAAACTATTATTGGAATGTCAGCTGTTATCTCACTAGAGCTAGTTCAGGGGTCTCTAACCTACTCCTGCACTGAATTACATGGCTGTGCTCTGTCTCTCTAGTCTTTAGTACTGCAGCTCTTACTGCTGAGAAAGCAGAGAAAAGCCAGAACTGCATCTAACAGGAAAGAAAAATCTGAGGAAAGAAAAAGGAGTACAGAACAAGGATGCAGGCACAGGTGGAGACAGATGGACAGAAAAGTCCAAGAAATGCAGAGCAGGAGAGAGGCAATCATGATTGTGCAGGCATAGTAAAGGAGAAAGATGGAACATAGATCCAGTCAGGAAAGAAGATTGAGAGCTGGTCAAGCAGGGAAATGTTTGGAAGTACAATACAAGGGAAATGTAATGATCTCAACTCACTTCCACTACAAAGTTAATTGAATCAGTACATATTTCTCTCTTGTTTAGTTACTGTTGATACACAAGGCATAGGGACATGAAGGAGAAATTGTAAAGAAATTGTACTTTTTGATTGCTTTTAAACACCTCATCTTTTCCTGTCTTGGGACAACTGTCACTGTAACAAATAATAACAGCTGACAGGAAAGCTTCCAATAGCTTTTGCTGCAGTCATGAGATTTTGCTAATTCTTTAAATCTGATTTTATTTTTCTTACAGCAGATATTTAGAAAATAAAAGTAACTGTGTTAATCATCTGCCTGTGTAAGAGTTGGTTTAAATGGCATGACCAAGGCCATGGTGAAAGAAGGGAAGCTAGAATTCTACATGTAACATGTATAGCATTAACCATAAAACCACCCTTTCTTCTCAAAAGCTCTTCTCTTTGTCTCACATTGTATGTTGAAGTTTCTTCAAGTGAAGTATGAGAGCTTTGCAAACTAATTATTTTCTAATAACAAAGCCTGATTTCTTCCCTCAGAAATTTTCCTTGCCTGTCCAAGGCAGCTTCCTGTGGGTGGAAAAATTGGATGATGTATTTTAATTAATAATCAATTAAATAATTTTAAAATTTATGACTGTTCAAGCCTTCAAGTTTAACTTTCTTTACTATGATTTGTTATTTATAATGAAGTAAGAAGAGGGATACTGTTACATTATTAATAGTACTCAAATAGGGGCTTTCTATAGACTATTTGTTAGGACATTTTCCCTACCATGCCTTAGGAGTGTTGGCTGCTGATCCAGTTATTGTGTAGGACATATGTAGTGGGATCCAACATAAAATTGAACACTGGAGATGGAATCCCAGGTCTGCCAACTTCAAGCTGACTGCCATGGCAAGAAGTTATAGACTCATGTCTGCATTTGTTGTCTTTCAGTCTCTCTTTGGGCCAGAAAATACTGCCTTTCCACTGAGTACTCAACTGGTGGGTGGAACTGAATTTCATCTCCAAATGCCCAGTTGTCTGGTGATTAGAGCTGGAGATATGTGCTATATCTACCCAGGTAGAAAAATGAATTTGAAATTATCTGCCCCATATCACAAGTAAAGTGCTCTGTTACTGAATTATTGTAGAAAAAGAGTGGTATCAGTAGCTCATCCTTTTCTTCCAGCCTTATTTAGAAATATATTAGGTCTCTGATCATATTTTGGGCCCTAATCTCTTCAGAGACACACAGATATGAATCTTATACGGATTAAAAAGTTCTCTGGAGCTGGGAGTTAGGTCACTATATCTTTAGTTCCCATTTTTCCCTACAGTTGTTCTTATTGCCTACCTTACTGTCATTATTTTTTTTTTTGTGTGTTGACCTTTTTATATTCCATTCTTCAACACCAAGTTCTACCCAAATAGCACACAAGGTACTGATCTGTTTGGACTACATATTATGAATTTCACTAAGTAGATGTGGCATAAATTTCCCTTGTGAATATATAGCCTAACAGCCTGTCTCCAGGCAACAATCAGGACCCCACTGAGCTTGGCAAGGTGCAGTCACTGATCCAGAGCATTCACAACATAAGCTCATGACAAGACAGAACAGATGGAGACAAAGGTAAATAGCAGTGTGGTGGGAAACAGAGTAACAATGAAGTTAGGTCCATCTGTTGTTCCAATGGGCACAGATAGTATATTTGTCCTCTGTTGTCTTCCATTGCACCACTTCATCTCTTTGGGTACAGCAGGCGGCTTGGTAGATAAATGGACAGGGCTATGCTTTGACTGAGGGGGGTGTATTTATATGTCAATCCTACCTCCCACACAGACTTTGATTCCTTCATCTCTCTCTTCCTCTCAGCTCTGAACGCTGTCCCAGTTCTTTTGGCAAGGTGAATGGGCACGGTGCCCTCAGTGTCTTTGTGGAGCAGCAGTTAGGTGGGGAAATCCATGCATAAATGGCTCAAAGCTTTTCTTTGAGGCAAAAGCTCTCCTAAAAAATAAAATGGTCCAGGCACAGTTCTCTGGTTCTGAGGCCAAGTAACATGGCATAGCTGGTGTCCAAATGCCTACCTTCTCTTAAGCTCCAAAATAAGCTGTCCGCATCAAAACTGCTTACTGTGAGTGGTCTTTGGTGCAAAGTGTTCTTCAGCTGTTTCAAAACATTGTTTGGGAACATACTAGATGGTGCAAGCTAAAACTGAGCCATAGGTAGTACAATTAAGCTGCATCGGTGGTCTGAGGTCAGTGCCTGAGCCCTCCACTTAATTTGCTAATATAGGAATAATTTGAGCAAATAGACCTACTTGACACTTTCTGAAAGACACAAAATGAAGGGGTGAAATGCAGGCATGTGGGAAAAAGACTCAAATAACTGGAGAGATTTTGAAGGCTTATGACAACCTATCCTTTTCAACTGTTTTGTTTTCTTTTGGTTTGATTTGGTTTTGGTTTTGGTTTTGAGATGGAGGTGTCAGTACTATCCAGGAAGAGGTGACCTTCCAGTTCAGAAATCCTATAAGTAAAATCCTGTAAGTAAAACAACAACTTTATTAGTAAGGCACTAAATAGAAAGCTGTGAAAATCATTCAGGTTAGAGACAGTTGTGCTTTTATTACACTGCAGTATTGAAAAGGGACCGTGATTATTTCAGTGTCCTCCTACATCTCACACAGTCATCATCCAGTGTCATTTAGTCATAATGTCATAAACTAGAAGCTTGATAAGCTTGATTCTTAGAAGTGTTGAGTGTAAGGTCCCAATCTCCTTCAAACCCACTGCTCGCAAAAACTCTCCAAAATATACTAGCTCCTTCTCATTTTCTATACTTATAAAATAGTGGGGGGGAGAGGGGGGAGGGGAAGAGAGAAAAAAACCAACCAAACAAAAATAATTAAACCCCACACACTTAAATATTGTGTCTGCAGAAAGGAAAGAGATTCCTGTATAAAGTATGTATGCATTTTTTTGATTAGGTATGACTTTCAAGAACTGTGGAGGTGGGCAGCATCACCCAAGATAAAATGCCTGATACTGTTTTCACTGAGTTGGGACTTGATTGCCATTCAAATACTTATTTAATGTTTTTTTTAAAATTAATTTAACATGAGACTACTAGCTATAATCACAGGTGAAAATGATTTATAAAACAAACACACTTGTAGCAAAAGGATTATTTCATTATTATAATGATATGTTACCTTTTATTTTAAATGTTAATTTTAACAGTCATAGTAGAAGACTGCCTTGGGTATATTTATGTTTTTGTGCCTACATAAAAATAATTAGGCTGATGTTTCATTATCATGGTTATTAGAATAACTGAGAAAATAAAGATTGCAATAAATATCTTGCTATGCTTTAAGAAATAGTGTTTTAATAGAAGAGATAAAGTAGGAGCAAATACTAGTCATTAGAAAAAATGTCAATGCCATCTGATTTTATCTGAAAGCATACCTTCGATCAGAATACTATGCAAATTCACTCAAAATCCGGTCTTCTTTTAATAACAAAGCAACATTTTGATCTTCATGTTGTTAAGCAGAATATAAGAGTTCATGGCTAGATACCAAATTCACATGGCTGCTCAGTATTTCAAATAAAAAAAAAAAAAAATACTTGTGCTTACAAATTACAAATTTCATACTAAATTGAATTTTGGTATTGCCATTCACAGACTGTATATGCAAGTAATCTCCAGGGTGGATTTTTGTTGTTGTTGTTGTTTTGTTTTGTTTTGTTTTTAAATTTAAGCCAAATGTTCTAGTTTTAAAACATAAAAGCTACATTTGCGGTATTAATGGACTCATCACATTTTCCATTGAATCAGTCTACTAAAAACTAACAATTCTTTCAGCTCTAAAGTGAACATGTGTAAGCGAACTGTCTAATCACATAATCCATAAGCAGAGGAAACTCCAGTTGATTTGAATTTTTGTGTAAAGATATATAACATTGATGTAAAATCATATTATGTCATCCATTTCTGGATGATATATTTAGTAATATAAATACTTACAATGCTTTAAGTGTAATTCTGTGCTGCAAATAATTTTAACTGGAGTCACCCATGGATTCCTCCTCCCTAAAAAAATTCCAAAGTTAATTGTCTAAAACAGAGCAATTAAATTAAATCACTGCCTCTGACAACAAAATAATTGTTAAGAAATAAAACACGCTCCTGTTCAGACATAGGTGTACTTAACTTGGCAGATGCTATTAGAATTTGGAGATGTGGTCTAACCTGTCACTCATTCTAGTGCTTAACAACAACAACAACAACAACAACAACAACAACAACAACAACAACAACAACAACAACAACAACAACAACAACAAACAACAACAACAACATAATAATAATAATAATAATAATAATAATAATAATAATAATAATTTCTGATAACTTTGGGAAACAAGAAAGTATGTCTCTATTAAATACCAGTTATTTTGATGATGATAACTGTGCTGTAAGCCCTTCGTTTTCTAAAGGAACTGGCATTTGCTGATGTAAATAAATAAGCCAGCTGTTCCTTTTTGAAGGATAAAATATAATACACAGTTAAATCTACTCAGATTGATATAAAAATCCCAAAAGTAAAGTGCAAAGTCCTTCACTGGGGAACCTGTACTATAAATTCATAAGTAATTAGAAAGAAAACAATTTTCAATATAAAGTAATGCATTCAATATTTAAGAATGCTGTTTTATGTTCCCAAACGGCAATAATTTAGGAAGTGAAAAATAAAGACATAAAGACAATCATTTTGCTTTTTAATAGGGAATGTAATGGGTAATGAAGCAGAATTACAATTAAATTCTAGCATGCTGTGTCCTACAGGAAAAATCAGCTTTAATGTTTCTAACCTTTATGAACTGGCACACTACAGTTCTGATCTCATAAGTAGTTATCTATTCTGTCTGTACAGCATTGACCAGGACTAATACTACAAGACACTAATGGAATGAATGATCTAGATAATCTTAAATTGTAACAATGCATGATGATCACAGGATTGCAGAAATACTCTATGGATTGCAACTTCACATATTCAGAAATATTTACAGGCAGCATTTGCCAAATTGCAGTATCTAAAATTAGGAACCTGAAGCCATATTCTGTCATTTTACTTGAGCACTTCCGACACTATTAATGTTAATGTTAATGAGACCTAAAAGCCCAGAAAACGACTAAAATTCTGGCAACTTTCTTTTATATGGCTTATTTAGATTATCAAATTTAAAAATTATAATGGAGTTTTTTCAGGTTTCCATCACATGGTGGGGAAACACAATGAGAAGCACAGGCCACTCCTGATTGCTTGGTGCTAGTGTTTAGTAAAGCAGATGGCAGCTAATGATGACTAGCTAATGCAGTAAATTTTTGAACAATAGCCTTTTAGGGAGATACCATAGGTGAACATCCAACAAGTGAAAGCTAGAGCCTGAAGAATTGCTTTCTCAGCTGTGGACCTGACACATCAACCAAGAGGAGCAAGTGTTCAATTTAGGCTGATATAAAGTGGACTGGTGGTGCTAAAGCTCTGGTTTGTGTGGACACTTGTGTTTTGGAGGAAAGGGATTGCTATCCACTTAGTTAACCCATCCTGTTAAGTAAATAAGTTTAGATTATATGTCAGTGAGCAGTGTGGTTCTGTTCCATTAACCACCACTCCCAACCACCCCTTGACAGTTTGCAGGCACCTTTCCTCCTACTTGTTTTGTTTGCACCTTGCAGAAAGGAGCAGTTTGAAAAGAAAGCTATGTAGAGTCATTTTTCCAAATGGTAGAACTGCCTAAACCCCCTTAAAGCTGAGTCATCCCAAATTCATAGAGTGACTGTAACATGGATGGAAAGCATGGAAATAGAGCAGATATTTAACCTCCCCATTAATTCCCAATACATTTCTGAATAGCATGTTGCTTACACATTTTGTTAATGTAAATATGTCTTTATGTCATTGGAGAAATGGCTGTGGGAACTATACAAAGAAATTTTCAGAGTTTTTGGTACCTGAGTCATGCAACTAAAGAATCGTGGGGGTTTTTGTGGGGTTTTTTTAATAAAAATTTAAATCCTGCTTATTATCCAAAAGTTAAGTGGCCTTCTTAGAATGTTTTAATATATTCTTGAATATTACAAAACAGTAAAAACTTTTTTATTCCTAATAATCACAACTAATATAAATTTAAATTCAGTAATGACATTTTAGTTAAATATTAAATGGAACTTTAATCCAAATATTTGTAATCAATTGCTTCATTATTTCATTCTGATTTCTATTTTATCATTATGCCTTTGTAAAATTATTTGGAGTCACTTTGTTGTACAGTTTCTTTTCAACTGGTTTTAAAAAGGCGTTAACATTTTTTTCAGTGGTTTGATCTCAAGCCAGTGGTTAACCAATGTTTTGTACATTTTAACCCCTGTATCATTAGACCAAAGTCACTTTAGAACAAAAAAAATGAAGAGGTCATCCAGTACATGCTGTTAATAATGATGAATTGCCTTTTACCAAGGGCTTTACGCTGTTTTCCACAGAATTTATTCCTGGATATCATAGGTGAGGAGATTTCAATCACTTTATTCTAGATTAATTCCAGTGCATAAAATACTTGATTGCCATATTTTTTTTTTTTCTCTCTATAGTCAGGCCTAATTATTTATCTTTTAGTCCTATTTTCTTATTTTGGCTGTACCCAATCATAAGTGAAACTCTAAATAATTTTTCCAGTGTTTATTGTCTGCTTTCCCAATACTTCTACTGGTATAAATGCTTCTTTTTTCCAGCCTAAGTCATAATTAAAGACTGTATGGAATATTTATTTTCCAGTGTTTCATCTGAAACTGGCTGAAATCTTATACAACTTAATCAAAAATTGCTTTTGGATTGAATCATAGAATCATCATAGAATCATAGAATGGTATAGGTTGGAAGGGAACTTAAAGATCATCTAATTGCAACACCTCTGCCATGAATAGGGACACCTCCCACTAGACCAGGTTGTTCAAAGCCTCATCCAACCTGGCCTTGGACACTTCCAGGGAGGGGGCATCCAAAACTTCTCTGGGCAACCTGTTCCAGTGTTTCACCACCCTCACAGGAAATAATTTCTTCCTAAAATCTAATCTAAATCTACTCTTGTTCAGTTTATAACCATTGTACCTTGTTCTATCACTACATGCCTTTGTAAAAAGTCCCTGCAGGCCCCTTCAGGTACTGGAAGGCCTCTATAAGGTCTCCATGGAGCCTTCTCTTCTCCAGGCTGAACAGCCCCAAATCAGCCTGTCTTTACAGAAGAGATTCTCCAGTCCTTTCATCATCCTCATGGCCGTCCTCGGGACTCATTCCAGTAGATCTATATCCTTATGTTGGGAGCCCCATAACTGGATGCAGTACTCCAGATGGTGTCTCACAAGAGCAGAGTAGAGGGGCAGAATGACCTGCCTCAACCTTCTGGCCACATCTATCTTGGTGGAGTCCAGGATACAGCTGGCCTTCTGGGCTGTGAGCATTCATTACCGACTCATGTTGAGCTTCTCATCCACCAGTCCTTTCATCAGGGCTGTTCTCAATCCATTCTCCTTCCAGTCTGTATTTGTGCTTGGAGTTGCCCCAACATGGGTGCAGGACCTTGAACCTTGTTGAACTTCAGGAGGTTTGCACAAGCCCGCTGTGAATGAATCTTATTTATATCCATCTATAAACATACCTTTTTCCTATTGAGTAGTTTCCTGAAAGGTCAAATGTGACTGAATGTATCTTCAGTCAGATTTCTAAGTTGGTCAGTGCTTTGAGGAAAGTCTGCTTGCAACTTTGAAATGGCGAGCTCTAAAAAGTATGAAAAGTTTTTTGTAAATTTAGAACTATAACTTCCAAAACCATGGATATCATAGACTAAGTAAGAAATAGTAAGTGCTGCAACAAATATATTTTTTAAAAAGCAGAATAAGACAAAAGAGAAATATAGGGGGGTTTTAGACAAATTTATACTCTGCCTATGGTGACCTTGCAGGTCAAGTCCTTTCTTTCAGATTTGCTTTCAGTACAAGAATGCAAAGTTTTTCAGGCCTCAAAAAATCCACCCAGTGCTCTCTGATCTTCCAAGGAAAGAACTTTCTGTGATTACATCTGAGATTCCTTGTTTTTTCTTACACTTTTCATGGCCACAGTCCTTGGTTTCATGGAAAATGTTATTTCTCCTAGAGATTCTAAAGCATTTGCCCTGATAACATCAGGAGAAAGTAATTTAAAAAAAAAAAAAAAAAAAAACAAAACAGTGAAATTGTGAAATAGGCATAAAGACAGGCATTACCTGTGAGAGCAAAACATCTCTCCATAATTTGTCTTCCTATCATTGTTCTGAGTTTGACAAATATTACTGGTGAGAGATATAAAACAAAAAGAAATACATAAACTTGTAAACTTTAAGGAAATGAGGAAATACCCAGCAGTGTAAGTAATGGTTGCACAATCAATGTCTGAAGACACATCTGCATGGCAACACACAGTCCCCTGCAGTGAGGATACATAGATGGTTCCAAACAAGGTCAGCTTAGGTCAACTGTAAGACATAGGTCAAGGTCAACTGTAAGACATATTATTCTCTCAACATAACAGCCTGGCTGAGGAGAGGAATATGTATTAGCTTAAGCAAATCAGTGTGCTAACAGCACATTTGTAGTAGCCTAGCATAGCCATCCTATTCTTTGATCTCCATTTCTACATCTGCATGATAGCACTGAGACAAACCTGTTCGATAGACAGTAGCTGAATAAGTTAACAAGGCATTGCACCCTTCCACACAGGCATACTGCAAACACAGATACTCAATATTACAAAGATTTACAACAACAGTTTGTCTTCACTGAGCTTTGATTGGATACAAACACAGATGACTTAGGTTTGCTTAATGGTAACAGTAACTTTGATCTCAAATAATTCAACTGTTTAAGTGATTTTCATTTTATTTTTACATTGTATCTGCATTTTGTATTATGAGCAACAATGCAGTGGTGTATCATTATCTGAGGAAGTACTTGGACCATTTAATGCAATTTCAGGTTTCATGTGCATTTGAAATGTTATAAACTGCCAAAAGCTGAAGAAATTATAACACAAAACTATGGCATGGTCAAACGATTATAGGAAAGCACTTTTTTTAGCAGACTTCCCTCAACTTCATATGTAAACAACAGTGACAAATAGCACATATTAATACTTCACTACTAATCCATCAGCTTTAACTAAGACTCAGGTGACCTAAAACTCTTAAGATTTCAGACAGTATTGTGCCTTACTTTGTATGCTTCAACAAATTTATTATGTTAGCTTTCTTTCTATATATATAATGCACAGATAAACTGATCCACTGGGGCACTGCATTATCTTCAATATTCAGTAGATTAAATGAAGTCCCAGTCTGAGTAAAATAAAAGAAAGGAATTAGCAATGGTAAACACATATACAACATGAAGAAAATAGTATTGTACATCACAAGAGAGAACCAAATGCAGTTTCAGTATTTGATAATTTCCTTGAAGTTAAATTATATCCAAGAACGTTATACGAGTGGCATATGTTTTTACCAATATGAAAGTAAATCAAAGTAAATTAAATTTACTTTCTAGGTAAATTGCTACAGGGGGAAAAGAGGGTAGAAATATGATTTTTTAGGAATCCAACTTAAAGTCAATGTAATCAACTGAACAAAAGTGAACAATATTCACTGTTATAGGGAAATCTCATCTCAGATACCACCACGTGGGACTGATCAACAAATCCCTACAACAGAAGAAGACTGGGAGGAGATGGGCACAGGTAATGTGCTTATGAAGCTCAGGAGTGAATATAAGGAATAACCACAGCTGTTATAAAGAAAGCTAATCTCAACAAAAAGGAACCACTGGGTGACTTCTGTTTTGCATAAAGGGCTATATTAGTTGAGTGGATCAACTGGGTTTTTTTAAGTGGCCTTTCCTGAGTTAATCAAGAAGTGTAAACATCTTCACAAGCCATGCAGACCAGCATGGTGGAAGTGTATAAGTAGCTCAGCCTAATTTAGAGTACAAAAAATGAGCAACCAACACAATAAACTTTGAAGAGAGTAATGAGCTTGAGCTTGCTTCAACCTTGTGTTCCATATCAGGGACTGGGGACATCCAGTGCCATGACGGTAAGCATATAGAAAATTTACCCTGAAGATATACCTACGTCTTTTGACTGCTCATCGGAGAATTTTAAATAAATTTCTTAAAATAAAGGCCCAAATTTACATATTTATTCAGTTGTCAAAACATAGGTATCTAGTGCTATCTGAGGTGTCCTCTAGCTAACAATCTAAGAAAGTTCAAATGCCCTCCCAATACTGCATAATGTAAAATAGGTTAGAATAAGACGAGACGGAACGGAACGGAACGGAACGGAACAGAACAGAATAGAATAGAATAGAATAGAATAGAATAGAATAGAATAGAATAGAATAGAATAGAATAGAATAGAATAGAATAGAATAGAATAGAATAGAATAGAATTTGGAAGGGGTCCACAATGATCATCTAGTGCAACTGCCTGACTAATTCAAGGCTGACTAAAAGCTAAATTATTAAGGGCATTTTCCAAGTGCCTCTTAACACTGACAGGCATGGAACATTGGCCACCTCTCTAGGAAGCTTGTTTAAGTGTTTGACCACCTTCTCAGCAAACAAATGCTTCCTAATGTAAAGTCTAAACCAATCTGACTAATCTTGTAGCCTTCTCTGATGTCATCACCAGCTAGGTAGATGAGGGGAAAGCAGCGGATGTTGTCTATCTTGATTTCAGCAAGACCTTTGTTACTATCACTCACAACATCCTTGTAACAAAACTTAGAAGGTATGGGATTGATGAGTAGAAGGTGAGGTGGATTGAGAACTGGCTGGGTGGCAGAGCTCAGAGGGTTGTGATCAGTGGTGCAGGACCTAGTTGGAGGCCTGTAACTAGCGGTGTTGCCCAGGGGTCAGTACTAGGTCTGGTCTTGTTTGACATCTTCATCAGTGACCTGGATGTAGGGATAGAGACCACCCTCAGCAAGTTTGCTGATGGCAACAAGTTGGGAGGAGTGCCTGACAGACCAGAAGGCTGTGCTGCCATTCAACAAGACCTGGACATGCTGGGGAGTTGGGCAGAAAGGAACCTGATGGGATTCAACAAGAGAAAGTGTAGAGTCCTTCACCTGGGGAGGAATAACTGCATGCATCAGTACAGGTTAGGGGCTGACCTGCTGGAGAGGAGCTCTGTGGAAAAGGACCTGGGTGTGCTGGTGGACAGCAGCCTGGCCATGAGCCAGCAGTGTGCCCTCAGGGCCAGGAAGGCCAACAGTATCCTGGAGTGCATTAAAAAGAGTGTGGCCAGCAGGTCAAGGGAGGTTCTCCTCCCCCCCTACTCTGCCCTGTGAGGCCACATCTGGAGTACTGTGTCCAGTTCTGGGCTCCCTTGTTCAAGAGGGACAGGGATCTTCTTGAGAGAGTCCAGCGGGGAGCCACAAAGATGATGAGGAGCCTGGAGCATCTCCTGTATGAGGAAAGGCCAAAAGGATGTGGCCGGGCTTTTTTCAGTAGTATACAGTTAGAAGATGAGGGGCAATGGGCAAAAAGTGGAACACTGGAAGTTCCATAAAATCTTAAAGAAAAACTTCTTTATTGTGAGGGTGTCAGAGCACTGGGACAGGCTGCCCAGAGAGGTTGTGGAGTCTCCATCTCTCTAGATGTTCAAAACGCACATGGACACTTTCCTGTGCAACCTGATGTAGGAAACCTGCTTTGGCAGGGGGATTTGACTGTATGATCTCCTGAGGTCCCCTCTGACCCCTTCGATTGTGTGATTCTGTAAACATTCCCTGATAATGCTTTGAACCATTCCCACACATCCTATCACTAGATGCCAGGGAGAAGAGGTCAGCACCTCTGTCTCCACCTCCTCAGGAAGCTGTAGAGAACAATGAGGTTACCCCTCAGCCTCTTTTTCTCCAAGAGAGAAAAAACCGAAGTCCTAAGCTACTCCTTATAAGACATGTCTTCCAGGCATTTGACCAGATTTGTTGCCCTCCTCTGGATGCATTCAGGGACCTTCACAGCCTTCTTAAGTTGTGGGACCCAGAACTTCACATAGTACTTAAGGTAAGGCTGCACCAAAGCTAAATATAGTGGGATAATCACCTCTTTTGACTGGCTGGTTATGCTGTGTTTGATGCACTCCGGGATGCGGTTTGCCCTCTTGGCTGTTAGGGCACACTCTTGACTCCTGTTGAGTCTGCTGTCAATCAGCACTGCCTCTCTGCTAGCACTGTGTGAATGACTCAGATATTCTAGGGTTTTCAAAAGGGACAAGACATCTAGGCACATGAATTACCCTCAGGTGGGATTCAGATCCAGAGTACTGACCTCTTACTTCAAGTATCTAAATATAGGTATCCATATGAACCATGTGTCTAAGATCTCATTATATTTAGCAGACACCTCGTCATTAGGAATCTAGAGAGCTATTCAGTTAACCCAGAAGTAGATATCTACTTTCAGTCATCTGAATGATGAAAAAAGCAATTTATTTAAATAAACCAGAACATACCCAGAGCATTTATCCTTGCAGATAAGGCTTTATATCACCACAATTTTATTCTTTTTAGTCAGAGATATTCTTACTGAAATGGTGTAACAATTTCCTATTAGTTTCCTCATATTCTAAACCAATATACATCTCTTATGAATTATTTTAATGCACATTCAGAGTATTTGGAAAATTTAAATATGGATTGGTGTATATGTGATATTACAGGAAAATTCTGAGTCATCTGGTTTGAAAAAATTGCATCTTTGCATGAAAAATAAAGATATTTTATTACACTCTATAGCTTAAGTTTTACAACCTAACACTGAATCAAGTAGTTTTGCCCACTTAGATTCCCACTCATTTTGCATTTTCTATAGTGACAAAAGCTAATTTTGTAGCTTTAAGGAAATACTTTTTAATGTTTACACCACTAAATGCATAAACAGGAGCTGAAAATCTTGAATAATGTAAGAAAGTTAACCTATTAATTTCATTATTACAGTCTAGAACTGTTGGGTCAAGATCTTGCAGTCAAAACATTTTGCAAGATGTATGAAAACTTCAAAGAAAAAATCCCCTGCTTTCATTTCTTTCTTGTAAATAAATAAAATTAAAAATATTAAACATGTAGTCAACCACTATGACTATTTATAATTGCAAACTATATAATACGAAGTGATAAAAAATTTACATTTCAGTTTACCTGTGTCTTTCTATCTTTATATTTAAAAATGAAAAATGACAAATGCTACTGCAGAAAGCTGTTGTACCTACAATTGTTGGACTGTGAAATCAATTTCTTTCTTTTCATGCATAGGTTTTTATACAGAAATTTCTTTACACCTCTTTATAGAACAATTTTATGGTTTGTATGTGTGGAGGAGTCTGTGAGAACATTTTCATACACTAGATTTCAAACAATAGACTACATAAGAATTACATGTGTAAAATAATACATTATCTAATATAACTCAGAATTGAGGGCAACCCATAGATGTTAACCTCTTTTCTTTTCTGGCACAGAATTAATTATGACCCATGTATTTTTACAATGATAGGCTTCCTATGGGAAATATTTTCCTATTTTTCTTAGTATGTATAGTTCAAAGTATCCTGGAGTTCCACAGGAATAAAGAAAACTGAACTTCACAGCAAGGTCGCAAGGTAATACTCTATCTCAATAAAATGATTTGCTTGACATTTTGAGTTGTCTCATACAGTATATTTTAAACAAAAGAGTTACTGTTTCAAGTGAAACAGTGCCTCAGAGATTATTATCCTTTCTTCTGGAGCAATCAGGGCCTGGTGCTTCATTTCAAGACAAAGGTTATTTCCTCTTTTAGAGAAAAACAACCTAGAAAGTTAAGTATTTTAATCTGTTTATTAGATATTCTGTATTCTGTGAGAAGAAAGGGGTTAGCTCTAGTCTTTAAAAAAAAAACCAAACAAAAAACTCAATCTCTTTTCTAGACCACCCACATAAATTTAAGTGCTGTGAAAATTCATATCCCCATCTCATATCCCAAAGTTCCACCAACTAGTTGCACATGCTATAAAACTGCATTTTTCTTTTTTTTTACTAGTTTTAAATTTAATTTGTCTCAATATAGCTTATACAAAGACAGATACATTTAACAGTAGCAGGTGAAAAGATGGAAAGTGCAATATTTATCTACCTCTACTCTGTTCATTCCTGGTTAAGGTAAACACTATCCCTTTGTAATAATCCTACTGTCTTTCCTGAAGAGTGGTCAATGGACAAATTTAGTCACTTAGTATCCCTCTGAATTACACACTGCTCTGGGCTGGAGGCTACTTTTTTACCGACAGTAGCAGTGGAGTGGCTTCCCTGCTTATACAGGATTTGGAGTTATGGAGACATTTATGCATATGTGCACAGATTAACTAAGGGAGAAACATAAACTTAAAGCACTTAAGACTATGTTGCTGCTTTTACTGAGTCTGTGCCAGGAGTGACACAGTGCTCTTGTATCTGGGGAAGCCTGCTACGGCTGAAGTTGCAAGCGACATTCGTGCTTTGGGCAGTGCACCTCCTGCTAAATTTACCCTCTAGGAATGTGTTCTGCTGTATGACATGATCTTTGTCAGGTTCATCACAGCTGTAGCAACCCTTTTTCTAGTAACAATTATTTTTTTTTCAAGTCTAGATTTGAGGCATTGCATATAAGATTTGAAGAGGAATAAACTGTGTATTTCACAAGTTAAAAATGAACTTTAAAGTTAAAGCTTTCACACATTTCTCACGTGTTATGCATAAAAGTTCAAATTAATTTAGTCTAACTTTTGGGATGTAAGAACTGAAATGATAGTCTAAGTTAGGTGCTGCCCGTCCCTCTGTTGCTGTCCTGGTTTCATTAGAATAGGGTCAATTTTCTTCTTAGCAGCTAGAATAGCACTGTGTTTTGGTTTCAGTATGGGATTTGTTATGAGAAG
The DNA here is from genome assembly GCA_907165065.1 of Caprimulgus europaeus. Next base: position 85,051,402 of record OU015523.1, on the reverse strand, counting down.
AATGTTGATAAGATTAATGATTTTAGTTATTACTGGAAGTCCAAGGACTTTGTGTTTTGCTAGTCTGCAAGTACAAAGGACTAAGGGGCAGGGAAAGTGTTGTAACTAGCAAAATGTAAAATTGACATTTGGTTATGCCAATAAGTTATTCCATATCATAACATGTCATATTCAGTATATTAATGCCGGTTGACTGTAAAGCTGAGAATTCTTTTGGGGATCACTTGGGCTTGCTCTTCCATGGTTGTAATTTCGGGTTTGGGGTTCCTTTTTGGTTATCTGGGATTGCTGTCACTGGGTGGTGAGTAATTGTACTGTGCACCACTCCTTTATATTATATATTATTATTATTACTACTACTATTATTGCTATTATTATTACTATTTTAAGTTTATTTTATACCAATTATTAAATTGCTCTTTTCTCAGCATACAAGTGTCCTTACATTTACCCCTTCAGTTCTGTCCCCTTCTCCCTGGGTGGGGGGTCTGGGGGTGTGGGGATGTGAGCAGCTGTGTGGTGTTTGGCTGCCAAGTTAAACTACTACAATTGCCAGTTAAAAGAGTGAGCATTTTGAAAGGGGGATTCATTCCATCCATCCAAGATCTTAGGTAAAATTGTCCTTCGGAGGTGGTGTCTGTCAACTATCAGTAGTAATAATGAGAGCTCAAATTTTGCATGTAGATTATATTTCAATAATATGTGCTTAAAATATTGAGAGCTGAAACTTGTATTGCACATTAAATATGTATCCAGTAAAGATTTATTACTATAGTTATTTTGGGAAGTTTAACAAACCATCTTGTTTCTTTCTGAGTGGAGATTTTTGGTGTGTTCTAGTTCTTAAAATTCCACTAATTCTGGTATATTGTCTTTAATGGTATCCAGCAATTAAAAAAAAAAAAAATAAGGAAAAAGTATAATAAATGAGAAAAGTTGGGCATCACCTTTTGTCTGATATACAGATATATTCTCCTAATTTCTGACAATCATGACTTCAGAATGTTCCTGAGTTGGGCTTGCTCTGGATCTTTATTTACCCATAAGGAAAATATTTTAAAGTAATTTACCTAATATTATTGTTTATTATTACATTAATTATATTCTATTTTAATAGTGGTTATATTTATTATGATGTTATTATCATGTGATTTCCTCTGTGTCTTGGCACAATGATTATGTAATATAGTTATGTATCATATGAAAAATTACTTTTTTCAGTTGAATTGAAACTGACTGTTTGACAGCTTTAGCAGATGTCTCCTCACTTTCTGTTTTGGTAAGTTGCATTTGACAGGTATTGGACTGACGAGAGAGAGTCAGCAGTTGTGTGTTTACATGTGTTAAGCGGAGACACATTTCTCTGACAGATAAATGGACAAGTGGACTAAATTTTATCTTGTAGTCCTATTTGAGATCTTCTCTGAATTCTACTGATTAGCATCTGGGAGTTGTGGTATGTGCTATTGGACCACACCATGAAAAAAAGCCTGAAGGCTATAATGGGAAAGCCAGCTGGTAGATAAAAAATATCTATGTGGCCTGTGCATCAAGACCTTGATATTCTTGTGCAAAAGAGGGAAATCTCGGAGTTAAAACATGACCTTTCTTAAGGAGGAGGTTTTGGAGAACATCAAGTTTGTGATCGTTTAGCAAAGGATGCAAAATTGGTGAGGGAAGGGATCTGGACAGAAGAGAAAAATCAGAGTGTGAAAAAGTAAATTATTCTCATGATTTTGCTCTCTAATAGTACAAGCACAAAATTACAATCTACCTTCCTTTGCTTCTGACCACACTTTTAGTTTTCTGATCACTCAATATATTATCCTTTACTTTGTCTATTTGGACAAACAAACTAACAAACAAAAATAAAAGAATGTATTGTTGACTATGTTCCAAGCTCTTGCCCCTCCACAGATCTCTTAAAACTGCCAGAAACCTTCCTGACAGGCACAGCCACAGCTATCAAATTTTGCTTGGAATTAACTAAGCAGAGGTAAAGCCAATATTGTTTCTCTTTAGACAGTCAGCATCACAGTTTTATAGTATCTTTTAAATTTGTTTGTTTATTTATTTATTTATTTAATTTATTTTTCCATGCCAACATGAGCATCTTAATGTTGTTCACTGGTACCATTCTTTGGGTAACTGTGATATGGAGGAATGTCTGAGTAGAAGATGGAGTTCTGTAGGTTTGCTCTTACTTATTGCCCTTCTCTGCAAAGACAGATATTTTCCAGCTCTGTGTATTATCCCTGAAAGGATTTAATTATAAGAAATCTCTCTGTTCTTTCTCCTCCTCCTTCTATACAGTAGCTTTTATAACTTGCCAAACAGCAAAGCAAATATAGTTTTTTATCAACCTTTCCTTAACAAAAGATTTGCCTCCTTGGCACTTCTACCATTTACAGTACTCACATATACCTCTTCATCGACTTAGCAAATCTATTCAGAATATTTCAAACTCTGCTGGCAACCAGGCTCATTACAACCAAAAACAATTTGCTTCTAGGGAGTTATCTACATCATGTAGAATTTTTTGCCACCAACTGACATTTTTATAGGTGAAACTGATGAATTATACATTGCTAAATCATATGAAAATGTGATTACATGACATCATGCTGAAAGAGTTGGGGCTGTTCAGCCTGGAGAAGAGAAGGTTCCGGGGAGATCTTATAGCGGCCTTCCAGTACCTGAAGGGGGCCTACAGGAAAGCTGGGGAGGGACTTTTCATAAGGGCAGCTAATGATGGGACAAGGGGAAATGGCTTTAAGCTGAAAGAGGGGTGGTTTAGATTAGATATTAGGAAGAAATTTTTCACTGTGAGGGTGGTGAGACACTGGAACAGGTTGCCCAGAGAAACTGTGGATGTCCCCTTTCTGGAAGTGTTCAAGGCCAGGTTGGGTGAGGCTTTGAGCAACATGGTCTAGTGGAAAGGTGTCCCTGCTCATGGCAGGGGGGTTGGAGCTAGATGATCTTTAAGGTCCCTTCCAGCCCAAACCATTCTATGATTCTATATGCCAGTCAGCACACACTCAAAATGTCCTGTGTTGATTTTAGAATCCTGTGAATAAGCCAAAGGTAGAAGAATATGGTGTGATGGTGATCTACAATCTATGTTCAGTGAAATTAAAATATTGAATCTGTTGAAAGAGTTGAATGACATTTAACTTTTGATAGAGTGTTTGTCCATTATTTTAACTGGGGTAATAAGGAAAACATTTGAATTTCCAGAAAAAGCAGCTTGAAAACTGGGAAGAAGTTTATTTCAGTGCAATTCACCTTTAGATGTTTCTGTTGTGGAACCAGAGAACTGTTATTAAAATAAGCACTTCCAGTTTACTTCATCCACGTGTAATCCATGTGTTCTGAAACAGCTGAAAAATATATAGTCTTGTTTTATTTTTTTCATGCAGTGCAGTTTCTTTCTGTATTTTCTCCAGAACATGTATTTTATTTTAGCAGACTTATCTTTTAATCTATTCCTATTATCAGACAAAAACTTTTACACAGTGCCTTCCTTGTGGCCCCATTCACTTCACATACCCTTAACAATGTGTTTATGCCTAATCCTATTAAAGAATGTGTGTTTATTCATGCAGTCACAAGAATTAAAAAATAGTAAGTTGTAGTATTATTGGGAGTCCATTATGTTCTTTCTATTGTGAGACCATAAACCAACTCCAAATTTTCCTTCTACTGTGGGTTTTTCTTTCTCCATATCCTTGTAGCTGTAAACAATACTTTTCTGTTCTTATTCCTTTTATAACTATTGCATTGGCCATGTGCCATGGAAGGATATGATTACTTACATTTCTATGTACAAGTATAAAAGTCAGGTCCTTCATATCCACACTTAGCAAAATTACAGGGGCATCTTGTGCTCGTCTGTGTGGGAAATATATCCACATGGATGTATGTATTTGAACTAGAGAGTTCTAAGAACAGAGCTGCCTGATTTTTTAGCATGAGAGAACGTAAATAATATGGATTTTTTTCAGTTATGAAACTGGCATATCTTCTTATGAGATGTAAAATTTAGAAATTAATGATTCAGTAATTTAGATACACATCTATTTTTATAATCACATCTACTGTCAATAAAATATCTGTGTATTTCCAGTTCAACATTACATTTACTGATCACTCAGAATGTTAATGTTATTTCAGTTTCCTGTGATCCACCTTGCTTTTTCTCCGTAGCTTGAACAGTGGTTTTGAGTCCTATCAGATACCAGAACAACTAGGTAAGGAGTACTCTGAACAACAGTGTTAGCAACTTTCCTAGAAAGTTCTATGAAAATTCTGTTTGTTTAAAGGCCCATTGCTTAAGAAAAACTGTACATGAGTTTCTGATTAGCCTTACCCTGGCAATGACCTCACTTGCAATATGTTAGTGCAAGATTTGCTGTCACTAATTCTACTGCATTGCAAATAATTTGAAATTTCTCAAAAACTTTAAGTATTTCACACTCACCAGTAAACATGCTGACCTACAAAATGACACATGCTATTTTTCAAGCTTTGTAACTTAGTCCTTGATTTTGCAAGTGCATGCGAGGGAATGCTGCCACAACCTGTTTCAAGTCTTCATTTCAAAGTCCACGCACGTTTCCCTTTGCCTGCTGTTTCCACTTTTTCTAATTGGACATGAATTTTTAAATACGAAGATCATCACAGCTGATAAAGTCAGAAAACAAAAATTATTTTGCACTGGATAGTTTTTAAATCTCCACTCTGTGTATGGTAGTAAAATTACGAATTTTTAAAACAAAGATTTTAACTCTGCAGTCCATATGAGCTTCTATCAAAAGCTGTTTGAAAAAAAATAACCCAGCAGAATAAGATGAAACTATGAGAAACTGCATCCACTTCCTAAATTATGTCAAACTAACACCTAACACACAAAGATGACGATTCCATGTTTACTGTAGTGAAAGTAAAGAATTTTTCCAACAACAAGAAATCTTTCCTGGATTTGCATTAAAATTTTATCCTTTTGGATCTAGGTAACCTGGAATGTTTTGCATAATATTTTTTGAGATAATTGGCAGAAGTTATTTTCTTATTTTTTTTCCAGTGTAGCCATAGCAATAAAGCAATGAGAGAACTATATAGATCTATAATAATACTGGAAGAAAAAAATATGTTATTGTGGATGAGAGCTGGGAAAACATCCAAGGACTACAAACTTTTCTGAAACTCTAATAAATAATCTTTTTAGCATGTTAACAATAAATCAGAAAGAATCTGAATAAAATAAAAATGTCATACCTATCATCAGTCTAATAATTTTGCTCATCTTTTTATGCTAACTGCATGCATGTGTTTGAGAATATATAAATTGATATGTATTTTTATTTAAAAGTTTCCTCAGAATGGATTTTCTTAGTTCATTTGTCAATAGTAACTTGCTTCCTTATCCACGGATGCTATTGAAAACATAACCATTAATTCCCCAAAAAAACATTTCAGAATTGAGGTATTGTGAACAATATAATGTTTGCTAGATATTATTAATGTTATTAATTGAAAATTAAGTGTGGTTACATTTATTATTTCTGTTGTAGAGGAAAACACTTATTTCTTCACAAGCTACGATAAGAACACAGAAACATATTTTTGAGAAATAACAAATATTATGCAAGTGAAAACTTTCATGACGCAAAGACATTTCATGGTGCAAGGAGAAGACAAGTAGTGTAGCAGACTTCTTCTTTAGAAAACTATTTTCTTAACTACAATGAGGAATTTGGTATCCCATATTAATTCCTATTTCTCCACTTAACAAAGTTGTATCTTGCCAGGCTGTGTGATATAGATATTGGAAAAAAACCATCAGGTATTAAAGTATGAAGAGTATTAAGAAAATTTCAAAGAGGAATATTATACACTGAGATTTGCAAATTATTTCATGAGATACTCATCCCGAGAAATACTTTGGTCCTTCTATTTTATGAAAAGGAAATTTAATATGTACTAATAATTCTAAATTTGTTTCATATATTTTAGAAAAAAAAATTGCTTCATGTATTTTTCTACTTAACATAAAGACATGACTGAGCTTTTCTGACAAGAGATGAGAAAACATTATTCTCACATCCATTCAAAAAACTGATTGAAAAAAAAAATTTGCAATTTGTCTACAGCATGTTGATCCTACCACAGTTGTGTACTAACACTAGAAACTCTGTTATGTATTTCAGATGTAATTGCCTCTTATGATGTTTTCCATAGAAGATTTGAAATTATTTCATTTATTTATTGCATACTCTGTATGTTGTATGATTCTTGTAAATAATTGTATTGCTGATTCATTAAAAAACAGAGTTGGCAGTGTTGATACAGCCTGCCCTGACTACAGATAAAGAAAATATAGGCAAAAAGATTACATTTATTTATTGGTAGGTTAGAAATAACACAGCATCTTAGAACAGACATTTACAATTAGAGCATAATTTGGAGTAAATCAGAACATGTAAAGTGCACAAAATGCATTCTTTCCATTTCACAGACATTAAGGACAGTGTTTGTTAAAAATAAGAAAAAAAATAATTATTGGGAACTTGGCAGACAGACGGCTTGCATGGGCAATCACGTCTCCAGAACAGTGTGGTTAGTCACTCTTTGGTGGTGATGGGAGTTCTGTATTTGAACAGAGACCTGTTACAAAGGTCTTTGCAATAGCATCTTCAGCTGCATTAGGAAAGACTCCTCAAATGACTGTTTTGCATTCTTCTTACAATCCAGTTGGCCACAGCACATGCAAAATTCCTTGAGTTTTCGTATGTCTTAAAAATATACAAAACATCTCTGAAATAAATTAACTGCATAAAAAAACTGATCCACCTTGCCATGTCTGCAGAAATAGTTTTTTGTTGAATACTTATAGTCTATATCCAATTTAATTATTTCTATAGCAGTAGACTCTGTGAGTCTTTGGAACACACCATCCAGGGTGTTAATCAACATTTCTAAGCATATGAATTGGACTCAACATAGCAGGAATTGTCTTGGACTATTTCTAGACCTGTCCAAAATTTTTACCAGGAGTACTCCTCTAGTAATAAGTTAATAACTTAATTCTAAAGGCTGAGTTAATGGTCTCGTTTCAAGTCAGTACATTGTCTCAGGTCAATCTATCATCTATACAGATGACTATCAAGGGAGCTCCTGGATCACTCAAGAATTAATGATTCAGGTGCAATCACTGTGCAGACAGACATAGCCTCTGTATACTACAAAACAGCCCCAACTATACCACACAACATACTTGATTTCATACTTGTAATTCAAGTCCTATAGCTCTTGCCATGCTGTAGACCATTTAACAAATAATGCTCTGTTTACATTACTATAGGGTGTATACTGAATAGTATGTTGTCTTTTACTAACAGTGGTTGTGGAGTTTGGTCCTGGTTTCTGTCTGTATTGCCGTTCCTTCCCTTCAGATACCTCCCTCTCCCTATCCTGCCTGAAGCTCACCAACACCTCGGGCAGTACAGCTACAAATCCAGGAATGCTGAAGGAATGCAGAACTGCTCAGCTCATGGGTGAAGCCTCTGCACCCCACACCTCTTACCAAGACAGGAGTTCCCATTCCTAGCACTTATGAGGGAGGAGAGTGGCAAAGGGAGAACAAGAAGAAACTTACACCTGAGATTAGTACTAGAAACACTTGCTTAGGAAGCAGCCTGTAACCGATGAAACAAAACTACTGGTTTTCAGTGAAGCAGAAGGTGTCAAGGATAGGAACAAATAACTTATAAGAGTCAAAAGTGACAAAGAAAACAGGGAGACATTTCCATAAAATTGAGGAGATTTCAGAAGGGGTTTTTTGTTTGTTTGTTTCTTGGTTTGTTTGGTTTTTTTCAGAATTTATTCATGAAGTGCTATTTAGATGAAAATTATTTCTATTCAACATTTGGGAAAAGTCAACACATTTCTGAAAGATCACATAAAAGGTAAGGGTCTCCGAATACATTATTTTTAATTGTTTTATACTTCAGAATATAATGCAAGGTTGAAACACTGATTAATTATGGATGTGGGCAAAATTTCATATCCACACTTGGGATTCTTCTGTGCTCTAATAACAATATTTTTTCAAAATTATATTGTCTGATAAATCCTTACACTCTGACCTCATGAAATGTTGTGCATTATGTGTTGCTTAATGAAGGACTGGGCCCATAACACATTCTGTAAGGTGATTATATGTATGAGTTTTATCTTAAAGCAAATGTAATAGCTTTCTCTGAATGTTTGTGCAATGTACATTAATTTACTGATGCAAAGTTAATGCAGGCTATTATTTAGAAAAATAAAGACAAGAAAGTAGATCATCTTGAATGCCATAATGCAGTACTGCAGGACAACTAAATGATCAGGCCCAGTCAGCATGGGTTTATGAAAGGCAGGTCCTGCTTGACTAACCTGATATCCTTCTACAACTTGGTCACCTGCTTAGTGGATGAAGGAAATGCTGTGGACGTTGTCTATCTGGAGTTTAGTAAAGCCTTTGACACCATTTCCCACAGCATTCTTCTGGAGAAACTGCTGCCTGTGGCTTGGATGGGCATATACTTTGCAGGGTAAAAAACTGGCTGGATGGCCGTGCCCAAAATGTGGTGAATGGAGTTAAATCCAGTTGGTGGCTGGTGACAAGTGGTATTCCCCAGGGCTCAGTACTGGGGCCTGTCCTGTTTAACATCTTTATCAATAATCTGGATGAGGAGATTGACTGCACCCTCAGTAAGTTTACAGACAATACCAAGCTGGGTGGAAGTGTTGATGTCCCTGAATGTAGGAAGGCTCTGCCAAAGGATCTGGACAGACTAGATTGATGGGCCAAGACCAATTGCATGAGTTTCAATAAGGTCAAATGCCAGGTTCTGTGCTTTGTCCACAACAACCCCTAGTAGCGGTACAGGCTTGGGAAGGAGTGGCTGGAGAGCTGCTAGGTAGGGAGGGGCCTGAGGGTGTTGATTGACAGCTGGCTGAACATGAGTCAGCAGTGTGCTCAGGTGGCCAAGAAGGCAAATGGTATCCTGGCCTGTATCAGAAATAGTGTGGATAGAATTGGACTAGGGAAGTTATCTTATCCCTCTACTCAGCACTGATGAGGCCACACCTTGAGTACTGTATTCAGTTTTAGGCCCCTCACTGCATTGAGTAGCTGGAGCGTGTGCAAAGAAGGGCAACAAAGCTGGTGAAGGGTTTAGAGCACGTCTTATGAGCAGCAGCTGAGAGAACTGAAGTTGTTTATCCTGTGGAAAAGAAGGCTGAGGGCAGACCTTATTGCTCTCTACAACTACCTGAAAGGAGAGTGTAGAGAGGTGGGGGTAGGTTTGTTCAACCAAGTAACAAGTGATAGAACAAGAGGAAATGGCATTAAGTTGTGCCAAGGGAAGTTTAGATTGGATATTAGGAAGAACGGGTTACCCAGGGCAATGGTGGAGTCTCCATCCCTGGAGGTATTTAAGAGTTGTCTAGATATAGGGCTGAGGGATATGGTTTGGTCAGGGACTTGTCAGTGTTAGGTTAATGATTGGACTCTGTGACTTTAAAGTTCTTTTCCAATCTAGACTATTCTGTGATTCTGTGAAAGATATATATTTATCTTTACAGAGTCTTTCAAAAATTACCTTACTGTATTAGAAACAAATTAATTGTAAAATATTCTGACCTGGAATAATATAATTTTTATTAAAATTGTTTATTTTATTTACAAATTATTTGTGACATTTTTAAGAACAAATTATGGCTTTAATGAATGAACAATGCACTGGGCTGTGAAGAAGAATCTCTGGAGAATACAAGCTCTCTCTGACCCTGGAGAATACAAGCTCTTCTTTTTAATCTTTATCACTTGTGCTAATTTTTTAAAAATAACAATACAGATTTTTCAGCCAGAAAGTTATATTTTGCTAAATTATCATTAAATTTATCTTGTTCTTTTGCCAGTAGGCCACTGCTCTGTAGAACAATATGTGTGGACAGTAGATTTGTGACAAATGTAAATCTCAGGGAATTTTTATTATTTATTTCTAAGTTGTATGGTAATTTTACTGAAGTCTAACTCTGAAATGCTCTAGGCAGTACGAGGTAATCCTTTTGGCCTGTATCAAACTTATTTAAAAGAGAAAAACTCCTGCCTTACTCCTAAATAGATAATTTTTCAAGCCTGCACAATCCTAAAAATCTCTATACTATATTTAGTCTGCAATAGGAGCAAGACAGTTAATGGTAACAAAAAAACTCTAAAATATCCAGATTCAGCTCTTATATTACTATCAGAGAAGTCTAGTGAAGATCCAGTTATATCCTATGTGTCTTTTGCTGGCCAACAAGTCTCCCAGTATAGTAGTAGGCATGACTTCTTTTCTCCTCGCAAACAGGTATTCTCATCAACTTTCTGTATCTTTTTATAGGGTAGATTCCAGAAGATTTGACCAGCAGGTGACACTGCTATCTGGCTGACAGAGTCTAAAATGTATCTATATCAGATCTACTTAGCTGCCAGCTGGGGCCAAACCATCACACATATTTTGTGTAGGGAAATTTTAAATATTTGATGCTTTAGGGGACAGTGTGTTTGGCTATCCTGTAAGCATAACTAAAAGCCCAAGGAAGTTCTTTATGTCTATAGAAGAATTTCAGAGAAGTGTCCAGATGGTTCAGACTCACTGAGATCAAGCTAATATTTCAGTCCTAGAGCTGCACTGTTTAAGTCCGATCATTATTGTTTATATTTGCCCCTCTGTATAGGTCCACTTGTATAAAGAACACACAAGAGAGAGTTCCCCAGTCATGATTTAATTGTAATGTGAATTTAGTCCTACAGAATCATAGAATCATAGAACGGTTTGGGCTGGAAAGGACCTTAAAGATCATTTAGTTCCAACTCCTCTGCCATGAGCAGGGACACCATACCCTGGTGGAATCAGAAAACATGAGCACGACTCCAGAGAAACTATAAAAGAATTACTACTGACACATAGGTCTGAGGCCTATGTATAGTGATAAATAGATCCAAGGCCATAATACTGCCTTGTGACTGACTGTGGAACCCTTACACAACCCAAGCAACCAGAAAGTGAGGAGTCATTTTGAGGATGAAATGCATACTTGGCCTTGTTCTCTATAGTATAGACCAGTATACATATTTTCACATCTTTTAAAATTTATTTTCCAGCTTCAGGTGCCTGCACTTCTGAGACTTTCCTAGAATTGCTGGAAGGCATTAAAAGATTTTACTACTAGTAAAACTCCCTCCTTTCCACACCTACCCAGATTTTAGTCCAAATTTTTGTCCATAATTTTTTATCTCATTCTGTATTACTACTTCCTTCCAAAAGATAAAATAAATCCTCTCCTTTCGTCTTATTGTTCCAATAGGAAGTGTTTTTTGATTTTTTTGTCCATAGCACAAGGTGTCTGGATATTCCCTCATTCATGAGATCTTGTGCAAAACGTTCCTTTCCCTTTGTTGGTTCAATACTTAAATAGTGCTAACACTATGCAAAATGAAGGGTAGGAAATTGGTCTGTAGATTTGCTTCATTACTCATTAGCATAGGGAGTGGAGATGAGGAAGCGTTTTCCATTCCATTAAAAAAAAATAAAAAACTCCCCAAAAATCCCATGGTTCTTGACTATGTTGGAATTTTTGGGATGCACATATACAAGGTTTTAGGAATGTACACTGGACATCAACTCTATGCATTTGTTTATACTGGTTTGTGTTTTAATGGGGCAAGTTTCTGTCTAAAAATTATGAGATTGTGAAATTAAGTGCACATGGTTTTAGTTTCATTATTTTTATTTAGGTTTTTTTTTCTTCTCATATTCTGACATTTGTCTTCATGTTTTGTTATGAAAAGGATCGAGTTTGTAGAACCACTTTTCCCTTTCCTAGTTTGTTACATAAAAAAGATGAACCAAATCTGCCTGAATTGAGTGCTTCTTTGAGATAAAGGTCACAATTTGCTCTATAGAAGAGGAACTCTCTTTTTCCCTGAAATTCTGTTTCTTAAACTTGGTGACCATGAAAGACTGATTTATATTGCTATGGTAGAGTGGTTTAATGCTGTGCTTGGATTTGAACAAAAAAGGAAGTGTGTTTGCAGTATGCAGCAGAACTAATTTAAAAAAAAAAAAAAAAAAAAAAAAAAGGAAAGCTGCAAACCTTGAAGTTGTGATAGAAATAGTTCTGAAGAAGCCTATGGTTTTAGCAAAAGACATTCATCTGCAGCTCAGTGGAATACAATGCAGTATAACCTACTTAAGAGATATCAGGCTAAGCTGTCTGTCAAGCTAAATGAAGAGAAAATATTTTGTTAAATAAGACTAGTTTCTAAATTACTAATCTTCATGCTGCAGCTATTCACTTGTAATTTCAGTGGCACTGGAAATTGTCTTTTCTTTTTACAAAACATAAAATAGGAACAAGAATTTTCTAACTAAAAGAAGAATGTTATATACCTAGAGAATAATTTGTACCATTTTGCAGTGCTTCAATCCTAAAGGTAATTTCTGCTTCTGTCTTTAGAGGAGGTGCCCCAGAACCCAGGAATCAGTGTGTAACTGTAATAACTACTATGAATTAGACTTTATAAAACAAAGTAATTTGCAATGAAGTAAGAAACTTCTGTAATAAAATTTATCACATCTTGGACTTGTCAGGGAAAAACAAAACAAAACAAAACAAAACAAAAACAACCCAAACCAAAGACAAACTAAATAAGTCCATGTGAAACTTAAACTCAGGCTAGGACAATGCAGATCACTTCCTGGGAGTCACTGAAAGCTCTGACCAGGATTTGAGCCCAATAAAAATTTCTTGCATTATATTTTGTATATGACCATAAAAAGAACCTAATTAAATATCAATGGCATAAGCATAAGATTAAGGATTAAGGAGACCTAATTTGCTGTCAGCTGTTGACACTATGAAACTTGCCATAGATAGGTGAAATGCTTGAAGTATTTATTTATTTATTTAGGGACCTGTTTGAACACAATCCCTGTATAACCCTGACTCAAGTTTTTCGTTATTGATATTCACAGAAAGATGATTACAGAAATGGAAAAAGGATAAAGAAAATTTAAATAAATAAACAAATAAATACATAATAAGAAGAAAGTTTGAGTAGATCAAAGGAGGCAGAGTGATAAACAACTGCAGGGAGACTAAAATAAAATAAAAAAAAAAGGTATACGTTCTATGCATGTATGTAAAGATATGTGTTCTAATTTAAAAAATGCATAAAAATTGTGAGTATACAAATTCATTATCCTTTATATATTGAAAATACATAACTATTTATTATGTAATTTAAGTGTTTTCATACATAACAAGTAGATGATAATTAGTCATGTAAATGAGTAACATACATATCTCCTGTAAACTCTAAGAATTTATTCTTTAAGAAATTATTCATAAGTAGAATTCCAGAAAAGGCTGCTGTATGATAATTCTATGAGACCAGACCAAAGAGCAGAAATGGTGTAACCTAACTCTCAATAACTAATACTTTGTTCTCATAGCTATGGACATTTTGTTGAGAACTACTCAATAGAAGCAACATCAACCAAAACTGACATTTAAGGTTTATAGGTTCAATTCAGTTCAGTTCAACAATGTAATTCCCTCTTCTTTCTTTGCCATCCCCTCCCACATAAACGTGGAACAAAGGAAATTGAACCCCATTAATTTAGAAATAAAATTGGCAAATGTGGGATATTAAGGTGATTTATGAGTTTTCTGTTATTTTCTGATTTTATATGAACACAGTCTTTTTGCTCTTCCATTTCTACTCATCCCTTGAACTAGGGTGTGCAGAGTCATAGAAATTCATTAGCTGAACAGGTTGGATCTCAAAAAGCTGTTCAGTTCATTGAAACTTATGGGTGAAACTTTAGGTCACTCCTTATTTTTTCAGAGCTGGCTCATCTATCCATAGATGTGATACAATCATTTTAACTTCCCAATGTAGCTGGGAAAGCCTAAAAAAGATTTAACAGCTTCATTCCCACATCTTGTAAAAAAACCTAAAAAAACCTGCCCCAATAAAACAAAAAGACCCAAACACTTTAAAAAAAAAAAAAAAGAAAAAAAAAAAAAAAAAAAGGATGCTTCATAGAACAATACAAAAACATAAAATGGATTATCCTGGGTTAAGCTAGACATCTATTTAATCCAGTATTCTCTCTCTGTCCTTGTCTAGAAGCTTATGGAAGTTCAGAATAATACTTCCACCAGTGTACTACCAGCTTTTGGCAAGCTCCTACTCAAGACCTTCTGGAGTGAAGACTTTACTTTCACATGTTTAATAGACCTTGCTGGGCATTTCTCCTATGATTTTTTTTTTAATTATTATTATTATTTTTTTAAATCTACTTATGATCTCATTTATACTTTTGGCATCCAAAATACCCTGTGGCAAGGAGTGGCAGAATTTAATTATGCTTTCTGTGAAAAACTACTTTCCTCAGTTTGTTTTAAACCAGCTGCCTTTTAATCTTATTTGCTGCCCCTACTTTTTGTGTTATGAGAAATAAATATTAGTTTCTTATTTATTTTTTCCATGTCACTCATTATTTTATATACTTGTATCACTCTCCACCACCTGTTCTTTGAAGCTGATAAGTTTTGTTCTATTTAATTTCGCTTTGTACAGAAACCATTTTATAGCTCTGAGTATCCATCTTGGTATCAGTTATATCTTTTTTGACAGAAAGTGAACAGAACTGTATGCCATATTTGAGACATAGGACTAACACAGAGTTATTAGTGGCATAGCAATACTATCTGATCTTTTCTCTGTTAATAACTTCTTGTGTTTATTTAGCCTTTTTGACCTCAGATGAACACTGAACTGACTTTTCCAAAATTCATATCCAGATCTCTCACCTGACTAAAAGCAAAATTTAAACCTATCAAAATGCATGCACAGTTAGAATTGTAGTTCCCCATGTGCATTACTTTACAATTTTCAACACTGGCATTGTTTTTTGCATTTTTGACTAAGACTCTTGTTCAACTCATTCAGTTAGTTTTATTTCTCACTATTAATAACTTCAGCCATCAACCATCTTTGTCACGCTTACTTACTACTCATCGTTCTGTTCCAAGTTTTTTGTAGATACCCTGAACTGCACGAATATTCGTACAACTTTCATGATAACATCCCATGTTACCCTTAAATCCAATCATTTATCTTTACTACTTTTTTCATATTAGTTATCTAGTTATTAATATAAAAGGAAGTCTTATTACCAATAACCGTTTAAAAAAGCCCTAAAAAGTCTGTGAAACGTTCCTTCCTTCTGCAAAAATACTGTTAATACTTCTCCATTATATTTCATTCACCACATTTATAAATTTCATAATTTTGACAAATGTTTGGTGAAAAATACATGTTAATGTAGAAATAATGATAGTGTTTTTTATCTTCTAAGGGACAGCAACTGTTATCTGTAGTGTTTCTATCTTTGGGAGAACCAAAGGGTTCAAGAAAGAAACAACAAAAAAAACCCCTTCCACACCTGGTGAAAGCAAGACAGTATTCATTGCAGGCTATTATCTCATAGCAATCGTTTCTGTGAAGTTTAAACTCTTTGTTGCACACTGGACTTGCAAAATTGTGCACTTAGTCATTATCAGAACATGGTCTGTTCAAAAAGTGACTGTACAATACAGAAGATTAAGAATCATATAGTGCTTAATTAGTTTTTAACCTAAAATAAAAAGTACTGTGAATACCAGAAAGAAGATAATAAATTATATGTATATATGAAGTGACTTTCATCTTGGAAACACTATCAACAGTCATTGTTTTCTCTTATAACAGCAGTCAATATTCACAGCACATCCCTTTCTTTTTATTCCTTGGAAATGATATTTCTTTAAGCCTGACCTCTAAGATGTGTTTCATTTTTTTGCCTCAGAAATTAAATATAAAGCTTTGTACTTTTCAAAAGTGAATGCTTGCTACTATCAACTGGAACAATAGTTTTTTTGGAACCAAAAATGCCATTTGTTTAAATCAACATCAGTTTATTATTTTTCTTTCTTTTTTTTTTTTTTTTACCTAAATTCAGAAATATTAATTTCCACATTCTTTTTAACATCTTCAAGAGCTTTGTCTTTTGCATATCCAGTTGCTAGTCAATGTTCTAGTGCATTGACACTGTGCTTTCATTGTTTTTTTGATTAAAAACTGCTGTCTAGAAAAAAATTGGTTTTAGAGTAACCTAAGCCAAACTTGCTCAGGCTCAATCATAAGCTCTTAATGGTGAGATTTGTAGCAGAAAAGCTCATGACTCTAACTATAGCAGACATGTGATGCAGTACTCTAATAATTGAACAATATCAATAATTTCAACAAAAAACTGTCAAAGCAAGCAAACTGAGAATTTAACAATTATATCTCTGTACGATGTATTTGAGATCAAAAATTATATTTTTTTCTCTGACAAGTAACTGACAAGTTTCTCTTAACTAGATTAGATTATGGGTAGTGAAAGCAGCAATGGAGTAGAATATTGTCTTTTAACAAGAGCAGTATCTTGTAAATGTCTTAAACTGTCTAGTTACCACGATAAATAGGTTGGGGTACATGAAAACTTTAATTACTAACAGTTAAATTCTCTGAAATTGAAAGTATTACATTCGGTAAGAGCTATTAATGTTGAAATGACCCATTTAATAGTGACCTGTGGTATCAAAGTCTGGATTTAAATTGGAAATTAATAAAAGTCCATTTCTGAAAATGTTAACACAAGAGCTCAATAAAAATGCTAACTAGGTCTCAAATACCACAGACAGTTTATTGACATTTTAATACATATTACTTATGCTAAATACTTTTATACACTCAGAACTAAGGATGAGAAGATAACAATGGACATATTTCCCAGCTAGTAGTTAGGGGATCTGTGGTACACTTAGTGGACTAGTTCACTTTTGTACATTTTAATCCTGCTTATAAAGGAGGAACACAGCATGATTTCTTTTTGAAGCTGCATTTACAAAATGAACCATTCTATCACAGACTGAAGAGAATAAGAATTCTGATTTTTAAAAAAAGGAAGAAGAAAATTAAGTAGTTCTCATCAGACTACATTTTTAATGTCCAGGATATGAGATAAGTGAGCTCTCCATAATTTAATAGTGAAAGTGTTACTGCTGGTACAAAGACAAAAGCTGACATTTTATCTGTCTGGTTTCTTCCATCTATGTATCTAGCAACTGACATTTCCAAGGCTCAAAACACGTCATAAAATCCCAAATGCATATGTCAGAGCAGAATTTTGTCCATTGTTCTGTAGGACAGATCAGATATCTCTTGAGAAAAATACCAATTTCTATTTTGAATCATAGCTCCTTTTTCTCAGGGAACTCAAGTATTAATTAACCCAATTCAGCAAGATATTAGAGTGCATATTTAAATCTATAGGATTACTGTGTCTTACTGAATGATGCCCTAAATTTATAGCTATTTTTACAGGAAGATAAAGTGCTTTAATGGAATGCTAGCATGAATCCTGAAACTGGAACATAGCTCCCTCATACCTAACTGTGACTTTTTCCTATGTTTAACAACAGGCCTAGGCTGGTGATTATATGTGTATCTCTCTCTCTGTCTGTCTTGAACTCATATACATGGAGATAGATATGGATATATATATATATAAATGTCCTGTTGTAACATCAATTTTTAAGAGAAGATATATTTTTTGAAGGAGTGGCATTCCTTCAGTCTCTCTAGAGATGAAAAATACATACATATAAAAATAGTTTTTTATACTTTTAATACCAACCACTGATGACAGCAAAATTTCTGAACTTTTCAAATTTAAGTATTTGCAACTATTGCTTGCTCATTCAGAATAGTTATGTGGATGCTGAGTCACCACTGCAAATAGTAGCCTTGTAATGATAGACTAGCACAGGATTGAGCAGTCTGGAAAAAATAGAAAATTGGAAAAAGCATTGGTTTTTAGTGGATTTTATGGTGTTTGTGTCCTTGGGGGATAAGAGTTTGTGCAAGCATTGGACATTTGACAGATTAGTCATTGTCTCTGTATTTTTTGGCCTGCTGGATGTTACCCTTTCCAAGTCATACCTAATATAGAGACAGTTAGTTCTAAGGACTATGGAAATGAATCAATTTGTACCACTTCGACTTGGATGAAGGACTGAAGGTCAGGCATAGTCTACTTGATTAAGTGTTGGTTTAGGCTGTTAGTGGTTTAGAACTAGACACCTTGAAATTAATCTTTTGGATCTGAATGCTCATTGTATTATGAATTTGAGGGGGAAAAAAAAAAAAGAAGCTCAAAGTAACAGCTTTGGTTTGGTTGTTTTTGGTTTTTTTTAATGTGAATGATGAAACGGGGATTTCTCAATTATTGAAGATAAAATATCAAAGATGAGCCTTACCACTCTAGTCATCTCAAATGTAACTATTTCAAGTCATATAGGTCTTATACATTGCCTTTGAACACACTGAACAGATGCATTTGCTTGACTCCTACGATGGCAAGGACAATGGCCTTTTCCCAGATTAGGCACAAGAACACAGACTATCAATCTCAGCATTATGCAGTTATTTACCTTACATGAAATGTTGAGGAAATGATGTTCCAGATTTCAAATACAACTTCTGTGAAGAATCTATAGCAATGTTTTTAGTGGCATTTGATTTTTTTTTTTTAAACTTAATTTTTTCTAAGAATATTCAAAGAACATCACTAACAGGTTTTATGCTTCAGAATACTCTGATAGGCCAAATATGATGTGGCATGCAATTTAACAAAGGTAGCTAATTTTTTTGTCATTTAATTGCTTGTGTCACTCATCAGTAGGTCTGAAGGTTCAAAATACGATTTTGACACATAGAACAAAATAAATCAGCCCCAAAATGACAGAATACTGTTTAGATTAATCTTCCACTCCACCACATAAGGTACCTGTTTTAGAGAAAATATCTCCCTTGTACGTCACTTAGAAAACAGTCTCAGTGAAATTTTATGTGATTTAATTTATTGCCAACTAACACAACCTTCTAATCACTATTTTGTACAAGAAAAGATAAAACATAAACAGTTAGATACACAGTTAAGTAAATACTTTTTGCCCCCTTCCCAAACTCAACATAAGCCAAAAACCTCTCCTCCACTCTTCTAGTCTCAACCTCCCTTGTTTGTACCGTAGTTTTACACTCAGTATGACCCAAATCCCTTGGAAAGGTAATAGGTGGTGAAGGAGGTTAAGGCTGGTTCTGCCACTCTTCCTTCCTTTTCAACAGTTTTTCCTCTGTCCCAGAGTGGATTGCCCACAGACTGCAGTCCCTCAGTGGTGTCCCTGCTGTGGCATGGATCCAGGACAGTATTATATTATTTTTTTTTTCTGTTTTCCGCATTGTTACTTCAAAACCTTTTTATTTTTGTCTACATGTAGAACAGGGGGATGGGAAGGTGAGTTTGATGACTCATCAGTTCAGTGAAACTTTGAACATCGCCGACTCAAGTTTAGTTTTATGTTGCCTTTTTCCTCCACCTTTTGATTACAATTTTTATTTATAGTGTACACACTTCAGAGATGAAGACCTGAATTCCATAAATGTGTGGCATGTCTAGTGCATTACAACTTTCTATCTCTTTGATAAGTTCTGTGAGCTACTGTAATAGAAGCATTTTATTATGACTAGTGCCAATGTTCTCTTATTGTCTGCAGTAATATCACTTAAAAATTTAGCTTAGGTTGACTGCCTTTGTAATTTTCAATATGTTTACATTCTTTTGGTGTCACATATTAGCTTTTTCATTGTTTCACTTTCCTTCTGCCATTTGTGAGTTAAATGTGATGAGCAGTCTCTAGATAAATATGTTCTATGTACCATCCTTTATTTACAGAGCTTCCCATTAAGAATTACTTCCCACAGGCATGAAACCACTATAATAGCTTAAACATTACTATGAAATTTAACCAATTACACTGGTAATATTTTAGTGCCTATTTAACAAATAACAATGTAATTCATGTGTAAAACTAATTATTACAGAGTTCAAAAGAAGCTAACACTTTTGACTTAATTTTTATTACTTTTAACTGGCAAGAGATGAATTTTGTTCTCTTCAGCTGTCTAACCTATCTGTTGGGGTATCTCAAAGCTCTCAGCTGGTCTGTAACTTCAGGCTTCCTTTCTGGGAAAATCTTGACATTGCAGGGAGAAGAAAACAGAGAACAAAATAGAGTTGCTGTGTATTCATATCAGAACACAGTTAGGAAACACAGGATTTGAAAAGTGCTACCAGGATTTGATCCAGACATAATATTAAGTTTTAATTATCTGAAAAAACCTCATTTAAAATGGTAAAACCATTTTGAATACTGATTCTTCATTTTTGAATAGTATAATTTTTGCTTTTTTAAACTTACATCCTTAATCATTTCATTTGAAGTGTTTAAATCTATATTTTCTCATTTATTTGAGTTTGAGAATTTGAAAACTCAAAATCCTTTTCTTCCAGAAAGTCAGTTTCCATATCCTTACCTTCATAAAAAAACTTCAGAACGTGGCAGTACCCTTCTGGAAATGCACCTAGAACACCACAGCTCAAAACAATGGTTCACACTGTACCAAAATTTCTTCTGCATGTCCTTAGGGTGATCATCTAAATATCCAGCATGGCTTTTTAACTAAGTCACCTATGAAAAGTTGGTGGCTTTAGTGATTCTAAATCTGTCTTTTCGAAATGGACTTTCTTTAGTAAATGGAGTCTGCTTCTCAGAATCCTCAAGTTTTCTTTCTCATCTTTTAGAAAAAATGTGATAGGTACTTGCTTGTTTACTTTGTTACAAAATCAAAAAGTCTGTTCTGTGTTGCCTTAAAATTTATATTGTCAGTCATAGCACTGTTTTGTGGTGGGTTGAGTTTGGCTAGCTGCCAGACACCCACCAAGCTACTTTTTCACTTTCCCTCTTCAACAGGATGAGGGAGAAAATAGGATGAAAAAACTCACAGGTCGAGATAAAGACAGGGAGATCACTCACCAATTACTCTCTTGGGCAAATCAGATTTGACTTGTAGAAAATGAATTTAATTTGTTGCCAATTAAAATAGATTTGGACAGTGAAAAGCAAAAATTTAAACACCTTCCCAACCTCCCCCCCTCCTCTATATCCATGATTGTTGGTGTTTGTTTTGTTAGTTAAATTGTTTCATCTGTATAAAAAGATCCTGTAAGTAATTTTCTATTTGGCATAACTTTGCTAAATCTTAGCTAGCTATTTATTATCATCTAATGTTAGCAGGGCAGCCTTTAAGAAATTACTTAACTTTCTCAAAATAAGGTTAATGGAGCACCACACCTTCAGATGGTTAATCTTTTGGAGTAGAATCCATTATTCTGAATTTGTTTCATACTTTTGTCTAAAATACCATGCATGACTTCTTAGAAATGCACAGTGGAACATGAATTATATGGGATAAAAATTCATCTGCACTTAGAATTAAAAACCAAACCTCCTTGAACTAATAGAAATAAATTCAAAATTATTGAAATACACACCTCCACCTAACAATTAATTTTTGAAGAAAGTTGATTTGCTTTTTCATATTCACTTTTTAATACGTAGTGTCACATATTGGATGAGCATAACAGAGGAAGCTTCACCTGCAGTCTGGTATTGTTGTCTAAGTTACTCTGTTAAGAAGGATATGTTGTATGTTGTAATCTGAACTAGGTATTTGGTCACTTCCTCTATGTCTGTACTACTAAATATAGTAGTTTAGTGACCATTCTTTAGTCTTGAGGTAAAGTAGCACACCATAGTCTTTGAGACTGTCTAAGCCCCTTTCTTCCACAGGACAAGGTTGGCTATTGGAAGCGGTCCCAGGCTAATATTATGTTCTCACTCATGCTCAGGCATCATTGTGTGTCATTTGGTGTGGGCCAAAAACTGTACCAAGATATGTTATGTGTGTAATATTTACATAGCTTATGGCTAGATTGACACGTCAGATGCATCTGATCCAGATAATTGTCTCTTGTCCCAAGGCAAAGTACTACAAAACAATTTGTATCCACACTGCCTAGGGATAGCCCTTTTTAAAACAGACTATGCATCTCTTCTGCATGACCTAACTTACTTGAAATTTTCTGGGCCGGGTGCTAAGTCTAGTCCCTTACTATTCTTTGGTGTCAGCTTCTTTGATGTAGTTCAGTACTTAAAATGATGCTAGAGCTAACACTGTAGTCAACAAATTTATTTTTTTTTAAAATAGTTGAGTTTGGGAGAGTGATGTGATGGATGACTTGGAGTAAAGTTTTGGAAGAATGTGTAGAAATGTAGAAACCAGGCTTTTTCAGATAGTGTGTCTTCATCTATCCTGCCTTACTGGAGAGGATCTGAAGTAAATTTTGCCCACAGTTATAAACAGACTTTCATTCCAGGGAATTTGGTCACTACAAATAAAATCCAAGAAGTAAACATATTTCTGTGATGTTGGCAGTCCAGGGACTAAGAACTGTGACTGCACTGCTGAATTATGTGATAGTGTTGACATATTGCCTCTATGAAGTGACTTGCACAGTATATTTACTTATACTTTGCTTCACTTATAAAGACAAAATAGGCTGGAGCACTTTAGACAAGTGAAGAAATACAGTTCAAAGGATGTGAAAATATTAAATAAAATAGTAGGCAACATCATGTAATGGCTATGAAAGGCTTTTCAAAATGGGACTTACACCTGAAGCCTTACTTTATGTATCTAAGTCCTTTACTAGATTGTGGTCACTGACTGTTGACATGAAACAGTAGAATAATATTACTTAATCTGTATTGTCCTACACAGGAATCTAGTGTTTTTAGGAAAGAGGAGGAAAGTCAACAACCTTACAATGCAAAATAGAAAAAAGTAGCAACTTTAAGGTGTAACCTTTGGCATACATTTTTAAATTATTTGATCTTTTTAAACCAAAATTAAAAGTATACTAAAATCAGGACAATGAATTTCCAAATTATCTATTAAATAAATGCATTATGTAATAGATATAAAGGAAATATTTTTTAGGAAATAATTGGGAGATCAATTTTGAAGTTTGCAGACTGATAATTTTCAGGGGTCACACAGTTTAGACTGTTAATTTTTTACTCCAGCAACTTTTTATTCTCCTAAAAATGTTGTAATGAAATTTGTCTGACCAGCTATTTTTCATTTAATACAGATATAAAATTATTTGGTAAGACTATTTGAGCCCTACATATTTTTAATACCAACAGATAATTACACAGATGTGATACTGTCTACATGTAAAACCAATAAGGTTTGTTATGTCTTGTTTTTTTTCCCCAAGAAACCTGTGAGTAACAACATATCCCGTTGAACATTACACGAATTTCCAGCATTCTTTTAAAAATTATGTAAATTATTCTGCTCAGTTATCATTCAGGTGTAGACTTAAAATTCATAGAAAAAACATGATATCATGGAACTTGTCTTCTCTCTTGAAAAGTAAAAGTTTGATGTGTACAAGTACAAGTTAGGAGTAGATATACTTCTTTAGGAGGTTCTTTTCTGCTCTTAAATGAAGTAAATACTGAATGAAAAGCAAGTTAACAGGAAACTTACCGTGTGTCTTAAAAATTATAAACTTACAGAAAAAGTTATGGTCAATATGTTAATAATTTTTGTCTTCTTTATCAGTATAGTTATTATAGCCCTCATTAGCTAATCCCAGTAATGCTTTTGTAGGTGTTAATACAATCACTATTATTGTGAATTTTTCAAATCTGCCCTTAATTTATTTCTGTAGGCTGTAAACTAGAATATACCACCTGCTTTTGTCTAAAATAGAAAATAATATTTTTTTGGACAGCACTTTAGTGGAAATAGAGTTGACTTTTTGCTCTTCAGAAAGTCTACCTTGATCCACCTTGAGGAAAACTTTTTAAATCCTCTTCTCGTCTACAAATGAACTGAATGTAAAAGGTCCTTTATTCCATAAAATCAATGAAGATTTAAACATGAAATCACCTATAAATAGAAAGTTGAGTCAGTTATATAGCAGTAATGAATGGATATTTTATGCTTCAGATGAACATTTCCATTTCTTATGGTACATGGCAAGTGGAGTCCAAAACCACATCATCATCACCTTCTTTTACAGACAGTGAGAAAATTCTTTTCTTTGTGTAAAAAGCTTTCAACTGAAATTTAAAGCGTAAAGAGAAGGAAATATGAACATGAAAGATAATTTTATTTAGAAAAAAAATAACAAACAAAACAAACAATTGTTAAAGATAAAACAAAAAAGGTATTGTGATACCTTAAACAAAGAGTGACAGAATTTTTGACAAAATAATTGGAGGCTAAATTAACCATTCTCCAAGTTGCTTTTATGATTTCTTTTCATTTCTTGGTCTTCTGAGTTGACATTTTCAATGTGACTACATTTATTCTGTTCCAGCCAAGCACAGTGAAAGTTAAGGGAATATACTGTGACCTATCAGACTTGTGAAAAAAAGCCAAATACATTTGTAATGCCAAAAAGAAAGCCAAAACATGAAAAACTGTCACTTCATTCCAATTATGTAGCATTCATTATAATTACTAAATAGATCCTGAAGACTTTGATCAGATTATTAAACAAGTATATTTAGCTGGTAAATAATAATAAAAAAAAATAGTATTACAGATTGGACAGAGTCGGTAATAGGGATTTATGTCCTAAAAAGTCAGGGCAATTTAATTTGACAGTTGCAAACAGACCTGCAATTAGTATTCAATATTCTTACTTTTTTGTGTCAGAAAACACAGAGTTAGCTGGAGCAGGTACATATGATGCCTTGCAATTTGTTAGTCCAGTGCTATATTCTGTTAACATTGTATATGATTGGCACACTAGCACCTTACTTCTAGAAGACTGATTTTAATGAGGTTGCTATTAAGTTAATCAGGATAATAAATCTTTGTAAAATCTGTGTCTGCATCTATAAGCACTTGCATTTCCCCTTTTGTCCCACTCAACAAAAATGAAAACACATCAGTATGTTTTATTGATCACTAGCCATCGTGAACATTTAAATAAGGTTTTACTAGGGACTGATAGTATACCAATCTTGTGGTATGGGGAAACCTTCACAATAATTTATTGATAACTGCAGTTATCCAGCAAGTGATCTCCAAATTTAATGTGAGGATGGATAAGACAGTTAAGTTGATCTAACTGTACTGAAAAAAAGTATCCAATTCTCCATTTTGCTGTTAGTTTCACAGTCCTGTACAGCTCCTCTGTTGTTTCAACCCTGCTGCCTGTTTAGTTCTTTAATAAGCTATGGGACTAAATGAAGATCAGCAACATTATGTAACTGCTGAGCACTAGAGGTAGCACAAGGATGTGGAGGGAAAGGTGTGATGAGATAGGAGGACTACCTTACCATGTGGCCATCATATGAAGTTACAATCTTAGTAGTCCACCTCCTCCTCATCCTCCCCCTTCTCCTCCTATTCCTCCTCCTCCTCCTTTCCCTCTTTCCCACCCCGCCCCCCACCCCTGCCTCCTCCCTCCCTGCTGATTCAAATAAGTACAGGTAATTTTGAAAAGAGTCAAGCAATAAAATCTGTTTCAAGAGAAGCCACTTTTCACTTGTTCCGTGAGAAAACTGTCCAATTAATCATGTTTTCTTCCCAAGATTTTGCATGCTAGCTATTAAAAACAAATGAAAAAATTCGAAAAACCAAAGCTAAACCACCTTTCCAAAAAAATTTAAAGATTTACATGTATTTTGATATCAACTATTTTGTCCATTTTCTTCATAATTTGAATAGATATATCAGTTTTGTCTTGTTGCTCATGAGCACTCAAAGAATTGCCTTAAGGCATATTCATTTAAGGAGCAGCTTTCTAAAATGACAACAAATCCTCTCTGATTATGCTCAAAGGACTCTGATTCAGTATCCTAGTCTTTTTTTCTATTCAAATTATGATTTAAATGATCATTCCACCCTCATGTAGATACAACTGTCTCAAAAATTACTGGGGTCATAAATGATGTAAAAACCAACTGAGGAGTTAAAGAAAAAAAAAAAAAAAAAAAAAAGCCCAGAAGGCTATGTTCTATGTTTTCTAAGGTTTTTCAAAATTGAACTTTTCCTTTTTTGTTATTTTTAAACTTACAAGAAAAATATAAGATTTGAACAGAAAAAAACCTTCCAGATCTGCATTGTTTTCCTTCCTATGAAACTTTGTGGCTATCAGAAATGTAGCTTCTGACCCACTTTGCCTTTTTCTCCAGTGCCAGGTGTTGATATGTCTCAAGGCTTTTGTATCAACAAGAGTATTTACCAAAAAACCTAGTTTTATTTTCTGGGGAAGATCTAGATATAAACTTACATTATATTGTTTCGTGTAGCACAGGATCACAGTGTCTTAAAAGCAGCACTGGAAGACAGAATCTTTCTCTTGGGTGTTTGGCTGCATTTCAGGGAAGTGTCTTTTCTCAAATTAAAAAAAAAAAAAAATCTGATAAAAACATTTCTCACAGCACTCAGCCAGGTGATGTTAAAATATCCATAATACTTGTTTAGTCTGGTGGCAAATTTGTTTATCTTATAACCAGAGGATTAGAAAGAGAAGGAGAATACAGTTTACCTAAGACAAAGAAAAACCATAAGCACCTCTTACTTTAGCCATGGAAGAATTGTAGACCTATCTGTATAAAACATGTATTTGACATGTTAGGATAACGTTCGGCAAACCTGGTGTCATATTTGGGTATGTTTGTTTTCTTTCCTTCTATGCCTGCAACTAGAAGATATTCCAGGAAGAAGATTACTATATTGAAGAATTTCTACTGATTGAATACTGGACTCCCACTGATTTAAATAAGATAATTTGTCACTTAAGGATACTTCTCAAGATAAGTGAAGCTGGGAAATGGTTTTCACTGTCTGTGCTATAACATGGTTGTCTCTAACATGTCACTGGTACATTATGTCTATTATGTCTAGATAGGAGATTTCATCTGTTTTATTAATATTTGTATACAGTAATGACGTGAAATAAATCTGTGTTTGGACAGAGATTTTTAAATATTTGAAAATATAATAGAAGTAGTAATTTTACTGCATTCTAGAAAGAACAAAATAGCCACATTTTATAGTCCTACTAGCATTACTCATGACACTCTGAATTGTTCCCATCAGATAATCTGGTCTATCTGGTTGCCAAATATGTCTGTAGTATAAAATAAGGAAAGGAGGGAAAGGATAAATTGGTGACTTATACTTTATACTCAAATTCCAGTTCTTTTATGGGTTGGAAACATTTATTTTCCTTGTGTTTTGGACATTTCTAATTTTTTTTTTCTTTAATTTTATGCAAGGATCAGATCTTTATGAAGATTTCCTTAATTTTCTCCTGGATCAAGTGCTCTAATAGATTGTTTTTGTTGGCTAGACTAAATGGATTCATTCATTTATGAAGAGAATGAATCACAACACTTCAATTTGTTCTATGTCCCACCAAAGAGACCTAAATTGTCCTAGTCAAGAATGGAACACTCTTAAAGAATATTTAGCATGATCTAACAGTGATAATAAAACAAATCAGCATTTATTAGACATCTAATCTTAAAACAAAGTCCCGAAGTCATAATGCCCAGACTGCACTGAGGAAAGCCTTTATTATGCAAAGCAGCACAGGACACCTGCAAACCCTTTCTCTGGGTTTCCAGAGTGCACTTCCATATACTCTTTAATGACAAAGCTGGTTTAAAAGATCACTTTTCTAACAACACTCATGTATTTCTGCCCCTATGCTAGAATTCAGTACTTCTTCTGTGTAGCAGTGGAACTATTTATAATGTGTTGTAAACTGAATCATTGACATGAATAACAAACCTTGAACACTCTTTTACTAATACAGTTCAATTCAGTGATCTGTTCTATGTTATGCCCTTACAAATATTTTCAGCAGCACAAAAGAGAGGGTGGTGAATGAGAACAAGCAGTGGGGGGTCAAGGTGTGTGCATTTGTACAAGGAGTGAGGGCCTCTTAAATTAGCTTAGCTTCAAAAGAAAATGTATGTGGAACTACTTTTTTAGTCTTCCTTGTGTTTTCTTCTTTAATACAAATTCTATTCATATTGTTTTTCTGTTCCTCCCTTCAGGGGGGATTCACTGCTTAAAGCAAATGTCTGGTAGTTGAAAATTCCATTATCTGAAGCAAAGTGTAATTTCTCAGGTAAGAGGGCCCCATTGAATTCCCAATAGTACTGCATATACCATAATAAATATCTACAACCTCCCATCACAATATAATATTTTTAACACATTTTTCCTTTATTTCATATGTAGAGAAAAAACTAAGCTAAGGCAGGCATAATTTAATGCTAGATCTTACATTTTCTTGACATAATTCCTGCCCGTAAAAAAAAAAAAAAAAAAAAAAAAACGAATGCAAACTAGTACAAGTAAGAAAACCCAACACTCTGGGCAAACACTTTGCATATGAAAGTACTGAGCAAAGACTGCAGCTTCAGTAGAAAAATTATAGTTGTTTTGGGTTTTTTCTTTTTTATTTGGGTTTTTTTGTTTGTTTTGTTTTTTTCAGGGTGAGACAACTATTTCACTTAGCAAATCATGGAAAAATATGAAAGTTACCTTCACTCAACCTGTGATGACATTGCAGCAAATCAGAAATACATTTTACTTTTACTTTTCAGTGCTGGCCAGTGATAGAACAAGTAGCAATGGGCATAATCTGGAAAACAAGAGGTTCTGTTTAAACATGAGCAAAAACCTTTTACTGTGAAGGTGACAGAGCACTGGAACAGGCTGCCCAGAGAGGTTGTGGGGGTCTCCTTCTCTGGAGATATTCAAAACCTACTTGGATGCAGTCCTGTGCAAATTGTTCTAGGTGAACCTGCTTTGGCAGGGGAGTTGGACTAGATGATCTCCAGAGGTCCCTTCCAACCCCTACCATTTTGTGATTCTGTGATTTATCTCAAATTGATGAACAGTTAAAGTATCACAGTCACAGAATCACAGAATGGCTGAGGTTGGAAGGAACCTCTGGAGGTCATCTGGTCCAGAGTTTCCTTCGAACCTCAGCCATTCTGTCATCCCATTTCTCCAATCTGTTGAGGTCACTCTGGATGGCAGCATGACCCTCTGGCATATCAGTCACTCCTCCCAGTTTAGTGTCATCTGCAGACTTGGTGATGGTGTACACTGTCCTGTGATCCAGATCATTACTGGAGATGTTAAACAGGACTGGACCCAGTATTGACCTCTAAGGTACACAATTAGGCAGTGGTCTCCAACTAGACTTTGTTCCACTGATTACCATTCTCTGGGCCAGGCTGTTCAAAGGGATTTTGTATGAGGATGCTATGCGAGTCAGTGTCAAGGACCTTACTACAGTCCAGGAAGACAATATCCACTGCTTTGCCCTCATCTACCAGGACAGTAATTTCACTGTAGAAGTTTATTAAGTTGGTCAAGCATGATTTCCCCTTAGTGAAGTCATATGACTATTCCTGATGATTTTCATGTCTTTCATGTGTTTGGAAATGATTTGCAAGATCAGCTGCTCCACCACATTCCCTGGGATCAAGGTGATGCTGACCAGCCTGTAATTCCCTTAATCCTCCTTGTTGCACTTTCCAAAGATGAGAGTGACATTTACATTTTTCTAGTTTACAGACACTTATCATAGTCACCATGACTGGTCAAAGATTGTCAAAGGCGGCCTCATAATGACATCTCCCTTCTGGGTGCATGCCATCAGGGATCATGGACTTACGCATGTCTGGCTTGCTTATCTATTCCCTGACCTCATCCTTTTACACCAAGGTTATATCTTCCTTGTTTCAGCCTTTCTCCCATGTCTCTGGGACCTGGGATTCCCAAAGGATAGTCTTGTTAGTAGACTGAGACAAAGAAGGCATTCAGCACTTCAGTCTTTTCATGTCCTGTATAATCAGGTCCCCCATCTCACAAAGCATTGGACCCACATTTTCCCTAGTCTTCCTTTTCTCACTTATGTACTCTTAGAAGCCCTTCTTTGACATCTCTGGCTAGATTCAAATCCATTTGGGCTTTAGACTTCCTGCCTTCATCCCTGGATTGGGCAATGGACAATGTTTCTGTATTCCTCCCAGGTTACCTGTTCTTGCTTCCACCCTGCTTTCTTTTTCCTCTGATTTTCTCCAAGAGCTTCTTTGTTCATCCACATACACCTTCTGGCATTTTTGCCTGACTTCATATTCATTGGGAAATCTCTTGATCTTGAACGAGGCAATCCTTGAATATTAACCAGCTTTCTTGGGCTCCTCTTCCCTCCAGGGCCTCATTCCATGGCACGCTTCCAAGAAGATCTCTGAAGATACTAAAATCCGCTCTGCTGAGCTCCAGGGCTGTGACCATGCATTTCAGGGTCCTGAACTCCACCATCTCATGGTCACTGCAGCCAAGACCTTCTTTGACCTTCACATTCCCAAGCCCTTCCTTGTTGGTATGAGGTCCAACAGAGCAGTTGTCCTCATTGTCCAGGATAACTTATGTCTTGCAGTGCTACTCAATCACACTCCATCAGGATGATTGAAGTCCTCCATGAGGACCAGAGCCTGCAAACCTGAAGCTATTCTTATCTGCCTATAGAGGGACTGATTCACTTGTTCTTCCTGGTTAGGTGGCTTATAGCAGACATCCACTATAACGTTACCGCATAAGTTTCCATATGGCTCATCCACCCCCAGGCAGACCTCCATGCACTCCAACTATTCTCTCACATAAAGGACAACTTCCCTTTCTCATCTTTCCTTCCTGTCTTTCCCAAAAATCCTGCATCTCTCCACTGCAACAGTAACGAATTAACATAACCCAAGCCTTTTTCTCACACTGTAAGCACCCAGAGTGAGATTATCAAGGATTTTTCAATTTTATCTTGTCTCTACCTTTGTCTCTAGATCATTGTAACTAAAATTCATACTATATTAAAAATCTGCTATCCAGTCAGCAGTGCTTACTCTTTGTGGTACAAGCAGCTTCAGCAGTGCTGCTGGGAGTGATGCTAACAGGAAAAATAATTCTGATCTGCTGTATTAGATATGAAATATCTACATAGCAATTTCAATAACTCTCATAATTCCCATAAGCAAAAAAATGACAGTCCAGCGCCAAAATAAGTTAAGCTGGATATAAACCAGAATATCTTAATTTTTATATTATTTTATTTCAGTTTATTTTCAGTTTGTTGTTTTTGATTTTAAGGTATCTGAAAAGTTTACTGGTGTGAAAAGGGTAAATGAGAAAACTTAGTTCTTCAAAGTGGAGTTATTCCTGCTTTGCTTTTCCTTTCCTAGAATTCCAGTTCATTGCCCAGCTGAAGTACTGGCATGCAACATTACATTATGAAATATCCAGCTACAGCACAAAAACCACAACATATAGGCAGTTGCTTAGAGATTGTGTGTAAATCGTGTTGTTCTGGGATATCGGCTGGTCTTAACTGAACCAAACTTTCAAAATTATACGTTTTTTTAACAGTGTTTCTCATTATGAGTAGGTAGGGGTTTTATACCTGTGTTTCAGAACTTATCAGGAAGTTTTGTACTGTTCTGTTTCTGATCAGGAGATTTTCAGTGGAGTTTTGTGTCAGAAAATTACAATTTGTTGAAGTCACATTGCTTACTGATTTCAGTGAATCCTGTCTGATAATGAAAGCTAGTCTCATTGCCTTGACTTCTTGGTAGACTGCCTACCTGACCATCCTGGAGTCTCTCTAAGACAGAAGGCCTTCCAAGCTTAGTGTCTATCTGCTTCCCAGGAAGGCTGGTATGACACAGGACTCCCGAACTTTCCAAATTCTTTGAATACTTCGCATTCCAAGCAGCCAATTCCATTATGTGATGCAATGTAAGATTCCTGTCTATTTAACGGCCCCCTCCCCCTCAAGTTTGGAGTCTTACTCTCCTAGCCATTTTGAAATATCTAATTCTCTCCCCCCACAAAGAAAAAAAAAAAGTTAATTAAAATTAATTAGACTGGTTTTCCTACTATTTTATCTTATTTACAGCTTAAACTGCTGTAAGATTTTTTTCCTCACATGCTGGCTTTTGTAATCATATCTCTTTTTTTCCCTTGATTTCTTAGAAAAAGATATAGACTTTTGACCATATCCTGTGACGATTTTTATAAACAGAGGTCAAATATAAATTAGAAATTATAATTAAAAAAAATAATAATCCTGTAATAAACTTTACACTTAACATTGTTTTTCATACATGCATCTCAAAAGTTATGTATATAGGAGAATAATGATTGTTGGTTTGTTGGGGTTTTTTTTTTTCCAAATAAGGAAATGGTGATATGGATAAGTAACGTGACTAGGGTTGCAGACAGATTAGTATAAAGTTGAACATTCAGAGTCTATGTCTATCTCCATGTAAGATACTACAGAAATGTTGTGACTATAAAATCACAAAAATAGTAGGTACCTAAATTTAATAATAAATAGAAATGGTAAGTCCTACAGAAAAAGGATCAGATAAAACTGGTGGGTTTCTTTTTTTTTGTTTTGTTTTTGGTTGGTTTGGGGTTTTTGTTTGTTTTGGGGTATTTTCAGGAAAGCAAAATCATAAGAAAGATTGAATACCTGTGAAATTTTGAATTACGTTTCTGGAAGCTCAGTCAAAGTATACAATTCACCTTGAAAGAAATGGAATTTGACTTTTTCTTTTTGTGTAAATCCTTGTCCCTGGTAATAATGATTTCTTAGCAGATAGCCAGACAAAAGATTAATAGAATTAGAATCCTTGTAAAATAAGCATGTTCTCACTGACAGCTAACTTGTTTTTTTCCCCTTTCTTTTGGAAGACAGTAAACAGAAACAAAGCCTGCAGGAATACAAAGAAAGCTAGCACATTAAAGAGGGATTAGCTTCAGAAGGCTATGACAGATGCAAGTACTTTGCACACATTGTTATGTGATGTTCAACATATGCTGTCAATTAAAAATTGCTTAAGAAATATTTAACAAGGCAAAGCTAACCCCTAGTTTGTAAGAATATATTGAGCTTTTGCATCACTGCTCCTCATTTTATTTTTTTCAGTTTTGCTGTGAGCTAAAGAAAGCCTTATATAATATGACTCTCAACTAGTTTATATTTTAAAGTAGCACTGTAATTCAATGTGTTAGAAAACATTCATCTCATCTTTTAGTAAGATGACAACTGGATAATTTAGCAAGCAGAAGACCTGCTAAACTGGTTATAATTTGTTTTCTGCAGTAAAAAATAATTCATTATATTTGTAAAAATAGGCACTTAAATGAATTCAAGACATCATAGGTTTTGGCATTTTCTTTACCCAGATTTTACTAATGCAAATTGTTGGGAAATCTTCCTAGTAAACACTAAGGTGTATGACACAAGCTTCTGGGTTAAATTGTTATTTTTTCATCTTCCTTATCTACTACACCTGAATCTTTCCCTGTGCAAGACATCTGCCATCCTTCTTTTTCATTTTTCTTTTTGTTTTTGTAAAATGATGAGGTTTTGTGTCCTGTTCAACCCCCAAACACTATTATCTGTCTTCTTCTTAAAATACAAGTGCCTTTCTACACAACTGTACTGCAAAGCCCCCTTTCAAGAAAATAACAAAATTCTTGTTGATCTCTAATGCTTTAAGATCTGTTCACAAAAGATGTGCTGCTAATATTAGGAAATTCTTGAAAGCACAATTTCTGTTCCTATGACCACAAATGAAGAGCCTTTTACCCCTGAGAGAACAGAGGTTTGTAGTCATCTGTGAAAAATACTGCTTATGGCTGTGGAATAAATGTTAACTCCTGTGTGGATGAAGAGGGACTAAACATGTGGCAGAAATCAACAACAGGTCCACATAGATTTAGCAGTATCTAGCCTACACCATTGACTCTTGAGGATATTCCCACATTGTGATAGTTTAATTTAGCTGGCAGTCAGCCAAGACACAGCCATTCGCAGCCTGCTACCCTGCCTTCACTCCTCTCAGGAAATTGGGGAGAGAATTGGAGGGGTAAAGGTGAGGAGACTTTTAGGTTGAGATAAGAACAATCTAATAATTAGAGTAAAATAAAATTAAAAAATAATAATATAAATTATAACAACTATATGTATATCTATGAGTGATGCAGAGTGCAATTGCTCACCACCCACCTATAGCAATCTTGAAAGAGTGAAAAGGAACCCTAAAACTGAAATCACAATCCCAGAAAAGCCAGCCCCAGTGAGTCCCAAGAGAATCCCCCGTCTTATGGTCAACCCTGGTTTATACAACGACGTGACATGGTATGATTTGGAATATTTAATTGGCCTATCCGAATGTCAATTCTGGGTTTTGCTAGGTACTATGCTTCTCCCTCCCAGTCCTAATGCAGCTGTGAACTAGTAAATCATGATGGCCTTGAGCTCCAGCAGCAACTAATAACATTAGTACTTTAGCAACATTCCTCTCACAAGTTCCATACTGAAACTAAAACACGGCTATTTTAACTCCTAAGAAGAAAGTTAACTCTATCCTAGCAAATCCAAGACACACAGTGAATTAACCTTTCAGGTAAAGTTTGTATTTCCACTGGTAATGATGTTGCTGTCTTGAATGCCCTCTGATGGAATTCTGTTTCCAATCAGAAAATATGAGTGTTTAAAGGAAAAGTTATGGTGTTTATTCCAATAATCTTTGTACTTCTTAAACACATATTGCAGGCTGCTACACACATCATCTGCTGAACAAATGTTAGCCCAACTCTCCCACTTTCCTTTAAATAAGATCTAAAAGTACTTTAGAGATATTCAGAGAACTGTGAACTCTATGCACCCTTAAAATATGTTATTGAAGTGGAAATTCTTACTAAATTTCTGTGGTGATTGATGTTTGACTCTAAGTTGAACTATTAACTAAAAAAAATTAAAACATACTTAAATACTACAATATACTTTAATTTAAAGGAACAGTATAGAACAGATAGATTTCTGCCTCAGTGAGAGAGAAAAATGCATGGAGGAGGAAATAAGATTGGTTTTCTCTTAATATAAAACTGGAACTTCAGAGTAATTACTTTTGTTCTTGATCTTTTTTTTTTTTTTTAATCCCTACTCCTTTTTAGAATAAGTACTATGGGATTATAAACATAACAAACAAACAAAAAAATTACAAATGTAATGTATTGATCCTAAGAACTAGTAGATCATGTTGTATAATCCAATTTAAAATTCAAACCAGAAGAAAATATATGCAAAGCATATTGTCTCTGCTTTTGATCAAAAATAAAATGAAAGTCTGAGAACAGTGTAACACCTTCATTTTATTACTCTTCATTTATTCCAAACAGGTATTTTAGTTATGGGAGGAGTTTTTTTGTTGTTTATTCAGAGTAGATAACTGCCAGTATTTAAAGCCTGATACTGCAAATTGAAGCTTAATTAGTTGCTTAGATATACCTTTCAGTACTGTTTTATTAAGTATAACCTATATGTTCATGAGGATTGAAAACCATGTGAGCTTTGAAAGTCTCAAGGCACAGTAGCTTATTAAGGGAAGAGATAAGAAAAGAGGATATTATATTAAGTATTTTAAACCTTTCTTCTTGTCCACACAGGCCTTGCCTAAAGCACCATTACTAGGAAAGGTAGGCTACTGTGAGATTTATCAGCTATGTGCAGAGCTTGAGTTAACATTCACACAAGGAAATTGAAAACACATGAGCTGGCCTAATTGTGGATAATGAAGTTACATCCTTGTTGAAGTAATTTAAACTGATTTTCTGTATTGAAGATTAACATTAAAGATATCTATTTCCTTTATAAAGAGTAAAGGATGTTCAGTGTTCTTAAACAGTGGGAAAGGAAAACACTTGTTGGGTTTTTGTATCTGATTGTTGTTAGCTAGAGTACCTTGTAGCTTTTCTTACTACATTAAGTTAAATTTATCAATAATCAGTTTCAAATTACAAGCTCTCTTGTTTGTATGTAAGGAAGGCTGTTACATATATCAAAGCCATACCACAATATAGACATGCCATGTTTTCTGCCTTTTTTTTTGGTATCAGTTACCTTGTTTTCTACTTTTCTACTTTGATTTTAGTCTTATGGTCCAATTATTTTATTTTATTATTTTTTTTCCACTTTTGAAGGCAAAATTGGTGTTACCAGGTTTGTTATATATTGCTGCAAACACCTCTTTAAAGATTTACTAAGAAATGCATTAGTATTTGTATTTGTTTCATGAGTTTATTGTCAGGATATGTTAGACAGTTTTGTGCCTGGTTAAAATGCTGACTAACAGCTCAAGGAAAGTGCATATATGCCTTGTGAATTGATATTCAGCTTTGTGGGTGACTTTGCAAATCGTGAGAGCTAACAGTAACTGGAATAGGTCTGCTGATTTCATCACTGTCTTAATCTAACTAATGACAATTAATGCTACCTCTATTCGATACACAGATATTTCTAAAACTCATTGCATCTTTGTGAGGTTTTTGCTAGTTTACAGTAATTTGTTCAGTCATAACAAAATTTTAAAAATGTACTTATCACTATCATTAGATAATTTTAGATGCATCAGAGATGCAACCACTAATGGTTTGTAGCAATTTTCTTTCAGAGATATCTGTTTATGTCCTCATTTCTGGCACCCATATATCTATAATTTTGATGACCTGATCTTTCCTCTGTTAAAAGTGCTGAATTGTAAGGTGTGGAAAGACACAGTCCTTTAATTATTAGTTAACCTAAATAGACAAAAATTGTGGAAGCCCCCTCCCTTTTCTACCTATTGGGTAGAGGTCCACATGTTTTGTAAAAACAGCCAGAGAAGTTGTGTGCTATGATGGTGACTTGTAATGGGTATCCATATCAATTTGTGTTTGTATTAGCACCACACTATGTGGCAATATGGTCTCTACAGCAGCTTAAGTGTATGTGTATGCTTAACATCTCTCTGTAGAGTTGATTTCTCACATCAGTAATGAGACTTGATGAAACTAAGCCTCTCTCTTCAGCCTGCTAATAGAGTTGGCAACTGGTACCAGCTGTAGAATGGTTAATAGTATTGGATTTGGTTTGATGGCCTACATATGTCAAGAATTTTTGACTGCTATTTGTTTTTTGATGTGGACTACTTATATGAAAATAGTCACAACCTTTCTATCCCATCAGGCTACAATGTGCAAATCAATCTCCTTAAGCTGTGTTTAGCAGAGAGCAATCTTGGGCGGAAGAGGTATGAGGATATTAGACAAATTAGAATTTGCAAGAGATTTATCTTCTCCTTTTCCATTTTGTGTATAACTTCCTGCACATACCTCTCATGGTAGAGGCTGTAATCTGAAACTAAGTTGGATGTGCTGTGCTTTGAACTTCCATTATTTCATTACAAAATCTGAATCAGAGGCTTTTTTCATCTGCCAGTTTAGATATCTAATAGAAAGTGAAAGTTTGCAGCAGCATGGAAGTGGCTGAACAGGTAGTGACAGCTAAGTTTGCACTGAAGAATTCCCCTATGCAGGATTTGGTGCTGTCAGAGCTGTCTGTCTAAACCTGGGTGATGAGAACACACTGTTTAACCCTTTGGAGAATTTTAATCCGAGTCTTCATCTTTATTTTACTTAATCGTATGTCATGTATTTATTGATGGCTACAGAAAGGCATGAAAAATCCCAATGTGCAGTGGCCCAGAAGTGCCAAAATCAGACTAAAATAAAAATATGCATCCAGTTTCTATATACACATGTAAATTTGCACAGTAAATTCCAGAATGTGAACAACTGGAAAAGATATCTGAAATGGAAATGAAAAAGTAGGGACTTAGCCTTATTTGCTTGTTTACTGTTGTTTGGAATGTTTTGGTTTTTTTTTTCTTCTTTTAAAGATAAGGTTCTTAAAACATGTCCGGATTTCTTCAAATTTTGCATAATTTTGTTAGTTATTACTTATTACAGTTTTTAAATTAGAAAATATATTGCTAATTAATTTGATTAATTACTACCTATTCAAATAACTCAGTTATGACATAGTCCTTGGAAGAGAAAATTCATTCGGTTTCTACTTCTGAAATATTTACTCATTTGTACCCCTGAATTCAGCAGTCTGCGTGAAGTTTTATGCTGCTGGGGGAAACCATTGAGGAAATAATTTTAAAAATGGAGAATTGATGAGTATTTTTAGAACCTGAAGACAGGTAACATTGAGATAGGCCTTGATCCTGTAATACACTGTTGTATAGGGAAACAATTTTCAAGGCACACAGCACAGACCTCCAGGGAAATCAATGAAGTGCCTGCCCAGACACTGGAAATCACTCCCTAGAACTTCTTTTAGAGTTGTGTAGTGCAAGGAGTTAATGGATTGCTAGCTAATTTCATTTATTTCATTGTAAATTTTTATGAGCCATAGATGAAGTGTATCTCATTTAAACTAACAGATAAATAGAAACAGTGGCTTTATTTTGTCATATATTTTATTATTTTTTTCCACAATTTGGCTTCTTTGCCATATTTACATTTACTTTTCACTATTGTGATAGAATAGACCTTATATTTCATCACAATAGGGTTTGTGGGGTTTTGTTTGTTTTGTTTTTGATAGTCACAGTATTTTTGTTCCTAAGGTAAATTTAATTCCATGTATGAAAAAAAAAAATTGATATTTTCCATTTCTCATTCAGAAAAAATCTTCCTTGTGTGAAATAGGCAATTGACGGTACAAAATAAATCTTATTTTTTAAAAAACTTTATCCTATATAACTGTTCAAGACATTGCTTGACCTGTACAGGAAAACCACTGATGTGTAAATCGTCGTATCATGGCTGAAGGTGTTTCTCTGCCTCATGGTAGTGGTTTCTCTACCTCATTATGGGGACAACCTCATAGATTTTGTAGTTGAATTTGTACTGGTAAATTAAACAATACCAAGGAATATTAGTGGGCATAGGGATGATATTATCAGTATTAATAAATTATTAGGAAGTTCTGTAGAATTATTTTAGCTCACATAAACACTCCTGATTTTTTTCAGGCATCCCTGAGGTGTGAGCATGAGTAAGGAAACATTCCTATTAGGCAATTTGGATGTTGCCACTCTTTCTTGGAAGGTAAGGGAACATCATAGTCTGGATATAAGCCAATCCATATTACATAGCCTCAGTGTTACTGAACAATCCTAGGTTTACTTATCTTACTAACACAGATGCATACTTGAGTTTAAAATTGTACTGATAAATTCATCAACTTTAAAAAAATATATATTTATTATGAAGGGAAAATTTGACCTTTATGAGCTTTTCTAGCTTCCAGTCCCTCTCATGTTTTGTACTTATTTATTAATTTCTTTCATTTTGTCTCCTCTCTAGAACTTTCTTTTGCCCTCTTTTTCACCCTCTTTTAAAAATAATGATGTATCTCTCATTGCAGGCAAGAGCAGTGCCCTCGTTCTCTTTGTTCCATCACATTCCACCCACTCTTCCGTTCTCCTTCATTGTCCCTGTTCTGTTATCTCCTCTAAGCTTTTTATCCACATTGTTTCTTGTCTTTTGCTCACTCCCAGTAACAATGAAGTTATGGCATGTTCACAAGTTTTCAGGTCAAATTTTATAAATTGGAAAATGCTGGGTTCCAAATAAGCAGCTATAAATGTAAAGGTGAGTTGAGATCATTTTAGAACAATAGACTTTTAAATGTGTGTACTGATTTATATATTTTCCAAAAGAGAGGAAAAAAAATAGAAACTATTAATTTATATTTATTTTAAGTATAAAGAAACTACTAATTGATACTGATTTTAAGATCATTATTTTTTATTTTAGTTATTAGAGGGAAAAGAGGAAAAATTAAACTCACTGTATTGAACTGGCTTTCTGCTAACAAATTTTTATTTGTACCAGTCTGACAGTGATTGTAGTTAAATGCTTAATCAGACTATCAGGGAATAAATCTAAATTAAAATAGAAGAGTTGTTTTCTGTTGTGGGTTTGTTGTTATGTTTTGGTTTGGTTTGTTTGTTTGTTTGGTTTTTTTAATTATGAAACTGTCTACAGAGAAAAATAAAAATACTGTAAAGTGTAGAAGAATGCAGCATTCCTTTCTGATACCCTGAGCCCAGGTGGAAAAAGTACAGAGGAGACTCAGTTCTCCTTGTATTTATCACAGCAACCCTCCAGTAAGGTTAAGCTTCTTACCTTTCTCCCCTTATGAATCAGACTTCCATTAAACTTCTGTACTGTTGAGACATTAAATTGACATTCTGTGTTGACTGCAACACAGTCATTGTCCTGTTTTTTTGCTAGGGTAGGGTTAATTTTCTTCTCAGTAGCTAGAAAGCACCGTGTTTCAGTTTCAGTGTAGTCTTTTTTATGAGAAGAATTCTGATAAGGTACGAAAACATAGTGTTTGGGTAGTTTGCAAAAGCAGAGGATTGGGGCTTCGGCGAAGAGTGTAGTAGTAAAACCTGGAACTGACAGTTGGATACGCCAATAAGATATTCAATGTCGTATCATGTCATGTTTAGTATATTAACCAGGGCTGACAGGAAAGGGGAGATTCTCTCAGGAGTTGCTCAGGCTCATTTTTCTGGGATTGCAATTTTGGTTTCGGGCTTCCTTTTCACTCCTCTGGGATTGTTATCAGCCTGTGGTGAGCAATTGTACTCTGCATAACTCGTGTATATATATATATACACACACACACACTTCTTGTTGTTGTTATTATTACTATTTTAATTTTATTTTACTCTAATTATTAAATTGTTCTTAACTCAACCTTCAAGTCTCCTTACCTTTACCCTGCCAGTTCTCTCCCCTATTCCCTGGGGTGTGAATGCCAGCTGTGAGTGCCAGCTAAGTTAAACTATCACAGTCATGTTATATTTCTTATTGCTTTTGATAATCAGTTTCTTGCATAGTTAACAACTAAACTGTGTTTTGAAACCTGTTTAGATTTACTGTTAATGTATGAATACTGTCTCTTGCCAAAAAAAAAAAAAACAAACCAACCTAATTCATATGCAAGTGTTAATAAAATTTTCACTCAGGTAAATTGAATTCCACCCTGAATGTCAGTGAAATCTATAATTTTCTAATTAAGGTAAACTCTCCAGGACATTATATCCAGATTATACTTTAATTTTACAGATTCTTAATGTCCAGCACGTTCGATGAGAATCCCCATTCATGAAGTGTAGTCCAGTATCTTCTTTGGTAATTCAGTCCTCTTTTTCTGTGACTTGTCAAACACATCTTGATTTACTTTTATAGAATCATAGAATGATCATAGAATGATTAGGGTTGGAAAGGACCTTAAAGATCGTCTAGTTCCAACTTGTCTGCCATGGCAGGGATGCATTCCACTAGATGAGGTTGCTCAAACACTCATCTAAACTGGCTTTGAAAACCTCCAGGGAGAGGACATCCACAACTTCTGTGGGCAACCCGTTCCAGTGTCTCGCCACCTTCACAGGGAAAAATTTCTTCCTAATATCTAATCTAAACCTTCCTTCTTCCAGTTTAAAGCCATTAGCCCTTGTTCTATCACTAACTGCACTTATAAAAAGTCCTTCCCCAGCCTTCTTGTAGGCCCCCTTCAGGTACTGGAAGGCTGCTATAAGGTCTCCCTAAAGCCTTCTCTTCTCCAAGCTGAACAGGCCCAACTCTCTCAGCCTGTCCTTATAGGAGAGGTGCTCCAGCCCTTGGATCATCCTCGCAACCCTCCTCTGGACTTGTTCTAACAGGTCCACGTCTCTCTTGTGTTGGGGGCTCCAGAACTGGACACAGTACTCCAGGTAGGGCCTTACGAGAGTGGAGTAGTGGGGGACAATCACCTCCCTCGACCTGCTGGCCACGCTTCTCTTGATGCAGCCCAGGATATGGTTGGCCTTCTGGGCTGCAAGCACACATTGCTGGCTCATGTCGAGCTTCTCATCCACCACCACCCCCTAGTCCTTCTCTTCTGAGCTGGCCTCAAGCCACTCATTGCCCAGCCTGTATTTGTGCTTTGAGTTGCCTCGACCCAGATGCAGGACCTTGCATTTGGCCTTGTTGAACTTCATGAGGTTAGCACAGGCCCACCTCTCAAGCCTGTCAAGGTCCCTCTGGATGGCGTTCCATCCCTCCAGGGTGTCAACCGCACCACTCAGCTTGGTGTCGTCAGCAAACTTGCTGGGAGTGCACTCAATCCCACTGTCCATGTCACTGACAAAGATGTTGAACACCGGACCCAATACCAGCCCCTGAAGGACACCACTAGTAAATGGTCTCCACTTGGATGTTTGAGCTGTTGATGACTGAGATAGTTTCACTGGGCTAGCCCTTGGGCAGCAGCCAACACAGCCGTTCACCCACCTTCCCCCCACCCCCAGGGTATAGCGGAGAAGATTCAGGGCAAGGATAAGAAGGCTTGTAGGTTGAGATAAAAACAGTTTAATAATAGAAATAATAATAAAAAAATCTTAACACTCAACACCCCTCCCCCTCCCGTATTAAAATAGTAGTGATAATGATAACAGTAATAAAATATGCAAATGAGTGATCAGACAGTTCCTTATCCACCAAGTGGTCAGTCCATCAAACCCACATGTCTCCAATTTAGAGACAAGGATGTTGTGCAGAACAGTATTAAATGCCTTGCAAAAGTCCAGGTAGATGACAGCACTTGTTTTAGCCTTATCCACGAGTGCTGTAGCCTTGTCATAAAAGACCACCAGATTGGTCAGGTGTGATTTGCCTTTGGTGAAGCCATGCTGGTTGTCATGAATCACCTTCTCGTTCTCAATGTGCCTTAGCATAGTTTCTAGGAGTATCTGCTCCATGATCTTGCCTGGCACTGAGGTGAGACTGACCAACCTGTAGATCCCTGGGTCTTCCTTGTTACCTTTTTTACAAATTGGGGTTATGTTCCCCTTTTTCTAGTCTGCAGGAACTTCACCAGATTGCTTTGACTTCTCAAATATGATGGATAGTGGTTTTGCAACTTCATCTTACCAGTTCCCTCAGAACTCGTGGATGCCTCTCATCAGGTCCCATGGACTTGTGCACCTTCACGTTCCTTAGGTGGTTCCAAACCTGATCTTCTCCTACAGCGGGTGGTTCTTCATTCTCCTGCACCCTTTCTTTTGCTTTCTAGGACTTGGGCAGTGTGGCACAAGCCCTTTCCAGGGAAGACTGAGGCAAAAAAGTCATTGAGCACCTCAACCTTCTCAATTTCCTGGGTGACCAGATCTCCTGTCGCCTTCCGGAGGGGGCCCACATTTTCCCTAGTTTTCCTTTTCTCCCCAACATACCTATAGAAGCTTTTTTTCTTGCCTTTGACATCTCTGACCAAATTTAATTCTGGCAGAGTCTTGGCTTTCCTAACCTGATCCCTGGCCACTCAGGCAATTTCTTTGTATTCCTCTGTTTTGCTCAATGTTTTGTCAATTAACAGGGGTCGACAGAAAGGACACCGGCACCATTGTACTGGGTTTGTGAGGCAAGGTTTTGGTAGGAGGAGGGGCATAGGGGTCGCTTCTGTGAGAAGCTGCCAGAAGCTTCCCCCATGTCTGACACAGCCAATGCCAGCTGGCTACAAGATGGACCTGCTGCTGGCTTAGGCCGAGCCAATCAGTAGCGCTTTTGTGATAACTTAATTTAGGAAAAAAGGGGGAAGAGGAAAAAAAAAAAGTTGCACTTTTCACAGCCTCTGAGAGAGGAGTGAGAATATGTGAGAGAGAAGAGTAAGAAGATGTGAGAGAAACAACCCTTGCAGACACCAAGGTAAGGGAAGAAGGAGGGGGAGTAGGTGTTCCAGTCACTGGAGCAGAGATTGCCCTGCAACTTGTGGTGAAGACC
The DNA here is from genome assembly GCA_907165065.1 of Caprimulgus europaeus. The sequence goes on along the minus strand of OU015523.1, from coordinate 85,007,517 downwards.
ACAGTGAGGGAGGCTGTCCTCCTGCGGCCCATGGATGTCCATGGTAGAGCAGATGACCACCTGTAGCCTGTGGAGGACCCCACACCAGAGCAGGTGGATGCCTGAAGTAAGCTGTGACCCTGTAGGAAGCCCGGGCTGGAGCAGGTTCAGGACCTGCGGCCCCATGGAGAAAGGCACTCACACTGGATCAGGTTTTCTGGCAGGACTTGTGACCCCGTGGAGGACCCATGCCAGAGCAGTCCCTTCCTGAAAGACTGCACACCATGGAAAGGACTCATGCTGAAGCAGTTAATGAAGAACTGTTGTTCACAGGAAGGACTCACAGTGGAGAAGTTAATGGAGGACTGTTTCCTGTGAGAAGGACCCCACTCTGGTGCGGGAGAAGGAGTCCTCCCCCTGAGGAGCAAGAAGGAGCAGAAACAGCATGTGATGAACTGACCCCAACCCCATTCCCTGTCCCCCTGTGCTGGTGCGGGGGAGGAGGTAGAAATCAGGAGAGAAGTTAAGCCTGGGAAGAAGAGAGGGGTGGGGGAACGTGTTTTAAGATTTGGTTTTATTTGTCATTATCCTCTTGTTTGACTGTCTTTGGTTGGTTAGTTGGTTGTTTTTTTTTCACCCAAGTTGAGTCTGTTTTACCTGTGACAGTAACTGGTGAATGATGTCTCTCTGTCCTTATCTTGACCCACAAACCTTTCATTGTATTTTCTCTCCTCTGTCCAGTTGAGGAGGGGGAGTAATAGCCAGGGTCAACCCACTACAGCTTGACCTCGAAGTCTAGATTTTGACAGCTAAAAGTAACTGAGAGTAATTGTAGTGTTAAATTTTAAGTTGGCTGAGATATGGACATTTTTTCTTCTGCTTTTATATAGAATGTAATGCAACAGGATCTAGGTCCATAAGCAGACCTAGACTAGTTACCAACATTAAACAGCTATTAACAGAGAACTGGAAAAAAATATTTACTGCAGTTAAAATTAAAAAAAAAAACAAAACAAAGGAAAACAGAAAAAAAACAAAACCTGTGCTTGTAGAAATAACCTGTCTTTCGGAGAGAGTTTAATATCCTGACAGTGTAACCTTTCCTGTATTTTACTTTTCCTAGGCATTAAAGGTCCTTTCCAACCCAAACCATTCTATGATAATATTTTAATACTAGTGACTATTTTGATTGAAATGACAAAAATGTTCCACTCACTCCACCCCACCCCAATACTACAATAATAGAAATAAAGGTAAGGGAAAAATTTAGATCAGTGATTCATTAGTAACAAGATTTCATAAGAAAAGCTATGTCTTTAAATGTATAGTCACTATTATTGCATTTTAATTTAAAACATAATGACTGATTTCAGTTATTTTTGTGTTGAATATTTGATGTAGGCAGGTAATGAGAGAAAAAAACATCTAATGATGTTGATTACAGATGATGCAACATAAGGTAATTTAACAGATGACACATGTCATTACAGATTAATAAGATTTTTAAACTAAGCCTAATCACTTTCTTTGTTATTGCAAGATTTAAACAGGATTCTAGTATTTTAAAATAAAACTTTTACCTCCATCTGTCAAATAACAACAACAATACATATATTGGCATTAGTGACTGTCTTCCTGGTTTTGATATAATGACATCTGATATTAAAATATTAACAAAAAAATTTATTTTAATAACATTTCAAGCTATATATTTAAAAAACTGTCTCAAAGACCAGTGAAGTTAATATTCTAATATGTACCATTTTGTACCTTTTGACCTGGCATTCTGAGTAGCACACAAATAGACAATTCAAGCAAAATAATTTGATTTAAAGTAAATGTCTATTTAAATTAAAGAAAATATGGTAGGATACTTTGTTTTATCACTTGTTAAGAAAAAAATCTTCTAATCTTTTATCTCTATATATTCTGTAAGCAGAGAGCTGCTGAAACCTGCCTTATGATGGTGCTAGGTTTTTTTAATTGGTGGTTTTGTTGTTTTTTTGGTTTTCCCCACCTTTCAGTGTACACTGTCACAGAGAGTGACTTTTTAGTGTTCTGGACAACCAAAACAATGGCCAATGGTGGACCAAAGTATAAAGCCTGCAAGTGGGCAAAATGATAGAACAACAGATGTGCCACCTCAGTTTAGCCAAAATAGGAACAGTGGGAAAATGTGTTACATAAAGCTTCAATGCACGAAGCCATTACCACTTTTAATCTGTTATGGACAATTTTTCAACAGCACATATATTAGCTTCCCAGCAAGAATGTTAATTTTAGCTGTCTTAGCAAACTCTGAACATCACAAAGTTTTTACCACTCTCTAATACCTCTCTCTAACGAGTTACTCTTCTGCAGAAATAGTGTTATTATGAATTATATTTCCACTCTGATTTTGAAAATTATATCAATATTTTCTTGTCTGCTAACAAAAGTTCATTCCCTTTGCTTTATATGAAACCAAATATACGTGTTGTCTGTCAGCAACTGTTTACAAGGAAAAACATTGATCCAGAGTTACATTAGATAGTTTACTCATTGAAAAATAAAAGCTGGGGGTTTTTTTGTTTTTTTTTTTTTTTTTTTTTTTTTTGTTTTGTTTTGTTTTTTTCTCCTGGAACTGCATAGTCTAGTCAGCTAATTTGAAGTTCACAGTGGTGTATATAACCTGATACTTTTTTATTCCTTAGGTTTTTAAACTTCTTTCAAATAATTCTAGCATGTTCCATTGATAGAAATGGGCTAACAGTTTCTTATTTTTCAGAGTTATATATTTTTATTACGAAAAATTTCAGCTATTAGAATTCTCTGTAATTATATTCAGTAATATATTTTGCCAGGTTTTGTTGTTGTACCTTTTTTATTTCTTTAATATCAAGAGTGATAGAGATTTGTATTTCTTTTCTTTACCTTTTACCATTATTTTTTTTTTTAAGTTTTTGCATTGGTTCTCATTTTAGCAAGCTTCAAAACAAATTCTAAAATCACAAAGTTCTATTGAGATAAATTATTACTATATATTCTGAAATATTTTAATCAGAGCATCATTGATTTAGACACAGTATAAGAAAAAAAGTTACAGTTGTATCAGAGGTATTAGTCTAAGTTGTCAACAAGATGTTACAAGTAACCAGAAGGCTGAAAGTAATATTATCTATATTATTTCTCATCAATAGAAATTCAACACTTAAAATATCCTGCTCCTAATCTCAGCTATAGACTGGTCATACTATTTTGAGTCGAAGGAATTTACATTTCAAATAAAATTTTTAATTTATTCTAATATGAAAATTGTCCCAATTTTTATGATATCTATACAATTTACTTTTTGTGTCAATTATTTTAAAAAGTCTGGTGGTGCTGAAGGTGCCTTTACTTTCTTCCTCTGATAGATTTAGATTAATCTTAATGCATATTTGAGTTTGACTACCACATGAAAACTCCATGTGGTCCTTGGTGTACTTGTAAAGGTATATAGTCCTCTAAAACCTTCACAAGTGGTTATGTATCTCAGGATTACCTCTAAATGCTGAAGGCTAGTTATAATAAGAAAGGTGATCCTATTCAACAATACATACTTTAGATTAAAATTGTAACTCAGGGAACATCTCCTGCCACAACCAGAACTGATGTTTTCTGATTTCCGGTGCAGTCCTCCATTCCCAAGATTGTATACAAGGCACCAGTGCTAATAGGAGCCTATGACTATGCAAGTTAATTATTGGTATAGCTTAGTGCAGCTTTTAGTTTAACCCTGTTAGTATTTCTGCTTTTCCTGTTACAAGCTAACAATTCTCATCAACTGATTTCTTTTAGGTGTCACAGCAGAAAAGGGATTCTGAAACAAGGAAATACTAGAAATCATAGAGTCTGAATAAACTCAGTTAAATGATATGCAACATGGCAAGAAGCACAGAAACTTTCACAGGACAGATATAATGAGATTGATGAAACTTGTCATCCTTGGCACATCAGTGGTGTGGTACAAGAACTTGGAAAGCCAGGAAAAATGGAATTTTGGACACTATTGGAGGTCCAAAGAAACCTCTTGAATATATGTCAGTGAATAGGAAATTCTTAGTGAAGAGACTCATCTCACATACAAGTGAGATGAAAGGAACAGAGATATTCCTTGTAACTACTTTTTGAATACATTGCAGGACTTGATAACCATGGCTCTGGATTCTAGAGAATATATTGTTGGAGACAAAGCAGAAAATATAGGGACTGGAGACAAAAAATATTATTTAAAAAGGACATTATGGTAAAAGAACTTTTAGTGTTAAAATGTCTATGGGATATATGAGCTAAAAGGGAAAAAATGTCAAGGATGTCCTAGAGAAGTAAAAAGGAAAATGGTGGATGATGAGAAAGATCATCGTAGGAGGAAAAGGAAGAATGCTAAAGTGAAGATATTCAAGAAGAAATGACTGTTGATGGTCCACAAGTTAGCACAACCCCAGGTTCTGATCCAAGCTAAACAAGATGAATAAATGTATTTGAGAAAAATTGAGTCTATGGTGTTAAATACAGAGGGGCTGCTGTAGTATAGAAAGCTGTAATTCTGGAACCACTGGAATTTTCCATTGGAAAGAAATCTGTGTTGGTAGGTCCATATGTGTATCTAGCTACTGATATATTTCAGATAGGTATATACTGTAGAGCTGGTCTATATATTAATCTAACTGGAATGTTGCCATGATATTTAAATTACTAAGATGACTACACTCTGCTTTTATACATTCTATTAGTACTGATATGGGTTACTCAAATAAAGAACAATTTGTATGAAAGCATTAATAAAGTCCCTTAATGTTATTAATTAAACCATATCTAGCTATGTATGTGTAAAAAATATTTCTGTGACACTGATATTTTTACACTATTAACCTATTTCTATCATCTAGCAATGGTAAAGAAACAGACAAAATATTTGATGGGTTGACCCCCTCTGGACACAAAGTGTTCACCAAAGCTGCGCTGTCACTGCCCCTCCTTAACAGGGCCAGGGAGAGAAAAATATATAACGAAAGGTTTGTGGGCCATGAAAAGGACAGGAGACATCATTAACCAGTTAATCTTATGGGCAAAACAGACTCAACTTGAAAAATGAATTTAAATTATTACCAATCAAATCAGAGCAGGACAATGAGAAATAAAACCAGTTCTTCCCCTCACCTCTCCCTTCTTCCTGGGCTTAACTCTACTCATGATTTCCTACCTCCTCTGCTGCAGCAGCACAGGGTGATGAGGAATGGGGGTTGTGGTCAGTTCATCACATGTTATTTCTGCTGTTCCTTCTTCCTCAAGGAAAGGACTCCTCACTCTCTTCCTCTGCTCCAGCATAGGGTTCCTCCCATGAGAGACAGTCCTCCAAGTACTTCTCCAATGTGAGTCTTTCCTACAGGCTACAGTTCTTAATGAACTGCTCCAGTGTGAGTCCCTTCCATGGTGTGCAGTCCTTCAGGAATGGACTGTTCCAGTGTTGGGTCCCTCACTGGGTCACACATCCTGCCAGAAAACCTGCTCCAGTGTGGGATCCTCTCTCTGTGGGAACCACAAGTCCTGCCAGAAACCTGTTCCAGCGTGGGCTTCCTGCAGGCCTCCTTCAGGCATCCACCTGCTCTGGCATGGGATCTTCTATGGGCTACAGGTGGTCATCTGCTCCACCATGGACATCCATGGGCTGCAGGGGGACAGCCTGCCTCACCATGGTCTTCACCACAAGTTGCAGGGCAATCTCTGCTCCGGTGCCTGGAGCACCTCCTCCCCCTCCTTCTTCACTGACCTTGGTGTCTGCAGATTTGTTTTCTCTCATATGTCCTCACTCCTCTCTCTGATTGCAATTGCACAGTTGCTTTCCATCCCCTTCTTAAATACTTTATCACAAAGGTACTACCACTGTCACTGATGGGCTCAGCTTTGGCCAGCAGCAGGTCTATCTTGGAGCCGCTGTGTCAGACATGGGGGAAGCTTCTGGCAGCTTCTCACGAAGCCTCTCCTGTGCCCCCCTGCTACCAAAACCTGGCCAGGTAAGCCAAATACAATCTGTCCCAGAACAAGAAAAGCTAGTGTAATAAGGGAAGAGTATGACCCCAAAATGACAGTATTTCCAGTTCTGTTCATTGTCCGTAACTTTCCTCAAGTTTCCAGAACTCTAGTGCTTTTAAATGAAACACAAAGAAAAAATCCTCACAACATCCAAAACCAGAGCATAACCTACTAACTTTTAAATAAATATGATAAAACAGATTAAAATAATTTCAGTGAAAGATATTAATCTTAATGGCAATAAAGATATTAACAACACACTCGTTTCCTTAGTAGAATTTTAAAATATCAAAGAATCTATATCAGCTGGTTCTCTGTCTGATATCCTTGCTTAATCTATACACAATATGCACTGGAAAATCTAATCAGTAGCCTTATGACATTAACCCATCTAGGTTTTTTTATGAATTATGGTAGCATCGTTTCAGATTGTCAATCTCCTTTCCCCTTTCCCATAAATGCAGCCATCTGGAAAGTTATTAATAAAGTTATGAGGTGTTTTTTCTTCTTCTAGTGAAATATTTGTTAAAGGAAAAATACAAGTTTTATTGTCACAAAATATTTATTAGAATAGGGGAAATTAAGATAATGATTTTGATCAAAGACAACCTAGCAACTTTATATAAAATTTTCAGATCTTCCAGAAAAGGAATAATGGTCCTTTTTTTTTTCTTGTTTACTTTAAGATTTAGAATGCTTACTCACTTTATAGGAGACAGAGGAGTTTAAATCTACTCAATCATACCTAAAAAAAAAAAAATAATAATAATAAAAAAAAAAGTGCAGGCCAAAATGCTAAAAGATATTTTCAGGTCTACCAAGGAGGAGTAAGATCAAGCAGAATTTGAGGGTTGAACAGAGTACTCCAGTCCTCTAAAGAATCTATTAATCAAATAAAGTTAATCAAATAACTGACCATTACATAGTCACTTAACACTCATTTTCCTTTTTGTATGAGGAAGAATAGACCAAATACTTTTAATTCTACATTACTATCAGGAGACCAAGTGACTGCATATTCTATTTTAAGGGATTTTATATGCCCAAAGAAAATTTGTTTGTAGAAGGAGAATGTGAAGCCTTATGTAATATTCCCTAACAGACAACTGCTGCCATGTGGTTAAGACTAGTAATGTGGTTGGAAGAGGTGTGCAGAGGAACACAAACAGTTCGTGTGAAATGAGAGGGTATAATTCTCCAGTGAACTTTCAGTCTTGAGTAGAATGTCATGGGGTATTGCCAGCTTGTTCAGTGAAAAATGTTTCTTACCTTTTACACAAATGAACAACCATCACCTTGTTTAGAGAATGCTTGTGCACTTTCTTTTGAGTGTATTTATTCTATCATTTTAATAACTTTTCATGCCTTAAAATGTCAGTGCATATCAGTACAAGAGGAGTCCCTCACCTGTATTTTTAACACACTTTTAAAAACAGTATATTAAAAACTGTCTTTAATTTCAAATAAGAGGATGTGAAAGTAGGGGTTTTTTTCTTTTTTTTTTTTCTTTTGTAATTTTGTTGTTGTTAATCAAGAAGACAAAATGCCTTTGTTTAATAAAAACAAATCAAAGGACTTTGGATTGACACAGTTGCCTCCATAGTGTGATTCTATTATTTCGAGTTTTTTAAAGAGTTGTTGATTAACAGGCACTTATTTTCTGTTTCCTTTGAACTAAGAGCTTTTCTCCATTCTTGCAGTTCACATATGTATCTCACACACCAGCTTGTCAACTGATGACTTTGAAGTTCCAGTAGCTATGGACATTAAACTGTACTGGCAGAAAAATAGCTGTGATGTCAAAAGGAACTGGGGGGTTATAGGTTCTCAAGAAAGATTGGAACAAAGTTTTCCAATGCCAAAGGAATAAAAAGATTATGACAAAGTAAAACCAAAAGTCTTCAGTAAGCACTGTTTTGGCTTTGATTTACCTCTGTGATGTGGGAAAACTAAGTATGTCATCGGTACAAAATGGTACAGAAGGAGCTGGATGTGAGCCAGACTGGCTTTTAAGAATTTAATACCCAAAACACATACATTTAACCTGATTTTGACAGTGCTCACTTCCTTTCCTTAAAAAAGTTAATACATTGCTCTTTTCAGTTTGAAAGCTTTTGCAAAAATTATTAATGCATTGTCTTATTTCAGACTTCTTCAATTTCCCCCAGAAGGAATGGTGACTTGGACTACAACTGCTTAAAGTTAAAAGCTCTGATTAACCTCTTGGATGTGAATTACATAGACTGTGAATGTGAACATGAGAAAAACACAAAAATCAAACTTTACTTATTTTTTCTGGCTTAGTTGAACTAACCCTGTGCTGTAGTCATCCACAATACATCTGGAGACAAATTGCCACAGAGGAACAGTATCGTTTGCAACATATTGTCATGGAGGTTAATAGCAATTACTAGCTATCCCTTTCTGAAGGCTATACTTCATGTCACCATTTAACCCTAAACTTGCATTTCATTTCAGATTATAACTTCTTAACCTTTTTTTTTTTCTTTTTTTTCTTTTTTTTTTGTCTCTCATTCTCTCTGCAGTCCTACCTAATGCACTAATTACGGCATTAATTTAAATAATTTGACATTTTTTGATAAGATCTCTCTAGGATATCAGGAAAATTAAAGCTGTCAAAACTATACACAATTAAAATTTGTAAAATTAATGGGCTGCAAAATAGTAAAGGGTTTGCAGTAGGCAGTCCAGATGATCAGGTCAACAGGAGACACTATTAAAATGATCATGATAAATGATGACAGGTAAACATTTCCATGCTGAAAAGTGTATTTATTCAGAAAATAAGTGTTACCATAAAAGAGTTTTGTACATGAAATAATCATGCAGTTGCATTTGTAGACATTATATTGTTATCAGTATTGTGATGGTCAGGTCTACTACTTGTATGTAGTGACATGAAATGCTCATAATAGAAACATGGCCTATGGCTATAAAGTAAAAATTAAATCAGTAATTTATTTGTAATTTCATAGAAGGAAATAACATGACACCATTAGAAAAGTGCTAGAGAACCTCTATTTCCTGTCAAATGTTAAGCTATTTTGCAATACAACTTATTAGTACCTTTAAAATGCAAATTTTAAATGTACATCTTATTCTATCTTCTTTTTAAACTTGCACTAGACACTTGAGCAAGTACTGGAGAAAAACAATCTGCAAATATCCTGTTATACATTTTGAATTAATTTACTCAGACTTTGTACATGCCTTTATTTATTTAATTTTCTTTCTCAAGTTCTAGAGAAAATAACTTTACCATATGGACTGTATGCAGAAATAGCAAGTTTCTGAATATAAGCAAAAGCAAGTTTTGATGTGCTAAATGACAAAGAATATTACCGCATGAAATCTTCTTCTAAGACTTATGTTCAGCAAGAGAACAAGATTTTCTAATTTGTCTGATTTTTTTTCAAAAACCGAAATTACCTTATTCTGCTCAGCAATCTCACACTGACTCCTTGCTAAGGTGATGTCTTAAACAATATTCACAATAAACAAATTAATTGCTGAGGGAAAGGGAGCAGAGAAAATGTAACTTAATTCAAGTTTAGAACCTTATAGCAAGTCTTTTTAAGATTTTGCATTAATACTAATTTCAGACTGTCTTCTCAATCTCTTGTGTGTTCCTCAATTTCCTCATCTCACGGAGAAGAAGAATGATGTTGTTCTTCCTGATACACCTAACAGACATTACTGTGAAAGAGCCAGGATCTGTATCATATTATGGGGCAAACACAGAATGGGCTATAAACATTTAGAACAAAATATTTGAGCTAGTTCAGAGCCATCTTTGAAACAGAAACAAAAATCAGTGGTAAAATTTGCTAGCTGTGATTCTATTAATAATTAATTTATTTGTTTATTACTTGCTTTAGCTTTCCAGTGAAAATAACTTTCAAACTGATCAGTCAACAGAGAGTTTATCATACTGATGTGTCTATATTGTCATAAAGAATTTCTGGGAAGGTGTTTGTGGCTAGTCTTTTGGGCTCAAAAAGCCCAAGGGCCTGGTCTTACTGAATTTTCAGGATAAAAGAGGAAGTTCACAGGGTTGGTTTTTTTTTTTTTTTTTTTTTTATCTTAATCCAAGGGAAGCTGTGAGACAGATAGCACAGATGTTTGGCAATTTAAAACTTTTTTTTTATAGTTTTTTAATTCCTATTTTGTCTTTTCTCCAGACTGTAACCCTTAAATAATCCCATTTTAAGCCTTGAAAATAAAAATAGATAAGGTTTAGTTGGTTATTTGTTAGATTTTCTCTAAATGTTCAACAAAAAATTGACTTCATTTCCTAGCAAGGCCTAAATCATAAAAAAACCCCACTCAAATTCAAGCACATGAACAAATAAGTGAAACTTCCTTCATCTGCATAAAAGATGGCATAACTGTTTTCAGCATCAGAACATGTCTAGTTCATTTTCAATTACTGCTACTTCTAGCACCACTATCCTGGTATGTATCTGCAGGCTACCTTTAATACACATTATGGATTTTATGTATGTATATATTTTGTATATCATAGACTCATAGAATCATAGAATTGTTTGGTTGGAAAAGACCTTTGATATCATCGAGTCCAACCATACGTGTCCACTACTACACCATATCTCTGAACACCTCGTCTAGCCATCTTTTAAATACCTCTAGGGACAGTGACTCAACCACCTCCCTAGGCAGCCAGTTCTACTGTCTGAGAACCCCTTCAGTGAAGAAATTTTTCCTGACATCCAATCTGTACCTCCCTCAGTGCAACTTAAGGCCATTGCTTCTTGCTCTATCACTAGTTACCTGGGAGAAAAGACACACACAGCTGCCTTGCTACTACCTCCTTTCAGGTAGTTGCAGAGAGCAATAAGGTCTCCCCTCAGACTCCTCTTCTCCAGGCTAAACAACTCCAGTCCCATCAGCTGTTCCTCATCAGATTTGTTCTCCAGACCCTTCACCAGCTTTGTTGCTCTTCTCTGGACTCGCTCCAGTGCCTCAATGTCCTTCTTTTAATGAGGGACCCAAAACTGGACACAGTATTCAAGGTGTGGCCTCACCAGTGCTGAGTACAGGAGAAGGATGACCTCCTTGGTCCTGCTGGCCATGCTGTTTCTGACACAAGCCAGGATGCCATTGGTCTTCTTGGTCACCCATGCACACTGCTGGTTCATATTCATGTCAACCAACACCACCAGGCCCTTTTCTGCCTGACACCTTTCCAGCCACTCTTCCCCAAGCCTGTAGCATTGCATGGGGTTGTTGTGACCTAAGCGCAGGACCCGGAATTTGGCCTTGTTGAACCTCATACAGTTGGTTGCAACCCATTAATCGAACCTGTCCAGGTACCTCTACAGAGCCTTCCTACCCTCAAGCAAATCAACACTTCCAACCAGCTTAGTATCATCTGCAAATTTACTGAGGGTGCACTCAATCTCTTCATCCAGATCATTGATAATGATGTTAAACAGGACTGGCCCCAACACTGGGCTCTGGGGAACACCACTTGTGACTGTCCTCGAGATGGATTTAATTCCATTTACCAAACCCTTTGGAACTGGCCGTCCAGCCAGTTTTCTACCCAGCAGAGAGTATTCCTGTCCAGGCCATTGACAGATAGTTTATAGATGCACATATCTATATATCTATACAGCTTATACTGTCCTCGGAGAAAAATTAGTTGCCAATAAGTTATAAAAATTACAAAATATCAGATATGTTTGAGGGTTTTCTGAGTTCCCAGAGTCTGGAACAGTCACACTGTAGTATTTAGCTTGGGAACTCTTGAACCTTGAGATTCAGTTTTGAGGATCCTTGCTGGATCAAACTTTCCAATGGATTTAAGGCCGTGTGCCTCAAGTCCTGGCACAGCTAAATATTCCAAAGTTGTGAATGTTGGACCTCTTGCACCACCTGCCCTGGAATAATTGACACTCTGGTCAGCCCTGGAGTTGTAGGCACATGTAAAAGTAAAATCAATACTATACTGTAAAATACTTTAATTTTATTAAAATTTATTTTTTGTGAAAAATAATTTTAAAAAATCCTGTTGACTTTAATAAATTCATGATAAGTAAAGAATAAAGATTGCTAGAAAGCCTAGTACCTTAGAATTTCTGGATTTACCTTACTTAATGAGAGAGGTGTGATATGATGGTAGCTTCAAATATGGGTAAAAATATTTGAATGAAAAATAAACTCAGTTACAAAAGTGAGTATTACTGATACTGCATTAAATTAAATCAAAATTAATACAAGTATACGATAAAAAAATACACTCAAAATTTAATTTGACTTAAATAAAAAATTTGGATAAACAAAATTATTGTACATTATAGGCAGGGTTCTAAACCAGCTATTTAATTTTGTTGATGGATCCTAAGTAAAAAAAAAAAAAAAAAAAAGAAACTGCTGTTCTTCAACAATTTATGATTTTACACTTCAAGAGAGCTTAATACTTAAACATCTGAAGTTTAAACAATAACTCTGGAAGCAATTATAATATTTTATTGCAACAGTTCTTTTTTTACCTGGTAGCTAAGCCTTTTCTTACTTTCCCTCTCCTCTAGACCCTTCATTCTCTCAGGAGTGCTGTAATAGAGAGGTCAATAAATTGTTCTTGTGAAACTGAAGTTTGACAGTTTATGTTTACCAGCACTTGTTAATGACAGTTTCAGGTTTCTCAGAATGTTTAATCACAAAAAGATCATAAGAAATAAATTAACTGGATAATGTTAGCTGAACCTAAGTTTCATCTGTAGTGACTAACCAAACAAATGTATTGCAGAGGGTGAGTACTTCTTATTGGCAAAGTGGTTGTTGGTGCCATGTATCTAATTAAAGACTAGTGTCACATATCTACAGATCCGAAACCTTTGACATTCCTGTGGGAAATTGGCTTAAGTAACCAAACTCTTAGGCCCAGTCTCTGCTTTCTAATGTTTTAAAATTTTGCTGACTTGACTTTTCACAACCTCCCTGATATGTTCCAACTGCCACCTTGGTATTGAAACAAAATCCAAGGTAGGGTTTATCTGAAGACCACAGTATTTAATCCAGCCTGATTTAAGTAATATAATTCTTTGCTTTAGGTGTATTAGCATATATCTAAAACTATTTCCAGAACCTTCAAATTAAAAATATATTTAAAATTATATTTATAGTATAGATGTGGAGCATAAGCCACATATCAGGATAGTTGTACTGGTACTGAAATTCTGAGTCCTAGTTAAACCCTATCCAGTACCCTCACAAGTCTTCTGTGGTTGATCTGCAAAGGATTTCACACATTGATATTGCTTCATACTTCATTGTGACTATATTCGTCTTCCCTACAAGGACTATCCCTTCCCTAGAAAAGATATACTTTTTGTAGGAAGGGATTGGCAAAACCCTGTACATTGGACCTTTATTTTTTACCCCCCCAGCAAAACCCTGTACCTTAGACCTTTATTTTTTTCCCCAAAATATTTTTTGGGAATGAAAGGAGATGATGGAAGCTTTTCTTAACTTGTTTTAAGTGGCAGCCTGTTTGATCTAATGCACAATAAAGATGTTGCCACAGACTCTTTCAATTAGAAATAGGTACAGAGACAATCAGTTTCAAACTGTTTTTTTCACTTTGAGACAGAAACAAAGTAGAGGGAAGCTCCTATATCAGATATTTCTAAAATTATGAACCAGATGTAATTTTCCAATTATTTAGTAAGATCTTCCAAAAATTTATAAATCTTATTTGATTCTCTTCAAATATTAAATGTTTAATCGAAACTGTGACTGGTCAAATTGAATAACTTACTTCCTGAATGTCTTCTGTTGTGAATGTTTAGAATATTTACTTAATTGTGAGCATAGAATATTATTAAATGTAATTTTTTATAACCTTGACTTTAATGGTTAAAATTAAATGACTTGCAACATATCAGATGCTGAAATGTTATGAAATACATTGTTGACAGTTCAGTATTACTGAACATGCCTGAATTGTTGGTTTTTTTTTTTTTTTTTTAAAAAAAAGATTCTTAATGTTATCAAAGAGAATAAAAGACTGATATAAAATTCTGTCAATAATATTAAAATAAATTAACTACAGGCAGTGAATACAAACCACCTATGTCAAACTTATCACATATCCTTAATTGCCATATTTAAAAATAATGTGTGAAAGTAGTTTATGGCAGTTCTTGAATCACTTTTTTTGGAGTACACAATAATTGTAGCACCACTTATACTAGGGGACAATGAAAAGTTGTTTGACAATTTTATGGAGATCTCACTTGTTGAAGTTAGTATTCTACTGTCATTGAGGATGAGCATAACATGAACTTTAAGAAAGACATCGTAGCCTCTTTGTGGAAAAAAGGAGGCATATTCTCTTTGAACTGAATTGCATGATGGAGTTTGTATCCATTAAAAATGCCCAGATAACTGGGTTATAGCATAAATCCTGATGCTTGTGATACAGAACTCATAACACTCTGCATGATGGCTCCTGGGCAGGTTAGCCATGGAGCCACAATTTTGAAATGTGAAGAAGGCACTTGTTTTGTGTATCAGCATTTTCAGCTTTGGCAATCATTCATATTGCTGTCAGATTTCTAATGAAACATATTTTCCTCTTTTCAGAGCCCCATTGATCACTAGATATGTATCTGAATCAGAGAAAATATTATTGACAATAATAAATGTGGTTTAAGAAGTACAGGAAGAAACTCAATATTCATTTTTCTATCAAGACCTAATTAGAAATCCTTTTCTTCTTTATCTTCATCTGTTAGTTGGTGGGACTGGAAGCAAACAGAATTTTAGCTGGTGACGTAACTTTGATTTATATAATAGCATTAAAAGAACTGATGTATTAGTTTTCACTACCTTCTTTTATGTATCCTGCTTCAGGTAACCATTTTGTTTTCTTTATGACCTGCACTACAGTTGTTTTTATTGATCTATCAGTGTTGATGGTGGTTTTTTTTGTTTTGTTTTTTTTTTTTCCCTTATTTGTGTTTCCGTTCATTTAGAACCTAGACATACACAAGTAGGTCCCATTATTCCCCCCAACGTGTATCACTTTGCCTTCAACTAAAAGTAATTTCATCCAGAATTATGCTCTCTATTCACCAAAGGCTTTTTGAAGTTCTTCACAGTATCCTTGAGACAAGATTAACCCAAATATGCTTAGCTATTTTTGTTGCTAATTAAACCACCTCATTCTTCACCTTTGCAAATTACTAGGAAGGATATTTGACAATGTAAACATCCTACATGTTAAGTTTGCACTTACCACTTTTATTTATCTGGAAATAATCATTTATATTCACTTAGCTTGTCATTTTATGCAAGACAAGGGACATCTGCTCTTAATATGTTTCAGTGACATCAGAATTTTATCATTATTTTCTTTCTGGCTTCATACAGTTGATAAATAGAATATATTGTAGCCTTGGAAGAAATAAAGAAAAAGAGATGAACAGGGGATAGCTGATGTGTGATGACAAAATATTACCTGGAAGATAAAGCTTTATTTTTGTATTCATTTTTTTAAGAAGATTCAGAAAAATATAGAGAATATCGTAAGACCACCCTGATAACAGCAGACAGAAGAAATAGTATGACATGCTTAGAGGGGAAAAAAATGCAAAATAATAATCTGGATAAACAGGAATAACACAAGGAATAACTGTATTTTAACATCAGGAATGATAATTGATTCCTGTGAATTATCAAGTTAGTTGAAGGTCAGCTCTTTTAGTTGTCATGGTGGTCTATTTCTAAAATATCCTTTGTCGTATCTAATATTTTTGCATCATCAAAATAAAATTAAAACAAAACGAAAAAAGAAATACAAACTGCTTTTGCTGAGTAGTGAAAACCTTTCATCTTATTTCTCAGCAACGATACATCAGTACTGAAACTAAAAAACCCCTTTATTGTCCTTTCATGATGCAATAAGTCTACAGAAAAGCAATATTTGGGATGAAATTTCTAAAACTTCATAGAAAAAACAATCAGTGGCTTTGCAATTAATGATATACAGCAGAACTTACAATAAAATAAGGATTCTTTAGAGTTGTTTTTTTTTAAATTATTTTTATAAATTTTGCGTCAGGTAGTCTACTTTGCCCATTGTTATTAAAGATTGACCAGGCAAGTTCTTATCAAGGAGGGATTTGAAGGAATATTAAAGAGCAAAACAGCAATATTAGAAACATACTTTTTTATTATGCATCAGTAAATCTATCATTTAATATAATATTAAAGATGTAAGGATTTTAGGTCTGGTGTTATATGATCATAACTGAAGATAAATTCTTAGTTATATTTTTTAAATTTAAAATGACTTTTGTGTGTATACAATTAATTTTGAATTATATATATAAAGGAAAACCTGAATGGCCATAAATTTAAAGTTAGTTTCTTATGGGCTTCCATGTGTAACTGTACAGTTAATTAGCTTTCAAAATAAACTAAAAAGATTGTAAGTAATCTTCCAAATTCTTTTTTTTTTTTTTGTCTTTTGGCACATTCCTGCCGTTGGATCCCTCTTTCCATTACTTTTTTCTGACAAATGATTTGGTCAGATGCAGACAGCTAAATCATTGATGCCCACATTAGTACAGATGTAGCCCACATTTTTGCTCTTCAGTTTGATTAACTCACTATGTCCAACTTCAGACTCCATGTCTCTTTAACTCACCTTACAAATTTGTTTTCAGCTCTCTTTTCACACTCATCTCTACTTGAGCATTATCATTCCACCTGGACCAGATTCAATATCCATTTAAAATCATACAAAGGATTCAGGATTACTTTAGCAAGCTTTGGGGCTAGATGGTTAAACAAAAAGTGTTTATTTTCAACCAGAAAAAGACACGGTATTCCTACCTATAATTTCTCCTAAACTCAGTTGATTGATTGGAAAAGTCACATCAAAACTTCATTTTGCTTGAACATTCTGGCTTGTCAGTCTGCAAAGTTTTTACCTGGACGTTATTTGCTTTAATGGGTTTTTATTGTATCCGAGATAAATTTCCATGGGAATCCATAGATTTCTTATTATTTCCATAGATTTATTGTAAGAATGGTTTACATTCCTTAGGGCTAGCACGTGGAAGTTTACAGTGTTTGCAGTACTGGAATAGATCTGCTTGGGATTTGCCCTTAAAATGGGTATTTTAACATTTTCACATCATGTTGAATTAGGGTAGATCATGCAGGACTCCTCCAGGTACACAGGTAATTTCTGACACTAAAATATGATTAAAAGATATAATTCCTGCTTTATTGAAACTTACCTCTTGATAAGCTGTATTCTGAACTGTCTGGCTTCAAAGTCATAGGTCAGCTGTATCCAGTCAGAAAACCATCCCTGAAATGCAAGAATCCACATGGACTGTAGTGTGGAAGAGCTACTGGCTTTTCTAGAAGTATTAGCTACTTTTTTTACATGGTTTAATGCATTTGGGTATGAAAGTTCAGCTGCAGCTGACTGGGTTATTTCTGACAGTCAGCCCCTCATAGTTTTAAATCTTTAATAGGGATGATACATTTACTGTGACTACCTGGTACAACACACTAATGCTCTAGAGTTACCAAATGTGTTAGTTCAGTCTCCAAAGCTCTGACAGTTCCACTTTTGAGCTTCTTTAGAACACATCCATTCCAAGTTGTACTCAGGGGATGTTACTCTGGCACACTTCTTAACTTAATGTAACATCTTCTACCTATGCTTCATGCTTTTCATAACCTACCAATCCAGTTCTAAATCAGTCACAAAAAAAGGTTAGCTAAATCTGCAGTGACTGTTATCTCCTTTCTCACTGTATTGCAAAAGTATCTTGTCTGTTGTGACAACCTTATTTGTTGGTTAGAGGTCATTAAAATCTTTTATTACTCAACTTCTAAAATTTTATTTCCTTCTCTCTTTAGATGAAACTGTAAAATCTTGTTCTTCTGCAAACATTTTCTAATGGAGAAGTAATCATTATCCATAACACAATAGTAATATAATAGTCATTGTGACATAGTGCCCTGTTTTACTTCAAGAAGTTAATAAGCCCTGACTCCTTTATTTTATTCTGTAAGCAAGGCAGCATAAATGTTGCAGATGAAAAAAAGACAAGGAATTAGAAGGAAGGAATTCAGAAGTGAAATCACTGAGTTCATACTAAATAGCAATGTCTCGGTCTAGTCAGCTGAGATTTGCTGGCAGTTGCACCAGGGATGGCAATCATAATCACGTTTAACTTAATAAAGTGTATATTATGTAATTCTTGTGTGCTCATAAGGAGCTTGGTCCTGATTTTTGGTCTCTTTAAGAGGCTCTCAAATAAAAGTGACCTACTTGAGAATAACAGAGTGATAGACTCTAAGAACATAAATAAAAACACTGTAGGGATAGATACAATCTTAAACTAGTATAATTTTTACACTTTTCTTCTGTATCACTTACTCCTAATTCTCACAACCTGAATTCAAAGGATTTTTTATTTCTTTATATTTCTTGAACTTTTAGTGCATTAGTCATTGCTGTAAGATCAAGCCCATTTCAATATTTTCAAATAAAGAAAGTTGAAACATGGATCATCAAGCTGGGGAAATCCCAAATGCTCAGACTGCTGGAAGCTGAGGTGCAATATCAAGAGAAATATTACTTCTAGACTACCAATCACTTGCATACTTTTCCAAAAAAGTCTTCACAGGTTTTGGAAACAACAACAACAACAACAAAACTACTAGGTTAAATGGACTTATTTTCTGGCACAATATATTTCCATTTTTAAGGTTTTTTTCAATTTCAATAGTCAAGCTCTAGCTTAACTGAAACTATCATTTCAGCATCAACTATCATCTGCACTAATTTAATCAAGATCCTAAAATCGCATAACATTTTCACTTCACATGCTGTATTATGTAAATGAAAAATTCATTTATACACTGTTTTGATTTTTTTATGTACTATTGTTCTAGTTAATATTCTATAAGTTTAAAAAAGTCTACATGAAAGGAAGAAGCAATATCAAATGGTACACTTTCATCTTTCTATTTTAGACAAAATGTTTGAGCTTATACAAATATTTGTACTTTTATAGATATATACTTTTTTAGCACTCCTGTACTAAAGAGTTTTGTGATTTTTTGCTTTTTATTCTAATTTTAATAATATTTATTATCAATAAATCAGCTGGTATGGAGGATCGTATTAGGCAGCAAACTGTAAACATCTATGGAAATTACTTCTTTATTCCTTCTTTCCACTTACCATCATATTCTGAAGGCAGTAGCAGAGATATCTTGGGCAGTCCAGAAGGAATATGAAAGTGTGCTTTGATAGTAATATAACATTTCAAAATGTGTATGCTGCTCTTTTCAATGTGACTACATTTGAATTAATTTGTAGACTATGTCCCCAATGAATACCTTAGCCTTCACTCTGACTTTCCATGAAAACTCATTTGTCGAGTGATATTTTTATCTTCACTATTGTATTTAGTCCACTTACCTCTCAGTTTAATTCAACTGATAGTGAAGAGGCACTATAGATGTCAATGCAAATGAGAATCTATTTTTTTTTTCTATGAAAAGAATAACTTGATTCTGTTTCGTTACATGCAATTCCAATGCCCTAGTGGGTCTGAAATGGCATTTAACACCTATTTGTTTAGATAACTGAATGACTCTTCTGACTCTTCACTGACTTACATCTAGACAACTACCTTGTAAACATCTAAAGATATGCTCATATGTATATGCAAAGACAAAAAAGACAAACTCCCTTAGTTTAATTCAGCTGAAAAAATAATCAACAAAGAAATACAACACTTCATCTCTCATGGAATCAGGATACAGTCTCAAGGAATTAAGAATGTGGATTATACCACTAATCAGTCCTGTCCCATAGTATACTCACACAGTAAGTTGGACTTTTTATGTATATCCTATCCTTAGGAATGTACAGATAATAAGGACTTTTTTGATGTGAGTCACAGAATGACTGCTACTACTTGACCAAATTTAGACAAATTTTAACTGCTTCTCAAAAAGTATTATTAAATATAAAGCAATAACAAAACCAAAACGATACAGGTAAGTCTTAAACAAATCTAAAAGTGTTATAATCATTTTTCTATATGTCTTTATGGGTGAGTATCGAAGGTCCATATGATGGATGGACCACAGGGTGGATAAGGAACTGGTTGGATGGTCGCACTCAAAGAGTCGTGGTCAACAGCTCAATGTCCGAGTGGAAACTGGTGATGAGTGGTGTCCCTCAGGGGTTGGTACTGAGGATGGGGTTGTTCAACATTTTTGTCAGGGACATGGATAGTGGGATTGAATGCACCCTCAGTAAGTATGTCGACGACACCAAACTGAGTGGTGCGGTTGACATGCTGGAGGGATGGGATGCCACACAGAGGGACCTTGACAGGCTTGAGAGGTGGGCCTCTGCTAACCTCATGAAGTTCAACAAGGCCAAATGCAAGGTCCTGCATCTGGGTCAGGGCATTCCCAAATATAAATACAGGCTGGGCAATGAATGGATTGAGACCAGCTCAGAAGAGAAGGACCCTTTCTTCCTTCCTCCTTTCCATCCCTTCCTTCTTTACTTGTAGTAAATAGTAAAACTGTTTAAAAAAACATGGTTCTTTATAAGTACATAAATCAATGTAGTTCCATAAATTAATGATGCTCTGTGTAAACAAACACACACATAAATGCATATTCAAGGACATAAACTCTATCAAAAAGCATTTAAATTCAAAGAGAAAGATTGTGGAAAAAATAGGTTCATAGTGCAGTATTAGCAAGTTAAGTCAGAATACATGGGGGAAAGAAAAGATAAATGAATACAACAGTAATTTAAAACTATTCCTTCTTATAGTCAGAAAGGATTTGCAGATGTCTTTAGGAACCCACCTTACATCAAATTAGTCCAAGTACAACAGATGGAAAAGATTATTTGAAAACATTTTAAAACAAATAGCAAACAAAAGAATATGATGCAATATATCAAATTATAAATGTCTACAGGGTGAGTCTTAGGCAGAAAGAATCATCGGGACTTAAACATAGTTCAGATATGAAAATTTAGAGAGTAGTCTGAACTGAAGATATACATATATTATACACCTTAATAAGACATAGATAAAATTAATTAATTAGTTTTAAACTATATAAACTAAATAATTTTGACTCACTCCATTGTGAATGGTCAAAATTAATATTTTGAACCTATGAATATCTCATGAGATCTCATGAGATCTCTTATTCTTTTTGTCAGCATCCATCTAAAATCTTTTCCATGCATTGACCAATTCCAAACATTTAAGCGAGAGGTAGATATCTCAGTATTCCACTTAACTACATTCAGTATAATTCCCAGTGGGACTGGGAAAATCTGAATATGTTCCCACTGACAAAAGGGAAGAATGGAGAACACAATAATCTGCTCTGTTTAGCAGCTAAATTCTTGCCAGTCTTTTCATCTGTACTAATTTGTATCAACCAGCATTAGGTCTGAACTATTTGCAACACTGACTGTATTGTGCACAATCAGCAGCAGTAATGATATTGAAATTATGATACCTCAAAAAGTATGCATTAACACCAATCATTTTAATGTTCTGAAACTTTTGTAACAGTACTAGTATGACTAGTATGGGGATGCAGACAGATATAGAGCATAATGAGTTTCTGAACAATATATCTATCCTACTAAACAGAAAAGGGTAAAAGTGAAAAGTACACTGCACCCATAATTTCTGTTACATAATTGTTAACTTGCTCCCCAGATCAGTGCTTCAATTACCATTCTCCAAAACTATGTGTAAGCTTCATTTAGTGGGTACTTTCCTCCAAGGGCTACCTCCAAAAGGCAGTATTGATAAGACAGCACTAATTTATGCTTTCTCAAATGTGTATTTTCTCCATCAGAAAATCCCTCATACCCTCTCATGGCACAAGATGAAAGCAGTGCATATCTTCAGATTCTTGTTAAAAAAACAAAGCATAACAACCAAACGAACAAAGTAAATAAAAACACACACTCTGGTAGGTTGCTACACCTTGACATCATTATGCCTACCACTGAAGTGAGGAAAGTACACAAAACAGTATCATATTATACAGCTACAGGGACGTTTTTCAGAACCTCATGAAAATCTAGAGATAGGTGCTGTGTCATACAGACACATTCTTTTCAAGAAGGAGCTGAAAGCTTTGTGGATTAATTCCAGTGTTCATTGCTAGATGTCTTGGCCAAGGATTGGTTCCTTGAACCTGAAGCAGTATACATATGTCAACTGGGGAGCTGAGAGGAAGCAGAAGCTGAAGTAAAACCTTCCTCCTGCTTTTCTATTCCCAGCTATTGAAGAAAGGATGGTGGCCATTAGGCAGGGTTCTAAGGCCCTGCAAGGAGCTGAGTTTTTTCATGTTTTGGTGAATGTAGAATGTAAATCTATCAGAATCTTTAAATAGTTAAAGTTGGTTTTTTTAATGAAAAAGTTGTTCTATGATTCTCTAATTTAAGAAAAGATTTATTTCAAAGTTAACCCTTTATTTATTTTAGTTAGATCTATTTTTGACTAAAATATCAAAGGGACAGAAGCTCTTCCCTCTATCTCCTTCCTCTCCCCCATAAAAGAAATAACAGATATATTGCATCTGTGTATCCTGAGAGAACTGATGGATGAAGTTGCCAAGCCATGAGGTCCTGCACCTGGGTCAGGGCAACTCCTTGCACAAATACAGGCTGGACAAAGAATGGATGAAGAGCAACCCTGAGAAAAAAGCACTTGGGGATACTGGTGGATGAGAAGCTCAACGTGAGCCAGCAATGCACACTTGCAGCACAGAAGGTTAACCATCTCCTGAGCTGCATCAAGAGAAGTGTGGCCAGCAGATCAAGGGAGGTGATTCTGTCCCTCTACTCTGCTCTTGTGAGACCTCACCTGGATTACTGTGTCCACTTCTGTGGCCCCGAGCATAAGAAGGACATGGATTTACTGGAGTCAGTCCAGAGGAGGGCCACAAGGATGATCCAAGGGCTGGTGCACCACTCCAGTGAGAACAGAATGAGAGAGTTGAGGCTGTTCAGCCTGTAGTAGGCTCCAGGGAGACCTTATATCAGGCTTCCAGTACCTGAAGAGAAAGGCTGGGAAAGGACTTTTTGCAAGTGCAGGTAGTGATAGAACAAGGGGTAATGATTTTAAGATGGAAGAGGGTAGATTTAGATTAGATTTTAGGAAGAATTTCTTTACTGTGAGGGTGGTCAGACAGTGGAACAGGTTACCTAAAGAAGTTGTGGATGCCCCCTCCCTGGAAGTGTTTAAGTCCAGGTTGGATGAGGCTTTGAGCAATCTGGTCTAGTGGAAGGTGTCCCTGCTCATGGCAGGGGGGTTGGAACTAGATGGTCTTTAAGGTCCCTTCCAAGCTACACCATTCCATAATTCTATGATTCGATGATTAAGGAGTTCCTTTAACAGCACAACAGACAGTGGCCTGAGACTTATGGACCTATTTATTGTCTCTATTTCTTCCTATCCTTTAGGATTTGTGTATCCAGGTGTTCTTTGTGTTTTGGGGGTTTTATGGTTGTTTGTTTTGCATTTGGTTTTGGTTGTTTTAGGGTTTGTTTGGTTGGTTGGTTGGTTGGTTTTTTCCTTTCCCTACCTTATATTTGGGTTTTATCTTGACTAGTCATTAACCAGGTATTCTAGCAAATGAGATGTCTTTGCGTTCCAGGTGTCTACATATCCTTCTCATTCCATAAATGCTTATTAAAGGTAACCACACCTGAATTCATTCTGCATTCCTCTAAATGTCTTCAAGGTTGTCTTCACTGAAGCTATTCACTAATAAATACTTCCTGAGAAAAATGTATTTTATCCATTTTAAAGTTCTAGCTTAATACAAGATTTTTATTAGCAATTCTGTCTAAATGTAGTGTTGATGCTGTAAGTCATCTAGGCTCACATTAAACCAGGATGAGTAGATCTTTTCCTCTGTTCTCCTGATGACTGAGAGGAGCACCTATATTTATATTAGTAAAGGTGAAAAAATGTTTACAAATTGATCATAGTTATCATCAAGACTGTTTTAGAGGCTTTTTTAATAAGTGGAGCATTTTCATTTTTGTTCCTGTCTTGGCTTTCTGCCCAGTGTTAACATAGTCCATTACTGAATGGAAATATAATTGGTATAACTTTGTTAAAAGACACATAAACTTACATTTGTAATACTAATAGACTTTTTTGTGTGTGTGTTTTTTTTTTCCCTTACAGTTCAAAGCCTATTTTAATTTATATTCAGCAACAGAGGGAAAGAAGCTGACAATCCTCCTCCAAACTTTTCCAAGCTCTAGACACTTTGGTCTTAGAGTTTAAAAAAAAAAAAAAAAAAAAAAAAAAAAGGTCAGGGCAAACAGAACATCTAGACAGATCAGCAGTTTTCTTCTGCACAAAATAATTCAGTTCATAAAAATCAAAAAACCCCGATTTCTCCATTGTCCCTCCCAAAAACCAAAAAATCCCACCTGCCCAATCTCTATTTCTTCCCTCTTAAAATACAATTATCCTGTAAATCTACATAAATGTCTCTGCTGTTTCAGACATAAATGTAAGAAACACTTCTTTTATCATTTGAAGATTACT
The DNA here is from genome assembly GCA_907165065.1 of Caprimulgus europaeus. The sequence goes on along the minus strand of OU015523.1, from coordinate 84,982,831 downwards.
GCTTGTTTTTTTCTGACATTGAATACCATGATGCACAAGGAGCCCTTCATAGTAAGCTTATAGCAACTATTGCAATAACTTTTGACTTCATGGTTAAAAACACAACCACAATATTAAAGAGTTCACATTAAACTAAAATTTAAGTTAGTCATTACTAGTTTTTATCTATTTCAAATGCTCAAATCATAATATTGAAATAAAATTGACAGTAACTAGAAAAGCAGTTTCCTAACTTAAGCATTCTGCCTTAAAAGAAAGGAATTTAAGAACCAACTAAAGATATACTATGAAATGACACTTTTTAGTACTGTATTTCAAATTATATAATAACTTCAGTATCTTTAATGTCTCAATAGCTGAGTATATTGAGAAGTTATATAAATTGAAAAGCTAATCATCTGGGAAAATAAAAAGGAAAGAGAGACATTGGTATACATGTTTCACATACATGTTTGACTACCCATTCTGAAAGCTATTCATCTGCTTCAGCAGGATTTAAGCAGATCCACTAATTTGTGCCCCTATAACTACCCACAATGCCTCACCAACCCTGCAGCCTGCAGAATTATTCCACTCGTGTGAACTACATCTGTTTTTTGTGCAAAAGTATTGCTTTAGCTATACTATGATCAGTTATCTACATTTCCCACTTAAACTCCATTAGGATCTTCCTGATATAGTTAGTAGCTTACTTTTCTTGCAGTACCTAACTTTTTTTTCAGAACAAAAACTTTAAATATTCTAATCTCTGCATGAATGAATATTTTGTTGAACCACAGAATTTCAGGGAATATAACACTGTCAGTGTAAGAAAAGGTGTTTGACTCTGTTATGCTTTATGTATGAGTTTTCTAAGTAAACAACAATAAAAAGTGCTAAGGACCATTCTGGGTGTAAATATGAACCAGTATAAAAATCAATATATATTTACTGAATTGAAACAAGTAATTTCATTGGTTTAATCTTTGCACTGCTCTTATTTAGGGACTTTATTTAAAGATTCTTAATGTAAAAGGATTTTTTTGCTTTAAAAAATAAAAAAAAAAAACCCAGTACTTAAACTCTATTGCTATTTATATACTTCCATTAAGAAGGAAATGAATGGAAGTGCTTTCAACTGAAATGCTAATAGGAAGAAAAAAAAAAATCTTAATTTTCCATGAAGGAAAACTACTTTCTGTTTATATTAAGTGTCTATATGAAAAATTATATTTCACTTCAAGAGGTTTTTTTTTTTGTATTTTAAATTTAATAAATCCGTATTTGCCTTTCTTAATACTGCTTTCAGAGATAGTGTCAACTGTCATGAATACTTGTTCCTTCTTTGCATCTTGTCAGGAAAAGCTTGCATGCATGGTGAATATCATAATATTGATTGGAATTAACATCACTAATAGCAGGGAAAAACTACTTCCTTACAGACTGAGAAGTTGACAGACAGTAGGATATAATGGTCAAAGATATATGGGCAATGTAACTTACAACATGATTTAAAGCAAAAGTAATTTTGGACACTTTCCATTTACTTCAAATGGTTTCAGAAGAAGCCTTTATTAGAATTTGAAAAAAAAAAAAAATAAAAATAAAAATAAAAAAAAATCATTCAAACCAGAATCTGTTTTCAAATATAAAGCAGTAAATTCAAACTGAGCATACTTTACTGACATGCACACAGGATATATCTGTGTTTTAAGGTAAATGGACTCTGAGTAATTTTTTCATTCATGACAACATACCAAATCCCCTCTGTCAGATTTATTTACCAAAATTCAGAAGCTTCTTCCCATTGGAATCCCTTAGGGTACCCACAGTATATTCATGGAGTTGAGAGTAACAGCATCTAGAGGCCAGAACAAATATCTTAAATAGTAATATTTGATATCTATGTCTAGGCTGTTGAATAAGTCCCTAGATCTCGGTTGTTCAAAGTAGTCACTTTGGCAAGAAAAAATAAATTTAAAAAAACACACAAAACCTAACAGAAGATTCACACTTTTCATATTAAGTTCTGAGAAGATGGTGTGTTTATCTAAAACATGAAGATCCAGCAGAGGGACATGCTGAAATATTCTGGGCTCCCATTCATGCAGACAGCTTTCTGGATAGAAGTTGTATCTTGAAACATTTCCAGGCACCTGAAGAAAAAGACATTGTTTCTGTCCAGTCAGGAAAAATCTGCAGTTTAAAAAACTAGTCCTGGTCCTGATATGTCAGAAGGTTCCAAAGCAGAAGGGAAAAAGACTGGTGAGATTCTTGATGAGAAGTAAAGAAAGCAAAGTGATAAGTGTTGAGAGAGATCAATGATTCCAGAACATGCAGTTGATTTGGAGAGATTAGATTGGGAGATGAAGAACTTTGATATAAATGTGTAGGAAGCTTGGACAGCTCTCATATGGTCAGATGGAATCTCTTTTAATTTTTACTTTTTTTAATAAGGAAGTACAATGTTTTGAATTAAAACAACAACAACAACAACAACAACAAAAAACAAACAAAAGACAATCTGAAGGATAGGTAAATCCTGAGGTTTGAAATGACCTTTTAGACACAATTCTGATGGAAGTTCTATGAGCTGGGAGTCAACCCATGTTGGAAAACTACCAAAGATTTCTCACTCTGAGAAAAAGAATGAAAGTTCTTCACTCTCCCTACAGGTCATGATTCAGGATATATTTTGCATAACTGTTGCCTGAAGTGAGTGAGTAAGTCATATAGAGGAAACAACAGACTGTTGGCTTTATGTGCTCCAGTCTGGGTTTATTGTACATGAAAGATGGGAATGGACTCACTGAAATTCATAATCTTCACCTGTTCCTGCTTTCTGAAGACCTTGAAGCAATTATTGTTCTAGAACTGTATGGTTCATTTTATAATGTGTAAACTTATTTATATTGTTATTTTTTAAAAATTACATTTAAAAAACAAATCATTCCATCCAAGGTTATGTTTAATTTAAAATACAGATAGAGCTATCAGCAAAAAGAAAAAAAAAAAATAGATCTATCAGTAAAAGGATAAAAAAATAGTCTAAAGGTGTGGAAATTGTAGAAATGTAATTAATTTTTCCTAATTCAAATAATGTTTTCTTACAAGGAACTGGAAGCCACAAGTCCTATCAATTACACAAGATTTTGCAAGCAGAATTCCCTTATGTTTACTCTTGTGGGCTGGTGAACTCAGTAAAGATTCAGATTTCCAGCTCAAAAACACAGAGGTAGATGATGAAATGCTGCATATTTGCATTTGACATCTTGTATAGAGTAGCACCGTGAAAGCTATTTTATTCCTCTGACTTCATATCTCCATTTACCCAGTCCACTAAACATCAATGATATTTCTTTACATAATTCAGAAGCTTAGGATGCTTAATTCCACTTTTTAGTCTTTTGACTATACTTTACTAAGAAAGAGAATTACCCATTATTAGTAGAAGAATCAGACTGTAGGATGTCTCTATTCTGATGAAAGCCACTAGTAAAATAAGGAAGACCCGGGCGACTACAGGTCAGTCAGTCTCACTCCAGTACCAGGCAAGATCATGGAGCAAATACTCCCAGAAACTATGCTAAGGCATATGGAGAATGAAAAGGTGATTGGTGACAACAAGCATAGCTTCACCAAGGGCAAATCATACCTGACCAATCTGGTGGCCTTTTATGATGTGGTCACAACATTGGTGGATAAGGCTAAAGCAACTGATGTCATCTACCTGGACTTGTACAAGGTATTGGACACTGTCCTGCACGATATCAATGGCTCTAAGTTGGAGACACATGGGTTTGATGGATGGACCACTCTGTGGACAAGGAACTAGCTGGATGGTCACACTCAAAGAATTGTGGTCAACAGCTCAATGTCAGAGTGAAGACCAGTCATGAGTGGAGTACCTCAAGAGTCAGTACTGGGGCCGGTGCTGTTCAACATCTTTGTTGGTGACATGGACAGTGGGATTGAATGCACCCTCAGCAAGCTTACCCATGAAACCAAGCTGTGTGGTGCGGTTGACACGCTAGAGGGACAGGATGCCATCCAGAGGGACCTTGACAGGCTTGAGAGGTGGGCCTGTGCCAACCTCATGAAGTTCAACAAGGCCAAATGCAAGGTCCTGCACCTGGGTTGGGACAATCTCAAATATAAATACAGGCTGGGCAATGAATGGATTGAGACCAGCTCCGAAGAGAAGGACTTGGGAGTGGTGGTGGACGAGAAGGTCAACATGAGCAGGCAATGTGCGCTTGCAGCCCAGAAGGCCAACCGTATCCTGGGTTGCATCAAAACACGTGTGGCCAGCAGGTTGGGAGAGCTGATTCTCCCCCACTACTCCACTCTCGTAAGGCTCCACCCAGAGTACTCTGTCTAATTCTGGAGCCCTCAACACAAGAAAGACATGGAGTGATTAGAGTGAGTCCAGAGGAGCGCCACGAGGATGATTCAAGGGCTGGAGCACCCCTCCTACGAGGACAGGCTGAGAGAGTTGGGGCTGTTCAGCCTGGAGAAGAGATGGCTCTAAGGAGATCTTATAGTGGCCTTCCAGTACCTGAAGGGGCCTACAGGAAAGCTGGGGAAGGACTTTTTATAAGGGCAGTTAGTGATAGAACAAGGGGTAAAGGCTTTAAACTGGAAGAGGGTACTTTACTGTGAGGGTGGCGAGGCACTGGAACAGGTTGCCCAAGGAAGTTGTGGATGCCCCCTCCTTGGAAATGTTCAAGGCCAGGTTGGATGAGGCTTTGAGCAACCTGATCTAGTGGAAGGTGTCCCTGCCATGGCAAGGGGGTTGGAACTGGATGATCTTTAAAACCCTTCTAACCCAAACCATTCTATGATTTTATGAAAGACATTATTTGTGTTTAACTATTTTACTAAGGTTTCCTATTATAGCATTTGCCCTAGAACAAATCACTTCATAGTAAAGAAAAATAGCCAACAGTAAGACTAAATACCTGAGTAATTTTTGGGTTGTTCACTACTGCCTTCAGGTGGATCACAATTTCACCCTAAATACCTACACTTATATGGCTATGTTGATAGTTGGAATTCCACTACAACAACAAGGTAAAACAAATTTTATTAACCCATTGAACAACTGTACTGATTTCACCCAAGGAACATCTGTGCCTGACATCATATGAGCACCTCCATATGTTATCCCTAGCCCTGCACTGATCTCCATCTTTTCCATCATGACTATAACTACATCTAGCCTTGATAGGTGTGCAAAACTACGCCCAAAGAAACAAGACTCAATAGCCCATGACCTGGCTACTCTTTCTTTGTAATAGATAAAAGCTTCCTGCTTTGGGGGCCTTAGACCACGGATGCTTGTAGTGAGGGACCTGTGGTCTTCGAAGGATACTGAATTAAACTTCTGACCTGGGTGTCTTGTGTTTCACTTGTGTATCTTACAGACATTCCTCATTTTCTTCAGCATAATCAAAATTATAAATGACAAGGTGGAAATGGGACAAATCATGCTTCTTTCTCTGGTATGATTTTCAAATTCCAATGACTGAAAGGATATTTCTAAAATCTCAGCTAACATGAGGTGGCTGTAGGCAATATAATGAATACAACTACACAGTATCTGACAGATTTCTTAAAGAAGCAACTAGAAAGATATGGAATCTATTAAACATGGAAATATTTTTGATGTGAACTTCACACAATATTCTAAATATATACAAGTGCTTCTCTACAAAGACCAAAATAAGTTTTGCCAGTGACTTAAAAGGGACAGTATTTCAGTTGTATAACAAGCTTTTTTTATTGGACTTTCTCGAAATTACACAGAATACAGTGAGTTTTGGACTTAAGTCAATAAGCTCCTAATTGACTGTATAATAAGTTTCTTTTTAGTGCCTGATTTTTAAATAACAAGCATCTAATGAATTTGTTAACTATAGAAAGTAAATGAAACAAAATTAATTCTAAAATAATTATATTTGTAACAATAAACTTGAAGCACTTTTACAGAATGTAAGACAAAAATTACGTACTCAGCTACTTAGTTACTTACAGAGTCTGGGACTTCAATGTAATTTTGAGTATTACCGGCATTCATTCTGTGAATCCTATTATAATACAAAATTCCCAGAATGCAGCACCAGAAACTAGCAGACCTAAGAGAGAATTGCATGCTATGTCTTCCTGGATTTTAACTTGAAGTCTAGGGTCAAGTTCTTCATTATAATCCATTCATTAATTTAATTTTTTTGAACGGTTTTTCAGTGAATTGTTGCCTGGAAACCCGGAAGCACCTGATACCCCTCTGTTCCCGGCAACCCTCATGACAGTGCCTGATGTGGTGGGATTGGGGCCTGGAGCAGCGGTGGGATATTCAAATGTGACACAACCACCCTTAATGGTAAGTCTTTGCAGGAGGTCGAATCCACTGCAGGCACGTTCTGCAGTGGAGCAATGACCTGCAGCGAGGGGGTGGGAGGTGGGGAGGATGGGGGTTCTGAAGGAGAGAGATCATGAGGCAGTGACAGCAACCCCTCCCGGCACGTACAAAGGTGGTCCTTAGGGAGTGGTAGTGACCAGAGAGGAGCACAGCTGTTCAGGCAGGCAGGCCACAGGGCAGATGGCTTTAACACTGCTAGAAGTAGCATTCCACCGTGGCAGCTGGCTTGCAGGTCTGCTACCAGAGAAAGTGCTTATGATTTCTAGCAGTGGTTGTGGGCACTCACCTGAGGGCTAAAACCAGTTCCCTTTCAGGTAAATCCCCAGAGATGTCTGATGCATCCACACAGGCAGGTCTGGGGAGAAAGGAAGATTCAGTTCAGGTGGCTGACTTGACTGAGTGGCCCCGAACCTTCTCCTAATAAGGTGAGTACCTGTGCTAGATGTGCACAAGGGGATGAGCTCTTGTGCCAGGTGGCTGAGCTGCAAGAAGTATTTGAAAGGCTGCACGATATTAGAGGTGCTGAGAGAGGGATAGATAGATTATTTAATAATTGTGTCCCACTAGGGGTCAACACTGTGATGGAGGCTTCTTGGTCCTTGGTGACTCAGAAAAGCAGGGCTTCACTTTAGCCCCCACCCTCTACCACCACCACCACCAAAAACAGGTTTGAAGCTCTTGGACCTATAGAACCCCTTAACACCCAGGACCAGTGTCTGCAAAAAGTAACTGCACCAGCACCCTGCAGCAGATACCAAAAAATGAAATGCCGTGTGCTTGTAGTGGGCAACTCCCTGTTAAAAGGCACCGAGGTTCCCCTCTGACCACCTGACATGGAGTCTCAAGAGGTCTGCTGCCTCCTGAGAGCCAAGAACCGGGATGAGGCTGTGAGGGTGCCACAGCTTGTCAAGGAAACAAACTACTATCCTTTGTTGGTCTTTCATCTGGGCATCAATGATGCTACAAGGTGGAACATAGGCAGAATCAATGAAGATTATAGAGCCTTGGGAAGGCAAGTGAAAAACATCTGTGCCAAGTTATTTTCTCCTCCATTTTGCCTGTTGGAGGAAGGTGGGAAACCAAAAATAAACACATAATGTGCATAAACTGTTTGCTATGTGGCTGGTGTTGGTGTGAGGGTTTTGGGTTTTTATTACAATGGGACTTTCTACACAGACTACGACCTATTAGAGAGGGATGGGATCCACCTGTCCAGAAAAGGCAGGACAATCTTTGGCAGCAAGCTGGCTAAGCTAGTAAAGTGGGCTTTAAACTGAATGTCTTGGGGGCTGGGTAGCAATGCTCAAGCCATTGCAGTAGACTGGGGAGTGGGACAGGCCAAATGTAAGAGTAACAAGTCTTCCTTAGCTGCCTCCCATGACTGGAGCCAGAAGGTCAGTTACCTCAAGGGTGTGCATAGCTACAGGGGTTCCTCTAACATGCCCCTGGGGATAACTGGATGATCTACTTTATTCTCCTATCTTACGTGTTTTTATACCAATGCACACACAGCATGGGTATGAATAAACAGGAAGAACTAGAGACCTGTGTGCAGTCACAGGGCCGTGACCTCATTGCAATCATGGAGACATGGTGGGACAGCTCACATGATTGTAATCAATGCTGTCATAGAGAGCCCGGAATTGGACACAGCACTCCACACCTGTCTTGCCAGGGCTGAGCAAAAAGGAAGGTTCACCTCCTCGAACCTGCTGACAGTGTTCTTCCAAATGCAGCCCAAGCAGCTGTTGGCATCTTCGTGGTAAGAGAACGTTGTTGACTTATGTTCGATTTTGTCCACCAGATTTCTTCCAGATTTCAGGAATCAATACCAATCTCCATAATCTTTCAAAATAAAGAGTGGCTCTGCAGACACATTGGCCAGCTTCTTCTGCACTTGTTGGTCTTGTTATGAAGATCCATTTACTTCTACACATCCAGTTTGGGTAAATGTTCCCTAACTTGACCTTTCTCCACCATAAAGTTAGTCTTCCTTAACTTATTTCAAGAAGAAATAAGTCTTACTTTCTTCAGAGTTGTCCATGTATCTCAGGGACCTAGGATTGCTGAAGGTAGGTCTATCAGTAGAGACTGGTTTGAAGAAGACATGAAGCACTGCAAGATAGTGAGTTTCATATCAACTATGAGAAAGCAATGTCACAAATAATCCTGGAAACTATTTTCAGACTATTCCCGTCTTGACTGAGATAGAGTTAATTTTCTTCCTAGCAGCTGGTATAAAGCTGTGTTTTAGTTTTAAGATGAGAAGAATGTTGATAACTCACTAATGGTTTAGTTTTTGCCAAGCAGTACTTGCACTAAGTCAAGAACTTTTCAGCTTCTCACAGTGCCCTGACAGTGATTAGGCTGGAAACGTACAAGAAGTTTGAAGGGGACACAGCTGGGACAGCTGACCCGAACTGATCAAAGAGATATTCCATACCATATGACATCATGCTTAGTATATCAAGCTGGGGGAAGAAGAAGAAAGAGGGGAACATTTAGAGTGATTGTGTTTGTCTTCCCAAGTAACTGTTACATGTAATGGAGCCCTGCTTTCCTGGAGATGGCTGAACACCTGTCTGACAATGGGAAGTAGTGAATGAATTCCTTGTTTTGCTTTGCTTGTGTGCGTGGCTTTTGCTTTACCTATCAAACTGTCTTTGTCACAACTCTGGAGTTTTCTCACTTTTACTCTTCTGGTTTTCTCCCCCATCCCACTGTGGGGGAGTGAGTGAGTAGCGGTGTGAGGCTTAGTTGTCAGCTGGGGTTAAACCACAGGAGTCTTTTCACACCCAATGTGGGTCTTGAAGGGTTTGAAAAAGAAGAAAAATTAATTGGAATGTGCTAGATCAAATTTATAGCTATTTTTGCTGTTCAGGTATTAACTGATAGGGTCCTGTGCTTTCCATGGGGCTTGCTTGCCTTACTTTAAATTAGAGTCTAGTGCTCATTAGTGCTTTTGCTGCTTTGCTGTACTGCTTATCATCTTACTCAGCCGTGCCTGGGAACATTTTGATAAGAGCAATGGCCATGCGCCTGGGCTGGCAGGTAATAGGGCATTGCTGCTTTTTCTGTGCTGCTGGACTGGATGGGCTGGAGCTCCAATGTGAACTCAAGTTGAAGGGGCTGTGACCTGTGGAGAATTCAGCACGGAAGCAGTACACCCTAAAGCATCTGTGGCTGTGGATAAGCCCATGCCACAGCAGGTACATCTCGAAACATCTGTGGCTGTGGTTATGTCTGCCACAGCAGGTATACCTCTGAAAGGACTGTGCCCCACAGATAAGTCCATACTGGAGAAGGTACACCTCAAAGCTTCTGTGGCTGTGGATAAGCCCATGCTGCATCAGGTACACCTTGAAGCATCAGTGGCTGTGCTTGTCAATCCAATTCTCTTCCCCATCCCACTGCAAGGTGGTGCCTGCTGGGGTTAAACCACAACATTGTGATACAAGAAAATAATGTGAAATTAAATGAAAATTTTTCAGGAATGATAAGCTGAATAGGAAATCCAGATTTTAGAAAGGATCTTAAATTATTATATCTACATAAGATAACTCCTGGAAAGGTAAATAATGTTTTGATATTTCAGGCCAGTTCCTACTCTGGTGTAAATTTGAAGTGTTTAATTTACTTCAGTACAGAAATACCAATTTACATTACATAAATTTCTTCTTTTTGCTTTGAACTGAGACCATTGTATAAAGGAGAAGTTATCTTGTCAGTTTTATTTGCTGTGGAATGAACTGTACCATTTTAATAGTTTTAGGTGAATAAATAAATGTACATATGTTTCTCTATCTGCTGATGTTTTATTTGGAGTAAAATATTCCCAGTATGAAAATTGCTGACAAATGTGAACAGATTGTCTCTGACCTTCTCTGCTCATTCAGTACAATCAATATTGCCAGGTTTTCCTGTGTGATGGACTGTTACACTCTGCTTATTTATACACAATAAGAATGTGACTTATAATGTTGTTGACTTTGAGAAGTTTTTTACTTATTTTTTATGTTGAAATTTTTAGAACAGTTTATGCTCATTCTGAAGTACTGGTAAATAGTTCTGCAAAGCCTTCATTATCCAGTTGAAAAGTTTTTTCCTTTCCATGTTATGGAATGGATTAGGTATTAAGTCATATGAACCACATTTTAAAAGATTGGTTGTAATGCCTTGTAATCTTAACAACGACAGCAGCTAGGTCTTTTCTATGTAACAGTTAAGCCACTTCCATTCTGACTTTACACTCATTTGGTGTCACTAGGTTCCTTACTTTTGGGCACCTATAGTGTAAGTTTCCAAATCTGACATATGCATCCTTGACTCATTCACATCTAAGTAAGGAAAAAAGTCACACTTGCAGGGAGTGGCGCCTCAGATCTGTTTGAGTATCTACAATAACGTTAAGCAAGTTAATCCTGAAAAATGCATCTTTTCTTCCTTCAACTGTAAAGAGTATTTAAGACGATAGCATTCTAGATGTTTACATGTGGTTGAAAAATTCTGTTCTGTTTCTTTAATAGTTTCTTATGTCCTGTGTTCTCTTTAGAACCTAGAGCCAAGTATTTCCATGACATCCTTACAGTTATAGTTATAACTTTATTTTTTATTTTGTGGGCAGTTGTATAGTAGTCCTGTTTTCTTGTTAGATGTAGTCTTTTCCATCTTAGCAGTTGCATTATTTTTGCAAATGGAGGTTATACTTCCAATGAATATGGCTCCTGTGAAATTTATAAGATAATAGAAGGTAACAAAAGACATGCTTTTCTTCCCTGGACTGCTGTGCAAAATTAGTTGCTCAGTATTCCTGTGTGCCCTTATCTCCCTTGGAACATATTCAAGATCACAGTTATTCTCTTGCTGACATTTGCTTCTTCATCACCACTTAGAGAGCTCCCTGAAATGATGATCACTTTATCAATGTCTATGTAGTTGTGATGATTTTTTTTTAATCTATATATGCTTTCTTAATCTTTGACTATGCTGCATCTTTGCTTGAAACTAGCTGTTTTTTTCTGCAAAACAACACTCATTTTACATCCTGAGACTATTTCAATGGAAGCACATAACACTTTACTAAAATACAAAGGAACTTATGTGGATGTGTCATTCTGGCAGAGCGGTTAGTATTGCAAAGGAATTATTTTTACTGGGGTCAATATTGATGATGTTATGTTATGTTATGTTATGTTATGTTATGTTATGTTATGTTATGTTATGTTATGTTATGTTATGTTAGTTATGTTATGTTATTTTTTAAGGTTACCCAGCTAGTCGACCAAGGGAAGCCAGTTAATATAATCTTTTTAGACTTCAATAAAGCCTTCGATATAATTTGTCACAGTATCCTCCTGGACAAAATGTCCAGCACACAGTTGAATAAACACATACTGCTATGGGTGAGCAATTGGCTGATGGGTCGGGCTAAGAGGGTTCTAGTTAATGGGGTTACATCCGACTAGTGACTGGTCACTAGTGGAGTCCTGCAGGGATCCATCCTGGTACCGGCGCTCTTCAATGTCTTCATCAGTGACTGGGATATAGGACTTGAAAGACTGCTAACTAAGTTTGCCAATGACACCAAATTGGGAGGTCCTGTGGACGCTCTCGAGGGCAGAGGGTCACTGCAGAGACGTCTAGATAAATTAGAGAGCTGGGCAATCACCAACTGTGTGAATTTTAATAAGATCAAGTGCCAAATTTTGCACCTGGGATGCAGCAACCCTGGACACACACAGACTGGGGAACGGGAGGCTGGAGGGCAGCCCTGCAGAGAGAGACCTGGGGGTTCTGGTTGATAGTAAGTTGAACATGAGCCAACAGTGTGCCCTGGCAGCCAAGAGGGCCAACCGTGTCCTGGGATATTTCCAAAGTACCTATAATCTCTCAGTGCATACAATGCTGACAGGATTTTTACTCATGCCCCTCTCGTTGTTTTGACATATTCTTGATGTTGGTTTTTTTTTTTCCTCCTCTTTCTCCTCTTCTCCTCATCACATTTTATGACTGTCATTTATAACCTTCTACTCCTCCTCTGGGGTCCTGCGTTTTTTATGATTCTATCTTTTTTACTGCATGAGTAGATTGGAAATATAACTAAGTCCTATACAAGTCAGTTCTGGTCTCATGGGTATAAGAGAGATACGGAGCTACCTGAGTAAGCCCAGCAAAGGGCTAGTAGGTTGATGAAGGGACTGGAGTGTCTGTCATATGAGGAGAAGCTGAGAGAACTCAGACCTGTTCATCCTGGAGAAGAAAAGGTTTAGTGGGATCTTATCAGTTTGTATAAATATCTGCTGGATGCCCACTGACAGCACAAGAGTCAATAGACACCAATTAAAAACCATGAAATTCCATCTGAACACAAGAAAACACTTTTTTTCTGTGAGAGTGGTCAAACACTGGAGCAGATTTCCCAGAGTAGTTGTATCTGCCCTTGGAGATACTGAAAACTTTACTGTATGTGATCCTGGGCAACCTGCTCCAGCTGTCTCTGCTCTGAGCTTGGACATTGGACTAGATGATCTCCAGAGATGTCTTCTAACTTCAATTGTTCTATGATTCTGCAATTAGGTTGGAAATGCAATTAGAGACATATTTCTGTTCAGGTTTTTCTTGTAACATTTACTCTTTTACTGTTAGACATGCATACACCTTACCTATGTCCTATACCTTCCTGTAGTAGTCCAATAAGTCCGTAAGTCCAATAGCTACCTCTATACAAAAGGAGCATGATGCATCATTTTTATATACCTGCTCACTCAGGTGTGCAAATCTAAGCCTGGATTTAGGGAATTTTTTAAAAAACAGGCTCCTGAAATTCTGACATACTGATTGTCAATTAATGTTAGTTTCACTGGAGTGGCAAACGTTTAGTTTTTTTCTACATACACTCCAGGTATTTTCCTCCTTTGTACACCATGTGTTCCACATACTTATTCCTGACTTCTATACCTTATGTTTACTGATCTTACTCTATCCTCATCATGGAAAAATATTAGGTGATTAAATCTTCTAAACCAAAGTAAGCCCAGAGCAAAAGAATCTATCACTGAGCTCACAAGAGCAGATTCTCTGAACAATACTAGTTCAGTACTACTACTGAAACACTGATCTGATAAAATAAATCTGCAGATTCAAGTACCCTTGCACCCAGGAATAGATAGCTTTATAGGATACATCTATCATTGACTTATATTCTTCATTACAGCATGTTTTTTACACAATATTAGCAGTTACAAAAAAGGAGGGAAGAGACTCAGTTTGTCCTGCTGCAGCAGAAATTTCAGCAACTACAAAGACAGAAATTTAGAATTTGTCCTATACAAAAGTTGATAGAGAAACTTTCATCTCTCATGTTGGCTTTCAGGATGAATAGAATCCTCTTTACGACAGAAATAAGTGTCTGTCTGTCTTAAAGGAGATTTCTGGTCTTGTCCTTATCATGAATCAGTAATTGCTGGACATTTGCTATCCAGATTTTTCAGGTATATGAAAAACTTATTTTGCTAAATTTTTTTCAAACTTAGCTCTTATACAAGTGAGAAATATTACTTGTAGCCTTGTAATACACAATTAAAAGTTGTGAAATTTGAGACTATATTAGAAATATGAAGCAAATCTGCAAAATTACAGTGAGCCTTTTCTTCCCCTCTGAGTAGAAAAACTGGTTACTTAGGAAACAGCAGTAGATTTCTAATGTATGTAAATAGACAAGTTTTCTAACTGGAGACTTCCAAGACCTCCTTTCTTCTCTACCTTTTGGTTATACAGCAGATTCGCTGGAAACTGGTCCACTTGGCTTATACAATGAAGTTGAACCATAGCTGGAGTTGTTGTGAATATTTGTGTTGTTTATTTGATGAAGTTTGTTACCCTCAGACTGACGATCTGTAGCTAGATTAATTACTGATTCACAAATATAACATTTAAAAAAATAATAATTATGAAATACAATTGCTTAGTCACCAGTAATTGCACATCAATAGCTGTATTGATAAAAAGGGAGTTTCCCATCAGTATTTACATTAAAATTACCTAATAAAAGAAATGTTAAGACTCTAGATAGAAAATTTAGAAAAAAAAAAAGTTCAGTAATAACCAAACTGACTCTAACCATCTAACTCAAACTCACAACAGTGCCAATACTTGTGATAAGTATAGAGGGATATGTCCTGTAAATAAAAATTGTATTAATTTTTTTTTCTTTACAGCAGTAATTTTGGATCAGGAAATAAATAATTGTGTTCCTTCCTATTGGCTTTTCATTGTAGACATGAGAATGAACCAATTCTCAGAATTTTAATAATAGAAGTCTATATCATCTCTCTATATAATGGGATAATAAAATAATATGATCAGAGGGGGTTTTTAGTAGTCCTAAAATTTGATATTACTAGTTTTTTTTTCTTCGTATATTATATGTATTTTGAACAATCTCATTTCATCATCTCTTTTAAAATAAATTTATATCTGCATATATACTTATAAATAACTCCAGTAGAGATTCTTAACAAGAAATGATGACTTTTTTTTTTTTTTTTCGCATGCAATAAAATTAAAAGTAGTACTTATTTAAAATTTAAATAGTAAATAATTTAAGGTAGGAGTGATTTTCATTTGTTAAAGTGTACAATTTACAAAAAATCTGCTGTTAGTGTAAAAATAAATCCATCGCAAGAGATCAGCTTACAATACCAGGTTTTCTTTCAGTATTTTTCTCACACATTTGGAAAGAAACTTAGGAATTTAGCAATTCAAAATGATTAAGTAAGGTTCTATAGTTGTTCATAGCTTATCTTAAATAAGCCTGCCCAAGAATGTAGTGCTCTTAAAGGAAATGCATAAAAAACCCTTGAAGAGAAAAGTGTCGAAAAACGTTTCAACACAATGTGAAATTCCACAATTTTTCTAGCTTGTTAGCTCCTCAGAATACTTAAGAATATCTGAAGTAAGCTGAACAAAGAATAAATAAGTTAGCACCTTTGTCTATTTTCAGTTACCATTTTTCCTGTTATGATTTTCTTTTTTTTTTCCCTATATACCTCTGCATGGATGATTTAAAAAAAAATTACAACTGTAAGAACGGGATGATACAGACTGTAGTTGTAATTTTACAGCTCTACTAATAACATTTTTTTACAGGACTCTGTATTCTGAAGATTCTGAGCAATCTCAGTGACTTAACAACTTGTGGAAATTCATGATTCTCCAGACCTTTCAATGAGCAACCAGTTTTAGATCAGAAGTCAATATTAATTATTAGTTCTTGGGATCATATTTTAAATTTATACATCAGCTAGGGGCAGAGGAGAGGGCTGATGTCTGTTGTTATTGTCAAGCACTGAAAAAAATTTCCTTTGTTTTTGATGTTGTTTTTTGGTTACTTGGTTGGGTTTTGTTTGACACAGTACAGTCTTGATCTGAGTCTGATTTTTGAACTGAGTTTTTATTTGAAGGAATTTTGCTGCATAGGGCTATCTTTGTTATACCTTAGTGCTGGTATATATTACAATAACGTCTGTAGACTACAGCTGTTATTGTTCTTGTTCCTATTTAGTAACTCTCCTGGCATAGAGACTTTCAAGATCTTTAAGAAAGTTTGATCTTAGTACGTCAGTTAACCTACAAATGTGACTAGTACAATTTTTGTGTTGTTGTCAAGCTCGTGTAATATTTGTAGAGACTAAAAATGAAGAAAACAATTTTTCAAGCTTTCCTTTACAGAAGAAGTTAGCCAATACTCATACAACATGCACCCTTATGTCCTTTACAGTACTAGCCATCATGCTCATTCTGTTTCACATATTTCTCATGACAATTTTTAACTTTGTTATCCCAGAGACTCAACTATTACTGTTTCTTGCTTGCAACTGCCTTTTTAGCTCTGCAGACCGCTAGATTGAAGTAATAGGTTGATAACGGTTGCTCTATAGCAATTTAAATAGCAATTTAACTCAGGATGGCCTTGGTACCTGTTCTATATCCCTAATTAGAGAGTGTTTTAAAATCATAAATATACCCAAAGACAAAGATTTTTGCACGTTTTGATAAACGCATATTTTTTTAAATTATAGGAATATGATTGTGATGTTCATCTCTTAAGAATAAAGGGATCCATGCATCACATTCATGTTTTCACAATTCTGAAATGCACTCTTAAGTCATTACTTTTCAAAGACTATTTAGACATTCTGTAGAGTTCAAAAAGAAACATATAGGAAACTGCTTTATAGACTTGATTCATTATCTTAATGTTTTATAATTCTTTTACAAAAAAATCTACCTTGTCATTCTTCATTAGTCTGAATGTGTTTCCTCTGCATAGAAATTGATCACTCCTCAGGATTTTATCAAATAGCAGATGTAGTTCCACATCTGGCCTCAGACTCACATGAGCAGCTTTCTCTTACACCAACAGACAACTTTAAAGACAAGGAACCAGATCAGACTCAGAGCCAGGGCCCCTGACCCAAATACCTGACAATCTGTATAAGCAACTGGAAATGAAAGATGGGGCACAAGAACACAACAAAATGCAGTGAAGCTGAAAGCATGTGGTTGAGTTTGAATGGTTTAGTTTAAACTGTGTTTTCCTTTCTAAATTTCCTTCTTCAAACTATTTAACACTGTCACGGAGACTGATGTTTCACCACATTTCAGAAAGCTATGTTATAGTATAACTACTATTTAGGCATAATTTACCAGAAAGTTCTAGTTTCAAGTGTCTCATTGCCTACAGGGTAAGGTCCCTGAGGGATGCACAAGACACAAAGGCATTCAACCAATTGCTTTAGCGGATTAACTAGTGTTTCTCTGTCCTTCGTAATACTTTCTTAAAAATAAATATAGTACTGTGATGCTTTAGCACATTCAAGTGTTTTTTTCCAAGATAGAAATCAATATTTATTCTTACTGAACATGCACTAAATTTTGAAGTGTTTTATATGGCAGAATAAAAATAGTAGATGATATCTTAGCAATTTATACTTAAAGATAAAATCTGCTAGTACTTTCACAACACAAATTATGGTTTTGGTTAGCCCATGAGGGAATATTTAACGTAAAGCTTACCACAGCACCAAATGAAAATTTTCCCAGTGACTATGCTGATACTAAGATGCTGTTTCAGAAACAGTGTTTATTTATACAGACCTATATGAGAAATACAATGCCACTGTAAGGCAGTATCATTACTTTAACAGCATGACATTTTTAATTCAGAAGATATTTCTTTATCCTATGACAGTGAGAGTACATATGTCAAAATGGAACCAGGAAAGCCCTTAATTCAAGGAACCTTCGATATTTCCTGTACAAGCCTTTCCAGTAAAAATTCATGTTACAATTCAGAACACAACTAGAAGGCTTTCAGCTAGTCCATGTAGACCATGCATCTATAGGTAATACTCTAATTCAGCCTGCTGTAGTGCAATCTCTGAGTTCTCTAAGACAGCAGCAGAACCAGGAAAAGTGTTACACTAAAATGGCTTTTATTTTTGCTCTTTCTAAGACTGAGTCTTTGTTCTTGAAAGAATGGCACAATTTCAGTGTCGCTTAGTAACTGAAAGACATGCTTATATGTATACATACACATACACAAAATCATATATATATATATGTATACACACATATATGCAGTGAGATAAGTAAAAGAGTTTTGTCTTTAAAAAAGATGAAGTGAAATTCTAGAGAACTGTAACATTTTGCTTACATTGGAAACAATATCTTTCTTCTTCTAATAAACTACTGAAATATAAAGATAAAATTCCTGCTTTTTTTCAGTCTGCACGGCTAAATTGCAGTGTATGAAACAACAGCCTTATTAAACCAACAGGGCATGATAATAACATTGAAGTGCATTTCACAATGTATGTGTATAAAAACAAAGAAGCAAGATTACACCGAATGCCTTAGCATTGCCTTTTCCTGAGTTCTGGGTGCTGAACTGAATAACTTTATTTTCTGTTATATGTATTTTTAGACTAGATTATATTGCTTGGCTCTTTGAAATAGCTTCCATATGTTTATGATAAATATAAAGCCAGGCCATTCTGAAATGTGGATGATTGACCTACATTGATAAATAACACTTAAAAGCCATTATAGTATAGCATTAACTGTCAGGATCTATTTGCGCACAGAATGAATGGCTAAGGAAAAACTGACAATAGAAATTGTACTTTCATATCAGTTAATCCATATGCTATGTTCATTGTTTACAGGCTTAATAATTAAAAAAATATATGAACCACTCGTTCCTGCCATGGTGATCATACACATGATCACTGTGCACAACAACTCTGATACACTTCACATACTACCCGTGCTGGTTATCAGTGAGCAGTAGGCAGTTTCTCTTTACAAGAAAGATTAAGAACTGTCTTCCCTATAAATTCTAGTGTTAGATATTTTGCCTTTTGCAATGAAGGAACTCTGCTGTTACACCCTCAAACAACAGAATAAGAGATTTGAACACTCCAAGATAAGCAGAAATTCTGCAAGGATTTCCTTATAGTCTTGAAAGTCTTTCTCCAAAATAAGCAAGTAAACAAACAGTCTTTTTGAAAGGATCTGTAATGTTGGATGAAAAGTGATATACTCACTCTACCAGGATGAATCCTACAGATGGGAAATAAGGGTCAATTTGCAAACACTGTATTTCCCTGATCAGTGATTGTTCACAGAGAAATCTAGTTAATTTGACTGGGACCATCAATAGAAACCTTTATTCACTAGCAGAAATTAGAAATTTGCATTCTATGCCTCCACTTGCAAGTGCTGTCAATAAGCTTTGAAACTATAAACTTAAGATTTTCATCATTTTACACTGCTGTCAAATCCTGCTTTCCTTCTAAAGTCTGTAGCTAACTCCACTTGACAAAGGCCTAATTCACAGTTTTCCTTTTCACCCTTAGGGTTTTTTTCCCACTGTTGTTACAAAAAAAGGACTTGGATAAACTGCCATATTCGCTACTGTAAATTCCTCACGCTCCTGCACACATAGACACTAGCAAGTGCACAGTAAAGGAAACACTTCAAAAAAGAAATACAACTGTTTTGTCTTCACAAAGATTAAAAAGCCCACAGGTTCAGCTTATTTTCGACTTTCTTTGACTTCACTTTCTGTTAATACAACTTCACAAATAAATATACATACATTTTTTCCTTATGTGGAAAAAATGTATGTATATATGTAATCTCATGCTTAATCTTCAGCATGAGATTAACCTAATTACATTGAAAAGCCCTTACACTTTAGATGAGCCATTTAAGTATTTAATGTGAAGGCAATTCTTCAGTTGCCTTCACAGAACAGGGGCTGAATAAATGTCACTCAGTGTGTTTTTAGACTTTGTAGCTGAGGTGATTTAACAACATGCAGCCAAAAAAAAGGGGCATTCCCTCTAACTTTTCCTTCTACTGCTCCTGTTTGTGTACTTTGTGCAGATAGATGCCTCAGCTCATAAAACTGGCATTTTATTTTATTTTTTTACATTTTTCTTAGATTTTTTTTGTTTGTTGGTTGGTTTTTTTTTTTCCAGATTAATGAGCTGAGTTAGCTCACCATTAAGTTAGGCAAGCACAAAAGTCAAAACAAATAAGAAGGAAAGTAGAAGACAGTAGGGAAAAGAAAAAGTGACCTTCCCTTCTGGTGAGTTATTACATTGGCTCAATTGTGTTATCTACAGCCACCCTCAGATAGGATAATATAAAACAAGTGGAAATGAGAAGTAAACGTGTAAAATCACCTACGTCTCATTTTATTCCTAAATAAGGGTATAGGGAATCGAGAAATTTCTTTAAATAAAGTTAACATCACCAAATTACCAGTTTAAAATAGCTGTTCCCATCTCTTATCTGGGACTAGCAACTATATTTTCACATAGTCTGGCCTTTTTTAAGCGTAAGTTTATACTTATTTCTTGCAATAAGGAAAATTAAGTTTTGAATCACTCATTGCACAAATAAGCAAGAAAAAAAAATTCTAGATGAGCTTTTATCTTGACATTTTATTTCCAAATCCAGTGAGGGACTTAATTATGTGTATCTCTTTAAGGTAAATAATTATTTTGTAGTCTATAGGCATGACTGGGTCCTTTAAGTTATACCTATTGCTAAGTAGTTTGCTAGACAGGTACAGGAGACAAGTTTTTAATGTCTTGTGTATCAGAATGAACAGTACTAATGTATGAAAACTTACTCTTAACATAATAACTTTTTTGAGTTCTCTCTGAATTTAAAAATCTATTTTGAAAGAAAGGGCATAAAATACCTGACATACTACTGCCATTTTTTTTTTTTTTTTTTTTTTTTACCTTTAATGAAATGTCGTCTTTCATGCTAAGTCTTGGGCATCAGTCTAGAAACAGAAATAATTTAACTTTTCTATACTTTATTAGTTTTCATTTAACAGTAATCTCAATAGGATTCATTAGACAATCTCTGAAAGACTTCACCTTTCAGAATGACTGGAGCTAAAAACATTACAGTACTATTCAGATGGCCACAAACGCTTGAGAGAACTGGCTATACAAAACCCAAAATGAATGAGGAACACTGTTTCTTGAAAAGTCATATACTATATGACCATGATATTTATTATAACTTTGGATTATCAGTTGATAAGTCATGAGATACTCTAATAACCTTTCCTATCCATTCCAGTAGTGGGCAGAACCCTGTGATATCTAGTAAGAGCTTAGTAAATAATAAATAAATAAACCCAAATGCATAAAAGTCTTAGTTGCTTTTAATTCAGTAAAAAGTGTTTTAATAGCTTTTCAATATAATCTTCAGTTCTCTTTCCTCCTGGGAGACCAATCAGATGACTATTATTATATCTAGAAATAGTGTCAAGGTTTATCATGACAAAAGGACACTTCTGTTACCATTTTTCTGCAGAAAGATTTCAATTTACTCAATGTTGTCCTTATTAACCTTAACTCTTCTCTGTCATCTTAATTGTCTTAGAAATCTGCTTTTCTGAAAGAACTCTGGTAAGATATATTTTATCTTAAAAAATATATAATTTTAAAAGATAAAGGAATGACTTATGCAATAAACCTGTGTTTCTTTAAATCTTTATATTTGACACAGGCTTAATAAAACTTTGGTGTGTTTTCTGCCCCTAATGACCGAAATTAATGTTTGTTATTTTAAGAAGACATTATTTGGATTTACTGTACAAGTCTTTTTAGTACTGACAGAAGATTGGCACTCCTTTTGCATCTGGATGAATGCTACCGGTCTACCTTCTTTTTTATTACTGTGCTTTCTGTTGCACACTACCTTTAGAAGGACAGGGAAAACAGTAGATTGTCCTGTTTTTTTCTAGGATAGGGTTAATTTTCTTCTTAGTAGCTAGAAAGCACTGTGTTTTGGTTTCAGTGAGGATCATTATGAGAAGAAATGTTGATAACTACAAGGACACTGTGCTGGGGCAGTTTCCAAGAACAGAGGACTGGAAGCAGGGGGTGGAGAAGAAAAGCACAGTAGTTAGTAAAACCCAGAACTGACAGTTGAATATGCCAATAAGATATTCCATAACATATCAGTCAGGGAAGAGCACAGCGGTGGCAATGGTAAGTTTCACGGCTGAGCGCATGCAAGGAGGAGGGGGAAGTCCCGAGAGAGGGAAGGCCGTGGACACTGAATCGCCTCAGGAGTAACCAATCACATGAGCAGGGCTGACGTGGTGGGGGTGGTGCCAGGGACAACCGCGGGCGATTTAAATGGCACCAGGACCCTGCGAGGGACCAGGACAGGCAAACAGGGCATGGGGCAGCAGAAGGGTGCAGGGCAGCAGTTAGTGCAGCAGTTTACTCAGGCACGGTGAGCAGGGGAGGGTGCTGCTGAGCACTTCTATCATTAGGCACTATGATCACCCTCCAGAACCAAACCGTCCCCACAGCAGTTCTGTAGAGCAACAAAAACTCAGGTGTCGCAGAAGTTTGAACTGTTAGTCATGCAGGCAGGAACAGCCATGATTGTTACCCGGCCAAAAGCTGTAAACAAAATATATGTGATGACCCAGACAGAGGTCCCATGTAAAGATCCAGCCAACAGGGCAAAGCCAACTTCGCTGGGGGCCCAGCTTAAATGCCTCTATGCTAATGCACGTAGCATGGGCAATAAACAAGAAGAATTGGAAATGTACGCGTGCCTCCAGGGATATGGCCTGATTGGCATCACGGAGACATGGTGGGATGGCTCCCATGACTGGAGCATTGGAATGAAAAGGTACAGGCTCCTCAGGAAGTACAGGCAGGGGAGACGAGGAGGGGGTGTTGCCCTCTATGTCAACAACCAGCTGGAGTGTATGGAGCTCCACCTGGAGACAGATGAGGAGCTAATAGAGAGTCTTCGGGTAAGGATTAAAGGGAAGGCAGGTAAAGGGGATGTTACAGTGGGAGTCTGCTACAGGCCACCAGACCAGAGAGACCAAGCAGATGAGGCCCTCTATAGGCAAATAGGAGCAGCCTCACATTCACAACCCCTGGTCCTCATGGGGGACTTCAACCACCCCAACATCTGCTGGAGGAACAAAACAGCAGGCCACATTCCAAGCGGTTCCTGGAACGTGTGGAGGACAGCTTCCTTCTCCAGGTGGTCAAGGAACAGACGAGGAAAGGTGCCATGCTGGGCCTTGTTCTCACCAACAAGGAGGGGTTGGTGGGGAACATGAAGCTCTCAGGTAGTCTTGGCTACAGTGACCATGAAATGGAGGAATTCGAGATCCTCAGGGCAGTGAAGAAGGTGCATTGTAAGCTCACCACCCTGGATTTCAGGAGAGCAGAATTTGACCTCTTCAGGGATCTGCTTGGTCACGTACCTTGGGATGAATTCCTGGAAGGAAGAGGGGTGCAGGACAGTTGGAACATACGCAAAGATCTCTTCCTCCAAGACCAGGAAAGATACATCCCAACAAAGAGGAAGGCAGGCAAAACCAGCAGGAGGCCTGCATGGATGGACAGGAAGATCCTGAACAAACTTAGGATCAAGAAGGAAGCCTACAGAGGGTGGAAGGAAGGACAGGTAACCTGGGAAGAATACTAAGAAATTGCCCGAGAAGCCAGGGATCAGGTTAGGAAAGCCAAGGCCCTGACAGAATTAAATTTAGCCAGAGATGTCAAGGTCAACAAAAAAAAGCTTTTATAGGCATGTTGGGGAGAAAAGGAAAACTAGGGAAAATGTGGGCCCCCTCTGGAAGGCAACAGGAGATCTGGTCACCCAGGAAATTGAGAAGGCTGAGGTGCTCAATGACTTTTTTGCCTCAGTCTTCACCGGCAAGGACTTGTGCCACACTTGCCCAAGTCCTAGAAATCCAAGGATGGGTCAAGGAGAATGAAAAGCCGCCCACTGTAGGAGAAGATCAGGTTCGGGAGCACCTAAGGAACCTGAAGATGCACAAGTCCATGGGACCTGATGGGATGCATCTGTGGGTCCTGAGGGAACTGGCAGATAAAGTTCCAAAGCCACTGTCCATCATATTTGAGAAGTCCTGGCAGTCTGGTGAAGTTCCCACAGACTGGAAAAAGGGGAACATAACCCCCATTTTTAAAAAGGGTGACAAGGAAGACCTGGGGATCTACAGGCTGGTCAGTCTCAGGCAAGATCATGGAGCAGATACTCCTAGAAACTATGCTAAGGCACATTGAGAATGAGAAGGTGATTGGTGACAACCAACATGGTTTCACGAAAGGCAAATCGTGCCTGACCAGTCTGGTGGCCTTTTATGATGGGGCTACAAAATTGGTGGACAAAGCTAAAGCAACTGATGTCATCTACCTGGACTTGTGCAAGGCATTTGACACTGTCCCACATGGCATCCTTATCTCAAAATTTGAAACATGTGGGTTTGATGGATGGACCACTGGGTGGATAAGGAACCTTAAAGATCATATAGCTCCAACCACCCTGCCATGAGCAGGGACACCTTCCACTAGACCAGATTACTCAAAGTCTCATGCAACCTGGCCTTGAACACTTCCAGGAAGTGGGCATCCACAACTTCCTTGGGCAACCTGTTCCATTGTCTCACCACCCTCACAGTGAAGAATTTCTTCCTAATATCTAATCTAAACCTACCCTCTTTCAGCTTAAAGCCATTTCCCCTTGTTCTGTCATTAACTACCCTTATGAAAAGTCCCTCTTCAGCTTTCCTGTAGCCCCTTCAGGTACGAGAAGGCCACTATAAGGTCTCCCCGGAGCTGTCTCTTCTCCAGGCTGAACAGCCCCAACTCTCTCAGCCTGTCCTCATAGGAGAGGTGCTCCAGCTCTCTGATCATCCTTGTGGCTCTCCTCTGGACTCATTCTAACAGGTCCATGACAGATTCTAACGTGTCCTTCTAGAGCAAGCCATAAAAGGTAGTGTTCTACTAACTTCTATATCCAATAATTTTATCTCCGTTTATTTGTGTTGTATCTTGCATGCTTCTGAAAGAAAAATGTTATTAATTTTAGTATTACTGTCATTAGGAGTAAGAATGTTAGATGATTACTTAGAAACACTATCGAGTGCTATATGTATATATTAACCTTTATTTAAAGAGAATAACATGCATTAAAATGCCTTTTAAAAATGAACTTCCATTAAAAGTTTTTCAGTATTAGAATTTTATTACAAAAAACCTTTCCTTAACCTAGCTTTTGATCTAAATTGTACATTATCAGTGGCAAATTTAAAGTCTAATTTATTCTCATTATCTAAGTTATTTTAATGCTACTATAAGCATTTTCTTTGTAATTTAACATTATTAGTATTTTAATTTCAATCATTACTTTTCCCTTGTAATATGGCTTTTATGCTAAATGGAAATTATTTTCCAGCTAGTAAAAAACCAAATATGGTTTGTTTCACGAAATACTTATTCATGCCCATATATAGTTGAAATTTAACCCTCATCTTTGCTTTGATGAAAACAAGTTCTTTTCACACATATTGTGTTGTCCAGTTTTTGGAATGCTTTCTTCATGGGGAAATAACGAAAACAGAATATGTTAATATTTGTGTACGCAAATACATGTACGGTAAATGTTTAGGTGGATATGTATATATTAACAGACATCTTTGAAAATATGTGGCATATGTCAACCTAACTTTTCTAACGTTTTTTAAAACATGAAACACTTACATATATTTATCATAGATTAATAGAAAGTTCCACTTTTCCACTTTCACTTAAAGTACTGCGGATGGACACGTATTTATGAGTATGCATACAACCTCAGCAAAAGTTAAGTTAGAGGATTTAAATGGCACTGAAAAATGTGGAAAGACCAGATCTACAAAAACATTTAATGTCAGACATACAAAGGTGCTGCTGAGCCTATCATCTGAAATACCATTTACAAAAGTGAGCTGAGAGGTGAAGCTCCTTATGACATGAAAGGAAATAGTTAGCACCTAACTATGTGTTGACAACAGACATCTTATACTTGCCCTTTTTCTTTACTCATGTTCTACAATTAACCATGATGGAATCAGGATACTTGTTGAACTGACCTAGTGCCCAAGCTACTATGGGTGTTCTTTTATTGGATGAGTAACTAACAATATATAGCCTTTGAAATGCTGATATGTAGCTACCTACATGAGGCTGGCATTTTTCCCTAGAAGTTGTGTGACTAAAACTTGAAACAGTTTGGAATGAAAACTGAAGGCCATAGGAAGGTTTAGCAGTTTTAAGTGTTTACCTGATTTCCTTGTATTACTCTTAAAACTTGCTAGTCACAAGTGTAAGATAAAAAAAACCCCAACCAAACAAACACCAAAACCACCCCAAAACAAACAAACAAACAAACAAACAAACAAACAAACATAAACAAACAAAAAACCCCAGGCTTAACATATATTGGAACAAAACTTTTCTATTTCTCTATCCTGATCAGAGCAGTTGCTAATAGTCAATTCAGCTCAGAGCTTTTCCTAGTTGTTGCCATTTTTTGTTGACTTTCAGAGGAGGTTTCCAAAGACTCTAGTAATTGGATTTCTTTTTTTGTTTTTATTTAGTCACAGTATAAACTATGATACTAGTAAAGGAAAGATTAGTGAAGTGTCACAGAGGACGTTAGATGACTCTGTTAAGCAACTTTGAGCTGCAAGAGTCACTTGCTGTTGTTTTGCCTGGACAGAGCTGTTTGTTCATGATCACACTAAAGCTACTGTCTTTGAGGTCACACTTACTGGGTCTCACTCTGCTGTTTGCACAGGCCCCAGACTGACCTTGAGAGGTCCAGAGAAGTCCTCTGAGTTGTAGATTTCATAGTTAAGTGTTCACAGGACTAGTGGCAAAAATTCAGGTGATTTAAATACAGTGCTTTACTACAGGAGTGAAGATGTGAGTGCTGCTATGCAACAGAGTATCTCTTAAATCTGTTCTGTTTGGAGATTTTTCTGTTCTCAGACCCTATTCCTACTAGGAATCTTCTTTCTTTAGTAATCCAGTTGTCCCAAGGTATTTCTACTTGAAAATCATCAATTGATTAAGTCTATATGGGATATGATAAACTACAGGCAGCTTGTGATGGCTTCAACATCATCATAGAAGTGCTTCTACAATATAATAATTTTTAGACAGTATCAACCAGAGTACAGATTCAACAGATTCCTCAATACTTCATTGAGATGTCATCCAGTGAAGATCTTAAGCCTAGTATTTGCCATAACAAAACAAAACATCAACAACAACACAAAAAGAGAGACAAAAAGATTAAGATTTTTAATATGAAATACAAAAATATACATAATTCATTTTTGGAGACTGATGACTGTTGTCAGTAGAATACAGCTTCCAAATTATTATTATTTTTTTTTTTTCTACAAGAATAATTGTACAAGAGGAACAATACTGTATGCAAATACAGAAAACAGTGGAGAAGAGTTTGCTTTAGAATGGGTTTACTCTATCAGAGAATGAACACACAGAGAAGAAGCATTCAGCAAAGTGCAATCCTCTTTGAGTTTGTTCATGAGAGAAGATAGTCTATATACCAACTACATGACAAACTAAAATGTATATCTGAAAACAAAAAGGAAAAAAAAAAAATCAACCCTCCCTCAAAAACTAGGAATAATCTCAGACATTCAGCAGAAAATATAATCTCAAACAGAGTGGGGTGTGTCAGCAAGAATTCACATCTGTTGTTGCAGAAGGGTGACAGAAAAAGTGTCATTTACACTTCTACTTCATTCCAGGTAAGTTAGCTTCTCTAGATATTTTATACAAGTTTGAGACATCAAACCACTTAAATTCCTTGGAGAACCTATATATTCTGCATGTCTGTAGTAATTATGTGTCAGAATTAGTGGATACACAAAAACTTAAGATCTTGGGCAATAAAACACTGTAAACGAGTGTTCGTGGCATAGTGCCATTCTAACATTTCATTCCTTTATAGGTTTGCCTCTTTGTAAGCCTGACTGTGCTTTATAATACAGAATCACAAGAAGAAAACAACTGTATTTTGCTTTTAGTAGTATAGCAGTTAAAATATTCATTCATAGTGTCTGAGAGTAGTTTAAAGACTTCTGTTTGCTGAAGCAAAATTTTAATTCTTGGGCAAACTCTTTGTCACTCAATAGGGTATTTTGTAGATCCTTTATTCCCTTAAAACAAGCATGATTCAGACACAGCAAAGGCAAAAGGCTATTCCCATTAGACGTGTGGAACAGTTTAACCATAACTATGTAACTCTGACATGGGTCTAGGACTCAGGAAAATGGTGTCCTTCTCTTATTTTCTTCTGATTTTCTTTCTGACATTTTACAAGGTCAGGTAGTGATAGAACAAGGGGAAATGGCTTTAAACTGGAAGAGGGTAGGTTTAGATTAAATATTAGGAAGAAATTCTTTCCCGTGAGGGTGGTCAGACACTGGAACAGATTGCCCAAGGAAATTATGGATGTCCCCTCCCTGGAAGTGTTCAAGGCCAGATTGGATGAGGCTTTGAGCAACCTGATCTAGTGGAAGGTGTCCTTGCTGATAGAAAGCAGCAGGGGTTGGAACTAGATGATCTTTAAGGTTCCTGCCAACCCTAACCATTTTATGATCTTATGATTCTCTTGTTTTCCAGGATTATCGAACTGATGTTCAGTCTTGCAGAGATAGAGGTAGAAAAGCCAAGGATGACCTGGATCTGAATCTGGCAAAGGATCAGAAGGACAACAAGGAAGGGTTCTACAATTATGTCAGCTGCAAAAGGTCGACTGTGGAAAACATGGAACAGCTGCTGAATGGGACAGGGGAACTGATGACATGGAGGAGAGAGAGGTATTCAGTGCCTTCTTTACTCTGCAGCTCTGCAGAGAAGGACATGGGATTTCAGTGGGCAACAAGCTGACTATGACCCGGCAGTGCATTCCTGAGGCTAAAAAAGGAGGGCAGCTTGGGCTAGATTGTCTCAAGAGGTCTCTTCCAACCTAAATGATTCAATGAGTCTTCAGTTACATGCATAGACAAAGATACTTTCATTGCTGTCAGGTTTGTCCCACTATGGTCAGGTTATTAAAAAGACAGAATGGAAACATCTCTAAATCTGAGGTGGGACAGTAAAGGACTCAGAAAATAGAGGAAAAACTCTTTTCTTCCCTGCCTGGATGCAAAGTAAAAATATTTTTCTGATAATATTCCAAAAGAACTATGAAAACATGCAAATCCTAGATTCTCTTGGTTTAAGAATTTCTGGTAGAGATAAGGAACTACTACTATACAAGTATACCGTATAACTGCTACTGTATAATGTATAACCCGTATTAAATTGGTTTTGGAAAAAAAACCAAACAAACCCAAAACAAATAACCAAAAACCAAGAAAATCAATAAAATTTTAGGATAAGATTCCTAACAGATATGTTTTTGGAAGACTTAATCCTTTTGATGAATAAACTGCTTCAATATTTGTAGAAGGAATAGTGTGTCTGCTGTTTCCCTTCCATTCCTCATTTGAATCCAAAATTGTAGTGCTTTCCAAATTTTACAGAGCTCTATTCACCCTTATTCTCAACTATTATGGATGAAAAAAGTCCATGTGGAAATCTTAGTTGGACATAATATTTAAGTAAACTTTGCAAGAGGATACTCTGTGAAAAATAAACCTCTCATAAGGCTTAGACATGAAATTATATTTTGTCTCAAAATATGGTAGATATTTCTAAAAAAAATATTTTTTTTTAAATTCCTACTAGGGTCAAATAAAACCTAATTATTAATTGAGCCAATTAATAAATTGTTACTTGTATTCTAATGAAGTGCCACAGGTCTTTTAAAAAAATAAATAATACTCTTATTTTCTGATTTACTCAACCAGTGGAAGTAAAATTCGATATGGGCTGCATGGATAAGAGGTGGGTTTCCCAACAGCACTTTAACAAGTGTTCTTTCTGTATATTAAGTTTCGAAGACAACCATAATTCCATGTAGCAAAAGGTTTACACATAGTATTTAGCTTGAAAGGAAACAACTAGTTGTAGACTATCAAGTTATCTCAGACTTCTGTTTTAAGTGAAAAAATAAAAAAAACCCCTCAACCTGTATCCCATAGAGCTCTCACTTCTGGTTTACATCATCTGAAACATCTAAAATCTACAGCTCTCTTTTTTTCTCTGTTAATAATTGTTGTTTATTTAATGTATTATTTTATTTAAGACATATTTAAATATCTTTGTTTCTTTTTGCATTATTAGATAATATTTTTGTCCCTGTAATTTTTGGGGTAAAATTTATAAAGCTTTATTTTTTAAAAACTATACCCAGAAAAATCAACATATATCAGTTACACTTGAATTAACAGAATGCAAAGGCACAAAGGAATAATAACAGTGTTAGCAATATTACTAATAATTGACTATAAATTGAAATATAATGTGATATACCTGAGTCATCCAGTGAACTGATATTTGGATTGCAATTTCTGATATTTTGTATAACATGTCTCAGGCAAAGCCCTAGAACTGCATTTCAAGTATCTTTCCCATAAAATGTTCTTACCTCCTCAATGTGAAACAAACTCTAACACTCTTTCAAAGTAGAAGCTACGAACTTTCAGTAGTATTGAATTTGATCACAGCTATATGGCATACTTCCTGTTATGCCTGTCAGTTCTGAAGTGACAGATATTTATTTAGTCTGTGTTATACAAAGCAACACACCCCAGCTTCCTAGTGCCCAAGCCAAAGGCTGTCTTCATCTCTGACTACATATACTTTGTCTCTTTCACTTTGATATTTTGATCTTTTTTTTTTTTTCTAAATGAGAAATGAGATTCTATGTTCACCAAGTCAGTTGAAAGGATTTTGTGTTTCTCCTTTGAAGAACTAAAACATTGAAGTATCAAATGACATTATCAGCTTCTGATTAGCCTCAGTTAAGACAACAGACAAAACTTATAATTCTGATAATCTTTCAGGTGACCCTGCAGAGCAATGGACACAATACTTAAGAAACTAAAAAAGGAAGAAAAAGAATTTAGAACTGAGTAAAAGGGATGACACTTTTATCAAGGAGGTAAGTAATCCTCTCTCATATGCAGTAAAGAAGAATGAACTAGAAAAAGAGGCGATACTGATTAGCATGGTATGCTGATGTGGTATTAGAAAAGTAGTGAAATTGATTAAGAGGAGGTCATATTTTAACATATCTGTGGTACACATTCTTTGTGAGGTTTTGTCTTTTTGGTTTTTGGTTTTTTTTGTTGTTGTTGTATTTTTTTTAGTTACAAATAATAGATCACTGATTAATTTGGGCTCAGGCATCACCCTGGTCTCAGGGTGTGCATGCATGGTGTTTTATGTTTTATCTGAACAGATAAAAATCAGACAAATTAATCTGACTACAGTTTAGCTTGTTGATTTTGGAAATGGTCACATTGATAAACTGTGAGTGCCACCAGAAGAGGAAAACCTATTGAACACTCATCCCATATCATTTCCCAAGTTGCTTTCTCTTTGTGCCTTAACTCATGGGTTTAGGGAAAAAAAAAAAAAAAAAAAAAAAAAAAAAAAAAAAAAAAAAAAAAAAAAAGTATGTTCAGGAAGAAAAGTCTTTCTGAAATCACATAATAACCTGATTACTTCTGCAAGTCTTTGGTGGTCATGTTAAAATGAAAAAAAATAAAGGGAGTAGGTACATTGAAAATGTTAGGGAATAATTAGGGAAAAATAGCCACTCAAACCCACAACAAAAGGGATATCAGGAAATTTAAGCAACTAAGCAACTCTGTAGTTTGATGGTGAATTATCATCAAGGGTTTACACATTTGCAATTTGTATTTATAAAATTTTACCCTTTCATCTTTCCATCATTGTAAAATACTTTTTTTTTTTTTTTTTTTTTGGAACCTAACCATAGATAAATGAAGGTTAAGAAATTAATTTACTTACTTATTTTGCATGTAGGCATGACTCTCAGAGAGTGTGCATGAGCAACACCAGAGACTAAGGTGCCAGGATGGAAGTTTTTAGCACAGGGTTTGAAGCAAAGGAACTATGGAATCCCATAAAACTCAGACAAAGAAAGAGTGAGATAAAGGCAGATGCAAATGCCTACATCTGACAGAAGGGCTGCAGAAACCAAGGCCTTGTTCATCATTTCAGAGTGTTCAGAGCAGAGATATTTCAGAAGACAGACTGGGATAGATTCTGAAATAAAAACTTCAGACAATGTTTAATTTCTAATAAACTGCTGTTGTAGTTTAACTTGGCTGGCAGCCAAACACCACACAGCCACTCACTCGCTCCCCCCATTCTTCCCAGCCAGGGGAGAAAATTGGAGGGGCAAAGGAGGAGACTTGTAGGTTGAGATAAGAACAATTTAACGATTTGAATAAAGTAAACTTAAAATAATAATAATAATAATAATAATAATAATGTACAAATGAGTGATGCACAGTACAATTGTTCACCACCCACCAGCAATCCAAGAGAAATCTCCCACAATCCTGGGAAAGAACTACTCTTCGCAGTCAGCTCTCATTTATATACTGAACATGACATTATATAATCTGGAGTATTCCACTGGCATATCCAAATGCCAATTTAGGTTTGCTAATCCACTATGCTTCCCCTCCTCCTCCCTCCAGTTTCCTTTGTGCCTGCAGGCTAGCAAAACATGGGAAGTTGGAAAGTCCTTGGTTTCCCAGCAGCAACCCAAAACATCAGTATATTATCAACATTTTTCTCCTATCAAATCCCAAATCCCAAATTAATTGTGGGAAAAAAAAAAAAAAATGAGATTAGAACTGAGTATAATCACCACCAGAAATTTCTTTTCCGTTGTGATATTCAGACTGAAATCTACAATGTCAGATCTATGTCTTAACTTTTTCAAACTGTATAATATTTGAACAGTTGTTAGAAAAAAAAAAAAGATGGTTTATGTGTGTATATGTACATATATAATTAAAGAGCAAACACATACACACAAAATAAAAGTATGGCTTTTATATATATATATATAAATTCTTTTGTCTTCCTTTGATCACGTTTCATTTCAGGAGGTTACAGCAGCAAATATTTTATTTTAATTGATAAAAACAAGTCCATCTCGTAATTGGTTTTCTCTTCTCTTGCCAGCTGAACTGTCTCCTGAACAGGAAAGCCATACTTTTCTTTTGTGTCTGCTCTTTAATTTTTAATGTTTACAAAATAAAACTCCTATCAACTAGTATCAGAATTATACTTTCCTCTTCGATACTTCTTTTTCTATTCCCTTCCACATTCTCATGGCAGCCATATAAATAAAACACAGGCTTTGATAAATGGGATTTATCATTGCAAACACTTGAGTGTCTTCTTAATAAAATATATAGGTGAACATAATACGTAGTTTTATTTTAGAAAAGTGTTGTAAAGCAAAGAACATAGAGGTCATCGTGGTTCAGTGTAAACAGTTTTCATTTACATATTTTAAATGTCCTAATGTTCAGAAAGAAAAGTCTTTATGCTCAGTTTCTTTGGGTATTGACCTTGGGAATTAAAATCTATGTATCCTGAAAAACTATATCCAATCATACTGCTTAGTCATTAATCCATGTTAAGGACAAAGTACAGCCAGATTTTTAAGGATCACACAAAAGTGTCTGGAAATACTTTTTTCCAGAAGTTTGGAAAGACTC
The DNA here is from genome assembly GCA_907165065.1 of Caprimulgus europaeus. Next base: position 84,949,316 of record OU015523.1, on the reverse strand, counting down.
TATATATAGTTTCCATAGCTGGTAGGGAATCAGAATGCAGATTTCAGGCCCAAGAACAGATGGAGGGTTTGCATCCATGTGCTGCAGAATGCTAAAGCTTTATCCATGCAGAAATGCAGAATTGCTGAGGAAGAAATTCCACAGAGACTTTTAAGTGACAATGAGTTGGAGAATTCCTCTTTGCCCTCTAACTTTACTGCATTGTTTCATTATCAAAGGAAGGAAAAAATTTGCTTGTTTCCATATTTATTCTTCTATGTCACACTTTATCTCTATCTGAAAGTCTAAACAGACTTACAAACAGACTTTGATAACAAAACACAAGGCATTTGTATGAAAGTGTAACAGCTCATTATCTGTGCCTTCATGAGGTATCTTGCTGCTGGCCCAGATGGAGCTGATGGCTAAATATAAACAACCTCAGAGTATTAATTAATAAAGTACAAAGCATGCCTTTTAAAAGGGCACGTCATGTACATCAGATCCAGCTTTCATTACAATTTAAATTTTTGTCTAGTTGAGTATATGTAATGCAATACAATGTCATTTGACATAGATCTGACCACAACTATTCAAAATTCAGTTAATTGCATACATTATGTCAATTTCTTTAATAACAGTTATGAGGAGAAACAGATAATGCCCAATAACAATCAAGCTTTAACTTGACCTTCCTCTCCTCCATCTGGGAAAACCACCTTTTCTCCAGCTTAATCTAGACAGACTATTTATTTCTCAGTACTGTCTGCTTTTGAGCTCCAACCTGTCCATCACGGACCAACCTAAGTAGTAAGGAGAACAGCTTACAGGTATAGGGAAAAAAAAAAAAAAAAAAAAAAAAAAAAATCAGTCTTTTGGAAACTTTTGGAAAAGCGACTTGGGTATAAATTAAGTATTGTGAGTTGTTTGATTGTATATTCTATGACAAGAATGACAACAAAAAGTAACAGAACTCACCTACCCTGCTTTATTATGTAGAAAGACCCATTCCCCTTCAATATAAGAAGATATTTAGCTTTTTTTTTTTTTAATATATATTTCTTCCTCACTTATTTACAAACTTCCATTGATTTACAAAGAATCCTATTTCAGATTTTCTGCAGCGTAAGCTTTCATAGTCTTTCTTCCTCAGCAGTGGTTTAGCACAGATATTATTTTATAAGCAAAATACCTAGAATTACTTTACCATCTTGACCAGACCAGAATGACAAGTATTTTAAATAGGATTTTTCTGGTTTTTTTTGGTGTATGCAGACTTCCATTACATAGGTACAGAGAGATTTTCTGTACTTCGGCAGTTTCCAAGAGCAGAGGACTGAAAAGGGGGAGTGGAGAATAAAAGTGTAGTAGTTAGTAAAACCCAGAATTGACAGTTGGATATGCCAATAAGATATTCCATATCATATTATGACATGTTTAGTATATTAACCAGGGCTGATCAGAAAGGAGAGGGGATTCTCTCAGGAATTGCTTGGGCTCATTTTTCTGGGATTGCGATTTCAGTTTCTGGGATCCTTTTCGCTCCTCTGGGATTGTTCTCAGAGGGTGGTAAGCAATTGTACTCTGCATCACTTATACATATATATAGTTGTTATCATTATTGCCCTTATTATTCTTATAATTTATTTTTTTTTTACTGTTATTATTAAATTGTTCTTATCTGAACCTACAAGTGTCCTTACCTTTACCCCTCCAATTCTCTCCCTGATTCCCTGAGTTGGGGGGGGAGGAAGGGGGCGAGGGATGGGGGCTACAAGTGGCTGTGCCTTGTTTGGCTGCCAGCTAAGGTAAACTATCACACCCAGAAAATACAGAACTCGCTTGCAAAACTCTTCAGGCAGCAGAATGTTTATAGACACCCAGAAAATAGCAAGTATTCCTAGGTTTAATACAAACACTTTAAATATATACAAAATGTTGTATTCCTCTTGTTGCAGTGGTAGAAGTCTGTGACGTGGAGTTACTAATACCTCTCCTTTCCAGCAATCACACTAGTTCTATCTGCCTTTCTCTCCTCTTCGCTTTGTAAATAGTATATTTGAAACATATAATAACATGTTATGTTCACAAGTTGAGAACTAAAAAGAATAGGGAATTACTAACAACCAATTTAGGTGGAATTCAGGTATCCCTAACTTCAGACGTTTACAAGGGAAGTGTCTATGTGTAAGCTAAATCTATAAGCACCTACTATGTCCATTGGAGTCTAGGTCTAGTCAATACAATTGATGGAGTCTAGAGATACAGAGTCTAGACATCACATGGCAGGATGTACTTTAGGGTAAATGGCACAGATTTCCATACTCCAGTGAACGTATTGACTAGTTCTCCAGTGACAAAGTGGCTGTGCTGGTATACAGCTCACATACAGACACCTAAATATAGGCCAGCTTAACCTGACACTACACAGTAGATTGCATGCTATTTTTGGTAGGATATCACAATACACAGAACTATCCTCCTAAGGGCATTTATCAGTGATGCTTACTGAAGAAGACTCCTTAGTAGGGCAGAAACTATTTTAAAACTTGGAACAAATAATTGCTTTTGAGCACTAGGTATAGAGATATTGAGACACAAATTTTTATCTGTGGTCCCTAGATACAGTGCTTAAATAATTTACTACGGTTAAATTAGCATGGTAGGCTAGACTTTCACCCCCAAGTTAAATCTACCAACTCAGTCATATTAAGCCTTTAGAGAAATCAATAATTTCCAAATTGATTGCTGCAAACCATAGGTTTAGAAAAATCCATAGCACTTACTATGAAGGTTGAGACTAAGGTAAAGTTTCCATGACATCTCCATTGGTTATTATCAGAATCCTAAATCTTGTGTTTGTTGAGGCCTGACTGGTGAGCAGTAAACACTTGACACTGAGAGAAAATATTTGCTTTCAGAACGATTTTGACACAGAAGATGAAAAAAGGCTTTCAATAAAAATAAAACCCTTGATAATTAAAACCCATCTCAAGCTGACCATTTTGTAGAATTTCTAAAATCTGCCTTGTTTGAATAACAACCAAACATAAAATTATGCACTTAAGCATTCCTGAGATAGTGAAGCAATAGTACTGAAAATGCTTATGAAACAGCATTCTATTGTATTATCTGCAAGACAATCTAAAGATACTATGTGTAAGGTTTACTATTCAAATATATAGAATTATATACCAAAAGAAGTTTTGTATATTTATGTTTGTTTTGATTTGTTTTGTTTTTCTTTTACCAGCTCTTGATTGTTTGGAGTTTCCTTCTCTTTTGTTTGTTTGCTGTTTCTTTGTTGTCATTGTACTATTGTAACTGGCCCAATAAAATGTTACTACGTGAAAAGACAGATGATAAATTTATATTTTGCATTTTATTATTTTAAAATTATTTTTGAGCTATATATGAGGTTTTTGCTACAGCTTCTGCGAGTGATACCTTTCTTACCATGTATGTAGGTGGTGGTTAAATTCCAGGAAGTTTTATTTAATAACATCTCTGGAACTTCCTCTGCCCACCCCCTCGACCCCGCCCTCCCCAAATACAGTGAAAAGGTTTCCAGTTTGGTTTGCATAGAGGCACTGGATGCTCCAGAATTCAAGGTTTGGATATTTTTAGTCTGGACTTTAGAATTTGATACACCTATATTTTATACACCCTGTTGTTTCCTTCAGATATACCTCCAGAAAATGTATTTTGAGATGTTTATAGAATGGTATTGGAGAAAGGTATGGGGGAACTTAGTCTTCTCAGCTATGGTGGCTTGAGCCTGGCTAGCAGCTAAGTACTGTTGAAGTCAATGAACCAACTGTGAAAGATAAATTTAAAACTGCTCCTGGTCCAAAAAGGTGTATAAAAAAGGTAAAAGCTGTTGGGAAGATAGACAGAAAGAGACAAAAAACAAAACAAAACAAAACAGAACCAAACAAGATTGCTTAGATCCAGAAATGCTACCACCTTTGAAGTTATTTGTATCTGCAATACAGACCCTGTTTGGTGGTAGTGTTCAAGAAAATGTTTGAATCAACAGACTATCTTAGCACTTCTGAAAATATTCCATTCTGTTTATCAGACTCTCATGAGAGTCTTTGGAGACAGTCCAATGCAGGACCTCAAAGATGATGAAGGGTCTGGAGCATGACTATATAAGGAAAGACTGGGAGAGTTGGAACTGTTCAGCCTGGAGAAGACAAAGCTCAGGGGATATCTCATAAATGTATACGAAGGGAGTATGTAAAACTGATGGAGCTAGGCTCTTTTCAGTGGTGCTTAGTGGCCAGGTCAGGTAATAATGGGCACAAATTGAAACACAGGAGGTTCTGTCTGAACATCAGGAAATAGTTTTTTATTATGAAGGTGAACAAGTACTGGAATGGGTTGCCCAGAGAGGTTGTAGAGTCTCCCTCATTGGAGATATTCAAAAGCCATCTGAACACAGTCCTAGGCAACTGGCTCTAGGTGGCCCTGCTTGAGCAGGTGAGTTGGACCAGATGACCTCCAAAGGTCCATTCCAACCTCAACCATTCTGTGATTCAGGTGGATGTATATGGCTCAAGAATAGAAACACACATTTGAGTTAGTAATTCTCTTATAGTCAACAGAGAGATGCAAGCTCACCTAGAATGCAGTAGTTTACCGAAAAAATTGGATAAAATTTAACCTAGCACATCTATTCCTTTGCATAAAATAGAAAAACAACTTAATATGACAATTTTTAATGGAAACTTCTCCGCAGTAGAAAACCATGTGTAATAAGAGACACCCAATCCTATACCTTTATTTTCTTTCTTTAAGTAACCTACTGAATCCAATGCACTGTAGATGTGGGAGGGCTATATGTTTACGTATTCCTCCTAGGGTGATTGAGAAGGTGCAATTAAAAGTTTATTTTGCAGCAGCACTGTGGCGTGACTGAAAATAACAACAGGGAATCACAGCACCTATTGAAAAAATGCTGCCTTTAGATTAGTTCTGAATTAATATTTAATCTAGTTTGACACTATTGTGCTCAGCATTGGCCATTGTGCTTAGTGTCACTGATTTCCCATTTGCAGATTTGTAACACAAGCCAGTGAATTCTTTGTCAAACAGCCTCAATTTCTTAGCTTATATGCATGAAAAGTATGTCTGAATTGTAGAAAATATTTCAGTAGTTGACTGAAGAGACTATTTGCCCATTTCTTTCAATCTTTCAGGTTTATTTAAGGTACCAAGTCCATTATCAAAAGCAAATATAGGTGACATTCATACAAAAGTTTTGTGTTTGAACATGTGTCTCCATACAGAGTCAATAAAAAGCAAAAGGGAATTTTATAGTGTGATCTGCTTTCATTGAAAACTGACACTTCAGAATGGTTTGAGTTGTTCTTTAAAAGTGTCTCTGTAAAAGAAGCCTACAATGATTAGATAAGTTTTAGTCAACTAATTTTTAGATATCTAGTTAAAAGTAGATTTACCTCACTCTTCATTTTATCTTGACTGAAAGTAGAGACTAAGTAGACTGAGGATCATATGTTTCCTTTTGTTAACTCAATAAAATAAGCACGTTGTAAACTGTTTCATCTAACTGTAACTTTCCTGTAAACTATGAGCCTGCAACCAGTACACTAAATGTAATGTTAATCCTACTTTCAAAGTTCTTATCCTCCATCCATTGCTTAACATAGAGTCCTTTACACATACCCTTTTACATAGTGTAGTTGGAAGTGCAATAATGGGTAGTCAGAGTATGAAGAGCGTGGAGAGACAGATGACTTACCAGTGTTTTCTGGCTGTTATTTACCACACTGTGTATAATAGGCTTGTAGAATCTGTGGGAATTACTCTCTTCTTAGTAGAGAATCTCTTAACTATGATTACTCAGTTTTTGCCACGGTGTTGTGTTAAGAAAGTTTTGGCTTTAGAATTTAAGTCCAAAAGTATGCTGAGCACTTAATATAATACATGTATTTAATTATTAAATTATCTTTACTTACTTATCTTTTTTTCCTTAGCACATTGCTTAAATATCTGCAAATTCCATTGAATTAAACAGGACAATGTAGGTGAATCAGAAGTATGAAGTAATGGCTTACTGCCTTATCATATATATTCCCAGTAAAATACAAGCATAAGAAATTAGACTGACAAGATTAATGGTATCAAGATAAATTTTCTATATTGTGTTAACACAGCAAATAATTGGAGCAATTTCAAATAAAAATAACATTCTGTTTACTTTAAAATAATTCTTTTAGTAACTAATAGAAGGTATATTTTTTACAATATGTACTATATCTAGTTTAATATTATTTTTCTCAGCTGGCACTTTTCCTTCTATTACCTACATAAGAATATTTCTTAGGTCAACAACTGCTTATTATAATCTTGTGCTTATTGAACAAGATTACCAAGGATTTTTAGTAGTAAAGGTAGTCATATATTTCCTTCACTAACTGCTTGTCATTTAGGAAAAAAAAAAAAAAAAATGGTAGTTGGCTTTTTCTATCTCAGAGATGCATTTAAAAACATGTCAAAGGAAACAAATTTTTAATTGTTTTCATGCCACTGCAGGGGTTCATGCAGTTCTACAGCATGCAGAGTTCAGCACATTATGCCACTGCTTGTTATTAACTGCCAAACTGCAGTAGAATTTTAAAAGGGTAGTTGGTGCCTTTCAGAAAACTTTGGAATTAACATTTTGTATTTTTAAGTGGTAATAAATCACTCACTGAAGATCTGTGACGATATATATTCCTTCACCATCTTAGCCTTTAGACACACATGAACATTCATAAAATGTTCTTGAATTTTCTGAGAACTCCACACAATTCCCCTCATCACAAGGACTTTCATTTTGTTAGCCTGTTTCTTTTTAAGCCAGTGACCCAGCATTATATCCTGGTCACCTTCAATGTCCTTATCCACTGTTTACTTTTGGCTGTAATACAAATCTTTTCATCTCTTGGGAAGGAAAAAGAAAAGAGTATTTAACAGTCTTGTAAATGTGGGGTGAGTATAAAGAATTATGTTTACTCTGAAGATTGAAATTGTCCACTGGCTGATACATTCATAGAAACAGCATGAACACTCCTACTCTTCCATTCTAAAATGTAAAACTCAATTCCTCATTTAAGTTATTTTTCCTATGCTTGTCTTTGTGGGTGTTCATATACTTCAGAGTAGATTATTTCTTTATCTCATAAAATCACAGTTTTCAGACTGAAATATTGCAGATGCTTTATTGGACTTCTCTTCCACCCTGTTTTCATAATACTTTTTTTTTTTTTTTTTTTGAGTCATAATCCCACACAAAGTTTCCACTGACATTACCTTTTTACAAATAGTATCATGGTTATGTACCTCTTTCTGTGATAAAATAATGCAGCATTTTTAAAAGTCAGCATGTAAAACTATTGGTTAACCTGTTTAAGATCATCGAATCAATCATAGAATGTTGTGAGTTGGAAGGGAACCACAAGGATCATGGAGTCCAACCCTTGCCCTAGCACAGGACAAGTCCAAGATTCAGACCATGAGTGTGAGGCGTTGTCCAAACACTTCTTGAATATTGTCAGGCTTGGTGCCATGACTATCTCCCTGGAGAGACTATTCCAGTGCTCCACAACCCTCTGGGTGAAGAACCTTTTCCTAATGGCCAACCTAAACCTCCCCTGGCACATCTTCCTGCCATTTCCTCTGGTCCTATCACTGGTTGCCAGAAAGAAGAGACCAGCACCTGCCCCTCCTCTTCCCCTTGTGAGGAAATTATAGACTGAAATTACATCTCTGCTCAGACTCCTCTTCTCCAGACAGAACAATCCAAGTGACCTCAGCCTCTCCTCATATGGCTTCATCTCTAAGCCCCTTACCAATTGAGTGGCCTTCCTCTGGACACTCTCTAGTAGCTTTGTATCCTTTTTAGTCTGTGGCACCCAAAACTAGACACAGTACTCAAGGTGAGGCTGCATCAGTGAAGAATAGAATGGGATGATCACCTCCCTCAACCTGCTCGCAATGAAGTGCTTGATGCACCCCAAGGACACGGTTAGCCCTCTTGGCAGCCAGGGCACACTGTGGGCTCCTGTTCAACATGTTCACATCAACCAGAACCTGCAGGTCCCTCTCTGCAGGGCTGCTCTCCAACCTCTCATTCCCCAGTCTGTATGTGTGTCCAGGGTTTCTGCATCCCAGGTGCAAGATTTGGCACTTGACCTTATTAAAATTCACACTGTTGGTGATTGCCCAGCTCTCTAATTTATATAGACCTCTCTGCAGGGCCTCTCTGCCCTCGAGAGTGTCCACAGTTCCGCCCAATTTGGTGTCATCAGCAAACTTAGTTAGCAGTCCTTCAAGTCCTGTATCCGAGTCATTGATGAAGACATTACAGAGCATTGGCCCCAGGGTGGAATCCTGCTTGACTCAACTTGTAACTGGTCACCAGCCCAATGTAATCCCATTGACTAGAACCCATTGAGCCCGACCCATCAGCCAATTGCTCACCCATAGCAGTATGTGTTTATTCAACTGTGTGCTGGACATTTTGTCCAGGAGGATACTGTGACAGACAGTGTCAAAGGCTTTATTGAAGTCCAAGAAGATTACATCAAGTGGCTTCCCTTGGTCAACTAGGTGGGTAACCTCATAATAGAAAGACATTAGGTTCGTTAAGCAGGATTTTCCTCTCATGAGCCCATGTTGGCTGGAACCAATGACTGTGTTGTCTTCAAGTGTTTTTTGATAACTCCCAGAACAATCTTCATTGGCCACTCAGAGAAGTGAGACTGACAGGCCTGTAGTTACCAGGGTCTTCCCTGTTGCCCTTCTTGAAGACTGGGACAATGTTTTCCAGCTTCCAGTCAACTGGAACCTCTCCAGATTCCTAAGAGCATTGAAAGATCATTGAGAGAGGTCTCACTATGACATCTGCCAGCTCTTTAAGAATGCTTGGATGGATCCCATCAGGCCCTGTTGACTTACAGGGATCCAGCTGGAGTAGCAAATCCTGCACAAGTTCAGGTCTAGTAGGGAGTTCATCATTCTCACAGTCATGGTTCTCTAGCCCAGGGCTCTGGGGGTTCCTGAGCCCATCCTTGCTATTGAAGACCAAGGTGAAGGAGGCATTGAATGTCTCTGCTTTGTCTGCATCCCTGTTTGTGAGCTGACCATGCTCATCAAGTAACAGGTCAATGTTATTTCTGGTCTGTCTTTTGCTACTAACATATTTTAAAAAGCCCTTTTTATTGTATTTTGTAGTACTAGCCAGCTTTAACTAATTGAACTTTAGCTGCATGGAGTTCCTCCTTGTAGTGGTGAATGGCATCTCTGTAGTCCTCTCGTTGCCTGACCTTGCTCCCACTAGCCATACACTGTCATTTTCCGCCTTAGTTCTAGAAGATCCTTGCTCAGCCAAGGGGGCCTTCTGTCTCACCTACTTGACCTCCAGCATTTTGGAAGGGAGCTTATAAACAGGAGGGAGAGCTAGTTTTTACATGGGCAGATAGTGATAGGACAAGGGGAAAGGGTTTTAAACTACTGTTCCTGCAATCCTTCATTCCAAGTCAGAGGCTCGGCCACTCCCTATAGCCAGGGACCTGGACAGCTGCATCTTTACATAGGACCTCTGTCTGGGTTGCCATGTTTCTTTTACCTACAGCTTTTGGCCAGGTTACAACCATGGATGTTGATGCCTGAGTGACTAATGGCTCAAACTTTTGTGACATCCCCAGGAGATTCACCAGGCCCTTTTTGTTCAACCTTGATGGGCTATTTACGCTCCTGAGAGCATAAAAACCCCTGAGTTTTGTTGCTCTGCTGAACTGCCGCAGGGACTGTTCGGCTCCGGAGGCTGATCGCAGTGATTGATCGTAGCAGTGACTGATCGTAGCGGCGCCCTTGCCCGCGCACCCTGCCTGTGTGAACTGCCACCCCACACCCTGGTAGCTCGCACTCCCTGGGGGCCACTTAAACTTCCCGCGGTTGACCCTGGCAACGCTCCGGCCACATCAGCCCCTCTGGTGAGCTCAGCCACTCCCGAGGGGACTCTCTGTCCTGCCCGTGGGTTTCCCTGGTCCCGGGAACCCGCCCTTTCCTCCTCTAACACGCTCGGCTGCAGCACTGACCGTTGCCGACTTTAGATTTAACTGCTTTGTGTTTTTCATAGCTCATGAAGTAAAAAATAAAAATGAATATTTATGTAGGTTCTTTTTTGCACACACTTCAGTGCTCTCACACTTCAATGAGTTTGTATCAATTTCTGTTGTTCTCAAGCACTTTATGAAAGTCAAAACTATCCCCAAAGAGGTCCTACATAGTCACATATAAACAGTTTTTAAATCCTGGTAAAATTTATAAGTTGTTTGTGTTTTTTTAATTTAAAAATTAAAAAAAAAAAAAAAGGTTAAAGGTTATTAAAAGATTTCAATAGAAAATTTAAAAGTAAGCTGAATAAAGGTGATTATTTTATGGTGTTTCCTTTCTTTTAAAATATGAAGTGTCTTATTCTAAGATCAGTTCAATTATTTGTACCTTGGGGTTGTCTAGCGCAGCTGCTTATTGCTGTGCAAAGAAACATACAATTGGTCTGTCCTTGACCCAGGTCAGCTTTCACTGCCTAAAGAGATTTGAAGCTATTTCCCTGCTTTCTCAGGTGGGTGCTAAGAGCATTAGGATAGAGAAAGCATTTTGGTGGTGGCTGTTAAGTGATCTCATTCCCTTCTGTTGAAGCTGTTCCACTATCATAACATATTAAGCATTTACTGGGCTACAGTGAGAGTGAGAAAGAAATGGACCATAATTACTCAACCTAGTGGTTAGGGTACTCACCACACGCTCCAGTAAACACATCAAATGGAAACCACCAAGAATGCTTAATGCAGAGGCATTAAATGCCAGATTTACCAATTTATAGTTGAGCACCTACATCTTTTGGATATCTAGTCATGTTCCTAATGGCTCAGTGAAAACTTGATTATTTAATGAAAAAAATGTAACAATTCCTGTAGAAAGTTCTGAGAGTTCCTCTACTTCGCATTGCTGAATAACCTGTAGCTAGGGCATGTTTCCAAATACATGAAAGTAAAGTAACTTTTTGATTCATTGACTACTTACACCCTAGCTAGGAATCTCCTTTCCTAATGGGAAGAAAGCTGTCCTTCTAGCACAGAACAAAACAGAAAAAAATGTGAGAATGAAGAATAAAGATCTATGCCCCTTAGCACATGCATCACCAACATTAGGTAGCATTTTATGCATCTGGTTAATATTTTGTAGCTCATAGGTATAGGTACATAGTTAACTTTAAGCAATTTCACCATCTTCTTTTGATATCATGACTTTCAGTATATAGGTGGAAAATAAAAAGCAAAATTTATTTTTGTGGATCTAGTAATATCTGCACTTTCAGATACATATTTTAGAAGTCCAATTTTTAAACAACTTCTGTTTCTCGGTTATTGAAAGGGGAAAATGATAGTCACAATCCAACATTGAAATAACTGTAAAAATGTATTTTTGGCTGTGGAAACAAATGTTTTTATATTTATGACATTGTGTGTGACACATTTCTGCTCTTTGAAAAACAGTAGAGATTTATTAGATCATCTTTTCTTTGCTGACAATGTCTAATATGTGTTTAAAAATACAGATAGTAGAAACTGTGTTTCTTGATACATAGCAAAATCTGATAAATAAAACAAAAGCTCCACCAAGAGTACGATTGCAACAGTATAAAAATTCAAAAAGGTTGCATAAAAACATCAAATTGATAAAGGTTCATTAATGGCTTATCATACCTTACTAAGTCATAGACCACCTGACAAGCATACAGTTAAAGAGAAGACAGCTGTAAAATGCAACAAGCTTTGTAGTTCACTATGAAAGCACTTTTTAAAATAAATGAGGTAGCAAATAGCATATAAAATAATGAATATGAAACAGCACTAAACAAAAATTCAGAACAAAGCTACAACCATACAATGGTCTGAAAAGCTTCCTATTATGTAGACAATATTTATAAATCAAATACAGTCATACAGCACCAAAATGCCTTAGTAGGTAATTTGCTTGCAGAATGAGATCCACATATAAGGTGCAACATGATTTGTCACACTAGAATAAATTATTTCTATGATGAATGCAAAGGTAAATTTGAAGTATCATCTTGTCTGGATTAATCTCTGTTGTTAATGCATGAAATGGAAAATATCTTCCAAAATTGTAGGAGAAGAAAGTAAATAAAATGCGGTGCATGATCAAAAACATTTTTTACTATCTTTTTAGGCCTCTTTTGCAACACATTAGCACATTTTTTTATAACCATTCAAGCCAAGGGAACATATATATACTGTGTGGTCTTATTGCTTGACTCAGAAAGCAGAAAGGAACATCTTTATATCTCAAATTAATTTATCATAGGGGAAGAAATCCCCATAGAAATATGGGATATTTTTAGTCTCTGGGATACTATTTGAAAATTATGCAGATAGCTTTGCAAATAATGAGTAGTTTCATGCACTAGATTCTATTTGCCACCTAGAGAATCCATAAATTGAGCTTCTGGTGGGAGGAGAAAAAAACATAGTAGGATATATGACAGGAAGTAGAACAATATTGCCCATGGAGGTATAAAGGTAATCATCAGTACTATTTCCTTCAGAGTTAGTAGGGATCAGCGAAAACACACATATATACTGCAAGAGATATTCTAGTATACAAAATGTGACAAGATCTTGGATACAGGTACTATAATCTGTTCCAACACGAATGTGTGACACTGTATGTTCCAAAAAGCAAAAAGAAATATAAGTCAAGTAATAATGGAAGATTCTAGGAAGAAAAAAGAAAGAAATACACAAAGGAAAAAAAAAAAAAAAAAAAAAAAAAAGTGGAGTGAAGTTTCTAAATTAGAAGAAGAATGTCTTTCCCATAGCTGAGAAGTACAATACAAACAACGAAGTAGTACAACAGAAAAAAACTTACCAGGTCTCCTGTAGTCACAATAGGGAAAATAACAGGTATTCCTTACAGAATTTCTGTGGTACCTGTATTGGCCTCATCAAACTTTTTGAAGAATTCTATCAGAACTTACATTAAGTAATAACCTCTACACTCACAGAAATACAAGAGAGGTGTAAGCCCTCTGTTAGCTGCTCTTACATAATATATTTGTGAAAATGCATGCAAACTTATACACTCTCTGATAGTCAGCAAAAATATTAATAGTGCCATGATTCTTCTTTAGGATTTACTTGCTTTTAACTGTCTTACAGTGTTGAAAAAATATTACATTGTACATCAAATTTTCAGACACATGTTATTTTACTGAACATATGAATTTTGGATGCAATGTAGAGGAAATATAAAGCAATACACAAAAAGCAAGACTGTCAGTTAAAGTGGTGCATGAACTACCTGTTTATCTATATCAGCTGTGACCTAATGGTGATAGAATTCACAGTTGAGTACAAGATGACACACTAGCTGGAAAAGGAACCAAGTTGTACCCATTAACTGGTTAGTACAGAGTAAAGGATAAACTTTCTCAACTAAAACAGACTGAGGAGTAGTTAAACTAACATAACCACATGCTTACTGGGAATCATCTAGATAGTAGCTTTCCATGGTACATGGCAAGTACAATAACCACACATGTCATAATATAATTGGAACTGGTAAAATAATTAAACCATTAATAGATCATAGAATCCTAGAATGGCTTGAGTTGGAAAGGACCTTAAAGATCATCTAGTTCCAAACACCCTGCTGTGGACAGGGTTGCCAACCACTAGATCAGGCTGCCCAGGGACCCATCCAATTTGGCCTTGAATAACTCCAGGGATGGGGCATCCACAACTTCTATGGGCAACCTGTTCCAGTGCCTCACCCACTCTCTGGGTGAAAAATTTCCTCCCAATATACAACCTAAATTTCCTCTCTCTTAGTTTAAAACCATTTCATTTTTTCCTATCACTACCTACCACGCCCCTGCTCTCCCTCCTGTTTATAAGCTCCCTTCAAGTACTGGAAGGCTGCAATTTAGTCTCCTCAGAGCCTTCTCTTCTCCAAGATAAACAAACCCAGCTCCCTCAACTTTTCTTCATAAGAGAGGTGCTCCAGCCCTCTGTTCATCTTCATGGCTCTCCTCTGGACTGACTCCAACAGCTCTACATCTCTCTTGTGTTGGGTGCTCCAGACCTGGAGGCAATACTCCAAATGGGGTCTCACAAGGGCAGAGTAGAGGGGGACAATCCCCTCCCTTGCCCTGCCAACCACCCCTCTTTTGATGCACTCGAGGATACAGTTGGCCTTCCAGGCTGCAATCACACACTGCTGGCTCATGTCAAGCTTCTCATCCACAAGGACTCCCAAGTCCTTTTCAGCAGGGCTGCTCCCAATAAGTTCTTCTCCCAGTCTATACAAATACCTGGAATTGCCCCAATCTAAGTGCACAACCTTGCACTTGCCCTTGTTGAACCTCATTAGGTTTTTGTGGGCCCACTTTTCAAGCCTGTCCAGGTCCCTCTGGATGGCACTCTTTCCTTCTCTAGTATCAACTGCACCACTCAGCTTGGTGTTATCAGCAAACTTGCTGAGGGAAGACATGGTAGATTTGTTAGGTGGAAGGGTGGAATCTGGAGAAAGCTAACAGTTACTGCATCAGTTTTCATTTTCAACTGATTTCATCATTTTCCCTGATGAGAAAAAGATATTTTGGCTTAGAGTGAGTGGCAATGTCTTGTAAATATCTCCTCACTTCAAAACGTGAGGCAGCATCTGAAAAAGGAGTCTAATCAGCATTTGTCCTTTATTTGAGAAGGAAAGAGGTATTTGTTCTACCCTACTATTTTATCAGGCATCTAGAAAGAATGTCCTATACCAGGCAGGCTGGATGGGATTTGCTTCAGTCAAACATCTGAACTCTTCACCTCAGGGTCTCTGAAAGTAAAATAGGAAATGTGTAAAATAAATATAATACAACTGATCGGTTTTAGCCAGGTACTTCTTTACTGATGATGAGAAACTTCTTTACTGTGAGAGTAACAGAGCACCGGAACAGGCTGTCCAGAGAGGTTGTGGAGTCTCCTCCTCTGGAGACATTCAAGACCCGCCTGGATGCCTTCCTGTGTAATCTCATTTAGGTGTTCCTGCTCCGGCAGGGGGATTGGACTAGATGATCTTTCGAGGTCCCTTCCAATCCCTAACATTCTGTGATTCTGTGAGATGAATTGTGTCCTAGAGCAATCTGTTTCTCTGCATTGAGATGAGAGACTAACTCAGATGTGGACTTCTACAAGTTAGGTTTTTTATTGGGCAAATATAAATAACACTTTGAGATGTACATTTTCAAGAGAGCTACAGATTCAATTTTTCTACCAGGCACAATATTCACCTTTTTTTGTTGTTTTATTTTGTATGAAAAAGGGATAGCTCAAGTTCCTATTTGTTTCACTATCTGTAATCAGATCATTTGGGAACAACTGCTACATCACTCAAGTTAAAAGAATAGAGACCTACAGTCCTAACTATTCTGATATACCCTACCACTGAGGTGGGGGGGGCGGGGAGGGAAGCTAAGGAAAAAAAGAAAATGCCCTTTTTTATAAACCTGCTGAAAAAATGTAGCTCCTGATAAACCAGCAAAGGATTAGCCTGTTGTCTGTATAGCCACGTACTATGTCACAGAAATTGGAAGTAACAAGTGCTGCAAGTTCAACTTAAATCATTTGCAAATGTCGGATTGCAATGATTTTGAGACTGTAGTCAAAGCTGGCTCTGGGCACCCTACTGCTTTAGGCAATCTTCAGCATCTGACATTTTTAGCTGTCTCAGTTAATTTTATATTTTGACTTTATTTCTGATTTTTTTTCCAATCAATTAAGGCTAATATGTGCTCTTTGAAGATTCTTTCCTTTTTTTCCCCCCTTACTTTTTATTTTTTTTTTACAACAGGATAATCTGTTAAATCCTTTCTTCCTCTTTGTTTTCCATGTAAATTGTTTTTGAAAAGTGCAATTTTTCAGCATCTTTGGCTTTTTTCCACTATTTCTGTTTAGCAGCATCTCTTTGGCATTTAACATCTTGGTATCCTACAATTTGTTTCAATATTTTAGTGTTATGTGATGTGCTTCTTCCATCTCAACGTTCTCTTTCAGTTGTTTTCTTGCTTCTCTTTTGGTCCTTCGGCTTCCATTCACAGTTCTCTTAAATGGCCTATCTCCTTAACTAAGTGTTTGCATACACTGATATGATCAGACTTCCCATTCTCTAGTCCACAGACACTGAACTCCTCCCCTGCTTCTGCTTGAGCACATACACACCTTAAACACACACACACAGAGATAAATATTTCTGATTTAGGTACACAGTGCAAACTGAATTCAATTCAAGACAATATTTTTATTCAGGTTTTTGTGGGGATTTTGTTTGTTTGTTTGGTTGGTTTTTTTTTCCTATCGTGACAGGACAGGCAGCAGTTGTCTCCTGCTCAAATAACAGGAGCCTGAGATTTTTTTTCAGACATGCTTAAAGCACTTTAGGCATTGCCTCAGAATAGTTTTTGGCAAAGATTTTAGATATTTTATTCTGCAAAAATTAATATTGCCTTGAGTTCTACTACTGTGTCCTCTTGGCTTCACAGCATACTGTCCTCACTTTGCATATCTCACATATTCACATCTCAGATATTTCATCTTATATACTTTGATTAATTCACTTGCTTATTAAAAAAAAAAAACAAAAAACAAAACCCCAAAAAAACCCTCATTCCATCAATGAACACTAGGGCATAGATAATGTCAGAACGATACTGGAAACATGGCATGATTTTTTTTTTTTTTATTATTTTCTTGCTTTTTTTGTGTATATGTTTTTTCTAACACACCTTTATCTTATAGCTTTAGATATCAAAGCTTGCATGCCACTTATCTGTGTTTTCAGCTACAGTTTTAAGGTTCTTCATGTCTCTGTTTAGTTCTGCTATACTGTAATTTTTTTAATCTTATTTCTCTTCTCAGTATCCACATTCTTCAAATTCATGAAGTCCCACAGACATTACAGCTTAAGTAGCACACAAGTCCCACTTCCTTAGGTGATTCTTCGGGTGGAACTCCACAGCAGGGACATCTTCCCACCTTATCTTATTGTTACATCAGCCACAATCTGCCTTCTAGTCCTGCTCTTTCCTTAATAGTCTTAATAACCCCCCTTATTTAGTTTCTTCATAGCTGACATTTTAATAATCTTGACTCCATGCTGTTCTATCTTTTCAGCTTGCTGGCTGCTTGCCATACCTGTCTTTCCTCTTAATTCTTGTAGAAGCTGATGTTAGTGATACTAATCAGGGTCAAACCTCTTATTTGCAAAATATAAAGTTTCCCTTAAAATTGTCATCCTCCGTCTCAAAAGACTATATTCATTCTGGTGTTATTCTTTTACCCATCAATTTCCTGCCATGTCATTAACTTGAAAGTTCACTTACAGCCAGCCTCTTGCTTACTAGTGGAAATTAGAGATGCTCCGTCCGAACTGCAGTACACAAATGTTGAAATTCTCCAAGGTCTCTACTTGGGTGTACAATGCAGCAAGCTGGAGCTAAACTCTGAGTCAAATGCTTGACATTCTGCAGTGCTCTCAATGTAAATGCAGGATATGCTTGCGTAGTTTCAACAACAGTTATAAACACAGTTTCTCACTGAATGAAACAACAGGTAGTAGTACAACCTACCTATCGCCAGTTTGTTTATTTATTAATTAATTATTTTTATTTTATGTCTCAAATTTTCATTTTTCCATTTTTTCTATAATATTCTTAGTGAAGACATTTACTTAATTAATGAATATTTTAAAGGATAAAATTTGAAAAAATAAACAAAACAGCTGTTTTTCAGTCACATAAGAATAGGAAAAAAAAGAAAAAAACCACAAACAAATAAAACAAAAACAAACCCCATTTTTTTTTTCTTTTCTACAATGATCTATCTTACTTTTAATTTTGCGGCATAAAGCAATACTTCGTGGTTATTTTACTTAGGCTTGTCTAAGGTTTGGACCTTTACTAGGTCCAAAACAACTAGGAAATATCTTTTTTATAATGAACAGTAACAATAGAAATCTAATGGGGCCTTCAATCTAACCAACCTCAGTTTTGACATCAGATCTAAAAAGAGTTGGCAATATTGTACACTTGGTTCTAGAAATCACTGTGTCATTTGTGCAATATAGCTTGGGTTTTCTCGCATCACAGGTATGACATAGGCTTTTTATTTAGCACTTTGAAGGACAATGAAGGGTAGTTTTTAGTTTATTGATTTTGTTTTAGTTTGTTTATGCCAGGGTTGTAATTTGCAAGAGGTTTTTATTGATTTTTTAAATATAATTGCACGTCTATCACGTAAATTTCCACTGCTTGCACTGTTTACTGCCAATTAACCCTGTGTTAAGTCATTATAAAATAATTCCAGTTTTGGTTGGTAGGTTATACTCACATTATATAGATATAAATGATTACCAAATAGTGTAAAACTCTTGAGAATTTGACTTTTAATAGTCAAAGTGGGCATTCACATAAACAACAAACAAACCTGAAAAGATAAAATGAGAAAAAGTAACAAAGAAAGATTCTATCTATGACACTTACAGACTACCAAATAATAAAGATGTCACAGAAGCACTCTAGAGGGCAATATGTTAAAAAGTTGGATCTTGTAATCTCTCTGGAAAATAAAAGACTATGCATGGAGGAATTCGGGACAATTTATTTAGCCAGGAGGTAATTAATGGGCAGAACGGACTGCAAACAGTTACCCAGAACTTCCAGTTGTGAGCACATACATAAAGCCTTTAGACAAGTATTTGCAAGAGGAAGACATTACAGGAGGTAAATGTTCAACAGACTTAGATGGGCCACAAAGTATTATTTCATGCTGCAGTATTATTTTAGCAATGGGAAATATTTTCCCACTCACTCAAGCTAAATTAACCCATGAGTACACAATTTATTTCCGAGAAGGATTTTCAAGGTTCATGGCTTCTTTGATACTGTTAATAAAAAGTCAAATTATTTTTACTTTTTTCTAGCATGAAGAGCACGCCCACTACTTATAACCCAGCTTAAAACTCTGACAGTCAATCTGACAATACAGTTAACAAATCACATCCTACAGCCATTTCCTAGGTAATCATCCACAGAAATAAACTCCACACAGTGGGAGGAGAAATGACAACATTCACACTCTTTATGCCTTTCTGATACAATATTTTCCACCATTACTGATTTTGAATTTAATTTTTACTCGTATGATTTGTAGTTGTAATATGGCCTTTAGTCTACAAAGACCTTGGAATGAGGCATCAGAGTTTTATTAACAAAGCATATAGGACAATCAGATTATGCTTAGATGTGGAATTTTTAGTATGCTAATGTAGAAATGGCTGTCATAACTTCTTGTAACTGGCAAATACAAGGATGATAAAAAAACCCCAAACAAACAAGCTAAATCCATAGATATTTAATGTTCATGGAACATATATTTCCAGTTTAATCTTAAAAGGGAGGAGTACTTTGTACTTACCTCCAGGAGAGTGATAGTATGCAAGGTCTGATAATATGTGTATATTATTGTTTTGTTAATTGCAAAACACTCTCCATTATGCTGACAGCAGGACTGTTCAAAACATTATTATATAGCTCTAACTACCAGGTTAAAGCCACATGTTTATCCTAAACTTCTACACAGTCCATTACCAGTAGTGCTTCTTCTGCTTGTTTCAGCAGACCTAATTCTAGGTTTCACAATTCTGCTCTGTATAGAGTTTTTCTTTCTCTTCCTCTAAAATCTTATTTCTCTGTAAACTCTAGAATATAGGGAGGGAAAAAAAAAAAAAAAAAAAAAAAAAAAAGAGAAGGTGAAAGAGGCCTTCTGTAACCCCCCTCAAACCACAGTCCAAACACAAGAAGCACTTGAGTATAACATTTCCTCACATACAGGGCAACAAAACCAAACCGAATAATCTTCCTTCTGCCCATGTTACTGATTAAATTTTAGGCTGAAAAAGCAGTGGTTTTATCCTAAAGCTAAGAACTGAAATATCATTCAAGGATATAAATATTAATAAATATTCTATCTGAGGCTTGGGTAGCAGCTATTTTCTGAGCAGTGGCTACTTTTAGAAATGAGAGAATAACATTGACTTACTTGTTTTGGAAATAAATGGGAATATGAGGGATGGAGGAGGGATATTCATAAGGGAGTCATGATACATGAGAAATAAGTACATATGACTCAAACCAGGAACAAAGTAGCCTGTTGTTTATGCAAGGAGCTACCTATTTCACCTTGCATTGAAAAGACTGGGACTGCTTGAATGGAACTCTTCCTTCTGTACTTTCTATTTGCACAGGCCACTGCTCTTTCTCCTGAAAGAGAAGGAAGGGGTCTTGTGTTTGTGTGTGTCCTACATTTCTCCTTCCCCATCTCACCCTCACCACTGTGGAAAGCAAAGTATAAAACCCTGAAGTCTCTCAGCCTCTCTCTCCTGGTTTCCTTTTCCTTCTCGTACAGTAAGACTAGAAACAGCCCTAATCCCCCCTCCATGGTACTCAAAAATATTCACGGACT
Source organism: Caprimulgus europaeus (assembly GCA_907165065.1). Next base: position 84,928,734 of record OU015523.1, on the reverse strand, counting down.
GTTTGTTTCTGGCATTGAAAGGTATCTTTAAGGACAGCAGAGAGTACAATCAAGAGAGAAAGATATCTCTGCTGAAGGACTTACAAGGATGTTTGGAAAAGTAATATGTCGCGACGGAGGGAAGACCCGGACAGCTCAATATGAGAGAATCATCAGACTTCCGTTTATTGATTACACATATGCTCCTTATATACAGCAGTTAATTAAGCTTATGCATATTCACAAAAACCCACACTGATTGGCTCATTAACTTTCCTGGGAACTTTCTCTTTGTTATAACAGGTGGTGTTGCTCTGTTTAGATCCCAAGGACATCAACAGAATACTCCTTACTTTGCGGTTACCAGCTCCCTTTTTTCCCAGCTTGATTAAAGTTGTTTTGTCTGAAGTTCTCAAGGGAAAGTAGGCCTCTTGGAGACTTCTGTTAATCCACCCTGACTTATGTCAAGGGCCTAAGCTGTGGCCTGAGCCATTTCAATACCCTCGCTGCTTTCTGCTAAAAGCCTTTGATTGTACAATATCTCTTAGTGATCTACAACAGAAATACTCAAAATCACTTATATCTTTCACTCCCATATGTATCCAAACACATCCAAAACAGCTTCTTAGAGACCTGTCGTATTAGAATAATCTTGAAATGCCATTATTCTTACAAAGACTTTTTCCTACACAAAGCCCGATACTTACTTTTCCTTCATGGTCATTCCAATTTATCTGTCCCGTTTGTAAAAACTGACCTAGTCAGCAATACTGGGAGGCACTGAGTGACTCTGCAAGTAGTATAATGGGTAGAAAAGTTCTACATATGAGCAAAACTTGTGACTAGGTCCACCAAAAAAGAACATTTTAGAGCAGAGATATATACCTATCTATTATACATTCACCATTTACTTAGTCACCCCCTTTGTACATTTTAAGAAATGACAATAGAAGCAGGCATCTTCTGCTCTGCTAGGAACCTGCTATGAGGGCTTTAGAATATACTTGTTACTCTTATTTAACTAGATTTAGATTCACTTATTTTTAAATAATAATGATAGCTTCTTATTCTTTTCTTTGTGTTTTTGTTTCTCATCCTTGAAGATCTACAAGTGTGCATGACTGCTTTAGCTGAGTTAAAAACATGCTAATTATCCACATAGATTCAGGTTTGTTTGTTTGATAATTGAATCACTCACTCAATAATAATAACACTGGGAATGTCACAAGAAAAGACTGCAGTGTGTTGGCAGAAAGCATTTACAAATCAAACATCAATTTAACAGGTGTTTGACCTAACATTCTTCTGTTATTTTTAATATAATTAACCTTACTGCTTTTTATTCATCAGAATCAAATATTCCAGGTTGCTTAGAAAGTTCACGTATGATCTGAAGTTTCCATGTCTATTTCATGTTAGTGTCTATTTTAGTTATATGTTTTGGCATAGTCCTTTGTGTGTGCTTTTCTGCACTTGATATTTCTAAAGTATAAACCATAAAAAGTGAATTACAATTATAAAATGTTCACCAACTCTGATTTCTTTTAGAATTTTAATGTGGGAATGTTTTATACTGTACAAAGTTGCAAATGCTCACTCACTAACTCTCAATTGCATTACGGTGGTAAGCACATTTCTAAAAACCATCTGCTTAGGCCTTACTTTCTCCTCATCTGCCCATTTGAAATTAAAATAAAGATAAAAATAAGGAAGTTAAAATGAAAACTGTCAGGCAGTTCAAGCTATAATTCTACTGTGTTGTATGAGTTGTTGCTGTGTTTACTGATGTTGCAAGGAGACATTGTACAATAATGCAGAACTAATACAAAACGTGTGCATTTATTCCTATATCAACAGGGCTGTATCTAGTTAACATTGGTATCTTTCCTTATAAAAACTATATATACATATATATATGCACACATATATATACTTGTTTTAAAAACTTCAAAATACGAGAACATATTTTGTTCAAATGTAAATAAGTTTTTCCAATATGAACACTTTCAGATTCACATTTTGTACATTCATATAGTTTTCATTCTATAAATTATTTACTCAGATCTTGTTTGATCTTATGAGGTGTTTTATTGTACATCTTTCAACTGTTTATTTCCCCTAATTTTTCAAAATTTTGACATTTTCTGGATTGTTTTCCATGACAGCATATACTGGTAGAAGTAATAGTATGAATGCGAGTAACTATATCTAGAAATCAGACTGTTTCAGACTTTCAGAAGATAAGAATCCTGCACAACTTGTGACCCACGTCTGTATAGTGTATTCTCATTAATGCAACTCCCTGAACTTCATCCAGTTATGAGTGACCGATCTGCATAATCACTGTATATTTAATTAACCATGGGAATCTATGCCATGTGGTCGAAGTCCAATGTTATAAGAACACTAGAAAAAAACTACCACTGTTATAAACAGATTTAAAAAAGCACAAAAGTTGTGTAATCAAGCATAATACAATTCAGAAGTGACTCTTTGAAAGTTTCTGCCATTTGAAAAGCTTCTGCTGGTTATTGAAGACAACATGAAGTTGCCATGAATGAAGAGCAAAGTATCTGTAAGGTGGGCTTGCCATTCCATTAGCACAAAATTCTAATTAATTCAGTGCATGAAGAAAAAAGCGTTTCTGATAATGGTTCAGTTGTGCTATATGTCTGTCTGCCCTCTGCAAAATGGCAACTTTGATATGTTTTATCTTGTCCTTTTCTTTCATTTTCAAGCCAGTGATTATCTCATCTAATGTATTTCAGTATGAATCTCTACAAAAGAATCTTTGTCAGGTTCACTGTAAAATAACTTCTCATATTAACCCAACTTTACACATCTATATCAGTGGTTTGTTCTTCCTTGTCACTTAATGAAACTGTCTAATGTTCAATAACCACGTAGACAAAAGTGTTATAAAGAAAGGCAGCAGCTACATTTTTTACTGTGAACAGCCAAGACTACTTGCACCTGAGTACAGGAGCTACTGTGCTAAAAACTTTTATGGGAGAAATGTTTGAGTAAGGATAGGCTTGGTAATACACAGCTTCATACAACTGGTTAGACTGCACTTTTGTTGAAAACACAGCAAGGAGTCTGGACCAGCAAGCACAGAACTGGCACTGCTGGTGTTCATTTACTCTGTGTTCAGACCTGCAACTGCAGCTGCAGCTCCCAGAAGCTTGTAGGTAACTGTGACAGGCTTCCATGCCCCAAGGCTGCTCTGCAGGGAGCTCCCACTCTACAAACCACCACTGTCATGTTGCTGCTTTCTTTCTCTTTGAGAAGCATGATGCTATATGACATCTGGATCAAGACCTTCCTGAGTGTGTTCAATCATTGTGCCACTTAAGCTTTGCTGGTTTTGTTTGTACACAATCCAAAAGTAAGCTCTTTCCCATGAAAGCCTCTTTCCCTCTGCAGTATTGCTTTTTGTTTTGAGCTGGTCTCTTTTGGAAGTTCAAAAATTGAAAGCCATATCTGCAATATAACAGTTTTATTAAGTAATTTTCCTAAAACAAGGCTAGAAGTGAATTAACTTTAAAAGTAGTTAAATAAATAAGACAAAAAATGTGGATGATGGTGGAATATCCATATTCCAGTTTGTATAAGATATACTTAATAAAACATACTTTATCCGTCACTGAAATGCAGACTGGAACTTGAGACTGTCATAAGTAAATTAAACATCTGTCAGGAAATGTAGCTATCTTCCTAGATATTCAGACCTGGCTACCCATAGCTGTTAAATTGTAAGAAGGGTCCCAGACTGGTTTTGTCCTGAACCAGTCGGCACTCCCAAATAATTTCCAGGTACACTTTGACAGTTATCACAGACCATCTATCTTGATACATGTTTTGAATATGGCTACCCAAAAGATAAGAGAAGTTGAAATTGTGGATTTGGACTGTTCCATAACTATTCTGGAATTTTACTGCCAAAAGAAGGTTATAAAGTTTGTTTAATTTACTAATTTAGGTATACACTGAGTCTATTCCAGCAGGTTGCCACTAGGTAATGGAGTCCTTTCTTTCTCTGGCTTGCATGCATTTCAATATTTATACAACTTGAAAGAAGTTGAACAAAAAAGTTTTAATTTGAGAAAAATACTTTATTCTTAATATCTTATATAATTAAAAGACAGGAAAGACAGTATGCATATGCATCCTGCAAAACTAGAAATGGTTCTAGTCCCAGCCATTCCCAGTTCTCTTTTATGATCAATTACTAAGCAGTACTACTATCTGTAAGTGAAATATACCTGTCATTTCCTCCTGTGGCACAACTACTAATAAGAAATACTATCATGAGCACCTGTACTATAAACCAGACAGATTCACATACTTTAAAAAGTTTTCCTGTAAGTCACATTTAGGTCACCAAGATCATCTTCAGAGAAGCTATCAACCATGACACCATCATAATGTTATGAATTCAAACAAGATTGAGACTTAGTAAAATCCTTAGTAGACACCTAAGCAATTATGGTGGGTTGATCCTGGCTCGGTACCAGATGCCCACCAGAGCCCACTCTATTGCTCTCCCTCCTCAACTGGACAGGGGGAGAAAAATATAACAAAAGGCTCGTAGGTCGAGATAAGGATGGAGAGAGATCATTCACTTACTGGTATGGGCAAAACAGACTAGATTTGGGGGAAAAAAATGAATTTTAATTTATTACCAATCAGCCAAGAGAATAATGACAAATAAAACCAAATTTTTAACACCTTCCCCCACCCCTCTCTGCTTCCTGGGCTTAACTTCTCTCCTGATTTCCACCTCCTCCCTGCAGAAGCACAGGGGTACAGGGAATTGGGGTTGGGATCAGTTCATCACACGTTGTTTCTGCTGCTCCTTCTTCCTCAAGGGGAGGAGTCCTTCCCCCACACCAGCATGGGGTTCCTCACATGGGAGACAGTCCTCCATGAACTTCTCCAACATGAGTCCTTCCCATGACCAACAGTTCTTCACAAACTGCTTTAGCATGGGTCTTTTCCATGGGGTGCAGTCCTTCAGGAACAGACTGCTTCAGCATGGGTCCCTCATGGGTTCACACGTCCTGCCAGCAAACCTGCTCTGGTGTGGGCTCCTCTCTCCATGGGCCACAGGTCCTGACAGGAACCTGCTCCAGTGTGGGCTTCCCACAGGGTCACAGCTTCCTTCAGTCATCCACCTGCTCTGATGTGGGGTCCTCCACGGGCTACAGGTGGTCATCTGCTCCATCATGGACCTTCATGGGCTGCAGGGGGACAGCCTGCCTCACCACGGTCTTCACCACAAGTTGCAGGGGAATCTCTGCTCTGGCGGCTGGAGCACCTCCTCCCCCTCCTTCTTCACTGACCCTGGTGTCTGCAAGGGTTGTTTCTCTCACATCTTCTCACTCCTCTCTCCAGCTGCAAAGTGTGCAGCTTTTTTATTTTTCTCTTCCTTTTTTTTTTTTTTTTTTTTTCTTAACTATTTTATCACAGAGGCGTTACTGATGGGCTCAGCCTTGGCCAGGAGCAGGTCTGTCTTGGAGCCAGCTGACATTGGCTGTGTTGGACATGGGGGAAGCTTCTGGCAGCTTCTCATAGAAGCCACCGCTATGGCCCCCCCACTACCAAAACCTTGCCACTCAAACTCAATACAGCAATTAATCTTTTTTACATGTAATTATTATATGTTATTATTTCTAATAGTAAAAGTCTAGCACAAGAGAAATATTGTATTTCTGAATTGCAATTGTTTAAAATTTAAATAAAAAAGTAAAGTTTTCTTGAGATGCTTCTTTTTCTTTCCCAAATTTTAATACTACAGAGCA